>CM069443.1:13429180-14792749 GCA_035610835.1 Ophiura sarsii
CTAGAATACGCATTGACATCATCCCCAAATTGAACTGACACAAAGTGTACAGAAAATATGAAACAAAGTAAAGATAAAAACGTTTAAGCTATTATTACATAGTGGCTCATAATACGACAGACCAAAAATCAATATAATTCTAACACCGATTATGAGGATAATAATAATAATAATCCCTGTTACACTACGGGAATTTGCACTCTATTATTGTGATGCTGAATTTAAAATACAGTATACATCAAAAACAGGGTTCCATGGGGAACAAAATAAAATAAAATTGCATCCCATGTTTGCAAAGTAGCCAAAACTGAATTTGACATGCCACAAAAGATTGATGAACATGATTATTAGAACTTCACATCCATTTTATACATTTTTCATGACTAATACAAATCATGTTTCCAGCGCTGACATTTTCAAAAAAAATTCTTGAGGTGCAAAATTTCACCTTACTTTTGAGGTCAAGGTGCAATTCCTTCAAGTCAAGGTGCAGTTTTTAGGGCTACAATTTGCTAACGGTATCACATAAATTCAAAAGGCTGGCTAATTAACTACTGTACCTCTTGTAAGGGGTAAGTTTGCTTGCTAAAAAGCAGGTTCTGGCATTACACTAATTTATGGACGAATAGCATATAGTTATTGAATCTAGACAATGTATTCACTGTTCATCATGTGCCATCTTATGATGAATGTACAAGCAGTGGCGTAGCTCAGGGGGGGGGGGCAGTTGCCCCCCCTGACAGATTGTTTTTGTGCCCCCGCCCCCCCCCCCCCCTTTGTGCCCCCGCCCCTCTCTTTGGATATAGTGTTTATATGCGGGGTAACCATTTAAAAATGACCATTTTAGCCTGGTTTTTAAAAATAAATTACCATTTTTGTTGAAAAACTGCTTAAAACCCTGAGAATTGACCAATATTTGTTAACTACAGTGCTTTTTTGACTAGTAAACTTTGTGCCTGTGCGAAATTTTGTGACCGTGCGAAATTTTGTGACCGTGCGAAATTTTTTGACCCTACCCCCCCCTTCCCCCCCCGCTTACGTGAAATTCACGAGGTGACTGGCTTGGAAAAATGTTGGGGCAACCTTTTACGAAAATTTGAGAAATCTTGCCCCCCCCTGAAAAAAACCCTAGCTACGCCACTGTGTACAAGACAAAATCACGTATGAACAATTAGTTCACCAAAATCAGTTTAAAACAAGAATACTCTCACGGTACATGTCTTTCTTAGATTATAATTTGTCCTCTTAGCCGGATGGCATTTAACGAATCATGATAGCAACTTGATTTAGGGTTGTAAACACTTGTATCACAATTTTGCACCAGTCTTTGAAAGTTGTATCGCAGTTGATGATTTTTAAGGTGCAAATTGTGATGCGATACAGCAATTTTCAGGTCTGCATGTTTCACATGGGACACCTTTTTGACACACCCTGTAGGCCTACAGTGGCAAATCAGTGTGAATTTGAGATAAATGTCATGAGATGCATCACAAATACATAATGGGTTATCATACATCTCATAAGGCAAAAAACAAGTGTCTCTCGGATGAAACCTGTATAAAGGCTATGAGAAATACAATTTATTTTTATTTTTATTTTTTGGAGGGGGGGGGGGGGGGGGGGGGTAAAACATGAGACGGCTCTGTGAAGCAAGAAAATGACGCTAATATGGTACTTAACAAAAGTGAAATTAAAATTTGAAATAAAGTCCAATAAATCACTGGAATCAGTAAATGAGTTTAAATACTGTTTTAATATTGGAAAAAATACCATACAGTCACAACTTGGCTCACACCATCATTTCTAAAATTCTAGAAAAAAAAGCAATACAAAACAGTTATGCGGTGAAATGCGAATTTGAAAGGCTACGCGGGTGGTCTTCTGAGACAAACTTGGGTTTTTTTGCCTAATAAATGCTCTAAATAAACATACCCTTTTTAATAATATGAGCCGACAAATACCATTTTCAAATTAATTATTGAAACCGAAATACATTGTGGGGCAGAATACTACATGTAATTTGTGATCGTACAAATACACACAGTACAGGAGCTTGTGCGTTATTGGGAAATGGTGTACTTTAGCCTCTTTTAATAGGTTCCACCCATGCATCTTGGATATGGTAATCACACAAGAAAAGTATTGTTAGTTCACCTAGATCCCTGAACACACCGGTGGCAAGGTTGTTATTATTCAAATACATAGTCTTTAATGGAATTAAATGCATCATACAATAACAACATTTAAGTTATTTTTTCTACCATGTAATGCATACCTTGGACCTTAAAGGTCAACCAAAATGGTGATTCAAGTTTTTTGTTCTCGATGGAGGATTTTGTAAAAAACAAAATGCAAAAAGAATTACCCTTTAATATTGCACCGAAAACAAAATATAGAGTTTCTAAGCATAAATAATTTGTATCATAAATATTGACGATGGCAGGTTACTACCCTGTATACGTCATGAGTGTTACCCAGGCTCGCACACAGAACCTCAATAGGTCGATAGCGTAAGCATCCACTCATGACTTTTGTTTGTGCAGACTTATCGATCGAGACCTGGACCGATACCGAGGTGGGAGTAACACCTGTTACGTAGTAACGCGTCATCCGTATACTGTTCATCCCACACTAAAAAAGAAACACTGGAAATTATGATTGATTTCTTGTATATATTTTTCCCTGGACAATATTTTAAAGAAATTCTTTTTGCATAATATTCTTCTAAACATACCCCATTGAATAAAATATACTTGAATCACCATTTTGGTTGACCTTTAATAACACTTATTTTTGTGATGTTCCAAATTGGCAAGAAATATGCGTTTTCTCTCCGCAAGCAAAAGTAATTTAAGTGTATATGCACCAATTGGCATACGCATACATCACAAAAATCATGCAGCGAGGGCTGTTGCATTATGTAAAGCGTTTATGTGTGCCCATGCATTTCTGTACTAATGTAATGCTCTTGTAATGAGGCTGACCATTTTGGAACTGACTGAATAAATGATGATGATAATGATGATGATGAACTATAGGGTATATGGTGCCCCAAGAAGTTTCTCAAACTTAGAACTGGAGGATGAGAGCTAGTCTCATGGAAAGTCTCTACACTACATCCCTGGAGTCTCCTGTTGTACCTGTCTAGCATCGGCATATTTATAATAGACTGGAATACCCTTCAAGCTCTTATTGTAATAGATGATGTTGCATTTGTTGACATTTGGGACGCCCTCTATTGGTGTGCGACAAAATACAACAAACTCTGGCAGGCAATAGTTCCTATAGGCCAGATCAGGTTTTTGGTGTCACAGTAAATTATTATCAAAATTGTCTTTAAAACTTGTTTTAAAATACTCACATTTCACAAACTATTCTATTCTGAGAAAATGTGTTTTAAAGAAATTTCCTATTGTCTGCATTAAACTTGACTGTATTATTGTGCCTGCAGTGAAACAACAGAGGGCGTCCCATTTGTAAATAGATGACATCATAGGTGTCCACTTTATATGTGAAACATACAGTGTGAAGGGTACACTCTGAGGAGTATTATAAAACTATTTCCATCTCATAACAGGGAGCCATGGATCTGTGTCCACTTTATATGTGAAACATACAGTGTGAAGGGTACATTCTGAGGAGTATTATAAAACTATTTCCATCTCATAACAGGGAGCCATGGATCTGTGTCCACTTTATATGTGAAACATACAGTGTGAAGGGTACACTCTGAGGAGTATTATAAAACTATTTCCATCTCATAACAGGGAGCCATGGATCTGTGTCCACTTTATATGTGAAACATACAGTGTGAAGGGTACACTCTGAGGAGTATTATAAAACTATTTCCATCTCATAACAGGGAGCCATGGATCTGTGTCCACTTTATATGTGAAACATACAGTGTGAAGGGTACACTCTGAGGAGTATTATAAAACTATTTCCATCTCATCACAGGGAGCCATGGATCTGTGTCCACTTTATATGTGAAACATACAGTGTGAAGGGTACACTCTGAGGAGTATTATAAAACTATTTCCATCTCATCACAGGGAGCCATGGATCTGTGTCCACTTTATATTAGAAACATACAATGTGAAGGGTACACTCTGAGGAGTATTATAAAACTATTTCCATCTCATAATAGGGAGCCATGGATCTGTGTCCACTTTATATGTGAAACATACAGTGTGAAGGGTACACTCTGAGGAGTATTATAAAACTATTTCCATCTCATCACAGGGAACCATGGATCTGTGTCCACTTTATATGGGAAACATACAGTGTGGAGGGTACACTCTGAGGAGTATTATAAACTATTTCCATCTCATCACAGGGAGCCATGGATCTGTGTACACTTTAAATGTGAAACATACAGTGTGAAGGGTACACTCTGAGGAGTATTATAAAACTATTTCCATCTCATCACAGGGAGCCATGGATCTGTGTCCACTTTATATGTGAAACATACAGTGTGAAGGGTACACTCTGAGGAGTATTATAAAACTATTTCCATCTCATAACAGGGAGCCATGGATCTGTGTACTACGATGACAAAGCTCACAAATGATTGGTCTTCATCCACGGAAATCTTTGAGTACATCCTGTAAAAAGAAGAAATAATAAAGGAGAGAAAATCATTCATATTACACTTGCTGCACCATAAAGGGTGTTTCTATTTGAATGAAAGGCAGTTTTTGGTGGTGATTAGTGGTGATTGGTGGTGATGGCCTGAACTTTTTCTCAATAATCACTAAAATATCCCAGTATGGTGGTGATTTTAGTGGTGATCTAGAATCAGACGGCAAATTATTTTAGTGGTGAATGACATTCCGCGGGTTACTATTCATTCAGCGCATTGCGGGTTACTTTTAATTCAGCGCATTGCGAATGATTAACCTCACCACTGTAAACACTACAGCTAAAAGAAAGGAGTGTATTAAAGGTAGATGTTCCGATTTTCAACTTGAAGTTTTCTATTCTACATGAAAGGTCATCCTTAAAAAAGGTGTGTTCCAAAGTTTGAGTTGCATAGCTCTAATGGTTCTTATTTTAGACGCACAAGATGCTGTGAACTGTACCCATTGAGTAGTACACAAACTATATCGGTGGTTACCACCATTCGCGGTAATTTGACGTTATTTCATCGATTTCTCCGTAATTATACCGATTTAGGCCGTCAAATTTCAGTATGATGATGAGAAAAATACGAGCTTTCATATGATATGAAAATCTCTGTATGTTTGAAATAATTCTGTGTTACGAAAATGTGATCGGGTCATCTACCTTTAATTCAGTCAAGATGAACAAATTCATTTACATCAATCAAATATTCATTCAGACATTGCCAACAGTTAACATCAATAAATAAAACATGGCACAGCTATTACCATAATTTCCGTGTTATAAGCCGCGGCTTGCGTTTTATAAACCCCACAAAGGCCAATGCGGCTTATACATGTCAGTGCATCTTATCTGTAAATCTCATGAAAGCGCTAAATGCCGAACAGATCCAGGCCATCAATCAATGAATGAAGTGTGTGTGAGTCCCGCTGCACACTTATCGTATCGTCTGTGTTTACCGCATCGATTTGGTGATCAAAACATCTGTATCATGTGATTTCAATGTCATCACTATGTCCAATTGCTTAATATTGAAGCCCTAGATCACTTCTCAAAGCAATTGTTGGCTGATGACTAAAGTGTTGGCACACGGCAAAAATTCAAAGATTTTTGAGCTGCTTATACAATTAGAGTCGAATCTGTAACGATTTTGAGGACCTGCGGCTTATAGCACTGAAATGATGGTACCTGCATAACATTTTAATAGACCTTTTTGCTATTTTGAAAACAGATAATCTGTTTTGAAGATAGCAAAAAGGTCAATTGAAATGTTATGCAGGTACATACTTATTGTGTCAACCTGTAATCTAATCTAACAGTAACATATGTACAAACTAGTCTGTTATTTTATGTCAGAAACGTCCAACTCCAAAATTCCTAAGAAAGCGTAATATATCTAGATGTTAGAATCACAACCACTCTGACTGATAACAATGGTATTCATAGCCAAATACAATATAAATGATACTTTCCCAATACAAATCAATCTGGAACACTGTCCTTGTCGATATGATATCATGCCCAGGTATTTTTCTTGTGACCCACAAATACTCCATAACAGTTCCCTCTTTCAAATGTATTTTATTTTATTTTTTATACATTTTATAATGAAAACAAATATTTCACACTTTATGCAAAAATTGATTCTTCCCCATTTGCTGGTGAAAGTGACACTAAAGCAATGTACGCCCGTCAGATGACAACCCCCCCCCCCCCCACACCCCAACCTACATAGTGGACATATCTCTTTTAATTATGGTGGGTTGGTGTCTTTAGTGGATTTACTCCAGAAAAACTAAAACTTTGGGGAAATTTCTCCAAATGTTTCCAAAATTAAGAAGGAAACAAAATCTAAAATTGAGATAAAATGGGTCAGTCACAATATTTTTGTGTTTGCACTAAGTTTTTTCTTCTTCAGGGGCTCCCTATAATATAAAGTAACAGCTAATATTCTTACCTTAACTACAAGATTAACATGTGCTGCTGTTAAGACAGTCTCTCTATCTCTCTGCGCTATCACATTGGCTTCCTTTGCCAACTTTCTCAAAAATAACACATAATCCAAGAATATCTGTGAAAAAAAGTGTTTACACAATGATTAATTCAATGTCAAAAGCTTCTGTACAAATATGATGCAGGTGCCCTAGCTACAGCGCCTAGCCATTTTATTGTAGTATCAATGGGGCACTGCCCACCTAGCTACGAAAACAAGCATAGACATTCGGCATTGTTTTTCTACTGTAGCAGGTATAGGGTGATCCAAAATCAAGCCACTATTTCTTGGAAATATAAACAGGTTTAGATATTTGAACATTATAATAATATAATTTAAACATGATATCTGATATTGATGTAAATATCCGACGTCGACTCAGATGCTTTTATTTCATAGCTCTCAGACAGAGAGCTAGGATTCAGAGCTACTTTCCACTCACCAACCCTTGCTGGTAAATTTGGGATCGGGCAAAAGTGCAAAAGTACCCATTCCGACTAGCAGGTAACTCTTACCAACTTTGGTGTTACATGTAGCTCCCAAACAAGAATATCTGGTAATCCTCCTCACTTGTTGGAGCTTGAAAAAAGTGTTTTAACACTGCAAAACACCTGATTTAATCTTTTTTAATTAACCCTAACTCCCCAGGAGTGTTTGTGGGAATAAACTTTCAGGAGAGAAAAGTGGGTCAAATTTTAGGGAGATATCAGGCTGCATTGGATCAAACAACTAACTCTTGTGTTAACTGATCAGCCCGGGGGGGGGCACTCAACTTTTTTTGGGTAGGGGTGTGCCGCCCAGGGTCTCAAAAAGGGGGGCTAAAGAACTGAACTGAGTGGATTTTATGACGAAAAATAGGGTCTTAGGAACTGATTTTTTTCCAAAAAATAGGTCTTGAGAACTGGCCTATAGTTCAATTTTCGATTTATTTTGGTTTAAGAACGCAAAATTGGGGCTTTGGAACACAAAATTTCGCGATTTTTGAATTTTCAATAAAAATGGGGTCTTAAGAACTGATGCAGGCTCAAAAGGGGGGTCATAAGAACTAGCAGCAGAGGGTGAAAAAGGGGGTCTTCAGCGCGGCACATACCTATACCCTTTTCAAATGTCAGTGCCCCCCCCCCGGGCTGATCAGCTTGCTTGAAAAACAAGTTTTTCTTCGCCATTTTACAGCCCCCCTTATCATGCTGCGATAGACCGGGCAAGCATGTGGTACCAGCAGCTAGCACTGTATAGCAATGAATTAGGTTTACGGTTAATATGCGCCCACAAATTTCAACTTTGTTCAAGTTCTAATTCCCTCATAATGTTTAGTTTAAGTCATGCATGCAAGTAAGATAAGCGTAAGTTTAGCTGCAGCTCGACAATTTAAGAGCTCTGTAGTACGCTTGAAATCATCACTAACACTCCAGCAAGTTCACAACAAAATGCAATCATTTTTGGGCATTGTCTTGCTATAGCTACGAAATGAAGCATAATCAGTCCACGTCGCCAATTACGTGTAGCGGGAATAAGGCGATCAAAATTAAAGACAGTGTTTCTTAGAAACCTGTCAAAAATATGCAAGTTTTAACTAAAATGGTCATGGAAAACTGTCCTGAAAGCCACCTTGTTAAGCTAAAAAAATTGTATTTCTAACACTAATGGTCCAGTATGATAAGAACTAAAATTGGTCATGGAAAACTGTTCTGAAGCCACCTTGTTAAGCTTAAATAATAAAATATTGAAACTAAAACGTGCACAAATGGGCATTTCTAACACTTAAATGGTCCAGTATGACGTTTTCAACGTCCAAACATAATATTTAGAATATTTGGTGAGTTTTGAGACCCATTATAATGTTGAAACCTGTTGAAAAAGTGAGCGCGAATCGAACAAAAAAGTTTGAACTAAAATGGTCCAGAAAAAACGTTCCTGAAGCTCTCTTGTTAAGCTTGAATATTGACACATTATTTAAACTAATATGTGCAAAGCGCGCAAAAATGTTAACACTAAAAAGGTCTAGTTTAAAGGCATATTATGTGATCTTTTCCCGAGAGCGCCCTCTATTCATGATTTTTTTTAGAAAGTAGATTTTCTTGCAGATTTACATTTCCGATCATAAATCATACATACATTCCAAGTTACAGAGCGATACGATTCCTAATTACCTCAAAATCATGGTTTTAAAGTGAATTTAGAGTGAAAAATATAAACTGTCGGAATTCCGACAGTTTATTTTCACTCTAAAACCATGATTTTGAAGTAATTAAGAATCGTATCGACCTCTAACTTGGAATGTATGCATGATTTATGATCAGAAATGTAAATCTGCAAGAAAATCTGCGTTCAATTTTTTTTTCGATGTTGAGGGCGTTCCCTGGAAAGATCACATAATATACCTTTAATGGATTTTTAACGTCCCTCACATCAAAATGATGGGGACGTGACCCCGTAAACCCCCTCCCACCCCTATTTGCGCCGCATATATCCCTACTCTTCCTCCTCCCCTACCTCCTTCTCTTCCTCCTTCTTATCCTCTTTCTCCTTCTCCTCCTCTTTTTTTTACCCCTTTTCAATGGGGGGGGGGGGTGGTGGCCCCCTGGATACGCCGCTGAAACCCCACCATGACAATGATGGGGGGGCACTCCTCGCCTGCATTGTCTATGCTCGTTACCCTTCCTTTTTATTTTTTACTCTTTTGCCAATGGGGGTTACGCCACTGGTGATTCAGATGGCCAAGCTGTTGGGTTTTAACTTGCCTGGATGACCTAAAACTCTCCTTGCTAGCTATCATATCAATATTTACTTTCGTTATAAAACACTCACATGGTTCAGAGACGTACAGATAAAGTGAGAGACACTAATAAAAGCTCCCGGCCTCTCCTCCCCCCCCCCTCCTCCTCTCCTCCCTCCCCTCTCTCCCCTCTTTTTTTTACCCTCTGGGGACCCGGGGGGCTTGAGCAGTAGCGTAGCCAGGGGGTGCAAGGGGGGGGGGGGGCAGAGTGCCCCCCCTGAAAAATAATTTAAACATTATAACTTTAGCTCATTTGTTAGTTTTTTTACCATGTTAAATTTAGTTTTTGACTTCCCATTGAAACACATGTGACCTTTGACCCTAAATCGAGGTCTAGGGTCATAACGTGCAACCTACGAACGTGGGATAAGGTAAAATATTGATCAGGCATATATTAGCTTCATTTTAAGCCACATTTCATCTGTGCCCTACATGGAGAGTGCTAGATTTGTTTTCTGAAGGAATAAAACATGCACGGCCTATAGTCTATGAGTGTCGTGGCGCAATGGCTAGAGCATCAGACCTGCAATCGAAAGGTTGTGGGTTCGAATCCCATCTCAAGCGATTGTCATAAACTCCAAGAGCAATCATTGTAACGTCCAAAAAAGGAGCATCCTTTATGATGTTTCCAAATAGACGTAAAATTTGTATGTAACGATACTGGCCAGTAATGGTCAGCTTGGCGAAATAGCGACGAAGGTCGTTCCTGCCGAGTTCCTTAGGGAGGATCAAACAAAACAAACAAACAACAACAGTGTCAGCAGTGTCATGTATGCCGAATTTTGCAATGTTCTCAACCCGTCAAATAAACGGCAAACTTACCAGCAAGTCTGTAGATTTGTTTATTCGAACTTTGGATTGCCGTTTTTTAACAAACTTTTTTAGCCTCGCTCTAGAGAATTTTCTCTTCATTATGAATTTACTAATGACTGTATATTAAAAAGTCTAGCTATTATTCAAGTTGTATTTCTCTAGAATTTTATCTGTACTGTGTGGCGAATAGTTCACGAAATCAAATTTCCCAGACTGGATAAGGTCAAAAGGTCACGAGTTTTCCGGTTTTTATGTAGCGGAAACCCGCCCAACGCGTGAAACCCGATAGGATCTGGTTCAGGTCTGGTCGGTGATAAGGGATCGGGGGGGGGGGGGGGGGGGGGGGGGGGGGGTGAGCCCCGGGAAAGGGGGTGGGAGTAGATTGACGTGTGACGAGAACACTCAAGAACCTCTTTGTTTTGCAACCTCTCACCCAATGACCATTTAAAAATATTAAAAAAACAAGCCTGTCATGAGGCATATAAAAAGTTATGAACTTTAAGATATTTAGTTCTGAAAATCGGCATTTGCAAACTTGTTAGCTAAGACCGTTTTTCTTTTAACATTTACAAATTTATCGCCAAGAGACCACTTTTTTATCAACATTTTCAAAATTGTCACCCAAAGATCCATGAGGCATTTCGGCAATCTCTCTCACATTGTTCTTGGGTTCTCTCTCAACAAGCTCATGGTTCGCACTGACTGCAGCCTAGCCGCCCCCGGCTGGGTTCAGTTTATGGTTATGAACAAATTCCATTGGAAGGTTGCATCTGTTTGTAAAGTTGTATATCTATTTTTTAAATTGGCTATATCTGTCTTCTGGACAATGGATTGCTAATAGTGTCAACCATTTTGATCTTGGCATGTTTTTTATGCTTGTATGTCAGACATTTTACATTGGTGGCAGCGGTGGGATGACATTTAAAAGTATTGCCATTACCACGGCATCACTCACTGATTGAAGCATGTGGGAACTAGCTATAAACAAATAATTTGTTACCATTTACGCAACGGAGGGGGGGGGGGGGGGAGTTGTCCTGTTGTCAAACAAACCCCTCAGGTAGGGTTGGTAGGCGGCGTTTTTGTTACAATTTTGAGAAACAGTGGCGTAGCTAGGTTTTACCAGGCTGTTAACTTTTGAAAATTGCTGCCGAGTCAGAAACTAAAGGGGGAGGGGCAAGAAACTTGAGAGCAGAAGGGGGGGGGGGGCATAGCCGAGTCAGAAACTTAAGCAAACAACCAAACCACCGTTCGTCTTATTAAAACATTATTTTTGATTTGTTAAAAAATGAGAAGCAATCTACATAAAGCATTATAGGCAAACCTCTAAAATTGCTATGAGCAGTAAAATAATCCAATATGTTTCGCACACCCCTTCAGAAATTTTGACCATTTGGACTTTGGAAATTTTATCTCTGTAATGTTATGTGATATTTTTCAATTTTTTACATATTTTTCTCTCTTATTAGTTATAAAGTTTGACTATTATATAAGGAAAGACTTCCCTGGACTCATAAATCTACTTGACTGTATCTGTAAAAACCCATCACAGAACTTAACTAAATTAGAATGGAAATCTGTTTCCCATTTTAGAATTTTTCAACATATTTCTTTCAATTTTTATGATATATTATTCCGTAGGGGTGTGTTCATTTGTTACACTGTTGTCGTAACCAGAAACACTGTAAATGGCGTTAACACGGCCACGGTGTCAAACCATGGCATTCTATTTATATACGACAACTGTGACTGTCCTGGTACCAGGACAACTTATTTCAAAATCTTATTTTGAAGTAATTAATCTTATTTTGAAGTAATTAGGAAATGTATTGCACTGTAAAGCTTATAAGAGATAATTATTTGTTACCCAACAAATTGCTGCGAAACCCCCACGATTCGACCCAATGATCCTCCAATATAATCAACCACCTAACCACTGAGCTAAGATGCTCACATATCTGCTCGGACGATGACGTCATCAAATCAATGCGTGGACATTGTTTTTGGCCATAGTATATCCAGGGGTATGCCACTCAGCTTGCCGATCGAAAGCAACTTTTAAATTAAAATTTGGTTGGCATAGAATTGGTGGCGCTATACCGATAAGGCGTGATTGTAGCAGATGACGCGACGCTGGCCACGCGTCTCTCAGACGACCCAATATGACAACGGGAGTGCACCATTTTGAACTATTTTGAACATTCATCGCCCGGTTAACGATGAAAATTCTAATTATGATGAATTTGTCAAAATTATAAGATTAACATTCGCGATTACGTGTTTTTCACTACGAATTCAAAATTTAGGTTTCGCGTGGCCACCGTCGTCTGTGTAAATCTACAGCGCCCCCAAACCTATGCCGACCAAAAATGACGTTAAACCTGGTTAAACATTGTTAAACATGTTAAACGCCGGTTACGGACTATAATTTGTTCAAATATGCAAAAGGGACCGTTTCCGATACGTACGTTAGTATAGGACTTTCCTATCCCAAAATAAATAGTATCCCTGGTATATCGTAGTGTCTAGGAAGGTTTGGTTAAGATTTTAAGAGAAACCATTGGAACCATGTATGCCCAGTGTGTGGGAAAATAACTGTGTACTCATTCTCTTTTAATAAAGACTAGAAACACTTCACATGTACAGACACAGGGTCAGCTGATATGGCCGGTTTGTATGTTGTTGTGAATGCTGCATGCCGTTGTGTGTAGCCGTGTGGATTAATCTACCTGTGTATATAAATCTTCTTCCGTGTATTATAAATGGCAGATCAAAAAGGAAATTAGCCAGGAATTTTACCCAAAACAATGGATACAGTTGTTGAGGAGAATGGGTCGTTGTCATCGGAGGCCGATACTTCTACCTCCAATGAGGTGACTTTACCGAGGAGGTCTAGTTTGAAGGATGCTACGCGAAGGCGATCTAGGAAGAAGACAGTTTCATTCTCAAGTTTTCCCGAGGAGAAACATATTTCAGACGGTAAGTCGATATGTGGATGAAATTGAAAATATATCGGTACCTATTTAGATAATTTAGCAATCAAATGTTTGTCAGATACAATTTACAAGGGAAGTGGACACCAGGTAACACTGAGTAAACACTTGAAACTGAAACTCAATCATCAATGTCTACAGTCTAGGCATCAGGGTATGCATGTGTTTACTGAACCGTGACACCATAACACAACACTGCATGTCAGTGCAGTTGTGCATGCCTACATCATTACAAGGAAAAAAATGTACATGCAGTGGTATCAGCAATTATTGCTTATACATTTGTTTACTGAAATTCTCATGAAAACCTCCGGGCAACCGATCACGATCTTGAGTGAGGTTGGGTGGGGGAGAGGAAGGGACAGTTATTAGACCTGCATCAAATTTTGCCCTCCATTATTTTCAAGTCACAAGTGACAAGTGACAAACTCAATAATTCCAGCCATTCCGGGTAAACTGCCTATTTATATGCACTTATCAATTGCAAGCCTGGCCCCTGGGGACATGGGACATTGCGGGGACCATGCGGGGACATGTACGCAAATGTACAAAAACTGGTGCCAGGTTATGAGGGGGAGTGTACAGGGACCTACAAACTGTGACCCCGCTAACCAGGGCGTGTAGCGGGGACGTACGCTAGGGTACACAAATGTTGTTGAAACTGCATCAGTGCATGTCATGCGTAAGAATGGGTCGCACATCTTTGAACTGTTTCAACTTTTATTAGACATACCCTCAAATGTTAATTAAAAAATGAGACATACATGTACCTCAAATGTTATAAAAAATAGAGGATAATAATTACGAATAAAGTCTTTAGAATTGTCCAAACGAGTACATGTAGTACTTAAATTATAACTAGTTCAAGTGTATTTGTGTTAAATAACTCAAAGTATGAAAACACCTGCTACATGATTGTGCATGATAGTGATGAACAATCTGATTGGCAACCAATTATATTACTACCGGTTCTTTTTAAGCCTCCTCTCTTTTACTCATTCAACTATAGGCTGTTTAGATGACATCAATCAGTGGGGTGTGTGCTATTTTATTCTAAAAGAATAAAAAAGACTGGCCTGTACCCAGGAAATAGTCAGAGAGAGTGTTAAAGGTAGATGACCCGATCACATTTTCGTAACACAGAATTATTTCAAACATACGGAGATTTTCATATCATATGAAAGCTCGTATTTTTCTCATCATCATACTGAAATTTGACGGCCTAAATCGGTATAATTACGGAGAAATCGATGAAATAACGTCGAATTACCGCGAATGGTGGTAACCACCGATATAGTTTGTGTACTACTCAATGGGTACAGTTCACAGCATCTTGAGCGTCTAAAATAAAAATACTCATCAAAATGTTAAAGATTTTGTTCCCCATTATGGTTACCACAACAAGTACATCTCATTTTGTGAGAAAAAAAAAGAAGAAAAAAAATTCCCGACCGACCTAC
Source organism: Ophiura sarsii (assembly GCA_035610835.1). Taxonomy (NCBI): domain Eukaryota; kingdom Metazoa; phylum Echinodermata; class Ophiuroidea; order Amphilepidida; family Ophiuridae; genus Ophiura; species Ophiura sarsii. Next base: position 13,443,839 of record CM069443.1, read on the forward strand.
CCAACTTTTAAAAGTGATCTATGGACAATCAAACAAATTTTTTTTTGGCCTATTAGACAAGCATGTGCAACCTTTTCTATCACACGGGCCGCATTGCGATTTTGAGATCTATTCACGGGCCGCAGTGATTGTCAAACATTCCAAAACACGTCCGGAGGAGGAGTAATAGGGAGGGGGAAGTCCATTGCTCATGGAATACCCGCTTCTCTTCGTGTAATGTCCTCTTTTAACTCGCTTTAGCTGCTGCAAACGCCATTTTAACCAAGAATTTTATCACGCAATCACACCTTGGGTTATATTTACTTAATGCAGCGCGTCACCCTACTAATATAAGGGAGCACACAACAAATCAATCCGCCATTTGTGTAAAACTAGGGAGTTCCGTTTAAAACGGGCCGCATCATTTGGAATTTTAGGATTGCTTCGCGGGCCGCAGATTAGAGGTCGGCGGGCCGCATGTGGCCCGCGGGCCGCAGGTTGCACACGCTTGGCCTAAGATGTAGTATAGTAGTAGTAAGGTCCAATAGGCCTACCAAAACATCCATTTTGTTTTGGGATGAGAAAAATATAAGCCATCTTAGGCCAACAAAAAAGTCTGTCTCGCATACATTTGGGTAAACAGCTTATGCATGGGATATGCGGTTTCTTGTGGTTTTTTCATAACAAATAGATGCTTAACACAGATTTTTAAATTTGTAATCGTGTTTTGGCCCACCCCCTCCCCCTTCGGAGTTATTTTTGTTTCAATTTCTTCGTACAACTTAAAAAACACCCACCTAAAATTGGGCTCATCCAGTAGGGTTTATGCGGCAAAAGTGACTCCACATACTTATTCGCGCAGGTACTGTGCAGGTACTGTACAGGGTGTATCAAAATATCAAAAAAAAACGCAACACTTTTTTTCGCGAGCTCTCCGATTACGGCAATTCACAAATCACTCTGAAATTTATATATTCTGTTAGGTGTACTTATTGGCTATCACATAGTCAGATTACAGCGATATCGATTATTGATTCGCTGAGATATCAACGATACACGTAGACAAGTGCAAAACACGTTTTACATCGTTTATCCTGTACATGTATGCCTGATTTTCTTGTCAGGTGAATATTAGCAAGACACTTTAATAACTCATTGTACTTAAATAATTGGAATCAAACTCATCATTCTGAGAAGAAAATTAAAGGTATCAAATGTCTGGCTATTACAGTATCATATCAATATTTATTAAATCTGGCAATAAATAAGTTGATAGTTAATGACACAATGAAAATCCAGATTACAAAGTCTGTTTGCAAATCCTCTCTTTTTCTCTCGTTAATGTCATAAATAAAACAGTATGGCACATTATTCAAAAGATAAACAAATGGAATAGTCCAGTGAAAGTAGTAATTGTCTTGTATGAATCAGTCATTGTTAGTCTGTTGTGAATGGGAATGGGACATTATGGTGCTGCTCGACCCTCAAAATGCTGTCCTTGTTTTAAAGGTAGATGACCCGATCACATTTTCGTAACACAGAATTATTTCAAACATACGGAGATTTTCATATCATATGAAAGCTTGTATTTTTCTCATCATCATACTGAAATTTGACGGCCTAAATCGGTATAATTACGGAGAAATCGATGAAATAACGTCGAATTACCGCGAATGGTGGTAACCACCGATACAGTTGTGTACTACTCAATGGGTACAGTTCAGAGCATCTTGTGCGTCTAAAATAAGAACCATTAGAGCTATGCAACTCAAACTTTGGAACACGACTTTTTTAAGGATGACCTTTCATGTAGAATAGAAAACTTCAAGTTGAAAATCGGAACATCTACCTTTAACATGTTTAAGATGATTCGATTATGAACTTTAATTTATGAAAGAACGTACCATAGACATTATGTGGCGATCATAGCAATCGGTGCTTCAGAACTTAAAAAGGGTGATTGACCTATTCAAATGCTCGAATGATTATCAGATTACACGATTCAATGATTTTATGTACCACCTTACTCAAACAAAGGAAATTAAGATAAACCATTCCAGACATTAAAGTTACATAAACTGTTAACCCATAACACTAATCGGACAGGAAAATCCAAGTTTTTAGAACGAACGATGTAAAACGTATTTTGCACTTCTCTACTTATACCTTTAATATTTCAGCGAATAAATAATCGATATCGTTGTTATTTGACTATGTGATAGCCAATAAGTAGACCTAACAGAATATATAAGTTTGAGAGTGATTCGTCTTTTACTGTGACCGTACAGCTCTCGACAAAAAGTGTTGCGTTCTTTTTGATACACGCTGTATGTGAGACAGATCTTTCTTGGCCTAATAAATGATATCAAAATCTGAACGTAGCTGGATTTGGTCACTCACTATTATGATGGGTTTAGTAGTACATAAATAGGTCAGAGAAGACGACGGTTATAATTATGGTCAACTGAAAGACCAATCTAATTAAATATTAATCACCAGGTCTCATGAATAGTTCCTATACATAATCCCCATAGGAATTGTGGTTTGGCCACAATGTATCCTAATATGAGTCTGACCAAGGCAATGTATACATGTTTATGTGATGTAATCATGTGAATAAATTGGCACATGGTTAACAAGAAGAGTCTTAAAAAAGACAAACGATGCTCACAAGGGGTCAATTTGAATGAAGAGAAAATGTGATGTTAGAGGTGAAAGGTGTAAATCAGTCACACCCTGAAACATGAGATTGAAGGTGATGTGTTAATGTTATAAGGTTTGATTGAAATGTTTTTGCACAAAATTGTCATGTTGAGGTTTATTTATTTGCAGTAGACTTGAGGTACACAATATTTGTGACAAAAGTACATTCACAGGGGGATGATCAGATGTCAGTACTTTTTTGTCACATAAGATAATTATTTGTGTATTGCTTAAATGGCTCATGTGATGGAAACAAAAATCAATTCAAATTTTAGATAGAGTTGACATATAATAATGGATTTAACTTAAAGGAAAATTATTAATTCTGCATAGCAGCTTGTTCGGGGAACAACTTTCATCCTACATTTTGGAAAATATTGTATCTGGCACCCAAAGTATTAATTTATGGGAACACATGAGTGAATTTGAGTGGGCCACCCACAACCCACGTTAAAAGCTTTGTCAACCCTTTTCCCATAAATTGTTACATTTCAGGGTTCCTACATGTATACATGTACCTTATCTATTGATACAATTAATTCGTCGCTGTTCTGACATATCGACACATCACTTTACTTAATTCTGTTGTGATGTGTCGTTATGTCAGAACAGCGACGAATTGTTTCCACATTTCATTTTTCTCGGCAATCTATCAATGTCCACTTTATGGAGGTGTCAATGTGCATCTTGAACCTACCCTCCCTCCTCAAGCATAGTCAAAGATTAAACGCCTAATCGTAACCTAGTTATATTTCTGAAATGGTGAATCTTGAACTAATTATATTTTGGACAGGTGAATCCATGGTGAATCTTCACCTATATTTCAGAACTTCTCGAATATTACTGTAGAACAAACATACATGTACAGGGGTGTACTTTCGCGACATCCTGCGAGAATCCAATTGGATTCTCGCAGAGGAATTTTGCGAGAATCCACGGATTCTCGCAGAATATTTTTGCGAGAATCCTTTTCACTGAATTTAAATTTAGCATTTTAAACATTTATTGTACTATTGTATACTTAGAAAATAATAGTACACAAATTGAATCAAACACTTCTTAAAATTAATTAAAATAATATCAAGAATAAGGCTATAAACTTGCATAACTTCCAAATTCGGCATGTTTGTTGACTAAGGGTCAAATACCAGTCATCTAAGATCCTGTTTTGGACTTAAAAAGAAGAAAAAAAAGTTTCAATTTTTTTTTTGTTTTGGCGAGAATCCACCTGGATTCTCGCGGTAGTGATTTTACGCGAACCTTTACGCGAAGATTACGCGAAGATTCGCGCCGAAAGTACACCCCTGATGTAGTGCACTGAGGTGAATCTTCACCCCCAAAAATGCAGGAAAGATCTAATCTTGACCTAGTTTATCCGGGGGGGGGGGGGGGGGCACTCAACTTATTTTTGGGTAGGGGTGTGCCGCCCAGGGTCTCAAAAAGGGGGCTACAGAACTGAACTGAGTCGATTTTATGACGAAAAATAGGGTCTTAGGAACTGATTTTTTCAAAAAAGTAGGTCTTGAGAACTGGCCTAAATTTCAAATTTTGATAAACAAGAACGCAAATTTTGGTGTTAGAACGCAAAAATTTCGAAGAATTGGGGCTTTGGATCGCTAAATTTTGTAATTTTTGAAATTTCAATAAAATTGGGGGTCTTAAGAACTGATGCAGGCTCAAAAGGGGGGTCATAAGAGCTAGCAGCAGAGGGTGAAAAAGGGGTTCTTCAGCGCGGCACATACCTATACCCTTTTCCAATGTCAGTGCCCCCCCCCGGGAGTTTATCCTGAAGGTAGGTGAAAGCAGGTGAAAGCTTAAGGAGGGTAAGTTCAAGCTGCACATTGATGCCTGCATTAACAGTTGGCAAGTGCACCGCATTCAGGATCGAGGTATGGACTAATTAATTACACTCAGGGCTGTTACATCATAATTGTATTTAACAGATATTTTGATATTTGTTAACCCTAATTATCCTGAGCACAACATCTTTCCGTGCATGCTACGGCATTGATTGGATGACGTCATCGTCCGAGTTGATATGTGGGTACGAAATCGCTGCCCTGTGCAGCCTTCGAAGCTTAGCTCAGTGGTTAGAGATGTGGCGGTGGTATCTGATGGCTCGAGGGTCCTATACTGGTGGCCTGTGGCGGTTTGTCTGGTAAAAGAAATCATACTTTGTCCCTCCTGGTTTATATGAAAACATAGCACAGGGAGTTAAGGTTAAATGAATCAAATTTTTTTTGAAATTGATTTGTTTTGAATTACCATGGATAGTATTTTTTACATACTCCCTCAATAAAAATGCAAAAACATTAAATTAAATCAATCATGGGGGACATTAACTTTAAATACTCATTATGTAAAATAAATAATAATCATACCCTTTTTAAAATGAAAGCATTGTTTGCCCTTGAGTTGCTGTCTGTTATAGATTTGATTAAACTAAGCAGTCATGTTTCCCTTTACAATTTAAGATTAATACCCTTACAACGTGTTGATTAATCCTTTCCTATTGCTGTCAATGGATTGTCTGCTGAACCGTTTAATATGTCATCAAGAGAATATAACGTCAATGTTCCAAGGTCAGTGGCATTAATGTCATTTTTAGGGGGCAATGAATAGCCTAGGATAGGGGGATGACCAGGGGTACAATTTAGGGTATCCTTTAGTACCGGTTTGAACATTGTAATGCTTCAAATCACCTCAGTTCAGTCCCCCAGGCTCATTTTCAAGTCATAGACTTCTTACTTTCTTGTTTGACTCGTCAGGTTACATATTGAAATTGACTATAAACGGGTCCCGCTTTCAATGGTTCCATCTGTACTGTACAAGTAGCATATCCTTTGCTAAGAGTATGATTCGTCGAGCTAAATCCTTGTTAAGGGCCACTTTTTCCTGTTTTGAGAATCCGTGTTAAGGGTAAGTTTTTGAGAGGGCATTCACATGGATGATTACAACAGCCATGAGTGGCCCCGGGCCCTCCACCCATGTTCCTCCTCCCCACACCCTCCACTCCCCACTCTTCCCCTTTCCACATTTCCCCTCCCAAGATTCTCAGTCCCCAGGCCAGGCTCCCCCTTCCCTCCTCTCACCCATGATCTCCTTTCCCCCATCCCCCTCCTGTATGCTTGCACTCCTCCGTCATATAAATCTTGAATTTACATCTTAGTTGCGCAAGTTTCTCATGAGTTGTCCTAAATTATATATTCAATCTTGGAGTACTAATTTCAGCAAAAATCTGCCACACATTTTGAAAATGCTGTCCAGTATACAGTATAAGTTACCCATCTAAAGATGATTAAACAAGAGTAGATTCTCAGTAATGAGTAGTTTCATATAGATCTGCCTTTTCAAACCGTTGACATTTAGTGTGATAGTAATGGTCAGACAAGTTCATGGTCAATACCCATGGGCCCTGTCACCAGTTAAATGAATAGCTCACATGATATTCCATGTAAATTAAAGGAGCATTCCGACTAGGGGCACTAACCTTAAGGTTAGCATCAATTTCACTAACCTTAAGGCTTAAGGTTAAACTCTCGGTTAACGGCGTTGTGAATCATGTCATGGTTAACTAACCTAGAGTATAAAGCTGGAATGTTAACCCTAAAAGATCTAATCTAACCGTCTGTTTGTCATTTGACAGGAAATAGGCACTGAAGAAAGTCCAAAATTTCACCCGGAATATCGTCAGAAATTGAACGAATCCAATGTGTCTTGATCGAAACCTTGCAATGCTTGTTTACCTATAGGGGCCCTGCCTTTTTACAAATAAAGGAAAGAGCGAGGAAAGAGTGAGGAAAGAGTGCTCCTTTTTAATCCCAAGCTTTCCTCTGTCATAAAATGTCAAAATCAATATATAGGTAACCATTCAAGTTGAAGTACCCATTAATAGAGAAGGGTATGATGGGTATTTCAACCATTCAAGTTGAAGTACCCATTATACCCTTCTTTAATTGTGTCAAGCCCAACCGACTTCAAGTGGCTAGTTGTATAGGCACTAACAATACTGACATCTGATTTACATCACTGCCCATCTCATAAAACCTGGCTCTTATCAGTGAGGTGTTAATCACTGCTTTGAACAATAAAAAAGGAGCGAGCATTCCCTGTGCTTTCCTTGAGCTTTCCTCTATTTGTATAAAGGCAAGGCCCCTTATAAGGGATATGCAGTAGTGTTGGAGAAATATTTTTCTTATATAATTTACTTCAGAATCATAATAAGCACGCCATAAATTAGCAAAGGGTCAACGCATACTTCCAGCTAACATCGAAGCTACCGCAGTGGTATTGCTATTTGAACAGGCACACTGGGTTACCAGTATAATTTGTTTTAGCTTGAGAATAACTATTCTAGAGACTAGTGGCCGTCTGAACAGGCTTTATGTCATTTTAAAACATATTAGGCTAATGTCCTTACAAGTTGTCAATTAATTGGTTAATCGTATGTTGTATAATCTATGCCTTGACCTTTCACTGTGTGTATTTACGTCATTCTTTAACTTTCACTGTGTGTATTTACGTCATTCTTTAACACCCTGCCCTTAGCACTACCTGCCTAATCCTTATCTAAGAGCGCGTTTCTACTGAGACCCTGGAAAGTTAACGCTATTTTAAATAAAAATTCCTTTAAAAAGGAATGGGCGCTCAAATGAACATGCTTCATTTGATTAATTACAATATATTAAATAATAAATCTAGATAGGACTTTTGATTAATTACAAATTATATTAAATATAATAATTTGGTCATGAAGAAGTCAGAACTAATCCTGACGAAAGTGTAAAAGTCTTAGACTTGTCCTCCGGCATACCTGTTAAGCTCTATACTCTATTGGGCTTCATCTGGACAGTGGCGTAACATACCAGACGCAGCTTGTACGCACGCGTATGTATATTCCGCCTTTCAACGCTCATGTGTATACGCCAGCGCCGCGAGTGTTATGTAGTGCAATTATTCACTAATGCGCAAGCTTAACCGTGAATAAACTATTTTCTATTGCGCCCTTCCTCCCTGTCTTAGCTGTAATAGAAACAATTGTATGCGACATAACATTGGGCTACGTCGTTCATCTGCTACGAACTGCGGACGGACAGGATCGGTGACGGTAGAAGGCCTAATGCTAGGCCGAATTAAGAATAGACACATACCTCAAAACTTGATGTATGATGCGCCACCGAATTCCTAATTAATACCTCTCTCCTTACCAACTGAGACACCTATCTTATATGCCTTTCAGGTTCACCTTCAGATTTCCAGCACATTCTACGCTAACTGTCCCTCTGTGAGTGAATGCAGATTTACTCATCTAATAAAAAGAAAACACTTGCATTAATACTATCTGTTATACGGAAACAATATGCTAAACAGCATAAGAATAAAATCTAAACGTCCAGTTCGCGTGTAGACAGAACGATCACTGACGGACGCCCGCCAGGGCTCCTTCAAGCTTCCCGCTTGAATAACCTTTGCATATTCATGCAAGCCTAATCCAGGGATTCTGGCTAACAATAGAAAATGCTATTATTCACTAATGCGCAAGCTTAACCGTGAATAAACTATTTTCTATTGCGCCCTTCCTCCCTGTCTTAGCTGTAATAGAAACAATTGTATGCGACATAACATTGGGCTACGTCGTTCATCTGCTACGAACTGCGGACGGACAGGGACTACAGTCCCCGTATCACTAAAATAAAGAGTGTGGAGGCAAACTATAAACTGGTTAAAATAGAACCATCTGCACTCACTAAGAATTAAACTGGTTAAAATAGAACCATCTGCACTCACTATGATTTAAACTGGTTAAAATAGAACCATCAGCACTCGCTATGATATATATTGGTTAAAATAGAACCATCTGCAGTTCTACACTCACTGTGATAAATCAAACTGGTTAAAATAGAACCATCTGCACTCACTGTGATTTAAACTGGTTAAAATAAAACCATCAGCACTTACTATGATAAATACTGGTTAAAATAGAACCATCTGTAGTTCTGAACTCACTGTAATATAAACTGGTTAAAATAAAAACCATCTGCACTCACTAGATTTATATAGGTTAAATAGAACCATCTGCAGTTCTGAACTCACTGTAATATAAACTGGTTAAAATAAAACCATCTTCACTCACTATGAATTATATAGGTTCAAATAGAACCATCTGCAGTTCTGCACTCGCTGTGATTTTAACTGGTTAAAATAAAACAATCTGCACTCACTATGAATTATATAGGTTCAAATAGAACCATCTGCAGTTCTGTGATTTAAACTGGTTAAAATAAAACCATCTGCACTCACTATGAATTATATAGGTTCAAATAGAACCATCTGCAGTTCTGCACTCGCTGTGATTTAAACTGGTTAAAATAAAACCAACTGCACTCCCTATTAATTATATAGGTTCAAATAGAACCATCTGCAGTTCTGCACTCGCTGTGATTTAAACTGGTTAAAATAAAACCATCTGCACTCACTATGAATTATATAAGTTCAAATAGAACCATCTGCCGTTCTGCACTCGCTGTGATTTAAACTAGTTAAAATAAAACCATCTGCACTCACTATGAATTATATAGGTTCAAATAGAACCATCTGCAGTTCTGCACTCGCTGTGACTAAACTGGTTAAAATAAAACCATCTGCACTTACTATGAATTACATAGGTTCAAATAGAACCATCTGCGGTTCTGCACTCGCTATGATATATAAACTGGTAAAAATAGAACCATCTGCACTCGCTATGATTAATATCATAATGCAAAATAGCAACACTGCAATATCGTAGATCATGCAATCTACCAAATCTCATAGATTATAAGCAGATACCTGCACAAATCCATCATAGGCACTGTATGATTGCCAACTGTCACCTGGCTACCCGATACACACACCAACTGAAACTTCAGCTAAAACACACCCAGGATATAAACTATAACTTGACCGTACAACTTACGGCCAACGCCAACCTCGCATGTCTCCTAGAAAACCTTCACTACACTTATAAAGTCATTCCCTCAAAAAACACTTGATATAAACATAGGAAAAAATCATCCTAATGAACTTGTCTGATGTCTATAATCCGGCTTAGTCATAGCATTCATACTGAACATGTGATGATCCCCGTTTCAGCAAATAACACCCGAGCGTCTTCATACTCTTAAAAATCTAACGAACGAATCGAACAAAACCTGCTTATGAGATAAAAGACATCGACGGATATGTAAATGTCCGGTGTTCTCGACTCCGTCTTGGAAGTTGACCGTCTCATCCGAGCTTCATTCAATCGGCAATTGAAGGAATAGTAAACCAAGTGGGTTTAATATAATGTGGTCTACAATCTGTAGGTGCCACGAGTGTTGTAAAAAACGCTCTAACCTTGATAGAAATGGTACGTTAGTTGATATTCACACGATGAAGTACCACCTATAAGATCCCCTAATCGGGTGAAAAATATATAAATTATTTTACTCCAAAACTGCCAAACGGCAAAGAACATGAATATAGGCTCCACTGAATTAACTGCCCTGGAATCTGGATGCCCGAATAACCTTGTCCAGTGTAGATACCTTTTAAAAAACAAAACAATTACCTTTGCAATATCAAAATCTGGAGAAAATAACAAACAGTTTACATTTTCTCAATATGAGCCAATCGGCTGTAAAGTGGCCATGCGGCAGCACACGTAACACAGCACTCAATCAGCATTGAGGGGTTCCGAAAATGGAATAGGTATTCAACCCACGAATGAAAATCCCATCAAAGACCTTGAGAAAAATACCAATCGGCTTGACCTCTCAAACTTGTGCCAATTTGCTATTAAGTCGGGTATTTAGTGGCCATGCAGCCTAACGCATCACAACACTGCGTTAAAGGGGGTCCGAAAATGGAATAAGTATTCAACCCATGAATCATGGCAATAAACTACCACAAACCTTGAGAAAAAACCAAACGGCTTTACATTTCTCAATTACCAATCGGCTATTGATGGCCATGCAGCCTCAAACATAACGTAAAACCCTGAGAAAATACCAAACGGCTTTACATTATCTCAATTGCCAATCGGCTATAAATGGCCATACAGCCTCACACATAACATAACAATAATCGTCATGATCATACTACTATATGAACTATCTTTAGACAAGATAAATGGCTATAACACAGTTGAGGGCCATTCGGAGATCACCACTACTAGAGAAAACGTCCATGTGGCTTTAAATTTGGGCTCCAATATCTGGAATTGAAAACTGGCAACTCTGCATTAGAATTCGGGAAAAAATTGAGACAACTCGCCAGTCATCTAAATCAACGTCTCTGCTCAAAAGATCAGTTAGAACATTCTCTATATTTTTCTTATATAATTTACTTCAGAATCATAATAAGCACGCCATAAATTAGCAAAGGGTCAACGCATACTTCCAGCTAACATCGAAGCTACCGCAGTGGTATTGCTATTTGAACAGGCACACTGGGTTACCAGTATAATTTGTTTTAGCTTGAGAATAACTATTCTAGAGACTAGTGGCCGTCTGAACAGGCTTTATGTCATTTTAAAACATATTAGGCTAATGTCCTTACAAGTTGTCAATTAATTGGTTAATCGTATGTTGTATAATCTATGCCTTGACCTTTCACTGTGTGTATTTACGTCATTCTTTAACTTTCACTGTGTGTATTTACGTCATTCTTTAACACCCTGCCCTTAGCACTACCTGCCTAATCCTTATCTAAGAGCGCGTTTCTACTGAGACCCTGGAAAGTTAACGCTATTTTAAATAAAAATTCCTTTAAAAAGGAATGGGCGCTCAAATGAACATGCTTCATTTGATTAATTACAATATATTAAATAATAAATCTAGATAGGACTTTTGATTAATTACAAATTATATTAAATATAATAATTTGGTCATGAAGAAGTCAGAACTAATCCTGACGAAAGTGTAAAAGTCTTAGACTTGTCCTCCGGCATACCTGTTAAGCTCTATACTCTATTGGGCTTCATCTGGACAGTGGCGTAACATACCAGACGCAGCTTGTACGCACGCGTATGTATATTCCGCCTTTCAACGCTCATGTGTATACGCCAGCGCCGCGAGTGTTATGTAGTGCAATTAGTAGAATACGTGGTTACGTCACTGTCTCGTGATGGCCAAATAGACTATAGATAGGATGTTTACATTATTTATATATTTATGTAATATATATATTCTTTAACTATTTCTATAAACGACTTGTTAATCCAATTGAAGGATTATCTAATTAATCTATGCATTCATTATTTCATTTAGTATCAATCAATCAATCAATCAATCAATCAATCAATCAATCAATCAATCAATCAATCAATCAATCAATCAATCAATCAATCAATCAATCAATCAATATTATTACATCTGTCAATAGTCAATCAATTAATGATTATGAATTCATCACTTCATTTATTCATCATTCAATGTGATTGATGAATAAAGTAATAATTTTAAAAGCGACTTAATCATATTATTACTAATGAAAGTTTAGTAGAGAACTCAGCAGTTTGGAATTGAAGACTCCAATCCAACTTTCCTCGTGTTTATAATATACCCACGTACCAAACTACCAAGGAGACCAACCCACTGATCTCTGCATGTAAGTAATTCATAATTGAACCAGTCAGTATTAGGCCTACAGATGAGTTGATATTGAACAGCGGACTGCGTAAACTACAACTGTACACCGCCCCAACCCACACCTCTCAATGTACATGCAATGCTTTGCTATTATATACATGTACATCTATATGCAGACTGCACTGTACATATTCATATCGAGAATGTAACCGAGCGTCATCCTTTATAACGAGCGTGATATTCAGCCTCGTTTATAGTTCGTAAACGCCGATAGCACTCGTACACTACAACTTAACATTTCACTGTTACGTAAATGTTAGTAAGAGACCATCAGTAAACATGGCAGCCTCCATCTATAATATCTAGAAATACCAAATGTGTAAGTTTTCGCAAACTGAAGACAATACAAGGGCTCCCGCCGTAGCGGGCGCCCAAAAAGGGGAACCATTTTTTTTAAAGGGGGGGGGGGGGGGGGGGGGGGGGGGGGGGGGGAAAGAAGAAAAAAAGGCACCCCAGATTTTCATGTTCTTCGGGTCGGTCGTGGAGGGCAAACAAACACCTTTTTTTGGGGGGGGGGGGGGCCCTAAATTAGGGTTTCCCGTGCGACATTATTACTATTAATGACGTGGGTTAATTAATTATGTAAAGCATCTGGCATCCATATGGAATAGAGCCTTTCAAATATTAATTGTTGTCAATTATATTCAGAGCTATTTTAGCTTTAATCGTTCTTTAATTTTTTACAAGTAAAAGCTTTGATTTAGGTAGCACTATTCTGTGCCTATGGTGCCATCTGTGGAAGGCTAGGTGATGAGGGTGATGACGAAGGTGGTGAGCCAAAGGCAAGATGTCAAGCCACATCTTCAAATGGCTTCATTATTGCACGAAAGTTGTGCAGTAATAATGTATTACAGATTAATTATTAATTAGATTACTGTATTATCCCTATAAAGCGCCCATGCCCTTATAAGCGCACACCTTTTCAATTACCGTAGCACTATACAACAACATTTTTTGCCACGGCGTCTTTCAGTAAAGCAGTACCAGTAAGCCTGGTTTGATCGCCGCTGCCGCCCGCTCTCCCCGATACGAGCCAAAATCTTTGTTTTTTATTCATGGCTTAAATACAACATCGCGCATGCTCAAAACAACCGAGAAGTTTATGGAAGGGCACTTGAAGCTTGTCGGAACATTGACATCATTTGGCCACAGTGAGACCACTGCGACGCCGCAATGTTGATTTCCCCCCCCCCCCCAAATGTTAAACAGGTTTTTTTTCGATCACCTTGGTCTGCTAATGGTGATATTTATTTGTAACACCTCACACAATACATGTCTTTGATGTTGAGTAAGCAATTAAGTGTATGTCATTAATATTAAAAGGTGACTAACAAAGTGACATAGAGTATTTATTGTACATCTACTACATTATACACTATGATTATGTTGAGTCCGACTATTATTAGGTTGAAGATACATGGGCTGGATTAGGATCACATGTGCTATCAATCATGATATTATGTAAATATCATGGAAGTCAAATTAGGCTTGTACATTGTATGTTTAATCTCCACTTGCAACATTAATGATGCTTTAGTTTGATAAGACAGTTACTGTACATAACTTAATTTGCTAGTAATTTAATTTTGCGAATTTTGCTAGGAGATCCAATTCACCAAATGAAATTGCCGCCAATTGTATTATTTATAATGGTTATATATCGGAAGATAATACAAATTAGCCAAATTAAATTGCCGCAAAAGTTTACTAACTGCTAATTCGCCAAATAAAGTTGCCGTGAAATTAAGTTGTTAAACACTATATACAGTATGTTTTTCTTGACAAGAGATGGCCAATATAATGTAACATTTCCTGTTGAAGTTCTAGTCATACACATAGAAACAGGTATAGATAATGATTACTGATTCAGAAGAGAGGGTTCACAAATAATATACCGATAGACATTGCAAACTTGTATGTGACCCCTGCCAATCCCTTTTATCTAATGGCCAAGTATTTTGACCCCATTTGACATGTGATTTTGGGGGAAGGGAATCTGAGAAAGCTGAGATTTTCTATATTTAGATTCGTTCATGATTATCTAAGCTTTTTTGGTAAAAGATAAAAATATGACTTAACACGTTTACGAGTTGAGTTTTAGCACAAAATGTCCTACAATGGACTTTCGGCACATATTCTCCTGGCCATAGTTCGACATATGCCTGAGGCTTGAAAATTCACAAAATACCGCTAACCTATCAGAGCTGTGAGGTCGAGCTTAGGTATTGGGCATCAGGATGTCCGTTGCACCGTTTTTTTGAGTGAAGTTGACCTTGCGTAATGTGACGTACGCCCATTAATACAATATAACCCTTGTCTGGCATTTACAGACATGATCTTCTCACTAACTATTGAATATGCAAACAACACATTATACATACCTCTCTGTTTACACCCCACCCACCCACCCCCCTTTCAGGAATAACTAAAACATATTACTGTCTCAGAATGATCTATACCGGGTTTCAAAAAAATATAAACAATATTAAACAAATAGTGTTTCAAATTTAAACACTTGGGATAATGTTTCCTACTTATTCCGTTAATTTCATTGAGATATCTCTTTTGTTCCGCTGTTGCAAGACATAATAATCGAAAATCGATGAAAAATATATTTTCATATTTTGGATCACATAATTCATCTTTACTCTCTCTAGCACTATCAGCATTTCAAACAATTAACCCCACACCTCATAAGTTATATTCAAACCTCCCACCAAGCTAAACAAATCCTGCCCTATTCAATCAAAGCTTCGCTTTCTATGCACACAAAAATTGATTGTTATCAAAAAGCTAATTAAGATAAAAGAACAGGGTGCAAGGATATGCGAATAACATTTCAGAAATAATTTAACGTTTAAAAGGGTTGGTGACTTTATAGATTTTTATAATGGATCATATCGACAATAGCTTGAAATCTACTATCGTTACAAAAAAGTCTGTATTTTAGATTAGAAATGTGCGATTTTCAAAATCTAAAATTCCTAAAGAAAGCTGGGCGTTTACGCAAGATATATTTTAAAACGGTTTGGACAATATCAATAAAGTTCATACCGAAAAAATTGTATAACCTCGGTATAGATAATTCTGAGTACATATTGTGTAACAGGTTATATTATAAATGAAAACATTTATCATTGATTACCATAGAAGAAACT
The DNA here is from genome assembly GCA_035610835.1 of Ophiura sarsii. Classification (NCBI taxonomy): domain Eukaryota; kingdom Metazoa; phylum Echinodermata; class Ophiuroidea; order Amphilepidida; family Ophiuridae; genus Ophiura; species Ophiura sarsii. The sequence goes on from CM069443.1 coordinate 13,459,350, forward strand.
CTGAAAGTTACATTAAACCTTTCAGTGCAATTCCTCCAATGAAAATATTCCCATGACATCATCCACTTAGTAAATTTATTTTTGACTATTAGAAAAATAAATATGGATTGTGTGATGACGTCATTCACTTATTATTGCCTTTTTAAAGTTATGTCATATGTTTTTAATCTTTCCTGTATGTATATTTTTATTTTTAGCAAAGAGAGCTTAAGTGAAGCGAGCCATTTTAGAATTAAGATTTTGATGAATGACTGTTTGAAGTGGTCAGAAAACAAATAATAAAACAATTTTACGGTTGCCAAAATAATGTTTGTATATGTAAATACACTCGGCAAAAGAAGTTCTTGGACACTCATTGAAGTTCAAATATTTCACATAAACATTTAATATAAATTAAACAATTGCATGTCAAAATAAGCAGACAATAATTCTCTATCATGTCTGTATGAAATTAAGATGTACGCATTCATGCATGGCTGAGCACATTCATTAAGCAATGGTAAGGTGCGTAAAAGGAAATTGCAAGAAATGAGCATTTACAGTCATTTGAATGGAGGGATTATCCAATTTTTTGCAATCTTCTTGCCATTGTCAAGTGAATGGGATCTGCCATGCATGAGTGATCATGTCTAAATTCCATGTTAAGATGTTAGAGGATTACTTTCTGCTTATTTTGATATAAAATTATATATATATATATTCTATTAAATATTAATTTTATTTAAGTGTCCAAGAACTTCTTTTGCCGAGTGTATATTTTATGTACAACAGTCAACAGATATACAACATATTTATGTTATAATTTGATTTGATTTGGTTTGGCTTCGCAAAATTTGTTTGGAATGCATATTAAAGTTTTGAATCCACATGCAAACTGAACTTTTTTGATCTGGATTTGCAATGGTCTGTCTGTTGGGTTTATTACGCTCAATTAATTTTTATCTGTTTTATTAAATCCTGAAGCCAAATAGTATTCTGTTTTGATTATTTAGAGGGGGGAGGGGTGGGGTTGTGGGAGGGGTGGGGTTGTGGGAGGGGGGAGTAAGCCAATGTCAAATCTTGAATAATGTCAGAGGTATTTTGACATGTTTAAAAAAAGTTTGATGTTTTTGGGTTTCAAACTTATCATTTTAATCCCCCTGGCTTGAAGGTGAATCTCCCAGCCAGGGGGATTCGCAAGTCATGACTTGCAGGTATTTGTCTATATACTGTAAAATGGAGGATGTTCTCTACGTTTCACCTAAGATGGTCATGCATGGGTGGTTGTGACAATTGGATTTGAATAATCAGTAAAGGAAGGGTACAGTACTTTGCAAGCACTTTTGAGATCTTGGTGCGGAAGGTAGTAGTTGAAAATTTGAAGGTTATGATGTTTTCTTGGGGGATAATGGCGTCGGGCACTGTTGTTACAGTAAGAAATGGTGTGCAGGAAGAATGAACATTTGTAGACATTTGTGTGGGTTTGTTGCTTTTTTGGGGTGGGTTTGAGGTAAAGAGGTCTGGTGGAAACTTCCACATTTACCCATTGTGAACTGGTGCAATTTAGCCAAGATTGTTTGCTACTGTGTGATCCTGGAGTTCAGTTTGCAAGTTGTGTGCAAGTTTGTAAAATAAAATCTGCTTGTAACTTGCAATTGGCTCACGACAACTCGAAGCCTGACCTCACAATTTGCAGATTTAAACTCTCAACTCTAAACTTATAATAAACCTCACAACTTGAAACTCATACTCGTGCATTGCCATTCACAACTTATAACTCTCAACATGCAAAATACCTTCACCCATTTCTATGACATTGTTGTTGCAAAATGAGTACTCCAATGGAGGGAAACTTTGAATGTTTTATTAGGAAATTGCTTATATTTATATTAGATAACAATCCCCATTTTCCCATCCACTCAGTGAAATGGTTGATACTCTCCCTTGTTATGTTTGTTTGTTTACACGATTGGTCCGTACATGGTCCGTACAGACACACGCTTGGGTCCTGAAGGGACCAGGCTCAAGCAAAATGCTCGGGCCGGGCTTAATAAAAAATCCTATATAATCATGCTGACTGAATGAAATGAAAGTTGATGTTAGAAAGAAAAATATTTATCCAAAATGAAAACACAAAAACGTGTTATATGATTGATGTTTTATTGCGACATCAGACAATATTGATTACTTTATCAAACTAGACAGTAATCAATAAGCAATATAGATTTCCCATACTATCAGTTGTGATGTTGCACCATGCAGATCATTTATAAACTAATATTTATATCCGGAATATGTTGACCACTACTGATACTAGGCTAACATTGACTATATTGAGGGGGCACTGAGAGATCTTGTGGGGATGGATTTTGTCAGAAGTTGGGTTTTTCACATACATAATGCTTACTAATTACCACTTGAAATCATAGTAGAGCTTAATTCGCAATATTTCCTATAAAATTCATGAATTTAATGGAGAAAATGCTGAGAAATTGTCTTTGTCATGTTACTGTGTGTTTTGTTTGTTTGTTTGTTTGTTTGTGATAGCGCATAGGGACTTAATTGTGTTATGCGCTCAATAAGTATGGTTTTATTATTATTATTATTATTTAATTTTCCTTTTTCTGATTTTTGGAAGAATTCATTACATGAGAGATTTTGTTATATCATCTATCTAAACAAGGTAAAGATATTCAATTTCAATTTTTTTTGAGAAATCTTCAGGATCTTTCAACCTTACAAATATCACAAAATACCACGACCCAGCCCATCTCCCATTTTTAATGAAATTATCGATCGAGGCGCAATATACTGCGCCAAGGCCAAATTAAATGAATTGTTTGTCTCAAAGCTCCTCTCCTGTTGTAAAACTAATGCGGAATGCGTTTTTTTTCAATTTTTTTTAATTTTTATAAATATAAAATATTGAAATCCTTGTAAAAGTGAACTTTTGTATTTAAGATGATGTGATCAATGAAAATCTGAAAAATCAGTGACATTTTGGGATTTTTTTTTTTTTGAAAAAAAAGAAAAGAAAAAAAAAGAAGAGTTTTTTTTTCAGATTTTTGTTTTTCTAATGCGCATCAATAAACTAACGCGCGCGGGAGCTTTGAGACAAACAATTAATTTAATTTGGCCTAAGTGCCTTGAATGGTCATGGTGTGTTGTGGAATTCTGTGCTCCATGTGCAGGAGGCAATCTTATCGGTTCGTTTTAGCGACAAGCCTCGAGTGCATGAGTGTTAGGGTTTAAGTATTACAAAGATGTTGGTGCTTAATATAGAAAGTTTGAGAATGATTCACATTATATTTGTTATAAACATAGAATGTGTATAATTATATCTGAACCAAATTAGGATAAATATAGATCATACTCATAGTAAGCGCACACATTTGTAAGATTTACATGAATGACACATTCGCTTGTGGTTCTGATTGATGTGACGTATACGGTAAGCTTGCCTGCTATTTGTAAAATATGAGAATATGACAGGAAGTGAGAGAATCAAACATTTGGATGGGCTTGATATGTTTTAGTAAAAACTGGATTATGGTTCATTAGCCCAAGTAACAAAAATAACATGTTACTCATCACCGCCCGCTCCGATTTTGGACGCCACACCGATTTTTTTGTTATTTGTTATTAGAAGAAGAAAAAAGACAACAACAAAAAAGACAAAAAAAATTGTAGCCCTACATGTAACTCTCACACCAATTATCAAGTGTATCCTTCATTTTTATAGAGCAATGTCATCATTTCGTATCTATTTGCAATTCCAGGAGGTTGAGGGGAGTTGATCCCCCCCACCCCCTTCTGCCTCATTCATCTTGTTTGAATGCAGTGGCGTCACTAGGTTTTATATATGGGGGGGGGGGAGCAAGAAATAAAAATGAACAAACAAGACTTAACCAGGCTGTCAACTTGGGGGGGGGGGGGGGGGGGGAGGAGGAGGGGGAGGGAGTAGGGTTGTGATGTGGAGTTCCCCAAAATGGCGCGAAATATCAAGCTCCATAGCTGACAGTGTCAATCTCAGAGCGACTGGGGTGGGGGGGGGGGGAGGGGGTGATTGCCCCTTTGGCCTTGTGCCACCCCCTCTGGTTATGCCACTATTTGAATATTGTTGTATTTTTTCCCTTTCAGATTGGATCAAAGTTTTTAGGTCTGTTTTGTCTCAAATTTGGAGAATTTTACAAATGGGTAGGAACAAAGATATGGTAACAGAACCAATGATACATTTTGTTGTTGCTCTGTGTCATAAGAATTCTGCCCATCCTCATTAACTGTTTGTGAGTTCATTGGCTTCAGTTGCGGTTATCTCATACACTCTGGGCAATTTAGGTCAAATGAGGTATGTAGTCAAAGCGTTCAAAGAATCTACGGTATGGAAATTGATGGCACTGACTCGTGGCATGGGGGATATTATAATCATAGTCAATACCCACCCGTATAGTGTTTGTTAGATGGTTGGGTTAAGTACTCCAATTTCTTTAGCAAGTACACTTTGTTATAATTGTTGCTGCTCCTATGCGCAATTGAGAAAGGTTACTGACCTGTTATAGTTATGAGTTGCCCATCACCCATGAAGGTAATCTCTCAAATTGATTGAAATGATGTCATCACCCGCGAAGGTCATCTCTTAAACTGATAGGAAAGATGTCATCACCCCGCGAAGGTCGTTTCTTTGAGGAGGGGATTATAAGAAGGTGAACTCCATCCATACAGGGATGAAGAAGCTATCTAGCGAAGGTATCTCTTTGAGGAGAGGAATGCATTTGGATCACTTCTCCACTTTAAACCCTCGAAGGTCACTTCTACTAGGAGAATTATGTTTATGAGTTCTGTTATGTCACTACTGCCATGTATGTTAATAGGATGATACATCTATTTATTGATCAGTATTAGTTTTGGGGCGAGTCAAATAAACCTTATCCTGATAATTCAAACAGAATCCAACAAAAGCACTGTACCAGTGATCCCCATTCCCCACTCTATCTCATCTCCTTGAGCAATCACCCTAACGTTCATATATAGGCTCGGAAAATGTAATTTTGGTAGCGTGACCCGTAACGTTTTGCACGATCACCTTGACTTCTGTCCTTATTTGTGTTTCCCCCTCCCTGTTAGCTTAATTGCTACAACCCCCCTCTTTGATGGGTTTGGGTGAATAGATAAACCTTGAACTTTACAATATCATAGGGATTGTTGTTATGAAACCAAGAGTTTAACTTATCAGGTTCATATTTTGTATAGGAATACAATTAAATTCAACCCCACCCAAAAAAAAGTTGAATGCCCCCCCCCCCAACACTGGATTTTGCAAAAGTAACCCCTTTTATCCAGGCTGTGACATCATGATCATCACATTTGATTCATATTCACATCACCAGGTGATCGGACAATGAAAGTGAAGCCATAAACAAAAACCCTGTTCTGCAGAAAAATGGACCTCTCAGGTAGTGTCTGTCGGTCGGACAGGCATCATTTGCTGTTTTTTTTCTAGAAATGTTGTTGAATTTTCAGAAATTTTAGAAATTTGCAACAACAAAAAAATCAAATCAAAATTTTCAAAAAATTTAAAAATAAAAAACGAGAAAAAATAGCAAAACATTTAAACAAAAAAAGAAATGGGTCGGTTTGGGGCTGTAGAACAGTTGTTTTTTGCTGTGGCCTGATGGGTAAAGAAACAATTAAACAAATACAAATGCATTGTCTGTATAGTGTATGGCATGTGTTACGGACTCGGTGCCTATTTCCGTGTTAGAAAAACTATATTACTTCCTGTGGGTAGAAAAACAAAGTACTTCGTCTGTGACCATGACTAGGTACTGTAAGATCATTAAATTTTATGAGGATTTAAATTTACTACTATTGCAAGAAGCTTGAATTCATGAAATTCAATACTTAGTAAACATTGCTTGATCATTAAAAAAACCTATAATAAAATTTGGATTTGTGAAATTAAAATATGTGTTAGAATAAAGAGCATGTTACATATCTTCCAAATGACCCACCTTTTACAGTGGGTATTTTGAGGATATACTATTTTGTCTCATCACTCATGCCAGTTTGAGATTTCATATGTTAAAGGTAGATGTTCCGATTTTCAACTTGAAGTTTTCTATTCTACATGAAAGGTCATCCTTAAAAAAGTTGTGTTCCAAAGTTTGAGTTGCATAGCTCTAATGGTTCTTATTTTAGATGCACAAGATGCTGTGAACTGTACCCATTGAGTAGTACACAAACTATATCGGTGGTTACCACCATTCGCGGTAATTCGACGTTATTTCATCGATTTCTCCGTAATTATACCGATTTAGGCCATCAAATTTCAGTATGATGATGAGAAAAATACGAGCTTTCATATGATATGAAAATCTCCGTTTTTTTGTAATAATTCTGTGATACGAAAATGTGATCGGGTCATCTACCTTTAATCAAGTGGTAATTTTCAGAATTTTTGTAAGATTAATTTTTCACACACAGCCAATCATCATCAACCACTTTGCATGATTTATACATTAAAGATGTGCCTCATTATTGAAGCTATAAAGTGCGAAAATTAATGTAGTGTGAAAATGATCTCTCCCTGGGATCAATAGGTTCACTACCTGAAATCAGTTGATAGGATAGTACCAATTGGCAAATGTTCATGTATACAGCTCTAATACAGGTGACCTGTAATTATAGCCTAGTACCTGGGAACTCTGTACAAATTCTGATGCTGTATGTAATGTGCTGTAAACACTATAAGCTTCATTTCTTGACCAACCCCAACCAAACCTTTGGCATTCTTAATTTTTCTTGACTCCATCGCTGTAATATGTTTTTCATACTTGTTTAAAAACAGTTTGTGTCTTCTTTCAAAAATCTATTCATAGAAGTTCAGAGGAAAAAGAGACCTGAAAAAAACTAAAATGTCCAATATAAATTTTGGAAGTTCCTTCCTGATAAAAGTTGACATTTTGGCTTTTTGGATACAAAATCTTGGCAATTTGGAGGGATATATGCTATTTGGTATGTAAACATTGTTGGGAATTTGACTTCCCTCCCGGGAAATATTTTTTCCAACACTGGTTGAGCCATTATATGCAATGATCTCTAGAACGGCCAGATAAAAATAATAGCTATCCTTTTTAAAAGTAGACATAATAATTTAATATAAATGTTGTTTAATGTGCATCTGATCAAAGAGGAATTTCCAATGCGTAACCATGAAAGCCCTTTACATCAAAACTTGAATTTAATCATCAAAGTACTAAGCTTTACAGAGTGCTCAGAACCAGTTTGATTGAAGGTTGATATAAATTTTAATGACATTTATTGAAATAAAAAAGGAACATCTTTTTGGCTAGGTATTGCAAATAGCGAGGCAAAATGTTCCAGTGGAGCTAACTGGGTATCAAATCCCCTTACACACAAGTACTATTGGATATTAGCACAACCCACGCACTGTAACAGGTTTGTCGGTTCAACAGCTAACATTAGAAAACATGCGTCAGTCTTTAATTGAGCTACACCATAGCCGATTTTAAATCTACTTGAATGTTACTAAATCATTCATCATGTTCACATTGGGCACATCTAAGTATTGATCTAGTATGTCATGTATCATACAATTAATCAATACATTGCATAATTGCTAAATTAACAGACCTGTCTGTGACACAGCCCATGTTTACTGCCGTCATTAACTATTACATCAATAGCTTGTCATTCAGAATTTAATCAATTCACATGGTTATAAAATAATCGTTACACAAATAAATAATGTACCAGCTATTGTGATCATATCAATTGAAAATCAATTCATGTTTTTATATAAAAAAAATGTTATTTAAAGGTAGATGACCCGATCACATTCCGATTTTCAACTTGAAGTTTTCTATTCTACATGAAAGGTCATCCTTAAAAAAGTCGTGTTCCAAAGTTTGAGTTGCATAGCTCTAATGGTTCTTATTTTAGACGCACAAGATGCTGTGAACTGTACCCATTGAGTTGTACACAAACTATATCGGTGGTTACCACCATTCGCGGTAATTCGATGTTATTTCATAGATTTCTCCGTAATTATACCGATCTAGGCCGTCAAATTTCAGTATGATGATGAGAAAAATACGAGCTTTCATATGATATGAAAATCTCCGTATGTTTGAAATAATTCTGTGTTACGAAAATGTGATCGGGTCATCTACCTTTAACATATGATTTAATGTACTGGGAATTGTGCGTGTCAATCCAAGTTCGCCAACTCATCATTTCCCGTTTTGGACGTGCTGGGGATCTCTGATGGATCTTGCGTCAGATTAATCTCTGATGGATCAGATTAAACTGTTGTCCATTTGGGGATATTAAAAATATTGCTGACAATATAATATTAACACTTTCCACGCAGCTATCAGTTTAACAACATACAAAACAGATTTGTTAGAAACCTTTTCAAACTTTCAAGGTTTATCTCAAGGATTACTGATCCAATACTAGGCATGTTTGTACTTATTTTAATGCATTTTTTATATTGATTCTAAATATGGTATTGAAATTCAATAATTTTGACATTTTGAAACATTTTGTAATTTTGGAGTGTCGTCTGCAGACGCCTGTTGCGTGGAAAGCATTAACCATCACACATTCTGTAGGCTCTATCTATCTATAGTAACAAGAAGATTGATCATTACTGTAAAAGTGGAAATTTTCGCGCAACATTTCTTTTCACGCTTTTCATGCTAAAATCAGCAAGCACAAAAATAAAAATGCGCGAATATATTCATTTTGTATGTAGTTCTATGTACAAAAAGCGTGAACAATTCCCCTTTTACAGTATTTAACCGTTTCGTCTTTCTTTGATAAAACAACAACAACAACAACAACAACAACCTAGTGGTATAAAATCACCTGTTTCATTAATTTCATTAAAAATATCTTTAATTCTTTTGTATGCTAAAAAGAATGAATGAAAACAGATCAATTCTACAGCTATATCCAGCTATTGGATCCCCAGGGATGGGGGGGGGGGGGGGGGGTAGTGTGTGTGATGGATACAAAACCACCATACATAGACAAATTGACAATGTGATCATGGATAGAATTATTTGACGTTTGGTATACCAATGACCACTTTAACGAATTTGAGTGTGCCAAGTGGTTGGAATTTTCATCAGATGCTCTCTTTCCCTCTCTTTATCATTTTTCATTTTTCTCTCAAGAAAGTTGGCATATAATATAATTAATATAACATGGATCAACTTTAGTTTTTCCAGGAGCCCTTTCCTACCAAATTAAACATGAGTATACCCTCCCTCCCCCGGAATGATACTATAACCTACCTTTTTATGTCCTGTTGGATTTCCTGTTCCTGGTCAGTATCGTTCCTTAACAAAATAGTGAAAGGTTGGTTGGTATAGAATTCATTTGGTAACGGCATGTTTTGGTATTGATTTTCCGACATTGCTCTGGGTTATTAGGGTATAGGGGCAATTTTTACAATATTAAGTAAACGGTCAGTGAGCAAATGAAAAGGTAAATGTAATTTCAAGTATTGGATATAAAAGGTTGACCAGTATTCTGAAATTTGAGATAAAATTAGCTGCATCTTATACATGTACATGTACATTGTATGTACACAATTGTGTTTTTACAGGGTGTCCCAAAAGTTTCGAAACCATTTTGAAGATTTGTATATCTCTTAAAATAAGTTGCAGAACCAAACTGAAAATATATCTGGGATATTTCGGTACCAAACATTTGAGGCGCCTAATATAAAACACAAGCTCAAAGGTTTAGCAACATAACTCGAATACCATATTAAAATTGTTCGATTTGCTGGACCCACTGTATAAGTCACATGCAGCATGTTCCTCACAGGACCTTCGGGGGAGCTCCTGATCCCCCACAGTCTCTGCCCATGCACCCCGCTATGGGTGCTAAGGCGGCCCGAACCAAAATAATAAAATGATTCTGTTTTTAATTATTTATTAAATAAAATTGTTGAGAATAATGATTCTAGTCAATTTTATACACAAATCCGTTTTAATTCTGTTAATGTGTGACAAAATTCTACTCTTGCCGTAAATAGATTTTTAATCTCGTTCAAAGGTAAGATGTCAATTCATGAAATAATTAAACTTTAACAAGTAGCATCACAATGAGAGTGAAATACCAATTTGAAAAGTAGGTCTGTAGAACACACTATTAAGCTTGTGTCGTCTGTCAACCCTCAGGAATAAAATGGAGGCAAAGATAACACATAGTCAATTATAAACGTTTGTGCTTGCTTCAAATTCTTGGCAGCAGTTTTATCTAACCTGGGAGTTTGATGCCCAATTTGGCTTCTTAAAACTAATTACCCTAATCCATTTGGGGGGGGGGGGGGGGGTGGGAGTTTGTAGCAATAAAGGTAATAGGGGGAAACACAGGATAAATAAGGACAGAAAAAATGGTGTGTGCCGCCCCCTGGAATCGAAACCTGGGCCACTGCAGCCAGAGTCCAGGTGATCATGCATCACGCTAGGGGTCACGCTCCCAAAATTAAACTTTCAGAGCCTATTATGTACCTTTGTGTGATTGCGCAATGAGATAGACTGGGGAATAGGGGTGCTTTTGTTGGATTTAGCAGATGTGACATATTTTACTTTAACTTTAGTACTCAAAAACCTAATAAACTGTCCTCAAAACCGAAAGAATTTGGGGATAACTGATCTAGATTTTGCCATGATTTGGGCCACTTATCTAGCAATACTGCATAGCACTAACTCCAATCCTGGCATATATTTGGCCTGTAGTGTTGTGTCGGCTGCTGCCACTGCAAACAAAAATTAACTTGATATGTATGTAGGCATCAAGCAAAATGAAGTTAGTTAAAACGTGCCAAGGGGAATAATGCAGAGTATGCGTAAATAATGCATTTGATGTGGGTTATACACGCTATGCATAATTTACAACCATATAATTCCAGCGTTATTTTGTAAATGTGTAGGAAGATGAAATAAGAACAGGTTATCCCCATTGAGAATTGTTTAGGTTGTCAAATTTTGATGAGTTGATAGGTTATCTAATCTGGAAGGATAAAATAATCATAGGATTGAATGTGGGATGATTTATTGTAAATTATTACTATTTCAACATTGTTTGTTTTGTGCTGAGAAGCATTCTGGAGTCAGTGTAATTCCCTGAGCTTCTCAGTAATTCCTTTAACTTCTACAGTGAGACTATGGATTTCATTTGCTTGAAGTTCTGTGAAAATCTTTTTTAATTTATTTGATCGGCAGAAAAAAATCAGATAAGCAGTAAGGGTAAGGGCGTATATCACGTCTAGCACACCGCCAGCGAATATGCAGTGTTGTCTAAGACAGATGCACATCAGATAATACCTTGCTGTCTATCCAACTTAAAACTGTTTAGCAAAAAAGCAATATGAAAAATGGAAGAAAATTCACTTTTATAATACAAACTGGTTTTTGGATGCTAATTTGACAAACATGTTACAGTGATCTGCCACGTTACTGTATGAAGCTTGAAACATACTACTTTATCTAATCCATGTTCACCAAATTCAACCAGTGGGCACAATGATGAGAAACTTATGGTGGGCGAACTTGCCCTGAGGGCGTACACGTGCTGGGTGTACACCCCCCGCTCTCCCCTACACATTATTTAACTTGCAAAATAGCGGAAATTACTTATGGCCATGATATTGCGATAAAGATTAAACATGTGAGTAGTAATCCAATCCAGTCATCAGAGTTAATGCATTCCACATTAACTTGGCACAACATTCAAATGTGTACACACATTTAATATTATGACACATGATATATAACATTATTTGATATTGGTTTGATTATTGGTCACATACAGATCTATTTGACACATTGTTTGCATTAAACTTCAAATTTACTTCCATCAACTCTCCTAATAAACAGGTATACTATATGAAGAAAACAACAGACATATTATTTGAATAAGTTCATCTGGATTGTTTGTAGACATAATATTGAGATTTATTTTCTTTGTACAAATCCAAAGGAAGTGAAAGATGTTACTCACTGTTTAATGACGTTTCACTACCACGCTGGTTGCTTTATCAAACTGACAACTCTGATTCCTGCTCACTGGGTTTTTATACCTAGTGTTACCCGTCGTAGAGGGCGTGAGCAGGATGAGTTGATCATAGATGTTATGCAGTTTGTAGGCCCCTTTGTCATCTACGATGGGTAACACTATCTCTGAAAACCCATTGAGGAATCAGAGTTGCCATTCTGATGAAACTACCTCTAACTAACTATATCAAAAGGATATCTTGTACACTTGTTAATTAAAAGATTCAAAATTCAATTAAAAAATGATTGATTTTTTCAATCTTGCATCGTCTGCAAGTATGGAAAAATCTTTTGGGACTGACTATTGATTGTCTATGTGAAGGATTTTCAATTTTTTGTCTGCTAAGAGGAGAGATTCTAATCTTTTATAGGTTGAACCTATGAGACAAGTCTTTGCCAATTGATTCTAAATGTTTTCAATCTGACTGTAATTAGGCCACAAAGAGCCCTGTTCTACCTGACACATTTTTTAAGAACGATTTTGGGAAATATTTGCAATTTAAATTTGGGCGGACAATTCACCCAAACATTTTGGAAGTTTTTGACCCCCCCCCCCTAAAACACACATCAATAAACGCCTAACCAACTGACCCTACTACATAACAGGGTTTTTTTCTTCATTTTTCATGAGCTTAAGGAGAAATAATTTCCAAATGAAAATTATTAACATTTTTCTCTATAAAAAGGTTGAAGTCTCATTTTGTCATTGCAACCATGATGTATAATTATTTACTTGCCTGGATGGGGAAATTACAAAAATATGTAAAAATCATGAGTCCAAATTAAATTAATTGTTTGTCTCAAAGCTCCTCTCCTGTTGTAAAACTAATGCGGAATGCGGGTTTTTTTCTATTTTTTTTTTTTTTTTTTTAAATATAAAATATTGAAATCCTTGTAAAAGTGAACTTTTGTATTTAAGATGATGTGATCAATGAAAATCTGAAAAATCGGTGAAATTTTGGATTTAAAAAAAAAAAAAAACCAAAAAAAAAAGCAAAAAAAGTGTTTTTCAGATTTTTGTTTTTCTAATGCGCATCAATAAACTAACGCGCGCGGGAGCTTTGAGACAAACAATTAATTTAATTTGGCCTGATCAAAGAATTTTATTTTTAATTCTTTTAGATTGACTTCTATTATCAACTGTAAAAGAGTGATATCAATCACAAGGGGTAGATAAGAACCCAATTGGAATTTGCATTCAGGAAATATGATTCTAACAAACATGTATTTGTCCATTTATTTCCTTAAATATTACCTAACTAACGGAAGTGGGATGCAGCCAAAACAGCTTATGTTTGCAACATGTTCTTTTCCACCACAGGTCACATTGTCACAAACGATGAAATTCAAATTCAAATCGCTTAATCTGATTGGGTAGCGTTGATGACGTCCAGATTATGGCTGCCATATACAGCTGACATTTAAAAAGCGCAGATAACATAGATCTCATTGACACGTTAAATTCAAGAGCTAGGAATTAGCGTTTCTGTTGACCTTTGTGTCAAAAACGGTTGACTTGGAATTAAGGGTAATCTTCCTGCCTGCCTCCTGTGTTATTAAAGGTACATATGTAAAATGATTTTATTTAACTGTAAGCTGTTAGAAGGTTTTAAATGGGAAACTATTTCACAGTGGTGTTATCAAGGGATTCTGCTTCTGATGGTTTGAGAACAAATCACGGTTTGTCAACAAATCAAATCAGTGGTACCAAGAAAAGAAGAGAAAGGGAGAAAAGGTAAAAGGTAAATGATATGCGAAATCTGTCCATTTTGAGGTAAAAATGTCATATTTTTTCATGATAAATCCAATTCTCTTGAAAGAGCAGTTTGTAAACGATGTGAGCACTGTGTAGGGAGAGACTTTGAATGTTATGCGCAAAATTATATCACATTACCTTTTTGTCAACAAATTGACAAATGTTTGCTTCTTCTAATCCTAGTTACACCAGGACATATTTGTCTTCAAAATAAAATAAAAATCTTTCCATTCAGTTCCCTATATCCCATACATGTAGTCACTTGTAGGAAAGTCCCTTTAAAAGTAGCACAAACTATAATAAAAAACAGAAACCAAGGGGAAAACAATAGTAAGGGTACACACCAAACCAACATAGGAACCCCCGTTGAAAAGTGGGTTATAAGGGTACACACCAAACTAACATAGGAACCCCCGTTGAAAAGTGGGTTATAAGGGTACACACCAAACTAACATAGGAACCCCCGTTGAAAAGTGGGTTATGAGAAAAAACACACCAAACCACATAGGAACCCCCGTTGAAAAGTGGGTTATGAGAAAAAACACACCAAACCACATAGGAACCCCCGTTGAAAAGTGGGTTATAGATCAGGTCTTTGATAGCTTCTCCTACAAACTTGGAAAAAAAGTTCTTGGAACGTGTTACACGTTTTTGGATATTATGCGCAGATTTTTTTTCTGATCTTTAATTGATGTTTATTTTGGTAAGAGCTGAAAAGGACATCTTAAACAACAATTTCCCCTTCCCTACACCGCATCAATCAATGTTGGGACACCTTGAACAATTTAGGCAGAATTGAAATTGTGCATTTATCAACACTTTTGATCGGTCATGGACTTGGGTATCATTACAGCATGTGCATAATGTAATGATTTATGCAAAAAGCTCAATTTCGCTGAAAAGTGAGTTAGGCAATTATCGAAGCAGGCTAACGACGTGTTAATGCCTGAAAACATGTTGTTTCCTTCAAATTAGGAGAACCCTTCATCCTACTGCCCCAGGCTACCACACCCTGGCATACACACTTGAAACACTTAGGTATAGACGTCATAGTGACAAGCAAGTATTATTTTTAGATATAAAGAGATGGGTTTTCCATCTGAATTTTCATCTGAATTGTCACTTTTAGTTTTATATACGACTACAGATGTGTTTCTCAATGTTAAAGACAGTATTAATTTGTGATCATCACAGAATTATCTCCTTCAGTAATTACTTGGTCACTGTCCATACCTTACCTTAAATAGATTACCAAGCACGTAAGACTAATTCCTACCAGTAACACTACTTCCTTTCAATCAAATATATGCATTCGCCATTGATTATATAGGGTGGCAAAATCCTCTCATAAAATAATGGATGTAGTATTATAAGCCTATGTCGTGTGTTGATAATAAGGCACATTTCATACAAAACCATTTTTGGTTCATTTTTTAATTGGCCAAAAATCTCTGCGCCAAAATTTAAGAATGTTTCAACAAAAAATGCCAACAGAACAAAAGTTAAACAGATCTTGAATTAGCATATTCTGATGTCAGCTTTTGTTCCCAATGTTTTTTTTGTTGTTAATGAGAATCAATAACTATTCAAAATATTGTGATTCCAAAGAGTCCTTATTCTTAATTTGGTTATGGTGTGGGATTTGTCTATGGCAGGAGCTAAAATACTTTTTTGGCTATGAGGGCTATTTTGAGCAAATTCTGCCAAAAATCACCCCTTAGTACATTTTAACATAGGCCAACATTTTCTCAGGGGGCTATTTTGTGAAAATTGGGGGCTAATCGTCCCCTTCGCCCCTGTGTATTTTGAGGCCTGGGCTATGGTGTGGGATTCAAAATGTGTATTCACACCCGCTACGCTCAATGCAATATAAAATAACCAATAGAAAATAAAACATTTAGCAAATAAAACGGTAATCATACACCCTTTATTTTACATTAAACATAACCCTCTACTTATGATGCATTTCTAATCTGCTTAATGCCTGTATGGTGTATTATTTCAAATCCAATTATTTTTCACTTGGATAATTTCCAGGGCTTGATGTTATACCCAGGGGAGGCATAATACCCTGGTATATTCTGATATTGCTTATGGGTTTTCTATGGATACACATGTGTCAAGGTGTCTTTAAAAGAAATTTTATGTTTCATATGACTGTCGGATGGAGCTCTTAGCCTATACTTTTAGATAAGATTGACCCATGCAGAGGGTATACACTTGACATAAGACAAGCAATTACAATTGTCACATAGCTTATGTGATATATTAAACACCTGTATGCTATCTACTGAAGATAGCAATGGAATTCTATATCCTAAAGAAAGCAGCATGTATAGTAGGTTATCTGCTATCTTCTGAAGATAGCAACATGTATAACTTGTTATCTGCTATCTACTGAAGATAGCAACATGTATACCATGTTATCTGCTATCTACTGAAGATAGCAATATGTATAACTTGTTATCAGCCATCTACTGAAGATAGCAACATGTATATCATGTTATCTGCTATCTACTGAAGATAGCAACATGTATAATTTGTTATCTGCTATCTACCGAAGATAGCAACATGTATCACATGTTCTCAGCTTTCTACTGAAGATAGCAACATGTATAACATGTTATCTGCTATCAACTGAAGATTGCCTTTTAAGGTTCTCCCACATTGCTTTTGCACTCAATAACAGTATCAGAGGCAGGTCTTCAATACATTTGTACCCTGAAAACTCTGACTGACCTCTACACACCAATATCTGTACTATGGAGCTTATAAACTGCCTGATCTCAAGATAAGTTGGTAAAATATTGGATTAAATTCTGTAGAGGGAGTAACAGCTATTACAAATCGTGATTTAAATTCCTAACTGTAAACACATTTCAATCAGTATTTCTACTCACAGCTTGTCAATTATAGTGTATTAAGAATAATATGGTATTTACATATGGTTTTAGATTAAGTTTAGATACACTACTGTAAAATGTCTAAATCCCATTGCTAGCAGCCATTTGTGACACTTCTTGAGAGTATAGTGCACCCATGTTGACTTCAGTAATTATGGAATAAATACCCTGAAGCTCATTGTAGTCGTGACAGTAAATTCCTGTAATAACCATCACTATGATTGCAAATACCTTTTGAAGGTATGGAGTATTATGGCCACTTTTCATTCATTGAGTGGGGGAGGTATTGGATGTTAACCTGATCTTTGAAACATATCCATCTAGTCTAGCTGCATCTTATAAACATCATTTTTAATCCTTCAAACCAGTGATAGCCGGGTCATTGTCTTATTCAATCTATTTGGGAACAGTTATGCACAGGTGATGTGAAATCTTAAAAACATGATTGATTGACTCTATGCATTCATGTATGAAAAGGCCAACAATTGGTCCAGTCCATTTAAGCTTCATTCACCAGCACATGTAATGCTTAGATAATAAGAAATTGTTGGGCAGAGTCACAGAAAATTATCACTTAATTACCACCAGCACTAGAAATAGTCGCGTCTTGTGTTACATCATTATACACATTTGTTGTGCTATAGTCCTGACTGGGCACGTTGCGGTCGTGTGACCATTCTGCGCTCTCTTTTTCCCGGCATAAAAATTAACATCATAACAAAATCAGGACAACCTAAGTACCAGAATTCCTTGCGGCATCTAGTCCGATGATTTTATCTCACCCTTGACCCCAACATCTTGCAATACAGGTCGAAATTACATATTTTTAAGCCTACCATTTTCTAGGCGAGTTTACACCATTTTAATGAATTTGTGGGGTAAGTGTGATAATTTTAAAGTTAAACATGAGCCTTGTATTATTATATAGGGATGATTTTTAAACATTATCTCAGAGGTAAGAAACTTGTCTCATGGTTGAAAATCGGCAAAATATGATTTTTTTTTTCAATCTTGAAAATTATTGTGACGGGAGGCCGTTTCCTTGAAAACGTAGCCCCATTCCCAAGCCCGCCCTCTATTGAAAGTCCATTCCGAAACCCGCCCTCTATTGAAATATCAAACTTATTCTTCACCCAGCGGAAGACAGACTTCTGTCACTGGATGCCGCCGCCATGTAAAATTGCCTGCAGCGCATCACTAAAAGCACGCCCTCAAACCGAACATGCTCCCGTTCCGTAGCAGACAGGTAATTGATAAAAGATTTGAAATCCTTTGCATTGCCTTCAGACCAGTGACCAATCATAACTACTGCTGCAATTGTCATAATTGGTCAGTAGTACACCCTCTGGTAATAATTGGAACACTTCCAAATTTGGAACCGATTGGTTATGAATCTGCTGTAGACAAGTCATCATGGAATCTTCATGTTATCACAGATGTGCTATACACACCATAACATCTCCATAATGCATCTATTATATAGCTTGATTACGTTTATAGGTGTCATATACACTAGCCCACAGATGGGTAAGGCTACCATTATTTCATAATTATATTGATATTACATTTGAGCCACACTTGTCCATTGTTTACTGACTAAATATTGCCTCTCTGCCGATATCATGCATTGGCATATGAACTTTATTATTGCCTATCATGTTGATATAGGATTGCCATGCATTACATATGCTGGTAATTTTACTTTTATATGGCAAAGGTATTTTCAAAGAGGTCATTTTCGTGGGTGTAATTTAATTTAATTTAATGTCTATCAAATATAATTCATGCAGCCGCAAATATTTACAATACTGTGATGGAAAACATTAAGAGTTCAGTGTATTATCATTAGATATTTAGAACCAACCCTCTGTATTTCTAAATTCTAGTATTATGCCAAGGAACTACAAAGATATTAATAATGCAATGTATAAGATCATAAAAGATTATCTCCACTCTTTCTTGACTGAAAAACACCCCCTCATAACACAAAGGTCATTCACACTATAGCTAGAGATGGGGCATTTTGCTCCACGATGTTGGTATTCCTACCTCTTCCAATCAATACGGAACAACCAGAAGTAAATAACATAATTTTAAAAGCTATGTACACAGGAAGCTACGACAATTTTTGATTATTTTATTTTTCCACCTCATATACCAGGAAGCTTCGACAATTGTTATTATTTTTATTTTTCCGCCTCATATGCCAAGAACCTTTTCCAATCTGAAAACCACTGGTAATCAGAGAATTGATCAAACTCAAATGGATCAAACTAGTGTGATGGCAGCATTGCCGCATATACAGCTTTAATATTCCAAGAACGCTATCATTGTGGCATGACTGTAACACATTCTCTAATGACAAGAATGTACATTTGATTTCAGTCAATACTCGGGAGAAACCATATTTGCATCTGTAAAATGTCAGATTAAGCATCAGATTTTAAGGGTATGTGGGATGGGATAGCTATACCATGTATGGCTTTATTGTTTGTCTTTGTCCGCTGACAAGACACAAGTATACCACTGTGTTCTAAAGATATTAAGGAGCATACCAGTATCATGAAATTAAACATGGGCACTAGATATTTCTCAATATTATGGTTTGTATAGTTGCACCACATGTGGGGAACGAGCCGTGTAAAATCTTTCTATCATCCATCTTATATAGTGCAACCCAGGTGCCTTTCACTTGCAGAGTATATAGAATGCTCTTTAAAAGGGCCACCTTTTAATATATTGATAATTTATACCACTTTTACATCAACTGAAATCAACTTAGGGTATCAGATTCCCTTAAAATAAATCTTAAGTTGAAGGTAGGAATGTTGCTTTATGTCTGTGTTTGGTGACATCTTCACACTTTATTTACTTATAAAATAAGTTACTTATAAAATAAGGTACTTATAAAATAAGTTACTTATAAAATAAGTTACTTATAAAATAAGTTACTTATAAAATAAGTTACTTATAAAATAAGTTCCTTATAAAATAAGTTACTTATAAAATAAGTTATTTTTTAATACAAACTCAAAGCATTATCAAATTTGTGAGTGTTAATGTATTTTCTTGAAACAATGTTCGAAATTAGTTTTTTTAAAACTATGGTTGTCATGGTATTATTTTATGCTGAATATATTCTCTTTGATTTGATATTTATTCAGAGGCTTTTTTTTTTAATATCAGTGAGTGCGGGCCTAAATGAAAAGGTATAGCAAAATCAAATCATCCAGCCTATATGTTCTCACATAGACCTGTAGGATTTGCAAATTTGATATTTTTCAAATTTGTGACACGATCAAGTGGAATTAGTTGGATGTCGGGAATATTGATTTTGTGTTATAGGTAAAAAGAAGGGACAAATTCTTTAATGTTTTACCTTGTTTTCTCAGTTGGTAAATTATGTGTAACTTGGAAACTAGAAATTCAATTTTAGTGGGGTTTGGCCAATACTGTAGCATTTTCCACTTGCTTTTAAATGATGAACAAATAGCAAAATTTAAAATTGATGACATGCAACTCATTTCGCTTGATCACATCACATTTTCAAAGATTTATGATTTTTTTAAAAATATGTTTCAATATTTTATGGACATTTTGAATAATTTGAATAATTCTTCAATATTGCCCATATTTTGATTCTGTTTTATTATTATATTTTGATTTTAGAAAACAACCCTGCTTAAAAACTCAATCTCCACATAGAAACAGGGCACGGTTTCTTTCATTGCTTTATCACAAGACGTAATATATGTTTATCGAACAATCAGTCCATGTCTTCAATGTATAGTTACTTTACCATTCACATTTGGGTGTGACCTGAAGACGTGAATTGGTAATCTAATTTGAATAAGTGCCATTGCTCTGCGTCTATGTCAATGTCTATCAGACAAGAATGTATATTAGTTCCTATACATTACTATACATTAGTAGCAGTACCCTGGAGGTAAAACTAAGGCTGGGGTTCTTTTATTGCATCGTCGTCTATGCTACTGAGGATAATGTTACGAATAAATTGAAACTTTGAATCATTTTGGAATGTTATTACATATTGCAGATATCTTGCTATCTTAAACGAATTTTATGACAAATATAACATAATGTTATGTTAAATGCCCTATTTATTCAGTTACAACAAGTAACAAAATGTAATTTGTTATCTTCAGTCGATAGCATAGAATGCTTTAGACAAAGACAAACATACTTTTCAACATTTCATGCATAATTATGCTATAGGCCTATTATTTTTTAAACAATATGCAGTCTATAACCCTAACCCTACTAAATCAAACAGAAGCACTGTGCCGATGGACCCGGCCCCATTTCCCAGTCTAATTGCGCAATAGCGCAAAGGTACATATAGGCTCCGAACATTTAATTTTGGGAGTCAACCCCCGTAGCGTGATGCACGACAACCTGAACTACGGCCGCGTCGGCCCAGGTTCAATTCCCGGGGGCGACACACCATTTTTTCTGTCCTTATTTGTCCCATGTTTCCCCTGTTTGCTTTATTGCTACACACCCCGGTGAGCAGTTAGGGTTAGCAGATAAACCCTGATATTAAATGCCATCTTCAGTAGTTAGCAGATAGTACTTTTGTCAAGACATGTATACTCTTTAGCATTTAAGAAACATTATGTATGGTATCGTCAGTAGAAAGCAGACAACAAATTTATCAAGACACACAATGCTCTTTGGTAACAAACATACTATCATATGCTATCTTCAGTAGATAGCAGGAAAGCATATAATTTATTTAGACATGTATAATCTTTAGGAAATAATAAACATAATATCATATACTGTCTTCAGTAGATAGCAGACTGATTTTGTCAAGACATGCACAATCTTTGATAACAAGCATAATATTATATGCTATCATCAGTAGATAGTAGACAGCAGTTTTGTCAAGCCACGCATAACAAACATGCTATCTTCAGAAGATATGTGATTTTGTCAAGACATGCACAATCTTTGGTATAACAAACATAATATTATATGCTATCATCAGTAGATAGTAGACAGCAGTTTTATCAAGCCATGCTTAACAAACATGCTATCTTCAGAAGATATGTGATTTTGTCAAGACATGCACAATCTTTGGTATAACAAACATAATATTATATGCTATCTTCAGTAGATAGTAGACAGCAGTTTTGTCAAGCCATGCATAACAAACATGCTATCTTCAGAAGATATGTGATTTTGTCAAGACATGCACAATCTTTGGTATAACAAGCATAATATTATATGCTATCTTCAGTAGATAGTAGACAGCGGTTTTGTCAAGCCATACATAACAAACATGCTATCTTCAGAAGACATCAAGCAGATAGCTTTGTTAAATTAAGCTAAAATTATGGTTACGGTGAATGCTGCACATACACTAGCAGTTTCGACGCCTCTTTGTAGACCGGAGTGAGGATAAGCTGCACTCACATGGTGGCTTTTTTCATATTGGCGATATTTATATCATAAGAAAGCTAAAACTGTGCTGATTACAAAACTATTTCGATCCTTTTTCTACGATCACTACAAAAAAAGTTATGAGTTAATGATGATTGTGATGTTATAAAAAGCTACAAAACAAGAAATCATGAAAACAGGCCAAAAAAGATACATAATTCAATAGAATAACATTAAAAGGTTGATAATAAAAGTGACATTAAGTAAGTTTTTTTGAAGGTGAAATTTCATGAAAGATGATGACACTAAGTTTTTGAATTTAATTTAATTTTAAAAAATCTAAAAAAACCCCTTTTTTAAAATCTTTTTTTTTTTAAATTTAAATTTTACCCATAATCCCTAGTTCACATTTTGCGGGTTTTCACAGATCCCATCATATATACTCAAATGGCATGTTCATACTTCAAATAGGATAACATGTAATGGCTTGTGCACCTTATCTTCTCAATGGTCAGACTAATGTATTTGACACTTACAGCTGTCTGTGAACAATGAGAAAGGAATATGTTAACAAATATTGACTCAAAAGGGGATACATAACACTTGATTTGATAATAATATCCACCTGATATGTGTGCTTTGCTACGAGCTGTTTCTTTCATATTTCCTTATACATGTTATATGTCTAAAAATGTATATACATTTATATATTAGTAATTGTTCAGGAAAAGAATTCAAAATGGATTTCATACAACACAACTCATAATGAAATTTAGTATTTGTTATCATTTTTTGTGTGAAATAACTTGCAAAATATGATATGGTAAGGTTTTGATTTCACGTTGGTTTATTTTGTCTAAAGAAAAATAGTGGTTTTCAATGAGAGAAATAGTCAATAAATAAATCAATAATTTGCAGGTGCCCTGTGTTCAGCGACTGACATGATTGGATCTTGCTTTACATGATTTGAATGTAATCATTGGTTCGGACCAATGACCGCTGCAGGAAATTACATACTGGGAAATATTACCCACAATGCAATGGATGATGATATAGCTCTAGTCCTCGCCACATATATTCAGGCAATTGGCAGATCTTCTACAAGAAGTGGGTTTAGGTTAGATTGTTTACAGTTACTATACTTTGTGTCAGCTCAAGTTGGGTTGACATCAGTGCGTATTCAAGTGAACTAATCATGATATCATGTGTGTAAATCCAATGTAACTGTGTGTGCATCTACGCGACCAAAGAATAATGTTGGTCGTTGTGCAAAAAGTGCTGCATCGATCACTAAATTACACACTAACATCACCTCCCAACTTGAGCTTCTTCTTATCATGTTCACACAAGTTTGACATTATGTTTAACCAAAGCTGGACACAGTCCTTATTCTTAGCATTAGCATAGTCATTGAACTCAGTCAGATCTAGAACAGTGCATTCCATTTCCAGAAGAGAGAGCATCTCAATAGGGCAATTTTTTGTTTGTTATGTTGTCCTCCACAACTTTCAGAGAGGAGGGGCAGACGGGCGGATTTCTTTTTTTTAAATTTTCTTTTACCAGCGGAAGCTCAAAGTTCAGCCAACAAGAAGTTGAAATCACTCTGAGAGTCGCACATTTATGTAATAAACACCTAATTTAATGTTCAATGCCATTTAAACTGTTAAAAAAACAAATCTGAAAAAGAAAAGAAAAAATCTGACCCCCCCCCCAAAAAAAACACCCCACCCCCACACCCACAAACA
Source organism: Ophiura sarsii (assembly GCA_035610835.1). NCBI lineage: Eukaryota > Metazoa > Echinodermata > Ophiuroidea > Amphilepidida > Ophiuridae > Ophiura > Ophiura sarsii. The sequence continues at coordinate 13,483,234 of CM069443.1, forward strand.
AACAAACAAACAGAGCGGCCCTCAATCTGATGAGCGGGCGGTCGAGGACAACATAATTTCTTTTTTGGGGGCCTAGGTTTAGAACCACATTGGCAGGTCACATCCACATCCTTCAGGTATCCCCATTCCTTTAGTGTCACTTGGCATCGACCACTTTGGCTGACACAGAGTATCTTTAAACTATCAAGTTATTCACAGATAGCAGGTCTAGGACAAGGGAAAATTACACTGCCAATGTGACTGCTTGTACATTAATTACATCAGTGAGCTATAAGAAATCTGTGCATAGCTGCACTTTATTACTAAATAGTAAGAATTCAATTTAATCTAAATGTGATTGTCTATGTGATTAATTAATGCGTTTGTGTCTGAATAATGTCAACTGTAATCGTGAATCTAGTATCTTGAATAAACAGATCTATGTTTGATAGATATATTTGGATGCTATGTGTGTTGTTTATACAGACAGTAAGTACCATATCTTATTGAGTAGGCTGATTATCACGAATTGACACAAGTGTGGTAATTGGAAGAAAAGCATCTTGTAATTTCAAGGTTATTAAGATATTTTTGCCAGATAAATTAATTTAAGACTTTAATCATGAACAATTTTATACTTTTCACATTAAATCGTCTTTAACATACCATGTGGTTATTTTGGTATGGTTGCCACTTTCATTTTTAAGTGTTTCAAGGTATCCTTATTGAAACACCATTTTTTGTCCAGTACCTAAGAGTAACACAAAAGAATAAAAGGTAGAAATTATCCATGTTCTGGAAAAAAAATCTGTCAAAGTTGATAGCTGATCAAAACTATGAACCACAGGAACATAGTGAAAACAGACACTTGATGGACGAAGCGGAAACAGACACTCTAAATGTTAAACAAAAACTTTGAACCCAACAAACAGACTCAAGGCTGAAGCTTCCCTCCGGGCCCTCCCTATACAGGTGTATGCATTATTGCACTACCTGAGAAGCACTGACTGACAAGTAGGTATCCCAAGTGCTTTGCTGGTCATGAGTGGGAGTTAAATCAAGAGAAAAGATGAGACAAATTTAATGATGATATGGAGACCCTGTTAAAAAGGGTTTAGAATTTATTTACAAAAGAGATGAGAATTGCAGATTTTGTTGATGACATCCTGTGAACTTTGTTACAGACTGGTAAATATTACCCACAATGCAATAGATGATGATGGATGCAGCCCTAGCCTCACCATTGATACACAGGCAATTTGCAGAGGCTGTACAAAAAGAAGATGTAAATGATAGGGGTTTGATACTTAAAGATAATAATTTTAGAACAAGGGAAAGGTGTACTACTAATGCGGCCAGTTTATTCATTGGTGATCTTTGAAACATCTGGTTTTTCGATTTAACGGCTAATGAATATAGTTCAGACGCAAACAATGAAAAATTCATAGGAAAATTAACCCCGAGAACTACCTGCCGATTGGTCAGAAAGATGGATACGTCATTTATTGCACCAATGAGAGACATTGTTAGAATAATTGTATCCCTGATAAAGATTGGAGTGAAATATTTTAGAAGCAGTATTTCAATTGGTTATTCAAATGAATATATCTTGATATAAACCAATCATAAACTTTAATTAACGTTAATTAGGCAGGTTAGGTATTGCCCAGATGTTAACAAATAATATGGTCTTAAATTGAAATCATGTTAATGTACTTTAAGGCAGGGATCTCAACTCAAAAAGTTCAAAAAATTCATTGATCAATTTTGTATGTGATTGGTTCTGTGACATGTCTAATAATACATTTGTAACACAAATGTCGATTGTAATCTTAAATATATCATCATCTTGGAAAAAACAGTGCAACGTTTGATGGATATATTGACATGACATGGTATTTCTGTTGTTTATATAGACTGTATATCTTATTGAGAAGACTGATTATCTTGAATTGACAGATGAATGGTTATTCATAGAAAAGTCTTATAATTTCAAGATTTTTTAGTTGTTAAGGACTTGAATCATGAATAAAATTAAGCCATTTCTTTTCTCTGCCTACAGTCTAAGCAGTTCCAAATGGTATATCTTATTGAGAAGGCTGATTATCTTGAATTTACAGATGAATGGTTATTCATACAAAAGTCTTATAATTTCAAGATTTTTTAGTAGTTAAGGACTTGAATAATGAATAAAATTAAGCCATTTATTTTCTTTGCCTACAGTCTAATCAGTTCCAAATGGGTGAGAAATATGTGTTTTTTTTATCTCTCCACGTGCAAAAGTAATCCAAGCGTTCTTGCTCTATTTGAGCATATATGCAAGCGTCACCTATAATGGTTCAGAATGCATCATGCAAGCGTTTTGCGCGCCCACGCTCTTCTGAATTAATTAGCTGCTGTAAGAAGGTTCGCCAATATTATCCCTTGCATACACAGACTGATATCATAAACTTTCAGACTATAGTCGGACTAGACCCTTGACAAGAATTGGGATGATTGGATGAATTTTTAGAGAATTTTAGAGAAAAAGTGCTTGGAAAATGTCTAAAAATATTTTGAAAAAAATAAATGCACTAATACTCTGTCACGCCAACGGAACCGGGAACGGAACCCACCAGAGAGGTTTTTGTGTGTAGCCTTAGCAGACATAAAAGATGGACCTGCACTGTAGGGACCTGCACCCTGTAGAGATCTACCATATTCAAGTGTATGAATTAGTGCATTGGCTTGCAAAGGAGTTATCCCAAGTGGTAATACATGAGTGGGTGTAGAAATAAGAGAAAAGATGTAGAATTTTACTGATGACATCGAGACTTAGCAAAAGGGCTTAACATTTAGTTTTCAATTTGAAAATCTGCTTGAAAAGAGATGATAGAATTGTAGATTTGATGATGACATCCCTTGCACTTTGGTACTAAAGATATGGAATGTGATTACTATGTAGAAATGTATGTGATAGAAAAAGATGAGGGTATTATCAATATGCTCTAGCTATACAAATTACAATGAGGTGCGGAAGTGTTTTGCAATACAAAGGTGAATCATGAATTTGCTATATCCATAAAGGTTGTAAAAAGTGTGGGTGGAATTTTACAATTTGACAATATATATTTGAATGAACAAATAAAGCGAATGATAAATTTGCTATATCCATGAAGATTGTGAAAACGTGTGGAAGTATTTTACAATTTTAGGATATATTAGAGCATAGCAAGTTAGTAAGCAAGATATGGACTCACAGCTATGCAAACATATGCATTTCCAAGGCAACCATATAATGAGCCAGCGCTCAAATCTATTTAATCACAGTTCATCAGATTATTCATTGTACCATTGTAAACTTGATCAACATTGTAACATAATGACCCTATTCAATGTTCAACACAATGGATGTTTTGTCAGAGTAATCAAATCCGATTGCATAAACCCAACACAATCTGAAAAGACAGCATTGCTTTCTACTAAGTAACACATCTAAATTGTGTAAAAATGGCCAATGATAATTTTGTCTCATGGCCAACTCAAATTGTCTTGCTGTTTTGATTGTATTAAACACACAATTCCATCGACATCTATTACACATAGAGATTCTTCGCCATACCTTCCTCTCTTGACTACACAATCTTGAACATGTACCAAACATAATATTACATGCTATATGCTATCTTCAGTAGATAGCAGGTGTTTATTTAATATTATCTGCTATCTTTAGTAGATAGCAGATGTACATGCGATACTATATGCTATGTTTAGTAGATAGTACATGCACATGCGATAGCATATAGTATGTAAACCTGCTATCTACTGAAGATAGCATATTGCATGTAATCTGCTATTTACTGAAGATAGCAGGTTTACTTACTATATGCGTTAGATAGCAGATGCACATGGGGTATCATATGCTATCTTTAGTAGATAGTAGGGGGAACCTCTGATAATTCTCTTGCAAACTTAGTTCCATAGCAGGAAAAAAGAAACCCTGTTCTACGGGCCCGACCGACCCTTTTTTTGGAAATCTGTGATTTTTTTTTCACATGCAGATGAATACTGACCAAAACAAAAACAAAACACCAGACCGACCGGCCCATCATGAGAGAACAGGGTTTCTTTTTTTCGTCGCCTAGCCTCTAGCTGTTGGTAGCTCATGATTGACAGTTCTATCTTGTGACACGATCCAGCAAGCGATTAAATGGTCTCGAAAAAAGTTTTGAGCTGACCCATTAATAGGGCAATAAGTTAGGTGTCTGACTTCCACGCCGACGGCCCGAGTACGATCCCTGACGCTAGCGAAGAGTGATTTCCCCCAAAAAATATGATCAGTTTTTATTCCGTGATAAGACACGCACGGGGAGTTAGAGTTAACATGTATGTATGAAGTATATTTTAGTTTCCCGGTTTGCATCAATTACGAGGTATTATAAAATGTCTCATAAAACTTTCGGGGAGAAATGGGTCAACTATATGATGCTCATTAACCCTAACCCTCGACCCAGGTTTTTAAAAACAAAAAAAAGGATTTAAAAGAAGATGAACAAATAAATCGCTGCTCCCCGACCGGGAATCGATCCAGGGACCCTCAGCACATCAACCGCTGGCCCGCATAGGCAAGCTACGGCACTCAGCTTCACGTTCGTGCAGTATATTGTAACTCACTGTATAGGCTCGGTCGATAACTTCATGGAAAACTGTCAACACATGCGCTGGGATATTGGCTGAGTCATGGTATTTCATGATATTTGGTAGGTTAGGGTTAATACATCAAAAACTTGATAGATACTTGGGAACTTAGTCCACTATTTTCGCATTTATCACCACATTTCTGCCAAAGTTGCCTCTTTTGTAGAATAGGTATCATCAGCAAAACCTTGGCTCAAATTCTGAATTTAGTAATCTGTGCGCCACATAGTTACATCTGCATCTTAATGTAGATTTGCCATGGATAATGGAATATGATGAAATTTAGAATTTTCACACTACATTGATGTTTGTGCTTTTTATGTAGTCGTGTGAAAATAAAATGCACAATTAACTCATGTATTTTCGTCTTGCTGTAAAGAAACTGCCATTTTGTTTGTACAATGTCCAAAATTGTTAATTTGAGCCAGTGTGAACATTTTTGTACTGTAAAATAATAACTTTGTACTGGCAAATAATGACTTATACAGCACTCACAGCTTCAAGATCAGAATCTTCATATATTTGTACTGCCACATCTAAATGACGTAAATGTAGTGGGATTTGATTGAAAGTGACCTGCACTCGCTAAATGGTCAATATGTTGATCTAGGCCAATAGAGTTGTTCATGCAATTCCAAGTGAGATCTTGTACTGTGATTTTTCACAGGGTTTATATGTTTGCAAATGTTGTCAAATGGTTATATCTTTTTAGGGTTAAACCTTTTGTTGAACAAATCCATTACGCTACTCGCATTTAGACGGTTTTGTCTTCCCGGTCGGAAGAATTCTTCAGTAACCCTAACCAGATTGGGTACATTCTTGTTTAATCTTGGTTTTTTCAGTCTTATTCAGAGAACTAGGTGTCAACATATTTGTGTAATTTCACAAATTTGAACTTTTTCATCGTAAAAATTTGTTGTTTTTTCTCTTTCCAACTCTTTTTTATTTTATATTTTTAACCCAAGTCTTGGTTTAATTTATAGCCAAAAGTAGTTTTTATCTGCACATTTTCAACTTGATGAAAATAAAGGCTGAACTCATGTTTACTGTTGGCTGGCCAATTATGCACAAAGCTCAAATTATTAACGAAATGATTGTTTTTGTTTTCTGGTCGTTATGAGTGTTTTATATATAGGATCTATGACCCAGTACTCTAAACGTGAAGAATTGCCTTTATCAAAGTATTCAACAGTGCTGGCTAATTTAATAGAGAATGAGGTTGTAATAACCTGCGCGAATGAAAATCTGAGAAATAACAAACTTGGATGTTCTTTGACTACTTTTATGTAATAACGATTTTCTCTGTAATTACTGAACTGAATCAAACAGGGTTTTTTCAGATCATAGCCAACTGATTTTACTTAATTTTGTCGCTTAAATGGTTATATTCCGACACTCATTTAGGAAGTTACGATCATGTAAGGGTGTTTTTAAAAAAAAATTAGACTATTTAATTTCGCAAGGGGTATGGATTCGTGAAATTATATACCCGCGAAACTGATAATTTTTCATTGAAAGTAACAGTAACATTTCTAGATTTGCGAAATTAAATGCCCTGCAAAAATAGCAGTAATTTCAAATTCGCGTAATAAAGTATCTGCGCAATTATAATTTTTTACAGTATAGGGTAGTGTTAAGGTTAATGAATATTGAAAGAGTGTATTCATCCCATTCTGTAGCCAAAGTTGCAGTTACCGAAAACTCATAATACATTTTCATTTGCATAAATATAACAGTTAAACATGTACTTTAATGATTCATTAATGATAGCATAAACATGTATAAACCATCCACTAATTTTGTCTTTAAATTTTCTTCTTATTTTTCATGTGATCATGAATGTTATGGATCCCTGTGGCATCTCTTCTCCCTACTCAACTATCCGCGCTACAGGTAAGTGGCATTGTGGTCATTCACATTTACCGGGTTATTCACATCCAGGATGTTGCTAGATCCGTGGTTATTAGCCCAAGTGGGCTACCTTTAAACACAGAACTATCTTATTTTGCTTCTTCGATGGGGTAATGTCAACTGACATTGGGTTCATTTCATTAAGCAAGAAAGCAATAAACACACATCGGATAGTCCTAGCTAGAAATTTAGAAATTGTGGAAAAATCTAAATAAATAGTAAATTTGTCACTTTTGATATCCAGATCAATTCTACTAAATTGCGATTGACCCAAGTGTTGATCGCTTCTGCTCTGTGTCTGGTAGCAAAGAATGTCTGTAAAGATCATGTCCCATTAATGTGAAAGGTTGACCTACAGTCCTACACAGTAAAAAAAAAAGTGAACAACATGTTTAAAAAATTGAACAACTGCTGTTTAACGGGTGAGCTGAGCAACTTGTTGCTCAAAATATTAAACATCTGGGGTTGTTTAAAGTTTTAAACACCTAGTTGTTTAACTTTTTAAACAACATGTTTAAAATCAGATTTTACACAATTGGTGTTGTTTAAAAATTGTTGTTCAATTTTCAAGGGTTGTTTAAAAAAAGTTGTTCAATCCTCATGGGTTGTTCAAAGAAAGTTGTTCAATCATCTTGGGTTGTTCAAAGAAAGTTGTTCAATCATCTTGGGTTGTTCAAAGAAAGTTGTTCAATCCTCATGGATGAAATTGGCCTGTTTAAATAACCAGGGTTGTTTAATGGTGGTTGTTTAAAACTGCAGGGTTGTTTAAATGATGGTTGTTAAAAAAACAGGGTTGTTTAATGGTAGTTGTTTAAAATTCCAGCACGATTTGAAGACTTGAATTTCTTGTGTTGAAGTACACAGACAGAACGGCAGAACTGTCGAATTCGGATGCCTTCTGTCTGTGGAGCAAAATCGCGAAATTAAAATGATATTTTTGCAAAAAATATCCATCTTCGCCGTCTATCATCAAACTATATCGGTTCTTTGGTCATCATATTTCATTATTTTCTTGATTGTATTTCCCCATCTTGTCAGCAAAATCTTTAAAATTATGATTTAAAATCGAAATTTGTTTACCGAATGAAATACGGCGGCCATTAATTTGAAGCATATCGCAAACGAATCATTGTGACACGTGACTTGTGACGTCACAAGTTAACAACGTTGTTCAAAATCACTTTGTATTGATGTGAACGGCGTTCTTTATACTGTAAACAACACCTGTTTAAAAAAATGTTGTCTTCTTTAAACAACGATGTATAACTTTTACACATCTGTTGTTTGAAAAAGTGTACAACCGAAATTGAACAGCGATATTTTGTACATCGTTTTCTCTGTGTAACTAATATTGTTGGAACCCTTCAACCCTATCATTAAATTACCCTGTCTCCCCCTGGTTAAATGTTGTAACATTATATTTGGATCAGGTGATGCCGGGGGTATTCAACATGGTCTAGTGGGGGTGATGGGAGTGATTGAGGGCGAGCCAAGGCTTCAAGCTTTTCTTCAGAGATCTTCTTTTTTCAATAGTGTCTTATTAGCGGAAATTTGACAGCAAAACAATGCAAATATTACAGGGTGTTCAAACTAAATATAGCTGGCATTATATGAAAGCGTGAGGTATATAACCCTAACCCTATAACCCTGGTGGTTTTGGGAAGAAAACAGGGAAGAAAACCTAGTCAATGTTTTTTGGGAAATGACCATGGGTCACCTGCGTGGCAGTCCTGTCTCTATGTACTGACCATTGAGTCAGCTTGGCCTATGCGTATGAGACCCCGCCTAGGCGTGTTTGTGCTTCCAGCCCCTAGTAGAGTAGTATTTTGTAGCATTTAGGGCTGTTAGGGTTCACCTACCAGTATAGAAGGCCACAGGTTGTGGTTATGATTTCTGTAGCTTTACACCATCTCAAAAACATGCTAGTCTGTATTGATTGATTTGTTATATTATTTGTAGCATTAACTGTCTCTCAGATTATCAAAAGCATACACTCTTTATATCTTAAGGGACCCTCTTTCAAAATGGTGTGTTGGTTGGTTCGTTAAGTCATAACATCATCCGTTAGTTGAGTGGAGACATCTTTGGTTGGTGGATGACGTCACTACTTACAGCTGACATAGCAGTTTGGAAAAACATCTTGCTAGGATATCAAATGCCACACACATGTCTATTATAAGTGATCAAATTGATTTTGATAAGATCATAAGAGTTGCTAAATTTAATCCGTAAAACTTTGTATTTGAGCCATTTTTATTTGTGACAAGCTTTTGCATTTATAAGCTTTTGATTTTGTTTTGCAAATTTCTGCAAATGTGTGCATCGTTGCTTTAAAACCATGACACAATATGTAAAAAGTGCTGGTAGATTTCAGTTGTAACATTTTTATGTATGAACTCCACATATTGCTACATTTTCATATTAACCCAACAGAATCCCTGCACTGGGTTGTTGATTTATGAGTAATAGATCAGCCTATCTATAGACGTTATTCATGGCGATTTCAGGCTAAAGAGGGAGACATACTCGATGTGACGTCACTAATCATAACGAAATCGAGGCCAACGATGGTAAATTACACACGACACCAATGTTTAATGGCAGTGGGAGTTGGAGCCATTCTTGGTATAGGTTCAGGTTAAAATGTGTCAAAACTCAATTTGCTGTCCTATTGTATTGTTAACACTTTCAACGCGGCTAATAGTTTTTCCAACGTTCAAAATCTATCTCAAGAATTGATGAACAAATACTAGGCATGTTTGTACTTATGTTTATGCATTTCTCATCATGTTTTCAAATTATGGTAATTAAATGCAATAATGTTCACATTTTTGAAACATCTTGTGACATTTTGGAATGTCGTCTGCAGACGCCTTCCACATGGAAAGTGTTAAGACATAATAAAATATCATTAGTATGATGAGATTTTATTGGGACACCCTGTACACTGTAGATGGACATTTACGAATGTCAGTGCAGTTGATTATTAGCAGCCAAGCAAGGCGAGACATAATCAGTGATGACGGGCGTGTGTGAAACCATAGTTAACCCTTTCCACGCGGCAGGCGGCTGCAGACGACATTCCAAAATTCACAAAATGTTTCAAAAATATCCAAATCATTGAATTTCATCACCATATTTGGAATCACCTTGAGAAATGCATTAAAATAAGTACAAACATTCCTAGTATTGGGTCAGTAACCCTTGAGGATAGGCTTTGAAAGTTGGGAACGTTTTTAAAAAAATCTGTTTTGTGTATGGTAAAAGTAATGGCCTCGTGGAAAGTGTTAAAGCAATGAAAAAAGGAATGGTTGATGCCAGGACATTAAATTCCTTCATGTGCGTTGAAGTATGTTTGAGATTCGTCTCGGCAGGATCTATGTGATTACTTCGCCAGAGCTATAGAGACACTTAGCTTAATAAATGAGTCTGGTGTATGTATATAGAATGAATTACACACCTGTGACTTGAGGATGCGTTAATTTATTGGGTGGGTATGGGCTGTATAGAGTGTTATGGTAATGCGTTAAAAAAATCTTCATGCATTATTACCCGACTATTATTAATAGTTATATTTCAGGACCACTTAAATGGCAATAAAGCATTTAGGTGTGTTATAAAGATGTTGCCAACCTTCAAATTGGCTATGAGGATTTGGTATATTCAGATGTTTTTGTATTTATCTTCACAATATTGTACAGCACCAATTTACTACAATTGGACTGAAAGTACTGTGTAGTGTGTGGTACTTGTCTGGAATAACAAAATGAAACTTCTTGTTGTTAAAACTTCTTGTTGTTATATTTCTTCCATGTAATCCATGTGCTGTCCATCATCAGCCATATTTCAGATTGACCCAATAAGAATTATCGTGGCGTTCATGTGATAGCAATTATATAGAGCCTATGTGGAATCCATGTGATACCCATGCTAGCTAGAGCCATATGATGATGTGATATCCATGTGGTGTTTGTATGGAAAGTGCAAATGTTGGTTCATCTGTTTGAATGACTAATAGATTGAGCATATTGGCCATGTAGCCACCCTAGTTAAAGCGAAATGATTGTGATGATTTCCTGACGGCAGCGTAATAATAATAGGCAACAGCACTTTGATCTTGATAAAAAGGCACTTTATAAAATGCTGAATATTATTTTATTATTATTATAATGACCAAACAAGACGTGTTTTCTTGAAGATGATCATCATCATGTGATTCCCATATTGAAATCATGTGGTACACATGCATTGCCCATGTGATACCCATGTGGTGTACATATGATACTCATAAGGTATTGTACACAGAGAAAACGATGTACAAAATATCGCTGTTCAATTTCGGTTGTACACTTTTTCAAACAACAGATGTGTAAAAGTTATACATCGTTGTTTAAAGAAGACAACATTTTTTTAAACAGGTGTTGTTTACAGTATAAAGAACGCCGTTCACATCAATACAAAGTGATCTTGAACAACGTTGTTTACTTGTGACGTCACAAGTCACGTGTCACAATGATTCGTTTGCGATATGCTTCAAATTAATGGCCGCCGTATTTCATTCGGTAAACAAATTTCGATTTTAAATCATAATTTTAAAGATTTTGCTGACAAGATGGGGAAATACAATCAAGAAAATAATGAAATATGATGACCAAAGAACCGATATAGTTTGATGATAGACGGCGAAGATGGATATTTTTTGCAAAAATATCATTTTAATTTCGCGATTTTGCTCCACAGACAGAAGGCATCCGAATTCGACAGTTCTGCCGTTCTGTCTGTGTACTTCAACACAAGAAATTCAAGTCTTCAAATCGTGCTGGAATTTTAAACAACTACCATTAAACAACCCTGTTTTTTTAACAACCATCATTTAAACAACCCTGCAGTTTTAAACAACCACCATTAAACAACCCTGGTTATTTAAACAGGCCAATTTCATCCATGAGGATTGAACAACTTTCTTTGAACAACCCAAGATGATTGAACAACTTTCTTTGAACAACCCAAGATGATTGAACAACTTTCTTTGAACAACCCATGAGGATTGAACAACTTTCTTTAAACAACCCTTGAAAATTGAACAACAATTTTTAAACAACACCAATGTGTAAAATCTGATTTTAAACATGTTGTTTAAAAAGTTAAACATGTTGTTTAAAAAGTTAAACAACTAGGTGTTTAAAACTTTAAACAACCCCAGATGTTTAATATTTTGAGCAACAAGTTGCTCAGCTCACCCGTTAAACAGCAGTTGTTCAATTTTTTAAACATGTTGTTCACCTTTTTTTTTTTACTGTGTAATGCTAAGTGCAAACTTGTGAATGGCTATCTCTCAGAATAACTGCCAGATGTGTTAGTGTAATGTGAAACTTAAAGTAGGGTGGTTTATCGACAGGTATGACACTTTTTCGTGCAGACAGTTGATTATTAATAAGGACAGACTATTCTGTCTGGCATAGGGGGTAATTAACAGGGATGATGATGCATGATAATACAATTCACGTGGGGTGTGTTGAACATTGAGATTGATAGCGTAAGCAGATCATTGTGGAGTGCAAGTGTCCTTTCTTTCATGAACCAAATAGTTATATGTGTCCTTTGTGTGATTGTATGGATGATTTCCCTGGAAATGTATACAATTATATAGCACACCTCCACGTCAATGTCTTTGTCTCAAGGAACCACACAAATGTGTTGGTGTTCCCTATACAGTCTTACACAGGTGTGCAATATGAACACAATGTACCCTGCAATTACATTACAAGATATATGAAGTTTTACAAAGGTTAGGTGACTTCTGAGACACCCTGTATATTATACCTGATACAAGAGCCAAGACCATGTCCAACCAAGTGCCATTATGGTCAATAATGCACACAAGTAGACATAAAGCTCTTACAATTGTAGTTGTCCATGATGGGACAAGTGTATCACTACTACTCTTAACCCTTTAAGAACTATTATGCTGATTGGTCATAAAGGTGGAGGCATCATTTATTGGACCAATCAGACCTATTGTAAGAATGATTGTATCCCTGATTAAGATTTAGTTGAAACATTTAGATACTGTATTTTGATTGGTTATTCAAATGAGTTTATCATGTAATTAACCAATCAGAAATGTTGTAATAAAGGCTGATATAGTTCAGAGTGTTAAATGCCTGACGTATCTTGACCTGATGTGTATTTCTGAGGAGAATTACCAGAGGGCATTTGTAATGAAGTAGAATGATAAATAATCCTTGTTTATTGTCAAAACATTGATGAAACGTCTATACTGATTTAGTGAACGCTTCTTTTTAGCCTTTGGCTTACCATCTTTAAGTTGTCCGTTATATAATGATTACGTATTTGAGCGTGTTTATTAACTTGGTATTTCTTAGTGTGTAGCACACTACTTAATAAACGCTCTTACCATTTGTAATACTATAATCTGAGGTATACCTTTGGTTGTCTGCACGATAACTTAAACAATGTTTCGAGGGCGCTCCTCGGGTTATGAACAGTATCAAATGATGACGACGACGATCCTGATCAAAGTATTTTTCTCAGTGAGATTACAAATGTACCTATTCTGAAAATGTCTTTTTAAAACAGAGGGGAGTGGTACACGCATGAACCAAAAAATCTCATTCAGTCACAAGAGCTTAGCTCGCCAATCTAATATTTTGGTTCATATATATAGCAGGGGTTCATAAAATCACATAACTACCCAAAACAAACCGTGTCAAATATAATGTGAGTACCGCCAATTATACTCAATGTCTTTGTGTCAGTGAATGTTACGCATGTCGCTAGTAATGCACTATTTTACATTCTCCAATTAATATCTTAAGTGATCGTCTGCGCCTCCTCATACAGAGTTTGTCCGCCCCTTGAAATGTAATTATAGTCATTTGAGTGAATGTTATTGTCAATCATCATTGTGCAGGTTGTGAATGTTCTATCCCTTAGGACTACTTGGTTCAAAATGCAAAGGAAGAAGAAGCATAAATTAAGATTCTATAATGGTTACGAAGGAGCTTGTGATATTTTTATGAGTACCATATGAATAATTATAGAATACACCCCAACCCAAATCTTTCACCGTGCACTTAACGGGATAAAGAGCATGGTGAGTGATGACATTTGATAAGTGTGTGGTTTATTCTATAATTGTCCTGTACTATGGACTTGCTTGTCTGTTCAAAAGCTAGCTGGATGTAAATATTAAACAAAGAAGAAGAATTGCTATCTTCTGAAGATAGCACTTTACTGTCTGCTATTAGTTCAAACTCTCTGTTGTTATAATGACCATTGCGTGTGGATGGTTGAACAAAATCATCATTCGTATTGAACTCCATATTTCATATGGTGTTATACCATCATTTAATACTGATCATATCAGTGGCATAGTTGATTTTCCATACTGGGAGGGGGGCAAGAAATAAAAGTGAAAATTGCCAATTTGCCCATAAAAACACCATATAGACCCAAAGAAGATTTTAAGGTTTTCTCACATTGCATTACACGAATGCCAGCCAACTAAAGCTTTTTTCACACGATGCATTTGTCGAGCTCTCAAGTTTTAAAAATAAGAAAAAGGAACAGTGATAACTAATTTATTCATTGATGTAAATTAGAACCTAAGAGCTCCAACTATGAATGCGCTATGAAGCTATGATTGTGTGCATATGTCTATGGGAACAAAGACAAATTGGAGACCAGAATTAGGGCATTTTGCAAAAACACAATGCATTGTGGTGGTGTCTTTTAAATTTTCTTTGATATAGGCCCTTAATGACTAAACAAATGTAGGGGTGGGGGGGGGGGGGGGGTGGCCTCTTTTCCCCTTTCCCTATGCCACTGGATCATACTGTAAAACAACTTAATTTCCAATTCGCCAAATTAAATTGGCGCCAATTATATTATTTATAGTGGTTATATATATAGGAAGATGATAAAAATTAATGAAATTTAATTGCTGCAAAAAGTTGACTAAACGCTAATTCGCTAAATTAAGATGCCATGAAATTAAGTTGTTTTACAGTATACTATAGTTTGTTCAGAAAAAATTGTGAGGCTCAAATTTATCCATGTACACAATGTTACCCAATGTTGAATGCATGAATCATACATACATGCCCTGAGTGTTAGACTTAGCAGATAGTGCTGAGTGGCATGTCAGTTTGAATTCCACTACACCATGGTGCATGTAAGTTTAATACTGTTGACAATGTGGTGAAAAGCAGATATATTTTATTTCTAATTTATTTACATTTTACAATCCATTTTTCTTTATAACTCAAAAAGCCTGGCCAATATGATGTACTTGTAACATGTTGCATCACACATTTCATTTGACATGGATGAGGGTGCTGTGTTTTCTGCTGTCTTCTGAAGATAGCATCATCAATCATCATGTGTCATGATATTTTTATATGGACATGCATTCTGTTACTTTATTATTTGAGTTTGATTTGCATACAACATCAGTGTATCAATAAAGATGCTGTTTTCTCAAGAAACCCTTTGACTTATGATCAGCTATAGTACACAGATATGAGTGTGTGTGACCCTTTTTCATATGATGATTTTGTTTACTTTTCATGAAGGTGTGTCATAAAAAACAGTTATGATTCCAAAATGTAAGTTGAATTTTAAAAACAATAAAGCAAAGGTTACATTAAATTTGCCTATACATCATTACTTGACACAACTTCCAGTGTGTTATACCTCATGTGAAAAATATGGGATTTTGAATTCAAATCTCTAATGGGCTATTCCTGTTGACATGGATACACCCGCTATGCAAGACATGACCTAAATCTTTTATCTACACAGGGAATGTATATTTTAAATGGAGTCACCCATGCAGTTAATCCCATTTAAAATTCACACTGCCTGTGGGGAAGACTAGTTATAAGGTACTGTTTTCCATAGGGGGTATGGATTTCAAATGGGATTTTCATTCTCATGGGGAAAAGATTAGGTCTCTTCAATGTTGTTAATAGGAATAATGTTACTCTATGAATGTCAGCATTCTGAAGAGAAATCAGCCATTTTTCTGCAATTAAAAAATAAGAGTTTGTGTCCATTTTGGCAAAGCAGACACCCTTTTTACCTAGTCTTCAAATGAGAAACGGATAGTTGAGGACAATCCAACATTATTTTCAGTTCCTTGCATACCAACTAAAAATTTAACCATAGCATCGGGAATATAAATCTATAAAATGCAATTGAAATATATTTACTGGATCTGAAAATTTAATTAAGAACCAACAAAGTCTGATTGTATAGTATCAGCGAAGCATTGGAGCATATAAACACTCGTGCATAATGACCAATGACCAATTATTGTCTGAATACTATTACTCTTGCTGATAGGTTAGGGTTGGATTGAAATAAACAACGCATAAAGAGAAAGCATCCAATTTTGGAAAGGTCATAACTTTAAATTTGGTCACTCTGTAATGATGTAACTAATTCATACTTATGGATGCATGTCACATGAGGTTGACCTCTGGTAAAAGTATGTGAGGTCAACCTTACCCCCAAAATGGTAAAACAGACATCCTTGTTGTGCAACACGTAAGTTTGACCTCACGGCTCTGATTGGTTAACGGATTTTTGTGAGTTTACAAGCATGCGCATTGAGCTGATCAGAGTGCGTCGGCGTGTTTCGGACTGTGGACAGGAGGATATGTGCTGTAAGGCCAAAAAGAAAACAAGGTAATGTTGTCCTCCACAGCTTTCAGAGAGGAGGCGGGCGGATTTTTTCTTTCTTTTTTAAAAAAAATCGGGGAAAAAAACAAAACGGAGCGGCCTTAAATCTGACGAGCGGGCGGTCGAGGATAACATTACAATTCAATTTTCTTTTTTGGCCTAGGGTCCTTTGGGGGTTTTGTTGCCTACATTTTGATACTCCATTTGCAACAAAATGTCATAAAGTTTCAAGCTTAATTGTTTATTAAATTGATGCAATTTCAAAGGTATGACAAGCAACAAATCAAACGGTCACATTTGTGACATTTTCTGATCTCAAAATACACAAGCACGAGTCCAACATACACAAGCACAAGTCGAACAACTATTACTTGTATCAACATATGAAATGGTGTGTCTGTACTATATCGTGGTTGGCATTGTAAGGATATTCAATTTTTTTCTTAGAAACAGATTCAAAGATAAGCAAATTTGATCTACAATCTTAGGAAAAGACATTTTAACGCATGTAAAGATTACTGATGGACATGTATCAATGGTTTACTGCAACAAAGACCTATGGCTGCAATTAGTGAGATTGTGTCATTGCAAAGGTACATTACAAAATCCCTCGTAGTATTATAACATGTGGCATCTATTGCAGATAATACCTTTTCACATAACTGAGATATTGGTGAATAAATACCCTATCAGCTATAGCTGCTCTGTGTTACTTTAAGTTTATATCAATGGGTCTGCTTTATAATACTCCCACACTTGATAACATCTGGCAGCTATTATAGGTAGAGCTAAACCCTCAATATGTTTGTGATGAATATCTTTTGGGAAGGAGGATAGATAGATCTTATCTACTTTTGATAGGCACTTTATATACATTGGATTATTGTTATTCACTTCGGTTGTTGTGATTTCCCGGGTCATCCCTTCAATTTACATTTCTTACAAAGATTGCACTTGGTTCCTTTTGTTATGAATTTCAAATAGAATCAAAGAGCGGATTCTCTTTATACAGTAAAAATATATATATTTTTTTCATTCCAAATTTGGTAATTTTCATCATATATAATGAGCTATTCCAGTTGAAATCCATACACCCCCTATGGAAGACCTGACCTTGTGTAGATATCAATTGGAGTCAGGCAACCAATTTTGAAATTCTTCCACAGGGTCCCACACCACCAAATAAGTTCCCTATTACGTTGTGTTTAAAAAGTCAAATTTAAGTTTTTATTGAAGATCAAGATATCTACAGCATAAAAACAATTACTTTTGTTGGGGTTGACCAGATTTGTTGTCTTGCTACAGGCAATGAAATCTAGCTTAGGTACAACGAGCTGTCTAGATTCTAAGATATGAGATTTTAGCTCTTTAGTGGTAGACAGTGAAATCATGTAAGATAATACCATTCAAATAAAAAGCTAGTGATGTGGGGCCTAGTATAGCGGAAACACAAATGCAACCTTATAAAACATTTAGGTATACTTACTGCACTTTATACCTTTTCTCTGACATTGAAATTACACTTACCGAGGAGTCTATCCTAATTCACCAATCAGGTATTGGCAGTAAGCAAAATATTTTTTGGTGGTATGCACTCATAGGGGGTGTATGTATTTTAAATGGAATAGCCCAATGTTGTCACAGGTTACCAAACAAGATATGTACTTGAGAGACATGTGCTCTTTCATAGCAATATGATATCTCGTCACAGACAATGTGTATGGATTGTAAATGGAATAGCCCGATGTTGTCACAGGTAATCAAACAAGATATGTACTTGAGAGACATGTGCTCTTTCATAGCAATATGATATCTCGTCACAGACAATGTGTATGGATTGTAAATGGAATAGCCCATTGTTGTCACAGGTTACCAAACAAGATATGTACTTGAGAGACATGTGCTCTTTCATAGCAATATGATATCTCGTCACAGACAATGTGTATGGATTGTAAATGGAATAGCCCATTGTTGTCACAGTTTACCAAACAAGATATGTACTTGAGAGACATGTGCTCTTTCATAGCAATATGATATCTCGTCACAGACAATGTGTATGGATTGTAAATGGAATAGCCCATTGTTGTCACAGTTTACCAAACAAGATATGTACTTGAGAGACATGTGCTCTTTCATAGCAATATGATATCTCGTCACAGACAATGTAAAAGTCTACCTTGTTTGTAACACAAGATGATATTGTATGTAACGCACACCGTACACTTCTTGAGTCAATTGTGAGTCAATGTAATTAGCTCCTGTGTGTTATGACAGACAGCAATATCAATGGCTAGTTGTATGGTGTAGCGCTTGCGAATCATTTGTCAGTTCTTCCGTCACTAAGAGGTCTTGTTATACTAATATAATATTGAGATATAATGGCGGTTATTAGGGGTGTGACATTGACTTTTAATAATAGCTTTAAATATTACAATCTGGAGTGTGTAAATGTAAAACAGTGTTTTGAGTCAGATTTTGATTCTGGTTTTGAGTAGGTATTATTTTTGTACTCTTTAGAAGAAGACTCACTAGGTGCTGAAACTCTGCTTGCCGATAGGAAGCCACGTTTAACTTGATGACACTGATTGATGACTCTGTAGTTAAAATGTTGTTGACATTTGTCGTCTGCTTAGGTATAGATTTAACTGAATTTATACGGAATAGTATGGAAAATTCAAAAAATAAATGTGCGGTTTCAAAAATTATGATAAAACTTATTTGCTTGATGGTTTTTTACCAGAATGCAATATGAGTAATTCATGTTTCGTTGTTTGTTGTACAGTATTTTTAAAATTAAATTTGTCACTTTCCATTGAATATACACCATAGCTGGTTGTTTGGTTATTATGGTGTATGGTTGGAAGAAAACATGATATACATGGGTTCTCGATCCTGTTTTCTATGGTACAAACTTTGCTGTTACCTCTATAGAATAATAATTGATGCTAGAACTTATGAAGACGTTAGTCTGCTACCCTATCTTCTTGCTGAATGATTGATATCTGTTAGAATTAATGGACTGATAAGTGTTCAATTACGTAGTGTAAAAGTGCAGTGCAGATATATCGTATAGTAATGAAGTGAGTAGTGACAAAGTGAATTGAACAGTAAATGTTTTGCATGATGATTGTGGATTCAATAGGTGCACCTGTGATAGATTTCTCTTGTGCAAGACTGAGACATGTCTGCTAAAATGCAAATGTCCTGACACGATTGCAATCATTTAAAAAGAACAAATCTCCTTCCAACTTGCTATTTTTGGAACATAATTGTTTTGCAATCTTCTTTAATTGCTCATTTTTGCTAGACGCGTTCTTACTGTCTACGAGTTGCGACACTACGAAGGAGGGGGAGGGGATTCATGCCCAAAAATGTTGAGTGTTAATGTCAAAATTACTTAAAATTAACTTAAAATTAAGTCTGAAATGTCTTATTCATGACAAATTAAGCTAATTTCAGGCAGTTATTACAATAAACAGCAAAATTATCGCAGGCTACGCTCGTATTTTGGCCCTCATTTGTCTGCCCCCACCCCCAATTTTTTCTTTCCCCATTTGCCCCCCCACCCCATTTTGATACTAGTGCCGCCACTAGTGTCTACTGAAGAAAGCAGGAATCGATCGTGAGTCCTGATGTTTACTGAATGTAACAGTAATCCATCGTTACTCCTGCGTAACTCCTGCTGTCAATACTGAATTCCATCTGGAGTCCTGCTTTGCACTGAAGATAGGAGGAATACTTATTTATTTATGCTTTATTTATTGAGGGTAAAATACTTCAGTGTTCAACACTGCTTTCCAAGTAGGCCCTCATTTTATGCATACAAAACAGATTATTTACAAAGAAGAAAAGAAAAGGTATGTACACATAATATAAAATAATATAATACCATAACTAAATAATAATAATTTAGTTTGAAGTAGTGATACATGACTTAATAAATTGACTTAGTGACATATTTCTCATACGTCCAGAGTCCTATTTACTAAAGATGACGGGACTATCTCAATTCTTGCTTTCTCTCTACTGAAGAAAGTAGGTTTATTTCTGCTGTCTGTGAAAGATAGCAGAAATCCATTGAGTCCTGCTGTCTGTTGAAGATAGAAGGAATCTATCTTGAATCCTATAGAATGAAGCAGAGTTCTTTCCCAATTCCTGGAGTGCAATATTGTATACATTCTTGTATAACACTCAGTACTAGAATACCATTACTTAATTCAAAATACTTAAAAATACCATAATTTGATTCAAAAATTATACAACTTTTTAAAATCATAGATAAATGGTAGACAAAATGTGTATCCTTCCGAGACTTCTTATTTAATTCCTAAAAATATTGAAAACACTTCTGCTGAACCAAATTTTAGTGTTGTTTTTTACAAAACGGGTTACAAAACCATCTCTGCATTCTTGCACAATTTTCAAGCCTGACAAAATTATTTCAAAGTGATAATGTTTGGAATTGGCTGTATTGGCAACCTCTAAATTTAGAATTTAATTGAAAAGGGTTGAAAAATAACAACTTGCTCATACATTCTAGAATATATATTAAATTATTATTGATGTGGTAATCAATGCCTTTCAAGTTGAGCATTTTATTAAATGTGGATTGAATTGTGTCGCTGTGTATATGCGGAGAAAACTGACTCTATTTATATATCCACATGCAATCAATCAGGTCTCTATTGCACAACACAAGTTAACTTAAGTTTAAAATGATGTGTAGTCCGTCATAAAAGGACCCTTTTACTCTTTTTTGTTTCTCTCCTGAACGTTAAACAAAGCCCATACAGTATTTGCTTCCATCGAATATAAATGTACAAGGAGAACAGCACTATTCATGAAACCAAGCACTATATGGTAGAAAATAATTATCTTATATTGACCAGTTTAATTGAACATGGAACTATAGTATTCAATAAACCGAATTACATCTGTACATCCCCAAGCTGTGATTATTTGAAATTCACGTCCGGCTGTCTGTGTTGAAAGTGGGGGTGGGATAGCCATACCCACAGGCTGAAAAAGTAGGCAATACGGAAAGCTCCTTGCAGGGAAATTTGAGCATTTGGAGGGAAATGTTACTCTTTCATTAAGAAATGCACTCCATTTTGGAGGGAAATTTGGAATCGCTTGCTGGGAAAAAAACATTTTTTCAGGCCATGGCCATACCCAATATTGTGATGTCATCGTTACAAAAACTGCCCCATCGGTGACAGGTTGCTGCACATAATTACTTGGAATTCAATGTATGAATCGAAAATATCAATACATGAAACAGAGATGTGGAAATCTCGTAACTGTTTCGTCGTAGCTTCGATCAATATGGCGACGTCCATACAGGTGATTTTTCCTTCTTTCTAAAGCCGATTTTGTCTTAACGCTGCACTTTAAAAAATTTCATCCTACGGATGTGGTCTGTATAATAATAATGCTACAAATATAAACGCTTAAGTTCCATGGCAATGATATCCTTCAACACTTTATCACAGGTTCTATAACAATACTGAATGAATAGGAAAAAAGGTCCTTTATGTAGGACTCTCATCCAATTAGTCTAACTTGTGCTTACAGACCTTGTGTAAAGCTTCTACAGAATGCTACTAAACAATCAGTATCATACTTGTACTTGTTTCAAGACACACTGGGAAGAATTATTCTGTATGGATGCAAAATACTTGAAAACACCTCTTTACTCTATTTGGCTTCCTCTGGACAGTGATGTAACTTAGCAGGTGCAGCTTTTACACACGCGTAGGTATCTTCTGCCTTTAAACGCTCGTATGTATACGCCAGCGCCGCGAGTAGGCGCGCACGTTATGTGCTGCAATAATTAGAATACGCGGTTATGTCACTGTCTCGTGATGGCCAAATAGACTATACATGTTTGTTGTTGTTGTGGGGCTGTTTTCTGCTGCCATCACGAATGAAGCTGATGGTTAAGGCGACACATGACCTGTTCTACAGGGAACATACCTCAGTGTACGGTCAGTTGGTCAGGATTTTTTCTTCTTCTTTGCAACTTGAAATTTGGGTCAGTATTCAATTGTACATGAACCCCCCCCCCCCCCCCCCTCCCCTATTTTAAAAAATATGGTTCGGTCGGACCTGTTGAACAGGTTGGTTCCTCAGGAACAAATCCAAAACACAAAATTGGCCCACATTTTGGTAAAACTGGATAATTATGATTAAAAGCAAGCTTATTACAAAAATGGCAGGGATAATTATGGAAGTAAATTTAATTGAGCAAATAGGATTTACAGAAAAATATTGTATCGTTACTTAAAATCGTTTGGAGAACCAAGTATCTGACCTTCCAACTATACTGTTACAAGCAATTAGTAAATGGCTTCTCAATAATGACTCTTTATGGAACACTAATTCCAACGCCCTCACAAGTACCCATATCACTCATTATTATATTGCTTGGTGTCTATTTTATTTATCATATATACTTTGCTACAAAAAAACAAACCTGATATAGGCCTTTATTTTTCTTGTTTGCACTGTATGGAGCAGAGATTGTTAATTGAAACAATTTTTGACACAACCATTTTGACAACTTTTCACACAACCATTTTGACAAATTTTGACACAATCTTTTGTCAGATTCTGATACAATCTTTTTATAATATTTGACCCAAATTTTTGACCAATTTGACACAAATTTTGACCAATTTGATACCAATTTTGACCAATTTGACACCAATTTTGACCGTTTATTACGTATTATTTATACCTACCTCCACAACCTGGAAACGCTTGCATTTATCCCCTAGATGAACTGCTGCCCAAATTAATGCCTTTATTAAAAATCTACATAATTATTTAATTAAGAAAAATCACTTCGGACACCTATATCTCCACATTTGGCCCGATTGGGCTACATATCCCTACCTCGGCAACACGGTATCAGCCCAAACCGGGCAACACCGTTACCCATAATGCATCCTCTTTAACCTTTGGGCGAAACATGGTGGACGTGTTTTCCTAGTCCTCCGAGGATATCTAACAAATCTCAGGTGGATATTTAAAACAGAAGGTTCATACCAAGTAAGTTTCGCCCTGAAAGATGGCGCATAGTCTATTGCTATGCGCCCTTAATTGGAATTTGCGTAAGTCCCATTTTTTAAATGCCTGGACCGTCCGTCGGACGGTCTTTTTCATGAATTTTAGGACCTTAGGTTCAAAAAAAATTTTATTCTATTTTTACTTTCGCAAATTTAAAAATGGCGGCCGACTCTCGTAGTGGTCTTTGACCGCGTGGTTTTTTTTTATTCACCATGAGGTCGGCCTATTCCATTTCTCAACTATCCTCACGATAGTTTTTTCATGTGTAATGCATTCAAAAATGATACACGTTTCCTATCCCGTGGGTATGGGCTTCATTAGATTCCCATTTCCCGGTTGGTATATTTTCTAATGTGTAATGCATTTCACATGATACACATATCCGTTATCTCCCGTTGATTCTATAACTAGAAAACACTCATGGGGTTTTTGGGTATGAGAGATACTTCTATCTATTACCGACTAGTCATAAAATATCACTAGCTTGATTTTATATGTATGTATTACGGTCTTTAGATTATCGACTTTAGCGGAGTTCTTATCACAACATGTTTTATATTATATTATATCATACATGATTGCCATAGTGGTTTATTGATCTGATTTCCCCCCTTTGTTGTGGTCCTTGACCACCATAATAGCCGATATTTAGTAGCTCTGGATTCAATCAATAACATGAGGATTGCTTATATTTAACCATTATACATCTACAATTGATTATAAGTACGTTATATTCTGATTATTGGTATGTTTCCTCTAGAGAAGAGGTCTTTGACCCTTTATGTTTCAAAATGATTTGATATTGATTATTCACAAACTTATCCCGTTTGAATTCTTTTCAGACCGGATTTTCTGTTCAAATCGCTGTAATAGTAATAGCTTGAAAGCTTCGTCAGTGGTGATCCTTGGCTCTGCTTCCCCATTGTTAATTCAATTTAGCTATTAAAGAAACTTACTCCTTCAGGGTTTATATTCGATATATTTAATCTCTGTGCGCGCGATTCTGGGATTGGTATTTTGAACTCTAGTTTGTCATCTTATTGATTTAGCGTGTGTTCAGAATAAAGGAAGTTATTATGAGGTCATGCAAATGTGGGATCGAACTTTTGCCGGGTGACAAACACCCTTCATGCGTTCTGCACCGCAGGTGCAATCGTGTTAAACCATGCAAACTGTGTCGATCGGCATCTGCGACTCATTGGGACAATATGGACGCCCTCTTGGTCGCCACTATGGCCGACTCCCGCCATTCCACCCGTACTATTTCTAAGACTAGTTTAGTTCATACTAAGTATGATGTTGTTGTATGTATTGCGGGAGATAGTTCTAAAGCCGCTTTTAGAGACAAGGCTAAGAAATCTCCCGAGGGCACCACGCCCTTGGTAAATCGTGTCATAGAAGCCGATAGTCTTCAGGGTCGTTCTCACTATGTTGAAAAAGATGATCAGAGAAGTAGTTATCCTACTCAGATGATCAATCATCAACTGCAGGTTAACGGGTCCTTGAATTCTTCTTGTGGTAATTCACAGGCTTCGCAGGATGTTGAGCCCACTAAAGAGGCATCCATCCGTACCGCAACCAAGACTCAAGATCTCTCTATGCAGCGGGAGATCTTAGTCGGGCACTCTGGTTGTCATGAAGGGAGCTTATCCGACGATAACGGAACTCTGGCATTTAACATAAGACACGGCCAGATCTCCGGCTCCCGTGGGGTTGGTGTTCTAACACAACTCAACGCCACGAACAAAGAGGGTTGTGCCCTAAGTCCTGTCACCCCTATCGATCGTGAGACATGTTTCTCGGTTGAGGGTTCAGGCAAAAGACCTGTCACCCCTATCGATCGTGAGACATGTTTCTCGGTTGAGGGTTCAGGCAAAAGTCCTAGTAATGAATATGAATCCAGACGTGGCGTTAACCGTCACGGCAGTGATCCTAGGCAAAATTCGGATCTGGCTCTATTGAGACAGAATAGTCTGAATAACCCTCAAACAAACGACCTAGTCAATCGTTCATCTGACTTGTTGTCTAACGATCAACAAAACAGTCAGTTTGACACTGTTTCACGTAATCAGAGTCAGTTACGCTCGAGTGCCGATGCTAACATCCGTAACCGTGTTAGCACTCAAGGGTTAAATGTTTCACACAGTGAGACAACTCGATTTACTCTGGGTCAGATGAGTTTGCTGAATGGTTGTTGTTCAGAAACTACACTTCTCAAAGAGAGAGAAGTGGTTATCCTACTAAGATGATCAATCAAGATTATCGAGGAGGATCTGACCTAGTGGATAAGCGTACCACTTACCCAGCCATTGAACAAAGGGAGGCTAACCGCATGGCTAATCTTAACCGGATTAACCCTTTTCCTATTCAACGAGGGGCTAACTGCACCACTGAACATCCTTTGTCGGTCCAGCCGATTGATTCTTCTCATTCTATTATAGATGTAGAGGGAGATGATGATGATCAGTGGGATTATGATGAAGACGATGACTGTGTCTACTCAGACCAACAGTCAATGTCTGATTCACAGTTAGATGAAGGTCTATCAGTGTTTCCTGCTAACGTGCTTAGAGGATCTGATAATGAGCCCAACCTTGCTAGTTTTGGTTTCGGTTGGGAGTCTAATCCCTCTCTGGGGATTTTCCAGCAGGAGCGAGTGGAGCCACTCATTTCTTACGCGGCCAAGGCAGTTGGCCTCGTTGTGGAAGAATCTGTGGCAGCCCCCCCTGTTGGTTCGTTTTTCTTTCCCAGTTTGGACGAACCTGTGAGAAAGAGTTCCTTGGTGATGACTCTCCCTTCTGAGATTCACACTGAGATCGAGAAAGCAAGAGGGCTTTCTGCGTTAGATCTGAGTAAGGCCATGAGGAGTGACCGCAAGGAAGCTGAGTTGAGTTTCAATGTCACGAGCCAGGATCGGGACGATTGTCTCGCAGTCTCGGCTATTGACGAGGAGGTCCTTTCGTACATGAAACAAAAGGATAAGAAGGTCCCGGCGGAGGCCTTCCATAAGGATTGGGAGGATTTCCTCCGTCAGGAGCAAGTCGAGTTCGCTCATCTCAAGAGACTTAGCGTGTTTCAGATGACTATTTTGAACTCCTTAGCTATGGACCTTCAGCCCCCGATCCAGGGCGAGTCGGCGGGGGGTCCGCAGAGATCGTATGCCGCGGCTCGTCTGGCAATGGATTTGTCGGGTAGGGTCTTACGGTCCTCGGTGAGAGCTCACCAACGGATCGAGATCATTAGGCGCAAGAATGCCCTAGCTGGTATTAAGGATGGTGTGATTACTTCCTTAACCGACGCACTTCGCACAGCTCCTTATGATAAGGATCAAACCTTGCTTTTTGGAGGCGTCACTCGCAGAACTGCGAAGACTGTCTCGAAGCAGAGGTTGGCTGACGAGTGTATCGAGAAGGTAGTCAAGAAGCCTAGGGCTAGACCACATCACTCCAGAGGACGTCGTCGCTCCAGAGGCGCTCCTCATAGCCAGGGGTCCGTCTCGGCTCCCGTCTATCAAGCCCCAGTCTACCAAGTTCCGGTGCCTGTAGTCCCTCAAGCCCCTAGAGGTAGAGGTGGACGCTCAAGAAGATCGAGGGGTAGGCATCCTCAGTCTGCAGCACCTTCCTCACGAGGTTACGGTGCCAGGGGTTCTTCACGAGGATCTTCCAGGAGATCCCGCGGCTCTAGTCGAGGCCGCGGTGGTCAGGGGTTTTGAAAACCCCCCGGCCACAGTGTGTCACACAAGTCCCAGTGTGGCACCACCGCTCCTCAAAGTCTTCCAGCTGGGAGACTGGGGAGTGGGTGGCCGCCTTTGCCACTTCATAGAGAAGTGGGCGTTGATAGGGGCGGGCGACTGGGTCGCCAGAGTAGTGCGTCAAGGTTACAAATTGGAATTCACGAGTCCTCCGTCTTACGGCAGAATAAGGGAGACCCCTTTACCGTTAGACGTCATGAAGAGGGCTGTGTTGTTGGACGAGGTACACAAACTCAAGGCAAAGGGGGCGATTCAAGCCATCTCTCCCCCTTTCATTCAGGGGTTCTGGTCGACGTTCTTCCTCACAACGAAGAAGAACGGCGAATGGCGACCCATCTTGAACCTGAAGCCCCTGAATGCCTTCATAAGACCACAAAAGTTCCGAATGGAGTCGCTATCAGTTGTCCTGATGTCCCCATCTCTGGGCGAGTGGGCAGCCTCCATGGATCTCAAAGATGCTTATCTCCATATCTCCATCCACCCAAGTCATCGACGATGGTTGAGGTTCATGGTGGACAACCAGGCCTTCGAGTTCAGCAGCCTTCCTTTCGGTCTTTCCAAGGCTCCTCGGGTGTTCACTCGGGTTGTTCAAGAAGTGGGCGCACACCTCCGAAGGATCGGCATTCACCTTTTCATGTACTTAGACGATTGGCTCATCGTGGGTCCGTCTTTAGAGGCCACAACTCGATCGGTCGCACTGGTGATGAGAGAGGTAACCAGTTTGGGTTTTATTGTCAACCTCGAGAAATCTTGTCTCACTCCGTCTCAGGAGACGATTTTCCTCGGGGCCAGGTTGGATCTCGTAGGACGCCGAGTTTTCCCAACTCAGGAAAGAGTCCTGAGTCTTGCAGCGGCGGCTTCTTCACTCATGGAGAGGTTTTCAGCCCCGGCGTCGGTGTGGCTAAGGCTTCTAGGCCTTATTGCAAGTATGGTCGATCTCATCCCATTTTGCAGACTTCATATGAGAGTCGTCCAGTTACACTTCCTGGAGTCGTACGACGCGATAATTCATTCTCAGTATCATCACGTTCGTCTCACCTCAGCTGTCCGGGTCGAGCTTCGCTGGTGGAGCGAGGTGGACAACTTGCTGTCGGGGGTTGTGTTCCCCACTCCCTCCCATCAGGTCACCCTTACCACGGATGCTTCTCTCGTGGGGTGGGGCGGATTCATCGCAGAGCGTACCGCCAAGGGGACTTGTTCTCGCAAGGAGACATGTTGTCACATCAACCTTCTCGAATTATGGGCAGTCAGGAATTCTCTCCTGGCCCTTCAGGAGCTGGTTCTCGGGAAGAGGGTTCTGATCAAATCAGACAATTCAACTGTAGTGTCTTACATCAACAGACAGGGGGGGACGAGGTCTCCGTCCCTCTGTCGGGAGACCAGGGACATTCTCCTCTGGTGCATTGCGAGGGATATCATTCTCACAGCTGTACACATTCCTGGTGTTACAAATGTTCTTGCGGACAACCTCTCCAGAGGCGTATCTCTCAGCCTCTCGGAGTGGGCCCTTTCGAGGTCGGTGTTTCAGAGCCTCCTACTCCTCAGGGATTTTCCTTCCATGGATCTTTTCGCAAGCAGTATCAATCATCAACTCCCGGTGTACTGTTCGTGGGGCCGGGATCCGATGGCCTGGGCAGCCGACGCCCTCTCCATCCGGTGGTCGGGTCTGGCGGCTTACGCGTTCCCTCCTCTTGCCTTACTCAGCCGAGTCCTTCTCAAGATTCGGCAGGAGGATTGCATCATTCTCTTGATTGCGCCATTGTGGCCGAGGAAGCATTGGTTCCAGCAGCTTCTTCTACTGTCTGTCATGGATCCGGTTTCTCTTCCAACGGGTCCGAACCTCCTCCGTCTCCCCGGGTCGAAAGCGAGGTTTCACGCTCCGGAGACGTTAGGCCTGACTGCTTGGACCTTATCAAGAAACGTTTCAAGCAGGCAGGCCTATCTGAGGAGTCTGCAGATCTTGCGGCCCGAGGCAGAAGGAAGTCAACCATCAATGTATACTCTTCACGCGCTCGATACTTCTTCGAGTGGTGCAGGGATCACAAGACTGATCCATCTACGGCAACTGTTGGTGAGGTAAGCGATTTCTTACGCTCTCGTTTTGAGTCAGGCCTTCAGGCCTCGACCGTCCAGGGCTACCTGAGTGCTATTCTTTCTTTTCACTCAGGTTGCCGGGACGGTGGGTCTCTCAAGGACAACAAAGTCCTCGGTTTTCTAATTGAGGGGATGGAGATTTCCCGTCCAAAAGCACGTCGTATTTGGCCTGCCTGGGATCTCCACACAGCTCTTTCCAGATTGAATGAGGATCCTTTTGAGCCTCTTCAGTCTTCCTCTCTTAGAAATATTGCTATGAAGACGCTTTTCCTTATAGCCCTTGCGTCGGGGAAACGTTGCTCTGAACTACACGCTCTGTCAATAGGGAGCTCCTGCGTGTTCAGCAAGGCAGGCGTCACGTTGTACTTTAGGCCAGGGTTTCTAGCCAAAAACGAACGTCATAACTTTTCCGCGTCGCCAATATTTCTTCCTTATATCAATAGATCGGACAGCAGGGCACAGAGATTGAGTTGTCCTGTCAGGGCTCTGAGGTGGTACATAGATCGTACTAAAATTGTCCGAGGTCAGGTCCAACAGTTATTCATCATTAATGTAAAACCCTTTAGAGCAGCAGCAAAGATCACTCTGGCAGGCTGGTTGATAGAGGTTATCAAGGTTACTAAAGCTATGTTGGGTGAGGGAAATCCTAGGGCTCATTCTGTCAGAGCCACCTCAGCCTCTTGGGCTCATGCAAGAGGGCTGTCGATTACTGAGATATTGAACACGGTGTCCTGGAAAACGGAGTCGACGTTTACCAGAGTATACCTCAAGGATGTACATCTTCGCACTGCCCAGGGACGCTATGCCACACAGGTTCTGGGTAGTGGAAGCCAGGTCTAGCTAGTATGGAGAGAGAGAGAGAAAGAGAAGGAAAGAACACAGAAACAGTTATTGTGACACAAGCCTATTTCGACAGAATCCTGATTACGACTTAAAAGCCTATTGTGACACTTCCTGATTACGACTTAAAAGCCTATTGTGACACTTCCTGATTTTGACTGAAACGCCGAACGTGACTGAAACGCCGATTACGACAATTATATTCACAAGAATTTTGGAGGTAAGCTCATCCCAAGATTGTTGGATTTGTCGTGTTTAACCCATAACTGTTCTTTTTTCCACAGTGGGGCGTTTTGAGAGGGAAGATAACTTTGCTTCCTATGTATGTCACGCTAGGCCGTTCCTCGCTTTTTAGCTCAAGCTGCTTCGCCTATCTAATATGACATATTCAGAGATTCTTGTTCTTTCCAGTTGGCTTACAGCCAGTATTATTGTATCCATCTCTACGACATGGAATGTTTGCTTTTCGGACACACTGTGACTGGTTGGGGGCATGAGCAATCATGTCTCCCCCTGGTTCGGTGCAAGTCTGTTATGCAAGCGTTTCCAGGTTGTGGAGGTAGGTATAAATAATACGTAATAAACTGGAAGGAGCTAAGAGTGCTCCTCTGTTTATGTAGTATTAGTTTTATACCTACCTCCACAACCTGGTCCCACCTCCGCCCCTTAGTGCTCAGCCCCCTTTATACCAATGGTTAAAGAGGATGCATTATGGGTAACGGTGTTGCCCGGTTTGGGCTGATACCGTGTTGCCGAGGTAGGGATATGTAGCCCAATCGGGCCAAATGTGGAGATATAGGTGTCCGAAGTGATTTTTCTTAATTAAATAATTATGTAGATTTTTAATAAAGGCATTAATTTGGGCAGCAGTTCATCTAGGGGATAAATGCAAGCGTTTCCAGGTTGTGGAGGTAGGTATAAAACTAATACTACATAAACAGAGGAGCACTCTTAGCTCCTTCCAAATTAGACATAAACTTTGACCAATTTGACACAAATGTTGACCAAATTTGACACAAATGTTGACTAATTTGACACAAATGTTGACCAATTTGACACACAATTTGACACACATTTTGACCAATTTGACACACATTTTGACCAATTTGACACAAAGGTTGACCAATTTGACACAAAGGTTGACCAATTTGACACAAAGGTTGACCAATTTGACACAAATGTTGACCAATTTGACACAAATGTTGACCAATTTTGTTGAATTTGAAAATCAAATTTTGACAACATAAAATTGGAAGGACTTGTGTCTCTTTATCCATTTTCTATTGGAGACAGAACAATAATGTCTGGTTGAAACAATTCTAACATTTATGTTATGTCTCACTTGAGACAGGCACCAAACAAGGTATGAAATGAAAAACAATCAAGAAAGATTCCTTGGTTATTTAGTCAGGACTCCATGATGCTCATTCATCGATCGAGGAGTGTTAATTATACCGTAAAGTGGGTCGCCTAAGAAAATAGTGTTATTTTAAAACTTGGACATGATGAACCGTATCCTAACACCTCAGGGCAAAAAACACAAGTAATCCTGATACTTGTGTATTACGATTTCTTATAAGACTTGTGTAATTCAAGCGCATCCCGCACTGCTACGGGTATTGTTTGTAATAGCACGGAGCATGAACATTGAGCTTTGGCTTTGCGTATTTACTTTTGATTCTGTTTTAGAATATAGTTCTTGAAATAAGCCTGTTTGGATGAATCTATATCGCTTGACGGAGTTAACTAGAAGGAAATTTGTATGAAGTTAAACCGCCTTTCCTAGATTAAACGTGATGGTTTAGTTTTGCAGACAATTTATATAACATACTTTACACATGATAGGCAAAACATACATAATGTATGATAGGCAAAACATACATAATGTTTTAGCATCGTCTATGCCTGGTTATGCATCTGTATTGGAGGTATGCCAAACTTGTTTGTATAGACAGCGGACATTCAGTGCCCCGGAAATCAGGGATATCTGTACTGGCAATCAAGTTAAATAACACGGTATACAGCGTCGAGGATGTAGTGTGTATGTGATGGAGAACTTAGAGGAGCGCACTGTACTATATTGATCTATTTTCTGCTTTAACTCACACACATAGCTGAAATCACTTTAGTTGGGTAGAGACGCCCATTTTTTGAAGAGCAAGAAGACAAGAATCACAATAAAAACACAAGATACAAGCATATCTACACTTTGAAAGTGTTGTTGGTTTTATTATTTTCTGTACTATGAGAAACTTATATGGTATACTAAGTATAAACTTGCAGTGCTATCATCAACCACAAATGTTGCTAAAAGATGAGCTCCCATCCTGGGTTGCTAGCCATTCTCTTGGGAATTTGACAAAGTTACAATTTCTCCATGTTTGTCTGTCATCAAGTAAACAGGTGTATGACCAATTTGTCCGTGGTGACCTCTTCTAGTGGGTTCTCCGGTTTTAACAAAGATGGTATGGTTTAAAAGACTGTTGGTTACACAGGTGGACTGGTCACACATTCTGTCCACCTGGCCAAATAACTAACTGTTCACACTTACTAGGCAGATATTGTCATGAACCCTTGGAAAAAAGGAACGCTCCAAAACATTTGTTCATTTAGGAACTAAGGGAAGCGCCATAAGATACTCGGGGGGGGGGGGCGGGTATGGAAGTTTTCTGAAGAAAAAAACCCTTTGCCCAACTAACAACCAGGAAAGAAAGAAAAAATTGCTATTGCTGAGTAAAAAAAAATCTGACTCACCCAACTCAATGTAAAGAAAAACATTAAAATCTAAAAAAACCCACCTTTGGCGCCTTCGCAAACCAAAAAAAACTTGGCATTTTTTGTTTTGTTTTGCCACCTTCAGTGATGAAAAAAATAATTCAGCCTACCCCAACTTCCATGCCCCCCCCCCCCCCCCCCCCCCCCCCCGGAAAATCAAATGGTGCGTCCCTAACCTAATTATGACAATGTTCTGTCTGATGATTTTACAGATACACTAATGGATATTTAATGACATTGATATGTGCATTTATATAGACCAGACCTAGTTCTTCTGATGATTAAAACATAGTTCAATTAACCAAGTTGGTTTTCACCAAATCAAGTCTACATCAAAGGCCATTTAAATCTGGTGATTTACATTTGATGTCGGCACATTACTCATTAGATCAGTTATTGCTTATAGAATCACACAGTTTTCTCTCACAGAAACCAAGAATAACCTTTAATTGATACCTGGGCTGGTCTTGTTAAATGCACCCTTATGTTTTAAGCTTTTACTGCGGATAGTTCAAGATTCAAATTGGTGAACCTGGTTACAGCAGCGATTAATCAGGATTGTAAGACTTCCGGAAGTTTACAGAATTTTGGAAATGAGACCATAAAAATATCAGGAAATGAAAACAACAAAAAAACCACCAAAAAACCCTTTGAATACCCTGTAGCCTATTCTTCAGACGAGCCCCCATAAATATTTGATGCCGCACGCAAACGCTCGGGCCGTCTGGCCAAGCTTGTGTAAAAAGTTAAGGAAATAGATCAATCACCCACTTGCATCCATGATTAATTCACAAGATAGGCCGGGAGCCCAGAAGGTTTAATCAGCTGAGAAGGTACAAAAGGTTTGATGATCTGATAAGGTTAGTTGGGTGCCAAGAGTCAATATTTTATGTTTTATATAATAATAATAATAATAATAATAAAACGGTGCTTTTAAAGCGCCTCCCACCGAAGTCTCAAAGCGCTTAACAGATAACATAACAACATTGAAATTACATTACAATATAAGTATAATACAATATGTGGATGAACATGCAAAAACAGTATAAACAGGGTAATCAATCATCAAAAGCAGTTGTGAATAAGTGTGTCTTAAGAGATGATTTGAAATGGCTAAGAGTTTTACAGTTCTTGATGTGAAGCGGAAGTTGATTCCAAAGTTCAGCTGAAGCATAACGAAATGAACGATGACCATAGGTTAAAGTTGACACAGAGGCAATGATAAGTTGTTGTTTTGAAGCCGATCGTAAATTTCGAGATGGTTCGTATTCCTGTATGAGTTCTTGAAGATAAACCGGTGCCAAATTATGGATGCATTTGTATTTTAAAACAATAATTTTGTACATAATACGGTAGGATACCGGCAACCAATGAAGCTTCTGAAGTACTGGTGTAATGTGAAGAATATATACATGCTGACGGGCTGGATGGAGATACTATGTTTTGACAGCACAGCAATGATATGTATTTCTGGAAGGTACAAACATGTACAATTCCAGCTATACTTTCTGAATTCTTCAGTTTGGATCTTCTCCCAGCCCAGTGGAACTGATCAAGGTGTCCACATTTATTAGAGTGAATTCCTGATGAACCATATATGGACCTAAGGTGTACAAGGCTACACCACAAATAGGAATCTTGCCCTGTTAAAAAGGCAAGCAAGGAAGTCTTGCTTGAGAGAATAAGTGCATTTAACATACACCATTATACACTTGAATCACAAGTCATCCAGTCTGAGAAAGACTATCATAATAGCTGCTGCCTAAAGCTGCCTTGTAGGATATCCTGTAAGCCATGTTTATGCTAGTTGATACATTTAAACCGAGACATCGATTCTATGAACGTGGGTAGATGTCTTGGTTGGGCGTATGTAAGTAGCATAATAAACCATAGACTGATTGAAGTGCAATCAATGACATCATTGCTTTCAGCGGTTCTTTGAACTCTTTTACCATGACAGCTGCCTTGTATCATGATAGTACTTACTTAAAAGTGTTTTTGCCAACAAGTATGCATCAAAAACATATTTGTTTGACACCTGAAATGTCATTGAAGCATAAAGTTTATACTTAAAGGTAGATGTTCTGATTGCTGGCCCGATTTTCAACTTGATGTTTTCTATTTTACATTAAAGGTCATCCTTAAAATTGTCACATTCCAAAGTTTGAGTGCATAATTCCAATATTTCTAATTTTAGAAGCACATTGTCACAATAATTTGCCCATTGAGTAGTACACAAACTGGCAGGTGGTTAACCACCTTTGGCAGTAATTCACCACATTTTAGCATTTAATTTATAAACATTTCTGGCCCCTAAGATTTTACAGACATAATGAAAAAAAATTGTGATATCAAAATATCTTGATGTGAAAAAAACCATAGCCCCGGAACATATACTTTTAATAATTCTTATGCATACCAGGGCTGTACAAAGTGTGGGGTATAGAACACTGCTCCTAGGAAATTAGTTAAATGTTACGCTCTCATTCACGATTCAATGTGATATTCCGCTCCAAAATAATCTTGTGTTTCTGAATCTGAGGAAGATGACTTAACGCAGCCTCGTTACTTACTAACAAACTCCACTAATATATCAAAAATAATAAGAACATTTTACGGCAGCCATTCAATGCAATATTGTGCTAGAGCATTGTAGGTCAATTGGAATGTTTTTACATTGAAGATGAAAACATCCTTGTCTTTAAGCATGAAATCATAGGAATATTCTCGGGCTAGTATTAGCCATCACAATGATATTTCTTTTTGGAGGCATGTTTTTGGTAGTGTGTATAATATATGGCACTCCCTAAGGCCAACAACTGTCTCACATACCCGCACCCATATGTGGAATCACTTTTGCCGCATAACCCTACGCGATGAGCCCAAATTTGGGTGTTTTTTTTTAGTTGTCTGGGGAAAAAGAAATTGACTCCGAAAGGGGGGGGGGGGGGGGGGGGGGGAGTAGGCCAAAAAACACAATAAAGAAAGAATTTCCATATTTAGCAAAAGTATTTTTCTAAAAAACACACAAAAAACCAAATGCATAGCATAGCTATTTCCCCACATGTATGTGAGACAGACCTTCTTCTTTTTTTGCCCTAAAGGTGTGATCAGCAAATCAAACGATTGTGTAATTGCAGATGTGACCAAGGATGAAGTGAACAGTAATGAAAAAAAGGTTCAATTTAATATATTTCATAGAAATAATAGGCATATACGACGGGTATTAAACAAATTATAAATATTTTAAACAGGGTCCTAGGTTCGATTCCCGGGCGAGATCGTTTTCCCATAATTGTCTCTTTTCTATCCTCGACGGCGAACCTGTTTAAAATATTTATAATTTTAATATATTTCTTAATTTATTCATGAAAGTCATGTGTAAAAATATCTACCTAATCATGGGACTTCAGCTGTTCAAGTACACCCAAACCGAGATTTATGTCCATGGAAACATTGTCTTATCTGCTGAAATCCTGTGTCCAAGTGACATGAATTTATTTTTTTCTCCTCGATCCCCATACAACGTTACTTTATTTTTAAAGAACGATATCTAAACTTCTGTTTCCATCAACAACAAAAAAGATGGTCAATTGTTTGGAAAATCATAATTTTGTGCTCGAATTATCAACCAAAAGCTGGGTTCAGTCTGTAAAAATAGTGTTATTATAAAGTGTTATATCTTGCTCAATTTCTGTCCGATTTCTTCAATTTTTTCAACATTTAGTGTATATATTTTGAAAGCAATTAGGACTCAAAATAAAACACTGATTAAACTTGACCTCAGGGGATATAAAATGCATTTATCTAACAATATAGTGAGCTTGATGACGTCACAAGGATGTGGTGTTTTTAGAATAAATACTGCCCTCAGTGAGCAGGAAAAGGAGTGCACGTAGATATGGCGATCATCACTCGTGCACAGTGCAGTGAAATAACCCTTGTTTCTTCTGACATAGATACATCTTAGAAAGTCAAGTGGCTATAGTGACCGCCCACAGGCCAGTGAATAATTATTTAGGAGAATATATTGTGTTAATATATTATCTGTTTTTGACGAGATTGGATGAGACAACTAGATGTTATTATGCTGCAAGCATGATTAATGTGTTCCGCTTTCGAACATGTTAGGGTTCTAAATCATAGCAATATAATAATTTGCAATAAGGATATAATAATAAAATGTTACAATGGATCACATTTCTTTTTTTAATAAAATGCAATTATATAATGAGGTACTGTCCTTGATTACTTTTACACAACATTTTGAGTTATTAACGTTTTGATTAAAGCAGCATGTAGACTGATATTGGGTTCGATCATGTTTTTAGGAATAATTTAGATACCTTTCATTCAGCGTAGTGTTTACTTCCCTCCACTTTGATTATAGATTCAAAACCTTTCTATTGTGGAAATTTATTTCTAGTTTGTCTTACAGACGTTCCATCAAAACCATAGTTTTTTTTCTCGATAATACTGTTCAATTCTCTACCCCATTCAAAATCAAGGACCCGCAATGTTAAAAGCTCTGTCATCTATTACCTCATATCATTCATTGAGCGTTTATGGAAATACAAGTAACACAAATACCATTTGGTATTATTTCAGGTGTTCATGCACAAGCCTTTGGCTAAACCAGTCTATTTGTGCAATACATGCTTTCGCTATCTACAGTAGACAGCAGTTTCTGGATAAGGATTTTTCTAGTGTGAACATTTGTAACATAATTTGCATAAAAATAGAAAAAAGAAATAAGAAGTACAATTCAAAACATATAATTGATCTCAAATAAGTGTTTATATCTTTGTATAAACATAATTATGAATGGAAACACATAAAACATGCCATATAATTAAATTCAAATAACCTATACATTTTTATTTCTTGGTAGAAAAATAAGAAGAAAAATAATAAAATACAAAACACACAAAATATGACCTATACTTAATAGGTACTTAAATAACCTTAATAACAGCCAGTGACATAAGTATGCCAGTGTTTTGTTTTCCTATGCTATCTTCAGTAGATAGCTGATCATTTAGTATGTGTAGAAAAGTTGAAGTAAATGACATATTTGTGCTGCTACTGCCACCTTAAATTCAAGATATGTTTGAGAACTGCAGGCCCACTCAATGTGAAAACAAAACAACTGTTGTAACATATGGAGTCAATATAAAATGATGGGAAAATGATATCAATTTTGGGGCATTACTCATTCAAATGTTTTGCCAACATTTAAAACAATATAGATAAAATAAGACAAACACAAATTCCAACAACAAGATCACTTAGCTCCATTTTCAGCTATTTTACTTGCTACAACAAACAAAGTGTATGATGTTTTTATTGATGGGGCATCAAGCAAACTTAGGCTTAGGGCCCATGCAATAGAAGCCTGGATATTAATTACTGTGTTATACGTTGGGAGTCATCCGATTATGTCGTCGTTTGTGATACCTAATGAATTGAATAGTGATATTTTATGGCACTCTATTTATATTATATCATATAGTACAAGGTTGGATCGCAATTACTGTGAACAGAGCGATGTACGAGGGTCATTCAATAAGTTCTACCTCCTACCTCATAACTTTGCTATTATACAAGCCAGTCGTATGAAATATTCCACAATTGAAGCTTTGAATCTCATCTACAAAATCATAGTAGATTAGTCTAAATACTCATTGTACTTTCCTGGATATGCAGTAAAAATCAAACTTCCATTTAGTGCTTCGGAAACGGGTAAAAAACAGCTAAATGTCTCCTAAGTGCTATTCATTTGGCCAATTCTAAGAGACAAAATGTACCTATCGTGTCAATTACAATCGTTCTAAGTTACAAATATCTCTTGAACAAACTTTCAACAATACGAGTGACTGATTTTTTGGCTGAAAATGCACTCTAATTTGCCAGAACCAGACCCAGGACAGCCATCAATTTTAACCCTACCCTAGAGAACCGCTGCAAAAGTCATATTTGCTTTCCATAGGAACTAAGAGATCTTCATTATACAGGACTAAATGGATATATTTCAAGTCTCTCGAAGATATATTTTTTCTATCACTGACTACCTGATTAACTATTCTAAATGTTGCATATAAGGAAACCTGATAAAGTTACTATCATGTTAAGATTTAACATTCGAGGCATCA
This sequence comes from Ophiura sarsii, assembly GCA_035610835.1. Taxonomy (NCBI): domain Eukaryota; kingdom Metazoa; phylum Echinodermata; class Ophiuroidea; order Amphilepidida; family Ophiuridae; genus Ophiura; species Ophiura sarsii. Next base: position 13,522,192 of record CM069443.1, read on the forward strand.
CTGTGACTTGACTTGTAACAAGGAACATTTGACTGAATAACAGTATTCCAGTATGCTAAAGGCGTGTCAATACATTCGAGCTGATATTATACTATTTGCAAGCTAAAAAGGTTAATATTGCCTACAATCTGATAGATACCTGATAATATATCATTATATTCAAAAATCATCCATTGTTTTCTATTTTCAGTATTTAAATCGGGCGGTTATACCTAATCATCAACATGGAGAGAAAAAGAAAAAACATGTATTTATCTTTGGGTAATTTTCCGTGTCCGTTGTCCAAAATCTCTCTCTGGCTTTGATTGCATCATGACAAAAGCGAAATAGGTATCAATTAGCATTTACTATAAATGTGTAGCTATGATTCAGAGCTATACTCATGACAAATGTCATGAGGCTGACATTCATATTAGCAATGTTATGAGTGAGGAGGTAGAACTTATTGAATGACCCTCGTATAATAAAAAAATAAGTAATCAGAACATGGTCCCACTACTACATAGCTACTACTACAATATATCGCTAGAATTGTATTGGGTTTTGTGAAAAATAATTTGCGTTTGGGTTTTCGAAAAATTATATAGTTGCCGTCATAAATCTATGGACATAATTCAATCATGGGTACGTGCATGCATGCTTACGAGCATATGTGCGTAAACCCAGAAGTGCGTACCTGACAATTTCAAAAACTGACCGTGCATCATGATTGGTCAATTGTGAAATCGTCACACACATGCATGCATAGAAACAAAACACGGTCACATGAAATAGATTGCATTTTGTCCATAGCATTATAATAATCTCAAATGACCAATACAATCAAGTAGTAAACTGAAACTATGATATTCTAAACAATTTTGCTAAACGGCATTAGGCAAAAAAAAAAAAAAGTTTGTCTCAGATGACCCGCGCGCATTCCCGAAACCGCCCGCGTTAGCTTTTTTTTTAGTGGGGGTTTTTTTTTTTTTTTTCAATTTTTTTTTTTTTTCCCCAATTTTTTTCCAATTTTTTTTTTCAATTTTTTTTTTTCTTTCAATTTTCTCAAAAAAATCTTGCAAAATCCAACTTTTTGACCAAATAAATGACGATCAGGTCTAAATTGAAAAAAAAAAATTTAAAAAAAATCCGCAGACCGCATTAGATTGTCAGTCTCTCATGTCATCTGAGACAAACCTTCTTTTTTTTTTGGCCTTACATATATCTGTGAACTTGCTGTGAATTTTTTTCTTAAATTCAGGCAGTATATGGCCAGTATATTCAGCTACTTGAATCAGATTGAAAATAGAAAATAGCAGTAAGTGATGATGCTCTCAGAATATAAATCGGACAAATTATGTTCGGTCAGATGCAAAGTGTCAGACAGCTGTATGCTTACCAACCCTTCAGATGTAGGATATCACTGGGATTTTGAGATTTGTAGGACATCACTGGGATTGTGAAATTGCTAAAAAAATGTGTAACATCACATTCACTGAATAATACTAAAATAGGGTGGGGTGTAAAAACACCTACAGATGTTTCAGCATTGTATTTATATCAAATATCAAGGGGCATGAGCTTTCGAACCTAGCAGGATCTTTGAAGAATAAGGAGTTAAAGGTAGATGACCCGATCACATTTTCGTAACACAGAATTTTTTCAAATAAACGGAGATTTTCATATCATATGAAAGCTCATATTTTTCTCATCATCATACTGAAATTTGACGGCCTAAATCGGTATAATTACGGAGAAATCGATGAAATAACGTCGAATTACTGCGAATGGTGGTAACCACCGATATAGTTTGTGTACTACTCAATGGGTACAGTTCCAGGCATCTTGTGCGTCTAAAATAAGAACCATAATAGCTATGCAACTCAAACTTTGGAACACAACTTTTTTAAGGATGACCTTTCATGTAGAATAGAAAACGTCAAGTTAAAAATCGGAACATCTACCTTTAATTTATAGAATGATTTAATTATAGAATGATTTCATTATAGAATGAAGTTCAAAACAGGCATTATTTGTACTCATTCCTTATCTTCAGTAGACAACAATTCTATTGAGTTGGCTAATGCTAAGAAAATAATGTTTACTTCCTGAAAGTGCTATGACTTTTATTTGATTTTGTACTGTACAGGTGTGATTCTTTTCCTCTTCTCTCTTTTGTTGTGATATTTCTTGATAGAAATTGATGTAAAATGTTGATTTTCATGGTGGACTTGATTAATTAGAAAGGCGTTCATGACAGGAATCCATACTCCTCAGTCCTGATGACATCAGAGTCTTTCTTAAGAAAGCTTGACTAATAAAGTAATCTAACAGAGTACTTTTCTATATTCTACTTAGACTAGATTAATTATGAGAACTAATTCCATTTACAATCCTGATGAATCGTTGTACTCTTTAACCCTAACCAGCCAGGCTATGTTTTTGTGTGGAAACCGGGGGAGGGGACAAAGTATGAATCTTTTACCAAACAAATCGCCACGAAACCCCAGGATTCGTACCCTCCAATCAATGCCGCTGCGTCCCTTACCACTGAGCTAAGCTGCCAATGCTTGCCCGGGCAGCGATTTCGTACCCACATATCAGCTCGGATGATGACGTCATCCAATCAATGCTGTAGCATGTGCATGGACATTGTTCTTGGTCGTAGTGAATTGTAATGTTTTAATCATAACCAGACAGGCTATGTTTTTGTGTGGAAACCAGGGAGGGGGACAAATTATGAATTTTTTACCCATCAAATCGCTGCGAAACCCCTGGGATTCGACCCCCAGACCATTTAATCACCACCGCCGTGTCGCTAACCACTGAGGAATGTTAGGATTAATGGTGAAAATATATTTTAAATAAAACCACATACTTAAGAATCTGAGAATTCATTTATGAGGGCCCTAGTCAGTTATTACAAACACACACAGATCTATCATATACCATATGAGTCATCAACATTATATTTGATTATAAACCTCATCAATTAACTCAATCTATTATATTATACAATTAATACCAGCCAACAAGGGGCCAAGATCCGGCCAACAGTTGTGTACCCCCAGTTACTCATAGGTCAACCGAGGTCAACCTGTCTTCTAAATACTGTTTGAAACAAATTCAAGTTTAAAAATATAACTGGTTGGTTGGTTCGGTCCTGTCATGACTGACAGCTCGTGACCTTACAGATACAAAATATAACTACAAAATCTATTAAAATAACTGTTACTGAAAAACAGGCATGAAATATTATACATACAGCGAGTCAAAAAGATGTTTTACGGGAAAGAATATTGTTTTCCAAAAAAAATAAACAAATATGACAAACCAATGAAGCATGTATTCAAAGAGCATATTCTACCGCTCATATGAAAAAATGAGTCACCAAAAATGATCCTTGTTATTAAGAGTTATGCCTGTATTAATAAATGAGAACACATTTTGGGAGCTGTCCACAAAATACTAATCCTTTTACAAAGAGTACAGATTGTTCAAATGTTATTTATACCTGAGATACTCAAACAATAAAACACATATTCAAAGAAAATATTAATTCACTCATCTTAAAGATTCACTGGCATTGCCCCTTGCTATCAAGATTGATGCCTGTTTTAATAAAAAGAACTTGCTTTGGCAACTGTCATTTTCCGGAGAATGCTAACCCCTTTGAAATGATCCGTCTAACTGAGGAGCGAGGAAATAGTACAATTTATTACATAATAACTATACCTACCTATCTTATCAATCACGGTTTGCACGATTATTCCCCCCCCCCCCCCAGTACCCCCTTAAATCCTATCATTGGGCTACATAGTAGCGTGTGCGGCAACACCTGTAATCTGCGACTTGGGCGCCCAAACCTGGTAAAACCTCCTCTTTCTCTTTTGGCAACCATACAGGTAACACATATGTGGTACTATAGTTGCCTTTTAAGGACTGATTCATGTAGGCTTTTATTATTGAGCCTACGTGTTTCTTTTATTTTTCATTCAAAAGATATTTGTACCTGGGACATTCAAACACAGAGATGAATGAAAGAATATTTGCCGAACTGTAAAACTGCACCATACATAGTAAAATAAGATTAACGAGGTGAAAGGAAAGAGAGGGGGAGAGAGCCATGGAAGGGAAACCGGTTTTCTAGAGTGATTCTTTTTAATTTCAGATTGATATAATCCTGATTATGAAAATTATTAATGTTGTGCATAAAATATAACAAGTGAAAGCCTTTTTGCAAAAATCCACATGGATGGGATGCAAGGAACATGCAGCTCATGATAACAGCGGCGTACATCTTGCAAGTTGAACAATTGCATGGTATTGTGAGTTATGTGACCAAACTTTCCAGTGTGTGTTTTATGTAAAGCCGCTTCAGAAAAGGGGACAAGTTGGGTATATATATATTAAAAAAATCTACAAGTTTTCTGTATATAAATATGTTTTTGGTTTTGTTGTGCGAATTATTGTAAGAGCGATACATAGCTTTTTTCTGACACCTTGCACAATCTTATTACGAGACACAACTTATCTTTGGCCAAACGAATCCTGCACACATTACTCCGATATGACCACACTAGATTTCCAGGAGTAATACATACCTCGTCTTTAGCCGTGTGCTAACAGATGAATTATGCACAAAATACAAGCTAGCCAACTTGCAAAACTAAGTGGGCACTTAGAGTTGTGTGACATAACAAGTTGGAGAAGTGTTGACACGATGACGATTACATAAAGTTAGCGAGTGGGGTTATTTTACAGTAATGAACAATGGTAACAAAAATTTGTAAGCACAACTTTTCATGTGACACATACAACTTTCTTTCAAGCTTAATTCATAGAAAGGGTTAATTATTACCCAGTGAAAATCTGTATCAGCTGAAGTTAAACGTACAAGACAATTCCAATACAATATCTTTACTGGACAAATTCTGGCAGTTACTGTGCCCACCTGGCATTATAATCACCAACAGAGATGGTCATCACTGATCCTATGTGTGCTTGCTAAATAATGAGTGTGTGGGCTTTAGCATTCATTACACCATGGGTACAATTGGGCCAATCGACCGTGCACATCCATTGGGTCAAAATGGTACTGTTCCATTGAACCATTCTTACCTGCTTACAGTCCCTTTACTTTTGAGTTCAGTTACTCTCTCAATGTTACATCAACACTTTTTGTTAATCTATTTTGTATCTGTTTTGTTTCTTTCCATGCTACCATTGGACATTTGTTGATAATACAATATGCTTCTTCAACAGGTAAGTGTCTTAATTGCCTAATTTGCCTACACTGTGGTTCAATTTGCCTACATTGTGGCTCAATTTGCCTACATTGTGGCTCAATTTGCCTACATTGTGGCTCAATTTGCATACATTGTGGCTCAATTTGCCTACATTGTGGCTCAATTTGCCTACACTGTGGTTCAATTTGCCTACACATGAACCAGTTTTATCTACACACGGTACAATTTGCCTACACATTGCCTTATTTGCCCACAAATTTCAACAAATGTTTCATCCCTCTGTGTATAGGAACCATAGAACTTAAATAGAGATACCAGACTTCTACATTTTGCTGTAATGTTTCTTGTAGCAGCTAAAATAATTTATCCTTGAAAAAATAGGGGACCCAGTGTGACCACCTATGATAATTAATATGTGTGAGAGTAGTTTGTGCTTAGATCATGCAATTCAACATGCCTGTAGCATTATACACATCCACAGCCTACACAGCAAAGTGACAGAACAGGTCAGGAATGGTATATTGAAGCAGAAATACGGATTGAAGACACAGAGGATATAGTGAGATAGGCTTTTACAACGGGTGTTCATAATATCAGACAAGTTTAAAACTGTCAAAGCTTTCGTTAGAGAACAAGGGGCAATCCATCTGAACGGCTCCTTTCAGAGCCAACAATCTTTTACAAGTAGGAAAGGGGCACCTACTCTCAAATCATCGAGCAATGGGCAGCCTAATTGATGATGATAATAGGAGAAGTGGCAATCTCTATGTTTTGCTTAATATTATAATAATTTGGTCCTGAAGAAATCAGAGTTAATCCTGACGAAAGCTTGACAGTTTTAAACTTGTCCGACGGCTAACCCGTTAAATTCTCAACTTGTAATACAGAGGATACATTATATTTAACTCCATAGTCAAGCTGCCAAGTGTGGGCTCTCTTGTTTTATTTCTGTGGTGGATAACAACAGTTTTTGTAACTTAAAACTAGTTAGAGTAACTTTACAGTAGTTTTGGAGGCATTGATGTCATATTTTGATAGTTGTTACTCTACCAAAGACAACTACTTCTGAAGGTGTATTTGATCTATAGAGTGCATGAAGTATGTAAAAGGGCATATACAGGGTGAGTCAAAAAAAAGTGTACTCAACTTCAGCGATTTTTTTTAGAAAAAAGTATTCGTTTGTTTTCAGAACAATATACCACGGTATAAAGACAAATCAATTAGCTTTAATATGAATTTTATCTGGTTTAGATTGGTTGAGGGAAACTGATTTTACACTGTTTTGAATAAAAGTGACCTATTTAACGTCCGAACACGCTTCCAGATCTTGACCATTATATTTCATAAGATACGACCAATAAAAAATTACAATACCGACAGCGAAAGGATCAATTCCTTTGTTATGAAATGATTAAAGTGTGGTAATTGTGTCATAAATAGGCCTTAAAGCTGTCTATTGTTTTATCTATTAAGAGACAATTTTGAACAAGTGTATTGTCTTCTTAATTCTTTTAATAAACAAGATGTGTAATGCTTTACATCATAATCATAGTAAACATTATTAAGCTTGTTAAGCTTGAAATTAAAAACCGTGTTTTTGGTGAAAAAACAGCTCCTGTACAGAAATAGTAATATTTACTTAACGGTATCATCAAATAGCGTGATTTTTTTTCTCCAGATGGTAGCAAAGAAATGGCGCAATCATTTAAAGTTTTGTTTGCCTTGATTTTGTGGTCAGAATTTTTGTTGTTGATTTTTTCAATTAGGGTACACTTTTTTTTGACTCACCCTGTACATAGAAATTGAATTGGGAAGATATGAAGACATGGAAAAGCAAATCTAGAATGAACAAAATTGTGTCAATGATGATGAATTGAAATGCTACGGGATGATCTGAGTCAATGGCATTTGTGTCACAACTTATTTCATCGGAAGAAATATCTGAGGGCGTTTCTAGTTCGCGTGTCTCACAATTTGACAGGAAAATGGATGAGAGGTTCCCAAGGCATGTTATCTAATACTTGAACTGTGATTATTGCTGTGCACAAGATGGGTTATGTAATCAGTTTTGCTCATTTCTATAGTTGTCATTAAGTGTTTCTTGGCATAGACCTATTTACTTATGTAGCGCATTGGCACATTTCTGTTTTTCCTAAAATGTTATGATGCACAAAAAAGTGAAGAAAGAATTATAGTGTAAACATTTCTCACTTTTCCAATACTGTAAATGTGGACATTTTGGCGCTACATTATTGTTTGCACTTTTTGCGCTTTAAGCAGCTGCCTTGAAAATAAAATCATGCCAACATATTTATATTGTGTATATAAGTCTATGTAATGAACTTTCAAAATCACAAATTTAAAAATATGAGAAATGGCTGAAAGTTCGCAAAGCGCGAAAATTTAATCACACATGAAAATTACAACTTTTTCAGTACTGTTTTGCTGCCTGACATAGATATATCACGTCTCTCATTGTAATGACAGCTAAACACTGAGTAAATTTATTAAAATGAGCACCGAGCCATAACTAGATCATCATGACCGCAGGTTAGACCTAGCAATTGGAGATATGTCATACATGATAAACATTGAACGCAACTATGGGATGAGCTTATATTTCATTCTCACATTGGCTATATTTCACGCATCTGACATTTAGCGGGTTTCTACCGATTATTAATCTTTTCACTGGAAATACTGTATATGGATAAATTGTGGTAAAATGCAGATAGTGGGGACTTGTACCTTCTACTGCTAAGCGTTTGGGAATCCGTTGCCTTTTGGGTTGGAAAATGCTTGATTAATGTCACTGAGCCGACCGGGCAGTGGTGTAACTCTTTTGAAAAATGTGAGGCAAAAGACACAACAAAATTGCCAGAAAGTGGCTGAATAGAACAACAACAAAAATCAAATTCACTCAAATCTAGGGGTCGTACTGACAACATTGTAAAGGATGTAAAACTTGACCAAAGAGGGCTGATTTGTCTAAATCCTTACAAGTGTAAGTTCATACATGTAATACAATTGTAAACATGTACAAATCTCAGTTTGTATCAACATTGAGGGTGCAGCCTCCAAGGCATCACTGAATAAACCTGCAACTTGGGATTAAGTGCCCTCATTCCTGGTCATTCAATTTGTTTTTAAATGATTGACCTCAACTAATTTTCAACCCTGTATATTTATTCAGAATCAGATACAGCTATCATATTCGCTGCATAGTATTATCTGCATGCAATGTCATATGATATGATTCAAGGACACTTATAAGATCTAAAAATATTCTTATAAATTTGCACAACAAACACTTCATCCAACCATACAATATGATTGTTTTTCATTTAATAACACTACATTGAAGATGTACAACCTCCATGGACATGCAGTTGCTTTTTTGGAGTACCAGACTCAAGACTCAAGGTTGTTGACATCTCCACAGAGATAATAATGGGTCCAAATTACAGATCTATTTTGGGTGCATAGATGGAGTAAACCCATTTTCTGGGGTTGGAACACACTACCACAAAACCTCATTGCTCAATGATGGCAGGCTTAAATTTATCATAGCGTAGTAACTTGTGTAGGTAGCAGCCTATGACTTAAAGCCCATGCTAGCAATTTGGGTTTAATTTTTGGTGTTGTTTGATCTGGCCACCACCTCCTCTCCTATCATCTAGCCCATTTGCTCCTGATGGTTCTATTACCAAAACTTTGCAAAGTAATAGCAGGCTATTAAAACTGGCATTTAAATGGGCAGGGTGGGGTGGGGGAGTTGTCACAGGACTCATATGGCATAACTACCTAGTATTGGGATTCTCAAGCTGGCATTGGCTGGACACAAGGCCACAACAGAGCTAGCATTTGCTCCATTGTGTGTGTTTATTTACCCTCATAGTTTTATCCCCAAACCACTGGGCATTAAATTTAACAATTCTGCGTATGTAAGTACGGACTCATACATGTTGCGTTAAAGTACCAAGATGAATACGCTTGCTATAAGTGTGAATATATTTGCTGAAGGTTTTCATCATGTACTGCACTGATGTGGTCAAGCAAGAAAATCAAGTGGCTTGTAAGGCCCTTTGGCCAGCTAAACTAATACTATGATAAATTGCTTTTTGATCTCGATGAATATTTTATTTCACAACAGCGTAAGCCGCTATCCTAAAATGCCAAGAGTTGTAAAATACAGAAGCACCTCGAGGGAATTTTATTTTGTGAGTTCCATCATCTAGACTATAGTTTAATTAGTCAAAAATTAGCGAGAAATATTTGTTTTTTATCTCTCCGTGCGCTAAAATAATCCAAGCGTACGCGTGTGATTATGTCCACACGCACATTGTTTGGATGAAACTATAGGATTATTATTGTAGACATTTTTGATAAAATGTCAGACAGTAAATAAATATGAATACAAGTGCACATCCTGATACCTCCAGCGTCACTACAGACTTTGAGATATTTCCATATTGAAATCCAATAATCCAACCCAGTCTGTCCTCTTCGTCTTCTGCATAGAACTGCCAAAGTGCTCCATTAACTTCAATCTGAATCACCTATCCATTGATTTGAACCTCCTGAGCACTACCTGCTTATTTAACAGTGTTTCTGATTGGTTAATAACAAAATATGTTCATTTAATTAACCAATTATAATACAGCTTCTAAAAAAATAATCTTAATTTCATTATAATTATTCTAACAATGTCCCTAATAGGTGCAAGAATAATTGATGTATTCATCTTTTTGACCTATTGGCCAGTAGTTCTTAGGGCTAGCTAAGGTCACATGACTGGTGCCTTCCTCACATGATTCAAAGTTGTCAAGTTCCAAAAAATGTTTAGCTTGGGATTTTATTTGAAAGTTCAAAATTGCATTTTAATGTGACATATTTTGTATATTTGTGTTTGCAATAAGGCCTAAAAAGAAGAAGAAGTTTGATTGGCGTAACATAGAAAGAAAAAAATAGGGTAGGTAGGTCGGATTTAAAAAAAAAAAAATTAAATCTATAAAACGTCTATGAAATTTTATATACCAGCACACATATACCATACAGACATGAACAAATGGCACAAATACACATTTTCACTGGTTTTTTTCTTCTTTTTCTCACACACAAAAAAATTTTACAAAATTACAAAAAACAACAACAATGTTTAGGGTCCGCGGTAAAAATAGGGTTTGTCGGGTTACGCCAATCAAACATTTTTTTTTTTAGGCCTAAGTAAAAATACTGTGATATTGAATAATTGCAAGGATTGCAGTTGCCAGTATAACATTCATATGCATCGAATCTCACTATTGAGAGCATGAAGATGAAAGGAATCCTGGTTATTGCCGACTTTTTTGAACCTGACTGTTTATTTTAACAGAATAAATTGTATTCAAAATAAGGAACCAGCGTGATGCAGGGGGTATTTCTTTACATCCGGGTCATTTGCCGTTAACAACAAAGCAAAACATTTTAACACATCAGTTTGTACACTCTACTAAACCATACACAAGATCGTGTCTAGTGATAGTGTGAGACCCGTGTAAGCAACTGGTGTTACACTAGCAAAGTTTCCAAAATTTGCAAAATGTTTCGCCCGATTTACGGTCTTGCAACTGTGAAAAACATGTGAAAACTTGCATTGTGTGTGTGCAGAGGAATCCCATGGGCAAATATTCTGTTCGATGGTACCATATCAAGGAGGTAAAAAAGGGCTATATTTTGGCCGTTGTGGTGATGGTGCAATCTGAAATTTACTGACTTGTTGTCAACGGCATGTGACGTTATTCCAGGCCGACCTATAATAGGCATATTATTGATTAACTTGTAGCGATAACTTAATGGTCGATAATAGGATGAGGATATGGGGATGCTTCAATTGTGATCAATGCGGCCTGAACCCATACACATACCTGTCACATTATCTTGTGTTATTAAAACCCAGGTGCAAAAATGAAAATTGTACTTTGCTTCATTCTTTTCGGTATTGCGTTCTTAATTGTCAACCGATCTTCGTGAACAATATCTCAAATTAATGAGGAGAAATTATACAATATTTTTATAGTATATTTTCTTTAAGTTGGAGCTATAGTTTAATTACCTACAGTCTTTATTACCCGGTAAGTGACTTTTTTGAGTACTGGATAATGGTGATTATGAGTGTATTAACACTTTCCACGCGGCTATTATTTTTACCATACACAAAACAGATTTTTTAGAAACCTTCCCCAACTTTCATGGTCTACCTCAAGGATTATGGAACCAATACTAGGAATGTTTGTACTTATTTTAATGCATTTCTCAAGGTGATTCCAAATATGGTGATGAAATTCAATAATTTTGACATTTGTGAAACATTTTGTGAAATATTGGAATGTTGTCTGCAGCCGCCTGCCGCATGGAAAGTGTTAAGACCCTCTGAGGCTATTATTTGCTAAAAGCTTGATATTTCATAATTGAGCTGAAGAGCTAGAGAAATTGCTGCGATAAGTGAGTCTTAAGCTGAATGCATGTGACTTGAGGAGCCTACTTGATTTATCCCTACCAGAAAAAATCATCTAAATACCAGATATAATTATAAGAAAGACTCTTTTTATAGGACTTCCCAACAGTAACTAAAATAACCATACATGATTTATCATTTCACCAAGATTTTACTTAAATTTAATTTCTTTTATAAAAGTCAATAATTATTGTATGTGCACTTAAAATTGTTGCCTACCTCTCAGCAAGGCATTTCTCTCAGTCTGTGTTTGTGAGACAATCAAACGGAATGAGTCGGATGTCAGAAATATTGATTTTGAGGTAAAGGTCAAACGAAGTGACAAATTCTTATGTTTTACTCTGTTTTCCCAGTTGGTAAATTGTTTGTAACTTACAAATAAGAAGTTCAATTTTAGTGGGGTTTGGACCATACTGTAGCAGTGTCCACCTGCTTTTAAATGATGGACATATCAAAATTGAAAACTGCCGACATGTGACTTATTTCGCTTGATCACGTCATATTTTAAGAAACTTGTGAAGTCATGTTGGCAACTGGGAACAGTTTTCAAAAGATCAATCTGATACAGCAGGCTGATTATTTATTCATCATCATGTGTTCCGTCTAATGTGAAAACATGTGTCATGTCGGTACGTGTAGGAAGTAAATCTTAAAATAACGTCGCATAAACTTGAAATGTTATATGGGTTATTTCAACTGACGAAATACAGTACCTGCAAAATTCTAAATTTAATACAACATACTTATAATTTGATATGTATTCATTGACATGAGTTCCATATGTGTTGAAAATGTGTGGAAATATGTGTTATGATGCTGCTATCAAACTCGGTACCTATTTTTAAGAAAAACCTGAAGACATATTTGTACTCAGAAGCATTTGCTTGATGTGAGTGTGACTCCATCATCTTTGTATATTTTGTATGCATTTTTAAGTATATGTTTTTTTCTTGTATGTTATTTTGGTTGTTACGCAGTGAAGGGCAACGCCATGAGGTCGCTTGTGGCGGATACTGTCGCTTTATAAATTACCATTATTATTATTTATTATTATGTTAATGAAGTGACTTTGAGCCTTCAAATAGCATAAGTGTAATGTTATGTGGGGCTGTCTGTGCCTCGATGCTGCTATATAAAGAAAGTGAGCCTTTTAATAAATAGCATCAGCGTAATGTTATGTGGGTAACATTCTTCACACATTTTGATAATTTAGTAATCTACATAGGTTGCGCATGTGCGGAAACATGAACAGTAAGCGTGATGTTGCTATGAGTACGAAGCAATCGTTAAAATAACATATGGGTAAGCTTAACCTTGAAATGTAACATGGCGGTTATATAAAGACATTTTTCACATTGTAAAAGAATATTTACAATTTCTCAGCACTTGCCAAATTCTATTTCAATTACAACATATTGTAAAGATTAAATCTTTGGCTTTGCATTAGGATCTCTGATTTCTCTCCAACATATTTTCTAAACAATTTCAATTGGTGTTTTTACTTATAGATGAATGCAACACATGTCCCACTAGTTTATTGTATAAATGGATTTCTATAGACATTTTTGTGTGTGAAAAATTACAGCCAACATGAAATGTGATTTGTTTATCAAATAGGCCTAATTGCAAGAAAATTGGCATTGGTGATATTATTTGGAAAATTAACAATGTCAACTGAATCATTAAAGACTGTCAGGGGAATTAAGGTAGCTATATCGGCTATTTCACCACTGCAGAAAAACAACTATTGTGCCAAATTAATTATATCTATACTTTTTATTTTGAGACCACATTAAAGACAAGTCTTTGCTCTACCTATTTGAGAACTTTCGGAGTAATTTGGATATTTCTTATGTTTTTCTTTATATTTTGAAAATTCCCTAAATTTCTGGACATTTGAATATTTTCACCCAAATAGGAAGTTTGCAATAAAAAGTGTTTACTTTTTGAGAAAATTATTTCTTTAGGGATTTTTTAAAGGCAAAGGTTCAAATTGACACAAAAAATACTAGAAACACTTTAATGGAAAAAGCTGGCGAGACAATCTTCTAAATTGAATTACCTTTCATATGACACCTTGTTTGTTGAAATAGGGGCTATATTTCTCTTTAAAAATATTCACAAAGTTTGACTATTTAGTGTTTCTAGAAAATATACAATTCTTTTGTTAAGTACTAACATTCCCACTCCATTCAATCCATGTTATGATTGTAAATGTGGAAATAATTACATTATATATTGTGCATTGGTATTTTGGCAAAAACATAATATAAAAAACAAGTTCATCCTAAGGATAGAAAGGGTTAAAAATAATTTATAAATAGAGTGTGTTTTGAGAAAAGTAGCAATTTTGGGTCATTTGGCAACGTGCCAAAAACCTAACACACAGTAAGTCTATGGGGTTTTTTGAAGACAAAAAATTGCGCCGTTTGAATACGGCTTGATTGAAAAAATTCAAAATTGGCATGTGAGTTTATTTTGTCAATATACACATCCTGTATAATTTTGAAGTATGTGCCTCCCCCTCCCCTTCCAAGGAGACCAAGGGTACTTGAAGATGTATTACAGGCTTTATAGTTAGGTTTATCATCTTTTCAAGATCACTTTTTCATCTGAAAAGATGGCGTCAAATTTAACAGATGATGCACAAGCAATCAACTTGCATTTGATTGCTGTATACAAATATAGTTACTCAATTTTTCGCTAGCTGCCATTTGATATAAACTAGAATCTCTATCAATTTTAAAAACCATGCAAGCAAGCTCCCCTTATTATTACTCCAACACCTGGCTCATTTGCATAATGAATGACATTGTAATTCTATTGTTTCCAGCTGGCATCATTGATATCGTAAAAGATAGTAAGTAATGGTTCCCAGGGTAGCGGTTATTTTGTCAGTGTTAGCATTCCATTACTAGGCTTCCAATTACAAAATGGGTAGGGAACTTTTGTAATTGGACGAGAATTGTCTCTGTCAGACATAGCAGCCGACAATGAACACATTTATTACTAACACAAACCTTTTTTTTGTTTTTTAAAACATTGTGTACTGTATTATGGAAGCATTTGTCAAGACTTTTGCCACTGTTCAAAAAGTGTATGTCCAAATTAATAAATAAATAAATAAATTGTACTCATTTTTTGTTTTCAAATTTGAAAAAAAGAAAAGAAATATTTTGAAAATTTAGAATGTGAAATTTTAATTTAAAGAAGCATCATTTTGAAAAGTTCAAGAAAAAATAGAAATAGAAGTTATGCGCTTAAAGGTAGATGTTCCGATTTTCAACTTGAAGTTTTCTATTCTACATGAAAGGTCATCCTTAAAAAAGTCGTGTTCCAAAGTTTGAGTTGCATAGCTCTAATGGTTCTTATTTTAGACGCACAAGATGCTGTGAACTGTACCCATTGAGTAGTACACAAACTATATCGGTGGTTACCACCACTCGCAGTAATTCGACGTTATTTCATCGATTTCTCCGTAATTATACCGATTTAGGCCGTCAAATTTCAGTATGATGATGAGAAAAATACGAGCTTTCATATGATATGAAAATCTCCGTATGTTTGAAATAATTCTGTGTTACGAAAATGTGATCGGGTCATCTACCTTTAAATGTGAATTTTAAAAGATACACACACTGTCTTCTGAGACAAATTTTGTTTTTTTGGCCTCCTAGTATACGTTTTGTATTTGTTTGATACATACTCAAGGAATCCATTAAATAATTCCAAATATCTCATTTCAGATTTCAGATTTTTATGAAACTTACTCATTTCATCCCAAGACCATTGGAGTTGTAAAATTAAGATGTTTCACTAGTTTCAGTCAGTTGTTGATTCAATAACAGAAATGTCTCCTGGCTTCATAGCTTACAACTCCTAATGATCAAATGAAACATGGGGGAATAATAGCAAAAGCTACAGCCAACACAAAGCAAATTTCGCGGGACCAAAATCGCGATCGCTGATTGGCTCTGCCTATGGTTACTATGACAGAAGGACGCCAATCGGCACACAAGCAATTCGTGCTCAGTGAGCAAATGAGTTCATGATGCGCATGCGCTATCATAAACTTTAATATCTGACATGCCTCAGTTCCAAATATGTTTCTTGAAATGTTTGCATTTCATTTTTTATGAAATGAACACTATGTAGGCATTATATGTAAGAAGAAATCTTTTTAATAAAATATCAAGTACAAATTCACATTATTTAAACATTTCTGAGGGCTATAATTAGGGAACCAATTTTTAAGACATATTAGATTTCAATTTACAAGACAAAACAAAACTACCTCAAAAGGTCTCTTGTCATCATTTCAAGAAACTTACATATCACTCAGCAGTCTTTGAAATGTAACGGAATGTGTTGTAATTCAATCTACCTTATCCTTAAATGCATGTTATATCCACACAAAAAGGGCCTGCAAACTCAACATCTTATATGATCAATCGTTGTCATGGTCAACTAAGCATAAAAGCTTTTACAAATTGGCTCTATATCTGGTTACTTCTTAAAGTAAAGGGAAGCGTTCACCTACATTAAATGTATCCAACAATAATGTAGTAATATAAGGTTCTATTTCAATGTGCTTGTCTAGAGAGTTGCTGGAGGATTACTTGTTAAGGTGGCTCTATTGGCCGATGAAAAATTTAGATTTCCTTTAAAATCTGATATGTTCTAGCCCTTGGTCTAACGATTCTGGAACTGAAAATTTTATTTCAATCGGACATTCGGTTGCCGAGATATGGTAGGTCAAAGAGGCATAATACCAACATCTTTGGCAACAACTTTCTTTTTATTTTCTTTGTTTTTTCCAATTCCAGTTGCCATGTAATGTCCTAATTATGGCTAATTATGTATGCATGAAATATGCAAAGTAAAGTTTGTGGACTAATGAGATGAGCTGTGATGCTGTGACTTGGTACATGGGTAGAACACTTGAAGATCTAAAAACGTACGTTAGCTTTTGTCTGATTTCCATTTGCATAATTAATTAGGACCTAATTAAGAAATGTATAAACATTTTAATTAGTGCGCCTAATTAATTATGCAAATGGAAATTAGACAAAAGCTAACATACGTTTTTAGCTCTTCAAGTGTTCTACCCATGTACCAAGTCACACCATCACAGCTCATCTCATTAGTCCACAAACTTTACTTTGCATATTTCATGCATACATAATTAGCCATAATTAGGACATTACATGGCAACTGGAATTGGAAAAAACAAAGAAAATAAAAACAAAGTTGTTGCCAAAGATGTTGGTATTATGCCTCTTTGACCTACCATATCTCGGCAACCGAATGTCCGATTGAAATAAAATTTTCAGTTCCAGAATTGATAAACCAAGGGCTAGAACATATCAGATTTTAAAGGAAATCTAAAATTTTCATCGGCCAATAGAGCCACCTTAAGGCCGTTTTATTTCACTGAAAGGGAAATTGAAGTTTTTATGCTGAGTATAAAAGACACATTTGTGTAATTTTTAACATGAACATACTTAAATTTACCGCAAATGCATTTAATGAAAATTGTGTGCATTGAAACATTGGCGAGGTCAATTAAATGGTAAAAGACATATTCATTATTCAAACATATATATATTTATCAGAATGTTGAAATAATCCTTAACATTTTTTTAGGCAAGTAAAGATATGATTGTCTGTAACAACTGGCCTAGACTAATTTGACAAGGAAACATTAACATTGTTCAGATGAGTTAGGTTTCTCCACTAAAAAAACCACCCTGTCCTACAGATTTTCAGACCTGAAGTATGGTAAATTTCTTGAAAATGTTGGTGAATTTTTAACAATAAAAAAAATAAAAATAAAAGAATTCCAAAAATTTCCAAAATTGTTTAACAATTTCCAAATTTTCCCCAAAATTGTCAACAATGTTACAAAATGTTTTGATTTTTTCAATACGAAAACAATGGGACAGTCGGGCCTCGGCCTAAAGCTTAATAATTTCTACAGCATCAAATAATTGTGAATGTAGATGAACCTACCATTTTCAAGCATGATTTTGTGTGTGTTAACCCTAACCAGGTTTTTAACCGGAATCACAATTGTGGAAGAGAAAACACCAACTAAATCGCCAGGAACTGGCCAGGAACCAACCCGGGGACCCTCAGCATGTCGGCCCATCATCCCAACCACTAAGCTACAACCCTCAGCTAACGTGCTCATGATATAAGCTTGGTTGATTACGTCATCGAAAACCGTCCATGCGCTTGGAGATAGGCTTAGAAGTAGTATTTGTTAGCATTGGGGGGGGGGGGGGGGGGGGGGTTAATACTAAGTCTAATTGGTAAGCATCAACATTCCAGATATTTGGTGCCAGTTGTTTTCCTTCCACTAAAAATTGGAAGTTTACACAAATACCACAAACAAACAAATGCATCGCTAAAAGATGTTGCAAAATCTAAAAAGTTAAAGAATGCTGGAAATGTCCATCAAAGAACTGTTTTGAGGTCCCAATATAAAATAAAATGTACAATTCCATGCTATTATCAACTTAGGTAGTAGCTATTACAGCTGACATCATGCTATCTTAGGTAGATAGCACAACACAACTTATTGATGCCATCTTTATATAAGTTTTCAAGAATTTAGAGTTGTCTTTTTGCTATCAACAACAAATAGCAGCATGACATTTATGGGTGGTTTGTGCTATCTACCTAAGACAGCAAATACTCTGAAACCCATCTGAAAGCTAACATGAGGTGAAATTAATTTGAATCAATATGTTGATATTATGCAAAATAAATATTTTGCAGATTTCATTCTAAGATTGTTTCAAAATTTATTTTTTCCCCTCTTTCCTCCTCCCCAAAATGAAACATGCACCTGACAAATTTATGTTTACACTTTTACTCGACGCCTCCATTTACGTAAGTAAAAGAATGACTTCAATCTTTAAAAGCTTGGCATCATTGATAAGTTGAATTTCTTTAAGATTTTTACTACCTCTGGAGTTTTGAACATTATTGCAGCAATCATGACAATACCTATGAGAGCTAAAGTGTAGGAGTACGCCTACAGAACATACAAATATGTACAACGTCAACACATACACTGTAGGTGTATAATGGGACTGGTATAAAGTAACCCTCTGTGGATTGTCAAAACTGTCTACAAGAATACAAAAGTCTTATGATAGAGCCGTTAAAACACTTGAAAAGGAAATGATACTTGTCTCAGCTTCTCAGTTTCATGTGTGTATAGTTTTGAAATCTACCGTTTTATTCAGCATTCACGATGACATGATGAAATGTTGTAACTAAAATTTGATTAAAAAATATATAAGAATATAAAAAGTATATCTCTTTATCAAATGTTTTATCCCTATTTTGCAATTTTCAAAATAAAAAACCCCAGAACACACCAAATTCAAACAAAAAAAGCAACAACAATGAAAACAACAAACAAAGAGATAGAAAATAATTATGATATATGCCTATGCCTATGTGAAGAGCTTAACTTGCCATCAGATATCAACATTGAGATTTTTGCAGAAACGTGTTGTATATACTTGTAAAATACAACTTTTGTGTTTTAATTTGAAGTTTGTATCTCATTCCGTTGCAGAGATATTGCAATTAGAAGTTTTCAGATATTGTCCGCATTTTCCGGTATTTTCCAGAAAATTATGAATTAAAATGGCGGGGGAAAAAAATATCGGAATTTAATTTTTATTAAAACTTTAATCTTTCATTTGAAATACCAAATGACAGTAATTTATGGAAAATGGCAATTTTTTTCGAAAATATTCAAAAAGGTACAAAAAAAAAAAAAATGAGATGAGATTTTGGAAAAGAGATAATAACAAAATAACAAAGGTTCAGGATTTCAACCAAACACATTATTTTAGTTTGGTATGGGCATACCTTAAGCCACATATGCAATACCTCAAGCCATATGCAATATTAACCAAATCAACCAATCCAAAATGTCCATATCAAAAAAAATCGTGATTTTCTCCAAAGTATACTTTGTGGACTTGAAAATAATTTCTTCATATATTAGAATGCTTTTAAAACTACTAACATTTACATAATAATTAAATCGTCTGAAACTGGTGTAGATCACACATGGTCATAAATTAGATATCAAACGCTGCTGGAACTTCATGAGCTCATCAAGTAATTTGATGATCTCAATATTATATATAATGCATAATAATGACACCGCTTTGATATCATATTTTGTGTCTTAACAATTGACTGATTGTCCTGTCAATTCTAATTATTGAAGCGCCCCAGGTTTCATTATATATCTACCGTGAATTAGTAATGGGTATGATGATATCATGAAGCAATTACATTAACAGTAGCTGAGGTACACAGTCAGTTTCTGCTAGCACTATCTCTATAATTAAAAGTGACTAAGACTTGTGTGTAGGAACATAGTATGTGAATGAAACATCCTACTGTGTGTGTGTCCTATATAGGTACTGGTTGGTCAATATAGAAATGGCAGTGTGCAGATATACACAGTCAGTTTCTGCATTTTTTTACTATCCACATCTCTCTCAAAATTCGTTAAATTATATCTTGCACACAATTTTTTAATTAATGTTATATTTTTAATTTAATGTTATGTTTTTAATTTAATGTTATGTTTTTATTTTGTTAGGCGCTGTGGTACCATTGTATAAGGTTTAAGAGCGCTGCATAAATGCTAATTGATATGTTATGTTATGTTACTATGAGTGTGTTTCTACTGAGCAACTTAACGGTAATTACCGTTAAGATTACCGTTAAGTTGCCCAGTAGAAACAGCCAAATAACTCTAATTACCGTTAAGTTTTCTAAAGGCAAAAACCTACACAAACCTGACCAGGTTTGTTAACAGTAATTAACGCTTACTTGCCCAGTAGAAACAGCCACCTGTTGAATCCTACCGCTAAGTTCTTGTGACCAGGATGTATACACGTACACACTGGATACTATATATTTATTTTTTTTGTATATAAAGAGCAAATGTGAACAATAGCCCAACAGACATTAACAACGTTAATGAACTGAGTGATTACAAATCAAACGGGTAACTCTCAACAGAGAGCTCTGATGGGCCAATCAATTGGTTCACTGCAACTCAGAAAATAATCAAAAATACAAGTAAACACAATTGGGCGACTATGCATTATGTTCATTTATCGTGGTTATGTTGTTAAAACATTTTTTCAAGTGGGGTGCCATTTTTGGTATAACCATAATAATATTATTATATAATGAAAGGTCAAATGTTGTGAGCCATCGATTAGTACGCTTGTACTTAGCATTAACTTTCCGGTGCCTCAATAGAAACACTCTCTGTGACTCTACTATGTGTGTTGGGTTCAGTGTGAATTATGTGTAGGAACATGGTACTTGAAAGAAACATCCTACTGTGTGGGTCCTATATAGGTACGGTCGGTCAATAATTATAGAAACAGCAGTAAGCAGACATACACAGTCGGTTTCTGCATTTGTATCTATGACTCAACTCCACAGAAATCTTCTGTGTAGGGTTTAGTGTGTCTAAATTATACAGGACTTTAGCAAGGCTGAAAAGTGAGAAAAAGGCCACACATTTTGAACAAAAGATACCATTTTTGTAATTACAAAATCCATAACTTTCAATGGGAATGCCCAATTTCAAAAGAGAAGTGTCAATGTTCAGAGAATTTAAACTTTTATGTGTCCAGGAGGGTTAGGGTTAAGGCGGTGTCCCAAATGTGGTACATTTTTATGTGTATTTACAATGAAGATGCTCAATAAATACGGTGATATTCCCAAATTGAGTGAAATTACTTCAGTGGTCTTTGATAGATAGAAGCAAAAGTACACTTCAGATTTGCCCATTGAACAGTACACAAACTGCTAGGGTGGTGTGACATTTTGGATGTAATTTAGTTTTTCACTCACAGCATCTAAAGAAACATCTATCAGGACTAAAATATATGCAAGGATAATGAGCAAAATATGCTATTTCTTTTGATAACAAAATCCCAATATCGATGGGAAAAGTGAGACTGATCGGGTATCACACCTTTAACAAACAATAGGTTTTTAATCCAAATAACAAAATGTATTCATCCCTTTGCTATACTATTCATTAGTCTTGTAAGTCCATGCTATGAAGCCTTTATTATTTGTTAGGGAATATCATATTAGGTAATTTGATTTAGATTATCCTCTCGCTCTCATGCACAAGAACGAGTTCCCCTTGAGTGGATGCTACACTGAAATCCTATGGACATTATTAGTCTAGCTGCCACCTTTCAGGTAATAATGTCTGAGCTATTTTGATTAAAACGTTCACCATGAAATGTCATACGGTGGTGAGCGATAAATGGACGGTGGGTGGAAAAAGGTCAAAGATCATTATCGTTGGCATTTCCGATTGGTTAATCAGGAATTAATTGACGACATACAGGGTGTCCCAATAAAAAGTTATACTTCATAAAAATGCCTCAAATCATTACATTAGAGGAAGGAAGAGAATAGGGAAGATGGATTGAAGAAAGGTCTAAGCGCATTGAGATGGTTATTTCTGTTTAGTTAAGAAAGAATTAATGTCATGCAGAGGGTTCCCAGACCAATTTAATTCAAGGGCTTAAATCAATGCATGACAACATTTAAAAAGGTCAAAGATCTTCATCAGTGGTATTTGTGTGTAGTTATTAATGAATTTATTGCCGTCATACAGGGTATCCCAATGAAAATGTGACTTTATTTCATTGAATCATTTAAAAAAAAAATGTTTGGTAGCAAAATAGGATGATTTAACCCCCCCACCTCTCCCAAATGATCAAATGTTGGCACCATCTCGCCTAACAAGATGGCTGGGACCTACTTTGGAACAAGACACGTACAATAAAATGTACCATTGATTTTGAGGTTGACCTTGTCTTTGATACTACGTGCCATTTCCAAGCAACATAACTCTTGTGCAAACATAGTTCACATAAATTGGTATTATACCGTAAGGAAAACACATGTTTCATAACCATATTGAAGCAAAGAGTGAGATATTTTGCTTTTGTTATATGATGTTATTTATAGTGAGTTAGAAATGGTTATGAAATCTATGACATTGTCTGCCACTAAAAATGAAGGTTAGATTTATTGATCAAAAGTAAGTGTTATTATATTTTACAAATTTTACAATACAATGACTAAGTTGAAAGAATGTTTTGAAGAATTAATTATTTCTCCAATTAAAACAAGTAATAAGTTCCTAGAAATGTTACTTTGTGAGGTATAAGAAAAACGACAGTGCCAATCTCAACCGACAGTGCCTAAGAGTGACAACATTTAGAATGCTAAATGTTTTTCACCTCACATAATTAGACATCGATGCCCTGTTCAGCATAAGATGCATGTAATCAACATATCTTGGCACTACCCATTGTAATAGACATTGCCTTGAAAGGATATTGACCTGAATAATATAGACACAATGTTGTGTGAACGTGTGAACGAAGAATGGTAGTTCACAGGTATTAGTGAAAAAGCTATCAATTTGGTGGTGGTTTCATAATTTCACAAATGTGTGCATCAACATGAAACCCCGAATATAAAGATATACAGAATTTGTTTGTGATTTAATTACTGGAGACTTGCTAGTTCATAGGTACTCCACGGTTAAATTCATGTTTGTTATTGACTATCAAATCCTGTTTAGAACTGGAAGAATAGCTTAGAACCAGGAGTCCAACGGTTGGGTTTCCACTGAAGAAGTTAACCTACATACATAGGTACTCCTTTGTTACCTACATCTGTGTAATTGGCTGTTCTGTTTAAAACTGGATAAATCGCTTAGAACCAGGAGTCTGAAGCTTTGTTTTCAACTGAAGAGGTCCCTACATAGGTTCTTCTTGGTTACATTATTTTTATATTTAACTATCTTAAAGGAAGTGTCCCGCAAGCACAACATTGAGCATTATTTGTTAGAAAAATAATTATCGAGCCGTAATTACCTAATTATATAGAACAAAACACCATACTGGTCGCAAAAAAGAATAATAACTGCCATCACTCAACATGCAATTTTTAAAATTCGCGGCGATCGAAAGTCCCGGTGTCGATGACGTCATGGGTATCGGTGCTAAAATTTGCGCATGTGCATTGTATAACTATGACATCATCGACACTGGGACTTTCGATCGCCGCGAATTTTAAAAAGTGCATGTTGAGAGATTGCGGTTTTTATTTGTTTTTGTCATAACTGTGGTGTTTTGGTCTAAATAATTACAAAAGTTGGGCTCGATTGTTACTTTTCTAACATATAATGCACACTTTTATGCTTGCGGGACACCTCCTTTAATTAGAGTGGTAGGAATCGCTCAGAACTAGAACTAGGAGCCCGCAGGTTGGGTTTCCACTGAAGAAGTCCTTACATGGTTCTCCTTGGTTACATACATTTTTATAATTGATTATCTTGTTTAGAACGGGAGGAATCGATCAGAACAAGGAGCCTGAAGGTTGGGTTTCAACTGAAGAGGTCCTCTATAAGTACTTTTTGGTTTTATACATGTATGTAATGGATGTTAAGAACTGGTGGATCCATACATATTAACATGGAGCTTATAGTGTTGATTCCAATTACATAGGTCCTATTCAAATACACTACATAATAATTGGCTATAGCGCCTCGGGTTAGGCAACCTAGATAGATGGCGCTTTATAAATGTCCATTATTATTGTTATTAACCTTGGTTATTCTCAATGTCAAAACCTTGTTTGCTGTGTGTTTCTTAATCCAGCTCTAGGATGTGAACCACTTGATATGTTATAACTAATGGTTTCAGGCTGCCAAGAGAATAAGAATCCTAATGTGTAATCCTAAAACAGAGAGGAAGAAGCGTGCATGGAACGTGGCTGTGAAAATGTGGTAGTTCTGCTGCAATAACATTCACCTTGGCTCGTGTCATGTTTTCCCTTATACTTGGGTCTGTCAGTCACCTTCAAGTGTACTGTCTGTGTAGCCAGTGTATATGGCGTAGCACAGACATCTTAAGTTTCCGACAATTTTTCTTCTTGAAAAGTTCCCAGCATGCTTTGCACCACTGTTCACCAACCAATCAACCCTACCTGAGAGGTCTGTTCGCCCGTAGAACAGGATTTGTTTTTATTTAACTGGAGACATGGGTTATGTGTCAAAAAAGAGACTTGCTAATTGTAAAGGAGTCTTCACTTGTATTCAAACTAGTAATATGAAATCAGGGGCCATTGTTCTCTTACATTTGTCCCAGGCAGTTTTCTGGGAGCCCTTATTTTCAATTTGTGCTTGTTTAAGAAGTGAGCTAGCAAGCTCCCCAAACATATTGCAGGGTTAGGTGGTGGGAGTGAAGGGGTCAATGCCTCTCCAAAAGTTGTGCACAATTTAACCATGAATAGTGTAGTTGTCCTCCTTTTATTATGTGAAATCATAAAAAACATAAAGCCTTTGCTCCCATTTGACAAAATGCTGGATCAGTTAGTTGGCCCCTTTAGAAGAATTAAACATAAGTGATCTTCTATTTGTTTTGCTTGTGAGGCCTGCATGTATTATGGTACTACCTCTCTTTTCATAAGACAGTGTAAGCTCTCAACAATCCAAGTGTACACACGTTTTCAATGTTTTCTAGTACTGCGTATAGATATTTTTACATGTTGAAACCAAAAGGACAGCACTCCATTTATGAATTCCATGCTGGTACACTTACCTCCCTTAGACACTGTCCATGATATGGCATTTTAGAAATATTCAATTAGGCGAGGAAAAAATATCCATTATTGAAATGTACAAAAAATATTGCCCTTGCTAAAAAAAACACCTTTCACTGTACTGTATCGATTATCAGCAGAAGAGCACAATGACCAGATAGAATGTAACCTTGAAATTATTTTAGTACATTTTGCCCCAAGACTTGTCTGGCTTTGTGATGGAACACAGTCGCTGAATAAACATAGAATTTATAGGGAAGATGATCTTTATTAAAAAAGAAAGAAAAGCGCGTAAGTAAAGTGCTTCATATAATGATGTAGGGATGAAAGTTAAGCTTTCAATCAGTTAATTTGGTTGTATAGTTTTGATCTCTTTTACTTCGTTGATCTACCACAGTGCAGTGATATTAGAGCATATTCAAGTTATAGCTTGGATATAATATGTCGGTGATCAATTGACTGCATACCTTTGATCAGTTCCAAATGCGAGAAATATGCGTTTTTTAATCTCTCCGCATGCAAAAGTAATCCAATCATACGTGCGCTAATTTGTCATTTGCAAGCATCACGCATACAAGTTTCATTTATTTATTCACCAGTAAATCATTTATTTATTCACCAGCATCATGCATACGATTCTCAGTGCGTCAGGTTGCGCCATGCAAGCTTTTTTGCGCTTCTACGTATGCTCTTCTCTATTAGTTCGATGCTGTAAGCAGGTTCGCCAATTTGTAACTGACTGAACAATAGTACTTTGTAATCACTAGTGCGATTATAAGGTGCCTCCACTCTAATATACTCGGACAGGAATGAAGGAAAGTCTTGTGTCATTAATGTCTTTATTAAAAACTACTCATGGAGGTTTGTAGCGCTAAAGCTAACAGGGGAAACACAGAACAAATAAGGACAGAAAAAATGTTGTGTGCCGCAGAAGTGATCGATTTTCATGAACAAATGTGTGTAACAAATTGTTGTCAAATTTCAACCGTTTGTTAAAAATGATAAACTGTTACATTGAAATGCATAGTATAAAACTGCTATACACATTTCAGATTGTATAGCAAATTCTGCGAAGTGTGGAGCATTTAGCGATGCGACACTGGGTAAACCGTTCCCCGGTGCCGCCCCCAGGAATCGAACCCGGGAATCGAATCTTTTGAGGTTGACAAAGCTACTACAGTCATCACAATAAGTAACTGACCAGGTAATAAATGTGCTGATAACTCTAAAAGTAGAACTCCTACATAAACATATTAAATAATAAACATGTTGAGAAATTTCTCTTCTTGAATTTGAGATATTACACGCTAAGAATGGTTGATTATTGAGGAAGTTACAATCCTAAATGTACTGTCAAGTCTGATTTTCATATTCACATTTTCATTTTCAACACGGGGACTCAGACCGGCAAATTATTGATTACTGGTAGTGGTAGTGCCAATTCACCCGTCAATGGCCTGGTTGTTGGATAGTCGGCCGGTGGCATTGTTACGGTTAATCAATACGGCACACACGCTCTACCTGTCGTACTCTCCCCGTGTAATTCTCGCCAGTTTGTCCGAGTCTATATATTACTTATTGAAAAGAAAATGTTAAAATGAAAATCAGACTTGCCCTAACGTTTGGGATCGTAACTTTCTCATTAATCAACCATTCTTAGCGTGTAATATCTCAAATTCAAGAAGAGAATTTTTTCAACAACTTTATAATTAAATATGTTTATGTAGGAGTTCTACTTTTAGAGTTATCAGCATGTTTATTACCTGGTCAGTTACTTATTGTGATGACTGTATATGTATTCTATTGGTGTGATGAAATATTGGCAAAACGCTTGTCTTGTGGAGTGAATGCCTTCAACAAACTAGAAGAAGGTGCCCTTTCTTCATGTCGTCTTTTTACATCAGACAACTGAAGTAAAAAGAAGTGTGTAAGTTTAATGACGTTTGACTGAAATCAAAGTTACAGCATACAGACAGTGGAACGACCAAGTCTTGTGGTGTCAATGTCTTGATTCAGCTGACAGAAGATAGCCTTTTCATCAATCTGTCATGCAATAAAGTGTTCTTCCTATGTTTCTTAGAAAATGCTGTATCATTATGCATCAGTTGTCATTGTCAAGCATCAATAAAGCATACCAGTGAGTATTGGCAATTATGTTGTCAAATCTATTCATGTCATCAATCAGAGAATAGCTCTTCCATAATATGTCACTCAGAGAACTTAATTTTTACGTGCTTCATACAATGACAAATAGCATTTGGGCAAGTAAAGTGAGTTGAAGGTAGTCTCTGAGTTAGGATCTGAGAGCGACAATTTTGTGCAAGGAGCGTATGTATGCTGGCATAGCCACAACTATCATCTCATATCACAGCCTGACCAGCTGATGGGTCCTATTTCATGACATTTTAAGATCTTCTTTAGTTGGATTTAAGAAGAATTAATCCTTCTTAAATCCTGAGAATTCTTCTTCAATCCTGGTTTATCCTTCATGTAATTCTGCACGGAATTAGCCTGGCACAAAATCTGTGTTAAACTGTGTAAAAGGATTAAAGGATTAGACAGCTTTATTCAGTAATAGAGGCTTAACACCAGCCTAACTCATAAATGAATTACACCAAGGATACACCATAATCCTGAACTCTTCTTAAGCCTAACACTTTTGGGATGGAAATGTTGAAAAAATATCCGGGGGTGGAAATGGGCAAAATTTAGCGGTAGATACCAGAATTGCCGACGACGGGATTTGATCCCGGATCCTCCAGCATGGATGACCGTGTCTTTAGTCCACTCGGCCAGGGGGTCACGCCGCCGCAATTAACAATTCTGTGCGCATTTATCACCCGCCGTCAGTGCCCGGCGAGATAGACTGAGGCGACACATGCTGCCAGCATAGTTTTCAAATGGGATTTCGTGGTGTTCAGGGCTGTAAGGGATATGGTAATGCTAGAAAAAAGTGTATATTAAGTTAAGAAGATTTTTATCTTCTATTTCATAAAACAACTGATGAAGAGTTTTTATTCTTCACTTAAGAAGAATAGGAACTCTTCTTAGAATAGGAACTCTTCTTAGAATAGGAACTCTTCTTAGAATAGGAACTCTTCTTAGAATAGGAACTCATCTTAGAATAGGAACTCTTCTTAGAATAGGAACTCTTCTTAGAATAGGAACTCTTCTTAGAATAGAAACTCTTCTTAGAATAGAAACTCTTCTTAGAATAGAAACTCTTCTTAGAATAGAAACTCTTCTTAGAATAGAAACTCTTCTTAGAATAGAAACTCTTCTTAGAATAGGAACTCTCCTTAACTTACAAACTTAAGATTAATCTTACGTTGACCTTTATGAAAAAGGGCCCAGTTGTTGACAAGCAAACCTTATTTGCAGACAGAAACAAAAAAATATGAGAAAATATAAAGAAAATTGCAAGTAATTGGATGCTGATTTATTCAAAAATATATGTTAAAGCATTCAGAGGATGATGTAACAACTCTGCTGTTTTCCATAATACATCTACCTTTAGGGTCATGTCAGTGTTGACCCAGTGGTTGACCATACTGAACTACTCTTATTAATATTTCTATGATAGTAAATACACCTGCCATACTGAGTGACACTACAAAATGCCTTATTTATGTAACATAAGCAGGGCTGGAACTTCAGATTTTGTCAACCAGCCAGTCGGGCAGGTAACTCACAATAATACCTACCTGACAGAAATTCCACCTGCCAGTGTAACCACTTGCACTGTGAGTTTGACATTTTGTAACCGCCAGTAGGTCAGGTACTTTTGCATCTTCACCTGCCCGGGGCAAAATTGACCCGCTATGGGCAGGTTGGCAGGTGCTATTTGCGGGTGCTATTTTCAGGCCTGAACCTTAAGTGTCTTCCACACCCTCTCTCTATTTCTGTATGACACTTCTTCACCATGTGGGCCCAATCAATCATATAGGCAGGTATTTTGTCTAGCTAGGGTCGTGTGTCCTTTATACATTCCCATATGTTGGACTTCCTTCCGCTCTGTCAGATCTGCTACCGGTTGATTGTTTGCCCATCTATAGAAAATAGTAGTTTTCTTGACCTGATATTGATTAATGCTATTTTGGGTTGTTGCTAATCAAGTTCTTGTTGATGGGCTCCACCAATCATATTATATTTAATTTGCACCCAATCATTGGTGTCATTGACTGATCAGAACAAGTGCTGGTATGTATACATGCGTGTACAAAGACAAAAGCTATGCACCTGTGAGTATTCAATAGATAGTCTCCACCTGTACCATTAAGTATCAATGTCTGTCTCCCCACGTATGTCTGATCGATCATACAGTTTGTGATTGTCTCTGTCTAGAGTTTTGAATTTTATAACACACACAAAATAGTGTTTACTAAAGATTACCTTCCCATCATCAAGGTGTAGAGTCTGCATATTTTGTTTTTCCAACTGATTGTTGTTCATTTTAGTAGCTGGCAGTCTGGGTTATTCGATAAATGTATGAATGATAAGTACACGCACCTGCCTTTCTGGAGACTATATAATGCCTTATTTATGTACCATAAGTGTCTTTCTCACCATCACTCTATTTCCATGAGACACTTGTGCTGTCTGCCGTATGGGTCTGATCAATCATGCAGTGATGGATTTGGTCTAGTAAGAGTTGTGTGTCCTCATAAAGAATGTGTGGTTTTAGGTTTACTGAATGGTTGGTTGTCTTCCCATATGTTGGACTTCTCAGGTGTTGGATCTACTACCTGCAGCACGTCTTAGCAATTTTTTTATCAAAATTAATTTTATAAGATGTTTTCAAGTGCATTTGCAATGATGTACCACCACATTGGGGACTAAGTAAATTTAAGAAGGGGAGTGGGTTGCAAAATTGTAGGTGCTTACTGAAGTGATTTCCCTAGATGAAGGGGAACTAGAAGATCTAATTTATACAGGGGGTGGCACTCTTTCACTGCCACTGTCATCTGCATCTGTAACTTATTCAAAAAGTTATAGGATAATGCTTATGATGATCCATATCATTTGTGTTCAAGCATGCTAGTTCACAGGATGATTACACTACTTCTATATCAGGGAGTCTATAATTATGGGAGAAGTATCTCCCCCCCCCAAAAAAAAACCCCACCCTGATTCAATTTACTTGACGTAACTGTTATAGGTGGTGCGCAGCATTGCCAAAGTAACCAGAGAATGTCAGATATGTTTTGCCTAAATTTTGAAATTCACGTCGGTCCTAGTCTGTTTCTAATGTGTCCCTTTCTTGGCAAAAAAGCAGGAGACATAGGGTAAAGCTTTGGAATAGAAGGGGATTTGACTTTGTGAAATGTGGGGCAGTCACACCTCCGCAAAATTGTTTGGCAATGCACTAATGATAGCCCATCATCTCTGCTACTTTTTCATTGATCAGATTTTCTTTAAATGCGGAGGACAAAAATAAATAAATAAATCCCTCTGACATGGTTAGCAACTCGGCAGTGCTGTAGAATTTTTACAATTCTTTTCTTTTGACACTTTTAAATTTCATCTATAGTTCTTTTTAATTAGTACTTTATAAACAATTTAGGCTTGTATCACAAGTCTACATATCATATGCCAGATTGAAAACATCCTGGTGCCACCGCCGTCTGAGAGCAACAGAGACAGGCCATGCAGTATGTGGAAATATTAGAAAATACAGAAACCAAAAACATTGCTGAACAAAATGTTTGAATATTTTCGAGAATTCATCAAATCTGAAATTCAAACCTCCGCCAATGCAAATGCTTTGAAGAGAGCGCGCCAACCCGTTAGGCAACGGCGCTAGTGACATTTGAATGACGCTTTTAAATTCATAAAAATCATACAATACCAGTCGCGACTTGATGAATATCTTGAATATTCATATACAGTTCTCGCTTCATTGCTTGCCTATCACATGTCGTAACTGTTATAGATGGCGCTATTTATGAACCAATTCTCATTGCATGCGCAGATACAGAGATTCACACCCTGACTGTATCTCCTGTTTCACAAATGTGTACATCTGCCTTTATGCAACTAGTATATGATTAGTACATAAACCTCCCTTCCCACTAGACACTTACAAAAAATGTATGATGTCTTGAAACATGGGTCTGATCAATCATGTCGTTATGGATTTTGTCTGACTAGGGTTGTGTGTCCTCGTAAAGAATGTATCGTTAATTAACAGTCATCTTTGAATATGTTGAACTTCCAAGGCGTCTAAACCTGTCGCTTGTTTGCTCGTCTTAGCAAATTGCTGATAAGTATTGACTGTCATTTATAACCCAAACCCTGGTGGCATGTTTTTCAGAATAATACTATCCGCATGATATATGAGATGGGTTGCTTCAACGCTTTGAAGTCTATTACATCGCAGCAAAACCAATAGCATCTAAACGATGCCGATATCGTCCTGATTAATTCATTGTGGTTGCTCTAACGTTAAATGGAATAATTTCAAATCAATAAACAGTGGGCCAATATTTATGAATCTACTTTAATACATGTGTTCCCACAGACAAAAGGTAGACACCGGCAAGTATTCTATTACTGGCATATTTATATATTGACGTTTCTAACACATTCAGTCTTATTTCCATCAAGCATTTATAATGGCTTGCTACTTGCTATCTGATCAATCATGCAGTTACAGATTTTGTCTGACGAGAGTTGTGTATTTTCACAAAGAATGTGTTGTTTTAGGTTTACTTAACAGTTATCTGCCATAGTGTTGGATTTTCACTGTGTCAAATCTACTACCGGTTCTAGCAAATTGAGTTATTCCAATTGATTGTTGTTATTTTTGGTACAGCTAGCAGTCAAGTTCTTATTTACTTGATAGCGAATCTTTCAATCATTGACTATTTTATTTCCACAAGGTGCTGATGTCATTCACCCATTGCAGTCCTTAACCATGGATACTCACTTTAAGGTGCTGTATAGACATGGGTTGCCTCCTGGTAGGCAGCTCCTGGTAGAATTAGTTCCCAAGTTTTGTTGTTTACGTTCTCTTGATGTCCATGACCTTCAGATATCTATTTTTTCTATTAGATACAGTTTATAACAGTAAAGTTGTCAAAACTCTGCCAAAAAGTGCTCAATGGTGTTTTTACCACCAGAGCGAATATAAATGAATGATGAAGACCATCATCTGAAAAGTGCAGCATTGATTTAGTCCATGTTGTAAGAAACTAATTAGACATGAAAATACCTATTGCCTAAAGGTTGACTCATCATTCATGTATTTTTTCCTTTTCTTTATATTTTGTTGTTGTTCTCTATGTTTGGGCTTTATCCTATACTTATGTTACTTTCATTTGCATTTTAACCCCTGCCCCTTTGTGTTTCTTTTATATGCATATTTTTTGAGTTGCAGTGAACCAATTGATTGGCCCATCGGAGTTCTTTGTAGAGAGTTACCAGTTTGATTTGCAATCACCCAGTTCATTAACCTTGTTAATGTATGTTGGGCTATTGTTCACATTTTCTCTCTATATACAAAAAAAAGAGGAGAAAAATAAAAATGTATATACCTGCCTGTATTGTACCAACGATAAAGTCATACTTAAAAGTCTGTTCCTTCTATCTGTTTCTATTAACCATTTATGATGTTGCATGACACATAAACTTATGGTTATCAATCAATCTGTTGGTTATCTTTCCATGTGCTGGACTTGTAGTTTTCTCTTTCTATTATTGATTTTAAATTTTATTTTAGTCTTTAGCAAATCAAGATTTTTGTCAATATCCTGGGATATTGACATTTGAATTCAGATTCAGGCCTTGTGGTAGAGTCTATGAATTGCTTTCATGTATCTTGAATCAGTATTTGTACACAGATGTCTTTAAAATGTATATTAGATCTGGATATGAAAATATGAACACATATGTTGTTACAATTGTGGAGAAATGGTTTAAATAATATAAAACAAATGATAGAGTTTTGCAAAATCTGCGACATTCGTCGTGTTTACTATATTCTGTTTGGTATATAAATGTAACGGTCAGATCAATTATATAGACCCCCATACAAATTGCTAAAATGTCGCCCCCTATAATTTTTATTAACTTGTGTGGTCATACTTATTGACTATAGAGATAACGTATGGGTGAGTCATCTCATCATGATCCCTGTTTCCATCTTAACCCTGGGCCACAAAGGTAAATAAACACTTTGTGATTATGCCTACAGCTAAGATGCACACGGGTGTCCTGCAGTACGTGTGATAACGCGAACCATATTTGCATATAGGGCGTTTTTAAATAAATAGCGATGATATTGTTTTAATCAAGTTTTGCTGTGTTTAAACAACCATAATGACAATTTTTAATGTTCATCTTGAATTCTGAAGTAAATTTTTAAACATTTAACATTTTCAACACCACTTAATGTCCCTATAAATGTAACTACCGGGGTCCAAGGGTGATTATTATGGGATAACAACGTGGTGGAAAGTCGCGATTACTATGGGATGGTTGGATATATCTTGGAAGCTGCTATATTTTCCGAAGCTGGCGATGTTTATAAAATGTAACATAACTTATATTTTTATTCCTTGTTCAAAAAATGTTAC
The DNA here is from genome assembly GCA_035610835.1 of Ophiura sarsii. Taxonomy (NCBI): domain Eukaryota; kingdom Metazoa; phylum Echinodermata; class Ophiuroidea; order Amphilepidida; family Ophiuridae; genus Ophiura; species Ophiura sarsii. The sequence goes on from CM069443.1 coordinate 13,556,193, forward strand.
TTATTATTTGAAGTTTTGATGTTCCTGTTTTAATTTTTTTAAATATGTGCTTACTCTTATTTATCTGTAGGGCCTATCCTCTCTCCATTTTTTCTCCAACTTTTACCAGTTTTTATCCCCCAAACTTGTTTATTTAATATTCATAACCTTAAAACATTCTTAGTTTTTTTAGTCGGGTTAATTTTCAACCCGACCTCATCAAATGTTGAGATACACAGGTGGGGCCTCGTGGGATAGAATAATGAGTCAGACGATGGAGGGTTTCAGAGAGAAAAGTGAGCCCAGCATTAAAACAAAGAGATTTTGTTAAAATACATCATACACTGTCTAAATCTTCTTTTTCATATTTCCTTTGTGTCGTCTGTTAATTTCATTTTAGGATGTTGACCAGTTTTTTGTAAATACCTTGTTTAACTTCCCTTTCCTCCATTTCACTTCCACAAGATATTGACGTCATTGAATGCTTTATTTATAACTTGCATCCACACCTTCAGTTTATTTTTATTCTTGATGGTGTTCAGTCATGCAGTTATAGACTTCATTTTGCTAGTGTCGTGTGTCATCACGTAGAACGGTGTCATTTTTAACGGAGAAGCTGCGTCAGCGTTAAATAATATCAAATAAATGAATTCAAAAGTGGAAAATGTTTTGATTATAAATATTTTATTGTACACATTTTTGGCCATCGGCCTTCATCGGGTAAGGTTGATTGAATTGTTTTGTTTACATTCTGCACCCAAATTTGTAAAATGCCAAACGCCAAACAGTTAGTCGTTGTTCTCTCTCCTTTCTGTTTTTATCACAGCCATGGCACTTGAATAGTCCAGCTATTTTGATGTCCTGTATTAAGTCATCATTATTGAATGCTGCGTTACTGGTATGCCAGGAAGTTGAATGCGAATGGACCTGAAGTGTTCCGTAAAGCAGTCTGCAGTTTATTAACAGTTATGTTAAAGAGTTTTAATCGAGGAAGACATCTCTATTTATGAACTATGAAATGAAACCCCTCAACAAATCAATTATGCAGTTAATAAATGAAATCAGTCTAATTAAATCTGAAAAATTATTTGGCCTATATCAGAGGTAATTGATTGCTTTGACAAGGGTTGACAATAACGTTTAATCTAGGTCTGATTCTGCTTGTAGTCAGTTAGCTAGCAGGCCGACCTACTTCTATTCATCAAGTCAACACATGCACTCCTTCGTGTTTATCGTCACATTTCACTCTTTGGATTCTATTTTTACCTGATGGACTAGACAGCACATAACTAAGTTGATGGCCAGGGGAGTAGGGTGGTAGTTTTGATTGGGGGTTGGAGGCTGCTTAGGCCCATCGGGGTCCAGGGGCGTAGGCCAGTCGTGGTCCAGGGGCAGAGCCCTGGTGGGGTTCAAGGGGCGAAGCTGTCGGTTTTATAATTTAGAAATCCCAGATAAACCAGTATATTTGCCCGTAATTAGACACATTTTAAGGGCCTGGTTATATTCCTTTGTGTAATGTGCCACCGTGACAATTGGTATTGACATATGTGTTAGGAAATCATAGCTGCGTGGTGTGTATATTATGTGCTTACAGCTATGCATTCATACCAATATACTAAAGTTTTCCAATGTACTTACGAGGAAAACTAATTTGCTGCCCGGGAGTTGAGCACCCCTATGCTAAATTGCTGGCGTCGCATAATCGCTGGGTCTGAGCGGCTTCCGGTTTTTCTTGCGACCTTTTTTCCTATAATGCCGTGCGGCATCCGGCTTTTCCCCGCGCTTTTTGATTGTGTTCTTGGTTACCAAGCAAGCGATCATATCATTCGCATTTGGTTGCAGCCGTGGCAGGTTATAAAAAATCATTCACTCCCGTCCGAGTTTTATCATCTCTTCTCATCGTTTTTTCATTTGGACTTTCATCTACGGGCCGTCGTTGTATTCATCCGATGCATCAACATTAACTTTTAAGTATTATTATTATTAATTTTTGCGTCTATAATATCATCATATACTCTCGTTCGTCACCCCGGCTTTTCTAGTATCTTTCTCTCAACTGAACTGACTCTATTTGAAAATGGGGAGAAAGCGTGGTACTAAGAGGAAAGCTCCTACTCCTCCTCCGTTAGTGTTTTTTAATAGACAAACGAGGGCACAAGCACGTCATTTGACAGACGCATTGAGTTCAACGGCTGGCGGGAGTGGTATGATTCAAGCAAATTCAGCAAATCCAGCGGTAGAAGTTTTACCACCAGTGCCGGCGGTTTCTACTGCAAATTTGCCACCGGCGGTAGCATCAGCTTCATCGTCTTTAACAGCCCCACAGGCGGCTTCATCACCAGCCCCACAGGCCGTTTTATCGGTACCAGAAGTTGGACAAAGGCAGGCGGTTCCATCAAGTTCCGCATCTCAGTTGGGTTTATCTTTGGCAGTTTCATCGCCTCCAGATCCTGGCGCAATTTTACAACCAGTTCCCCCGCCCCCGGGTGCATTTCAGGCGGTTTCTTCACCGGTACCATCCGCACAGTTTCATCCAGGGAATGTGTCAGCGCCATCTATTGATCCTCAGCAAATCTTGAACATTCAGCAGAGGGCGGCATCGTCAATTTCGTCGGTTCCTGGATCTGGTGTACGTGACCTACGTGACATGAACAATGGCGGCGATGTGGCTACTGTGAACGGGGCAAGTAACGTTGGCTTTCGTCAAGTTCAGCCGATTCCTATGAGAATGGCAGTGGCAGGTGGAGCTGTTGGCGGTAGCAGATCGCAGTCCGGTGAGATTAATTTCCCCACTTTGAATTCGTTCTATAACATTTCATCGGGTGGTGCACAAAATAATCAGATTCCCGTTTCATCAATGAATAATGATAACAATAACATGATCATGAATAATAATTGTAGTACTGGTAGTGGTATATCTAACGCGTTAGGTTCAGGGGGTCAAACTCAAACATTTGTTTCCAATTCTAATACCTTGAATAATGCGGGTATGTCACCTTTATCTTCTATTTGTAGCCCATTAGGGGAAGGTTTAGCTCAAAATCTTAAGGATAAGATCACAAAGGGCGAATTTCTTGATTTTGCGTCACTGATAGATAGAGGGGGGGTTGTTCAGGACACGTCACATGTCAATAAGTCATTGGGGTTTAACGAGCTTGGCCAAGTCATCATACGTGATACAAAACCGCAACCCAAAATTAATTCAATTCAGTCGTGGACCGATGCTTTTCTGATCTTTTCGGCAGTGTTTTTAAGATCTCACCCTAGCCGTACACAGGAAATTTTGAAGTACGGTCATATTATTCGTACCGCGGCTAGCCGTTTTAATTCTTTTGGGTGGAAAGATTATGATATCCAATTTAGATTGCGCATGCAGTCACATCCAGAAAGGTCGTGGGCCACTATCGATAGTGAGCTCTGGGCATTTTATGTGGCAGTTCCGTCATCTCCTAAGTTTAATGTAGGGCAGTTTAATTCAAATTCTAGGGGGGGATTTCAGCGCTCATCACGGGGAGGGATTCAGTCGGGATCGGGCAGTGGGAGGCCAATCAACATTTGCTATGATTTCAATGGAGCGTCAGGTTGTGCTCGATCCATGTGTCGTTATCGACACGCCTGTGCCTTTTGTAAAAAAGACGGGCATCCATCAAAGGCTTGTCGTAACAAAACAAAAACAAGGGGTGCCAACTTTAACAACAAATAGGGTTGGTGTTAGTTTGGACTTGTCTACCAATAGTTGTTCTAACTCTGTTTCTGATAGCTCGGGTAACTGTGTGTGTTGTATTTATCCCACTCCTATTAAATTTGACAAATTAATTACATGGTTGGATCAATATCCAAATGTGAGGGCAGCATATACGCTTAGAGAAGGGTTTCAAGGGGGGTTTAAGCTAGGTTATTCTGGTCGTAGGGTTGGTAGGGACGCTGACAATCTTAGGTCTGCATTAAAAGATCCTTCGGCAGTTGTTCAAAAATTGGCAAAGGAGGTCAAGTTGGGTCGGGTCGCTGGTCCTTTTTGTGATATGCCACTTACAAATTTAATTATTTCACCTGTTGGTTTAATTCCTAAAGCTGAAGTTGGTAAGGTCAGGTTAATTCAGCACCTATCATTTCCAGAGGGGGGGTCAATCAATGATGGCATTGACAAAGATCTATGCACAGTTCATTATGCTAGTTTTGACGATGCAGTTAGTTTGGTTATTCAAAAAGGAAAGGGCGCCCTCATGGCTAAGGCTGACATTCAGTCAGCCTTTAGATTGTTACCCATTCATCCCACTGATTTTCATCTTTTAGGGATTAGGGTTCGTGACCAGTTTTATGTCGACAAAGCTCTACCAATGGGGGCGTCTTGCTCTCCAGCATACTTTGAACTTTTTTCATCTTTTTTGGAATGGGTGGTGAAGCAGGTGGGGGCATCTGATTTGGTGTCACATTATATGGATGACTATTTCCTAGTAGGCGGGCCAACGGGGGGTTTGTCACACAATAAATCTTGTCAACATTTGGTCACATGTCTCGAAAATGTTTGCGCTGAGTTTGGCGTCCCTCTTGCGCCCGAAAAATCAGTTGGGCCTATTACAAAAATTGTGTATCTGGGGTTAGAAATTGATTCGATCGCGCAAGTGGTGTCTGTTCCTCCTGAAAAACTTGCTTCCATTGTTGAGAAGGTTAAGGCAGCTACAGTGGTGCCTTGCATGTCATTAAAGGGGCTTCAATCTTTAATAGGCTCTCTGTCATTCATATGCAGGGCAATTTCTCCGGGTAGGGCATTTCTGCGGCGCCTTATTGATTTGACAATGGGTGTTAAAAGGCCTTGGCAAAAAATAAGGCTTTCTAAAGGGGCAAAGAGTGATTTATCAATGTGGCTATTATTTTTGAGGGATTTTAATGGGAGGGCTATTTTTCCGGATCAATTTTGGATGGAGGATAAGGATCTCGAGCTATTCACAGATGCAAGTGGGGGTATAGGTTTTGGGGGATTTTTTAGGGGTAGTTGGTTCCAGGGAAGATGGCCGCAAGATCTTAGCACTTCATGCATGTCAATTGCTTGGAAAGAATTTTTTCCAATCCTAGTAGCAGTAGTGTTGTGGGGAGGTACATTGAAAGGCAAGCGGGTCATAATTAGGTCAGACAATGAATCAGTAGTGGCAATTATCAATAAACAGTCATCCAAATGTCCAGCTATTATGTCACTGCTGCGGTTCTTTATTTTGCAATGTCTGAAATCCAATATTTATTTTTCGGCGCGTCATATTGCAGGCAAAGATAATGATATTGCGGACGCTTTGTCACGTTTCCAGGTGCGTCGTTTCCAGGAATTGGCGCCAGAGGCAGAACCTTTAGGGAGAACAGTGCCGGATTTTCTTTGGAGGATCTAGATGTAGAAGCGCAGCGGTTACTAGAAGCTTCACTAGCTAAAAGTTCACATGTGACTTACAATAGGGGGGTCAATGATTTTGAGCTTTTTCGCGCAGGAGTACCGTTAAGGCCTGTTTGGCCGGCTCCAGTACAGCATATTATTGCATACATCTCTCACCTTTCTTTGGAAGGAAAATCTCCTTCGACAATTAGTACATATGTGGCGGCTCTTGCATATATTCACAAAATTAACGGGTGGGGGGATCCTACCGATAATTTTATTGTAAAGAAATTAAAGGAGGGTGCCTCGAGAGCAAATAAACATACTGACAGTAGACGTCCCATCACCCCTCCCATTTTGCGCCAGCTGTCACTTTCACTTGCTAACATTTGCTCTTCTACTTATGAGGTTTGTCTTTTCAAATCTGCTTTTTGTCTTGCGTTTTACGGGTTCTTGAGGGTGGGCGAGTTCACTGCTGTTTCAAAAACAGTGAGTAGCAATCTTTCTCTTTACGATGTTGTGCTTAAGAGAGAACGATCGGCTCTCGAAGTGTGTATTCGTTCGTCCAAAACGGACCAAAAGGGGGTAGGCACTACACTGTTGATTGAGGCAAGTCTCGATGAGGGAGTGTGCCCAGTAAAAACCTTGTCTGAGTACATAAATATGCGTCCTGCGGTCGGGGGTTCATTTTTTATTCATTTTGATGGCTCACCTCTCACTAAATACCAGTTTAGCGCGATGTTAAAGAAGGGAATTTCATCTTTGGGGCTGCCTCCAAATGATTTTTCACCCCATAGCTTTAGAATAGGTGCTGCAACGTCAGCAGCTTTAGGTGGTATCCCGATAGAGAGTATAATGGTTATGGGTCGTTGGAGGTCATCTTGCGTGTCAAAATATATTAGACCACTAAGGGTGGTAGTGCCAGACACATGGGCTTTTTGAATAAGCTTATGTTATCATTTTTAATAATATTTATTAGTTAGCTTAGAAACAATACACAGAATAAATGAATAAAATAAACAAACATAATCTATGCCATCTGCCATTGCATATGCTTTTGGTATCCTTTGTCAATATCTGCTAAGTAAATAGATTTTTGTTAATTAGGTAATTCTTTGTTGGTTTGTTAATGTATCAATTATATTATATTATATTATATTCTGTGCCTTATTCGAGCCAAAGTTGTATTAAGAGGTGAAGGTCGTATTTCACAATTTTCATGGTCCCCATTTTTTCTCTTTTTCTTTTTCTTTGTTTGGCCTTGTTTGCTATTATAATTTGGTTTTTACAGGTCGTTTTAATGCAAGGACATGGCTATTAGGTGATAGCATCGTTCATTGGGCGGGAATTTCTAATCAACAACTACAAGGGGGAGGTGACGTTGAGTGGCATGGACGCCGTGGGGCTCGTTTGAATGACGCGGTTAAACTATGCCAAAAGCATCTGAAACGCAGACCGTATCCTACCACTATCATAATTCATGTGGGGACGAACGATATTTTTTCGACGAGTACCTTGCTGCTTCGGCAGCAAATACCTGAAGTTCTTTCTTTTTTTCGGCGCATTCTGCCGAGATCACGTATTATTTGGTCCGATGTATTATCCCGGCTATTTTATTATGGGGAAGGAAGACCAGGGGTAGGCAGGAGAGTGTCTCAATTTATAAATTATCAGGCCCATAAAGCCATTTTTGCTTTGAGCAATGCCTGTTATATCAGCCATGCAGAGGTTATTAATCAATCCAGATTTGGCTTATTCAGAACGGACGGACTACATCTCAGTTCGGAAGGAATGGTAGTGTTTAGATCCAACATTGCAGAGGCCCTCATCTTCTTTAACACCCATCCGGGCGCAAAGGCCTTTCCTCCTTCAGCCGAATAGAATCTTCTTCTAGGGGGGGGGGGGGGGGGGGGGGCGTATTTGTATATTTTTTTGTTGGGGCAAGTTCCAGGTTTTTGGCCCTTGGTTGGCGATAGTTTGAAGCCAACAAAAAATTATATTCAAATGTAATAATATAAGTCAATTATAATTAGTTATTAGTTAATTAATTACTAAGGTCTCACTCTCAGAATAATCTATAAAATTAAGCTACATTGACTTGATAAAAACTTAATATTATTTGGATATTAAGAGCTCACAATTTAATAATTAAATATGCGTCGATAGCATATATTTATACAAAATAAAGTTTGAATGATTAAGAAACGTTTGTCCAAGTTGAGAATTCGTTGTCGTCATAGCTATGCCTCAACGTCCATCTTCTTTTCATATTGAGATGCTATTAGCACAACTAAAATATTGATTTTCTACATGTACATTCAAAATTCTTTGGATTAATGCATAATTCGTTGTCGTCATAGATATGCCTCAACGTTCATCCTTTTTCCATATTGAGATGCTATAGTATTTGTAAAATATTGCTTTTGCTACATTCAAAATTAATGCACATTTTTGCGTGAAGAAATGTATGTGAAATAAATGCGTGATGAAAGGTTTGTGAAATAAATGCGTGAGGCGGCAGGCAACCAAATGCTACCTAATACCAAATTCTACTTTGTGTCGACTCACCTCTCAACTTCTCTGACAGCAATAAAGTTTTCCAATGTACTTACGAGGAAAACTAATTTGCTGCCCGGGAGTTGAGCACCCCTATGCTAAATTGCTGGCGTCGCATAATCGCTGGGTCTGAGCGGCTTCCGGTTTTTCTTGCGACCTTTTTTCCTATAATGCCGTGCGGCATCCGGCTTTTCCCCGCGCTTTTTGATTGTGTTCTTGGTTACCAAGCAAGCGATCATATCATTCGCATTTGGTTGCAGCCGTGGCAGGTTATAAAAAAAACCCACCCTCCCTCCCTAATTTGTTAAAATGTTTGCGTGTATCCCATAAACGCCGAGTTTGGCGTCTGTGGAAGGCTTTACGTTAGTTTAAGTTGACGACTGCTTGCTTTCTCCCGTTTGGTAAAGTGATTTGGGGGTTGCCTGGCAACACCCCTCATTTTCTTTGCCTTTCGATGACATTTAACTTATATAGGGTTGGGAGATGAGGCACTATAATTGCCGGCGGTCTAGCGGGACTGCTCCGACGTTGAAGTCGAAGGCGTGGCGGCGATGTTGAAGGATTGGTGGCGATGTTGAAGGCGTAGCGGCGATGTTGTGGGTGTAGCGGCAGCGTTGTGGGTGTAGCGGCGAAGGGTCAAACCAGTAGTTGTGTTCTAGAATTTGTTGTTGGCGATAGTTTGAAGCCAACAAAAAATTATATTCAAATGTAATAATATAAGTCAATTATAATTAGTTATTAGTTAATTAATTACTAAGGTCTCACTCTCAGAATAATCTATAAAATTAAGCTACATTGACTTGATAAAAACTTAATATTATTTGGATATTAAGAGCTCACAATTTAATAATTAAATATGCGTCGATAGCATATATTTATACAAAATAAAGTTTGAATGATTAAGAAACGTTTGTCCAAGTTGAGAATTCGTTGTCGTCATAGCTATGCCTCAACGTCCATCTTCTTTTCATATTGAGATGCTATTAGCACAACTAAAATATTGATTTTCTACATGTACATTCAAAATTCTTTGGATTAATGCATAATTCGTTGTCGTCATAGATATGCCTCAACGTTCATCCTTTTTCCATATTGAGATGCTATAGTATTTGTAAAATATTGCTTTTGCTACATTCAAAATTAATGCACATTTTTGCGTGAAGAAATGTATGTGAAATAAATGCGTGATGAAAGGTTTGTGAAATAAATGCGTGAGGCGGCAGGCAACCAAATGCTACCTAATACCAAATTCTACTTTGTGTCGACTCACCTCTCAACTTCTCTGACAGCAATTGCTATCTACAGAAGATAGCAATACTGAATAGCTTTTAATGTTGCCATAATGTTTTAAACATTGTGGGAATGGTTTGTTTTATTATTAAAATAACATTTTTTGGTATTGATTTGTAAGTTATGAAAATATAAGTGACATTTGTGTCAATACTGCTGGAGCAGGTATCTACTGAAGATAGCAATACTGACAAAATGATGGCTTATATTTTCACTTTTTCTCCTTTGTTTAAAATGTTGCAATGAGGTTGAAAACCTGTGTTTAACAATAAAACATTTTTTATTTTATTGTTACAATATCACACATCCGGTGGAATGATTTGTATAACAGCTCATACTAAGTCCAACAAGAACAAAATGTGCATTACTATGTTATTGTTAATTAATTTTGTATTTATTTTGTTTTCTTTTCATGTTGACATTTGGACATTGATGGACAATACAATTAACGTACAATAGGTAAGTGTCTCAATTATAGCATCCAAATGTGTATACATTTTGACAAATTTCTCTCCTAAGGAGAGAGGGCACTATCCATTTTGGTGTGGGTGTGTATCTTGGTTTTAGAAATATGTTTTGGTGACTTTTTCTTTGAAAAATAGGATATCTCCAACAATTTCTAAAGCTTTGATACCAATCGTCCTCATAGCTCAGTTGGTAGAGCGTGTGTCTGGAGTTCAGAAGGTCCCGGTTCAAATCCTGTTGGAGGAATGGATTTTTCATTTCTAGATCCCCACGAGGGAAAGATAAATTATTATTATCTATAATTTGCATTCAGCTTTTATATTATCTATTTACTTGTTTATTTATTTGACCCATTATATCAGTATAACATTGTCTTAGCTTTAATGACACTGTATCTTCTATGGGAATCTCCTTTACCCTTTAGTCATTAATTCCAATGTGATTGAGACCTGGGTAGAGATTCAGAAATAAGGAATCCAATATAAGCTATTTGCTGATAGCTTGCAATCAAATCTACTCAATATCAATTCCTTAGAGAGTTTCAACACTATAGATAAGGGTCAATTTTATCTACCCACAGCTTTTATCAGTTTATAGGAGCGTTCCGACCAGGCACACTAACCTCTCGGTTAGCGTCAAATTCGTTAACCTAGAGGTTAAACTTCTTGGTTAACGGCCGTGTGAATCGGTCATGGTTAACTAACCCCGAGTATAAAGCTGGAATGTTAACCCTAAAAGATCTTACGGTTAACTAACCCCGAAGCACTAACCGGGAGCTAACCAAGAGTGTGTGCGCCGTGTGAATCCATGTTAACCGCGAGTGAGATTTATGACCTGTGACCCAGGTCGTACCGCAAAATGAAGAGTTGCAAAACCTTGTGTTAACCTCAAAGCTATGGCAGTAGTATCGCTATACTCAAAGTTAAGTTTGTCGTCTGGACAGGCACTCTGGGATAGCTCGAGAATAACTATTCTCAAGCTTAATGGCCGTCTGAACAGGCCTCCACTAAAAAGCATGCATTATTGACTCACAAAATATGGCATGTTGGGAAAACTCCTGTGTGCATTCTTTTTTTTGTATATCTTATACTTTTTTGTTTGTATATCTTTGTTTTGTGTATATCATATAGGCCTTACTTTTTTGTTTGTATATCTTTTTTTTTTGTATATCATATAGGCCTTCATTGCATATAAAAAATATGCATTTTTATATTTGAAAATGCAAATGATTTTACTCATAAAATTCTGTGGATGAAAACTAAATATTTCTAGACAATTTTTTATTTGGCCTACACATATGAAATTAAAAAAACATTTGGTTGTCTCCCACACTTTTCTTAGAGTAGTAGCACACAGGGGGTTACATTTTGATTGGTTATCAAATGCTGTGTATAAATAACCTACTCAAAAGGCCAATGACATTTTCCTTTTTTATTGATTAATTGATTAATGTTTTTAAAAAAAAATCCTAAGTGGGAAAGAATATAAGCAACCATATATTTTCGGATAATATCAAACGTAAAGATTATGAGAAAGAATTAGGTGCTGGCAGGTGTAGACAACTCATTTTCCCCTTGGATCATATAGTCTGGTGTTTGCCTATATCATCGACTCCACGCTATTCACCAAGTGATAAACTCATCACTTTCTTGCGCAAATTCACATATCGAGGTGTCGTTAATAAATCGTAAATGAACTTGACCACTGCCACCTCTACATGCTTGGAACAATAACAACAAATTTGTAGAAATTCATTGTTGGCTATAGTTCATTCAATTCCAAATTGATGAAATTCCCCTAATATAATTTGCACGCTGTTTGACTTTTCTTCCGTAAGACGATGAAGAATGGTGCATTATGAACCCTATGCATGATGCTTGTGTGTGTGCCAAAATAAAATGCATACGTTTGTACTACTTTTACGCGATGAGAGATAAAAACCGCATATTTCTCGACAATTTAGAATAGGGTTGCACCTGTGATGAGATGGCCTACGTGTCATACTTACCGTATGATGCGCTTACAAATGCTGTGTAGCCCCGATGAGACGGCCCATGTTTCATACTTACCGTATGATGCGCTTACAAATGCTGTGTAGCCCCGATGAGACGGCCCATGTTTCATACTTACCGTATGATGCGCTTACAAATGCTGTGTAGCCCTGATGAGACGGCCCATGTTTCATACTTACCGTATGATGCGCTTACAAATGCTGTGTAGCCCCGATGAGACGGCCCATGTTTCATACTTACCGTATGATGCGCTTACAAATGCTGTGTAGCCCCGATGAGACGGCCCATGTTTCATACTTACCGTATGATGCGCTTACAAATGCTGTGTAGCCCTGATGAGACGGCCCATGTTTCATACTTACCGTATGATGCGCTTACAAATACTGTGTAGCCCCGATGAGACGGCCCATGTTTCATACTTACCGTATGATGCGCTTACAAATGCTGTGTAGCCCCGATGAGACGGCCCATGTTTCATACTTACCGTATGATGCGCTTACAAATGCTGTGTAGCCCCGATGAGACGGCCCACGTTTCATACTTACCGTATGATGCGCTTACAAATGCTGTGTAGCCCCGATGAGACGGCCCACGTGTCATACTTACCGTATGATGCGCTTACAAATGCTGTGTAGCCCCGATGAGACGGCCCACGTTTCATACTTACCGTATGATGCGCTTACAAATGCTGTGTAGCCCCGATGAGACGGCCCATGTTTCATACTTACCGTATGATGCGCTTACAAATGCTGTGTAGCCCCGATGAGACGGCCCATGTTTCATACTTACCGTATGATGCGCTTACAAATGCTGTGTAGCCCTGATGAGACGGCCCATGTTTCATACTTACCGTATGATGCGCTTACAAATGCTGTGTAGCCCCGATGAGACGGCCCATGTTTCATACTTACCGTATGATGCGCTTACAAATGCTGTGTAGCCCCGATGAGACGGCCCATGTTTCATACTTACCGTATGATGCGCTTACAAATGCTGTGTAGCCCCGATGAGACGGCCCATGTTTCATACTTACCGTATGATGCGCTTACAAATGCTGTGTAGCCCTGATGAGACGGCCCATGTTTCATACTTACCGTATGATGCGCTTACAAATGCTGTGTAGCCCCGATGAGACGGCCCATGTTTCATACTTACCGTATGATGCGCTTACAAATGCTGTGTAGCCCCGATGAGACGGCCCACGTTTCATACTTACCGTATGATGCGCTTACAAATGCTGTGTAGCCCCGATGAGACGGCCCACGTGTCATACTTACCGTATGATGCGCTTACAAATGCTGTGTAGCCCCGATGAGACGGCCCATGTTTCATACTTACCGTATGATGCGCTTACAAATGCTGTGTAGCCCCGATGAGACGGCCCACGTTTCATACTTACCGTATGATGCGCTTACAAATGCTGTGTAGCCCCGATGAGACGGCCCATGTTTCATACTTACCGTATGATGCGCTTACAAATGCTGTGTAGCCCCGATGAGACGGCCCACGTGTCATACTTACCGTATGATGCGCTTACAAATGCTGTGTAGCCCCGATGAGACGGCCCACGTGTCATACTTACCGTATGATGCGCTTACAAATGCTGTGTAGCCCTGAGACGGCCCACGTGTCATACTTACCGTATGATGCGCTTACAAATGCTGTGTAGCCCCGATGAGACGGCCCATGTTTCATACTTACCGTATGATGCGCTTACAAATGCTGTGTAGCCCCGATGAGACGGCCCACGTTTCATACTTACCGTATGATGCGCTTACAAATGCTGTGTAGCCCCGATGAGACGGCCCACGTGTCATACTTACCGTATGATGCGCTTACAAATGCTGTGTAGCCCCGATGAGACGGCCCATGTTTCATACTTACCGTATGATGTGCTTACAAATGCTGTGTAGCCCTGAGAGACGGCCCATGTTTCATACTTACCGTATGATGCGCTTACAAATGCTGTGTAGCCCCGATGAGACGGCCCATGTTTCATACTTACCGTATGATGCGCTTACAAATGCTGTGTAGCCCCGATGAGACGGCCCACGTGTCATACTTACCGTATGATGCGCTTACAAATGCTGTGTAGCCCCGATGAGACGGCCCACGTGTCATACTTACCGTATGATGCGCTTACAAATGCTGTGTAGCCCCGATGAGACGGCCCACGTTTCATACTTACCGTATGATGCGCTTACAAATGCTGTGTAGCCCTGAGAGACGGCCCACGTTTCATACTTACCATTATGATGCGCTTACAAATGCTGTGTAGCCCTGAGAGACGGCCCACGTTTCATACTTACCGTATGATGCGCTTACAAATGCTGTGTAGCCCTGAGAGACGGCCCACGTTTCATACTTACCGTATGATGCGCTTACAAATGCTGTGTAGCCCTGAGAGACGGCCCACGTTTCATACTTACCGTATGATGTGCTTACAAATGCTGTGTAGCCCTGAGAGACGGCCCATGTTTCATACTTACCGTATGATGCGCTTACAAATGCTGTGTAGCCCTGAGAGACGGCCCATGTTTCATACTTACCGTATGATGCGCTTACAAATGCTGTGTAGCCCTGAGAGACGGCCCACGTTTCATACTTACCGTATGATGCGCTTACAAATGCTGTGTAGCCCTGAGAGACGGCCCACGTTTCATACTTACCGTATGATGTGCTTACAAATGCTGTGTAGCCCTGAGAGACGGCCCATGTTTCATACTTACCATATGATGCGCTTACAAATGCTGTGTAGCCCTGAGAGACGGCCCATGTTTCATACTTACCGTATGATGCGCTTACAAATGCTGTGTAGCCCTGAGAGACGGCCCACGTTTCATACTTACCGTATGATGTGCTTACAAATGCTGTGTAGCCCTGAGAGACGGCCCATGTTTCATACTTACCGTATGATGCGCTTACAAATGCTGTGTAGCCCTGAGAGACGGCCCACATTTCATACTTACCGTATGATGCCCTTACAAATGCTGTGTAGCCCCGAGCAGCGATTTTGCACCCACATATCAGCTTTGATGATGACGTCCTCGAATCAATGCTGTAGCATGCGTGTGGACATTGTTTTTGGCCGTAGTGAATCATAGTGTCTAGGAAGGTAAGGGTTAATGATTAACTAATGAAGGTGCATAGTGTATGAAGCAAAACTAGTCTTCATTCAATGAAGCAAAAGAGGGTCTTTCAATTATGTTAAATCAATGAAGCGATTTGGTAGTGTTAGTCATTAAAGGTAGATGTTCCGATTTCTATGAAAGGTCATCCTTAAAAAAAATTGCATTCCAAAGTTTGAGTTGCATAACTCCAACGGTTCTATTTTTAGAAGCACAAGGTCACAAAATATTTGCCCATTGAGTAGTTCACAAACTGGTTGGTGGTTAACCACCTTTGGCAGTAATTCACCACATTTTAGCCTATAAATTATAAACGGAATATTTCTGGCCCCTATGATTTTACACATAATGAGAAAAATATGGGGATTCTTCTGATATCAAAATATCTTGATGTGAAAAAAACCTCATAGCCCCAAAAAAGTGATCGGAACATACACCTTTAACTAATGAAGATCAACATAATTGTGCACAGACAAACCAGATATTTCTTAACAATTTGGAACTGACCAAACTATATCACTTTGAAATAATTAAAACTATGAATAGGATAAAATTTAGAACAATACATAACAAAATTGTAAGGGTTCAACTCTCCGATCCTTACAGGAGATTTTCAGGCAAAAAAAAGTCCTTTGTACTTCTATGCTATTACTGACACACAAATTCTGATTGGACCGGAAATCCAGGCCCTTTACATTTTTGATAGTTTACTTATTTCGATAATTTAACTAACAGGCTATTCCCAGTCCAACTAACAGTTTTGAGAGTTTACCTTATAGGCTATAACAAAGAAGCTGCGTCGGCATTAAATAATACCCATAATAATTTGCTAAGGCGGCGAATCCCCCTGCTATACGGGCCTGACTGACCCCTGAGGCTGATCGGTTTGTCACGGACGGACGTTTGTGCAAAACATGAGTGAAAAACAGTTTGTAAAAAGTAACTACTGACATTTATTCAACTTTTTATGTTTAATGTTATAGAGAATCATCAACTTTATTGAAATACACAAACAAAAAAAAGGTGTGGTTTGTTACTAAAAATAGATCGACGGAAATGTTTGTGTCACGGACGGACTAGATAGAAATAGGGTTCTCTACCTTTTAGTGCTTCTTTTTAATTTCTATCTAGTCAACTCCATATTCCCCAATGCTTTCCAGGTCAAATAGTAAGTAAGATACATGGTTTGAATATCTGATACACAGCATTTGAAAATATTTCTTATTTTTTACAGGGGTAGGGTAACAAACTTTGTCACGGACGGACATTTTTGAGCGTCACGGACGGACACAAATGTTAACTACATAAAAAACTTTGAAATTGCCACTTATTTACACTTTAGTATGAAAAAATGGTATCAAATACTTACAAAATAGTAAGAAAAATGTTAAGTCATGAATTTTCGGTCTTAGTAATAAAAAGCAGTCAAGATATTAGTCTTTTTCCAACACTACGGACAAGATAGAAAGTTCTCTGGACCATTAGTACTTCTGAGGCTGATCAGTTTAATAAGGTTAACATAGGTGTGAATAAATAAATTTTTGATATTGAAATTGAATTGTACCTCATTATGTTGAACAACATCTTGGCTAACTGAAACTGTATTTTTAAAACGTAAAATGCGTTTTATTTTTTGGAGCGGTCCATTATTGCCAAGGGGGTGAAAACAAAATGTGTCCGAGCGGACATTATAAGTAGAAGATAACCTTACCATACTTTTATGTTAATGAATAATTCTCAGGTTGTTTATGTTATGTTGATAGATGAGACATGTATCTATTAGATAATAAAAAAATGTGTGGGGAAAAGTTCTGGGAAGTAGTTACATTACCCTGGAGTTAACATTTCGATGAGGGACATGTCCGTCTGTGACACAAAAAAGTTTTTAAAGTTTTTTAACAACTTTTAAGGACAGAGAAGAAAACTAAAAACATTGTGAGCTATCTCCCCTTTATACCCCTTTCCTATGCAAGAATGTTATCTAACAATGGCACCATCAAATAAGTAAAATCAATTACGAAACTTGTCACGGACGGACACAAATTTTGTCACGGACGGACACTATTCAAGCCTGTGAGAATTTTGCATAGTTAAAGCCCACCCATCTTACTAAACAATGAACTTGTCCTCTGTGAGTGTGCTTATGCAAATAAGTTTAGCCCAGAAAACAATGGTTTAGATAGAAATGACGAAAGACTGCGTAAAAGTAGAGGACCCTATTTCGATATTGTCCGTCCGTGAGGCAAATATTTAACTGTGTCTATTTTTAGTAACAAACCACACCCACCAACATTTAAATCAATTTCAATGAAGTTGATGACACTCATCAACATAATATATAAAACATTTGAATAAGTGCAAGTAGTTTGTGTTAATAATCCATTTCCTCCCGTGTTTTGCAAAAAATGTCCGTCCGTGACAAACTTACCAGCCTCATTTATTCTTCACAATGGGAACTCTACAGTACTTCAAGTTTGGTTTCTACTTGTATGGCATTAAAATACTTAAAGCTAGTGCATTTTTGTATACACACATGTATATATGAACCTGTTCAGACTCAGATGTTACAAGTTATAAAGTGAATTACTGGCAGCAATGCATATATGTAAATTAAACTGCAAAGGAACAGAAGTGTTACATGATAATTTGTTTTAGAATTTGTATGACCATTACAGGCATTATCTTAACGGGGACACTACTCGAAGTGGTGAGAATGTTTTGAAATAACGAAAAGCTATCCTTTGCAGGATACAATGTATCTCAATTTTTTGCTCAGTGTTCACATTGTTATTCTTTAGTTAATAAAGGCCATGTCACTCCATGGCATATGGCCAAAACGTATGCCGACGTATACACAAAATACTTTTTTTTTGTAGCTTGAAAATTGTCAAGAGTCCAAGAACGTCCAACTTCCCAACGAATTGCATATGGGCCTGTCACAACATGGCGTATGATCGCCTGAACGTATGCCGACGTTAACACAAAATAGCTCGAAAATTGTCCGAGTCCAAAAACGTCCAACTTCCCAACGAATTGCAATATTTTGTTTTGTATCGATGCTAGCTATTTTCAGCCTGGTGCTGTAGCAAACCTACTCATTTGCATAAAGGGCATACCTGTATGGACTAGTTCATTTAATGGTAAGAGGGGTGGTATTCAGCTTTGCTTGTGTGCTCAGAACTGAACTGTAGCTAACAGTCACTGCAAATTATGAGCGTTTACTTTTGGACAAACTAAAACAAACAAAAGTAAACGTAAAAGTAAACGCAAAACTAAACATGTTTTGCTTTTTGCACCCAATTGACCTCAAAGCACACTCCAAGTGAGTGAATATCATCACAAATGTTTCCACCATCTGTGATATAATGGGGCAGTTATTGATTAGAGGCTGGGTGGAAAACAGCTTAGTTGTTTAGCTCACATAAGTGTTTAGTATTGCGTTTACTTTTGAGTTTACTCTTAGTTTGTCCAAAAGTAAACGCTCATAATTTGCAGTGAGTGTCCGTCCGTGACAAAATTTGTGTCCGTCCGTGACAACTTTTAATTAAAGATTTAACTAATTTATGCCTGCCCTAATTAATTAATACTCCTGCATGGGAAAGAATACATATAAGGGAGATACTTCACTATGTTTTTATTTTTTTTACTTTGTCCTTGAAATTAGTTAAAAAACTTTTAAACTTTTTTTGTGTCACGGACGGACAGCAAAACATCAAAATGTTAACGCAAGTCTAGCGATATAACTTCCCCAGAACTTTTTTCCCAAATATTTATCTTATTTGATGGAAAAGTGTGTCAGCTATCAACATTACATCACAAAACTCTGAAAATGTTACATTAACATAAAAATATAGCATGATGAACTTGAACTAAAATGTCCGTCCGTGACGCATCTTGTTTTCACCCCTTGGACAATAATGGACTGTTCTGCTAACGTACCGCATTTATTTATTTTTTAAATGCAGTTTCAGATAGCCTAGATATTGTCCAACATTGTGAGGTACCTATCAATATCAAAATCAGAAATTTATTTTTTCATAACCATGTTAACCTTAAACCGATCAGCCTCCCCTTTAAAAAAGTGTCAACAACACAAAGAATTTGTAGAAAAATGTTGAGAACATTTTAGAAATAAAATAGTTGAAAATTCATATTTGAAAAAACCAACAACAAGAAACGCTCGACCGACCGACCCTACCTGAGCGGTTCATTTGCTCGTAGAATAGTTTATGTGCGTCGCCTTACGGGCTATCGCCACTCGCAGTTCTGATTGATTGTTTGTTTCCCTTAGGTTTTTGTTGTGAATGAGCAGTTTCCAACAGCTTGTTTTTTGAAATAATATATTACATTTCGGGGAAGTGTGAGGGAATTTCCCGTCTCTATTTAGGCCTGTGGATTACATTAAATATTGCCGGTTTTTGTTCTGTCTGATAGGAAATTGTATCCTCCACAGTACAGCTGCAAATTTTAGAAAGGCAGCTTAAATTTAGATTTTTCGTAAGGTGATGAAAGTTCATTTGGCGATGATCTGATATAAAGATATTCCATGCATGTTTTATAACCGATTACTATCATAGGTCGATACATATGGTGATTTAAATTCAGTCAGTCAAGCTCTCTAATTAAACATGCCCTATAGATAACTGTAATATTTGAATACTATTCGCTCAAATCTTCTTTCACATTTGAAATGATTTGTTTTAAACACATGCAAAAGTTTGTTATGAATTCAAAGAATTTGAAATAGTTTGATTGGAATAAAAAAGAATGAAATATCTTGATCTCGATACAAAGAATATGAAATACCTTGTTGAATACGAAGAATAGGAATTTGTTTGATTTGAAAAAAGTATGAAATAGTTTAACAAAGAATATGGTTTTTAGGAATTTTGAAGACCAATGAAACACAAAGAAACCTTTCAGGTTTATCCCCTTGTCATAAAAGCACTATGATACTTAGAGGGAGCACACTACTAAATGTGAGCCCATAGGATATATACAAATATGGTGATATAAAACCTGAACACTAAATAGTGAAATGGTACCTTTTCTAGGGCTTTTAGCTGAAAGATCAGGACATTTTCTCTCTTAAAAGTGTAGGGTAGCCTGCTTGATTTTCCAAACGACTTCACTGAAAAGATTACATATCCGACTAACTTGGAATAGCTGTGCAGTAATCGCCATGTATCCTGTAAGAGCACAAATTCGAAAGATCTATCAAAATTAACTCAGATGTCCTACACATTTTGTATTCATTGTGTATGGAGGTAATGTCCAATGAATCACAAAAGTTCAAAAACCAGATATAAACAAATTTCTTCTTATTCTATTATCTCTTTAATTTAGGCCATTTGTAGACCTCACTGTGTAAGTGTATGGGTCATTCTTTAAAAGCCCCCATTGAAAACATGCAGTGGTAGGGTATACTAAAGGAACTCCATGGTCCCAATATATCAATCAATCCTGTTTTCAAATTCTGAAATAATTCCATCACCATCTTGTATTTATTATTTTGCTATTTTTACCTTTTCTCAGCCTTTTTCACCATTGTCCAATTCTTTCTGGTTTTGGTAGACTTCATGACAATACAGAGCCAAATGCTACATGCTGTACATATGACGTACATCCACAAGGCAAGACGTCATCTCTCCACAACAAAATAGATATTATAAATAGAGTGGCTATAAAAATATAGTATAAGTACAAAACACAGACAGAACGTATACATGCATCATTCATTCATAAGCAATTGTATTGGAAACAAGAACAACAACAGAATTTGATTGAAAACTGTGGGCAAATATTGCCATAGCACAACCTTCTGTTTGAGGGAGTTGAAAATAGTCAATTTTACAAGGCAGGAAATGTGTCTCTTTGAGAGGAAACATATATTGCTTCCATTTTCACCATGGTTGGAACTAGCCATTGAAAACCCATTGCCATTGAAAAACGGTTATGAAGTGCCCTAAAATAGACAAGATTGCTTAGAAGTAATTTAAGAACTTAAAAAGAGACACAATTGTCAGTCATATTATGTCATTCTTTCATTTAAACAGTAGAACAATTTGCCAGTCATGTCACTTGATGTCCCTAAAATAGATGGTGTTGGCCCTTTGCATAGTGTCCCGTTCAGCAGTTGAAGTACATGATTGACAGACTTATTATAAGTGTCCCTCTAAGCAGTTTAGATATAAACACAAATAGCATTTGTTTAGTGTTAAAATAGTTAAAATATACACAATTTGTAGGCACATAGGCCCATATTCTCGTACATAGTTAAACACGATTTTAAGCTAAATACGCGTCTAACTTTGACTTAAGACACATCGTTTAACTAGACGTAATTCTCGAAAATTTGTTTAACTTAAATACGCGTCTACCTCACTTGCTTACTTGCTTAAGGCGACCCGAAGGGTCAAACTTCTGTGATGGCCTTCCACACTGGTCTTTCAAGCATGCATGTAGTCTACCAAAACCAGAAAGAATTGGACAATGGTGAAATAGATATCTCACTAAAAAGTATCTAACTTTAAACATGGTTATGGGGGTAGTTTAAAGCATGTTTACACCAACTGTATGCCTTGAATTATCACTCAACCGTACCTGCTGCAAGCTGACGTTCAGATCGCGTAGTATTAAAAATACATGTACTTTTGAGGTATTCGGTCGATATCTATTGTAATCCATGAGGGCCACAACAAAAATAAATACAGTAACGCATGACCACTCTGGGGATGAGTTTCACGGAGTTTAAAACCATGTTTTGTTAAACACATTGTTTAAAAGATAAATGCGCGTTTAAGTTCGACACACGTTTAGTTAGACACGGTTTTAAGCTTAAACCGTGTTTACACTGTCCGGACAGGGGTCAGACCCCCACCCTTTTTATTTTTGCCCCACCCTATTTACAGAGCCACCCTTTTTATTTGGGAATGTTCAACCCCCACCCTTTATACCGAAAAGGGGACATTTTGATCATTTTGTGCATTCAAATTTGAAAAGGCACTCATTGGAAGAAAGGACAATGTGACAGAAACATCCCAGGACCCGTTTTGTTTTTCGGGCGGGTCCCGGGATTCCCGAAATTATTCATCAAAAAAAAAATAGAAAAAAAAAAAAATAGAAAAAAAAATAAGCTTACTTAAAAACCACCTTGTCGGCTAAATCACGATTATTTAATGCAGATTTATAGAGGAGATTCATTTCAAATGGATTTATTTCATCAAATCAGTGCATTTTTGGTACTCTTATGCTCCCTAAAATGTGATATTACGCTGCGTACGTCACTTTCGTAGTCCCGGCGAGTTTCCATTTTGAAAAAATGTCACGATTTCAACAATAGATTGCGCTATATAACAACAAACCAATTTAAAGATGGCAACTTCTTAATTTTGAATCGAAGTATATCGGACCCGATATCGGATACATATTTATGATATAACTAGCGCTAGCGAGTCGACAAGGTCGGTATTTTGATTATTTTGATGATCGCTGAGAAACCCCCACCCTTTTTATTTTATCTCCACGCTTTATACAACTACACCCTTTATATCAGAAATATTCTGACCCCCACGCTTTTGTTGATTTTTTGATTTCTGAAGTCCCACGCTTTATAAAGCGTGCTGTCCGGACTATGGTTTAGTACGAGAATACGGCCCATAGTGTCCCTTTGATGAGTTTAAAATAGAGATAATTGGCAATTGTGTAATAATTTCACTCAGTTTGAAATAATCATGATAAGAAGATGTTGTTGTTCAGTGGCAGTCCCATCTTGTCTCTATAAGGAGTTTAAAATAGGCATGATTAGCAGTTGTGAAGTGTCCCTTGTAGCTGTTTAAACTTGGCACAATTAGGATTCACATTGTGCTTTAAGCAGTTTGAATTGACATGACAGTTGTGTATGCCTTTAAGCAGTTTGAAATAGACACAAAGGGCAGATGCATAGTGTCCCTTTAAGCAACTGGAAATACAGTAAAACACTATAATTTAGTTTAATGTAGTGTCATAATATCTCACTACTTCATTGCTGCTGACAAGTTGATAGATACCCTGTCTGCTTCCATCCAAGATCGAAAACTGTTTATGAAAAATATAGTGTGTGAAGGAACCCTCCTGTGTATGCATTAAATGTGCATGTATCCCCAGATCTTAATTAAAATCCAGACCCTCCAAAACATAGGCAATGTACAGTAAGGCTGGGAATTTTGGGTATTTGTGCACCCGGGTACCCGACCCATTTTCCGGACGGGTACCCGGGTACCCGACCCCCCCCCCCCCAACTTTTTTTTTTTTTTTTCCAATTTATTTTTTATTTTTAAAGTAACAATTTTGTTACCTAAACGACCTCAATTGACCCCATACATAACCCTCATGTGACCCCATATCATTTCCATGTAACCTCTATCTTGGTGTCACAATTAATTAAGAAATATTTTCATTTTTCTAAACAACAAGACATACATTTGGGAATGATAAAAGGTTAACATGATCAACCCATGAATCTATCTATGCTTGGTAGTGTTACAAAAACACAGAGGCCTCACTAGATGAGATGGACATGGTCCTGCAACTTTACAGGTAATGGAATAGATTTTATAATATACATCTGCTAATGATATCACAAGCATAATTAAGCCCACCTAAATTCAGTAAATTATCAGTTAATACAGCAAGATAGTATAGTACTATTTTAGTATAGGATCTTTGGGTTATGAGTTACTATTCCTATGGTGTGGGTCATGAGGTATTATGTGGGTTATTTAGGTTCAAATATGGGTCATATAAGGTCCTGTTTTGGGTACCCGTTTGCCCGCCCGAAATTCCCAGCCTTAATGTACAGGGTGTCCCTAAAGTATGGGCATCCATGTTATAGTGTTATGAAAAGAGTTCGGAAATCATTATAGAAATACTAAAACTAGATTTGTAAAGCTGAGACTTGGGACATTTGTTTGATACCAAACTTGATGATATTCATTTTTTTCTTGTTACCGATATGTAGCTTCAGTATTTCCATAATGATATCTTAACAATTTTATAACACTAATAAATATAGGTGTCTCTACTTTTAGTACACCCTGTACAAATTAATTGTATGTTCATTTAAGGAAGTGGGCTAAGATTTAGAATACCCTACCATTCTTAATTCTCACTGTGTAATTGTATGGGTCATAAGCACCCATTGTAGACATGCAGTGGTAGTGTATAATAAAGGAACTCTGGGCAGTGTAACACTGTCACACTGCCAAACTAAAATGACAACAGCTTACAAAAGAGCCACATTTTTCATAAACCATTCTTAATCTTGGACGATTACAATCGTAATATAGCAAAAGGGATATCAAAATGTAGCTAATAAAATTCTAAAATGGTCTATATAGATTACATCATTAAAGGCAGATCAGATTTACAGTTGTGAATTCTGCAAAAACTGGTTACTTTCTTTTTGTCCCAGGTGTATTGTCAGTATGCAATCCAATTACTTGAAGAGATACCCTGTGCGCTCCAGTAGCAAGCAAGTTGATTGGATCAGAACACTCCTATAGTTGCATTGAGCATTAAGACTTTCCACGGGGCTGTTACTGTTAGTTTTACTATATCATGATATACAAAAACAGATTTCTCCGAAACCTTTTCACAACTTTTAAAGTCTATCTCAATAATTACTGAACCAATACTAGGCATGTTTGTACTTATTGAATTGCAATTCTCATGTTGATTCCAAATATGGTAATGAAATTAAATGTTAACATTTTTGAAACATTTTGTGATTTCTTTTGGAGTGTCGTCTGCTGCCGCCTGCTGCCGCCTGCTGCATGGAAAGTGTTAAGATAGTTTTGAAGAGTTGTTCATCAACTTGAGAGTTCAATGTATCAAGTCCTTGAGACAGGCTGTAGCAAATAACATGTTTTCACCAACATGCTAGTTGAGCAAAATACTGTGTGTCCTTGAGAGCCAAGAATGATAGAACATGCAATGTTTAGTGACTGTAATTAAAACACAGCACGATTTGATAGGCAAATAATAGTGATACAGTCCGCTATATAGATAACATGAATCTTGAAATGTAATATTGATTATAAAAATAAATGAAGGAAAAATGACGTCTAAACATTTACACATGAGGAAAAAAGACAGATACAGATACCTCAGTCACAATGAGAGGTGTGCCTAATTTTGTATCTGAATAAAATTCCAGAAAACTGTAAAGTTGCAAACAATTGACTATGCCAAACAAATTTAAAGTTGCACTTAAAATGGCATAAACCAGCCACCTTTTCTTTGATAAAAACAGAGAATGATATCATACTAGGATGAATGTTACATGGATGATAATTATAACCCTCATTGATGCAAGATCACACGAGGAACTACCCATCTTGCAATACCACCTTGACAAATTCCAATACTGGAATGTGTAAAACCAATGAAGGTGAAACCCTTTAAAATGTGCATGTATTGAACACATCATGGAGAAATAAAATAAAAATGACTTGGTTGAGCAACTACTTTCCATTGCAAATGTCACCCTCCAGTTTTTGTTGGTTTAAGTGAAATAATCATATTACAGGCGGATTAGAGATGGCTAATGGTAGATTGTTTAACCGGTTCCCATGAACGGGATACAAGGCCATGTACAGCGCTGTACATAGCCAGACAATAAAACGGTTTGAAGCACAGAAAATGCCCAAACATTACTCAAAAACATGTTGTTAGACAATATCAAAGATGTATCTATTATTCTTTGGTTGGTGTATGTTGAAGTTAATTATCTATGTATATAGATAGATAATGCCTGACAATGCAAAGAAAACATTGTTTCGGTTGTTAAGCATATTTAACAAAGCACATCAATCTCATTTTTATCCCAGATATGTTATCATTAATTAAGTATAATATTACTGATCAGCTAGTGATAACATTGCCTTATTTACTCAATGCATGTTCATAAATTGAAAGTGATTTAGAAAGAATCACTTCAATTGTTCTAAGCTAATATAGAAAACCTCATTTTATAAAAGTAAATATCGAAAGATGGTACAAATATGCACAGTAAAGATGTAGGGAATTTCCCTGATTGAGGAAGGGAAACAAGTTGACAAAACAAAATTGTATACTTAGATGCATACAGCGCTCTTATTTCCTTGATCAAATCATATGTGTGCGCCCAGAGGTGTGAGGACACTAACGGCGTTTGATGATGGTAGGGGTGTACAACCCAAAATATGAAACATCTTATTTAAGAAGGTCAGCTTGTGAAATTTGGTGCTGATTTTGATTTTGTCTGTCAAATTAAGGGGTACTCAGAATGCACATTTTTGCAATTTTCAATTTCTTTTTGAAAAAAAGGATTTGATGGGCTGCATATTATTATATGCTGCCAATATACATATTTCCCCCCTTCCCTGGTTGCGTACTCTGTCATTGGCCTAGCCAAGGACTAAATTACATCATCTGATAGACTAGAATACCTTGCAGGCATCTTGCAATGTGGATGGGTCAGTACTCTGAAAACAACGCATGTGCTGTGTGGTAATTAGAATTGGCTCGTGAAATTTGGCAAGATAAAGATAGAATTTTGTTTGGCATCCGGACAGATCGAATCTTTGTTATCCAAGAAAATATAAAAATACCTTCTAAAATAGAAATTTACATATGTTGTCTCGCGGAGCATAACTCTCTAGGGATAGGTAGGAATTGTAGATAGTTTACTACATCCAAATCATATTATACATGAATACTGTCTGAAGTCCAAATACAATGTGGATTCATATGTAGATAGCTTTTTGAGCAATTCTCGATATATATACATGGTGAAGTATACTGAGCCATGTATTTTAGACAATTCTCGATATATATACATGGTGAAGTATACTGAGCCATGTATTTTAGACAAATCAAAATTTAAATTCATACATCACATTGTATATGGTCTACATATTGTAGCATAGTGAAAAGAAATAATGCTAATTTGGAGCACAGAGTGCCGGTCGGTATTAGAGAAATAAAATTGTTGTAGTCGACGCGCAATACCGTCGATTGTCTTTCCCGTGTTTGCTATCTGTAAATAATAAAATTTAAGTATAGGCCTACACCAATTTGGAAAATGCTATCTTCAGTAGATAGCAAAAAGAATGATTGACATGTCAGTAGGTAGTAATGGTAGATATGTTATTGTTTGTTTAATTACAAAAAGATAATCACTATGTTAGGTAGATAGCACTTAACATAACTATTATCTCAAATAGATATCAAAATGAACGCAATATTTCTAGTTATAGTATAACGTCGCTATTCTTTCAAAACCTTGTATCTCCCAATTTTTTTTTTTTGAATTAGGATGAAAAAAAGAAAGTTGGAGATATGAGGTTTTGAAAGAATAGAAACGAAAAAAAAACTGCCATAAACCAGTCCGTATATCAATTCAAGCCATTTGCAATAAAATCTCACCTGTAGTTCACACATTTGCTGCGAAATATCAAGAAAATTGGAAGTTTCCCCTCAGCACATGGTCAGCACATGTGTTTCAAAACGGTTTTGAAACACAGGTGCTGAAAAAGCCAAATTTATCTGCCTTCTGATTGGCTGTGACAAATAAAAACATTACCATCATTTGCATAATGTCTCTGACATCATGATAAACACACACAAAAAAAACAAACAAAATTTGAGGAAAGCTGGAGATACGAGGTTTTGAAAGAATAGCGACGAATAGACAGTTGCTAATTATGCTAAATATAAAAAGAGGATTTTCTTTTAGATCGGTATCAAACCCAAGTGTCTGATAGGTGAATGATAGATGTTTGCTATCTTAGGTAGATTTTAACATGTTAATATATTGTTTGCTATCTTAGGTAGATTTTAACAAGTTAATATATTGTTTGTCTTAGGTAAATTACAATGGAAAAATCCACCTTAGATAATTAATAAGCAACAATTAGTGTCTCTAAATGAGGTAAATAACAATTAAATATATAGCAAAGTTTTGTCATAAATTTCAGCTATTGTGATTTCTTTTAGACTTGACCTTGAAACACTGTAGCTTCATGAATTGACTAACACCTGATGGTGAAGATTAGTAAGGCATGTTTAATATGATATTTAATGCTACTACATTATGAAACATACAGTGTCATCTAGTTATTGGTCAATGTCATCCTTCGTCCATGAATATATTATTGTCCCAGGACTGCTTAGCTTATCACAATTACTAATGTATTATGGGGATTTATTAGTATTATGGGATGTGTTAGCAAACTTAAGGGCAGAGGATTGCTTTCAATAAAGTTGACTGAAGTACGAGCCTTTCTTATATCATTACAATGTACACTCGTCAAAAGAAGTTCCTGGACACTTAAATTAAATTAATATTTAATAGAATATATATAATTATATATATAATTGTATCAAGGAGTATATATAATAGGAGGGGACACTTAGCTCATTTGCATATTTGTCATTAATATGATTAACCCTGCCTTGACCCTATGCCCTGCTGTGAGAGGTCACAGATACCGCCCTCTAACCTGAGAGGGGACTTTTCTTTTGTTCTCATGCACAGCGTTGGCGATGAGCGACCGAGAAGTATAACAAAAGCGAACATAAACAGATCGATTCGAAGCAGTAATTTGAATACATGAATTATGCAACACGTCACACAACGTCCAGTCTAACAATGATTGTGGACCGTTATAAATGATGCAATTTTTTGTGTTCGAAAATGTCATCATTTTTTACCGTTCTTTCAAAAATAAGGAGTATAATCACATTATAAACACATTTTGTGCGAGAGTAACATACAAATATGGTATAAAATGGCAAAAATGGCACGATAAAAATCCGTTCGTTATAAATAAATGGATAAATGGTTAAATAATTAAACTATCACCAACCACACTCGTCGATCTCTGTGGCGTGCATCGTAGGCCATGTTGTTTGCAAACGTCAACACGGGTTCGATCCCCGGTGTATCCGTGAATGCCATGCTTTTTATATATTTTTTAAAACTTGACGGTGGATTAATGTAGCATCATATTTATGTCAATTTTTGTAAATGATAAAGGCCCATGCGTTTATAGTTGTTGTTTTTTTCTATCATTTATCTCTTTGATTTATTTAACTTAATAAGTGATTTAATTTGATTTATTTACAGATAACAAACCCAAGAGAAACAAAATTGGAGGTATTGCTCCTCGGCTTCATCGATTTATTAAACTTCACTGAGCACCCAAACATGGCACTCTTAATCATTATCAACTATGTAGGTTCACTACAATTTATAATGGTAATTTAATTACCTCATTCATTTGTAGAATTAAATTTAACATAGTTTTAATCTATTGATGATAAGTCACCTGTAGATTCACACCAATTAATACTGGTAGTTTTAATTACGTCATTCAACTGTATAATTAAATTAAGCATAGTTTTAATTTATTCATGATATGTCACTACATAATATATTGGGTAGTAAATTTATCATACATACAATTTTTTGTATAAACAGATTGAACTGACTGTAGATTCACTACAATTAATACTGGCAATTTTCATTACAACATTCAATTGTAGAATTAAATTAACATAGTGTTAATTTATTCATGATATGTCACTAAATGATATAGTAGTACCTTAATAATACATTGGAGAGTAAATTTATCATACATACAATATTTGTATAAATAGATTGATCTGATCGTCCATTTGACGATGCTAATTGTATAATCAAATAATAGTAAGTCATGGAAATATAATTGTATAAATTGATAACAGACGTGTTTGCATCATCAACAACCATCAAATTTTTTGGAAAAGTAAAAATACCTAAACCTAATGTATAAACACCTAAGAGAGTTATGCTACGGAGATGACACAATGATGGTTGAACTAATGAATTGACTAAGGACCAATATTATATTAGATGAGTCATTTATAACTTTTGTCAGCACATGATTCCAGGGATCTGTAGATTACCAACCCCTACCCTTAGAGAATAGCTCAGAGAAGTAACATCTGCTAATTTCACATTGTATACTGACTCAAATTTATGGTATTTAACATATGAATATGTAAATATTTTAATGTCCAATAGTCTAATCTGCATAATTTATTGTATCAATTTAATGAATGAATGGCAATAATAGAGCGAGCACATAAATTGCTGACTCTAAAATTATACCAAAGTAATGGGTGGGTGGGAGTGGAATTTCAAGGAAAGCGACCCGTCACGATGAAACCGAAGAGAAATGTGATCAAAACAATGGAAAGGTAAAAGCACGGAACCTCGTCTAGAACCAAAACAAAGAGCAAAACTCGCGGGCATGAAAGCAAGGAAGCTGATTGGCCCGATTTACGGTAACCAAGGCACATAGACGCACACTGCAAAAGGGATAGCCCAGGGGGTATCTGCTCCCGTAAATAAATTGGTTTATGTAAGTAGGCCTTCCATAAACCTTATTATTTACAGATAACAAACCCAAGAGAAACAAAATTGGAGGTATTGCTCCTCGGCTTCATCGATTTATTAAACTTCACTGAGCACCCAAACATGGCACTCTTAATCATTATCAACTATGTAGGTTCACTACAATTTATAATGGTAATTTAATTACCTCATTCATTTGTAGAATTAAATTTAACATAGTTTTAATCTATTGATGATAAGTCACCTGTAGATTCACACCAATTAATACTGGTAGTTTTAATTACGTCATTCAACTGTATAATTAAATTAAGCATAGTTTTAATTTATTCATGATATGTCACTACATAATATATTGGGTAGTAAATTTATCATACATACAATTTTTTGTATAAACAGATTGAACTGACTGTAGATTCACTACAATTAATACTGGCAATTTTCATTACAACATTCAATTGTAGAATTAAATTAACATAGTGTTAATTTATTCATGATATGTCACTAAATGATATAGTAGTACCTTAATAATACATTGGAGAGTAAATTTATCATACATACAATATTTGTATAAATAGATTGATCTGATCGTCCATTTGACGATGCTAATTGTATAATCAAATAATAGTAAGTCATGGAAATATAATTGTATAAATTGATAACAGACGTGTTTGCATCATCAACAACCATCAAATTTTTTGGAAAAGTAAAAATACCTAAACCTAATGTATAAACACCTAAGAGAGTTATGCTACGGAGATGACACAATGATGGTTGAACTAATGAATTGACTAAGGACCAATATTATATTAGATGAGTCATTTATAACTTTTGTCAGCACATGATTCCAGGGATCTGTAGATTACCAACCCCTACCCTTAGAGAATAGCTCAGAGAAGTAACATCTGCTAATTTCACATTGTATACTGACTCAAATTTATGGTATTTAACATATGAATATGTAAATATTTTAATGTCCAATAGTCTAATCTGCATAATTTATTGTATCAATTTAATGAATGAATGGCAATAATAGAGCGAGCACATAAATTGCTGACTCTAAAATTACACCATTCAAGTTTTCATATGAACACTTGCCCAAACAACGCCCCCCGCCCCCCCCCCCCCCCATATATTGTAAGAGCAAGTAGAACAATAAATATCAACTGGAGAAAAATACAAAATGGAAGTCTGTTATGTACAGATATATATTATATATCAAATCAGTCCTATCCCTTCTTGGGATACTCAAACTCCTCTGGGTACTCGTTGAAAAAACGCAGTGCTTTCTCCAGGTGTTGTCTGAAGACGTTGGTTCCTTCTGTAGACAAGTGCAAGCCATCAAACCTAAACAGGTGGCCAAACTTTACGGGAAGTACATGTGCATGTCCTATAACATGAGTATTCGGCATTGGCCTGCAGATGCGTATAGCATGATTATTAATGTTGCGCGCGCAACCATTACCTGCACCTCCTTTCCGTTCATTATGATAATAGGAGCGAGGCAGAATGAGCGACCATATGATGCGCGTGTGAGGAAACATATTGCGCACGCCAGACAGGGAGAGCATGATGCGCTGCCGAATCACATGTATAGAGGTTGCAAATATATCATTTGTACCTAAGTGAATTATATGAGTAGTGGGGAATGGTCTTCTAATGCCTCTTAGCCAACTGGCTACGCCCGTTATCCTCGCACCAGGGACACCATTCCAGAAGACCCTTCCTCCGCCACGTAGTTGAGTCTGTTTAAAACCAGCATATTTAATGATTGAGTCGCCAATGATCCAGGTTCTCAAATTTTGTCCTGTATTAAAATTAACAAAAATAAAAACAAAGCAGAAAAGGAAAGCAAAGCAAAATCAAAATAATAGCAAAGCAAAAGCAAGCAATGATAGATTATTCAATGGACAGCAACCTGTGAGGTCTGATATAAAGTTTGACGGCAGATGATTGCCAACGACCCATACTTTTGATTATGTCCATTGGGATGCCACTGATTGCTGCGGAGGTTGCTGCACCAATTCTAAAGCTATGTGGACTAAAAAATGTAGGACACAGACCCATTGCTTTAATGCCCTTTTTCAACATAGAATCAAATTGATATCGGGTCAGTGGGTCTTTACCAAAATGAATGAACAGAGGTCCTTCAACCTCTGGTCTGACTCTCAAATAATTGATCATAGCACTGACAGGACACAAGAGGGCATCAGTCCCTCTTGCAAAGTTTAGAGTTGTTGACTCCCCATACTGGTCAGTTTTTGAGAACCTGATGGTCACCTCCATAAATTCAGGGGGACCATTGTTTATAACTATGTCCCTTATTGAAAGGATATTACTAACATCAGCATTTTTAGATGCGACAGTAAACTCCCCCACCCTCAAAAAACCAAAAAAGGCGAGTAAAAAAGCTGCCCTAAAAAGGTAAGCCTCAAACGTAGACTGACATAAGCCATTCAATAAATGTGATAACTGACGGAGGATAGGTAATGAGATAGGGCGTCTACAATCTGAGCGTTTTCCCTGTCTCCTACATCCCTCTTTAAGTTTTTTGATAATAAAATTATCAGCGGGATCCTGCCAACCATTCAATTTATGGATATATGCAAGGGCAGAGATATAAAAGTTAATAGTTGAAGGTGACTTGCCTTCAATTGATAAGCCCGCAATATACGAAACAATGTGATCCATGGGGGCAGGCCATAGGTTATTAAGGCCCAACTTTGAGCGAAATAATTCAAAAGACTCAACCCCCCTTTCATAAGTCACACGAGTATTTGAAGCAAGTGACGCTGTCAGTAGGCGCTGAGTTTCCAACTTTAAAGCTCCCAGAGAGTGGCAGGAACTGGAGTTCCGTGAACGTCTGCATCCGGCGCTGCTTCCCGAAAACGCGGCATCTGGAAGCGGGATAAAGCATCCGCTATATCGTTAGATTTACCAGCAATGTGGCGAGCAGAAAATACCACGTTGCATTTCAGACATTGTAAGATAAAGAACCTGACTAGGGTCATAATTCTAGGACATTTTGAAGACTGCTTGTTAATGATAGCAATCACAGCGGCATTATCTGAACGAATAATTATGCGCTTGGCTCGTAACAAATTGCCCCACAAGGATACGGCGACCACAATTGGAAAAAATTCCAGCCACGCAATTGAAGGTTTTTTGCGCAACACATTTTGCGGCCAATGACCTTGGAACCATTTTCCGCAAAAGAAACCCCCGAATCCTATACCGCCACTAGCATCAGTAAAGAGTTGCAAGTCCCCGTCATCCCTCCAAAATTGCTCGGGTATTATAGCGCATCCATTAAAATCCCGTAAAAACAATGACCACATTCCCAAATCGCATTTAGAACCCTTTGTTAGTCTAATTCTATGCCAAGGTTTCTTGAGGCCACACGTTAGGTCGATTAGACGGCGCAAAAATGCCCTACCTGGAGATATTGCCCTACACACAAAAGAAAGGGAGCCAATAAGGGATTGTAATTCTTTGAGTGTAATTGAATTGCAATTCATTGCATAATTGACTTTGTCAGTGATCTTGTGTAATTTCTCATCCGGTATTGACACTACCTGACGAATTGAATCAATCTCTAAGCCCAAATAAACGAGATTAGTTGTAGGTCCTACTGATTTATCAGCGGCCAACGGAACGCCAAGTTTTTTGCACACATTCTCAAAACATGCAACAAGTCTGTGACATGAATGCCTATTTGATGTATCTGCACTGCTAATGAAGCAGAAATCATCGACGAAATGTACCACCATATCAGACCCCGCTTCCCTTATTACAGCCCATTCTAAAAAAGATGAAAAAAGCTCAAAATAGGCGGGGGAACATGATGCGCCCATTGGGAGGGCCTTGTCAACATAAAACATATCATTAAATTTAATGCCTAACAAGCTGAAGTCATCGGGGTGTATTGGTAATAGTCTAAATGCGGATTCAATATCGGCCTTTGCCATGAGAGCCCCTTTACCCGCCCTTACCACTAAATTAACTGCGTCATCAAAGCTAGAGTAGCGCACCGTACAAACATCCCTATTGATGCCATCATTAACGGAATCCCCATCAGGGTGTGACAGATGGTGAATTAATCGAAATTTACCAGGGACTGATTTCGGAACAAGACCAATCGGTGAAACAATAAGGTCAGGAAGTGGTGCCTGATTAAATGGTCCCGCTATACGTCCCAAATCAATTTCTTTCTTCAACTTAGTTTGAACAGTTGAAGGATCATTATGTACCGAAACTAAGTTTTTAGCGATCCTCGATTCCCGTTTACCTTCAAAGCCAAGTTTAAAACCATATGAAAACCCCTCTTTTAAAGTGAGAGCAGCTGGCCTGAGTGGGTAGACATCCAGTAAAGGGATTAACTCTGAAACAATAATGGGTGATGGGTATGGGCAGCAAGTGCAATTTTGAATGTTACCAACTGATTTGCAAATAGAAGGCTTAAAAACCTGAACATTGGTATTAGGGTTCATGCAATTATTTATTGGTGCAAGAACTTGCGCCATGTCCTTCTTGTTTACAAGATGAACATGCGTGCTTGAACCTGCAATCTGAACGTGCGCAGGAGCCTTTGTTATTGTAATGATAGCAGAATCTTTTGGCAAACTTACTGCCTGAACCTCTTTGTCTTTGTGGTGCTCGATAGGAGGACTGTTGAGCACCCTCTGTGTGTGACCCTTGGGTTGACTTGGGCTGGACTCTTTTTTGGTTTGAGCCACGAAAAGAGTTTTGTTGGGGTTGTGGAGGTACAAAATTGAACGATGAAGGGATTGCTACGGTAAGTGTCCATAACTCCCCATCGATAATGGACCAAGATCTTTGTGGTTCTGATCTTTGCCTCAATCTGAACTGACGATCATAAGATCTCCATCCCCACCCTTGAAAACGGGAGGAAGCCATTCTAATAATATGGCCATATTTCAGGAGTTCTTGCGTTCTATTTGGATGCGCACGCAGATATATAGCAGTGAAAACAAGGAATGCGCTAGTCCACGCATTGATTGTAGTAATTTGACGCTGAGGTCTAGATTGATTTAAAACAATTTGGCCTGTACTATTGACGCCAAAACTGACATCATCAGGGGCATTATCGGAATTGCATGTATTGATGTCGAGCAAGCTACTAAACTCAACGAAATCACCCTTGATTATTTTGTCTTGAATGGACGGTGATATATCACAACCAAGGGGATTACAAATGGCAGTAAGTGCACGTTCCGGCTGACGGTTAAATAATGCAAATGAATCGTTTTGATCCACAGATGGGGCAGAATTGAAAAAAGGATTCTCACCATCTATCATCCTGTCGTTCTGCTGTTGTTGCTGTCCACGGAACAAATCATTCGTCACTACCCGTCGACGAAAGTTGGCTGCCGGAACGTCAATACTCCTTCCCGCGCCAGTATCTCTGCTAGTTGATGCCACGGCTCCCGCAACACTCCGATTTCCTCCTTGATGCAAGTTTTCGTCAGCTCCATCCTGCTCCAGCTCACGGAGTTCTTCGTTCGAAACGTTGATTGACAATTCGTCGCCATTTTGTACAGGAATGTTATTGAAATCGCTGGTTGTTGGTATACCGCTCAGGTTCATTTCTTGAGAAACTTGAGATCGACTTCTTTGTATGCGAGTCGGGTTTTGAGCGATTTGTTGTTGTGATCGCCCAGACCCGGATGCTGTTGTTTGGCCGAAAGCGTTGCGAATTGGTTCAACATCAACATTGCGTGTATTTGTTGATGATGAAGCATTGCCCTCGTTACGGCTAGATTGTAGTAAATTAATTATGGCTCTTGCCTGAGATCTAGTCTGACGAACAGCCGTATCATTTGTCGTTAGACCGGAATTAATATTAACCGGGGCTGGCCCGCTGGTTGAGGTGGATTTCTCGCCGCCGCGACTGTAGTTGTAGTCGCTTTCCTTTTGGTGCCCTGAGCCTTAGCCTTCTTAGGACGACCCATGTTGATAAAATGTTATAGATCGGCGATTTAATTTTAATATAAATAACTCACTGTTTACCGATCGTATTATTGAAACTATAAACGAAATAGTTACAATACTAGTCCGTCATCATGATGCAAAATCCCAGAATAAAACCACGTAAACTTCCGAGGTTTGATTTGATTGCTGGTCCAATAACAGTTATTATTTATAGTTAATAATAATCAAAAGTAGAACGTAGCAGGAAAAACCAAAGCAAAAGACCTTGTAATGTACCAAGGAGATTCAAGGAAAGCGACCCGTCACGATGAAACCGAAGAGAAATGTGATCAAAACAATGGAAAGGTAAAAGCACGGAACCTCGTCTAGAACCAAAACAAAGAGCAAAACTCGCGGGCATGAAAGCAAGGAAGCTGATTGGCCCGATTTACGGTAACCAAGGCACATAGACGCACACTGCAAAAGGGATAGCCCAGGGGGTATCTGCTCCCGTAAATAAATTGGTTTATGTAAGTAGGCCTTCCATAAACCTTATTAATTTGAGTTCGGTTTGATAATGATAGCAAAACTTGTTGTAAAACCATTTTACCAGTCAGCGCAAGTGTGTGTACATCACGTTTAAATTGTTATAGCTAGGTTAATATACTATTTGTAGCTATCGTTACTAACGTTAAATGTAATACCATTGCCATGATTACCAATTTGAGGCTCTTTTGGAAATCTGTACAACCGATGAATTTCTAGAAAATCATTGATACAACTTCACTCAGGAAAGTCAGATCTTGCAGCAAAACAATAAGTTAGCTTTTTATGTATACAAGAAGCAAACACATTTCCAAAACAGAGAAACATGAGAAACGGGACCGTTACTAACGTTAAATGTAATACCATTGCCATGATTACCAATTTGAGGCTCTTTTGGAAATCTGTACAACCGATGAATTTCTAGAAAATCGTTGATACAACTTCACTCAGGAAAGTCAGATCTTGCAGCAAAACAATAAGTTAGCTTTTTAATAAACGAATTGGGAGACGCAATGATGTCGAAATCTATGTGGAAAAGGGAATCAGATAACTATTGATAGACTCGATCAAGTCTTGTACCACTGAAGGGTGATTAGAGGTAATACACGTATCGGCGATGGGGAGCTAAAGTTTGTTTCAGAATATAAAAAGCAACACCATCAGAATATATCTTACTCTGTACAACACACATGTTGATGGATACTCGTTTGAAAATAACCCGCCAGTGTATAGATCATTCTTTTAACGCTTGTTTTTAAAGGGTTGCTTGAAGGTCGTGCATTGACTTGATCTGAACAACGAATAATATGGGAGCTAAAACCTTTTGTTATGGGCACGCATGAGTAAAGTGGATTCTCTGTATAATAAAAGGTCACGTTTTTTAACCTGGGGTACATTTGTGTTACATGGGTATATTTCATGAAATTTCCTCCTTTTGCAGTTTCAGTAGAATATATCAAAATGTTTACATCTAAAGGGTATGAAACCATATATATTTAGCCTGCTTATAACCTAAGGATTGTAAATATGCGAACTAGAAATCAAATATACAGGGTGACCTAACATTATACAGGGTGTAACAATTGAAGTTTTATACAAAATGATGATTTACTTTTTTTCTTCCACTTTCTATATGCAGGAGCTATATGAAGGCTAGGGATGTTTTATTGTGTTTGAGTAAATTACCCATCCAGCCATATGCAACATTAATTGGCCAGCTTATTAGGAAATATATATACAGGGTGGTCAAAATACGCAATTTCAAATACTGAAAACCCCCACTAAATTAGACAAGTGATCAAATATATTGCAATGAGCCTAAAAGAGATACAGTTGTGATCAGGTTTGAGTGTTAGCATTAGGGTAAATCATCACCATGACATTAAAAAGTACTGTTTCGCGTGATAATTTAATATACAGGGTGGTTCATCCACAGATTTCAAAATTAATTAATTAGCTTAATTAATACTTTAAGTAAATGGTGTAAAGCATGCTTATATCATTTAGAACCAAGATGACATCAAGACTAAGTATAAGAAAGCTATAAATTACAGGACAGCACTCCATTTTCACCCATATATTACACAGCAATTCCTTCCTCCTCCTCAACCACCCCCGACTAATCATACTTAACGAGCTATATTAATCAAATCGAAAGTGATAACAAGAAATCCTCTTCAGATTATTAAAGGGTATTAAATTATCTTTAAAATAAGCCCAAACATAAGTCAATCTGATAGAGGGTTACAAAAATACCAAAGCCTAAAGACAAAAATTCCATTTGCACCTAATATTACACAGCTATCCCTACTCCTCCTCCACTTCCTCCTCCTCCACTTCCTCAACCACCCCCGACTAATTATGCTTAATGAGCCGTATTAATTAAATCATAAGAGATAGGTTTTTTTTCTTCTTCTTTTCAGATTATTTAAGGGTATTAAATTGCCTTTAAAACAAGCCGAAACACAAGTCAATCTGATAGAGGGTTACATAAATACAAAAGATTAAAGACCAATTTTTTTTAAAATGTAACAAAACCACCTTTTATGGGTGCCCAGGTTAAAAAACGTGACCAAAACAAGATTTCTTATTTAAGATCTGGAATAAAGGTTACCAGGGGACATTCGCTTCAACGATGCTCCTATGCGTACATCAACTGAAAGCCTGGTCCGATGGTAGTCAGAGGCGCCATAGCCAGCACTCGCAACACCACCAGAAACAATTGATTTTGTTCTTTCTTTTGAAGATATGTGCATATTGTCTCATTCAGTAGATAGCGCAATCACATGTGGCACTACTTCAGTAGATAAGCGCATGTATAACCGTGGTGGCAGTGCTAATAGCGCATAGTTACGTGTGCCATTACTACTATTATACGCATGTCACACTACATTCACACGAGGCATTACTAGGTGTGCTAAGTTAGCACATGTGTATGCGGTGGCGCGCTATCGTCAGTAGATAGCGCATAGTCACATGTGGCAAGTTACTATGTGCTATTTTAGTAGACAGCGCATGCGTCACATGTGACATTACTAGTATTTAATATGTGTGCAAGAATTTTTAATTCAATGTGTGCTTCAGTTAGATAGCGCATGTATCACATGTAAATGTGTGCTATTCAGTAGAATACTAACGCTAGAGACGGTTATAGCATATAATAATAATAAATGTTAATAATAATAACACACAGCGCATAAAGCAACGGCACCAATGCGCTTTACAAACAAATGATCAATATCTTAAAAAACTACACATACATTAAAACACATGATAAAAAGATTATAAATATATTCAATGCAAAGAACACCTCAAAAAATACAAACACATTTGTTAAAACAGCCATGAGAAAAATACAGTCAGCTGCTATTGAAAAACATTGCGATTTAAAAGTCAATAAAACATCAATTATGACAAGTTATATGCAGTTTAAAAAAATATACGTCTCACAGGGCCGGGCCGGCCAGAGAAGTGCTCCCGCGCGGTCACAATCAGGTGAGGTGTTTCGTAAAGTGGTATTATTGTGTTTTTTTTATTATCATCCAGTCCAGGAACATTAAAATCAAATCACATCAAACTTTTTTGGATAATGTGTATCGTCAATATCAATATTGTCTGCTTGATCTTACCATGGGATATCAAAGAATGACTCCGCGGCCGGCTAGAACATCGGGAACTTTTCCTAGATCCTAAGGCTTTTATGGAGCACGGGGGACAGATATACTGTTGATTAGCGCATCACTGTCACTTGCATTGCAGTACATACTCAATAGGAACTTGTCAACGATTTTGGTGGACAAACCAAAGAAATCGCACGCATGCGTAGAAAAAAAATAAAGTCCCCTTCTAGGTTAGAGGGCAGTAGAGAGCCTTTTCGATTTTCAGACGATGCCGGACGTACGAATATTTGATAGGTTACATTCGGTGGGGACGTTATGATCCGTCCGCCACTGAATACCGTACGATTTCGTCAATGTTTATACGAACACATTTCACTCCCAGTTTAAAATGTTGAATACGTTTGAATCTTGTGCGTACAATGATGCTATACATGTGACACCGGTCACAAGAGATTCATCATTGACTTGTTGAGCACTAACTACACGGTAAAACGCGTCACTATATTTTGTATCAATATTTTTCAACTTTTCCGTGCCGATAATACTAATTAGTCAACATTTTGACTTCATGTTTAATCCACGGTTCAAATAACCGATGCCTATAATGGTAGCTTAACTGCTATTTTAATTTCCAATAAAAAAAACCTAGTCTTTGGATCGCCGCAAATGAGCTGTCCAAAGCGGGGGGGGGGGGGGGGGGGGGGGGGGGGGAAGGTCTACGAAAATCCTCCCACGTTTGATTTTGGTAGAAGAAACATACGTGCATGTGCCTCCTTTCTATACCTGCATCATATGCAAAATTAACACCCGATCGGTATACCAAAGTGAAATGTCTACCGATCAGTATAGGCCTACCCTTGTATACACAAACAATAAACAGAAGGTAAGTAGAAAATTGGGTTCTCAAAAGTGTAATAAATTAACCAAAATTGGGTTCTAAGTGTATTTTAATCAATAAACCTAATCTAACAAAGTACGGGCCATTCTATACCAATCAAAGAGGGGGCATAATGAAAACCTTTTTGATTACCACCCATCGATATACCAAAATTCGCGAAAAGGCACTCCAAAAGGTAGGCACGTTAATACGTAGTACCACTATATAGTGAGAACCCCGGGTCCAAAGCTATTGGTCGAGGTCTTTAAAAATAGATTGTAACAACATGCAACAAAACATAAAAACTGGTATTGTCCATCTTTTAGTTTCCAGTAAGTTAATGATTATATTAGCGCAAAAATACCAGGCTCCTTTTATGTTGCAAGTTTCAATGTCATAATAACTTCACAATTATTGACGATACTGACACTTGAATTTGTTATCCAGCTCCAGCGGTTTTAGGATGATAATAATTTAGTTACAACATGGGATGAATTTTCTGTTGTTATAATCAAAATCCATCCATTAAAACATTGAAACCAACGGAGATTTAAAAATTACGGCCGTTCGTGTCCACCATCGTCTGGTATTTTCAATTTTCGACTCTACAAATGACGTGTATTTTTTAATATTCATCGACATGATTATTCATTGTATATTCATGACCGTCTCTGCCTTCTATTGTTATAGACAATGAGTGTCCAGGGGTTGATTGTATATCAAAATAAGCAGAAAGTAATCCTCTAACAGCTTAACATGGAATTTAGACATGATCACTCATGCAGGGCAGATCCCATTCACTCGACAATGGCAAGAAGATTGCACAAAATTGGATAATCCCTCCATTCAAATGACTGTAAATGCTCATTTCTTGCAATTTCCTTTTATGCACCTTACCATTGCTTAATGAATGTGCTCAGCCATGCATGAATGAGTACATCTTAATTTCATACAGACATGATAGAGAATTATTGTCTGCTTATTTTGACATGCAATTGTTTAATTTATATTAAATATTTATGTGAAATATTTGAACTTCAATGAGTGTCCAGGAACTTCTTTTGACGAGTGTATTACACGGCTGACATTTTTAAATTACTTTATTATTGTCTGGACTATCTGGTGCAGAAGCTTGTGAAACAATTGAGGCATTAAAATTGCATATTTCGAGCTGTTGTGTGGTTGATATAAAAGAGATAAAGGGTATTTCTGAAGATATTAAATCTGGAAGGTTCTTTGGTGTGTCCTAAAACATACTTTAGGGCAAGTCAAGTGCCAATCAAAAGTGGACATCCAGCTTTGCATGGTATTTTATAACTCATAAACATATATCTCAAATGTCCATATCATCTCAAGTTAAAGACCATGTTAAACCAACTTTTAAGGATGATGAAATAATGTCTTGAATGTTAGCAAATAATTGGTACCTTGATGACCTTTTACCTTTTCAATTGTGAATGAAAGATCCTGGACAATTGACTGCTCTTCATAGAGTGCTTTTAAGCACAGGTATGATTAATTTGTGATGATTAACATAAGTGCTTCAGTTGTGTGGCTTGCAAGCAGGTCTCATTCACCAACAGTTTCCAAGAATTCTGAAAGAGATTTGAAAAGGTCTATTTTATTGTTTAAAATACCATCCGTCCATTCTAGCAGAAGTTAGATTGTTTATATAGGAATTCAAAAATAAATAAAAAGGAATTACTTTGTTATAGCATCAGCCTTGAGTGCATCTAGCAAAAACCTCCTACGCTATTAGCTTTCAAGTCCAACTCTCAAGTTTTGATTGGATGGACATAACACTCCCGAAGGAGCACTGATTGTAAAAACACATCATATGTGTCAACATGAAAACATCTGCAG
The DNA here is from genome assembly GCA_035610835.1 of Ophiura sarsii. NCBI lineage: Eukaryota > Metazoa > Echinodermata > Ophiuroidea > Amphilepidida > Ophiuridae > Ophiura > Ophiura sarsii. Next base: position 13,598,736 of record CM069443.1, read on the forward strand.
GCTTCAATGCATCTTGAAGTTTTGCTACGTACATCAAGAAACTTGCGATTAACCCTTAATGCGCCAATATGGTGTCTTATCTGTGAATGACCATGTTTTATTCTATATGCCCTCCACCTGTTAGGCGATGAAAAAAAACCCTGTTCTATGGGCCCAACAGACACATTTTTTAGAAATGAGTGAAAAAATGTTCATGGAAATGAATACCGACCCAAATAATGTTTTGGGCTTGGCAAAATACAGCAACATTTTTACAGATATTTTGAATTTTTACGGTCATTTTGAAGGGGGAAAAAAAAGAAGAAGAAAAAAAGGAAGACCAACCCAACCTGAAATCTGTTTGCCTGTAGAACAGGGTTTCTTTTGTCGTTGCCTTAATGTGTCATTTTAGAAACCAAGCGTAGCAATAGTTCAATTCTTATATAATCGCTTCTATGAAAAGCGTAGCCAGAATGTTTTTCAGAGATTATATATGTATCATGACATCCATCTCATCCATCTCAGATATGTCGATGTATAAATCCATTCACTATCTTTGTACATCTTTACTGCTGGCAGTCAGGCAGGTTATATATAACCAGTCATAACAAAGGGGCATTCGTCGTATTGAGGAAGTAAAGCATGAAAAACCAAAAGAAATAAAAAAGAATTTCCACCTAATATTTCACATAAAATCTTAATGCATTGACCAAATGTATCTATCGAGGTGTCATTTTAAAGCTTACAAATATGCTTTGCATGCAACTTAAGTCTAAATTTTCATTTTGAAAGACAAAAGCCCCCTTTTAATGCGACTGGTCACATACAGTGGCCTTGGAAAAAGGGGTATCCCCTCCTTCCTCCAACTCCCAATATTCTAAGATGTCACTTGGCAGGAATTCTCTGATTTGATTACATTTAGAACATTTTTTCACATTTTTAGGAAATGTGTCTAAAACTTGGGTACATGTATATGCTTAGACTAGTGTGGGGAATGATATAGTGGGAAGAATTTGTATTGCCAGAGGAAAAAAAATTGTATTTATTTTTAGGGTAATTGTAATGATTTTAGGGTAATTGTAATGATTTTCTTGAGAAATATGACATAATTTTCCATCATTGCTCTAGGAAATTGGCGTTTCGCAGATTTTTCCCCAGGATTTTTTTAAAAACAGTAAGCGACTTCCCTAAATATTTGCATTCTTCATTCAGATAGGGTTTTTAGAACAGTGGCATACCCAGCTTTTGGAAACTGGGGGGGGGGGGGCATGACCATAGTTGTACCGAAAGGCATGATTTACCGACAATTGTTAAAACTTTTACAGACTCCAAAATAATGTGCTAAACTTGCACAATTTTTTTCCGCCAGCAGCTGAAATCTTGATAAGGGGGGGGGGGGGGGGTAAGGGGGGGGGGGGGGGGGGGTATTGATGAGGTTTTCCACAAATCCGGTCGAAAAAAATTGCATGGTCAAAATCGCAAATCTACCAATGGATGTTCAATTTTACCAACGGGGTTATTTCAGGGGGGCACTGGACCCCCTGGGTACTCCACTGGTTTAGAATGAGTATGATCTACCCATCTTAAGTTCAGTCAGTTCCAAATTGGCAAGTCTCCTTACAGCAGCGAATTAATTTATAACTGACTAAACTATATACTTCCATAAGAGCTTAAAGCACAGAGTGACAGATGGGCTTGTCAGTTGAAAACAATCTTGTCCACCCTAACCCCACCACTACCCCATCACACTACCACATGCTTGTCTGTCAAATTGTTCTCTTGATTTTGAGAAGTTAGCAGCATATTAAATAGATACTGTTAAAGTGGAAATTTCACGCTGCATATATATTCATGCTAAAATCAACAAAAAACACACAGATATATTCATTTTTGTAGGTACCGTATTATCCCTATTAAGCACCCAGGGCGGTTAACTAAGTCATTTTGGGTGGGCGCTTATTTGTATACTGATTAACAAAGTTGTTGACCGTCAAGGTTGCAAAATTCAACAACCTTTACGTCCCAAGACTGCAAAATTCGACGTTTTGCAATTCAAGATGGCGGCCCCCACGAATGACAATAAACACGAAACGTGCGTATTTCGGATGGTTTCTGTTGCTGTTTGAAGGCATAGCACATGGTTTAAGTTCACTTTTGGATCACAAACAATATGTCAAGTATGTCTGAAGTTAAAATAACCACAATTTCCTCTTTATTTTCAAGCAATTTGTAGTCCGAGACTTAATGTGATGCGAGTAACTTTTAAGTAAGCTTATTTTTTGGGTGGGCGGTTAATTAGTTTATTTTTAAAGTCACCTGAGAAAAAGGGGGTGGGCGCTTATAAGGTCCTGGGCGCTTAATAGGGATAATACGGTAGGTCTATGTAAGGAAACCCAAAATTGCAAAAAAAATAACAAGCAAAATTGTTCAAAATGTGTAGAGCGCAAAATATTATAAGGAGTTGAAATTGCCTTGTAAAGTTCATCCATGTTTCACATACGTCTCTGGAAACTTTTCTATTCCTAATGAAATTATGTCTGACTTTTTCTTAGCTTTAGAATTTACATTTAGACTACATTGGGAATTAATGTACTATTCTCGTCAGAGTGTGTATATCAAATCACACAATAGTAAAAATAATAGGTATTGACAAGGGGAAGGCAGTATAATCATAGGGAAGTAATTTGATTAATAGTCGCTGGATGATAATCAAATGTCTAAATGATACACATCAACATGTATCGGGGGGGGGGGGGGGGGGCACTTTTGTACTTAGGGGATGGATGGTCCTGGATTAAGTTTTTCGAGATATCAAAGCATTCATTTTTACAGTCAAATGCTGGTATTCTCTATTATATTATTTATTTATTTATTTATTCTGAAAACACTATTAAAACAGCGGCACCCATTATTTTTTCAGTGCTTTCATTGAATCATGGTCCTCCATCCTCAGCCATTATTTTCTTAGATTCAAAGTCTTTTTCTATTAACATTGGGGGGGGGGGAGGCTTTTATTTTAGGTTTTTTAGTAAAGATCATACACATTACACACATTGGCCACTTAACCATATTTTGCCCGAAACAACTTATTAAAATTAACCTTTTTTCTAGATTTGAGTAACACAAAAAAAGGTTCAAATATGATGTACAAATCCTCAACTTAAGCACAAATGCTTTATATTTATGCACATAAGCCAACCTATACAGGCCACATGATTTCTCCATCCCATGGTCACATTATCCAACGATTCCACATTGGTAAATTATTTTAGTCCTTGCCAGTGTGGGTTGAATTTTCACTTCTATTCGCATCCTATGGCCCTTACATAAGGCAACAAAACAAACCATATTTGTCTCAGAAGAAACCTGAAAAATGTAAAATGTGATTTAAAAAAAACCACCAACAAATTGAAGCTGATATGATACTTCACAATGTGAAATTCATATTTGTAGAAGCAAAGTCCAATAAAGCACTGGATTCAGTCATTTAAATACTGTTTTAATATTGAACAAAGAGTCCATACAGTCATAACTTGGCTTATGGTTCAAGAAAAATTGAAGAGAAAAATAATATGCGGTACAATGTTAATTTTAAAAGCTATATGTGCGGTCTTCTGAAACCAACTTTTTTATTTGGCCTAATCTGAGTAGTCTTTTAGTTTAAAACATTCAAACCTTGATTTTGAATAACTAGGAAGCAAGATATTTTAGTGTCATGTTTATAAATGTAATTTGACAAAAAAATTGCATTTTGAGAAAAGAATTTAAAGATAGAGGGCGTTCCATGAAAAAGATCCCATCTATGCCTTTAACATGTGAAAAGTATAGGAATGCTATTTAAACGAATGCAAATTGAAAGCCAAGATTAAACCACTCGCTTGCTTATGACGGCCATTCGTATACCAATTTAATACAGAGCCAAAGTAGCACAGGATTTAACAGCGGTGAAATCATTCAATCGAATTAGCGTTCCTTGCGGACCATTTAACTTATATGGATGCAATGCCTAGGAGCTGTGCCGGACTTGGCTGGTAATTGGCATAAGTGTTATGTTGGTGCTTTGGTGAGGCCAGATTATGCAAATGCTGGTATCGTGTGGTATTTATTATGTGTGTTCTTTTAATCGAAGCTAGAATGTGGTGTTGATTTTTTAAATTTTAAATCAAGCCATTATGCAATCATCGCAATGTAACTAAAATTTGATAATATACTGTCTGATTTAAGCAATTCACTTCGTGCAAAAGTTATTCCCAGGGTGCAATGATGAGAACAATAACAGTCCTTGTTTAATTTCATAATTAATCAGAACAAGTGTGATTGCCTGGCAACATTACCACCGGCACTTAAGATGAAGTACAAGATGTCCCAGAATGATTTTTCGAAAAATATTGAAATAAAACAACAACATTGCAGTCCAAATCTAATACCTGAAATATGATCCTAGTTACTCTGTTGTGTTTCATCAAGATATCTTAATCCATTGCGATATGGCATGACATTAGTGAAAATTTGTGAAAATCTGTTTTTAGCATATTTCAATTGATAAACTCATAACAAACTTTCAAGACTGGTGCTTAAGGAAGTGTAGTATAAATCACCCAACCTGAACTATTCCCTCACACCATTGCATCCAGTTCTGGACTAGGTTAGAATTGAAGAAGTTAATGCATTATTTTCTTCAACATAATGGTTGACACTGACAACCAGTTTTGTTATCCACAAGTTCTGATTGCTATGTTACAACATCAACACACTCCTCTTGCTTTATATACAGTCATCACAATAAGTAACTGACCAGGTAATAAATGAGCTGATAACTCTAAAAGTATAACTCCTACATACACATATTAAATTATAAACATGTTGAGAAATTTCTCTTCTTGAATTTGAGATATTACACGCTAAGAATGGCCAATTATTAAGGAAGTTACAATCCCAAATGTACTGTCAAGTCTGATTTTCATTTTCACATTTCATTTTCAACACAGGGACTCAGACCGGCAAATTATTGATTACTGGTAGTGGTAGTGCCAATTCACCCGTCGATGGCCTGGTAGTTGGATAGTCGACCGGTGGCATTGTTTTATCTTATTGCTTTATCTGTCATACTCTCCCTGTGTTGAAAAGAAAATGTTAAAATGAAAATCAGACTTGCCCTAACGTTTGGGATCGTTACTTCCTCATTAATCAACCATTCTTAGCGTGTAATATCTCAAATTCAAGAAGAGAAATTTCTCAACAAGAGTTATCAGCATGTTTATTACCTGGTCAGTTACTTATTGTGATGACTGTAGAGCAGAGTCAACACGTCAATTGGTAATAGCATTGTAAATCAAACATCTTTCAATCTCCATGGATAATGTGTTTTATAAGAATAAAGAGTGTAGACGGGTGTGCGGAACTATTTGCATTACATCATAGTATCATTGTTATTATCCTGTTTTCTAAGAATTGGACATATTGAATCTATGCTTTGAATAAAAAACATATTCATTTCATATAGCATGTACATTACCACAGGTGTGTTGCCAGGTCTTATGTTAGGAAATTTGAACTATGAAAGAGTGAATGAAATATTGTCATGAATATTTTACTTTTTGATAAAGATACAGATTTTTCTGTCTCAGAATATCTGATATGAAATAGAGAAACATGATATGAATACCGGAGTATTGCTATCTTCATTAGATAGCAATACATATTCAATGTGAATGATTTGGTAGTTGATATAGATATATTTTGTATGAGTAGCAGTATGAAGGATTGCTATCTTCAGTAGATAGCCATTCTCAGGTGATAAGAAGTGTTACAACAGTGTTTTGTTTGAGAGTTATCATCAACGCAAACATAACTGCATGTGAGAATTTAAAGTATTCATATAATATTATTCCTCTTCACCAGAGTTTACATACTTCACTTTCACGAACCTGAATTGTTACATCATCCTGCAGACATAAACAAACACAGCTAACCTAGTGTGATGATGGTGATGACAAAACAAACTGTTGACATTTCAATTGGACATGTAATGATAAACTGTTAAGCGGTTTGCTTTATCAACTGGAAATGTTTATGGTTTGTCAATGATGTATGCAATCATTTCTCTATACAAAACCTTAACAGATGCTCCATGTGTAGTTGACTGCTTGTTATCACAATCAAATCAACCCTCACAACATGTACGCATTACTGTAATTCGCATACAGATATTTGTGCATGTTGAAATAAAATAGTCGGAACAAGATTGATTTATTTTCACAAATGCCCAACTTGAATGGTTAGGAATATTTTTAAGACATCACACAGCAGTTATTTTTGTAACCAAAGTATTGCTATCTTCAGTAGATAGCAATGCCTCATTTATGCAAATTGTTAGGTATCTAATGTAGATATTATCTATTTAAACAGCAGTTGTTATAGTTGCTGGAGTATTGTTGTCCTCAGTAGCTGGTGGTACAAAGGTATGAGTTGTTAGGTTTGCTATATGGTCATTGTCTACAAAAATGGCAGTTATTTTTACTTGAGTATATCTATCTTCAGGAGAATTGCCATTTCCAGTGTATTGTAATGAGATGTACACAAGTGTACAAACTGTTTTCTCTTAGACTTTAGACATTTCTGTAACCCAAACATTTCAAGCATTCAACAGTATCAACTTCATTCCCCTTCATCACATACTGCCCATTCACGAACCTGAACTGATATGTCATGCTACAGACATAAACAAACACTGCTAACCTAGTGTGATGATGGTGATGGCAAAACTGTTGACATTACAATTGGGACATGTAGTGATGAACTGTTAAGCGGTATGTGCTATCAACTTGAAATGTTTGCGGTTTGTCAATGATGTGTGCAATCGTTCTCCATATGAAATCCTTGACAGATGCTACATGTGTAGTTTGATGTTCACCATCGCAATCCAATCTTCACTCACAACATTTGCTCAGTACTGGACAAAGTGCAGCCCTTTTGCGTACAGATACTATCACTTGCAGGGAATGCAAACTTTCCTCGTTAATTTGTTCTTATGGTTAGGGTAAGATTTAGGTATCTTCCCATCTTTTACTGTCAGAATGTGTGCAGTTTTACTTTCAATGATGTTGTGTTGTATTGTATTTCGTACAGACATTATCTATACAAACAGCAGTTGTTATGGTTATTAGAGTTTTGCTTTCCTCAGGAGAAGTAATGCCTGTGTAATTGGTTAGGGATGTGATTAAGACATACAAATGGTAATTGTTATGGTTACCAAAGAGCTTAGCAATACAATAGAGATATGTGTGTGGATGGTTAGGGATTTGATTTTGACATACAAGCAGTATTATTATGGTTATAATAGAGTTGCTATCTTCAGTAGATAGCAATTTTGTTGGCCGCAGTTGTTTAATTTGGCATGGAGTGTGTATGGAGTGCTGAGAAATTTGTCTTTTAATGTTTCACCAGATACCATTTTCTTTTAGATAACAGCCATAGAATATCATTTTTGTTAATATATTAAATAAAGAAGCTATTTTAACAAGAAAGTCTGCAATATAGTGTGATTTTGTTTACTTCACCATTTACTCAAATAGCAATCTGTCATGCCAGGGAGTAACTTGGAACAGCCATAACTGACCAATCAGGTGTCAGTATTCCATTCTGTAACATCACTGCAACCGATAGAATATAATAAAGATAATGTGAATGGTTAGCAAATTGATTTTGACATAGGAGCAATAATTGTTAGGGTTATCAGAGAGTCACTATCTTCAGTAGATAGCAGTACCTAAGAGGTGTGAATAGTTAGCGATTTGACATGCATGTTATTGATATGGTTATCAAAGTATTGCAATAATATGATAAAGATGTGTATGTGAATGAGTAGGAATAATTTGCTATTGATACAGTTGTTTTATTGTTATAATAAAATAACATGAATGGAATAAAAAGCTCCATAGATGAATCATAGGGAAGATGAAACTCGCTTTATTTGATATATATATACAGGGTGAGTCAAAAAGACTGCAATAGTGGAAAGAAGCCATTTTGTTTTCAAAACCAAAATGAATATTAAAACTTTTTAAACGTTTCAAGAATGATGTATTTAATCCTAACTTTGTGTGAAAAAATGAAGTCAATATCATTTTCCGTTTGCCTTTGGTGAACCTTTTGACCATTGCACCCATTTCACACGTTTGTCCACGAGATACCCAAATATGCATCAGATCGCAAAATGTGCCTCTCATTCAAATTTGGAAACTTTAGTTCATTTGTGATGTTATTGGAATTTGAATGCATCCTTTCTTGTTTACATGTGAGTTAGCATAATCAATTATAATCATACCTATGCTATGAAAGCGTATAATGTTCTAAATTTTAATAAAAAACTGACATTTTTAAAAAATTTTGTTGGCGGGATATTCAAATATGAAAATGCAATGTTTGCCATTTCAAATGAAAAATCACTGTGCTCGTGGACAAACAGGTAAATTTTGTTGTGCAGCAAAGAGGGTCACCAAAGACAAACGAAAAATGCGACCGATTTCATTTTTTCACACAAAGTTAGGATTAAATACATCATTCTTGCAACGTTTAAAAAGTTTTAAAATTCATTTTGGTTTTGAAAACAAAATGGCTTCTTTCTACTATTGCAGTCTTTTTGACTCACCCTGTATATATATGAGTTTGTAAAATTATTTATTTTACAAGTTTAAAAGACAGATGTATGCTTAAACATTTTGAAAAGCTGGATTTTATCTGTAGATTTAAAATACTACTCAGTTAGAAACACAGTTAGAAACATGGACAACTTACAACATAACATATCATGTACTTACAATGATCCCGTATCTCTCCCACAGACTATGTTGATCCGACTGATTAGATTGGGTTGTTATACAGCCTTGCCATTCTCTATCAAGATGAAATTATTGATTTGCGATGATCTTGTTAAAAGAGGGGAAGGATGCGATGTTTTATCTTGTGCGTAATAATTTTTAACAAGAAAAACATGGTGAAAAAGAGGTTCCCCAAGATTATGCAAGATTTGTTATGTAGGCTTATCTTGATGTGGATATTCAACAAAAGATATATATTTCTAAACATTTGTTTAAAAGTCTGTTTTCATCCGTATTTGTTGTGATTTACATAAATTAAAACACCATGTTTATTGTAATTCCACACCTACAGGCTATGTTGATTTGACAAATGGATTGGGCTGTTATAAATACAAGCATGCCAATTTGTTAACAAGAAGGGGAAGGTTGCTGTGTTATGACTTGTGATTATGTCTTAAAAATTAATAGTATCCCTGATAATATGTCAGGCTAAGGAAACGCATGATGGGTAAAAAGTTACTGTAGTCTTATTTACAACTCTACCAAATTAGGAACCACTTCATACTTATAATTTGAACATATACTATATATTGTAGATATCTGTATGCAGTAATGGAAATACCCACATGACTATCAACCCAGGGGGTTGTCTAAGGAACTACACACTTTGTAGACTTATAATATGTAATAATGATAATTCCTTGATTCACCTGCTGCTGGCACTGTGATCCAATGGATCAGATATACAGATACGTTACAACACAATCCTTGTCATTTTCTACAAAAAAAGAATGATTGTATTTAGAAGATTTGCCTAAGCTAGGTGATGGTTGATATATTGTATCTTTGGATAATATTTTGATACAAAAAAAAATTGGCGGATCAGTAGTAACCAAAGCCTTATGCAAGACACAAATCGTACCTAAGTTTATCTTGACATAGATACAAGACCAAAGATATGACGACTTCAATGAATGGGATATATGCTTAAACCAATGTAAAGGTTTAATTATATCTGTCTTTATTGTCAAGTGTATAATTTTAAAGCACTGTACAGTTGCATAATATCAAAGCACTTCTCAGTTGCAAGACTGTAAAGCGTAGCACAGTGTCAATTACAAAGGAAAGTGATACAAGTTAATCCATCTCTTACTATGACAATAATTCCCACCTTGCCTTGCCGCTCTTATTGGTGATGTTGATCTAACTGATAAGATAATGTATTAGACAGCCTTGCCATTTTCTTGAATGGAAACAAGCCCACTGATTTGATTAAAGTTAGGGGGACGGTTGATACATCACAGGTAAATACTAGATTGCTGGATACATAAGCCAAAATGTTTAAAGCCTCATCGTACCTAGTTTTCGCATGTAAATTTGTCCATCTTAATGTCTTTCCACTAACCTTAGTGTAGAATTACAAACAAACATAACTTTTGCCACTTCCAAATTTATTTGCATAATAAACCTCTTCACAGCCTACATATTTATTTTCAACAGCTTTAAAAGGTCATTGGGTGCCTGGACCTGGCCTGTTATACGCTACTTGCACGCAATCGTGTCACGCGATGCACAAACATGCATGAAACCACCGACGCAGTGTGGCGTGATAGTGCATGGTGAGGGGAGAGCCTCTCTTTCAGTGGTTCCATCTGTACCGTGCAAGTAGCGTATAGGCAGAAACATACCTACTTTTCACGATTTACTATAGCTTAAGTGAGCCAAACATGATCAATAGTTATTGATCGAAAGTCAGATACGCTGATGCCTTAAATCACCCAGGTCCACCCATAATGCATTACTAAAGCCCTGCATGCTGGGAAACTGTGGGGATTTGTGATTACTGCTAACCTCATCAAAAATAGCTAGCTATCTGCCTGTAAGCAGTGGTCTATGCTATAACCTGGACGACTCAATACTTTTGTGCTGTTTTTTGTTTGTTTGTATAATTGATTTCCCCCCAAAAGCAGATGATAATAACTTGAAGGGAATCCTTCAAATGTGATGTGTACTAAACAATGTTTGAAAAATGACAAGGATAATGATATGAAAATGTCGTCTTCTTTGTTGAATTAACAAGGGTATAAAAATGTCACCCCAAATGGGAAAGAGACAAATGAACACCTTGGGCAGGTAACAACATTGAACATACCACTAATTGTGAAGGGGAAAATCACACAGAGATTTAATTAAGAAAAACAACCTCCCAACTAGTCCAACTTCCTCTTTCTACCCTGATAGCTAAATGATGCGTCCCTGCCATACTGTAATTACTCCACTCACAAGTACCAGTATACAAGCAGTCATTTGTAAATTATGTGTAGGCATGGTAATTGCTACAAAATATGTAGTATCATTAAAGATGTACACAGCAATCTTCTTCTTATAGGTGTCTACATAGGTGCCCTTTTGGTGAATACATACTCATTTGCCATGATCATTGGGTAGGCAATAGCAATATGTGGTGGTTCAAAATTACTTGGCGTCTCATACCATGGCTTTTAAAATTATAATCTGTAGTTGAAAACAGGTCTTTCAACTAGATGATTGTACTCTGCATTAGGAAGAAGAGGGGTTAATACATATTCTAGTCATAGTCAGGCAAGGGCTGGCGGTCTTCTTTATCGAGCCATTGTTCTTGAGCGTCATAGCTATTGAGATTGTTGCAATCCCTTCATTCAGTGTAGCGTTTACTTCCCTCCATTTGTCACAGTAATGGTGGTTAAAACCCGCATTGGAGTTAGATCTGTCATTTTATAATATGAACGCTAGAATATACACTGACATTGCCGTTAAAATTCGCACCTCTAAAACTCTTAGGGATACCGAAAATAAGACCTGATTGATTTAAAGCATTATACTACAAGCCATCTTAGTTGACAATTGTCAGGTATCTAAAATATGTATCGAATACAGCTTTGAGCTATGTGTTGAACCTGTGATATATACTGCCGGCCATTTTGTTTATTACCTGTGGGTAATAATTCTCATGAGCAGGTGCCTGAATTTCAGCACTTTCCACGGGCAGAAGCAGGTCTCCAATAGTTTATGTCTGTACACAGTACAGTTCTGTGTAAATCCATTTGCGAAAAGTATTGCCATAACCTGAAATATTTCCTCATCGATAAAAAACCAAAATGGCTGCTAGATAGTAGTTTATGACTGGGCACAAAGGTACATTCTGTTGGCAAAATAGGAGATAAATGGCAAAGCATAATGTAAAGCATATGGAATATAACAAAGGAAGAACAAATTGGTGGTTTTTTAGGTCGTCCGTAGGAAGAGACCTTATGGCAGCATCCTTCGTGTGTAGTCTGTGTGTGTAGTCTGTGTGTGTGTCAACAATTTGGTATACACTTTTTGGTATACACTTTTTGTTACAATTTGGTATACACTTTTTGTTTTGTCCATTTCTTTTCCATACAATGTCCAATTGCAATCAAACTTCGGTCATAGATGCAACATGGGAACCTTCATATGTTAATGAGGTCAAAGGTCACATACCAAGGTCAAAGGTCATCCGAGGTCAAGATGTATATGTAAAAGTGGCTGCATATGTAAAATTGATTACATTTGTTCATTTCTTTTCCATACAATGACCAATTGTAACCAAACTTTGGTCATAGATACAACATGGAAACCTTCATATGTTAATGAGGTCAAAGGTCACATACCAAGGTCAAAGGTCATCTGAGGTCAAGATGTAAATGTAGAAATGGCTGCATATGTAAAATTGATTACATTTTTCCATTTCTTTTCCATACAATGTCCAATTGCAATCAAACTTCGGTCATAGATGCAACATGGGAACCTTCATATGTTAATGAGGTCAAAGGTCACATACCAAGGTCAAAGGTCATCCGAGGTCAAGCTGCATATGTAGAATTGATTACATTTGTCCATTTCTTTTCCATACAATGACCAATTGTAACCTAACTTTGGTCATAGATACAACATGGAAACCTTCATATGTTAATGAGGTCAAAGGTCACATACCAAGGTCAAAGGTCATCTGAGGTCAAGATGTAAATGTAGAAATGGCTGCATATGTAAAATTGATTACATTTTTCCATTTCTTTTCCATACAATGACCAATTGCAACCAAACTTCAGTCATAGATACAACATGGACACCCGCATATGTTAATGAGGTCAAAGGTCGCATAGAAAGGTCAAAGGTCATCTGAGGTCAAGATGTAAAAATTAGTACACTTTTTTTTTGTCTCTTGTTCATTTTTTTTTTGTCTCTTGTTCATTTTTCCATACAATGACCAATTGCAACCAAACTTGGGTCACGGATGCAACATGGAAACATTCATATGTTAATTAGGTCAAAGGTCACATACCAAGGTCAAAGGTCATATGAGGTCAAGATGTAAAATTAGCTGCATATGTAAAATTAATTACATTTAAACAGGTGAAGTACAATTGCAACCAAACTCCAGGATGTTTATTTTATTTTTTATATCCTGGATCCGCTAGTGGTCTAACCTCTTTCTTTCTAGATGCCTGTGGTTTGAGATCCACCTTGTTTTTAATCTACCCTATAAACGGACGACCTATTTGGGACCGCTGTCCCTATTTTTTTAGTGTGTGGTGGGGATTTCTTTTTTGGGAGGGTATTTTTTGTTTTTGTTTTTATTTGTTTGTTGTCGTTGTTTGCTGTCGTTGTTTGTTGTTGTTGTTGTTGGGGTTTTTTTTGGGGGGGGGGTGGGGGTGGGGGGGGGGGTTCGTTAATATCTCAAAAGTGTTATCTTATTAAAAAGTATCATGAACGAGCTAGGTTTAATTTGGGGCAAAATGTCGTGTCTGTCAAGAGTAGATACGGTGTACTCTTTTGACACGATGCTCCACATATCCATTTTCACTATATACTGATTGGTTATTTGTAAAGCTTTTTATACTAGGATTAGGTGGTTACAAACAAGCAATCATAAACTACGCTCGCAGGTATATTGTGAGAAGCTGCTATCATATGCATACACTTATACTGTGTGTAGTTTTTGTTAGAGGAACCAAGCTTGCTGCCCTTTGAGTTATTCCTTAACCCTAACCCTACTACACCATGCGGCAACAGACTGCAAAAGTCACCATGACCCCCGACATTTGAACCATGGACCTCCAGCACCAAAGCCCACCGGCATTCCAATACACCACGGCTGTCAAGGCTTCTCGGCTCAGTATACTTCACCACGGCTGTTAAGGCTACTCGGCTCAGTATACTTTGCCTTATATATAACCTGGGTCCATTTTATAGCCCAAAAAATTGCACTCCGGGTTATAAAAACAGGCTGGCATTGTTCTTGTCGTGTCGTGTACAGTCATAGGGTTAGGGATTTATAGGAAATCTATTTGAGAAAATTGTCTTTTTTGATTTGGAGGAATGACTGTTGTATTTTAATATTCTGGCAGATTCAACTGTAACAAATCAGTATGCTTGCCCTGAAATATGGTTTGCTGATTCCTTGTTTTTCAGAGCCATAGCTATAACAATGGTAGTTTTTTAGATTTATTTAATTACAATATCCATTTAGATGCTTGATCTGAATTTAAGTGAAGTCATAAATTTGAGAATTTTCAGGAAAAAAAGAGAAATAATTAAATAATTGGCTTAGATTTTTTTTAAATGTAGAATTTGGTCCATACCTTTTCTGAAAATAAAGAAATACATAAGAACTCTTAAGGTAGTGGGCATTTTTCAGAAAAACAAACAAAAACATAAGCCTAGAATGTTTAATAAAGGTAGAATTATATAGAGCTCCTATAACTCTAACCCATTCGGGTGGTTTGTAGCAATAAAGCTAACATGGGGAAATATGGGATAATAATGATACACAAAATAGGGTGTGCCACCCTGGCCGGAGTCCAGGTGATCGTGCATCACGCTAAGGGAGTCAAGTATATCTTTTCAGAGCCTATGTACCTTTGCATAATTGTGCAATGAAACTAGGTAATAGGGGGGGGGGGGGGGGGGTGGAGTTCACCGGCGCGGTGCTTCTGTTGGATTTGGTTGGTTACATGTAGGTTTAGGAAGTAAATTCACACTTAATGACTTCCAAGCCAGATAGCTAACATTTAATCATGTAGCTGGTACTTAGAATGAAACACAGGTTTGTTTCGTGGAATAGGTCCCAAAACTAAATTGCAAATTCCATTTTTAGAATTATTTGTTGATTGCTTTTAGGAAAAATCCATTTAAAAGGTTATCTCAAATGTTAAGATTAAATGTTAGAACGGAAAGGATAAATAACCCTTCACCATTACTTACCACAAAGTAGTTTCCAAATAATTTGAGTTCCATAACAAATTCAAGATACAAATATTATTGACATTTATGTGATCTTCTTTTTTTGAAAGAAATATTAGGATGATTCCATTTCCCACATTTTACAAAGAAAGATGCTAAATATGTTTATTATGGTTTTAACTATTGAAACATTGGTATGTCAAGGCTTTTTTTATAAGTTTCCATTATTATTATTATTATTATTATTATTACACCACAGTTAACAGACTTGTTTTTTATTAAGTTTTTCGCTTTAATTTCCATAAACTGTGGAAGCGTTGGTACGAGGTCTAAATATAGGCTAGTCGGTGATGTGTAATGTAAGATATAAGAGACAGTAAAAGAAAGCCGTTAGCACACCCTCAGCACCTGAGCACGCAGGCATGCAAACATTAGCCACCAAATGTGTTTGAACTACCCCAGGCCTTAAGTAAGTGTGACAAAATTGCAGACTGCATATGGCTTAATTTACAAGCCATGCCATCATGGGATTTGGAGCGGTATAATACATTTCCAGTTTTATTGATGACGAGAAATGGCGAAGGTTTCATTCATGATATGTCAAGTCTTATATGTAGGAGATGTGGAGAGGGCAATACGATACGATACATTTATGTGCTCGGCAACTTCCGCTATCAGGCTCTAGATGTATGTGTGCACGCCATTTTGTGATTCAAGCAGAATCTGGTTTCATATTTCCAACGGAATTTAATTTAATTTGATATAGACCTATATACAAGTACTGTAAAATGGGATGGCTTTGGTGATGGAAAGATGGGATGACTTTGGACAAACTTAAAGGAAGTGCTTATTCATATATTATCCATTCATACACTCTATGTAGTGTTGAACCAATCAGGAAGCAGGAATTACAAATACGCGGAGTGCATTGAAAGTGTCCACTGCACTCCGCGTGTGCGCCGTTCAAATCACGCAGTGCGCGTTTTGTTTTGATTCGTTGTTCAAGATTCGCGGGTTCGCCGATTTTCACTGCGGGTGTTAGCAAACGTGTTAAAGTGTTTTTAGTCGTTTTACATAGATCAAAATTATGCTTAAATTGTGAATTTTTATTTGTATAGTGTCGTGTATGAATTAGGTCAATGCATGCGTATGTTTTGTTTCTCGAAAAATTTGAAAAATCAATGCACTTGCGCAAATGTTGATATGCTCAAAATAGCACTCCCCCTTCGGGGTCGTGCCATTATTCACACATCAACATCAGCGCGCGTGCATTGATTTGTCCAATTTCTCTCGAAACAACACATACGCATTTATTGACGTATAATTCATACACTCTTAGTAGTGTCGAACCAATCAGAAAGCAAGAAAGTAAAATACTTGAAGTGCATTGAAAGTGTCTAATGCACTGCATGTGTGCGCCGTTCAATGAGCGCACCACACGATTTGTTTTGATTCGTTGTTCAGAAATCGCGGGTTCGCTGATTTTCACTGCAGATGTTAGCAAACTTGTTACATGTTTTTATTCATTTTTACATAGATAACAATTATGCTCAAATTGTGAATTTTGACTTGTATAGTGTCGTGTATGAATTAGTTTAATATATGCGTATGTTTTGTTTCTCGAAAAATTAGAAAAAACCAATGCACTTGCGCAAATGTTGATATGCTCACAATAGCACTCCCCTGCGGGGTCGTGCCATTATTCACACATCCACATCAGCGTGCATGCATTGATTTGTCTAATTTCTCTCGAAACAACACATATGCATTTATTGACCTATAATCAATTAATAACTTGTTTATACAAGTCTACAATTATTTACACCCAAAACACATATTCTAGATACTTCTTCGAAATCAGTCTTGAGTGCTCAAAGTGGTCAGAAGAGCTCTTTACAGAGTATTATGCAATTCTAAAAGAGATATTAAGTGATATCTACACCCCTCCCCATCTTATTTCTTTAGAATGTACCCATACCCAAATAGGAACAATATCACTATGGACATTTGAAGATGGAGGGGGGGGGGGGAAATAATGTTATTAAATCCTCTTTTTTTGCAGCGATTAAATCACACATTAAACACTGTAAGACTGAATGGATCTACTCCTCTGAATGACCACTAAATAACTTTTTTTAAATTCACTTCATGGAATCTGGCAATGGACTATCTGCAAATTCAGGTCAATTTGGCTCAATATGTCTGGCCATTATTCCGGTCAATATGTCTGACCATTATTCAGGGCATTAGGGTAGACAGAAAGTACATTCAAGGAATATATTCCTATGGGATTTTATCAAATAAAACATTTTATCAAAGATTTCCCCAGATGGTTTGCTTTTGAAAGCGGTATAAAAGTGTGAAATCCTCGTATGGAACCTGATATGTACTCACGGGTGAACCTTTTAAACATTGTTAAAGCGAAGTAAAGAGTTATATTAGTAGACTTGTTTGACCGACAACCTGTCAGGTGACACTTGTAGTGACTATTTGACCCCGGGGAGGGGGTGTATTCAAATTAGTTTTTGATTAGCAAGGGTTATATACTATTAGTTATTAGGTGAGGTTGGGTCGGATACGGATTATATCTAGCTGAGGATTCTGTATCGGGACGAGGGCGCATTATCCTACTAAAACACTATTAAAACAAAACAAGAACAAATGATTCTGTAAAGTAGTAGTCACCTAAAACCCGAGCAAGTTCAGATGCAATTCGACGATCGTCATGTCGGCGCGCGTAGCAACCCTGCTACAACGCATGCGCAGTTCCTTACTGACCGGATACGGGGGTCGGATACGGGATATATCTAGTCACTAAATTCAAGCGCTTATCCAATAGGAACACGGGAATCGTCTTGATGGTAGGATAAAGCTGGATATTCTAAATCTTAACTGAACGAGTTTGTGACGAAAGGCATGTTGGCCACCTTTAGTTTTAAAATGTAGTGATTCAACAGTGTTTTAGATGGTTGTTACCACAGGATTTTTGCTAGGCAAAGACTGATGACTATAAAGGTCGAATGTGATAAGATACGGACTGAAAGTAAAAAGTAGAGTAATCCATACTTGTCATCTCATAAATGGGTCAAACATGATACATCTTTTTGACAGCAGGTTGTAAAACCAAAGTTCTTTCCTTGTTGTAACAGCTTTACCCTTTTCATACGAACATGAATTCCCACATGGCATATAGAGACAGGCGGTGTAGACCGTTTATTTGATAACTATCTTCAGGTTTTGGCTTCACCTGACATATGGTACAGTTTGCCATTTATCTTTGAGGAATATGATGCGCTGTGAAAACAGGTATTGTACTCAATGAGCAGTGATGTGGGAAAGCGTATGTCTGGAGGATGTTTCCATTTATTACAGAAAAGGTGATTTGATGGCGAGTTGATCGAGTTAGTGTATTGTGTGTGACATAGTAACCTGATTTCAGCAATATCTTGGATCATGCTGAAGGCTTTTGTTTGGTTTATGTTTAAGGTAGAGTGTGTTTGGGGTTGAAGTATGTTTCGAAATCCATTACTCTGCACTTTGTGAGAACTCCAAACTTGTACTAATTTTGCTGAGTGTAAATCCCAACCAAAGTTACCAAACATATGAGTATCCCCCATCCCCCTTCCCTCAAGTCCAAAGTCCCATGTCAACACAAACTGCATTGATTCCTGGTTAGAGACTGGTTTCCTTATAAAGACTATTGTTTTTGTGTGAAAATGCCTCTCTGGAAAAAAGTAATACCAATTATATTGTTAATTCTGATAGCTGTTTTACTAATTTCAATTTTTGAAATGTCTGCCGTGATGATTTATGTTATATACTATAAGATAGCATATGTATTGTTTACTTGGAAGTAAACAAAAGCTGTCAAGTTGTGACTTTATTCTCATGTGAAACACCTCACATTTTTCTGGATATGTCCTTCGGGTGATATGGACTATGGTGACATGCTGACATCCTTCAGATTTTGTATGGTGGCCAAATTTAGAATAGTTTTAAGGTATTTACATAAGGTTGACATCCTGACAAATGACTGGCTGACACCCTTTGAACTTGGCTGTTTATTACATATTAATTATACTCAGCTCTAAAGTTTGGAAACGTTTGCAATATTCTCCTTAAGATTAATTGCTGCCCAAAAATATGCCTTTATTAGAATTTACATAATATTTAATTAAGAAAAAATCTCCTTCGGACACCTATACCTCGATATTCTCCTCAATTGGGCTACATATCCACACTTTGGCTACACGGAAGTAGCCCAAACTGGCAACTCTGTTACCTAGAATGCATACTCTTTAACCCTTTCGTCGAGAAAGCTCCTTCCAATCTTTGAAGAGAAAAAAACCAATAATAAAACATGTGGTTTATTCTGTAAGGTTTCCAAATGAAAAATATGTCAGCGCCTCGGGTTGTTTTTATACAGAAACACCTCATTTTCATGAGAGCTCATGTACCGCATTATTCTGTTATGATATAAGATCATAATGATGAGGGCCGTATCAGCTGCCGACGTAATGCTTTAAAAATATAAAGGCTTTACAGGACACCCATGTACCACACCTATATATTGTATAAGATTGTAATAACAAGAGCTATCTCCATTGCTGACCGAATAAACCCATAAAGGCTTGTTAAGCAGACTATCGGTCGGTGAGCATAATGTCATTTATTACCGGCCTATTAATAGACAAAATACTTAACGTAATTGGTTCAAACCTATTGGGTCTTTGTCACATAGTGATTTAAAGCGTGAAGACT
This sequence comes from Ophiura sarsii, assembly GCA_035610835.1. Classification (NCBI taxonomy): domain Eukaryota; kingdom Metazoa; phylum Echinodermata; class Ophiuroidea; order Amphilepidida; family Ophiuridae; genus Ophiura; species Ophiura sarsii. Next base: position 13,618,541 of record CM069443.1, read on the forward strand.
AGTGTGCTTCATTTACAGTTTATAAATGACTGGAAACATCGTTCAGTCGTACAATTAAATATATCGCATGTCTTGTTGATCAGGGTGTTTTATATTTGAACATAAAATTCATCAAATCTAAAAAATTTACCATAACAAATAGTCTAAATTTATTTATAAAACACCCAAAACATGATACCCCTATATAACCCTTTTGACTGGTTCACTCGTAAAACAGGTTTTCACTAGCCTTATATTGTCAAGATGAATTGCTAAAAACAAAAGGGTAAATAAATGTACACTATGCCTTTACTGTCGGCTAGAATATGAACATTAGTGCTAATACTACTTGTGACGGTCAAGTAAGATTCAAGTAATGTGTCAAGTGTGTGTTCCTCTCACTTAACTATCTCTCTTATCTCCTCAATGGTTGTCATGGAAATATATGCTGCAGATGAAAACAAGTGTATGGGAATTGCGAGAGCGCTTAAGAGCTGGTTCTCAGTATATTTCTTTGATAATTTTTTTGAATATTGTATTATTGTCTGTAAGTTCTTTGAGATCTTAGTGGTGGTGGGTGGGTTAGTGGGTGGTGGTGAATTAGTGGACCCTTAAAAAACAACTCTAAAACTTAGGATTGTGTAAAAGGGAAAAAGTGACATCCCCATGTATTTTCTCACAAATGTCTATGAGACTCGTTTCTTCTGATATCATATCACAGATTTACCCACTTAACTCAAATTACGCCACTAAATTGAAGCTCCCTCTGAATAACTCAAACATCACTGAACTGTAATTCCTTCTGTTAACTCAAATTTAGTAACTAAAGTGTAGTTCCTATTAGTAATTAGCTACTGAAATGTATAGTTCCTTCTGGTAACTCAGATTAGCCAATGTAGTTCCTTCTAGTAACTGCAATTAAGCTACTGAAGTGTATTTACTTATCGTAACTTAAGTGCATCCTTCTAGTAACTCAAATTTTGCGACTAACATGCAGTCTAGGAAATAAAAATTTAGCTGCTGAAGTATAGTTCTCCTGTAACTCACATTTAGCAACAGAAGTGCAATTCCTTCTAGTAACTCATTCAAATTTAGCCAATAAAGTGTAGTTCTTTCTAGTTATTAGCCATTGGAATGTAGTTCCTTCTGGTAACTCAAATTTAGCCACTGTAGTTCCTCTATAGTTTATTCAGTTCCAAATTGGCGAGAAATATTCGTTTTTTTAAGCGCGATTTTGGCATACGCAAACGTCACACATACAATGACACTGCGACATTGCGCCATGCGAGTTTTTGCGCGTGACGCTCTTCTGAATTAATTCGATGCTCTAAACAGGTTTCGCCAATTTGGAACTGACTGAACTATAATAACTCAAATTCAGCCACTGAAGTATAATTACTAATTGTTACTCACATTTAGCCACTTCTATCTAATAGCTCAAATTTAGCCATTGAATTGAAGTTCTCTTGTAACTATATAAAATGTAATCACCCAGAAGATCAAACTTAGTAACTGAAGTGAATGAAGTTCCTTCAAGTAAATACCATGTGTATCTAGTGGCATTCTTCTATTGAATTTGTCTGTGGCTGTAATATCTTGACCTCCATCTACAAATAGCAAGATAGCCGTTCAATTTATGTTTCGTATATAGGGAATACGTCGTAAGTAGAGCATAACTGATGTGTAAGAGTATGAAATAAATAAAATATCATTGAAGCAGAAACATACATATACATGTTTGTTTTATCAGGATTGAGTTCACTTAGGTGTAAAACATGAAGTGCTGTGATAGTGATTAAGCCTTCAGGGCATAACAAATATAGATACTGCAAACATGTCTAGGTAAAGAGGATTTTTAAGGGGTAATACTCCTGGGGCCAAGGGGGTCCAAGAGATCAAAAGAAAAGTAAATTCACATTTTTGATGAAGGTATATAAAACATATGGTCATAAAGTAATTGACTAGATAGCCGCTACCGCCTTTAGGGCACAGTGAATGTGACTGGTACTACTGGCATTTCTGGATATTTAAGGGGGACAATACCTCTGGGGCCATGTGTTCAGGGGGCCTGAAGAAGTAAAGAATTGATTGATTAAATTGAATTGATTTATCAGATAATTATATAGAATTCCATATTCATATTGTCTTCTAATTATGAAAGGCTGGACAAAAGAAATATGTTGTCATTCATTTTCATTTTACTATTGGATACAATCATATTTATGTGTAGCCTGTTTGCATGCAGACTACGTTATTCCAACAATCAATTAGAAGGTTTCGTCCATATTTGAGTGAAATTCCAGAATTTAATGGATCTTGTTGCAATCTGTTTTTGTATACTGCACTACACAGCCGATCATTCTACTGTCTATTGCAATGAATTGACTAATTTTATTTTACAATGCTTGTATCTTTGATCCCTAACTGACAATTCTCCTACTTGTCTTCACATTTGAGGTTGTTTGTAATGTATTTACTAATTGGTTTTTGTTTTGTTCTATCTTTTTATTTGTCTTTTCATGATGCCTTCTGACCACATGACAATGTTCTTCTACAATGACCTGTTTATATTAAAGGTAAGTGTTATTTGACTAGATTACAAGATGAGAGAGTTTGAGGGGAGGTCCACAGTGCAGGTACACACACAAAAATGTTCATTTGGATTTTAAACCAGAATATTGGTTCTATCTTTATTTTGGTAGTGCTGAGTTTCAACAATAAACGATCACTATGCATGTTGTACGAGATCTGTTAGGTATTGCTTAAATTACAGTAAAATCTAGTATGGAAGTCAGATTTGAAATATTTGTGGAACTAAAAGGTCTAGTTTCACATAGGAATTAAATTGATATTTGATAAAATGTATGTATTACATTTTTGTCACACAGAAATGGTACATTGCTATCTTCAGTAGATAGTAATATATATGCACAATGCAGTGGTGTATTTATATGCACAATGCAGTGGTGTATTATCATTGACACATTACTATCTTTTGAAGATAGTAATATATATGCACAATGCAGTGGTGTATTATCATTGACACATTACTATCTTCTGAAGATAATAATATATATGCACAATGCAGTGGTGTATTATCATTGACACATTACTATCTTCAGAAGATAGCAAGTTGTGCTCAGTACAGTGGTGTAACAATTCATTTGTGATGATGCACATCAAAAGGGCAGACTTTGCAGCTGTGTATTTTTCAAGATATAGATGAAAACTTACAGAAAAAATAAAGGAAATAAGTCATTTTCACTCATAAAATCTGAATGCCTTGATCAATTTTGGTACATTGGGTGTCATTTTAAAGCTTAGAAAAATGCTCTGAGAGCATGTATAATAAAATCAAATTGACGTCACCTGCAAAGTCCCATGTACTGCATCACATTTATGCTTTACTATCTTAAGTAGATGGCAATATATGCCCAATACAGTGTCGTTACATGTAATCATCACAATACAAAATATACATGGTATAATGGCATAGCAAATTAGTATCAATGAAGTTTTGTCTCCAGTACTTAGCAAAATGTGTACAATACAGTGGCATAGTAATATCTTCAGTAAGATAGCAATGCTTTAACAGTACAGAAGTGTATCAATAAATATTTTAAGAATCATTAAATCTTATTATTTGACACAATACCCATTCATAAATACTGCAATAATTAAATGCTTGCAGCACTATACATTCCATTTTCTAAGCCTCATTTAAAAACCACTCATGATAGTGGTATACCATATGGAAATAGTGGATAGTTTTAATACATAGCTATCTCCTGTAGATAGTAGCTATCTTCTGTAGATAGCAATACTTAGCTATCTCTTGTATAGAAAGCAATACATAGCTATCTTCTGTAGATAGCAATGTCCGCAAAACAGTGGCACAATACAGACGTGTGTTAAAACAAAATCTATAGCAAATTTATTCAGAGTATTTAGCATATAAGTACCACACTTATGAAATGCTTGTGCTATGTACTAGAAGCCATATTTGAAATAGTAATTTAAAGGTCACTTCCGCTAGTGATGTATTGCATAGAATTGCGAACAGTTAGTTGATTTTCTCATTCAGACACCTTCATTAATCAGGCTACTGTGTAGCTCATAAAAGGTCCTCATTGCAGTGTTTGTAGACTGACAGTAGACTAACACAACTGATGTTGATATAACATTTCAACACATGCTTTGTCATGTCGCCACATAAGCTTATGTGATGTGTTGATCTTGCTATTTCAAGGTGAAAGGCAATATAGTTGGCAGATACACAGCTAATTTCTTCACTAGTGTCTATAATTAAGGCACCCATTTGACAGACACCCATTGACAGATACACAGCTAATTTCTTCACTAGTGTCTATAATTAAGGCACCCATTTGACAGGCACCCATTTGACAGATACACAGCTAATTTCTCCACTGGTGTCTATAATTAAGGCACCCATTTGACAGGCACCCATTTGACAGATACACAGCTAATTTCTTCACTGGTGTCTATAATTAAGGCACCCATTTGACAGGTACAGGGGGAAATTCAGTATGCTTTTTTCATGTCGCTTCATTTGCTAGGAATTGTATTGATTTAACTATTTCAGTGTGAAAGGAAGCCTGATAGATGATACACAGCTGATTTTCTCACTCGATTTAAAAGATATACTCCTTTCCTTCAGCACAGAGTGTTAAGTGGTATGGCAGTTTCATCTACTTCAAAGCATCACATTAGATAGGTGATGTGTTGATCTTGCTGTTTCAAAGTGAAAGGCAGCCCCATAGACAGATACACAGCCAATTTCTTCACACATGTGTATGATGTACCCTTTTACTAGGAAGATAAAAACATGGCTTAGTTGATTTGGTCATTTCATGTCATTTGCACGGTACGGTAGTTAGTATGTTGATATTGTAATATCAATGTGAACAAGAGGTTTGATAAACAGACGGCTACTTTCTTCACTCATGTCTGTCATAAGGTACCCAAGCTAATGGCATATTGGCACATAAAATAAAATATTTGAATTGGTTGTTTGGAGTAATTCTGTTATACCCTTCACAGATGTATTCATAGTGTGTGATTTTTAAGAACGACACATACTACCGATGTTGGTGTGTAGGGTATAACAGAATTATGCCGGTTGTTTAAAAAACTGTGTGGCAAAATTAAAACCAAGAACACAGTTTGAATTTATATTTAAAAATAGGGTGGGTTAGATAGAGAGCCCAAGTAGGATGTGGCTTTGAGTGCACCCATAGAACTAGGCTACATCATGTTGTATGTAAACCTCTGTGATACAACATCTTACCTGTCAATAAGGGAAGTTATTGCGTATTGAAAGAAAACCCTCTACTTCAGGCTCTGTCGTATGTGCTGTCACATTTTATGCAAGTAATTAAACCGCAGAATACTTCACTTGAAAAGTTGCAATAAATGTGAAGATGTAATGAGTGATAGGAGAATACGGTTTCAAACTAAATCTGAAGGAGTCACATAGGATCAATCTTAAGCTTATCTTGGCTTCCCTTTGTTTAGCTTTTTTTCCCCCATGAATATTTTTTTTAAAATTTAACATTTGTAAACAATTGTGAACATTTTTTGCAAATTATACCCTTTTAAATCAGTTTGAATCAGAAATGCATATTTAAAAAGCAAGAATGACATCTGTACGATTTCAAGAGTAATGATAACAAGAAATAGTACTTGGCCTTCATGAATAGAAAATGATGAAAACCCCAAAATACTTGTAATATGTGATAATAATTACAATTGTAAGTGGCCATGTGTTGAATATACCAAATATTGTTAATTAGTTGCATTAATCAAAATGGCATCAAGCAAACATTTCTCACATAAAAATGTATATTAATGTTAAGCAAGTTTTCAAAATGATTACAAAATTAGTCACGGTTTTAAGCTTAAACCGCATTCAGTAGGAGAATATGGCCCAAGATTATTATGAGATAGTCTTTTACGAAGAGTAGTCTAAATACAGGTGAATAATTTTAACAAGTTCCTATAGGATAAGTTCCATCTGTACCTATGTAAGTTAATCAGGCCAACACACAGAATCACAATGTTAGAAAGTATTGTTCAAACACTTTGTAGTTCTAATGTGAAGTTTTCTCCCTTTCCCCTTGATCAATGTTGAATCCTTCTAGTCGGCCACCATCAGCACATTGTCTTGCAACATTGATTGGTGGGGAAGGGTGAAAGGTATGAGGAAGGGGAAGGCAACCATAAACAAGCTTCTATCCCCATATGACCCAAATAATGTGTGTGTTTTGGTTATGACGTGTGCCTATAAGTGCAGCAGTATACAAAGACACGCTCAAAGATGGGTAATACATATGTGATGCGATAAAGCGGAATGAGTCGTATGTCGGGAATTTTGATTTTGAGTTACAGGTAAAAAGAAGTGACACATTTTTTTGTTTTACTTTGTTTTCTCAGTTGGTAAACTGTTTGTAACTTTAAAACTAGAAGTTCAATTTTAGTGGGGTTTGAACTAGAAGTTCAATTTTAGTGGGGTTTGGACCATACTGTAGCATTTTTCACCTGCTTTTAAATGATGGACAAATATCAGAATTCAAAACTGCCGACATGTGACTCATTTCGCTTGATCACATCACATATGTGATTATAAAATGTTGCGCCTGCAAAGTTACATCATAACCCAGAGGAAGTGAAATGAACTACATCCACTATAGATTTTCCTCGTGCGTCATATTCAAGTTTAAATGTTTAATCTTGCTAACTGCATCACTTAATTACCCTACCTTAATTATTAATTCCTGGCTACCTGACCAACAGCTGTAGGGAGTTTCGTGATTAAGATGGATGGATGAATACTCTTTTGTTACGCTTTCATTTACCACACTTAAGGTAGACTAAAAAGGAGGTTTGATACAGCTTTACATATGGCAGATAGCTTTCAAAATTGTCACTTTCTGCATTTCTTATATAATGTTCCCAACAAACTTTGATTATATTGAAAAGAAATAAGAATCAGTGAAATATATTCATGAAATATGCAATTTGTTTAATACTTTTTCCACCAATCTATATGCGCATATCCCAAAGATTGAAAAAAAGAAGCAAAACCTTGTATTTACATTACACTAATGAGTAACAAGAAGAAAAAATACTAAGACCTAAACATCAGAATAACATGTGACCTGTTTATAAAACTCTTTGATTTTATCACTCAAATATAATTATTTTAGCAAAAAGAAATACCTTTAGTCAGTACATTACTTGGGTGTGTCTCGTAGATATTATGTTGCTATAAAAAGAAAATTCTGTACGTGATGAGAAGCAGGAAGTACAATTACTGAATGGGTGACTTTACAAATTGGATGTATAGGCTTGTATATCATAAGATTTGAAATCTCTTGTGTGGCAAATATATTTTTATTTATTTCCTGAATTGAATAATTTGAGTGGTTCTACATCTCATGTTCCATCATCAAGCCATATATTTGTAGGGTCCCCTCACTTCCTCTGGTAAATTTTTTTCTTCATATAATTATTTACAAGGGTCCAGGTGCAAGGGTCATTCAATAAGTTCTACCTCCTCCCTCGTAACATCGCAAATATGATTTGCAGCCTCAAGTTATTCGTTATGATTGTAGTTCTAATAGCTGTAACGTTTGAACTATTAATGTGATGTATCTAAAAGTATATGTGTTTGGAAAAGAGATGAGTTAGATAATCCATTTTTGGTATCAAATTGCACTAAAAAACCAGATTTATTTAAATTTTGACCAAAACAAATATCAAAAATTGCACCAAAATTTCTTTAGGAGCAGTATTTTTTCTTCACATTTTTGAGGAATAAAAACATTTTTGGCCCTTCCCTTTACACTTTAACACCCCGCCCCCTTAACACCACTGATCAGCAGTATTCAATACATGCTTGACTTTTGGATCAAAGGGGTGGGGTGCCCACACAATATAATACATGTTTGGAACATAAGATGTGAGGATACAATATTTGGTAACAAAGTAACACAGATTGCAGAATTGAAACTGGATTAGCCAGCCATCCATCCATCCATGCAACAGTGTTAAGGAACACGAGTACATTCTATTGGAGTGAGTGGGTGGAAAACACATGAATATTGGAAAAAGTCGCGCTTTAAAGAAGAAAGCTTGCAATTTGATGCCTACCAAGCGATGTTAAATGTCACTAGGGCATTGGGGAAGAGGTACTTGAATCTTATAAGTAGACTGATGTATTGCGGGATTTTTATTTGAATGTCTTATACATCTAACTTATGTGATGTCACACCTGAGCAGCACTTGTGGAACACAAGTTGAACTATTTCCTTGCCTTTATTGATTACTTTTAGCGGGAAAGTCACCACTCTGTGTAAATTAAATACATGTATGTGAATGTTAATTAGAATGGGGTTGGTAAGTATCAGAGTGCATTTGCCAACGGGGACATTTTTGCGCATGTAATTTGTTCCCGCTTTGCACATTTTGAAAAATTTGGCTTCTTTTTATTTTTGCAATTTTGAGCTTCCTTAAATAAACCTACATACAAAATGAATATATTTGCACGTTTTTATTTTGCGCTTGCTGATATTAGCGCGAAAAGTGCAAACATAAATGTAGCACGAACATTTTCACTATTACAGTTTTCAAAATGTTATGTTATAAGTGATATGGTGTATAATATGCCTAATTGTATATATATGTTTTGCCTATGGAGATGTTTTGCCTATGGAGAATTTCTCAATCTGAAAAAGTGAGCAACAGTAAAGTGAAAAATTGTTATCAACATTAACTATACAGAATCTCATTGTTATCATCCCAAGGGGTTTGTTTCCTTTATGCAGATACCATTTTGGGTTTTTTATTTCCCATGGTTACATTTGGAGGGGTGTTATCTGTACTTTTTGAAACAAAATGTCAGACTGAACGTGGTTGTACTGATATGCAGTATGCTACACTATATTTACATGTAACACACTCACTTGTGAAGACTACATTGAGTATAGCTTGCACCACTTTTGTACCATTTTGAGATTAGGCAGTATTGTAATTGACATTATACAGTATCGGCTAATATTACACTGCAAGTGGATATATTTATGTCATATTATTTGTTTGTGTGTTTCACCAACTGATGAGCCTTTGTAAAAAATATTGAAATGAAAAAGGGAGTAAGATAATGGCTATACAGTGCAGTGATGTAGTACTCGAGTCCGGACCGGTCTCGAGTCCCTATTTTGAAGGACTCGGAGGTGAAGGACTTGGAGGTGAAGGACTTGGTCTCGGACTCGGGCACTAGGGACTCGGTAATTGTGCCCGAGTCCTGTCCGAGTCCAAGCTTATTTGGTTTGCAGTAATTAACTACTTATTATAGTCATCCCATCTTCAACAGTTTCGAAATAATGTCATAAATCACCATAGATACATCTGAACAGTTATTGCAATCATATTTGAATTGAACTAAGTGTGAACATTTAACAACTCAAAAATACTCCCTTATCCAATTCTTTTGTAACCATACACAGAACTATGGTATTGGAAATATACACTTTTAGTTTCTAGATAAGAGAGCGTTCTAAAAGCTTGGATATCCTGTTTCAATACAGATTGTAACAGGATGCATATCAAACCTGACATTTGACACTTATGTCAGTGAATCGAAAATGTTGAGTGAGTGAGAAAAAAAACTGTTGGAAGAATGGCGATGGGGATTATTGCTGTAGAGATTTTACTTTTTTAATGAAAATATGGACATTATAGACCCATCACTACAGGGTGAATTAAAAAACATGCACGCATCAAGGTCAAATGGCCGTTTCAAATCGTGCACAATGTTTTTTTGATTCACCCTGTATAGAGGTTATCCATGTTGCCAGGTAAAATGAAAGGGATTCGCACCTGGCCTATTCTACATTCAATAGAGTTGGTGCATGACATCCAGTTCATAGCAAGAATTGTGCTATCAAATATATATCATGAAACAGGTGTATTTATTTCTGTAAATCTAACACATTTCAGTATTCCTGACAAGATGGCTGCCAGTAATGGATAACCTCTTGAGGTTTTGTTCAACTTCGTGAAGATATTGTTAGTATGATAACATTCTTGTCATGGACATGTATATGCACTTTGCTTAACATTATTCAATACCCAAATATGTGATGTTACAGTTTCTGAGAGGGAGTGTTATCTACCAAAGAAGATTTTTTGCACAGTCCAGCATGCTTAGCACCACTATACTCTGTTTGGCCATCTCGAGACAGTGACGTAGCCGCGTATTCTACTAATTGCATCACATAACGCGCGCGCATACTCGCGGCGCTGGCGTACAAACACGAGCGTTGAAAGGCGGAAGATACACACGCGTGCGTAAAAGCTGCGCCTGTTCAGTTACGTCACTGTCTCGAGATGGCCAAACAGAGTATAGTGCCAACATGGCTTTTCCACAAAACAAACAGTGACAATATGGTATAGCCGCACTTCCATCCTATAATACATGGTGCAGATAGGCATAACTTTAAAAAAGAAGTTGAAACCCAACTTAAATGTGCATATGTGTTATTCAAGAAAAAAGGGTCTTTGCGTAAAATAAGAGAGGACTGAATTGAAGTCACATCAATTGTACTACATGTACTTGCAGCAGGATTCTCTTAAAGACCCTTGTTGATATGCCTTTCATTGCAATGAAATATCAATGGGAACCATTAGACACTAGTGACAGAAATCAGTTGTAATGTGATAAGAGTAAAGCATGCTGGACTGCACAAGAAATCTTTTTTGTGTTATCCCATAGATAATATTTCAATTTGACCCTTAGATATAGATAAGAGTTTCGCAGGTAAAGTGGTACATCCCCTCACAAAATTGAAGTGCCCCAGTTAGAGCAACGTGGTCAATATCAACTGCAATAGAGGTTCAATTTTGATGATTAAAGAACACTTACACCTAGCATTTGAACAATATTGGCTGCTATAGAAACAAAGAGCTTTCTGTTTGTATGTATTTTTCTTAGGCACAAATGTTTTAATCGCCAAATGACAACAGTGTAAAAATAGCAATGGTTAATACTTTGCTAGCATCCCTCCCTATGGCAGGTCATGCTATTTTAAAACAATGTGTGACAGCTTTTCTAATTTGTAGTAATGACCGTAATTGTCATTTGCAGGCTCGTACAATTAGCATACAAAGTATGCTTTGGGCTTCATTTATAGTGGCAATGCCCTGGGAGTCTGGTTATGGGGAAAATAAACTGGACGAAACCTGTTATACGGTTTAAGTGTTAACCACTTGACTGTGTAATGTGTGGTGGATGGCAGCTTGAGCTATTTATTGCCGTCGGCTTTTTTTAGCGTAGAAATTGGCACTATAGTGAATTTTTGTTTCTGGGGTTATAGCAGTGAGAGGCACTGGACTGTCTTGTTGAGTTTCTGTTTGCAGTTTTGCTACTTCAGGGTTGTTTAATAGTTGATATTCAAGTGCAACAGTCCAACTGTAAATCAAATTTAGGCTCTGGGGTTTTAACTGTAATAAATACACTTGACGCTTGTGGTGTTCTTAAAAATCAAGTTAAATAAGCCTTTGTGTATGATTTTGCCAATTAGACTCCAGCAATTGAACAGTGTTTGTTGCGAGACGAGTAACTGTTTATTTTAACAATTAAGTTTTGGCACATATTGTTTTCTCATCTACTATCTACATCTAAGTTGATACTCCGCAAAGTCCAATTCCTGGATATATAATGCCAAGGCGCCAGTTTCCGTGGGACAATGTGTGTGCAGCCACAGACCGGGATGATCCCCTACTCTTTATGGAGGAATCTGTGACCTTTTAGCATGCTCGGATTTTTGCTCTTCCATTACACGGGACCACCATTACTACGTGACTTCCGAACTACAAGGCTATTGAGACTAAGTACCTTGCCCAAGGAAACAAACATGTTGGACCTAGCGGGGCTCGAACTCACAACCTTTGTATTGTGAGACCGGCGTCCAATCCACTAGACCACACATGCTCATAAAAGAGATGAACATTACATCTGTGTAAAAAATATCCGTAGTTAATGCTTCTTCAGCATCCATTCTTATACCAGCGTTGTGCTATTTTTAAACACTGTTTTTAAAATACATCGTTAACAGCTCATTTGTATTAATGACCGCAATTGCCATTTGCAAGCTTGTACAATTAGCATACAAAGTGTGCTCTGGGCTTCATTTATAGCTGCAATAAATGCCCTGGGAGTCTGGTTTATAATGGGGGAAATGTCGACGGGAAAAATCAGGCTGTGCCTGCGCCGGGGATCGAGTCTGGGCTGCCCACGTAGAAGTCTGGCACCTAACTGATAATTGCGCCACAGAGTCAGCTTGAAAAGTTTGTGTTCACCATTTGATGGTTCACCTACTCACAACACGACTGGGGAAGCGTGTACTACCCCAGTAATTATAGTGATTTGTAATGATGAGGAAGGTTAGGATTAACAAAGACCATGAAAAAAGATTTATCTGTACACTTTCCACACGGCTATAGGTTTTACCATTATACAAAACAGATTTTTCAAAAACCTTTCCCACTTTTAAAAGTCTATCTCAAGGATTACTGAACCAATACTTAGCATGTATGTACTTATTGCAATACATTTCTCATGGTGATTCCAAATATGGTAATGAAATTCAATATTTTTGACATTTTCGAAACATTTTGTGACATTTTGGAATGTCGTCTGCAGGCGCCTGCCGCGTGGAAAGTGTTAAGATATAGAATGTGTTCTTCTCTGCTCTCTGTGTTTGCAGGGCTTGTTTTGGCACATTGTTACACAACATATTTTCTTATAACGGTAGCTGGTTGTGTTATTTTAAAACACTGTGTTACAGTTACGCTAATGTGTAGTAATGACTGCAATTGCCATTTGCAAGCTTGTACAAATTAGCATACAAAGTATTCTCTGGGATTCATTTGTAGCTGTGATAAATGCCCTGGGAGTCTGGTTATAACATTGTGTTGTCTCAGTATGTATTTTAATCACTGTATGTTTTTCATTAGTGTGTATGTTTCGTGGTCAAGTGTATCAAAATATTGGATTTCAGTTATGCGCTTTTATGCACTTGATTGTTTTTTTAAGACTGAAAGGCGCTATTTTGCAGACATCACATACTAAATCAATTCGCATTTGTTAATGCAAACTGTGGCCTTGTGAGAAGTTATGAAAAAGCGCAAGTAATGATGGTGAAATGAACCTTTAAATAGTTGAAACAAAAAATTATAATATAAAAAGGTTGACCGACTGTGGTTGCAATATTTATCCTATATTTACATTAAATTGATTTCAATGAAAACCAAAGTTGTTAGAATTTCCATATATGTCTGAAACAAATAGTACCTTTGCATCTTGATGTTCAATGTGCGCCCAGTTTAAAGGAATCTCCATAAAGATGTAACATGTCTAATGGTGCTGCAAACTTTAATATTTCTTATAATGGGAACATAAACAAGTTTGTAGATATTGGTAAGTTCTGGAACATCAGGAAAACACAAGCAAATGCTTTGTTGTTATGTCAGTTTCTGGGACGGTCTGCAGTTAAGTTAAGATCTATTTACAAACAGCTTATGAAAAGTTTATTGTCTAGAAAGACCAGACCAATGCAATTAGTGTGATTTTGCAAAGCTTGACTTGGTAAAAAAAAACTAATCAAATTAATACACTTTCAAATGCCACAAGATTAAAGAAAATACCTCAGTGTTAATCGATATTAGTGAACGAAAGACAACTTTCTTTCCATCTTTACTTGATGTGCTGACGGTACATTAGGATTAACCAAAAAACTGATGGCAACTAAATACATGTATTTACACACAACGTCTGTTTCTAGTTGCATCAGTAGTGTGTTCTGTGTGTGTATGGCTGTGCTGTTGTTACCATATCGATTACATCAAGTGCACAGCTTATCTAGACTGAAGGGATTTTACAATTTGATTAGAGTTACGGATGAGGGAATAATGGCAAGTGATATACTTTAGATATGCGTAGAGGCACAGATTGGAATTGAGGGTGAATGATCTGAAATTGGCAAGCTGTACTTTTTTTCTTTTAGTTTTAGGGCAAAATAGACTTGATATGTGCATGCCAGCATAGTATTGTGGTGTACATGGATTTATCTTTCCCTTTATTGAAATACGACCTTACAGGTTGGGAAAAAGACATGACTAAACTGAAATGTGCACTTGCAGGTTGGAAGAAAAGGTCAAAATAATATCCCATGTTTATTGTGAGACAGTTCAATAAACCTTACAGCCCTGAAACCCCATGAAATCCCATCGCCGGCAAGTCCGTTTTTTCCGCTAATTTTTCGCCCATTTCCACCCCCAGATTGTTTTTTCAACATTTCCGTCCCAAAAGTGTTAGGGTTATTGTACACTTTTTTCTCGCATTACTATAAGCCCGAACCCCATGAAATCCCATATGAAAACCATGCTGGCAGCACATGTCGCCTCAGTCTATCTCGCTGACGCTGACGGCGGGTGTAAATGCGCACGGAATTGTTAATTTGCGGGCGCGTGACCCCCTGGCCGAGTGGACTAAGACCCTGTCATCCATGCTGGAGGACCCGGGATCAAATCCAGTCGTCAACAAGTCCGGTTTTTACCCCTAAATTTGGCCCCCCCACCCCCATATTTTCTGAAAATTTCCATCCCAAAAGTGTTAAGGTTATTATACACTTTTTTCTACATAACCCTTACAGCCCTGATCCCCATGAAATCCCATTTGAAAGCTATGCTGGCAGCACGTGTCGCCTCACGGCGGGTGATAATTGCGGGCGTGTGACCCCCTGGCCGAGCGGACTAAAGACATGGACAACCATGCTGGAGGACCCGGGATCGAATACCGTCGTCTGCAAGTCCGTTAGTCCCCGCTAAATTTCCCATTTCCACCCGGATATTTTTCTCAACATATCCATCCCAAAAGTGTTAGGGCCCATATTCAACCCCATGACAGAAATTCTTCTGACAGCGACCTATAGAGGTTGGATTACCCTCAAGTTATTTGTAAGGCAAAATAGGTGTGATGCATGCATATTCCAGTGAACACATCCAATTTCAGTTGCCTGTGCTGGTTTATGTGTCAGATCTTGTCTTTAGTATTTTACACTGCATCCAGTGTTCGAATTAAGTGGTAATCTGGGCATAGTCTGCCTGTCACATTCTTACTTCAGCTGGAATGGAGTATGGCGGGTCCAGCCAACAATAAGGAAAAAGAAGATTTTTCTTATGTTTTACATACATTTTGGAAAATAGGTATGCTATTATTCTTTTTTTTATTGTGTTTTTGGCACCCCACTTTCGCAGCCAATTTTTTTCTGACAGCTCAAAAAAACACCGCATAAGGTTATGCAGCAAAAGTGACTCCAGAAACCTATGCGTGCGGGTATGTGAGACATGACAGATCTTTTTTACCTAAGTGGTTGGGTAATGCTAAGAGATAGCAAGGAAGAATCTTCATTGATTGAGGTTGGGTCGATAAGCTTAGCATGTGAGATAACCTTTCCATGAATAACCTGTAGATGCCATTTCCAAATCTAAGCTTTTGATGTGCTGACATGATAAGCTTTGCTCAAATCCATTTACACAGGATAGAACATGAATAGTACATTTAACCCTCTGGAAAAATGCACTATTCATACCAACCAAGGACCAATAGATTAAATTGCAGACTGAAATGAAGCTGTATTTCATTGCTGTTCTGTTAGAAAAAACTTACAAGGTTTTGACAGACCAGCGATGATTTGTTTGCAATCTTTCGTACATATTTATTATAACTTAGTTTGCTCTAACAAATCTATCTATGGCTTAGCCTAAGACTTAGCTTGTTAGTCTGTGCTCTCACTGTGGATTTATAATCATATTTAGCCTCAAGGTTGACATCCTGCCATGTCCATAATGTCTCCATTTTAAACTTAGATTCATCTTAGAGTTCTTTTCAGTCTATGCTGTATGATGATAAATAAGATTCCTCACCAAGACCATTTGATGTTGTAAATCTTTTTGATTAAAGAAAATAAAAGTGAAATGAAATGCAAAAATGTGTTTCCAAAATATTGGTGATCTTGCTCGTAGAACATGTTTTTGCCCACTCGTCCTTACATATTATAATGATATGAATTTGCCATGTTTGGCTATCCTGTTTGTAAAAACTTGCAAAATATGTTTAGGCATGAAAGATAATGGTGTGCAAAAGGGTGTCATGATTTAAAAGGATCGTAAAAGCTTGAATGATTGCGCTTGATTCATATTGGACATAGATATGGTGGTATATTTAATTTACACTTGGTGGGGAATTCCCTTAGCGCAAAATATCAATAGCAAAGGGCATCATGTACACTATTGACATTTTCATACCTTCATGTCTTTTAATGTTGTCAAGCGCCCGGAGGCTTTTTTGCATTCGCCGCTATATAAATTTCTCATTATTATTACCTGATATGTGCAATAATGAATGGGGGAAAAACATCCTGTTGAAATTTAACAAGCTTGGAGAAGGTCTGAAAAAAGTTACTTTGGGCCGCCCCATTATTTTGCCAATTTTGTAGCATTTTATTGATATTGTACATAGATATGGTAATATATATTTAATTTACACTTGGTGGGAAATTCCCTTAGCACAAAACATCAATAACCAAGTGCATAGATAACAGATATGTGCAGCAATAAATGGGGACATTAAGAGGAATGCATCTAGTTGAAATGTAACATGCTTAAAGATGGATGGACACTTTTAAGATAAGAAGAGAAACCTGTTTTATAGGCTAGGCCAACCAATATTTTTGTTATTTTTTATTTGGTCAATTTCTTAACATTCAATTTTTAAAAATTCTCAACATAATTGCATTTATCATTGTTTGGGAAATATGTACTTACAAGAACATAGTACATTGAATATTACAATCTCCAAAGGTTAGTCTTTAAGATATTTCTATTTTAGACAACAGATGCAGTGACCCCAGTTTATTATCTTTTTCTTGGTACCCATAGAGATTAATTTAAGGTTATAACCACTTGGTGTTGAACATTTTGTCCAAATCTGCATTTATATTGGTAACATGTAATCACAGATACACATGAAGAAACAAAAAAAATAACCTGAATAATAATAATAATAATAATAATACCGTGTTTATATAGCGCCTTACAAATAACACAAAGCGCTTCACATGAACAATATCACAAAATACCAAAAATACATGATAAGAATGCAGACTGAAAACCCATGGAATGGAAAAGAACTCCACTCAATGAATATTTGTTAACGTTTTTGGTGACTAACCATCAATACCATTGTCAAATGTTCTCTAGATTACATATTTATGTTTTCATATCTGATGCCAGATCAAAACAAATCTTGCTGATATCTTCTAATCCATCATGCATCATTGATTTATCTTCCACCTTCATTTTACCTTCATTTACATCTTTGAACGTATTATTCAAGCCACAATTGCTATGGAGCGTCCTTGCCACTTTCACCGTTTTTACGTTTACACATACACACATTTTCGTCAGGCAGTACCTGATACCTGGTAATTAATGCCATTGGTCATAACATTTACTAGTATCAAATATGCCCGATGTGTCGATGAATTAGTTTGAGGCAGTTCTCGGGGGATAGCGGTTTTTGGATTGTGAGCAGTTCTTTGGCTTAGATAGGGTGGATAGTTCTATGGGAGGACTAATTTATTTTAGCAATTCTTTTTCCATCTTCAGATGTTTGTTGATAAAAAGCAAGAATTTCTTATTATTCTGAAGATATCTTATATCATATCTTCCAATATCGCATTACACTTTACCCTTTACAAGAGTGGCCTGTTGGCACGCTGAACTCTTCTATAAAAGGGCATTGAGTGGCAAATAGATAAGCAGACGACACATCCCTAAGGCAACAGAGACAATCTCTTGGGTAGGGTAGGTTGGTCAGGCATTTTTTTCTCAAGATTTTCGAACAATTTTCAACAGATTTCAACAATTTTCCAAAATTCTCAACAAGATTTCAACATTTTTTCAAATATTAACTCAAACTTGAAAAACAAATTCTAAACTATTCAGATTTCAAAAACAACAAAAACAAATTTATAGAATATTCAGAATAAAAAAACACATCTCTAACTGAAAAAATATAGGTCGGTCAGACCTGTACAATTTGTTTTATTTTTTTCCTTGGCCTAAAAGCAGACAATGCTAAAGAATGGTACTCTCAGACATTGAACCATTGGTTGTGTGACAAGGTTGATGGACACACTTTTAGATAAAAGATGGAACTGATTTATTTTTTGTGTCTATAATTCTTTCAATTTCATGTGAATTAAAACATTTGTTAGCAAAATTGTAATATTACGTGCATATTTGTGGGTTTTAATAATTTAAAATTCAATTTTTATTAGTAAATTATGTGAAAATATGTACTATATAAACATATTGTATTACAGCAACAGTGACAATCTATCTTTGCATTGATTGCACTTGTCATACACACGAAGAAGAAAGACCTTCGGCAGACGACTGGGATGTAGGCGGTGATCGACCTACTTTATCTGTACTGTAAACTGAAGTGCTTTTGGCGGATGCAAGTCTGCCAGTTTCCCTATGTCCATTGTTTATTCTATAGCATGTAGGATCTGTAGAAATATCTTTTAGAGTTTTTGAAACCACTTTCTAAAGAGAAGGATCCCACCAAGTGTTGATTGTTTATTGAAGGAATTAAAGGCATATTATGTGATCTTTTCCAAGTAGTGCCCTCTATCATTGATATTTATTATGAAAGCAGATTTTCTTGCAGGTTTGCATTTTTGATCATAAATCATAAAGATCTTCTACGTTACAGATCGATACGATTCCTAAATACTTCAAAATCATGGTTTGAAAATAGATTGTACCGAGTGGTACAATCTATTTTTACAAATTTTACTCTAAATTCACTCTAAAACTATGCTTTTGAGGTTATTAGGAATCGTATCGCTCTGTAACTTGGAATATATTTATGAGTTTATGATCAGAAAAGTAAATCTGCAAGAAAATCTGCTTCCAATTTTTTTTGAGGATTGAGGGCGTCCCCTGGAAAAGATCACATAATATACCTTTAATGTCCCTGAATCTGATGTGTGATGTTTGGGTGACAATGTAAATAACATGAACAAAATCCAACTTGCATAAGTGTCAGCCAACTTGAGATCAAGTTGTCAAATTTCAAAATCATTTTACAGAACAAAATTAAGCAAGCTAGAAATTAAAGGTAATATTTAAGAAAAATTAAACATAGAAATATTCAAACTGTCTTAAATCTGCTGAACATAAAGACCCATCCTGGTCTCAGAAGGCACCCTTTTGAAAGAATATATTAATTCTGCACAAATCTGACCCAATTAAAGGTAGATGTTCCAATTTTCATTCTACATGAAAGGTCATCCTTAAAAAAGTCGTGTTCCAAAGTTAGAGTTGCATAGCTCTAATGGTTCTTATTTTAGACGCACAAGATACTGTGAACTGTACCCATTGAGTAGTACACAAACTATATCTATCGGTGGTTACCACCATTCGTGGTAATTCGACGTTATTTCATCGATTTCTCCGTAATTATACCGATTTAGGCCGTCAAATTTCAGTATGATGATGAGAAAAATACGAGCTCTCATATGATATGAAAATCTCCGTATGTTTAAAATAATTCTGTGTTACGAAAATGTGATCGGGTCATCTACCTTTAATGGCTATTAACAATTGAAAGGCTCATGCAGATTTCTTAATACGATGGCTCTCTCTCTATTTTATTGAAAATGTAAATGCAAACTCACACACCACAAGCAAACAATAACAAGACATTCACCCCACATCCAACCCTCTGTCAGTGTAGGATACACTACACATTCACCCCACATCCAACCCTCTGTCAGTGTAGGATACACTTCACATTCACCCCACATCCAACCCTCTGTCAGTGTAGGATACACTACACATTCACCCCACATCCAACCCTCTGTCAGGGTAGGATACACTGCACATTCACCCCACATCCAACCCTCTGTCAGTGTAGGATACACTACACATTCACCCCACATCCAACCCTCTGTCAGGGTAGGATACACTGCACATTCACCCCACATCCAACCCTCTGTCAGTGTAGGATACACTACACATTCACCCCACATCCAACCCTCTGTCAGTGTAGGATACACTACACATTCACCCCACATCCAACCCTCTGTCAGTGTAGGATACACTGCACATTCACCCCACATCCAACCCTCTGTAAGTGTAGGATACACGGATACTGCCCATCACAAATGAGTTGTACTGATGTTGGGCCTCCTTCCATTACAGACTAAGATGCAAAGTCACATCCCCATATAAACAAACAATAACAACAACACACTTATTATGCCTTCCATCACCTCTCCCACGATACAGTCCATCACGAAAGAGTGGCATCGGCTGATATAATTATCTCATCTCATTCCAAATTTCTTTTCAGTAACTATCGTAGAATGACACCTTACTCTCATGCCAGGGCAAATGCTTTTGTCATCATTCCATTACAGACTCGAGTAAATTACAGTGCTGCCGGCCATCCATTACATGTGGACATTCATTGGACCTTAACGTGGTCTGCCATCTCGTAAAAGTAATATGGTGATACACTATGTTAATGTATCTCTAGGGACATTTATTAAAATATATGACACCGTATAGAGCACCATAACAAACTGAAGTGTTGCCAGTTAGTTCCCGATGGATTTGGGTATTGTGAACATAGAATTAAATTTTCACGTTGTTATAATTTTGCCTATTTCTCAAATGGATATGAAATTGTAAATATAAATGTTCGGAACTTCAGTAAACTTCACAAGTATCTTAAAGATTTGAACTGCAAAATACTGTTTTCAAGTAAAATGTTTGTACTCTCAAAATGGTGAAATCTTAAGATAGTTTAGTGATAACAATAAATAACATACCACCCTTTATGGGGTCAAGTAGTTGAAACACACCATAATGATAAGAACAGTAATGAAAATCAGTTTTATACTGTAGCTGTCTACTGAAGATAGCACTACTATGTTGTCTCCTAAAGATATCATTATTGTCCATGCTGTCTACTGATGATAGCATTCTAATGATTGCTGTCTACTAAAGATATCATTTCAATGATTGCTGGCTACTGAAGATATCATTATTGTCCATGCTGTCTACTGAAGATAGCATTTCAATGATTGCTGTCTACTGAAGATAGCATTTCAATGATTGTTGTCTACTAAAGATAGCATTTTAATGATTGCTGTCTACTGAAGATAGCATTTCAATGATTGTTGTCTACTGAAGATAGCATTTCAATTATTGCTATCTACTGAAGATAGCATTTCAATGTTTGCTTTCTATTGAAGATAGCATTTGAATGATTGCTGTCTACTGAAGATAGCATTTCAATGATTTCTGTCTACTGAAGATAACATTTGAATGATTGCTGTCTACTGAAGATAGCGTTTCAATGATTGCTTTCTATGAAGACAGCATTTCAATGATTGCTGTCTACTGAAGATAGCATTTCAATGATTGTTTTCTACTGAATATAGCATTTCAATTATTGTTGTCTCTGAAGATAGCATTTTAATCGGCACTATGGTTTCTGTACGGGAGATAGTCTAAACAACGAATACATACAACACTCAATATCTTCATGTCTACTGAAGATAGCATTTCAATGATTGTTGTGTACTGAAGATAGCATTTCAATGATTGATGTCTACTGAAGATAGCACTACAATGATTGTTGTGTACTGAATAGCATTTCAATGATTGTTGTGTACTGAAGATAGCATTTCAATGATTGTTGTGTACTGAAGATAGCATTTCAATGATTGTTGTCTACTGAATATAGCATTTCAATTATTGTTGTCTACTGAAGATAGCACTACAATGATTGTTGTGTACTGAATAGCATTTCAATGATTGTTGTGTACTGAAGATAGCATTTCAATGATTGTTGTGTACTGAAGATAGCATTTCAATGATTGTTGTCTACTGAATATAGCATTTCAATGACTGTTGTGTACTGAAGATAGCATTTCAATGATTGTTGTGTACTGAATAGCATTTCAATGATTGTTGTGTACTGAAGATAGCATTTCAATGATTGCTGTCTACTGAAAATAGCATTTTAATGATTGCTGTCTACTGAAGATAGCATTTCAATGATTGTTGTCTACTGAAGATAGCATTTCAATGATTGCTGTCTACTGAAGATAGCATTTCAATGATTGCTGTCTACTGAAGATAGCATTTCAATGACTGCTGTCTACTGAAGATAGCATTTCAATGATTGTTGTCTACTGAAGATATCATTTCAATGATTGCTGTCTACTGAAGATAGCATTTCAATGATTGCTGTCTACTGAAGATATCATTTCAATGATTGCTGTCTACTGAAGATAGCATTTCAATGATTGCTGTCTACTGAAGATAGCATTTCAATGATTGTTGTCTACTGAAAATATCATTTCAATGATTGCTGTCTACTGAAGATAGCATTTCAATGTTTGCTATCTACTGAAGATAGCATTACACCTGTCTACTATAAAAAGTATCAAAGTTATTTATTGAGAAAAAGCGATGTTATTCCCAATATTTGTACTTTTGCAACAGTATTTTGTCTTTAGTTGTAAGGTGGATCAACAAGGCAATAAACATGGACTATAATAGTATAATCAATGCGCTTGTTGCCTTCACACGGCCTGACCGCGTCATTATGTATTCATTCGCTGCTGTAAGAAGCGAACTGATCTGGAACTGATCAAATTTTAGCTCTATTTGATCTAAATCAAAATAATTACATGGTAAAATAGGAATAATCTGGCACCTTTTGAAATAGCAGTAAGAAAATTAATTTGCTATCTGCAGAGCATAAGATTCAGAAATTGTTAATGTGCCAACTGATGATGTACTGAAAAGGTTTGTACAGCTCTTTTAATCAC
The DNA here is from genome assembly GCA_035610835.1 of Ophiura sarsii. Lineage (NCBI taxonomy): Eukaryota > Metazoa > Echinodermata > Ophiuroidea > Amphilepidida > Ophiuridae > Ophiura > Ophiura sarsii. Next base: position 13,641,523 of record CM069443.1, read on the forward strand.
TTATCAGTCTACTTAAGAAATAAATATTTCCTTTTGGCAATTAGAATTTCATCGAGTGGGTGATTTCTTTGTATGAAGAAGCCATGATAGTCCAGATAGTTGAGTTGTTATGCCAACGACTAGTTGCTCACAAGTTGGATTGAAGTCAACTGCGATGATTCAGGTTGTTTGGGGCCTTGCGACCAGGTAGCGACCTTTCCTGATTGTAGGCAAGTTGCTACTTGTGATTTGCCATGCGGTTGGTGCGATAATGAAGTGAAACACGTCTTTGGGAATGTCCAGGATCGTTCAGCAACCTTAGTATATAATGGGCATTAGTCTGCAGCTGTGAGGGTTATCAGTCTCCATATGTGCGGTTAGTCCTCAGCTGTGAAGTAGGCTGGCCAGTCTGCAGCAGTGCGATTTGTCAATTACGCATAGTATTTGATAACCATCTGAAATATTAAAGTAAAGTAGAAAGTGTTTTTCTGATCAACAGTGAGTACACAAGTAAAAGCATAATAATATGTATATAATTGTTTGCACTTTTCAAATTTCACAAATATCACCCTCAATAGTCTATTTCAAGTCCGCTCTGTTAATAAGGTTTTTTATCTCCATGGGTTCAAATTAAATGTTCCCAAAATGAACACAAAAAAGAAGAAAGGATTCAAAATTTATAGAAAAAGCATTTCAACAACTTTGAAAGAAAAATTCTCACAGTTTACAAAATGTTGGTTCACAACAAGGCCCATTGATCAATCCCGTATTTTCATTGACCTTAGCACAGACAGCTATAGGAGATGGAGAGTTAATCCAAAATGCTTAGCCAGAAAACATACAATACGGTTTACAGTAATCTTATTTTTTCCGGAACTTGTACATGGCTAATTGTGATATATATCTTATTTAGTCATAAGGTCAATCCTGTCCATTCTGACTATCCTATCTGCCATTCATTATCGGATCAATGCCAGTTTTGTCACTTTGTAATTAATAATTCAAAAATGATGGTTGAAAACCTCAATATTTTCGTGGCATCCAATTTTTGCGATTTTAAGGTGTATTTATTGGCAATTTGTGTGAACTAATTCTTTTATCTGAAAGAAAGAAAAATAAATTAATGATCATTAACGTCAATTATCTGGATGACTTGATAAAACAGGGGACCCGGTTGTTAAAACTGGTCTAATTCTGAAAGACACACAATGATCTTCTGAATTCCTGATGAAACTATTCCAATAATTTATCAATTGTTGAAAATTGATGAAAATTTGAAAAATTGTTAAAAATTTGACAAATTAAAAAAATTGTTGAATATTGTTGAAAATTTGAAACATTGTTGAAAATGTATTGCAAATTAAAAAAAATCACCTTTACCGGAGTGGATCCGATTGCTTATAGAGCAGGGTGTTGTTTTGTTGCCTTACCGGGAAAAATAAATGTCCAATGCCCAAGTAAAACAAATATTTCACATGTACAAATGTCATGGTAGGTTTATTTTGTCAGCGTAATGGTGTTACATTTATATGCAGAAGAGTAACCTGACCAGCAATATGAAGCATACAAATATTTATATAAATATAAGGAGCACACAAATATTTTGTTGAGGATGCTTGATTATCTCATAGTTTATGTATTAAATGATGTCAGGGGCGGTCATATTGTCCTTTGAGGATCACATCGGACTTGAACAAGATCAACTTCTGGCTGCTAATGTATTATATTATAAATACCAAGAATTCATTATCCCTATTCCACCCACACACAGACCTGTCCATGTCTTAAAGTATTAATTTACTGAGGTTATTTATAGAGAGCCATACTTTAGATATGGAAGCAAAGAGTATTCAAGAAAACAAACTATAAAAAGCATTACATGTGCTAGAAACTAATGAACTGAGTTCAGGCAGGGGTGTGCCACTGAGCTTGCCGATCGGGTCCACTTTTAAATTGAACTTAGTCAGCATAGAATTGATGGCGCTATACTGATAAGGCGTGATTGTAGCAGGGATTGTAGCAGACGGTGGTAGACACGAACGGTCGTTAATTTGAATTCCATTACTTTCGATGTAACAATGGATTTTGCCCGGGATTTTGATTATATGACCCCATAAAATTCATCACACGTTGGAACCAAATTATTTCATCCAAAAACCGCTGGAGTTGGATAACCAACTCCAGTGTCAGTATTCTTTTTTTACAGCAAGCTGTGTGTAAATCTACCGCGTGCACAGCGCCACCAATTCTATGCTGACTAACACGCCGGTCACCGACGCATTCCAGACGATTATCATAATTTATTCAAATATTCAAAAGGTCCGTTTTCGCTACGTACGTTAGTATACGACTTTCCTATCCCAAAATTAATAGTATCCCTGGTTCAGGTGTAAAAAAAAGGACTTTTGAAAAAGTACTTCATTAGACGAAATAAAAAACAGGTTTGTCTCAGAAGACTGCAGGCGTAGCTTTTAAAATTCGCATTTCACCTCATAACTTTTTTTTTTCCAACTTTTTTTCTTGAACTTTTGAAAATCATGGTGTGAGCCAACTTGTGACTGGTTTTTTTTTCAAACTCAAGAAAATGAATGAAAATAATGCGAAGCTAGGTAAGGTAACTGTTTTTATTGTACATATTTTTCTTGTTACATCTCTCTTTTTTTTTAACACTTAAACCCTAAAGGCAAATAGTGCTTTTATAAATGCCATATTTATATTGCATTATAAAGAAGATAACCTAATTTTTGCTTTACCTTCTCCAAACATATCTCTGCGGAGCCCCTACTCGAGAACCAGGGGGTGGGGTACGAAAATGTGGGAAAATAATTTTTGATGGGGTGTGCCGCTGAAGGTTTGAAATCCGGACCTTCTTCAAAGTGTGAACGAGCTTTGTTGTTGGTAGGGATTTTTGGTGTGAAATCAAAGATGAACAGAAACTGAAAAAGGAGGGATTATTTGAGTACAGTTGTATAATGAATTGGGTGCAATTGTTGCGATGCATATATATGCCGCAAAATTTAAGTACCCCAGCCAAGCCCAGCTTTTTGAATCCTTAATGCCTTAACTGATGGAGCGTTTCTATGAGATGTAATTTCACATCCCCAAGTAAATACCCATGGATGATATGTTTTATCATTGATATAAATATTCTTGCTGATAGGCCCAATGAATATTTCTACACTTGACTTAAATTGACTTATAAGGGAATTGAGGTATCTTCAGAGGGAAGTGTAGCCTCGCCCTACATATTGTATATCTGCCTGTTGGCTAATTGCTGTAAATTTTAAGTATCACAAAGTTAATAATTTCAAAGGAAAGCATATCGCGACATCAAAGCAAACCATGCAAAGATGATTTATTCTATGATTATAAGATCTTATTTTATCTCGAAAATGAGTGGTCTGATATATGAAATATAGTCGGTTAAATTCATTTTGATCTTATCCACTAAGCAAACATAATAGTGAAAATGTAATCTTTATTTCTTCTTTTATTTTCTTAAAATGGAATCTTTCTTTCATGTTTTATGTTTGTTCATGATTCTTGTGTTCAAGAAATATTTACTTATGAGAGGAGAAAAAACATCTTTTCTCCTGCTTGGATGGTCTGTTGGAAAACAATCTGTCTGAAAATCATCAACTTCATTGCTAATAAATGTGTATTTAGTCAAAATATGGACACAAATCCCTATACAAATTTATAATTATAGCCCAGGTATAACTGTGGAGCTATCAATCAGCTATCGCTTTCTGCTCAGAAGGCTGCCATGGACCAGTCATTAACCCTAACCCTACTGAATTTTACAAAAACTTACAGCCAGTAACTATCTCCACGCACGTGCTGCTGCATTGCCTCGATGACGTCACCTACCGCAGGCATATGTGGGCAGGAATTTGCTGCCCGCATATGCGCTGGGAGTTTAGCTCAGTCGGTAGAGGGACAGACTTTGGTGCGGATGGTCCCGCGATCGAATCCCGGGGGGTGCTGGGTGATTTTTCGGGTAAAAAAATAGTACTTTTTCCCCCTCCCCCCGATACGCATAAAACATAGCCACAGGGGTTAGGGTTAAACTATTACTAGGTGTTATTCAGTATTTGGAAATGGATTACTAATATTCTATTTGGAATACACACACCCCTATGGAAGACATTACCTTAATATTCCCTTCCCACAGGGAGTGTGAATTTCAAATAGGGTGATCTGCATGAGTGACTCCATTTGAAATTTACACTCCCTGTGCAGTGGCGTACCCAGGGGGGGGGGGGGGCAAGGTGGCTCCCCTGAAATAACCCCGTCGGTACACACGAGCTCCCGTCGGTACATTTCTGATTTTGACCATGCAATTTTTGAGGATAACGTCACTCCTACCCCCACCCCAAAAGCTGGGTACGCCACTGTCCCTGTGGGGATGATTTTAAGGTCTTGTCTTCCATAGGGGTGTATAGATATTAACCGGAATAGCTCAATAGTAGCCTAGGCTATCCAGCACACGCCCAGGGGTGAAGTAATTTGGTATCTTGTCCTCCGTCTCATGAGCAGTCGATATTCATTTCATATTTGTGTTAAATCCACAAGAAATGACAGGTGTTTTTTCATTTGAAGCCAAATAATAAAAGTATTCATTAAATCATCGTATAGCGGCATTTTTGCACTTTATTATTGATCTGAAATGCGGTTGAAGAGTGTCAATATTAAAAAGCCGATATTTCCAACAAAGAAACAGGTCATATTTGTGTTGACCGTCACACCTCTAGGGATTGCTTCCTATATTTGTACCATTGATACATCCTAGTAATCAATTGATGATGGGCTGGTTGCAGAATGTCAATCATACTCTTATGGGATTTGTTGTAAGGTCATTATCAAGTCTAGGAATGGATGAGTTAATGATGAAATGTGTAAATGTTAAGAGTAGGTGCGAGCGGTTTAATTCTGTGATCAGTGAATGATTATGATGACACTGTCAGGAAAGAATATAGAGTATAGCATATAGCATATCCAGGGTGTGTTTTTGACAATTAAGTAACTATCATGGGAGAAAAACAGGTCATATTTTGTTGGAAAATTCACTCGTCGCAAATGGTATCTGAATCGTGCCATGAGATAGACCTGTCAAGCATGGAGCACCAGCAGCTAGCAGTGTAGTAATGTGTAGGTATGAGGATGTTTAGGGTTAAAGTACAACTAAGATTGAGCTCTCACTGTGCCCGTTTCGTACAAGGATTTGTACTAGATTCTACACCAGGTACACTGTCAAGCATAATGAGAATGCAAATAAGTGATCTCAATGCAACATCCTTCAAAAAAAGGACAATTTAAAAAGTGTTGAATAACTGACCGTATTTCACTAAATTAATGGTCTTTGTTTACAACCATTTGAACCCACCAATTTCATGTCTAGAACCACGCATGTACTGCATGTACTATTTGTATAATGTGTAAGAGCGCTATATAAATGCTCATTGTTATGTTATATCTGGGATAAGGTTTAACAAGAAATTTTATAGTCATGTAATGTGACAAAAACTGGGGTAAATAAGTCTGGGGGAAATAACTAAGGACATGTTATCTATCATTGGTCGGTCATATTACTGCAGAAATCAATCACCCAATATTTTGCAGCCTCAGGTTATTGTATCACTGGAATGACCATTGTGTGTTATCGGCTTGTATGACCCAATTCTATGTATTCTAATCATAATACGATGGGACTGTATATAATTAGGGGTGGAAAAACACAATCTCATTTTCCCTCTACCCCTATATTACCCATATATTACATATAGGGTAGGACAAAATGAGATTGCTGACCTATATCACATATAGGTGGTGGTAAAAATGCAATCTCTGTTTTTTTCCCCTACCCATATATTGCCCCTATATCACATAGGGGGTATTAAGGATAAGGGCCAAAGTTTCTGTGATGTAATTTTCCCCTAGAAGCTTCAAATTTACGTTTTTTTATGATCTATAAAACCAAAATAAACACACTTTACACAAAAATACATCATTTTTAGGTTTTATTACGTATCTTTTTTTAATATTTATATTGTTTTATTCAAGACTATTTATAAATTGTGTGTTTGGACGTTTTTTGTGCATTTTTTCCCCTTTTCATCAAATTGTCATTTTCCGCGTTTAACCTCAATTCCGCGATTTGGCCCTTATATAAGGACCAGTATTATCCCCATCATTTATATGATTTTATGCTTGATAGAGAAGTGATCCAATACTTAACATAAGGCAAAGAAAAAAAACTTGTTTGATTGTCCATAGATCACTTTCAAAAGTGGGGTAGGTCGGTCGGGAAAAGTTTTTGTTTTTTGTGTGTTTTTTCTCCCTTGCCTTTGTTTTCAGGTACCAAAAGTAAAATGAGATGTTGTGGTAACCAAAACGGGTGGGGGGGGGGGGGGGGGAATCTGTAAAAAAAAATTGATTTTCAACTAAAATGTGTTAACAATTTGAAATTTGAAATTTTTGTTGTTGCTTTTTTTGATTTTTTTTTTTAAATATAATTTAAAAAAAACTCACAATTTTTTGTTGTTGTAGGAATGATTTTGAGGGTCGGGCGGACAAGGACAATCAAACATTTTTTTTTGGCCTAAGGCTAGTTTAATCCTTTCTGAGATGTGATCCCACACTTGACCAAATGCATAACCTTAAAGGTAATCCTAAGCTTGGGAATTGGTAACCTCTCCTGTATTGAGATCACCTCAGTTTCAAATCGGCGAGAATTGTGAGGCTTGTATTTATCCGTATGCAAAAAATATCCCTGCCTTTGCGCATAATTATTGGTTAGAGTGCGTTCGTGCATTATGCACACTCACGCCAATAGATGCGCGTCAGTAGGGATTCCGATTGTGCCCAGAAATAAATATTAGCCTCATAATTTTCGCCAATTTGGAACTGATTAAACTATAGACAGAAGGGCATGTTAACCCTTTCTGTGATATTTTGTCATTAATTTCTATTTTTAAAAGTATTTATATATACATATCACACCCTCTACTTCCTGCTGTAACTGAATTGTCTTAACATAACTTCCTTGTATAACCGTCATTACAACTTCTTTATATAACCATCTTTAGATGTTTGTTTTGACAGATTGACGTCTTTGATTTACCATATTTAGACTGATCTTAAAGGTAGATGACCCGATCACATTTTCGTAACACAGAATTATTTCAAACATACGGAGATTTTCATATCATATGAAAGCTCGTATTTTTCTCATCATCATACTGAAATTTGACGGCCTAAATCAGTATAATTACGGAGAAATCGATGAAATACCGTCGAATTACCGCGAATGGTGGTAACCACCGATATAGTTTGTGTACTACTCAATGGGTACAGTTCACAGCATCTTGTGCATCTAAAATAAGAACCATTAGAGCTATTCAACTCAAACTTTGGAACACAACTTTTTTAAGGATGACCTTTCATGTAGAATAGAAAAATTCAAGTTTAAAATCGGAATGTGATCGGGTCATCTACCTTTAAGGCTCCAAGTCTTGCTTATTTGACAGCTTGAACTTTATGTTTGACTGATGTCTTGAAGGCAATTTAGTTTTATGTAAGATTGTTTATAAAGGAGCGGCATGATCAAATACACTTTTGCATATTAAAATAGGATTTTAGTGACAAAAGAAAGTCCATATTTATCGTTTAGATGTTTTGAGTAAATATTAACAATTTATAAGGGCCTTTTGTTTGGATGCTACAAGCGAAACAATAATTAATTATTTTCAATTGAGGTAAACCAAACCTGACATGTTAACGGAAAAGTAAAATTTGAAGTGAATTTTTCTTGTAATAATTATTAGAATCGAACCCCTAGATTAATTTAATTCAAATTTTAAAATAAGTCTGTATTTATGGTGTGTCTTCATGTGGGATAGAAAACACATTGCCTAAAGAGGGCCACCGATATTTAACCCCCTGAGAACTACCAGCCGATTGGTTAAAAAAATGGGATACATCATTTATTGCACCCATGAGAGACATTGTTAGAATAATTGTATCCCTGATAAAGATGGGAGTGAAATATTTTACAAGCTGCATTTCAATTGGCTATTCATATGAGTACATCTTGTAATAAACCAATCAGAACCACTGTAAGATAGACAGGTAGACCCCAGGGGGTTAATGAACATTGTAGTCTCATGTTAAACCAACACAAAATGCCAGATCTGTTTGTTTCTTGCAAGGCTTTAATGCTTCTGTGAGAGAAAATTAGTTTATATCAGTAAATAATCCTTTAGCAATTAGTTTAAATAGTCAGCATCTAATTGCTGCTATATAAAGTGTTAACATTTACTAAAATATAACATGATGACAGATATAGACCTCCCCCAGAAAAAAAACAAATTCTAGTCAACCTTTTCAATCATTAAACTACAGTAAGCATGGTTTATATATTCAGGACTTACTGTAAGTAGCACAGCTAATATTACAACCATAGGAATGATCCCAAGTAATTAGCCATCTTGCCTCATTTTTAACGTGGGCTTTTAATCACTAGCGGTATTTATCTTACTGGACTGTGAAACGTGAACAGCATCTTCCGTCTGTCTGTGTAATATTCTCAATATGACCCACATTATGTGCCCTTCAGGTCTGATGGCATGTCTGATGCAAATCCTGAGAATATAATGCAGCTTGCCAATTTTTGTTCCAATTTTAAAAACACTGCTTAGTTACGGGTTTTCGATGTAGTGTTATAGTGCCCTCTATAGTGTGGTGAGTTATGTCTAGGCTGATGGTGGCCCACTGTCAGACATTAAAGATTCACTGACTGCACGGGTGGGTGTGTATGTTTACTTCAGGTTCTTAAGATATTTGCAATTTGCTAAAGTTAATGATACTGGTTTTTTTCCCTTCTTTATGATGTGTGTTATCTATAAAGACAGCGGAGCAAATTGGAAAATTTTCCTTATAAACAATAGTTTGCTATCTACTGAAGATAGCAGTGCAATTTATGTATGACTTTACCAAATAGATGTTTACAATCTACCAAATACCAAATCAGTAAGTATGATAATTTTCCTAATTATCAATGTTGACTACCACTGAAGATTTCAAAGCAATTCATATGTGAGATGTCCATACAAAGTTAACTATCTACTGAAGATAGCAAAGTATTTTAGATATGTCAATTTTTTATTTATTTTTAAAACAAACATTTGATATCTACCAAAGATAACAAAACAGTTCCTATTGAAATTTTCTTTATACAACTGTTTATTATCTACCAACAAAAGCAAAGTAGTTTATATGTAAAATCTCACTGTTAACAATATTTCATATCTATACTGATGGTGGCAAAGCAGTTTATATGTGAACTTTCTATATATAAAAGCATTCACTATCTACTGAAGATAGCAAAGTAGTTAACATTTAAATTTTCCTAATAAGGTGTGATAAAGCAATGCATACTACTGCAGAAAGTAATGCAGTTTATTTGTAGTAAATTCCCATTGTTGGCAACATTTGTTACCAATTTTATGCTGGATGTTGATGTCCACAGATGATAGCTATAATATGACCTGTAATAGCAATCTGCAGTATTTTACCTTGCAGCGGCTTGACTAACGGTTTTCTATTTCTTTTTCTTTTCATATCATCTCACCTGGTCTTGCTCCAATCCATTGTAATGTGATACTATGCTCCATTTGAAAACATCAGGTAAGAACTGTTTTAGTGTTCCTTTGATACATCCATAGATATAAAGTAGAGATAAAGACGGAGCTCAAATTCATTGCTGTCATCTTTGGTACCGTAGAATGAGGATACTTTGACCCACTTTTTTACAATTTGATTTTTATTTGTGGCATGGTGGTAAACTAGACTCGTTGATAGTATATAACTTGCCTCTCACATGATTTTGTTATGTTTTTCTAGATAGTTTTCCTCCCAATCTTTTGGGAACTTTAGCCCACATGCGAAAAACTTGTTCAAACTTACTTGGATGCTAAGATATTTCAACCTTCTTTTAAAAATAAAAAAATAAAAAATTCTATGAACATTTTACAGATTAGAATATAATAAATACCAGAAACACCAAAAAAGAAACAAATTGTAAGACTAGAGGTGAACATTCCAAATAAACAAGGTAAATCATTTAATTTGTGGTGAGATTGCTTGTTTTGACTTCTTACAAGCAATAACCCTAACCCAACTGAATCTCACTAAATCTCACTGCCAGAAACTATCTCCACGCGCGTGCTGCTGCATTGCCTCGATGACGTCACCTACCGCAGGCATATGTGGGCACGGAGTTTGTGCCCGCATATGCGCTAGGGAGTTAGCTCAGTTGGTAGAGGGACAGACTTGGGTGCGGATGGTCCCGCGATCGAATCCCGGGGGCGGCTGGGTGATTTTTCGGGTCAAAAAAATAGTACTTCCCCCCCCCCCCCCCCCCTCCCCCCGATACGCACAAAAAACTAGCTTTACTGGTTAGGGTACAAATAAATTGGGGTGTACATTTTGAAAATATATTGTTTTGAATTTTTCGTATATACTAAATATAATACTTTAACATGGGCCAAAGGTACCCCACTTTTTGCTTCTTTTTTCAGTAAATGCTGATCTGTGTCGTAATGAAGAATGCAAATGAAAATTAATAAGATATTGTTTTGTCATAGGTAAATTGTCCATCCAATTACAACATAATAGTTGCTGAATACACCCACCATGTGGGTGAGGCAGTTGCAATTTGTCGGAAAAAATAAATATCCTAAAAATACCTAAATACAAAGAAAAAAATCCTGCAGGGTGGTGTCTGATGCAACAAAGAAGAATGTCAGCCTTGTTGCATTGACACTAAATCTCCTATCTCCTATCTTCTGTCAACTTTCAACTTTTGTGAGATTGGTTTTGATTGAATTGATATTCACAATATGTGAGAGTGACAATAGAATAGGGGGCTTGTTGCAGAAATTGTTCGGACATAAGGGCCACTTTAACGCTTTATGTTGTGTAACCCTATGCTTACACAAGACTAATTTAACCCTCTCTGTGATGTGATCCCATACTCAAAAGTGGATGTTCCGATCAATTTAGCTTTTTTTGCCTATCAACATATTTTGATGTCAAAAGAAACCCATATTTTGCTCATTATTTCTGTAAAATGTTTGGGTAGGAGATTTTCCATTTAGACATTATAGGCCAAAATGCTGTGAATTACTGTCAAAGATGGTTAACCACCCAGCCAGTTTGTGTACTATTCAATGGGCAAATTTCATGTCACCTTGTAGTTCTAAAGTAAGGACCATTGGAGTTATGCTACTCAAACTTTGGAATACAACTAGACCTTGAACATCTACTGATGATGTTACAATATCTGCCATACCTGTAACCTGATAGAGCAACCTGTAAAGCGAACCATTCTGTAGGCTCATCATTATGTTGTCAGTACTTATGGCATTATCTGCTTCTTTTACCTGTGATGTCACTTGCACATGGTTGTATTGAAGATGTGTATTAACCCTAACCTTCCTAGAACCTACAAAACCTGACAGTGCTACAACTTTGTACCCCACGACGGCCATGTCAATCTCATACCACACTTATTTTTTAACCTTGCCTGTGTAGCTCAGTCAGTAGAGCATCATACTTGAATGCACGCGGCCCCGGTTCAATCTGCGGCGCATGCGGAGACTGATTTTCCCCTCAAATTTGACCCGTTTTTCTCCCCGATAGTTTAATTCATAAAAACACGACCAGGGAGTTATGGTTAAAGCTTAAGCTTATTCAGTTCAGGTGGTTATTTCAAGCAGACATTATCGTACTCATAATGCTGCATGCTGCACAGTAAGCTAACACATTTCTTGGTGTGAAATGTTATGTGCTGCCCTCTACTTGATCAAAAGCATTATTGTTACGCCAAAGCCAAAGATGGATGTCTCCCTCTATGTAATTATAGTCTATGCTTGTATAATCACCAATTGTACACGATGATAAAAATGTTGGTGGCTATTTCTATCAGTCATAGAGGTGGCCATCATACCACTATACTCTATTTGGCTTCCTCTGTACAGTGACGTAACTTAACAGGCGCAGCTTTTATGCACGCATATGTATCTTCTGTCTTTCAGCGGTCGTTTGTATATTGTATACGCCAGCGCCTCGAGTAGGCGGGCATGTTATGTGCTGCACTTAGTAGAATACCCAGTTACGTCACTGTCTCGTGTTGGCCAAATAGACTATAGGCCATACTCTAAAACTGATAGAAGTATCAAATAGAAGTGTTATTCTCAATAGAAGAAACATACTGGGATTGTTTCCACTTTGGTTTTCTTTTTCCTAAACACAACACCAAAAGTAAGTCCCCCTCTCAAAATCTCGTCATAACATCGTAAGGTAACAAAATTTACAAATATAACTTAGTTAGAAATAATCCTATGACTGTTTCCTAAGTGGTGTTTGAAAATGAAAGATGGCCATGACTTCATGGCTGAATGAGCTCAAATGAAAGACAAAAACTGCCCTTCTCAAAAGTCACAACTCACTGCTAATATCTGAGCCAAGAAGTGGATTTACATGGCTGAATGATCATGAATTGGTTACACATTACAGTAATATTCGCTCAACGACGGGTGTTTTTCCATTAGTAAGAAGCAATTTTCATAAACTTTTGTGACTTTTGAGAAGGGCAGTTTTTGTCTTTCATTTGAGCTCATTCAGACATGAAGTCATGGACATTTTTTATTTTCAAACACCACTTAGGAAACAGTCATTTGATTATTTCTACCTAAGTTTTATTGGTAAAATGTTTTACCTGACGATGTTATGACGACATTTTGAGAGGGGGACTTAGTTTTGGTGTTGTGTTTATATTATTCACACAATATGCATCCTTTCAGTCACCTATTGATCATATTATACGTTACAGTGCTTGCTACTTATCAGAAATGATGTCTGTCCTGCGGCTGTTATCCGTAAACACTTATTAGTTATGTCAGTTCTGTCAGCATATTTTTCCAGCTGACGTAATTGTTTTGTAGTAAATCTGTGAACTCGCTTGAACCCAATAAACCTTCCCAGCTAAACCACTAATGGTTGACAAGGAATGATAGTGTAGTATGCGACACATCACATTATCATCTTGTCTACCAGGCTTGTTTTAAGATATTGAGCAAAATATCTTGTAAAATATTATTTTAAACAAAATAAATATAAACCTGCTTTTCCTCATGAAACATTTTCTTTTCAAAATATAAGTATCGTTTTATAGCTTGTTTAATATTCTGTCAGTTTTTGTCAAAACACTGTAATTTTCAGGAAGAGACATGCTCTACCTTTTCACATGTTGCGTCACATATGTGATAATGACAAGTTAACATTTTTCTTCTTCAATAGACATCAGTCTAATGCTAATGATTTGATTTTTTTTGGCCTCAATTGACCCCTAAATTACTTTTATGTGACCCATACCATAGTAACGGCAACTTTGACATTGACCTCTCAAATAGATTCAAGTTGTATCAGTTCCAGCTATTGAATTTAGTTTTAACTTTAATATTTTGTGAATTTCAAAAACACCACCAACATCAAAATTCTGTCCTATTCTGTTCTGTGGAAGAATCTTATCCTTTCCCAAACTAGACAAGCAGTTCCTTTCAGTGTGATGTGTGTCATATATTTTATTAAAGATGTTTTGACACTAAAATGGTTTACAAAAATACAGCTTGGACATCCAGTAGGTAAATATTAATAATTTATATCCAAACAAAAGCTTGTGTAAGCAGTCGGATATATCGGTTTAGCGGAGGTTAATACTACATCAAATTCATATTGCCCCCAGCAATCCACGCCAAAATGAACCATTATGCACTGACTCCACAAGCTGTCAAAACATAGGCTTCACATAAATATTGTAGCAGTTCTGTCCATACGTGCCTGATATCACATCACAAAAGGCTGGCACATCAATTATAGTACTGTTACATGCCTTAGGTGAATTTATCACCTGTCCCAGGTGGGCCCGGCGCTCAGCCGTTATCAGTTTTCTTGAGTCACCGAAGTTGAAGCTTATCTAATATAATGTCAACCTCGCTAGGATTTAATGCAAGAAAAGGCAGGCAAAGTAAGTTACCAAGAGTTCCCTTTAGCGACTGCTTATCAAATGTCCCTTGAAAAAGGGTGCATGTAATTAAAGTTGGAATATATTTCCCATTACAAATAAACCAGTTCAGAGTTATTTGTATTATGCTCTTGTTACTATGAAAATGGTTTTTTTCTTTCAGCTAAAGATCACACAGCTTTATGAAACATTTTCGCACCAAGTTAATTACAATGTTTTTGTGCCAAAAGTCTCTTACGCAAATAAATTTTAAGAAAGAAAAAAGCTAAGAGAAAAAGGACGCTTAACCCATGTATTTGATACAAATCCTGTGTAGGTGTGGGCTTAATTTACCCTTTTTCATGCTGGATTAATCAACCTTTTATTCATGAAAGGTTAATTAATCTTTGTATCGTTGATTGATTATTAATCAAACTTATATAATATAGTCTCTAAGGGGATTCACTTCCTAGGAAAGGTGGGATATGTGGGGTTACAGCAATTCAACTTTTTGGCTATATTATTACGAATTTTAACTGTTATTTTCTGTGTGATTCAACAAAACCTCATTATTTACAATTGAAGAAGTGAATTGTCTCTCTCTATGAATATTATACCCTCTGGAATTCTTCAAAAATACAATGAAGGAGGGTTGTAGGAGTAGAAGAGCACATCATTTGAAAACGGTGGAGATTGTTTAAGCACTAAATCAATCTGCTTTGTGTTTTGCAAGAGCTATTTGTGAACAGAAGTAGGGCAAAGTAATGTATGTTTAAGCTTTTGAAAATCCACATACGTATGGTGGATTCAGAAAAGTAAATTATAAAGTGCAAATGCTTTATCAACATTTAATAGACAGGAAAGGAGCACACACTATACCTATCTTTAGTAGGCAGCACCAAAGTAATGATATTGCTATCGTCAGTAGACGGCACCAAAGTAATGATATTGCTATCGTCAGTAGACGGCACCAAAGTAATGATATTGCTATTTTCAGTAGACAGAGCACCAAAGTAATGATATTGCTATCTTCAGTAGACAGCACCAAAGTAATGATATTTGCTATCTTCAGTAGACAGCACCAAAGTAATGATATTGCTATCTTCAGTAGACAGCACCAAAGTAATGATATTGCTATCTTCAGCAGACAGCACAAAAGTAATGATATTGCTATCTTCAGTAGACAGCAACTTGCAATATTTATATCTCCTCAAGCAAGTTCAGGGCTTCAAACTGACACCATCAAAAATAAAGTATGCAGGAAAGAGCGATTATGAGCTGAGAACTGGAACAATAGATAGTAAGAAACATGATTGCTATCTTTGTTATTAAGATACGGAAAAAATGAATGACAGAAAACTTTTTTAACATTGACAGCATAATTGGATCTCTTCACACCATTCTATACTGACAGCGCCACATTAAATTGATCTCACTTGAAAGAAAAACAGACAACTAATAACTGCTTATGCTTCAATTTTCTTCCCCAACCACTGACACAATAATGAAACCCAATGATCTGTTCCCTAGTTATAAAAGCACATGTGTGTACCTGTATCTTTATATCTTTATATCTTTTGTCTTCAGAAACGGATGTATTTCCTTCACCATATTATTGGACGCTGTCTCCATATTGAGCATCATTCTTTTACAACTCCCATGTTTAGGTTAAAAGTCAAATGTTTCTTCTTTGTGTAAAAAATTATTTGGTAAGAAACCTTTTCTATCCCTTCTTACTCTGCACTTTACTAAACTAGTTGGAAGCAATCGGGAAGGTTTTTACTTTGATTTATTAACTACATCCCATACTGTTCTCTATGAGGTGACACATTTTTAAAGAAATAATCACATGCCGATCTTAAAGTTTAACTCCATGTACCAATGTCAATTACAAGATTATCAGACAAGTTTCAACCAAATACAAACTTTGAAGTGTTTTCTCATATAATAGATAACCCTGTTAATGAAAATTGATCAAGCAATAAATAAGATTGAAGCCAAATCCTAGCAGTTTGTTGAGTAAATCTGTAGTTGTTGATGATGATGCAACAACAAGAACAAAATGTGATGCGGCTGATGAGTTGAACTGTATGCAAAGCAATACTTGCCCTTTGAAGTATCTGTCAATCCCGCAATGTGCAAATAAGTAGGGCATTGGTGAATAGATCACCTGTTCTAAACCCTGAGTGGCAGTGGAACCCAATTAATTAACCATGGACGCTATTCTATACTGTCTATAATGCATTGTGTTTCTTGGTTGGGGAACTTTGATCCTGTATAGTTTACTGATCCACCTGTCAGCAACATGTTTGCCCAACTGTTCTATCGGGAAGCCAAAAGGTTACCTGTATTCTATTGTTGGGGAACCAGTACTTGCATGTATTCTATTGTGAAACCAATAGGTTTTTTGTATTCTAACACTTTCCCAAGTGATTTAGTGTACAGTACAATTGATATTTGAACATGGATATAGTATGAAGGTCTTGTTATATTCTCTTTTTAAGTGCACATTTCTATTTGGTACTTGAATAGCAAATGAACCAGTTTGATTGCGAAAAAAAGACAACAATAACACCAAGTTGTAAAAAAGACAAAAGGGGCTTACTTTTGGCTAACAAATTAGTTTTTGGTTTTAGTGTATGCAACAATAGATAAGCAATATCAGGAGCAATATCATTACTTGGTGCTGTCTACTAAAGATAGTAATATCATTACTTGGTGCTGTCTACTGAAGATAGCAATATCATTACTTGGTGCTGTCTACTGAAGATAACAATATCATTACTTGGGTGCTGTCTACTGAAGATGACAAAAATTTAAAAAAATACTTTGGTACTGTCTACTGAAGATAGTTATATCATTACTTCGGTGCTGTCTACTGAAGGTAACAATATCATTACTTTGGTGCTGTCTACTGAAGATAGCAATATCATTACTTCAGTGCTGTCTACTGAAGATAGCAATATCATTACTTCGGTGCTGTCTACTGAAGATAGCAATATCATTACTTCCGTGCTGTCTACTGAAGATAGCAATAGCAATACTTATTAGAATGAAAGTTCATCTGTGTTGGTAATAAATAATTTGAAGTTTAACTTTCGTTCTCAACACAAGAAATAATTACCTGGAATTTTCAGGTGTTTCTGCACCTTTCATCAGCAGACTAAAGACTCGACTTGACCTTTTGGAGGTGTGACAGGCGTCTCGTCCGAGGTATCCCAACACATCCATATTGAGTCAACGGAACACTGCGTAGACTTAGACAAAGTCAAGATCCTGGATAGGGATCCTCGTTGGTTTGAGAGAGGGGTCAAGGAGGCAATTTACATCAGAGCCAACCAACCATCACTCAACAAAGACGGGAGCAGATACAAATTACCAAGAGTCTATGACCCGATTCTGACATCACACCTCCAAATGGTCAAGTCGAGTCATTAGTCTGCTGATGAAAGGTGTAGAAACACCTGAAAATTCCAGGTAATTATTTCTTGTGTTGAGATCGAAAGTTAAACTTCAAAATTAATAGCATTACTTGGTGCTGTCCACTGTAGATAGTAATATCATTACTTCAGTGCTGTCTACTGAAGACATTAATATCATTACTTTGGTGCTGTCTACTGAAGATTTCAATATCATTACTTTGGTACTGTCTACTGAAGATATCAATATCATTACTTCGGTGCTGTCTACTGAAGATAACAATATCATTACTTCGGTGCTGTCTACTGAAGATATCAATATCATTACTTTAGTACTGTCTACTGAAGATAACAATAGCATTACTTGGTGCTGTCTACTGAAGATAGCAATATCATTGCTAGCTATGAAGACTATTAAAAAAGAATTAGGATGCCAAAAATACTAAAAAAGTTTTCACAATATCGCACAAAACTTGGGAATACTTTTCAATATTACAAAATGTGGGAAACAATAAAAGAAAAATGGGTTGAATCACTTGTTTAGAGTCACTTGTTCAGAGTATCTGTAACAGCCAGTCAAAGTAAATTGGTTAAACTTGAATGTCTACGTCAGAGAAATATAAAGGAGATTTTAAGTACCACTCAACAAATTTCAATATGAGATATAACATACATGTATATTTTAGTGTCAAATTAAAATTTGAATATAAGCCATATCAGATTATGCCAGCATTATGCCAGCATCTTATTCAGATATTGACATTTTAATGGTTTTATAACATCTCAAACAGCCCATGATGATGATAGATGATGAATATAAAATGGATGCTTATAACATCTCAAACAGCCCATGATGATGATAGATGATGAATATAAAATGGATGCTTATAACATCTCAAACAGCCCATGATGATGATAGATGATGAATATAAAATGGATGCTTATAACATCTCAAACAGCCCATGATGATGATAGATGATGAATATAAAATGGATGCTTATAACATCTCAAACAGCCCATGATGATGATAGATGATGAATATAAAATGGATGCTTATAACATCTCAAACAGCCCATGATGATGATAGATGATGAATATAAAATGGATGCTTATAACATCTCAAACAGCCCATGATGATGATAGATGATGAATATAAAATGGATGCTTATAACATCTCAAACAGCCCATGATGATGATAGATGATGAATATAAAATGGATGCTTATAACATCTCAAACAGCCCATGATGATGATAGATGATGAATATAAAATGGATGCTTATAACATCTCAAACAGCCCATGATGATGATAGATGATGAATATAAAATGGATGCTTATAACATCTCAAACAGCCCATGATGATGATAGATGATGAATATAAAATGGATGCACCTGATGGTTTTATAACATCTCAAACAGCCCATGATGATGATAGATGATGAATATAAAATGGATGCACCTGATGGTTTTATAACATCTCAAACAGCCCATGATGATGATAGATGATGAATATAAAATGGATGCACCTGATGGTTTTATAACATCTCAAACAGCCCATGATGATGATGATAGATGATGAATATAAAATGGATGCACCTGGAGGCTGTCATTAAATATCAAACAATTATCATTCCCGCTAACGATCTTTCTCCCTTTTCTAAGTTCAAGGACGTGTGAGGTGCATGTACTGTGTTTTCTTGTGTACAAGCCATTTTATTTTAGACATTATAACAAATTAGGGTATTTAATTCTCTAATGTGAATTTTTATCGTCATTCTAGGAAATTCTCATAATATGTGATGTGATCAAGCAAAATGAGTCGGAAGTCGCCAATATTAATTTTGAGATAACCAAACAAAGAGTAGAATTTCTTTTGGTTTTTTGGTTAAAAATCTGGGAATTGTACATTTTTATAATTATATTACATGTATTTAAAACAAACCCTTGTAAGGAATCAGAAAAATCAGCCCTCTTTGTAAAATAAAATGTCAATTCAAATATTCTTTCCTATGTCTGTATAAGAATTTCATACTAATAGCTGGGGAGCATAGGACCATTTTAGGGTTTTCCGGTCCGGTCTTCTTGCACAGAGTTTTATACCAAAATGTTCCTTGAAGTTCGGAAGAATTACAACCTAGGTGGCCATCCTTGCCAACATGGGTGTTTGATTGACATTTGACCTTTATATAGGATAAAAGGTTATATGTGTTTCAAACCCATGTGTGCTCCCCAACTATAAACACTCACGATAAAAATATGCTGGGTATAAGGCTACTTTCGTGATTTTGTTAGTGGCAACAGCAAAAATGACCATTATTAATGTTCATCTTGAATTAGTAAAGTAGATTATATAAACAAATAATTCTTCAACACTACTGCGCGTACCCCTTTAAGTGTTTAAAATATAGCATTGCAAATATCTTTTTGCACTCATTTTGCTTGATCGCATCACATATGCGTTTCCGATATTGTTCAATATCAAGAGTGTAACAAAACCTGACGTGTCTGAAACCGTATTACAAATATGGCATAAAATAAGTACTTGTACTCCAATTGTCAATATTTTAAGCATCGTAGTGACGCTTGCAAAACACAAATTATTTTTGATCAAGGACTTTGCAACCCATCGAGACTTTTCTTTTTGTAAATTATTAAGTGCACAGGGGATCATGTCCTACATGTACATGTAATCTGTCACGTAGACAGTCTATATAAATGGATGTGATTGCCAATGTGATCAAAGTCAACGAAAAAACACACCCTGTTTTACGGGCGGACGGACCTGTCAAGTAGGGTCGGTCGGTCGGTCGGTCGGTTTTTTTAATTTTTTGTTTTTTTAACCTAAAATTTTACTAAAATCTGCAAACATCAGGATTTTTAAAAAAAAATTGTGAAAAAAAAAAATGTTCAATGGATTTTCGGCCTAAAAACTGCTGATTTTACATGATTTGTGAAAAAAACATAGTTTTTTTCTTTCTTTCTCACCTAAGGGTTGTTATTCTTATTCAAGTGCAGTTATGTGATTCTATTGTGTATAAATTATAAGACATTACAAAACAAACATTGCTTTTAGTTTGGATTTTCTACAGTATCTGGCTCTGTCAGTTTTCACATGTGCTTATACATTTCATGGAATATATATGAATAAGGATTGTTATGTCATCAAAAGATGGAATACACAAATGAATGGTCCTGTTTTGAAAGTGTAATTTGCTGTTAAGTGTTACAAAACAAACATTGCACATTCTAGTTCTATTTTGTTTTATTCGTAAGTGCACTTATGATTCTGTGTATTTTTTATTCAACGGTATCAAAAATAATGTCTAATGACTCCTCTGACTAACTCTACAACATCAAATTTTATTTCAATGTTCATATGTATGCATAATGTTCATACAAATAAATGCATAATTCCATAAAGATATTACGTGTGTGGTCTAGTGGATAAGACGCCGGTCTCACGATGCAAAGGTTGTGAGTTCGAGCCCCGCTACGGCCAACATGTTTGTATCCTTGGGCAAGGTACTTAGTCTCAATTGCTTCGTCAACCCAAGCGATATTTGGGGAGCTGTTAGGATATCAAAATCTAAGTAGTGCTGATAGGCTTGTGCACTTGTTGACTGGTAGCCGCCTAAGTGTAGCGACCAAAGGATTCTGATATCTAAACTGGCAGCGATAATAATTGATTTAAAAAGCGCTTTGGGACTGAGCTTGCATTGTGGAAAGCGCTATATAAGAACGGTAATATTATTATTATTATTATTATTATTATTATGAATAAGGATTTCCTTCATAGAGTACTTATGTGACTCTGGTATGAGCGACTTCAGAAAACAAACAACTATTAATTCAAGTCTTTGGTCAATTGTAATTGATTTTCCTCTAATTCATCTGCATGAATAAAAACATGCATCTTTGAAAGGTAGGTCCCTCAGGGGGCACTTGTTTCAAAACCTTGAAATCTCGCTTGTTGAAAGAAAAAAAACCGCAAAAACATAAAAAGGGAAGTTTTACATGATGTATCCAAGTGCATTGCTTCGAATGTCAGAATACTGTAAAGTAGTAATTTCCGCACGATTAATCTTTCTCGTTGCCAATTTTAACTGTTTTCTGTGTGTTTAAATTTGCAATTTGTAGCTCCATCCCATTGACCTGTACGCAAAAGAAATACATTCAGTATTCCCATGTTATTAATTTTGTGATAGCTGATTCGAGCTCGAAAAAACAGGGAAAAAAATGTAGTGCAAAAATGTCCACTTTTACAGTAGTAAAAATCGAGAAAAGGAATGGCTTCATTTTTAGCATCATTTTACAAATGTCGTGTTTAACGACTCTAAACCACTTAAATGAAAATAGCGTGAACACCTCCTCCCTGGTCTCCCCTATGTGAACACCTTTTACATCTTCAAACTCTTTCTAACTAAAACCACTGGCTTTAAACGATTGATATGCGAACACCCTTTACATCGTCAAACTCTGTCCAACTAAAACCACTGGCTTTAAAAGATTGATATGTGAACACCCGTTACATCGTCCAACTCTTTCCAACTAAAACCACTGGCTTTAAAAGGTTTTTTAAAAGCCATTCAATAATGAATAACTGCAATTGACAGCTCCCAGCTTTTCCCTTCCTACCCAGAGATTTAAATTATACCTTCAGTCGGTCACACAATTTCCTTGCAAAAATAAAATCAATCCGGTCAACTTTAATCAAGTATTCTTCCCCAATGGTTCAGATTCTTGTTTTGACAAAGTACTGATGCGCGATTGCCAATTGCCGGTCAGAGCCAATATCATGGTAGGGACTCTATCGGAAATGCCTTAAAACATGCACATTTTTGTGCTGCATTCATTTTTGTGGTTTTGAGCTTCAAGCAGCTAACGCAAAACTGAATTGTCAACATAGTTTTAGTGTATAAATCTGTGTGAGTTAAGGATAAATGAAACCCTGTAAGTGACTTGACGGAGCAGAAATAATATGTACATTTTGAGAATTTAAAATAAATAAATAAATTCAATAAATCTTTTTTTTTATTTTTATTTTTTTATTATTTTTTTATTCAAGTTTCCCCCTTCAAAAATGTATATTTTTTCTGAAATTAAAACAACAAATTTTAAAAAGTATTTTAGAAAATGTTGGAAATCGACCCTATGATTGCACTATCTGTAGAACTATTGTTTTTGTGTTGCTAAATGAACTTTGAAACAAGAAAGTTGGATCAAAATCAGAAATATGTAGAAAAATGAAGCTAACAAGAATTACCACACACTTCCATATTGTAAAAGATGACATTTTGCTCTACACTAATGTTTGCCATTTTTTTCATACCATAACTGCTGCACAAAAATTGAAAATGTGTGAAGTTGTCTTCAGTTAATATGAAAGAAAAACACAAATTTCAATTTAGCACCACATAAAATTGTATAAATTTGACCAATCGTGAACAATTGTATCTGTGTGCAAAAATGCACCTTTACAATGCATTCGTTTCACTGTTCAGTATCACTGTTCACCCAGTGTGTGCGTATAATATCTCGGGCTATGTTTGTTATATTTTGCTATAAATTGACCACCGCCTTACCTTCTACCTGCCTATTGGATTGTATCATTGGACATATCGATATCATATAAATTTCTTCTTGTTATAAGAGATTATTGTTTAGAATTTACAAAAACTAAGTTTCATTGCCGGTAAATTTGGTCTATGTTACGTGTATGACGTCAATGGTTTCAGATTACTGTACAAAATGTTTGTGTGCATTTAAATTTCGCTAATTTCGCGAGGACCACTTACTCCAGAAAATGTCATGCCAAGAATATTTGCACTCTACCTTGTATACTCTGTTTGGCCATCTCGAGACAGTAACGTAACTGAACAGGCGCAGCTTTTACGCACGCGTGTGTATCTTCCGCCTTTCAACGCTCGTGTTTGTACGCCAGCGCCGCGAGTATTCACGCGCGTTATGTGATGCAATTAGTAGAATACGCGGTTACGTCACTGTCTCGAGATGGCCAAACAGAGTATAGCAATGCATTGCAAAGTTTACATTCTTGAAATGTTCATGCCGTGAATTAGGCCAGTATTGATGATTCGCGATATTTTTAACTCATGAACATTTCTGGATTTACAGTAATTGCCCTTATGGCGAGGGAGATACCAGAGATTGATTTTGGTGATTATTCCCAAGGGCCATGTGTGTGCAAAGATGGTTATAATGCTTATGAGTGGACTTTCAGTTAGAATGGACTCTTAACGGGTATTTTAGTGAGACCAACAGATATCAAAACAATAATTTTAACAAATTTGCCCTTTCAATTGTCACATAGTATCCCCCCAACAAGAAGGTAAAGGTTTGTATATTGATGGTGTTTTGATGCTCTTTACCAACATTTACATGTGTTTATCGCCTTTTGGTATAAACCTTGCCCTTGACAACAACAAAATAAAATGATTTCATTTTTTTAAGCACACTATGTGTTGACAATGCCTCACTTTGTTAGAAAGAAACAGCACAAATACAAGACCTTAGTCGATTTTTCGACTAAGGTACAATATTACAAGTGATATAAACGCCCCTACTCACCTTAAACATACATTTTCATTCAATTCATCTTCACCGATTATGTCAGCAGAATATCTTGTGAATACATCAGCACATATTATTGATCTACACAGAATGCAATTAGCGAAATATTGCAAAGAAACATTGAGAATATAATCAGAGTAGTTATAATTACTGCACATTCATCTTCATAACATGACTTTCATATACAAACCTGATACATCAATATATTAATGTATACACTCTGAGCACATGGCAATTAAAGTTAGTTGGACAGGTTTAATTGCTTATGGACATGATGACAATGTGTATTGACACATTAAAAAGGTGTTTTCTTAGCTATGATTTGAATCTGTTTGCTATAGTTTTCTCCCAAAGTAATAATTTCCCTCTTTGAATAAGTTCATCTGGAGTGTTTGTAGACATAATATTGAGATTTCTTTGAGTACAAATCAAAAAGAAATGAAATATGTTACTCACTGTTTAATGATGTTTCACTATCACGCTGATAGTTTCATCAGACTGGCAACTCTCGATATTAATAATTTTCCTGTCAATACAGAAACAAACTCATACTGATTTACCTGTTACTTAATTTGCATTAGGAGGTTTTGGTCTTTTTTTCTTCCTTGCATTGTTTTTTAAATGGCACTCTATATGAATTTATTTATCACTCCTATTTGGGGGCTGACTTTACTCGCGTTCGATATCGAATGAGGCACCCTTTAATCAAATCAAAGTGTTTGTTTAAATTTAATTCTTTCCTTTCGTTAATTCTACAAACCCACGTCAGATATTTAGGGATGCATCCCTAACATCTGTTCTTGTACCTTTCTTCAGGCACTTGTTAACTTGATTTGATAATGGGAAGCACTCATAATATAAATCAAATTATTTGGGCTATTTGTGGTTATTTTACTGTTTTAACTAACCCTTCCATAACTATTTATTGTACATTTGTAAGAATCTGCCACTGTACTTTTCTACAGATACTTGTTTACCTGGTTTGATAATGGAAACCACTTTGGTTATAAATCAAAGTATCTTGTGTCATCTATTTTGACAGCAGTGAATATGGCTAATCTAGTCTCAGTCACTCGATATTGAAATTTGACTCTAATTGACTCTAATTTTGCAATATATTGTCAAGTAAAGCCAAAAGCATTGGATGAAAGTAGGAGTTTTCAAGCTGCCACTGTAATTGAATCTTGGTTTTCAAATTGGGTTCATTAATTTTGTATCCTCCAGAAATGCTCTGAACTCTTTGGCAAAACAATATTATACTTCTCCTATGAAGAAGTTGTCGGATTGGTTACATCAGTCTTTTCAACATTTGTGTAATTTTTATCAAGTTGAAAGTAAGAGAAACTCTGCTTATTCTACAAAGTGAGCTGTTGAATTATATCTGCTGTATCCTTGCTAAATACACCTTTTATTACATATTCGTGTATGTTGAAATACTCTGTTATCTATCCATCAAAGTTAAATCACTGCTATCTACCCCTGATAGCTGAATTGATTAACTATTTCTACTATCTATCCTGATAGCAGAAATAATGAACTATCTCTGCTACTTACCCCTGATAGTAGAATCAATGAACTATCTCTGCTATTTACCCCTTATAGCATAATTATTGAACTATCTCCGCTATCTACCCCTGATAGTAATATTGGTGAACTATCTCTGTTACCTACCCCTGATAGCAGAATTAATGAACTATCTCTGCTATCTACCCCTGATAATAAAATTTGTGAACTATCTCTGCTATCTACCCCTGATAGCAGAATTAATGAACTATCTCTGCAATATACCCTGATAGTAAAATTGGTGAACTATCTCTGCTATCTACCCCTTATAGCATAATTATTGAACTATCTCTGCTATTTACCCCTGATACTAGAACTGATGAACTATCTCTACTATCTACCCCTGATAATAAAATTTGTGAACTATCTCTGCTATCTACCCCTGATAGCAGAATTAATGAACTATCTCTGCTATCTACCCCTGATACTAGAACTGATGAACTATCTCTACTATCTACCCCTGATAATAAAATTTGTGAACTATCTCTGCTATCTACCCCTGATAGCAGAATTAATTAACTATCTCTGCTATCTACCCCTGATAATAAAATGTGTGAACTATCTCTGCTATCTACCCCTGATAGCAGAATTAATGAACTATCTCTGCAATATACCCTGATAGTAAAATTGGTGAACTATCTCTGCTATCTACCCCTTATAGCATAATTATTGAACTATCTCTGCTATTTACCCCTGATAGCAGAATTAATTAACTATCTCTGCTATCTACCCCTGATAGTAAAATTGGTGAACTATCTCTTTACCTACCCCTGATAGCAGAATTAATTAACTATCTCTGCTATCTACCCCTGATACTAGAACTGATGAACTATCTCTACTATCTACCCCTGATAATAAAATTTGTGAACTATCTCTGCTATCTACCCCTGATAGCAGAATTAATTAACTATCTCTGCTATCTACCCCTGATAGTAAAATTGGTGAACTATCTCTGTTATCTACCCCTGATAGCAGAATTAATTAACTATCTCTGCTACCTACCCCTGATAGCAGAATTAATGAACTACTGTAAAAGCCAATATTTTCCCGTAAAGATATTTTTTGCGCATTTTGATATCATAGACATTTCGCGAATTGGTTTTTTTCGCGGGCGACCTTCCGGATGCACTGCATGAATGTTGAAAACAATGTTTTCGCGTGTTATAATTTTCGCGGAAAAATATATTGCGTGAAGATAAAACCACCGCGAAAATTTCAGCTTTTACAGTATCTCTGCTATCTACCCCTGATAGTAAAATTGGTGAACTATCTCTGTTACCTACCCCTGATAGCAGAATTAGTTAGCTATCTCTGCTACCTACCCCTGATAGCAGAATTAATTAACTATCTCTGCTATCTACCCTGATAGCATGATTAATGAACTATCTCTGCTATCTACCCCTGATAGCAGAATTAATTAACTATCTCTGCAATCTACCCTGATAGTAAAATTGGTGAACTATCTCTGTTACCTACCCCTGATAGCAAAATGAATGAACTATCTCTGCTATTTACCCCTGCTAGTAAAATTGGTGAACTATCTCTGTTACTTACCCTGATAGTTAAATTGGTTAACTGGTTAACTACCTAACCTCTGATATTTAAATTAATTAAATGTCTGATACTTACCCCAGATAGCTGATGAGATGATGAAATAACAATCTAAATTTACTTCTAATATAATATATCTAGTCTAATGTATGTTTGTATCATATGTTTTATACTTGAATCTTTATGATGCTGATTTTCAGACCTTTTCTGTGGAATCAATTATTGGTTCACACATCCCCACACACACTTCCTCCACCAAAGCTTTTAGACTGTAACAGGTTCAGTTGTAAGCATTTTGTAAATGAGACACGTTCACCAAATATACTCAGGTCAAACATTGATAAACATGTCTTTAGATTGTATGATGGTGCATGTCACAGCCCTAAACCACACATATACCCTGTAACCAGTCACAATTGTTGCCTATCACCAGGGATCCAGGAAGTGTATAAATAAGAGCTGTTTTAGTAATAGGACCTTAGTTGGCTACTTCAAAATCTGTCTTTAAAATTCATCACTGGCCTATAGTATTAATCCTCTCCTATCATTGTATGAGAATCAAGAAGAAGAGGTTGATGCCCTTGCTACATCACCTGCGCCGCATACATTTTCTTTAAGATGGAATTTTATCTGAAGTAGACACACAATATACCCGCTACAACTAGACCCAAGGCTCAATATATACTATGTCTGGGAAGAGACAATATCATATCCATTTATTTGAGGTAACCATAGGGGTATGTGGATATTATCATCACTTGGAGTGTTGGGGTGATCTTGCAATTGATAAATTATCTAGTCTAGGAGATCTAATTATAGTTGTAATTTAGTAGCTGCCAGTTGTGCAGTATTTGTTTGTTTGGTGCATATTCAGTATCGCCCTTTGTAGTTTTAAGGCAGCTGTTGATGTTACTGATTTGTGAGTTTTATATTTTCAAGCACAGTTCTATCTTTTGAAAATAAATCTAACAAGGGCTTGACTAATAAACTACTGGTTACAGGTTTCTAGAGCTCTTCTATAGTCAATGTGTTACACCCTCGCAAAATGGCTAAACTCATAAACTATGGTATAGGGGTTCAAGTTCTACAATGGTGAATGCGTTTTGCCCTTGGAAAATATCTTTCATCCTTAACCCAAATGTTAACAGGGGCTGTTATATTTCGATATAATTGATATTAATTGTCCATCATGCTTAACACTAGAGAAGCCGGAGAAATGTGGGGATTTGAATCCTAAGCATTTCTAAGATGCATTTATAATTTTCCTCATTAGCTCAGTTGGTAGAGCATCCATCTGGCGTTTAAGAGGTCCTAGGTTCAAATCCTGGTTATCATTTCTCGACCACCACGAGGAAAAGATTAGTTAATTATTATTAAAAGTTTAATGTTCTTATTCATTAAAGGAAATGATAACATAGACGTTAGAACTGATCCTGGAAGTTTCGTTTGATCATTGCATCCTTAGTGGAGATTGACTTACGCTTCAGTTATTGCAGCTTCGTTGATGTCCACTGTATCCAAATACAGCAGCAGGATGTATTGAGATGCTGTTGAAATAGTGCATGGCAAGTCACCAGAATGTGATAACATTTCATTGAATTACTTTCAATCATCGATGCTTTAGATTCCATTCCACAATTCCAGTTATCTCCGTCTGCATGCCTTGGCAAATCATGAATAATTTGATTAGAGTGGTCAACCAGACTTATACATCCAAACACAAATTTGAATCTCTTAAGCTTAATTCTGTGTAGTAGACGATTTCACAATATTGCACGATTACTTTTTCAGGTGCAGGCATGAATCCTTCACAAATAAGATAACGTCATCACTTGCTTAATGAAGGAGGAACAATTACGAATCTTGAAATGTTTGAGATAAGATGGTACTTTGAAGTGTTTGAAGATTTCTCACTCGCAAATATTTGCATACCTGACAGTACTGTGTCACTGACCATGGGTTGACGACCTGTGTAGCAACAAGAGCAAGTGCTTAATTCCTTGCGCTTCATTGGATCATTTCTGCGATAGCAATCTTGAAGATGTTGTTACGTCGGGTCAGTGAAAGTTTGACAGATAATAGCCTAGAGTTAAAGCGTCATGTAGGGATGATCACATTTCTCTTTAGTTTTTCTTAGGGTACAACATGATAAGTCTATATAGAGGTGATAAAACATTGACTTTGGGTGATAGCCAAGATCATCGTTTGACAGGGCCTTTCTCTGATTGTTAATAAAATATTGATCGGAAAAGGGGTGTTTTGGAGGATTTTCTTTAGCACTAGCCCCATGCTGCTATCTGTTAATCTAGAACGAGCACTGTAGCGAGATGCGATCAGAGGGAGCGCACAGCTTAGCTCTGCTGCAGAGCCTGGAGTTTCCCGTTTTCTACCTGCCTAGGTTTTCCCATGTTTTAGTTGATCTACATAGGTGTTTCTAGAACTTGGATTCGTAAGATAACAAATGGGGAAAACAAAGCAGGTAAAGATGGGAAAACATGGCTCTGCAGCAGAGCTAAGTACAGCTTGGAATATAGCTCATAAAGCATAACTTGGACAATGGAACCACTACAGGTAGTTAATGCTGATGGTGGATGAGACAGGCACGAATAGAGTGCTAGATTTTTTGATTCACCTATGTATCCAGGATGCATACCATAACTGGGATAGCACATACAAAGTCTAAAAATGGGGGACGAGTAACCATTTGATTTTGTCTCCTGGCCCCTTACTATTCTAAGAAGACTGGCGACGGTCTCTTAATTTGATTACCATTTAGGCTATAATGCCTCGTTACGAAGTTAAGAGTAAATGAGAATTGAAGATTAGCTCAGAGGCACATACCTTAACAACATTCAAAGACTTCATTAGTCTAGTTTCAATATACAGTTCATGCCCAACAAAGTATATCCTTTTTTAGTTTTGTTCAACATTTAAAGTGGCATATAGCAGTGTCTGTGTATGCCTTACTTGAATGTCATTTTCCTGTAAAACAGACAAAGTAGGTGTGACAATATCTAGGGGACATTTTGTGTTTGCCAATTATATCTAACAGTGTTTTATGCTTTGTAACAGTGTTACTCTCTGTGAGTGATAAAGTTCTAATGCTAATCTAGATTTATCAATAATTCCAAGAGTGTTAAACCAGTCCCAGGATGTCTAAGCAATTACGTTATGTAAGCAATCGACACTATCAGGTACTGTGTCGGATCATAAATAACAACTGATGAGATTCAGTAATGCAATTTATACATTGTCTGATTAAAGGCATTCAAAGACAAATATATCCAGGCTAGTTTCACTTCACTTTTGGGGGGAACTGACATTATCCCTAACTCCCTGGACATGGTTTTGTGAATTAAACTATCAGGGGAGAAAAACGGGTTCTAACATAATCAAATAATTTGCTACAGAAGACCAAGACGAAACAAACCTTTTCTTGAGGTACCATTACTTCTGTGACATGATAGATGACAGGTTTGCAAAGTTGTGATATATTTAATAAATACTGTAACCTGGAGTATAATTTCTTATAGATCTTTGCAACCATGACATATAAGACATTATTTGATCATAACACCCGCCTAAACCTGCATCCCAGGGTAGCGTGTTTTTCGGAGAATAAAGCCAGGGCAACTGTTGCAAATCCAATTTTATATATTGCCATCTTTCTTACACTGAAAATGATTTTTTTTTCTTTTTTCTTTTTTCTCTCTTTTGAAATAAATTCCAAATCTTGGTGCACAAAGGATTGAAGCATACATTGGACTTCAGATGAATAAGTGATGTCAATATGGGAATTCTTTTGAAAAAATGCCACACATAGCAGGATTTCTGGTTCTGGACTAGAAAATATTCAAGGGGACCATATATTGTCATATATTTTTATATTATTAGATGCAAAAATACATGATATTAACAGCATAAGTGCTTTATATGTTTGTTTGTTTGTTTGTTTGGAGTGGGGTGGTGTTTTTTTGTTGGGTGGGGGGGGGGGGTGGGGGGGGGGGGGGGGGGGGGGGGGGGGGGGCTGGTCTGGACCAGAAAACATTCAATTGGAACACATTAATTCCAAACATTT
Source organism: Ophiura sarsii (assembly GCA_035610835.1). NCBI lineage: Eukaryota > Metazoa > Echinodermata > Ophiuroidea > Amphilepidida > Ophiuridae > Ophiura > Ophiura sarsii. The sequence continues at coordinate 13,672,765 of CM069443.1, forward strand.
AGAAACTGTTTGGTCCAATGGACCAAATGTTTTATTTGTAAGCATTCGTGCTTAGCCATAATTAAATTTCTTATTTTAGATATTATTAAGATGTAAGAAAATATGACCCCATCTGGTTAACAACATAAAGAATACAATGATTAATATCATCATAGGAACTAAACCACTAAGGCAGCATCAAATTCCTATTTAACATCTATCATCTATAAGCTTCTACAATATCATGTGCTCAATACAATGACAGCGATCAAACTTAAGCTGACATTAGTCTTCCATATCTTGTTATCGGGTATTCCCAAAGCACACCCACAACACAATAGATAAGTTCTTCCATATCTTGACATTTTGCTTGTTGTAGCAGTGTTCATGTATAAGCTAAGAGAAATAATAACAGCAAAAAACAAACATAATGGTTTCCCTTGTGCCATTGCAAGTATTTATAGGCTGTACTATTGAGAATACTTTATAGAATGAGAATAATTATACTGACATGCTTTTAAGAGTACTTACAACAAGCAGTGCCTTTAAGAGTACTTACAGATAGTGCCTGTCATAGTACTTATAGTCTATGCTTGTAAAAGTACTTACAAGCAGTGCCTTTCAGAATACTTACAGACGATGCCTTTCAGAGTACTTCTTTCAGAGCTCTCGTAAACTCTTACAGACAGTGCCTTTCAGAGTACTTATAGACATTGCCTTTCAGATTACTTACAGACAGTGCCTTTCAGTGTACTTACAGACAGTGACTTTCAGAGTACTTACAAACAGTGCCCTTCAGAGTACTTACATACAGTGCCTTTCAGAGAACTTACAGACAGTGCCTCTTGGAGTACTTACAGACAGTGCCTCTAAGAGTACTTACAGACAGTGCATTTAAGAGTACTTACAGACAGTGCCTTTCAGAGTACTTACAGACAGTGCCTCTTGGAGTACTTACAGACAGTGCATTTAAGAGTACTTACAGACAGTGCATTTAAGAGTACTTACAGACAATGCCTGTCATAGTACTTATAGTTTATGCTTGTAAGAGTACTTACAGATAGTGCCTTTCAGAGTATTCATAGTATATGCTTGTAAAAGTACTTACAAGCAGTGCCTTTAACAGTTCTTACAAGCAGTGCCTTTAAAAGTACTTACAAGCAGTGCCTTTAAGAGTACTTACAAGCAGTGCCTTTAAGAGTACTTACAAGCAGTGCCTTTAATAGTTCTTACAAGCAATGCCTTTAAGAGTACTTACAAGATGTGCCTTTAAGAGTAGACTAAAAATATACAAGGATTCTGGTGGTTTCTTTTTAAAGTATCATTTGCATTTTGTCCCACAACAGAAGACAACTTGTGCACATTTGTGCTTATTATAGCTCTTAATAAATTTATAGTTATAAAGTAATGTAAACAAATATGGTGCCATCTGGAAACACAGCATATAGCATAGGCCTATATGATCTGAGAATTTGACAGCAAAAATAAAGATATATGGTTATGCATAGAGACCATGCTTTTAAGAGTATAATAAAGTGTCGCTTGCATTTTCCCTGCATGATAAATTGTGAACATTGTTGTCTAGCTAACATTAAGTTTCTATATTGTTTTAAATATCAAGTAAGGAAATATGGCTGCATCTGGTAAAACAACTTAAATTACACAAGGAATTGACAGTAAAAATAAAGATTAACGATCTCTCTTATGAGCTGTGCATTTAAGAGTTTCACAAAGCATTGCATTTTTGCGTGCAGAATATATTGTCAGTATTAGTATCAGCTTATATTACAATTCTACTTGTAAAAATGTTCAGTAAGAAGATATGGCTCCATCTGGAAGAAAATGACACAAGGATTTGACATTTGACAGAGGTAATTGAGATTTTCATTTTTCAAAACCAGAAATTTACTCACGATTGACAGTTTCGTGTGTTGTGGTCTACACACTTCCTCAGAATAACCTCTTCTGATCCGTACTGATCACCGTAACAGCGCCTTCAACCGGAAGCAGTATGGATCAGAAGAGGTTATTCTGAGGAAGTGTGTAGACCACAACATACGAAACTGTCAATCGTGAGTAAATTTCTGGTTTTGAAAAATTAAAATTTCAATTATCTATTCTTGCAAACCTGATGAATTTATTCAGAAAAATTTGACAGAGGAAAAAAGAAGGCGAAGAAAAGAAAAAAAGATTAAGCCTACCTATATGGTGTAACAACATAAATGTTGCAAAGCAAGGATTTGACAGTTGAAAAGAATGATTAATCATCTTTTTACGGGCTGTGGATTTTAAAAGTTTCCAAATAAGTTGTTATTTGTTTTCTCTTGGAACATGGAAGATACCTTTCAGCATTGGTACATAGCAAATATCAAATTTCTACTTTTAAAAAGATATGTTATGTAATTAAATATGGCCCCATCTGTTTTTAAAACAGTATCCAGGCAAATATTAATAAAGGCATTAATAACAAGAAAAGTCCTTAAAAAGACAAACAGCACTTAGAAGGGGTGAATTTGACTGAAGATGGAAATGTAATGAAGAGTGATAAAGAATGTATCAAGATTTAGCATGATTCATATCTAAACTGATGTATTCTTTTGGGATCATTTTACTGTAGGTGTATATTGAGTGGAAGATAACTGTATATTTACTAATATTTTCTTTCTTTCTTTTTCTCTTTTCCATTCTCATGTTGCCGAACCTGTATCTGATTTTTTTGGGATTATCTAATATAAAGGTAAGTGCAATTTAATGATAAAGAGATTGGTTGATCTGTCAGCCCTAAAAACGTTTTATTTGAAAAATGATTTTAAAAAGTGGATTATTCATTACTCTCCATCAAATGGCTCATGTAGAGATGTAAATCTGCTGAAATATGTCCAAAAAAACCCCTGACTTTTGAATAAGATAGCTCTTGTATTCATTATTTATTATTGCAATGATACACATTTTATGCTTGTAATCATTTGAAATTTGCCTGGGTGGTCATGTATAAAATTGTAAGAATTTTTGTGAAGGAAAAAGCGGATTAAGGGTTAACTCTACTGAAGAGCTCAGATTTTCCCATATTTGCCCATCCCATGTTTATCTTGAATCCAAGTTCTAGAAACAGTTATGTAGGTCAACTATACCAACACACTCTCTATGCAGTCACTCTGTACTCCATACCGGTGTGTGCTGGTGTATACTCCGGTTTAGCAGCAGACAACGTAACTCTTCGATGGTCAGTGCCTAGCATGCTTTATTAGTAATTTGAGCAGTTTGTCTCTGGTCTGGTCACTGGTGTATGTGATTACTGTACGTAACCAGTTTCAGTAGGGTGCCGATATGATTGGCTAAGGCTGTACATGTACACACTAGCAACAACAAAATTAGGTCGACATTCATTTGCAGATAAAATGTTCACCAATTTCCCAAAAGATGGGTCAGTTTTGTGTTTTGCGTCGACTTAGGGGTATATTTCAACAAGTAAAATCTTTTATAAAGGTCACATTTATCTTCTTTGATAATCTGCGAGAAGGGTGGAATCATGAGAGCCTTTTAACAGATACTATCACAAATATTTGTACATGTAAAATTGAAAGATTTATGACAATGTTTGGATAACACAAATTCTCCAAATCAGAACAGCACTTCCACTATTAGGCAAAAAAAAAAAGTTGTGTTGCCCTCACAAGCCTAAAATCGGGAAGGTCGGCCGGCCGGATTGTTTTTTAATTTTTTGATTTTACCAAATCAACGATTTTATACCTATTATTTCAGTCAACATGTGTGAAGATACTAAGGAAAACGCTTACTGGATGTATTTTCAACCCAATGGTGAATATTTTGGTTTCTTGCCCATCTCTGTGCAATTTTCACAGATTAGAAGATCTTGAAAAAAATCTTGAAAAAAAAGAATCTTGAAAAAGAATCTTAAAAAAAAATAAGAAATTCTTTTAAATTCTTTTTTTTTTAAATACCCGGCCCACATTCTCAGAATTTTGACCCGGCCGGATGAGGGCAACACAATTTTTTTTTTGGCCTTAGTTACAGTTTACAGCAAAGTTGAAAACATGTAATATGTGAACATATTGAAAATTATGAAAACATGTAATGTGAAAATATTGAAAATGTATGAAAGTAATAATTATGTCAATGTATGTGTATGATTAGAGGATAATAAACACAAAAGATTTTAAAAAAAAGATACAACAAAGTCAAATCTCAAAGGTCATATGATGTGACAAAATCTCCGTAATTTTTGGGAAACGTGCCTGGTAAATAAACATACGCATGTGCAGAACATGTCACACATATCAACAAGCAATGATGAATCTTTGGTAGCCTGCCAGCAAAGAGGATATTGAACCCGCATTACAGACCAAGAGAAACAATGTGAATGGGTTTATCATCCATAAGTAAACATACATAACATTAAATATCATCTTAACCAATAGACTCTGCATCTTTATCAGTACAGGTAACTATAATTGATGATTTGCTTATTATGAAGCAGCTTGATGTAGCATTGCCGTAGAATCAATGAATAAATTGGTTCAAATTGCAAATCGATAACCGTCTATTTTAAATTGGCAACCTAATAAATGCAACAACTATGTGGGGCACAATATCAACCATGATATTTCAATATTACATTTTATGTAAATGGCTGTATTGGAAAGTATGGTTATCGCCTGAGGGGCAGGGGTCTTCACAGATAAGTTGTGGATTAAGGGTGCTCTTGTTTATTACAACACGGGCTGGGGTGAGCCCATTCTAAGGATCAAAATTGGGCTTTTCCATTTGAAATCCTTACCCCCTATGGAAAGCATGACCATAATCTTCTTACTCCGTGTGTAGAAATATGAACGTTTTCAAATGGAATAGCCCATTTACAATTACAAAGAATAAGGATTCAGGATTGTAAATATCCTGGGGATACTCATGTAAATAAGGTATACATGGATGTGCTGCCCGGATGGGTCGCTTTTTGCAAAAAATCCCTAATTATGAGGTTTAATTTTATGCTAGAAAATCTGTAAACATGGGTCCTAATTTTCAAAAATCATAAAAATTTAGCCTTTTTTAGGAAAAATCCCCTACCCTCCCCCTACAGTGTTAATATTGCATTTAGCCTTACCCCTCTCCCTACTGGGTTAATATTGCATATTGCCTTACCTGCAAAGCAAAAGGTGACAGTAAGAAAAAATATGAACACAATTGACTAACGGCAGCACGAAAGTTACCCCCTCCATCGCGCTGGTGCCTAATTTTCAATATGATTTAATCTGTTAAAATAAAACTATCTGGTTCCAAAGCACGGCAATAACCATGCTCGGCCCATCTTCATGCTCCCGATAGTGAGATCCAACACAAATGATATTGGGGCTGACGAAAGGCAAGTGAGTTGCTGCCAGAAAGCTATCCCAGATGTAAGCTTATTTACTGTTGTGAGAAACAATAATCTCAAAAATATGTCTGTTTTATACTTTAAAAAATGATTCCATCTTGAGGGCGTTAACCCTTTTAAGGATGTGATTCAACAATTTTATGATTGCACCCCCCCCCCCCCCCCCCCCCCCCCCCCCCCCCCCCCCCTAGAGTTGGCTTGATTTGAGAGTAGAAAGTAAAAAAGGAATTTTTTCTCAATATTTGCGTGGGGTGGAATCTAATTCATGTGAGACATTTGATTGGTAAATCAATATCACTTCATAGTATATCCACATGAAACGAAAGTGACTCGGAATAAAACTAGTGGTGCACCACGGACACAAGGAATCATATAACAAATGGCGCTTCGTAAGATGATGTAAACAATTATGAAATCCATCGTGACTCGTGAGCGAAATAATGTCTGTATTTCCTTGTGTTTTGTTACTAAAATTTGTTAGTTCAAATTGTAAAATCTAGATTTTAATAATATAGAACAAAACATCATTACTAGTCACTAAAACGAATAAAAACTGCTATTGCACTCAACATGCAATTTTTAAAATTCGCGGCAATCGAAAGTCCCGGTGTCGATGACGTCATGGGTATTGTATAACAACTATGACGTCATCGACACTGGGACTTTCGATCGCCGCAAATTTTAAAAATTGCATGTTGACAGATGGCGGTTTTTATTTGTTTTTGTCATAGTGTGGTGTTTTGTTCTATATAATTACAATTGTTGGGCTCGATATTTTTCTAACATATAACGCACAACTTTGTGCTTGCGGGACACCTCCTTTAAATATGAGGTCACACCATTGATCCTAGCCACTGTTGGTCATATTACTGATCTACCCACAGGTGATCTACCCCCAGTCACTGATCTACCCAGCCACCAATTGGGCTAGTGGATTTGTAGATATGTAGATATGTAGACTGGGACACAGTCTGCTTATTATATACCTGTATCCAGTTAGCACAATTGTTCTGTGGCAGAAAATAATAATAATATAGTACAGCAGTTTCAACTGTTGCATAAAGGGTAGGGTAGGGTAGGGGTGAGTGATCACCCTGAAACCAAGGCTAAACCACATGAGTGCTTCTGAATGTTTGTACTATGTCTGCTGTGTAAAGTCTTTGGTCTGAGCAAGGCATTGGTCTGAGAGAGCACACAAAGGAGAGCAAATTGACCTCACTATTTGACCATGGATCATACTTATATTGTTTGACTGACCTACGAGCTTTGGGAGCTTGTAAGTGAATAAAGAAATGATCAGTGGGTATATACCTGTGCTCAGTTTGCTTCAACAGCTAACATAGTCTACTGCATGTGATTCAAACAAGTACCAGAGTTAAGAGATATCACAGTATCTGTCATCGTATACAAAGTTAGCTATCTACTATTGGATCCAAATATTCAGTAAGTATAAATTATATACAAATTGTGTTCATAAATGTAGGAGTTAATTAAATAAAGTTGTATGATGTCTATGTCCAGGTAAATACAATGCTGTATGTAAGCATGGGTATTACACCAACGATTTTAAAGACTTTCTCTAAACATGTGTTTCTCCTCAAGCCAAAAATACACCTTAAATGAGGAATTTGTGTGTTAAAAGAGTAGGCTTTCTCAGCGTTAACAAATTAGTACACTAGTACCACACCAATTTCAAGTAAAACAATTCTTAGTTAGATTTGGAGGTGATACACTGGGTTGTATTGAATGAGGAGGGTGTTGGGTACACACAGTGTAGCCCTGAGATCAGGTATAGCCAACCCTTTTGTGTTCTCTCTAAAATGGCGGCTAATCCAAAACATGAGATCCTGATACTGTAAAACCAGAATATTTGTGAGTTTAAAATTTCATGAATCAGCGATACTGGCCTAATTCACAGCATGAAACTTTGCCAATGTAACTTTGCAATGCATTGCTACAACGTAGATCGGAAATATTCGCGGCATGTATGAAACTTTTGCGAGTAAGTACTCCTCTTGAAATTAGCGAAGTTTAAATGCACACAAACAATTCTGGTTTTACATTACCTTGGGTAAGCAATTGACTCAGTGGTCTATAAATAATAGTAACCAGGGTAAACAATTGACCAGATTCCTTGGTCCCTATCTAGTGTAGGGAATTGACCTAACTCCGTTTGGTTTAGGCAACGGATATAAAAATGAATTTATAAACAAGTTTAACATTTGTTGATTTTGATTTTTTTTTTTAATTAAAAAATTGTTGCAATTCACCAATATGTGACCTGGTACGACAAAATGAGCGTTAAGTCGCTGGGGCTGATTTTGAGTTTTGGCCTGAAATATTTGATTTGAAAAGGGGAGGTCGAAAATGAGATATTTTCATTTTCGGAAAGATAAGCTATTTATGTTCACATTCCAAAGTATTAAGAAAATATTTTGGGTCTAAATGTGATTTTAAGTAATTTGAGAGAGGGGCATTTTATTCTTACATCTCTAGAAATTAACGCAAAGAGAGGGAAAATTTCTCAAATTACCTTGTTTACATCTTCATTTCCACAGGTTTAAAATGATATCCCCTATTTTGGTATGGTCTTAATTAAAGGTCAGGGCTTTCCGAAGCTATTTCAACCCTGTAAATTTCCAAATGAATCAGTGACCAGCCGTTTAATAACAGGTCTTTGGAATAAACAATCTTTCGATTAAGTTTTGACAGAATATTTTAGTCATAAAAAGCTTCACTGACTTTGAAAGCCTCCTTTAACTTGAATTTATCATAATTTCACTTTGGAATGGCCTATTATAACAACTTTGGCGTCATTTTAAACCTGAGGACATCTACTTGAAAAAGTGAAAAAACATTTTTTATTTTTTGCTACTTTTACTCAAATTTTGTGGTGCCAGGTCACATATTTTTAAAGGAATAAGAAGACGGACCTTAGAGCTCCATTTGCCCATAGAACAGGTCTTCACCATAGGGTCCTAATAGGAACTTTATGACCCAATGTGGATCGATCAATATTTGTTCAATACCTAACTTAATCTATACCTAATCATAGACAAAATGTGTTCGAACACTAAACCTACTTGCAATGCTGTTTGTACCAACACACACGATATTTGAGTCACTTGAAAATCAAAACTTGCTTCTGGTAGCCTTTAATAAGTATCCTCATACTCCTCGATCCCCTTCCCCACCCATCAATGTAGCGAGGCCCTGTGCGGATGGTGGGCAAATTGTGGGTTTCAACATTGATCAGGGGGAAAGGGGGAACTTTTACATTACACCTACAAAGTGTTCGAACAATTTTTTTCTAACATTGTAGTAAAAATGTAATTAATCTGATTCCTAATTGTTCCACAATCAGAAAGGATACGAATTGACCTGACGTCTGGGTAATTTAATATCTTAACATTAGGCCAACAAAAAAAGGTGTTTGTTTGTCCATAGAAGGTCTTCAAAAGGTAGGGTGGTCGGATTTTTTTGATTTTTTTAATATTTTTTAATACGGATATTGTATTTGGGAATATAAATTTGGCATGAATACTGTGAATTAAAGTCAAAACACACACCAAAACACCTCACTTTTCATAAGTTTGCGACATTGTTGCTTTACTCTTCACACTGCTGATTTTGAACTTTTTCTCCTGCTGGGGCAGATTGTCAATTTAAAGTTCCAATACTGTCGCATTGGTTACAACACTACAAACTCGATCAAATATTATTTTTGTACTGAGTTTGCATTGCGTAGATACCGTATGACGCAGCCATTGTGACTGAATGTTGCACAATGTAAAATAACGTTGTGTTGAAGTTTTGCTAGAAATATATACGTGAAAGTATTGTTAAACCTATTTTTCCCGTACTAACTACCCCAAAGATTGTTATATACTATGTTGAAATTAATATTCATGCCGTTGAGCAACATTTTGGGAACAAATATTAACCGTAACTAGATTTTTCATATTTTCTCACACTGCGTTTTTAGTATAAAAATGACATCACTTTTATTTAGGGGGGTTGCAATAACGTTCACAGGAGGAAACACGTATGGGATAATCACTGACAAAATGGTGTGTGCTGTGTGCGGAGATCAAACTGGGGCCACTTGGCCGGAGCTGGAGTCCAGATGAATTACGCTACAGGGGGTCCTGCTCCCAAAAGTAATTTGTCGGATCCTATATAATAATAATAATAATAATAATAAACAGTTCTTATTAAGCGCCCGTATCCAAGGTCTCAGGGCGCTTTACAAAATTAAAAATACCAAAACTATAGCAGCATTACTATTGCACAAAACATTATAAAAAGAGCAAATATATGTACTGTAAAAGCTGAAATATTCGCGTTGGTTTTATTTTCGCGCTTTTCGCGCAAAATCTTTTTCCGCGAAAATTATAACACGCGAAAATATTGCTTTACACATTCATGCCATGCTTTCAGACGGTCGCCCGCGAAAAAAACAATTCGCGAAATGTCTTTGATATCAAAATCCGCGAAAATATCTAAATATTGGCTTTTACAGTATGTGATAGTGGAATGGGGTACTTTAGTTCGATTTGTATTAGTATGGTTAGCAAAAGAGCAGTAGTATAGTATGGTTCGTACACTAAATCTCAAATGTTAGTTTTACATAATCAAGGCAAAAACAATAACCTTATTCTGATCTATTGATCAATGTTAGGCCCAACACGATACTATTTATCTTAACCCTAACACTACCAGATACCACAAAATACCAGAAATCTCCCAGCACAAGCGTGACAGGTTTTCCATGATGTAATCAACCTAGCCTATATAGTGAGCGCAATATACTGCACGAACGTATAGCTGTGGCTTGCCTATGGGGGCCGATGCATGATATGGGGAGGGTCCCTGGATCAAATCCAAGTGTGGGGGGGGGGGAGTGGCGATTTATTCATTTAAACATCTCCGTAATCCTTGTTTTTTATTAGAAAACAGGACTGTCGAGTTAGCTGTTAATGAACAATTTGTTTTTTTAATTGGTTCTAAGTTTTTGTCCTTATTAACCCTAACACTACCAGATACCACAATATACCAAGGCAAATTTATCTCCAAGCGCATGTGTGATAGGTTTTCCATGCCGTAATCGACGAGCCTATATTTAGTGAGCGCAATATAATGCGCGAACATGAAGCTGATAGCCGTGGCTTGCCTATGGGGCTGGCGCTTGATGTGCCGAGTGTCCCTTGATCAAATCCTGGTGGGGAAGCGGCAAGCCTTTTGTTAAGTCAAAATGGACCAGGAGCCGAATATCTGGAAAAAGCGGCTCCTGGTCCTCAAATTTGGGAGAGGACCAGGAGCCGCTTTTCCAAGACCAGGAGCCAAGCCTCGAAATAGGGTTAATTTTTATAAAGTGAACAATTACAACTAAAATGCACTTTTTACATCAACATTATGATTTATCGTGCATGTATAGTGTATACAAAAATAATGTGGATTTTTAAAGAGTTATGGGCATTTAAACACTTCCTTTAACATAGGCTTTCAATTGAAAAAAGAATGTTTACATCCAAATATATCCCTTACCCTAAAGTTATGAACCACAAAATTGATACAACCTGAAAGGTTAGTTGATAAGAAACATTTGAGTTTTTGAAAATTCTGCCCCACCCCCCTCCCCCCCCCCCCCCCTCCCCCCTCCCCCCTCCCCCACCAGCCAGGGGTCAAAATGAATACAAATTTCAGGGGGCTATTTTGTTGTTGTTTGGCCAAAACAATATCACTTTAAAAAATGTGTAAGTACACTTTCTTTAAATTGACTAAACTAACCACCTCTCCCTGGTCCCTCCCTCCTCCCACCTCCCATCCCCCAGGCCCCCTTATCCCCACCTTTCCCTATTCCCTACCTAGGCTGTGAAATCATGCCTGATATATTCTCAGATACTCATTTGGCCAAAAAAATATCACTTTAAAAATGTGTAAGTATACCTTCTTTAAATTGACTAAACTAACCACCTCCCCCTGGTCCCTCCCTCCCACCTCCTTCTCCTATCACCATCCTCACCCCTATCCCCCAGGCCCCCTTATCTCCACCTTTCCCTATTCCCTTCCTAGGCTGTGAAATCATGCCTAATATATTCTCAGATACTCATTTGGCCAAAAAAAGATCACTTTGAAAAATGTGTAAGTATACCTTCTTTAAATTGACTAAACTAACCACCTCCCCCTGGTCCCTCCCTCCCACCACCTTCTAATCACCATCCTCACTCTCACCCCTATTCCCCCCCCCCCTCCCCCTCCCCCCTCCCCCCTCCCCCCCCCCCCCCCAGGCCCCCGTAGCCCCACCTTTCCCTATTCCCTAACTAGGCTCTGAAAGCATGCCTGATATATTATCAGATACTCATTTGCATATCAATGAAACATTTGCATATCAATGAAATGTTTTGGTTGACCGAGGCATGACCCCGGGACCTTTTTTCATAGCCACGCAAGCGCTCTTGCAGCCACGTGCTACTGTGCTCGATTAACAAATTACACGCTATTGCTTACTTCACAAATTGGTGGCTGGCTGGGCCGCCTTGTTTAACACTATTTATCAACAATTTAAAAGAATATTTAATCCACAATAAAAAAAACTGAGAACATTCAATGAATGAATAAAGATGAAAGAGTGGGAGTATGGAGAGAAATAAATGAGTAAAAACTTAGAAGAATTTAATTGAGATGCTCAGTTGGATTTAATATTCAATACACTATAGCATTCGAAGGGTTTACTATTAAATAAATTTTGACACTGCGACTGTCGCAAGGAAAGAGTTTATGTTGGGAAAATGAATGGCAAAATATAAGTCATTGCTAAATCAATTTAAAAAACTCAAACTTTATCATTGTATTGTTCCATTCTTGGGTTTAAAAACTTGTTTATGATGTTTTTAATTGTAAAAAGTTGGCTGTCCGCTGGACAACAATTTTGGTTATGCTATATTGCGGACATTGCCGACAAGCGCTATTTCGAACGCTGGCCTTCAGTAATTTCGTAGTTACTAGCGCTTATTTATTGAAGATTAAACTGGTATCAAGTAAGTTTTTTTGTGAGATTCGTGTTGTTTTTGTTTCCGGCCATGTGGAAGTGCATTGGATATTAAGCTTTTTCACAAAGACCCAGGCGCAATTTTAAAATATTTGCCGGCGCCTGAGACCCGATTTTTCGGTTCCACCAGGCGCAAAAAGTCGACCACCAGGGGTTAAAAATCGCCCGGCGCCCGCTTAACAAAAGGCTTGGGAAGCGGCGATTTATTCGTTAAAACTTCCCAGAAATACTCGTTTTTGTAAAAACAGGCTGGTTAGGTTAGGGTTAATGGATAAATTCAACAATTTTTATATTAATATTTCTTTCCTTTATTATTTTATTTCAAAAGATATGAAACAACGATCTGCGAGGGAATGGGATTATTTGTTACCTCAGGTATGCAAGTATTGCCGGCAAAGATTCTATAATAATGTTCTGCGATATCTCAGTCATATCCGACACCATGAGATGTGGATACGCCCATACTGGTATGACTATAAAGCTGTCCAAAGAGAATTTACTGGATATATCAAATCAAAAAGACCAACAAGTGTTATATGTAAACCTGCACATGCAACTACAGGATCAAGTACTATTATGACACAACAGATAATTTATAACAAGAGTTTCTCATGGACAAATAACAAAACAAAGCATGAAAGGATTCACACCAAAGAGAAACCATACCAATGCCAATATTGTAACAAGAGTTTCACATTATCCGGCAACAAGACTAGTCATGAAATGATTCATACAAAAGAGAAACCATACCAATGTAAATATTGCAACAAGTGTTTCACACGAGCAGCTAACAAGGCTAGACATGAAAGGATTCATACCAAAGAGAAACCATACCAATGTCAATATTGCAACAAGAGTTTCTTACGGGCATGTGGCAAGACTGTACATGAAAGGATTCATACCAAAGAGAACCCATACCAATGTCAATATTGCAACAAGAGTTTCGCATGGGCAAGTGACAAAACAAGGCATGAAAGGATTCACACCAAACAGAAACCATACCAATGTCAATATTGTAACAAGAGTTTCTCTGGTGTGGGTAACAAGGCTACACATGAAAGGATTCATACCAAAGAGAAACCATACCAATGTCAATATTGTAACAAGAGTTTCTCAATATCAGGCAACAAGACTGCACATGAAAGGATTCATACCAAAGAGAAACTATACCAATGCCAATATTGTAACAAGAGTTTTTCGCGAGCAACAAACAAGGCTATACATGAAAGGATTCATACCAAAGAGAAACCATACCAATGTCAATATTGTAACAAGAGTTTTTCGCGAGCAACAAACAAGGCTATACATGAAAGGATTCATACCAAAGAGAAACCATACCAATGTAAATATTGCAACAAGAGTTTTGCACAGGCAGGTCACATGACTGAACATGAAAGGATTCATACCAAAGAGAAACCATACCAATGTCAGTATTGCAACAAGAGTTTCTCTGGAGCAGGCAACAAGGCTAGACATGAAAGGATTCATACCAAAGAGAAACCATACCAATGTAAATATTGCAACAAGAGTTTTGCACAGGCAGGTCACATGACTGAACATGAAAGGATTCATACCAAAGAGAAACCATACCAATGTCAATATTGTAACAAGAGTTTCTCACGGAAAGGTCTCAAGACTAGTCATGAAAGGATTCATACCAAAGAGAAACCATACCAATGCCAATATTGTAACAAGAGTTTCTCACAGATAGGTCCCAAGACTAGTCATGAAAGGATTCATACAAAAGAGAAACCATACCAATGTCAATATTGCAACAAGAGTTTCCCAACATCTGGCAACAAGACTCAACATGAAAAGATTCATATCAAATTTAAACCATACCAATGTCAATAATAATGCAAAATTAGTTACCGTACTGACACGTGTATAGTCCCATACTCGATTTAAGTCGCACCACCTATTTGAGCTTATATCTCAGACAAGGATGGGCACCCGTCTTAAGTCCCAGGGGTAAAAAGTAGGGTACAAGTCTTAGAAAAATTACTTTCAGTAACTCAGCCGGACACAAACATCATTAAACTTTATTAAAAGTAGGCATGAGTTATCCCTGTGCAATTTCTCTTACTTGACACGGATCATTCTATATTTGCGTATTAAACGGGTCCCGTATCTTCCCGCACTCTGTGAGGGTCTGGGAGTACACATCATCCCCGCTATAACCTGCAGAGTGCATAAAACCAAGTTGAGCTATCTTCTCAACAGCAGCAGTATGCGAGGTGATAAGGAAATGCCTGTATTTCCTTGTGTTTTGTTACTAAAATCTGTTAGTTCAAATTTCAAAATCTAGATTTTAATTTTCATGCACACATGGGCACCCGATTTATACACGAGTCAGTACGGTACTCAACAGACAATTGACAAGGCAAAGCATGAAAGGATTCATACCAAAGTGAAACCATACCAATGTCAATATTGCAAAAGGGTTTCTCAATGTCAGACAAATAGACTAGACATTAAAGGATTCATACCAAAGAGAAAACCATACCAATTTTAAGATTACAAAAAGATACAAGTTTTTACAGGCAGGTGACAAAACTAAACATGAAAGGCTTCATACCAAACCAATGTCAACATTGCAGCAAGAGAATCTCACAAGTAGATAAAAAGAGAAACCATATACCAGTTAAATATTGCAACAAGAGTTTCCAAATATCAAGCAACAATTGCAAGACTAAAGACTAAACATGAAAGGGTTCATAAGGCCAAACAAAGAAGAAAGTTTGTCTCGGAAACATTTTGCAAAAAAGCTGAGACAAACCTTCTTCTTTGTTTGGCCTAAGAGAAACCATACTATTGACAATATGCAGGTATTTAATTAGCACTTCTCGGTGTATTTCCGCATGTGGTATTACACACTTCTGCATGTATTTCCACATGTGGACATACACATTTCCGTGTGTTCCGCGTGTAACGCGATGATGTGTTTATCCGATATCCCCATGTCGGCTATCCTCTTGCATTTCCACATATGCGGATATATACACGGAAATGTGTATCTCTACATTTAAGGGGCTGTACACCTTCAGCATAGCCTCCGTAAAACTGCCGTAATTTCTTCATTATTCATTTAATCTATATAAAAGTATACAGTTTTTTGCAGAAAAGGGTTTAATGAATCCAGCCATGATAATGAAATCGTCCATTTTGGAGAAAATAATAAAATACATATTTTTGGACCCATTTTAGGTTCTGCAAAGATAACTCAAAATATATTTGGTCAAATTTTGTCATACTAGTTTATATTATATTCGTAATACAATTCCCTAAGAATTGATTTTTTGTTGTTGAAAATCCTCATTATTTTTTGAATTATTGCCCAAAAAGTGCCCAAAAATGTGATTTTCATGATCTTGGGTCCCAATTTGCGAAAATCATACAAAATGCAGCTGTTTTTTTAGGAAAAGAAAATATGGGTAAAAAATAATTTGAGTACCCCCACCTCTCCCCCTACCGGATTAATATTGCATATTGCCCCACCCATCCCACTACCGGGTTAATATTGCATATCGCCTTGCCCCTCCCCCTCTACCGGGTTAATATTGCATATCGCCTTACCCCTCCCCCTCTACTGGGTTAATATTGCATATCGCCTTACCCCTCCCCCTACCAGGTTGATATTGCATATTGCACGAAAGTTACCACCTGCATCACGCTGGTGCCTAATTTATGTTGTGGATCATATGTGTACCTTTGCATGCCAAATTAGCGTGCATACGCTTGGGTTTATATTTGATCACATTAAACTTATTAAACACATATTTCTCACCAATTAAGAACTGATTAAACTATAGCAGATATAATTCAC
Source organism: Ophiura sarsii (assembly GCA_035610835.1). Classification (NCBI taxonomy): domain Eukaryota; kingdom Metazoa; phylum Echinodermata; class Ophiuroidea; order Amphilepidida; family Ophiuridae; genus Ophiura; species Ophiura sarsii. The sequence continues at coordinate 13,689,013 of CM069443.1, forward strand.
ATCCAGCTTTCCTCTGGCCTCCCTCCCTCAATCAATCCATAGAACTCTTATTTCCTGCCAAACCTCATGCACCCCACTTCAAAGTTTCTTGAACCTGGTTTAAGAACATTGAATGACATGTTATGCATATCGTTGCTATAGCGTTATTGTGTCTGGGATAAACCTGCCACCTAAGTCCATACTGTAGACTTGAGTTGTATTTTTGCATACAAAGTGCATTATTTAATTCATAAGTTAACCACACTAACTTGTTACTGATAATAATGTCCAGAGAATACGTAATATGGTTTAAACCTCATGACTTAGCCAAGGGGTTGGGGGTAAAGACTGTTCTGCTGACCAGACCTACCCTGTCTTTTGAAATTGAGATTTTATAAGTAAAATATTTTGAAAATCTAAAGGAATTGAACATTTTTGAAAACTTTTGAAAATATTTGAAGATTTCGATTAAAACACACGCCAGAATTTCAAGACCATTTCAGAGAGGTCCATAAAAAAAACCTACATGTAGATTTCAAAACAATTGTTTCAAGAGACTGGTCATAACAATACAATTAATTCTTATGTCAATTTGTATCACAGTTTAATGATTGAACACATAGAATGTACAGGCGTCTCAAAAGTGACTATAACTTTTTTAAATGTCTTATTTTCAGTAGAATAAATATAATAAAAAAGTTATGATCGTTTGGAAAATCATCAAATATAACCCTAATCTCCTGTTTATTAATGATTTGGTCACCTAACAACACAATACTGCATTTTTGTTAAATTCCTTCATCTTTTCTTTTTACCTGTACTTGAGTTAGAGTAAAGAAATAATGGTGTCATGTACCTTAGATGCAATCTAAAACTAATAGTAGGTTCTGTCACATCTACTGTACCGTAAAACGGGGTGATCGGGACAGTTTGAGCATGGTTTTGATTGTTTTTTCTTCTTTCTGTAGCCTCATTTGCCACAGTCATTGGTACATTTTATGTCCACACATAAGATCTACATGCTGGTAATGTTAAATTTAGTGTATTAAAAGTGCTTCACCCCTTTTTTTTGTTGAAAAAGTGACTGTCCCAATGCACCCCGAGTTTGGGGTGAATCGGGACAGCAGGGAAATAGTATTTGATGAAGGTTTAAATTAACTTTTGTCCCCTTTATCCCCACAAATGGGTAGATGGGGACTTTAAACAAGTTTTGGTCACATTTCTTGTAAGGTTTTGATCCAAGTTCTGGCTTGTATTGACGTGGCAAATATTGTCCCGATTCACCCCAATTTCAAAATCTCAAATCTGAAAATCACACAAATCTACAAAATTAAGGTTTTAATTAATTTGTGTCCCCTTTATCCCCACATATGGTGTGGATGGGGACTTTAAACAAGTTTTGGTCACATTTCTTGTAAGGTTTTGATCTAAGTTCTGGCTTGTATTGACACGGCATCGTGTCCCTATTCACCCTGTTTTCAAAATCTCAAATCTGAAAAACACAAAAATCTACAAAATTCATAATTTCTTTGGACTAATCCAATTTTCACTTTAACCAAACTTGTAGGACATATTTTGCCAGGTCCCAGCTTATTTCCTCCAATGGTTCCACTGGGAGAGAGAAAGTTTTGACCGCATCTTTTTTTTCGAACCATTGGAGGAAATTTTCATTTTGGTATCCTGGGCTCCAGATTTCCAGTATCACATCTGCAAAGCCATCATTCTAACACTGACAGTCCACTTTTCCATCCTTGGGGGAGAAAAAGTCAAAAGAATCAATTAGGTTTGAAAAATTAATTATTAAACAACTTTTTGTGTGTTTTGTCCCGATTCACCCCCGTGTTCCGCCGATTCACACCGTTTTACGGTACCTTGTCCATTTTGCACAAGATGAACTGGTCACCTTTTTAAATTGTTTTAAACAAAATATTAAATATAATATAAGTACTATAGGAAATTTATATTTATTTGTGCAAATAAGTGTGCCAATAATGCACTTATCAATTGCAAGCACCCCCCCCCCCCTGGTTCTCAGATTGGTAGCAGTTCCTAGTAGTCCTATGGTAGGACTTAAATTTACCATTTGTCAAAACTTTATTACACAAAGCAAGGAGTGATTTTAGTAATTTCGCGCCCTTTTACCACATGAGTGCTTCTAAATGTATGCACTATTCTATGTCTGATAGAGCATAACAAAGGAGAGCAAATTGTCCTCGCAATTTGACCATGGATCGTACTTCCATTGTTTGATCGACCTACGAGCTGTGGGAGCTTGTATTGAAAAAAGTGAATAAGTGCATGCCTGTGCTCAGTTTGCTTCAATAGCTAACATAGACTGCATGTGATTCAAACAAATACGAGGGCTAAGAGATATCATATACAAAGTTAGCTATCGACTATTGGATCCAAACATTCAGTAAGTATAAATTATATACAAATTGTGTTCATAAATGTAGTGGTTAATTAAATTAAGTTTTATGATGTCTATGTCCAGGTAAATACAATGCTTTTTGTAGGTATGGGTATTGAACCAACAATTTTATAGACTTCCTCTATTAAAACATGTGTTTCTCCTCAAGCCAAAAATATACCTTAAATGAGGAATTTGTGTGTTAAATGAGCAGGCTTTATTGCTCCTAAAAGCGTTTACAAATTAGTATACTAGTATCACCAATTTTAAGTAAACAATTCTTAGTTAGAACATGAAAGTAACAAGTAACTTTCATGGTTAGATTTGGAGGTAATACACTGGGTCGTATTGAATGAGGAGGGTGTTGGGTACAAACAGTGTAGCCCTGATATCAGGTATAGCCAACACCCTCTAGTACAATGGCTGCTTATCCAAAACATGAGATCCTTATACTGAAAACCAGAAATTTGTGTGAGTTTAAAATTTCACGAATCAGCAATTACTGGCCTAATTCATGGCATGAACATTTCGCCAATGTATGTTATTGCAATGCACTCTGACACAAGGTAGGTTGGAAATATTCGTGGCATGTATGTAATTTTCATGAGTAAGTGCTCCTCTTGAAATTAGCAAAGTTTAAATGCACACAAAAAATGCTGGTTTTACAGTACCTTGGCTAAGCAATTGACTCTGTGGTATATAACCAGGGTAAACAATTGAACAGATTCCTTGGTCCATATCTAGTGTAGGGAATTGGTTTATACGACAGATATAAAAGAAAATTGTTGAACTTTTTTTTTTTCCCCAAAAAATTGTTGCAATTCACGAATATCTAAAAAAGAAGAAGACAGACCTGAGAAGACCATTTGCTTGTAGAACAGGTCAATATTGGTTCAATACCTGACTTAGTCTTCAATACCTATCTACAATCATAGATAAAATGTGTTCGAACACTGACCCTAATTGCCATGCTGTCTGTACTATAACATGCACGATATTTGAGTCACATGAAAATCAAAACTTGTTTCTGGTAGCCTGAAGTATCCCCTTCCTCATACCTCTACCCCTCCCCTTCCCCACCGATCAATGTTGCGAGGCCCTGTGCTGATGGTGGACAAATTGTGGGATTCAACATTGATCAGGGGGAACTTTACATTACACCTACAAAGTGTTCGAACACTTTTTTCTAACATTGTAGTAAAAATGCATGGAATGTATCTGATTTCTTGTTCCACAACCAAAATAAGGATACGAATTGACCTGACATCTGGTAATTTATTACATAACCCTAACTCCCGGGCATGTTTTTGTGAATTAAACTATCAGGGGAGAAAAAATGGGTCAAATTTGAGGGGAAAATCAGTCTCTGCACCCGCCGTGAATCAAACCCGGGCCGCGTGCGTGCAAGTCTAAATGCTCGGACAACTGAGCTACACGGGCGAGGTTCAGGGGGGTAAGGGTTAACATTATTTACATTAATAAATAATTTACATTATTTCCTGAGTATCCTACACCCTGGGTAGGGAATTAATGCGACTCCATATAACTTAAGTAAAAGGGAGTTGATCTTACTTGTGGGTCTATACCTAACACTCTAGGCAGTAATTTACCATGAATCTATAAAAGATTGGGATTTGATCTATCCTTGTTGATTTGATTTTAATAGATTTGGAGTTATAATAGGTATAGACAATATACCCTCACCTAATGATCAATAATGCAAAAATGTTATCCCCACATTAAATTAACCCTAACCCATTTAGAGGGGGAGTTGCAGCAATAACGTTCACAGGAGGAAACACATATCGTCAGCCTGCTTTGATAATTACCTAACTCACTTTTCAGTGAAATTGAGCTTTTTGTATAAATCATGACTTCATTGCATTGCGCACATGCTGTAATAATACCCAAGTCATTGACCAATAAAAAGTAGTGTCTAACCGATCAGCTCATGTCAACCGATCGCCGTTTTCCGATCACCGATTAAATGCGCAAGTGAATGCCTAAATAGCAACTACATTTCTCTCGTGTGTGTTGCCGTACATAGTGTAAATATAGTAGCATTTGTGTACTTAGCAAAGCAGATTATAACGAGTGAAAAACAAGTTCAAATGGTCTAAATAAAAAATATAATTATCTACTCTGTTTATTTATCATGTTTACCTGGTCCTAGTCTCTAAAGAACCTGTCAATCAAGTCATTGTTTACAAACTTTGCGAGCGGCTTGTCCTGTGCGACCATGTGCTTTAGATTGAAGCTTTGTACATGGCACGCTGGGTTTTCCCCCAACTGCATTGCGAAATAAATTAAACTTGCACCAAGTCTGCGATTGCAATGATTTGCTATGTGCATATCGTACATGCATCGTACGGCAACTGAAACTTGTAACCAGTCTAGCGTAAATATTGCGTAGTGCAATATTACTTTCTAGAAACGCTATCGTTGTTATTTTAAGAAGTAAGAGGGTGAGTTTGAGAGGAATTTTAACGGAGAAAAGACGACATAATAAGCTTTAAATTGGGTTTTCATACTAGTGATTGATCGGTTCATCAGATCGGTAGATGAAGGAATTTTTGCCGATCACCGATCAGATCCCGATCAGCCTTATATCGGGCCGATCGGGAAACTCCCGAACTGATCGGTTAGACCAGGCTTTCTCAACTAGATTTACTGATGCGCCACATTTGAGTAACCAACTTGTTGAAGCTCCACTTGGTCATATTTTTTAGAATTTTCAATGGAAAATTCCCTTCACAAAATATTTTAACATACATGTATGTATGGAGGCAACATAATAACTAATATTACTCTTTTGAGGGCACATGTGCGCGCTAACATATGTATGGAGGCAACATAATAACTAATATTACTCTTTTGAGGGCACATGTGCGCGCAGCGCTCGAAAAATTGCTGTCTTTATACATCTGACCGTCATAGGCCTATGAAATCTGGCTTGCGCCACTTAGGATGCCTTGATGCGCCACAAGTGGCGCGTGCGCCACCATTTGAGAATGCCTGGGTTTGAGCGGTGCTTTAGTTTGATTTGTAGGATTAAGCATGGTTTAGCAAAAGAGCAGTAGTATATAGTAAACAAAGTTAAGTTACGAGTATAATATGGTACACTTAATCTCAAATGTCAGTTTTACATAATCAGGTCAAACAATTACCTCATTCTAATCTATTGATCAAGGTTAGGCCCGACACCACAACTATTTATCTTAACCCTAACACTACCAGATATCACAAAATACCAGAAATCTCCCATCACATGCGTGACAGGTTTTCCATGACGTAATCAACCGAGCCTATATAATGAGCACAATATACTGCGCAAATGTGAAGCTGATAGCTGTGGCTTGCCTATGGGGCCGGCGCTTGATGTTGGGAGGGTCCCTGGATCGGATCCCAGTGGGGGGACCGGCGATTTGTTCATTAAAACTTTTTTTAATAGTTCTAAGTTTTTGTCCTTAACCCTAACACTATCATCATCGGTCATAGGAATACATATTATGTGTGTGTGGACAGATACAGACCCGGGATGATCCCCTACGAAGGAGTCTGTGACCTTTTTAACGTACTCTGGGATAGCGCTTCCGATGCACGGGACCACCATTTCTATGTGACTTCCGAACCATGAGGCAATTGAGACTAAGTACCTTGCCCAAGGATACAAACATGTTGGCCGTAGCGGGGCTAGAACTCACAACCTTTGTATTGTGAGCCCTGCGTGCTATCCACTAGAACACTACCAGATACCACGAAATACCAAGGCAAATTCTATCTCCTAGCGCATGTGTCATAGGTTTTCCATGCCGTACTCGACCGAGCCTATATAGTGAGCGCAATATATTGCGCGAACATGAAGCTGATAGCCGTGGCTTACCTATGGGGGTTTATTCGTTAAAACTTCTCTGAAATACTTGTTTTTGTTAAAAAACAGGCAGGTCGGGTTAGGGTTAATTGATAAATTCAACAATTTTTGTATTAATTTGTCTTTCCTTTTTTTTTTAAATTTCAAAAGATATGAAACAACGACCTGCGAGAGAGTGGGACTATTTGCCACCTCATGTATGCAAGTATTGCCGGCAAAGATTCTACAATAATGTTCTGCGATATCTCAGTCATATCCGACACCATGAGATGTGGATACGGCCATACTGGTACGACTATAAATCTGTCCAAAGAGAATTTACTGGATATATCAAATCAAAGAGACCAACAAATGTTATCTGTAAACCTGCACATGTAACTACAGGATCAAGTACTATTACGAAACAACAGATGATTTATTTTAATTGCAAATTTTGTAAAATGTCTTTTAAAATGTCTTTTACAGTAGGAATATCCATGAGATGAGTCATAAATGTGAAGAACCATACCGATGTGCATATGATGTGAAGAGTGTTAGTTTGATACTCCAAAACACTGCATGTCTAAGCATTCATACCAAAGAGAAACCATATCAATGTAAATATTGCATCAAGAGTTTTTCACAGACAGGTGACAAGACTAGACATGAAATGATTCATACCAAAGAGAAACCATACCAATGTCAATATTGCAACAAGTGTTTCGCGCGAGCAGATTACAAGACTAGACATGAAATGATTCATACCAAAGAGAAACCATACCAATGTCAATACTGTAACAAGTGTTTCTCGCGAGCAGGTAACAAGATTATACATGAAAGGATTCATACCAAAGAGAAACCATACCAGTGTCAATATTGCCAAAAAAGTTTTTCAGAGGCAAGTAACAAAACTAAACATGAAAGGATTCATACCAAAGAGAAACCATACCAATGTCAATATTGCCAAAGGAATTTTTCAGAGGCAGGTAACAAAACTAAGCATGAAAGGATTCATACCAAAGAGAAACCATATTAATGTAAATATTGCATCAAGACTTTTTCACACACAAGTGACAAGACTAAACATGAAAGGATTCATACCAAAGAGAAACCATACCAATGTCAATATTGCCAAAGGAATTTTTCAGAGGCAGGTAACAAAACTAAACATGAAAGGATTCATACCAAAGAGAAACCATATCAATGTAAATATTGCATCAAGACTTTTTCACACACAAGTGACAAGACTAAACATGAAAGGATTCATACCAAAGAGAAACCATACCAATGTCAATATTGCAACAAAAGTTTCTCTGTAGCGGGTAAAAAGGCTACACATGAAAGGATACATACCAAAGAGAAACCATTCCAATGTAAATATTGCAACAAGAGTTTCTCACAGATAGGTCACAAGACTAGTCATGAAAGGATTCATACCAACGAGAAACCATACCTGTGTAAATATTGCGACAAGAGTTTTTCAAAATCAGACCACAAGTCTAAACATGAAATGATTCATACCAAAGAGAAACCATACCAATGTCAATATTGTAACAAGAGTTTCTCTGCTGCGAGTAACAGGATTACACATGAAAGGATTCATACCAAAGAAAAACCATACCAATGTCAATATTGCAATAAGAGTTTCTCGCGAGCAGCTAACAAGGCTATACATGAAAGGATTCATACCAAGGCGAAACCATACTAATGTCAATATTGTATCAAGAGTTTTTTCATAGACAAGTGACAAGACTGCATATGAAAGGATTCATACCAAACAAGATAAACCACAGGGCTGTCAACTTTTTGAAGAAGAAAATCAATTCTCGAACCCATTTGGGGCGATTTGGTGTGTACTTTTGACCGATTTTCTATTGAAATGCCATCACTTCATTTCCAATCAATATTGGCTTTTTATCTAAGTTAGACAGCTATTTCATTATATGCGAGAAAAAATACGTTGTGCATATTTCCTGATGATTTTTTCTTGATTTAAGTAGTATAGATCATTGGTTCCTAACCTCTTTGGCCCACAACCCAATCAGACATATTTGGTGAGAACCGTGACCCAAAAAACGAATTGTGTAAAAATCAGCCCCATTTATTAAAACTGAAACTGTTTAGTCATATGACGCGAGCGTAGTGAGTAGAATTTTGTGCATATTTGAACGTTTTTGCATATTTGAGTGTTTTTCTAAGCATTTTTAGAACGAAATATTAAAATGGTTCCCCAACAAGCTATATTTATGAGTCATATGATGCGAGCGTAGCGATCAGAATTTTTTGCATATTTGAACGTTTCTTTTAGGTTTTTCTAAGCGTTTTTAGAACGAAATATTAAAATGGTTCCCCAACAAGCTATATTTATGACCCCTCTCTTTAGGTTCGTTATTTATTTATTTTCCGACCATGATTTTTCATACTATTCTAGACGAATTTAGGTTTCAATTTCCCCGATTGACGCCTTGAAAGAATAATTTACTAAAAACCTCTTAATTTCCTCCGAATAAGTATAATCCCAACCCCACCCGAATTAATTTAGTTCCGGGTTACCTGTTTCCTGAAAACATGCGCGCGGAGCGCACACATTTTATACTCAGTTCTGGCTATAATTAATGTATATTTTGGTTTGAATTGGGCTTTTAGAATAATATTTCTGGACATATGCACGCATAGCACACGAATATAAATGTTCGTAAGTACTCAGTTTCATACTCATTCATAGTACTATTTGTAAAGAATTTGGTTTCGATTCCCTCGACTGAAGCCTTGAAATTTGATAGAATTAAATATATGAACCCTTTAATTCCCTCGAACGCGGGGTGCATATGGCCCCTTCTATGGACACGCCACTGCTCATGCCATGCCTATCTGTCCATTTATAAGGGGTGCCCCTCCAAGCTGGATTAGATCAGACATCCCCACCCCCATTTGGACACGCCACTGATATCCCAAGTGGGGGTGCAACTAGGCCTTTTCAATATACCGATTGACATCTGTTTTCCTTTCCTCTCTTCTTTCCCTTTTCTTTTCTTTCCCTTTCCTCTCTCTTCTTTCCCTTTTCTTTTCTTTCCCTTTTCTTTTTCTTTCCCTTTTCTTTTCTTTCCCTTTTCTTTCCCGTTTCTTTTCTTTCCCTTTTCTTTTCTTTTCTTTCCCTTTTCTTTTCTTTTCTTTCCCTTTTCTTTTCTTTCCCTTTTCTTTTCTTTCCCTTTTCTTTTCTTTCCCTTTTCTTTTCTTTCCCTTTTCTTTTCTTTCCCTTTTCTTTTCTTTCCCTTTTCTTTTCTTTCCCTTTTCTTTTCTTTCCCTTTTCTTTTCTTTCCCTTTTCTTTTCTTTCCCTTTTCTTTTCTTTCCCTTTTCTTTTCTTTCCCTTTTCTTTTCTTTCCCTTTTCTTTTCTTTCCCTTTTCTTTTCTTTCCCTTTTCTTTTCTTTCCCTTTTCTTTTCTTTCCCTTTTCTTTTCTTTCCCTTTTCTTTTCTTTCCCTTTATTTATATTTATTTTTGAGGCGGGAGTTTATATATGCTAGGCGGGAGTGCGGGAGAAAGAGTGTCTAGGCGGGAGACTCCCGCCTAATGCGGGAGAGTTGACAGCCCTGCCATACAAATGTAAATATTGCAACAAGAGTTTCTCAATATCAAGCAAAAGACTGCACATGAAAGGATTCATACCAAAGAGAAACCATACCGGTACCAATGTAAATATTGCAACAAGAGTTTCTCATGGACAAGTACCGTATTATCCCTATTAAGCGCCCACCCCTGTTTTTCTCAATGACTATCAACAAACAATCCCTTATAAGCGCCCACCTTTTCAAAAGGTCAGCATCCTCAAATGACCACTTGTACATTTTCGTTAGTACGTCAAGTGATCAGCCTTCTCAAATTACCACTTGTACATTGTATTTAGTACATCAAATGGTCAGCATCTTCAAATGACCACTTGTACATTTTATTTAGTACGATAAATGAGTTAAAAAAAGGTAACATAATAAGCGCCCACCCAAAATGACTTTGCTAACCGCCCTGGGCGCTTAATAGGGATAATATGGTAACAATACTGTACATGAAAGGATTCATACCAAATAGAAACCATACCAATGTAAATATTGCAACAAGAGTTTCAAGTAACAAGACTGTACATGAAAGCATTCACACCAAAGAGAAACCATACCAATTTAAATATTGCAACAAGAGTTTCTCATGGACAAGTAACAAGACATCCATGAAAGGATTCACACCAAAGAGAAACCATACCAATTTAAATATTGCAACAAGAGTTTCTCATGGACAAGTAACAAGACATCCATGAAAGGATTCATACCAAAGAGAAACCATTCCGATGTAATTATTAAAATAAAAGTTTCTCATGGATGAGTAACAAGACTAAACATGAAAGGATTCATACCAAAGAGAAACCATACCAATGTCAATATGGCAATGTGCTTCTCTGGAGTGGGTAACAAGGCTGCACATGGTGTACACTCACCTAGAAAATGGTAGTCTCATCACAGTATATTGCGAGATTTTGGGGTCAAAGATGAGATAAAATCATCGGAGTAGCTGCAGCAAGGAATTCTGGTAGATAAGATGCCCTTAATTTTTTAAGATGTTAATTTTTATGCAAATATTTAAGGTTGAAAATCGAAAATGCAATGATTGCACAAATTGACGGGTATGTGTTACCACGGTGACGCACACCAGTTAATTTTAATCTATTAAAGATAGGGATTTGATCTGTCCTTGTTGATTTGATTTGAATTGATTTGGTGTTATAGGTATAGATGTGAGCGTGTGGGGTCTAGTGGATAAGACGCCGGTCTCACGATGCAAAGATTGTGAGTTCGAGCCCCGCTACGGCTAACATGTTTGTATCCTTGGGCAAGGTACTTAGTCTCAATTGCTTCGTCGACCCAAGCGATATTTGGGGAGCTGTTAGGATATCAAAATCTAAGTAGTGCTGATAGGCTTGTGCACTTGTCGTCTGGTAGCCGCCTAAGTGTAGCGACAAAAGGAATCTGATATCTAAACTGGCAGCGATAATAATTGATTTAAAAAGCGCTTTGGGACTGTGCTTGCATTGTGGAAAGCGCTATATAAGAACGGTAATATTATTATTATTATTATTATTAGATAACATATCATATCACCTAATGATGAATAAGACAAACACTTTATCCTCATGTTGATTAACCCTAACCAATTTGGGGGTGGGGGTTGCAGCAATAACGCTAACAGGGGGAAACACATATAGGATAATCACTGACAAAATGGTGTGTGCTGTGTGCGGGATCTAACTCAGGCCGCGTGGCTGGAGTCCAGATGAATTACGCTACGGGGGGTCGCGATCCCAAAAGTAATTTTTCGGATCCTATATATGTACCTTTTTAAGGTTGGTGACTGCGTACGGACTATTCTAAGGTTCTTGTTTGAAATCGCTGACTTTGTTTTGGTACCAAGGGATTGCCCCGAGGGGGCGGCACGCCCCCGAGGGGCAATCCCGAGGTACCAAAACAAAGTCAGCGATTTCAAACAAGAACCTTAGAATAGTCCGTACAAAGTCACCAATCTTATTCATAACTGTCATTTAATGTTGATTAGCATCCAAATTGTAAATATTAAGTTATTCTAAAGGTTTATATTTTGACTTTGGAGTTCGTATTTTTGTGTCATTTTCTCCTGAGGTAAATAAACACCACCCCATTGAATAATGGAGCAATCTAAGGGGGTTCCCCACCGTACGTCATTGTTTTTCTCTGGATTGACCAATAGCGGAGAAGCTCTTATAAAGAACGATTATGAGATAGACCAATCACAGTTCTGCAACTATTATGCATGTTCAGGGCCGCAAACAATCACAGAAAATTAATAAACAAACAACAGAAGTTTCTTCATTCCCGATCCTGTAAAGAATTCAGAAGCAGGAAAGATCAATTTTGCAGATTGGAAATAATATTATATGAAATATGACTTCATACTCTGGACGAATATTTCGTCTCAGATCTACCGTACGAATAAGTTTTTGACGCTATTTTTGTAAGCTTATTTCATCATTGAAAAAGTCAACGCAAATAATGTCTCATCATAATCATGGATCCATGGATCAAAGTCGAATCACTTCAACAACCGTGACCTTCTTATGTTTATGGTCAATGGGGAAATATAATCAAAATCGCAGCTAAATCGTGTTGTACGATTCCATTCTTTGTATTACCTGCTTGTTTAGAGACGACGTTATTCGGTGAGTAATGATTGATGGCCTAGAGACCTACATATTGACTTCATGTTAATTAGGATCCGTGAGTCTTTTTGACAAACAAAAGTATGTTGTCTTGTCCTAGTATTAGTTGCAGTGTTAGTGTTTGTCAAGCTTTGACAAAAATGAAATGGGTTGTCATGTGTCGTAGACGGGATGGCTATCATACTCATAGGCTTGGCTAGAGGTAGCACACCACTAAATACTCTTCACCAAGCCCGGGAAACCCATTCCCAACTTTTACTATGATACGATATACATTTTGCCCCCACTATATCTCTGGTAATCTTTCGAATTTCGGCCTTTAAATGGTATCAAGTTAAAGAGGACGGCGTCTTCGTGTATAATATTTACACAAGATTTTATGAAAATTAATTTGCAAATGATTGTACAGGCGATGACTACAGGAACAAGCGGCTCCAGTGAACAGTGTTTTAGGGCGGTTTTCTGTTCATTTTATAGGATAAATGCGTGCAATGTAATGTAAAACTACGCGGTCAAATTTTCTGTAATTTCATTTATTTATAGGTATTCATGTATTCTTTTAATAGGCTGAAAATCAGACAATTATGCTGGTTCAAATCAAAAATACCGCCCTCGACTGGTTAAAATGCTTCAATCGCGTGTATGAAAATATGATCTGGCCACTGTGACGGTCATGTAGTACCGTGTTCTGCTTTTATTCCACATACGTTGACATCATATGTTATCCACATCTGGTAACAGACAAAATTCCCAGCTTTAATTTGGTGCCATTTTCAAGTCTCAACTCGGACTATTAGCCGAGATATGGTTCAAAGAAACATGCGCATTTATACATATACAGTTGTGAAAGGTATCGCGGGTTTTTCTCCGGAACTATTTAGTGACGTGCTACCTAGAGGAGTAGGCTCGTACGTAGGCCTAGTTAATTTAGCCTAACATTTTTTAATCTTGTCAGTTTCGATTTTACAACAAAAATGGATGACGCCTGACTTAGATTTTGAATACGTTTCTTGAATTGAAACATTTACAAAGTCACCTATGAGACATCCCTGCTCTGTAGGCTGTTTGTTTATCATGGTTTTTTTGCGTCCCAGTCAAATTTTATACTAGTTTGTTAGCCCTGTCTGTAATCAGATTTATTTCACTGATGCTTGATACGGCCGTGTGCAGGCTAGCCGCCGCGCTGGCGGTACAAACACACACGCCAGTTATTCAAATCATGCAGACCAAATTTGCCGTTCATCATTGAAATTTTACAACGATATAAAAATGGTGTTTTGTTGTGTTTTCATGTAGTTTTATTGTTGAAACTACCGCCGCCGCGATCGCGAGTAGTCGTGTCACGTGTATCCATGTTCAGGGCCCACTCAAGCAAACATCTGCCTCTTGTTACCATACGACGCCACTCAAAACGCCCCGCCCCCAGGTCATTGATGCGCGTACAAGTGAATTTCATGATTTTAGAGGTCTTAGCAATATATCAATAACCCGCGTTGTGCGTTCGCGTTTCAATATAACGATCAATTTGAGTGGAAGAGCGATGGTACGCACATATTCAAAAGTTATGAATGTGGATGAAATACTCTTTTTAAAATAAATTGTTGATAAATAGTGTTAAGCCCAGCCATTAAGTTGTGAAGTAAGCATTATATAGCATGTAATGTGTTAATGGAGCACGTGCTGCTATAAAAAGGTCCCTTTCCCTAGGTCATGCACAGGTCAACCAAAACGTTTCTTTCATATGCAAATGAGTATCTGAGAATCATGCATGATTGATAGGGTAGATAGGGGATGGTGATGGGGAGGAAGGGGTTGGGGGAGGTTGGTAGGGGAGGGAGGAGATAGAGGAGGGATGGGATAAGGGGAGGGAGGGGATAAGGGGAGGGAGGGGATAAGGGGAGGGAGGGGATGGAGATAGGGGAGGGAGGGATAGGTGGGAGGGACCAGGGGAGTGGTTAAATTTATTAAATTTAAAGAAGGTATACTTACACTACAGTGATATAAAAAAAATACTAATTGGACTTAACTTGGTTTTCTTGAAGATAGGGTAGTGAGGGAATAGCGATAGGGAGGGAATAGGGGTAGCCTAGGAGGAATTGGTTATGCATATGGAGGGGAAGAGATGGGAGGAGGAAGTGGGGGGGGGGTCTTCCAAAAACTGAAACTGTTTCTAATCAACTAACTAGCAGGTCATATCACCTTACGGTTACAAACGTTAGGGTATGGGATATTTCTGGTGGGGTGGGGTGGGGTGGGGTGTGGTGGATGAGGGGGGGGGGGGGGTTCAAAAAACTAAAAATGTCTAATCAACTACCCTTTCAAGGCATATCAATGTTGTGGTTCAAAACTTTAGGGTAAGGGATATATTTGGATTTAAAGTTTCTTTTTTCAATTGAAAGCCTATGTTAAAGGAAATGTTTAAATGCCTATAACTCATTAAATATCCACATTATTTAAAAATGTCTAATCAACTACCCTTTCAGGGCGTATAAATTTTGTGGTTCAAAACTTTAGGGTAAGGGATATATTTGGATTTAAAGTTTCTTTTTTCAATTGAAAGCCTATGTTAAAGGAAATGTTTAAATGCCTATAACTCATTAAATATCCACATTGTTTTTGTAAACACTATACATGCAAGATAATGTTGATGTAAAAAGTGCATTTTAGTAGTTAGATCTCGATCATTAAATACAGAAAGTGCATCCGTGAGTAGTGCTGTTTTGGTAGTACCGGTAGTAACTTAGGGTACTTGAAATATGAACTATTGGTCCTTGAAAAGTCCTTGAATTTGAAAGAGAGTTGCCTGAACGCACCCTGTAAAGGGCAATAAGGCATAGCAGACAGTGTTGTGGTCATATGCTGTTCACTCAAGCATGTATCGACAGTCCAGTCCCTTCGACCGTTGCATTTGTTGATAAACATTGCTGTCACCCCATCTATATAGTAAACGCAATATACTGTACGAATGTAAAGCTGATAGCTGTGGCTTGCATATGGGGGCCGGCGCTTGATGTTGGGAGGGTCCCTGGATCAAATCCCAGTGGGGGAGCGGCGATTTATTCATTAAAACTTCTCCATAATCCTTGTTTTTGTAAAAGAACAGGCTGAACAAATCTGATAGCTGTTTATGAACAATGGTGTTTTTTTGAATGGTTCTAAGTTTTTGTCCTTAACCCTAACACTAATACCACAAAATACCATGGCAACACAAAATACCATGGCAAATTCTATCTCCCAGCGCATGTGTGATAGGTGTTCCATGCCGTAATCGACCGAGACTAGTGAGCGCATATATTGGACGAACATGAAGCTGATAGCCGTGGCTTGCCTATGGGGGTTTATTCGTTAAAACTTCTCTGAAATACTTGTTTTTGTTATATAAAAAACAGGCTGGTAATGGATGAATTCAACAATTTTTGTATTAATTTTTCTTTCCTTTTTTTAAATTCCAAAAGATATGAAACAACGACCTGCGAGAGAGTGGGACTATTTGCCACCTCATGTATGCAAGTATTGCCGGCAAAGATTCTACAATAATGTTCTGCGATATCTCAGTCATGTCCGACACCATGAGAAGTGGATACGCCTATACTGGTATGACTATAAATCTGTCCAAAGAGAATTTACTGGATATATCAAATCAAAGAGACCAACAAATGGTATCTGTAAACCTGCACATGTAACTACAGGATCAAGTACTATTACGAAACAACAGATGATTTATTTTAATTGCAAATTTTGTAAAATGTCTTTTACATCAGAACACAGTAGGAATATCCATGAGATGAGTCATAAATGTGAAGAACCATACCAATGTGCATATGATATGAAGAGTGTCAAGTTGATAATCCAAAACACTGCAATAGAAAGGATTCATACCAAAGAGAAACCATACCAATGTCAATATTGCAACAAGAGTTTCTCTGGAGCGGGTACCAAGGCTACACATGAAAGGATTCATACCAAAGAGGAACCATACCTGTGTAAATATTGCAACAAGAGTTTCTTAAAATCAGACAACAAGACTAAACATGAAAGGATTCATACCAAAGAGAAACCATACCAATGTAAATATTGTAACAAGAGTTTCTCTGGAGCGAGTAACAAGATTATACATGAAAGGATTCATACCAAAGAGAAACCATACCAATGTCAATATTGCAATAAGAGTTTCTCTGAAGTGGGTAACAAGGCTGCACATGAAAGGATTCATACCAACGAGAAACCATACCTGTGTAAATATTGCAACCAGAGTTTCTCAAAATCAGACAACAAGACTAAACATGAAAGGATTCATACCAAAGAGAAACCATACCAATGTAAATATTGTAACAAGAGTTTCTCTGGAGCGAGTAACAAGATAAGACATGAAAGGATTCATACCAAAGAGAAACCATACCAATGTCAATATTGCAATAAGAGTTTCTCTGGAGTGGGTAACAAGGCTACACATGAAAGGATTCATACCAAGGAGAAACCATACCAATGTCAATATTGTATCAAGAGTTTTTCACAGACAAGTGCCAAGACTGCACATGAAAGGATTCATACCAAAGAGAAACCATACCAATGCAAATATTGCAACAAGTATTTCTCAATATCAAGTAACAAGACTGCACATGAAAGGATTCATACCAAAGAGAAACCATACCAATGTAAATATTGCAACAAGAGTTTCTCATGGACAAGTAACAAGACTGTACATGAAAGGATTCATACCAAATAGAAACCATACCAATATATAAATATTGCAACAAGAGTTTCTCATGAACAAAAAGCATCAAGACTGTGCATGAAAGGATTCACACCAAAGAGAAACCATACCAATGTAAATATTGCAACAAGAGTTTCTCACAGATAGGTCACAAGACTAGTCATTAAAGGATTCATACCAAAGAGAAACCATACCAATGTAAATATTGCAACAAGAGTTTCTCACAGATAGGTCACAAGACTAGTCATTAAAGGATTCATACCAAAGAGAAACCATACCAATGTAAATATTGCAAAGTGTTTCTTACAAACAGGTAACAAGGCTACACATTAATTAAAGGATCCATGCCAAAGAGAAACTATACCAATGTCAATATTGCAACAAGAGTTTCTTACAGATAGGTCACAAGACTAGTCATGAAAGGATCCATACCAAATAGAAACCATACAAATGTATATATTGCAAAAAAGTTTATCATGGACAAGTAACAAGACTGTACATGAAAGGATTCATACCAAATAGAAACCATACCAATATATAAATATTGCAACAAGAGTTTCTCATGAACAAAAAGCATCAAGACTGTGCATGAAAGGATTCACACCAAAGAGAAACCATACCAATGTAAATATTGCAACAAGAGTTTCTCACAGATAGGTCACAAGACTAGTCATTAAAGGATTCATACCAAAGAGAAACCATACCTGTGTAAATATTGCAAAGTGTTTCTTACAAGCAGGTAACAAGGCTACACATTAATTAAAGGATCCATGCCAAAGAGAAACTATACCAATGTCAATATTGCAACAAGAGTTTCTTACAGATAGGTCACAAGACTAGTCATGAAAGGATCCATACCAAATAGAAACCATACAAATGTATATATTGCAAAAAAGTTTATCATGGACAAGTAACAAGACTGTACATGTAAGGATTCACATCAAAGAGAAACCATTCCAATGTAAATATTGCAACAAGAGTTTTTCACAAGACTAGTCATGAAAAGATTTATACCAAAGAGAACCCATATCTATGTAAATATTGTAAATAATCGTAGCTACACATTTATAGTAAATGATAACTGATATCTCTTTTACTTTTGTTATAATGCAATCAAGGCCAGTGAGAGATTTTGGACGACGGACACAGAAAATTACACTAAGCATAAATATATGTTTTTTAGGTTTTCTCTCCGTATTGTATGATTAGATATAACAGCAGAATCAAGGACTGAAAATAGAAAACAATGGATGATTTCTGAATATAATACTGTATTATTATCTTTATATTAGATTAGGCGGTTCTCTGGTGTGGTTCTGGGTAATTAGAGGGCATTTTCTCCAATAAATCAGTGACTTTTATATTATTTATAGTCTTCAAGAGATATCTGTAATTTAGAACGGTTTTAATTGACCTACAGGGTGTATCAAAAAAATTAGGACACTTTTTCATGACGGTATAATACTTGTTTTAATCATTGGACCATGACTAATTTAGTCTCAATGTAAAGCCCAATTAATTATTTTGATATCCTGAAAATATGAGATCAATCCGATGAAAAATAAGAAAACTAGCATAATTTGCGTAAACCTTGTCATTTACTGGTTTGTACAATGGGATTTACATGCATAGTCCAGTAAATAACATGGTTTACGTTTCAATACATACAATAATTATAAACATAGACAATAATATATCAGTCAATAGCAAAGATTAGTTTGGTAATCCATTTAATTCTGGCACAAATCAATACTGGCTAAATAATCCACAAATCAGATGCATGCATATTCTGTGCAAATTAGAAAAAGTTCTCGAACCCACTGTAGATGGTCCATTAGCAAGATAAGAAGTAGAATTGGCATAAATAGTGTGCGCGTTCGTATTACTCTACTGTTACTGTGTGAATGACCATTGTACATACTACAAAATAGATTGCCTTGCCTAAAGGTCACAATTTCCTTAATTAAGGGAGTGTTCAGAAATACTTTGGTGTGGGGGGGGGGGGGGGGGGGTTGGCCAAAAAAAAATTGTCGGTGTCTAAACTTTTTTGACCCCCCCTTTACAAATTGACTAACTTTTCTGACCTCCCCCCTTTAACAGGGTGAAAAACCTTTTTGACACCCACCCCCCCCCTACTGTCAGATGTAGATAGACATTTGACTCAAGTTCTATGATGCTTACAGTCCAAACTGTGTATAGCTGGCAATCAATTTGCAACCTTTTAAATTCACTTGAAACATATAAATCTTTCAAGCCTCCAAATTGTATTTTTCGGTGATTTGTATTTATCATGTTATAGCATTTTTAAAAACAGTTTCTTTTTTCCAGAAAGTTACTCTTTGTATACAAGTCCTTCTATCTACACAATACTTTCACAAATATTTGCGCGGAGCACGAAAAATATGGTCAATTTGGTGCTATACAAAATGTAACAGTTCTGAAGTAAAAATTGTGGACACTGGTTAGTCACATTTTGTATAACAAATCCTGCTGTCTGCATGTTGTTTTCACAAAGACACGCGCGCAGAAATTTGGTAAACTGCGTTCAAAATCATGTGTAGCGCGCGGAAATGTGTATTTAACCCTGTTGAGTGTTGACGATCACCCTTATCAACAGTTCTCAAGTACAAATTGTGGACACTGGTTAGTCACATTTTGTATAACAAATTCTGCTGTCGGCACAATGTTTTTACAAAGATTTGCGCGGAGCGTGCGGAAATCTGTATAATTTGTTATAGAAATGTTAATACTGCAGTATTTTCTTGCGCGAAGCGCAGAAAGTTTTGGTATTTTTACCGTTAACGACTACCTATTTGGCCTAACTTTTTTGACCCCCCCCCCCCCCTCTTGAGTAGGGAAAACTTTTTAGTCCCCCCCTTTTTGAGACTTCAAACTTTTTAGACCTCCCCCACCAAAGTATTTCTGAACACTCCCTAATGATGGATTTTTCTCATCTTTTCAGAATTTTATCTCTATCGGTTGTACTTTACATTGAAATAAAAATTGGTCATGCTTCAGTGATTTAACAAGGATTAAAATCATCATCAAAAAGTGTCCTAATTTTTTTGATACACCCTGTATAGGTACGTTTTGTCTCTTAGAATTGGCCAAATGAATAACTCTTTGGAGACATTTGGCTATTTGTTATCCGTTTCCATCGCACTAATGGACCATAGGTTTTCACTGCACTTTCAGAAAAGTGCAATCAGTACTCAGACCAATTTACTATGAATTTGTAGTCGAGATTCAAAGCTACGTCATACGACTGGCTCATATAATAGCAAAGTTATGAGGTAGGAGGTAGAACTTTTTGAATGACCCTCGTTTATATAGAAGAAAAAAATCATATTATTATAAAAACAAATAAATCTGCTATCTCTCAACATGCCATTAAAAATAAATTAAGGTGATTTACGTGCCGGTTTCAATGACGTCATGGTTATTGATTCTCAAATTTGCTACTTGCATTGTATAACTATGACATCATCGAAACCGGGATTTGATCGCCGCACATTTTTTTTAAAGGCGTGTTGAGAGATGTGTTTTACTAGTTTTTGTGATAAGTATATGTTTTCCTATTATTATAACCACACTATTTGGACTCTATACTTATTTTCTTTACATACAGGGTATCCCAGACCGTATTTATTTAGCTGTGAACACCATTGCAATTGGTCAAAGTGTTTATGATATCATCTTTATGTATTAAGCTTTATTAGGAATTTTGAATTTCAAAGATTGGATGTTTGTAACAGAAATTATGGACTCTTTTGGAAAAATGGTAGATTCCAAGTTTGACCAAAATTAATTTGCTGTGTCCCCCATTGATTTCCACAAGAAAATTAATAGATATCAACTGTTGGTGATGTTTTATGAATCAATATTTTAATGGTGTGTGGGAATTATTCTGCTTGAGTGATTTATATCATCCTTTGCCGGCAGTTTTGAAGCTAGGTGTGAGTTTATCCATGTTTATCAACTGAAATATGCTGAAAATGAAAAACCAGATTTCACAGATTTTCAATAATGTCATACCAAATCGGAATGTATAAAGGTATTTTGATGAAATTAGCAGAGTAAGTAGGAAACATGTTTCTCATATATTGCAGGCATTTAACTTGGTCTACAATGTTGTTTATATATTTCATTTCATTTTTAAACCTGGTATAAATCATTTTGGGACACCCTGTATAATGCACAATGTTGTGCTTGCTAGACTGCTCTGGGTCATTCATTTTTAATATGTTCGATCTGTTTAGGGTAGTTTTCGAACAAACAAGTGCCTATTTAACATTTTTGTAATTAAAACATGTTTACTAGCCGCTCAATTTGTAGATCTATGAATTGTAATAAGATATCTCAAAGCCCAATTTGACCCAAATAAATAGATTCCTTTAACACGAGGACAACTCAATAGATCTGGGATCAATCCTTTTTGTGCCATATCCTCCCCGGATATTATCACAAATTGGGGGGGGGGGGGGACGACATTAATAACACCACAGCTTTTATCAATGGCTGTATCATCAGTAGATAGCATGAAAACAACATATCCTGTTGTTGTTTTGAGCATGAAAACAACATATCCTGTTGTTGTTTTGAGCATGAAAACAACATATCCTGTTGTTGTTTTGAGCATGAAAACAACATATCCTGTTGTTGTTTTGAGCAGGAAAACAACATATCCTGTTGTTGTTTTGAGCAGGAAAACAACATATCCTGTTGTTGTTTTGAGCAGGAAAACAACATATCCTGTTGTTGTTTTGAGCAGGAAAACAACATATTCTGTTGTTGTTTTGAGCAGGAAAACAACATGAAATGTTGTTTTGAGCAGGAAAACAACATCCTGTTGTTGTTTTGAGCAGGAAAACAAGATATCATGTTGTTGTTGTTTTGAGCAGGAAAACAACATATCCTGTTGTTGTTTTGAACATATCCTGTTGTTGTTTTGAGCAGGAAAACAACATATCCTGTTGTTGTTTTGACCAGGAAAACAACATATCCTGTTGTTGTTTTGAGCAGGAAAACAACATATCCTGTTGTTGTTTTGAGCATGAAAACAACATATCATGTTGTTTTGAGCAGGAAAACAACATATCATGTTGTTGTTTTGAGCAGGAAAACAACATATCCTGTTGTTGTTTTGAGCAGGAAAACAACATCCTGTTGTTGTTTTGAGCAGGAAAACAATATATCATGTTGTTGTTTTGAGAAGGAAAACAACATATCCTGTTGTTGTTTTGAGCAGGAAAACAACATATCCTGTTGTTGTTTTGAGCAGGAAAACAACATATCCTGTTGTTGTTTTGAGCAGGAAAACAACATATCCTGTTGTTTTGAGAAAGAAAACAACATATCCTGTTGTTGTTTTGAGCAGGGAAACAACATATCCGGTTGTTGTTTTGAGCAGGAAAACAACATATCATGTTGTTGTTTTGAGCAGGAAAACAACATATCCTGTTGTTGTTTTGAGCAGGAAGACAACATATATCCTGTTGTTGTTTTGAGCAGGAAAACAACATATCCTGTTGTTGTTTTGAGCAGGAAAACAACATATCATGTTGTTGTTTTGAGCAGGAAAACAACATATCATGTTGTTGTTTTGATTGATGTGTAAATTTCACAATCAGTCAGATCAGGAAATTATTGAACCAGAGATTTTATTCATAACTTGAATTGATATTGTTGTAATCATGTACAGAAAGTGGTGGCCTATCCCGACTGTGTCGAGTAGATTATGGGTATAAATAGAAGTGAGTAGATAAATGAAATAAGCGCCCCCAACTCTTTGCCTCATACTGGTAACAAGTGTATTTTAATATTTTGAATGATACTATTCTAACCATATCAATATATTAACAATTATGATATTCTACAACTGTATCTCAATTTTTTTAAATGGTATCTGGTCAAAAACAATTAACAAAAAACAAATTTCCCCGCACTCCATAGTAAGTTTCTCGCCATGGTGAGTGAGCATGCCAAATTCAACAACTGCGATCGATAGAATAAAATCACTCTTTTTTATTTTTAAAATGTGTGATTTTGTAGTTGCGTAGTTGAAATATGACCACAAATCTGCTATACTTTGTACATCAAAACATATTCTAGTGATGGATACAGCATTTATGCGCAAATGCTGGGATTCATCTTTGATAGGGCATGAACTTCCACCATATTACTCTCTAGATCTAATAATAGATCCTCTAACTACCCAATCCAGTGTCCATCCGAGGCAGCTTGCTACAGCAAACTCTAGGCCAAATCCATGCTCATATAACACAGTGGTCATATAATTTACTAGTACAGTATGATAATGCACACGTCAAGGAAATGAGGGTTGCGGTCTCCAACGAAATCTGAACGGAATCACAACACATTTTTTTGCCGCCACAAAATTGTCAACATGCTGAAAATTTGCCAAAGGACGCGACTGATAATTTCGGCCGTCTGCGGTCGCTAGTGGATTCGTCAGCGACAATTGAAGGCAACACACCATGATTGGCGGGAAATTCAAAATTGCAATTCGCAGCTTTAACGTAGCTTGCGAGCCAGCCTTAAGGATCAAATTTGAGCAATTCCATTTGAAATCCATACACCCCCTATGGAAAGCATGACCATAATCTTCTTACTCAATGTGTAGAAATATGAACATTTTCAAATGGAATAGCCCATTTCCAATTACAAAGAATAAGGATTCAGGATTGTAAATATCCTGGGGATACTCACGTAAATAAGGTATACAGGGATGTGGTGCCCGGATGGGTCGCTTTTTGCAAGAAATCCCTAAATATAATAAAATAATAATAATAATAATAATAATAATAATAATAATAATAATATTAATAATAATAATAATAATAAAATATGATGTATAATTTTATGCTAGAAAATCTGTAAACATGGGTACCCCCACCCCTCCCCTACCGGGTTAATATTGCATATTGCCTTACCCCACCCCCTACCAGGTTAATATTGCCTTACCCCTCCCCCTACCGGGTTAATATTGCATGTTGCCTTACCCCTTCCTTTACCGGGTTAATATTGCATATTGCCTCACCCCTCCCTTACCGGGTTAATATTGCATATTGCCTTTCCCCTCCCCCTACCGGGTTAATATTGCATATTGCCTTACCCCTCACCCTACCGGGTTTATATTGCATATTGCCTTACCCCTCCCCCTAACGGGTTAATATTGCAGTAAGAAAAGTATGAACACAATTGACTAACGGCAGTACGAAAGTTACCCCCTGCATCGTGCTGGTGCCTAATTTTCAATATGATTTATTATGTTAAAATCTGGTTCCAAAGCGACGGCAATAACCATGTTTCCTTCATCTTCATGCTCCCGATAGTGAGATCCAACACAAATGTCTGTTTCATACTTTAAAAATGATTCCATCTTGAGCGCGTTATCTTTTTAAGGATGTGATTCAACAAGTTTATGTGATCACCCCCTCTCCTATATATGACTTGATTTGAGAGTAGAAAGTAAAACAGGATTTTTTTTCTCAATATTCGCGTGGGATGTAATTCATGTGAGACATTTGATTGGTAAATCAGTATCACTTCATAGTATATCCACATGAAACTTTATTGAACATACAAGAAATAAGGAACAAAGAATTGAAGGAATGTGAAAAAGCTTTCTCCTGAATCAATTCAAAATGAATATCACTTCATATTGCTTCTTTTTGGTAAATGAATCTCCGAAATGTCAGGAGGTTTCATGTGGGGGCGTTAGTTTGATTATAGCCATGATGTGTGTGTTTTATGTGAACATTTTATGAGTTTTTTGTTTGATTAATTATTAATGTATCTAGGTAAATACTTTCATAAAGGTATGGTCGTTGGTGTGTTCAAAGAACTAACATTTGTATGAAAGCAATAAGTTATTTCACAAACAATAATAGTCAAAAAATAACTTTTCATGTAAATTGATGAATTCATGCAGATACAATGTTCTTGCACATATAGAGACAATTTATCAAATGAATTCAGAAGAGTGTGGGTGCGCATAGCGCAACTGACGCATTGTGGATCATATGCATAACCCTTGCATTATGCCAAATTAGCGTGATACACTTGGGAATATTAAACACATATTTCTTACCAATTTAAACTGATAGCAGATATAATTCACATCCAGCTTTCCTCTGGCCTCCCTCCCTCAAGCTATCCATAGAACTCTTATTTCCTGCCAAACCTCATGCACCCCACTTCAAAGTTTCTTGAACCTGGTTTAAGAACATTGAATGACATGTTATGCATGTCATTGCTATAGCGTTATTGTGTCGGGAACAAACCTGCTACTGTAGTCCATACTGTAGACTTGAGATGTATTTTGCATACAAAGTGCATTATTTAATTCATAAGTTAACCACACCAACTTGTTACAGTGCCATTTAATGATGATAGGACTAGCTTACTAGGATGTTATTTAAGCCATGGGGGGGTGGGGGGTATTTAGTCTGAAGGGGAAGACTGTTCTGTTGACCAGACCTACCATGTCTTTTGAAATTGAGAGATTTATAAGTATAATATTTGAAGATCTGAAAGTAATTGAACATTTTTGAAAAGTGTTGAAGATTTCGATTAAAAACACACACTAGAATATCAAGACCATTTCAGACAGGTCCATAAATAAAACCACCTATAGATTTTAAAACAATTGGTTCTAGAATGTACAGGCATTTACAGGTTGTCTCTAAAGTGACTATACTTTTTAAATAAACAAAATCAGTAGAATGAATCTCTTAATAGTTATGAACATTTGGAAAATCATGAAATATAACCCTAATCTCATGTTTGATAATGATTTGGTCACCTATAAACAACACAATATTTCTGCATTTTGTTAAATTCCTTCATCTTTTCTTTTTTCCTGTACTTGAGTTAGAGGTAAAGAAACAATGGTAACATGTACTATTAATAGTAGGTTCTGTCACATCTACTGTACCGTGTTCATTTTGTAACAGATAAACTGGCCACCTTTTCAAATTGTTTTAAACAATATGTTAAATATAATTTAAGTACTATAGAAAATTTTGATTTATTTGTGCAAATAAGTGTGCCAATAATGCACTTATTAATTGCAAGCCCCCCCCCCCCCCCCCCCCCCCCGAGTTCTTGGATTGGTAGCAGTTCCTAGGTTCAGATAGGGTAGTCCTATGGTAGGAATAACATTTACCATTTGTCAAAACTTTATTACACAGCAAGGAGTGATTTTAGTAATTTCGCGCCCTTTTACCACATGAGTGCTTCTCAATGTATGCTCTATTCTATGTCTGATAGAGCATAACAAAGGAGAGCAAATTTTCCTCACTATTTGACCATGGATTGTACTTCCATTGTTTGATCGACCTACGAGCTTTGGGAGCTTGTAAGTGAATAAAGAAATGATCAGTGGGTATATACCTGTGCTCAGTTTGCCTCAACAGCTAACATAGTCTACTGCATGTGATTCAAACAAATACCCAGAGTTAAGAGATATCACAGTATCTGTCATCGTATAATACAAAGTTAGCTATCTACTATTGGATCCAAACATTCAGTAAGTATAAATTATACAAATTGTGTTCATAAATGTAGGAGTTAATTAAATAAAGTTGTATGATGTCTATGTCCAGGTAAATACAATGCTGTATGTAAGCATGGGTATTACCCCAACGATTTTAAAGACTTTCTCTAAACATGTGTTTCTCCTCAAGCCAAAAATACACCTTAAATGAGGAATTTGTGTGTTAAAAAAGTAGGCTTTATTGCTCCTCAAGCGTTAACAAATTAGTATATACTAGTATCACACCAATTTCAAGTAAAACAATTCTTAGTTAGATTTGGAGGTGATACACTGGGTTGGATTGAATGAGGAGGGTCTTATGGGTACACACAGTGTAGCCCTGAGATCAGGTATAGCCAACCCTTTTGTGTTCTCTCTAAAATGGTGGCTTATCCAAAACATGAGATCCTGATACTGTAAAACCAGAAATAATTTTGAGTTTAAAATTTCACGAATCAGCGATACTGGCCTAATTCACAGCATGAAAACTTCATATTTCTCTATTATTTTATACTTTTATATGTATTCTATCATTACCATCATAAGTTACTTATCGGACGCGATTATTTCCCGTTCTTTTGGGTGATTTTAAATTGTTGTTTTGGTAAGTTTGATTCAGGCAACATTTGTTCGATCATTGCGTCGTGCGCTGAAACTACCCGAGCGTAATACTAGACGCGCCGCTTAATATCCGCGACGTAGACGCGAAAAACAAAAGAGCGCAAAACAATGTCTAAAAATGTAAACAAAGGCCAATCTTATGATCATTTAAATTTCAGTTTTCTTCCAATTTCTTCACATTGTGACAATATAAATTGAATTTGATAGTTTATTTTGATTGTTCATAATAGTATACTCGCTTTTTAGGTCACACGCCTGTGTAGTCCATGAACATTTAGCTTTAAACGGTGGAAAATGTCAATAAATTTGAAGGAATTTTGCGAATTTTCAGACAACATAACTAAAAGAAATTCAAACTATCAGGTAAGCTTTTACTACCATTGTGTAGAGGACTTTCAGCGCTAGGAGCCAATTTTTTATTTTTTCGATTATGGATTTAAAACTTGAGATATGCATCCATTTCTAGCGAAATGTATGCAAAAAAACACGACTTTTACACTTTTTCCGATGTTTTTAACAATATTTCCAATACTAAGCCTTATTTTGGAAAAAGAAAAAATTCGATCCTAGACAACATTTTCTTGTTTAAAAAAAATAATTCGATTTTAGAACGAATTACCATTTTTCTTTATAGTTATGCTGTCTGAAAAATTTGGGGTAAAACGCTTTTTGGTTCATTTCTTATCAAAATTCCTTTCTATAAATGTATACTTTTATGTACTTTTATTCAAGGCTCAAGATAAGCGGGCACTGGGCGATTTTTACCCCTCGGTCCTCCTGCAAAAATAAGCAACCGGGCGCTGATATTTTGTCCAAACCAGCGCCCGTTGACGATCAGGACGTTTGCCCAAGACATCGATTTTCGATTTGACAATGCTGCCACGCTGGATTGAATAAATAGTTAGCTTCCGGTAGACTGAAAGTAGCTCCCGGTTCTCAATAAATTCCATGATCCAGGCGCTACTTTTGAAAAAAAGTAGCTCCCGGTAAAAACCCTGTTATCTTGAGCCTTGCTTTTATTCAATATTCTCAAACTTAGAAGCAAAAGTTGATCATCAAAATAATAGGGTTGACATTCCCTTAACCCTACCACTACCATACCACAAAATACCAGAAATCTCCCAGCACATGCGTGACAGGTTTTCCATGACGTAATCAACCGAGCATATTATAGTGAGCGCAATATACTGCGCGAATGTGAAGCTGATAGCTGCAGCTTGCCTATGGCTCTTAATATGGGGGAGGGTCCCTGGATCAAATCCGGTGGGGGGGGGGGGATTTATTCATCAAAACTGTTTAAAATAGTTTTTGTCCTTAACCTTATCCATGCCGTAATCGACCGAGCCTATATAGTGAGCATAATATATTGCGCGAACAAGAAGCTGATAGCCGTGGCTTGCCTATGGGAGTTTATTCGTTAAAACTTCTCTGAAATACTTGTTTTTTTGTTAAAAAAACAGGTAGGTCGGGTTAGGGTTACCCTTAGATATCGAAAATTGAAGAGCCCAACAGTCAGGAATAGAGTAGTAGCATCTTAGTCTTGAACCAAGAGTATTTTAATATATATCAATCAATAATTTGGCCAGTATTCGGCACGTTTAAAATACATGTACATTGATCAATCAATAATTTGGCCAGTATTCGGCACGTTTATAATACATGTACATTGCATTGAAAATTATTTGATTATTCATTTATTTTAGCCAAGATATATGCCCTGGGATTTGGACATTCTAGATAATAGTACAAAAACGTTAATTTCCGACAAAAGTACGAAACTATCAAATTGGAAGGCACTCATGACCTTTGAACTTGGCTTAATTTTTATCAATGCTTACTTTTATAGTATGCGTTAATCAATTGTAAAGGTCTATCATTTTTTGAAATTAATTCTGGGAATTTGAGGCAGGCAACCAATGCCAGAAAAAAGTTGGCATAATTATATACTAGAATAGTAGAATACCAATTAGACCTAAACATTAATAATTCTCGTTTGACTTAATAATAGTAATAAATTTTCTTTGACCACATAATAAGTATTTCTGATATTTACCAGTCAATAAATGGGATTTCAATCCCTGAGTCTTCAAATTATCTCCAAACAAGTTGACAATGGGGAAACTTGTCTATACCCCCTCCCCTTTTTGAAGGCGGAGGGATGGTCCTATATTACCTAATTCTGGTAACAACTAATTTTTTAAGCCTTTGGGTACCAAAACTCGGCCGGGTTGCTGTTGAAAAGGGCGACAGAGCCTCAAGGTGGGACCTGACACACCTTAATAGGTTATCGGGAGAGAAGAACCTGTGCATATTCTATATACAACCTGAGATCCTCACTTGCAAATTTGGAGGCATTATTATTTAAGATGCACCAAGACAACTCCTGCACCAGTCTTCGCTTGTAGCGATGGAAGCATGAGCAAGAACGACCAGATAATGCGCATTTGGGGGGGGGGGGTGCACAATGCGCACGCTTGACAAGGTGGCTAATGAGTAATATGGTATACATGTATGAGACATTAATGTAGCGGGGAAATCACTCATATATATTGTAACGTATAACCCAACCTTCCATTAGATTCAAAATGGTGCAATATCTGTATACGTGTGCTTTTTTAAAACTTGTTTTGTACAGCGCGTCAGAACTTTTGTATTACATGTATGAGCTTCACAAATGTAATTTATCGTTATTATTAGCTTACTACAAGTAAGCTAAAGCGACTCGAAGCGAAAGGTCACAGTATAGGTCAAGGGGAAAGTGCGACTATGAAATATGGTTTTATCTTGGTCACACAAGTGGTATTTGTCGGGAAATGTACTTGAGATAGTGAAACAATATGATCGCATAAATATGTTATAAAATGGGCTTGATTGCCATTCGACAAAATAGGCAATTTTGCGTTATTTTCTTTATTGTCAAAATTGTATTGAAAATGCATGTAAAACGCTATGATAGAAAAGTTGATTAACACATGACACGCATGTTTCATGATGTACAAGCGTGATTGTCTTACTGTGATTGGTTTAACTACTAGAGATCATTATTATTCATGATACGAAATCAGCGGAAAGTAAAAATACAGCCGTCAAAGTGAAAAATGGGTGGGAAGGTCGTTTTTCGTTAATTGATGTTATTCGCTTCTGTATTATATTCTTCAAACTATATCTCCGATTTCAGCGGCCAAAAGTTATGGAAAATTATGTTTTCAAAGGTTTTTCATCATGAGGTGCTGTTAAAAATTCGTGAAAAAGAGTAAAACTTGCGAATATTGACTTGCCAAAATGCTGAATTTGCGTGCTTTATCGTGCCGTAATATTTTTTATTACCCCCACCAGTTTGGTATTGTCTGCCATTGATAAAACTTGTGGACGAATGACGAGGATTTAGATTGTACTATTAAACGCGAGGTTATGTTTTAAAGTAAAAAAATAATATGTATACTTTAACCCTCGGTTAAACAAAATCAACTTTATTGATGAGAAAGTACAAAAATCATACCTTTATTGAGGCAAATTGTGTCCGTAATTGGTGATTTATCATCCAAATACATCGTATTTTCCATCATCAGATTTTCGACACTACGCACTTACCTACCTATATAAATTTGGTATCGTTCGAAACGTGGTCTTGCCATATATGGTAACATTTAATTAATTATGCATTGTATGTCATGAATATTGATCATTAAAATAGTAATTAAATCGGTCAGCTGATCTGATTCAACAACTCCGATTGGTCCGCGATGACCCAAAGTGCCGCCCGGCTAAAAATAAAATTAATGACCCCGTCCATTTTGTTGGTGCTAGTTTATAATCGCGCACACGCTACTGAGTTTGTGGAACCCGTGATTTACCGAGCCTATTCATTCCACTGTTTAACTTTCGATATCGTTAATTTAGAGTGAAAATAGCCCGGGGAAAATAGTCGCTAGAACTTCACGGATTATCACGTTTTAAATAATTAATGCTCGATTTCAAATACAAATTGGTGTTTAAATAAACATCCTTAGTTGAAATGAATCGACCGATATGCCGAAAAAGAAGCAGGACGATGTTGAGGAGGCATTAAATTTGCTGTCGCTATGCCAATCTGGAGAGAGCGACCAGAGCGGTCCAACTTTTTCACTGAGTCAAACGAATTCGATTCTGATTCCGGGTTCTGATTTTGATATGTAGTAACATTGTTGACTTGGATTCTTCAGTCTACCTAACGGTAATTTAAATGTATTGGTAATTTAAATTATGAAAATGATGCATACTCTCGATGCATGTGTCCAGTGTAGGCCCCTATTATATTTAATATTATTAGGCCTTACCTTTAATTATTTTTTATTTCTTAAAAAGCCCCGCCCCTACCCCCGTTTTCGGAAATTGTGCCCTTCCTACCACCGTTTTTTGGAAAATGCCCTTCCCCATTGTGTGAAGCATTTGTTCGGGCCGTTTGGATTAAAGTATTCCCCCCTTATTGCTCTATTAGGCCAAATAATTAGACGCGCATCCATTTTGGCTGCCGCTTAAAAAGAAAATGGTTTTTTGTCTTCCAATTTTGTTTTCCCAATTTTTTTTGCTTTTCAATTTATTTATTTTCATTTTTCATTTTTGTTGTTGTTGAATATTCACAAGATGACACTAATGTCATAGTGTCAATATAAACAAACCCCAAAGAAACATAAATGGAAAAAGAGGAGGGGAGACACAAAAGTAAAAAAACGGAAGAATATAAGGAAAAGGGAAGAACAGCAGCCCATTTTTCTACCAATTAATAACATTTTTCTAAAATTTATAAACAAACATAAAAGAACAAAGAAATTGAAAGAGAAAAAGAAGGTGGAGGGAGAGAAACAAATAAGTTCAAAATGGAACAAAATAAGGAAGGCAGACAAAATAGCAACACATTTTGCACTTAAATAACATGACATGGTTCGAAATTTGAAAGTTTGTATTTGGTTTGCTCTCATAATCAGGAGATGACCAATACCATACTGACGGCAGCGCTGAAATGATTGACTTTGGTTCAGATGATATGATGTTGGTGAACAGCACCCTGTTGCATTTGATGGTGATGAAATGCCGCTGCGTTTTCGACAAGCTGTGGACGCTCATGCAGCTGTAGAATATGACCAGGAACGTGAGAGGATTGAGGCATTTGTGTGTTCCACATGGCAATGGAAGAACAGGAAACCGTATCAAATGTTAAATGGGTTTAATGGAACTCCAACTTCTAAAACCTGGCGTCACCACTCTTCCTAAGCAGCTACCACCAATAACTCTTCGGAATGTCTGTAGACAGCCTGCAATTGCAGTTGAACCAGAGACAAAAACAGCAGTTCCTCCACCAAAGCGTCCACGCAAAGGAACACAATAAAAAGATAATCAAAAGCTGCATTAGAACCATTACATGTTGCGTAACTTGCATGAAGGCAGAAAAAGTGTAATGTTAATAGGTTTCTGTAAACAAAATAAGAATATTATATGACCATGAATCTTAAAACATTGTGTCTCAGTAGGCTAAGTAAAATACAATTATTTAAATATTTCTGGTCAAAATGCTTTTTGCCCCTTTGTTTACACAGTATTTTAAGTAATAATTTTGTACACGAAACAACTTTTTTAATGGCCATACATTTATTTAAATAATTTTTAATTTATTATGCAAAAACAGAAGTTCTGGTATTGAAATTAATCAACAGGAAGTCATGATAAGACATTGTATTTTAAATTATGTAAGAAACACAATTTTTTCTTTTATGGCGATACATTTGTTAGTTAATTATGCAAAAACTGAAGCTCTGATATTGAAATTAAATAGGAAGTCATGATAAGACATTGTACCAAATTTAAAGTTGATATCATTTTCTATGATGTATTCTCGCTCTAGAATCAATGCAAAACTCTGCAACTATAATTAACACACAGTTTTGTGTGGCTTTTCAAATAATCCAAATAATTGGTAGTAATATACTGACTCATATCACCTGTACAGCATAAAACAAATAATATGCCACTTTTATAGTATGTTCAGTCCAAGATGACACAATGACCTTTATTTTATGTAATCTCAACCGAAACATATAGAAGGGCAAATTTGCTTACACTGTGAATGCATAATATATATACATGTCTAATTCTTGTTTCATGTAAGGTATAATATGGATTTGAGCTTTACATCATTTGTCATATGCTGGACAGATTATAGTGGTTTATATATTATAGACATGTTTTATGAATCAGAATCTTCACAAATTCTCAACTTGTAGTGAGCTTCTGCATCATTGATGCTCTCGTTATGTAACCTATAACCAAACCTTACCATTTAATTCAAGATGGAGCTCAATTAGTTTGTAGTGAAGATTACTCTGAATATTACAGAGTCAATGTTTTATCACAGATTGATAATTTAGAATATGGGGATTACAGTTATCGTTCACAATCATCATCCAAGTTTCTTGACTGTTTTCTCAATACAATACTGGAAAAGAGTTTGTCACGCAAATGTTCAGAGAGTCAGTGCCAGTACGTATCAGATGTCCTCATGATGTGTTAACAATAGATATGGCATAACATGCCTACATTTAATAAACGAGTAGATAACCGAGGTATAGATATTAAAGCGTGACCATACGTGTGCATCAACACTGCCAAGCAGGCGGCAAGAATAAAGACATACACGAAACAAATGATGGGGAGTACCATAAGCGCAGGTGGACATGGTAAAAAAGGGGCCAGAATGTTGACAGAGCACATGTACGGGTGACGCATAAATAACTTATACACCAATTCATGACCTACATAAGGATGCAGGAATACGGTCCTCCAATTCGGCATCCTAATAATAAGGATACTTGTAGCGGATTGCTTATGCCATTCAAGTAGACCATTCGTCCATCACTGAAGTTGTGTGTCCGGTATTAACTGCACAATACAAAGTGTATACAAGCGAGGTACTGCAATTGAAATGAACAATAGCATGTATTACATGGAGAGAATCAGTGTGAATTACACAACACTTATGATATCTTATAAAACTAACAGCAAAGTAGTAGATTTTCAAGTAGGATATCCCCATAAATACATAATACCTTGAAGTGATGTGACCGGTATTGACCGCAATAAAATATAACAAGGGGAGAAACTGTGTGAAATACGACAATTGAAGCTAAAAAACTTACAGCAAAGTACAAGATGATCATGTCAGATATCACCATAAAAAACCCTTGAATAATACTTGCCAGAGACTAATTAGCACTGAAACATAGCTCTTCTACTAAGGCCAAAGGGGTATAGATCGCGAGCGATCTGAAAAAGGGTACCTGCATGGCTGCTGAAAATTAGTAACTCCCATAATACAGCACGGTCGATATCTCAAAAATATAAATAGATATGACACCTTGGAAATCATATTGATATATAATGGTATGCCAAAACACTCAGGGGGTTGGTGGTCGGGGAGTAAAAACAAGGATGGCACAAGCTAAAGGATGGCACAAGCTAAAACTATAAATTGGATATCCTACAATCTTAAACTAGTAGTTAATGCGATTTATTCCGTTGAGCGCCCTCAAACGGAATAAATCGCAATAACTACTAGTTTAAGATTGTAGGATATCCAATTTAGGATGCGTGTTTTTTTTCAGCAAGCTAGATGGTTCGCCGCCAAAAATATGCGATTTCTACCACCATCGCTCTACTAAGAGACTTTATGAAGTGACCCATTCAACGTTCTTTTATTTTTGATATCCTCTCGGTACAAAGACAAAGATGCGAATGAAATGTTGGGCACCGAAATGGAGCGGGCATGAAAAACAACCCGGAAGTGACACGTGATTGGTCGGAGGTAACCATGGTTGCCCAACGCAATTCCTAACAATTTAACAATTTTCGCTCCAATGGGCAAAAGAGTTCGATCTATTATATTGCTCAAACTTTATTAATTGATAAAGTCAACAATTTTTGTATTAATTTTTCTTTTCTTTTTTTTTAAATTTCAAAAGATATGAAACAACGACCTGCGAGAGAGTGGAACTATTTACCACCTTATGTATGCAAGTATTGCCGGCAAAGATTCTACAATAATGTTCCACGATATCTCGGTCATGTCCGACACCATGAGATGTGGATACGCCCATACTGGTATGACTATAAAGCTGTCCAAAGAGAATTTACTGGATATATCAAATCAAAGAGACCAACAAATGTTATCTGTAAACCTGCACATGTAACTACAGGATCAAGTACTATTATGAAACAGCAGATAATTTATTTTAATTGCAAATTTTTTAAAATTTCTTTTACATCAGAACACAGTAGGAATATCCATGAGATGAGTCCATAAATGTGAAGAACCATACCAATGTGCAAATGACATAAAGACTGCATATGAAAGTATTCATACCAAAGAGAAACCATATCATCAATGTAAATTTTGCAACAAGCGTTTCTTGCAAGCAGGCAACAAGGCTGCACATGAAAGGATTCATACTAAAGATAAACCATACCAATGTCAATATTGCAACAAGCGTTTCTCTGGATTGGGTAACAAGGCTACACATGAAAGGATTCATACCAAAGAGAAACCATACCTATGTCAATATTGCAACAAGAGTTTTTCTGAAGCGAGTTACAAGGCTAAACATGAAAGGATTCATACCAAAGAGAAACCATACCTATGTGAATATTGCAACAAGCATTTCTCAAAATTATACAACAAGACTAAACATGAAAGGATTCATACCAAAGAGAAGCCATACCAATGTCAATATTGTAACAAGAGTTTCTCTGGAGCGAGTAACAAGATTATACATGAAAGGATTCATACCAAAGAGAAACCATACCAATGTCAATATTGCAACAAGCGTTTCTCTGGAGTGGGTAACAAGGCTACACATGAAAGGATTCATACCAAAGAGAAACCATACCTATGTAAATATTGCAAGAAGAGTTTCTCTGAAGCAGGTAACAAGGCGACACATGAAAGGATTCATACCAATGAGAAACCATACCTATGTGAATATTGCAACAAGAGTTTCTCAAAATTATACAACAAGACTAAACATGAAAGGATTCATACCAAAGAGAAGCCATACCAATGTCAATATTGTAACAAGAGTTTCTCTGGAGCGAGTAACAAGATTATACATGAAAGGATTCATACCAAAGAGAAACCATACCAATGTCAATATTGCAATAAGAGTTTCTCTGGAGTGGGTAACAAGGCGACACATGAAAGGATTCATACCAAAGAGAAGCCATACCAATGTCAATATTGCATCAAGAGTTTTTCACAGACAATTGACAAAACTGTACATGAAAGAATTCATACCAAAGAGAAACCATACCAATGTAAATATTGTAACAAGAGTTTTTCAACATCAAGCAACAAGACTGCGCATGAAAGGATTCATACCAAAGAGAAACCATACCAATGTCAATATTGCAACAAGAGTTTCTCTGGAGTGAGTAATAAGGCTACACATGAAAGGACTCATACCAAAGAGAAACTATACCAATGTCAATATTGCAACAAGAGTTTTTCTGAAGCGAGTTACAAGGCTAAACATGAAAGGATTCATACCAAAGAGAAACCATACCAATGTCAATATTGCAACAAGAGTTTCTCTGGAGTGAGCAACAAGGCTACACATGAAAGGACTCATACCAGAGAGAAACCATACCAATGTCAATATTGCAACAAGAGTTTCTCTGAAGCGAATTACAAGGCTAAACATGAAAGGATTCATACCAAAGAGAAACTATATCAATGTAAATATTGCATCAGGAGTTTTTTACAGATAAGTGACAAGACTGTACATGAAAGGATTCATACCAAAGAGAAACCATATCAATGTAAATATTGCAACAAGTGTTTCTCGCAAGTAGGTAACAAGGCTAGACATGAAAGAATTCATACCAAAGAGAAGCCATACCAATGTCAATATTGCAACAAGAGTTTCTCTGGAGGGAGTGACAAGGATAAACATGAAAGGATTCATACCAAAGAGAAACCATACCAATGTAAATATTGCAACAAGAGTTTCTCTGGAGCGAGTGACAAGGATAGACATGAAAGGATTCATACCAAAGAGAAGCCATACCAATGTCAATATTGCAACAAGAGTTTCTCTGGAGCGAGTGACAAGGATAGACATGAAAGGATTCATACCAAAGAGAAACCATATCAATGTAAATATTGCAACAAGTGTTTCTCGCAAGTAGGTAACAAAACTAAACATGAAAGGATTCATACCAAAGAGAAGCCGTACCAATGTTAAGATTGCAACAAGTGTTTCTCGCAAGTAGGTAACAAAATTAAACATGAAAGGATTCATACCAAAGAGAAGCCGTACCAATGTTAAGATTGCAACAAGAGTTTCTTGCAAGGAGGTTGTTACAGATCACAAGATGATGGTAATTAGGTTGAATCACAAACCCCATGTATAAATACACAATCTACGGTGTTGCTCATACCAATTACCAGAATCGGCCTATAGGCTCACCATCTTGTTATAACCACCATCTTGTCATCTGACGATTGCCTTATTGGCATGGAACTCAGAGTAATGACTCCTTTCCGGAATAATAGTCTCAGCATTACTTTATTAAATCTAAATTCAGGACTAGCAGTTGTCTACTTGTTCTCACAGCTGTTACTTTAGCCTGGTTGACTGTAGATGCAGTAGTGGAAATACGCACATGACTTTCCACCTGGGGTTGACGATCATGTGTATCGCAGCTCTATTAATAATATTGTATGTACATACTGATCATAACAGTAGTATAGCTTTATTCTGTAATAATAAGAGCCATTAAAATCATGTCTTGGCCAGTTCACACCTAGCTAGTCTGGTGGTTGACTTACACACTTTACCATGCAGAGGTCCATGGTTTGATTCCCACTAGGACCACTTTTTAAAATGATTTATTTATTTTTGTAAAATTGGGTTAGAATACAGACTGTATAAACGTCAACCGTCTATGGATGATATAACCGTTTATGGTTAGAAATATTCTAAGTCCACAAAGTGTGTAGTTCCTAGTCAACCCCGGGTGGAAAGTCATGGGGATATTTCCATCGCTGCTATGGTTGGTTGGTACGTTTTTCTGTCATGACTGACAGCCACTTCCGTTGGTCAGCAGCCAATCTGAAGTAGGATGCCCAACCAGAGTTTTTATTCTGTCAAACCATCTTGACCTTGGCCGGCCTGGTCCGTGTGCACCCTGTATCTTGCCCTGCATGATCACCTTCTCTAGACAGTTTCCTTGGTGCCTGGCAATATGACCGAAATAAGAGAGAGTTTTGGAATTGATCCGCCCAAGTAGCCTTGTCTTCACACCAACCTCCTGAACCACACTTGCGTTGGTTCTCTTCTTAACCCAGGTGATCCTTAGCATCTGGCGCCAACACCACATTCCAAATGCATTGATTTTGTTGCAGCTTGCAGTTGTCAGTGTGCAGGATTCACAGCCGTAGGTTGAAATAGGGAAAACGAGTGCCTTGACCAGATGTACCTTGGTTGATATAGTGATGCCTCTGTCAGCCCATATTTTTCAGAGCTGTGTCGTTGCAGATCTAGCCATAGCCAAACGACGCTTAATTTCTGTATGACATCCTGCTTCTTGTGTGATGAGAGATCCGAGGAAATGTTGGATCTGATCCACGTTTTGACCGTCAACTAAAAGAGGGGTAATGTTTCCATCATCACCGATGACCATGAACTTTGTTTTGGCAACATTGAGACGTAGGCAAGGCTCACGATAAGCGGGCGCTGGGAAAAATAAACAACCGAGCACTGATATTTTGTCCAAACCAGCGCCCGTTGACGATCGGGAAGCTTGCCCAAGACATCGAATTTCGAGTTGACAATGCTGCCACGATGGATTTAATAAAAAGTTAGCACCCGGTAGACTGAAAGTAGCTCCTGGTTCTCAATAAATCCTATGATCCGGGCGCTACTTTTGAAAAAAAGTAGCTCCTGGTAAAAAAAACTGTTATCTTGAGCCTTGGACGTAGGCCCAAGCTCTCGCTGCTATATATAGAAAAAAACCATCACATTATATTAAAAACAAATAAAAATGCCATCTCTCAACATGCCATTCAAAAATAAATTGTGGTGATTACGTGCCGGTTTCAATGACGTCTTGGTTATTGATTCTCAAATTTGTTACTTGCATTGTATAACTATGACATCATCGAAACCGGGACTTTTGATCACCGCACTTTTTTTTAAAGGCGTATTGAGAGATGTGTTTTACTAGTTTTTGTGATATGTATACTTATTTTCTATTATTATAACTACACTATTTGGACTCGATACTTATGTTCTTTACATACAGGGTGTCCCAGAATTATTTATACCGGGAAAGTAGATTGATTCCTTTCATGAGGACAACTCAATAATATGATAGATCTGGGATAGGAAGCACAATCCTTTTTGTGCCATATCCTCCCCGGATATTATCACAAATTGGGGCGTTGGGGACAGTAATAAAACCACACCTTGACAGCCTTCATCAATGGCTGGCTAGTATCATCAGTAGATAGCAGGAAAACAACATATCATGTTGTTGTTTTGATTCATGTGTACATTTCACAATCAGTCAGATTAGGAAATTGTTTATAATTATTGAGCTAGAGATTTTATTTATAACTTGAATTGATATTGTTCCTATGGCCTATCCCAACTGTGTCGAGTAGTATGGGTATAAATACAAGTGATATAAGTAGATAAATGAAATAAGCGCCCCCAACTTTTTGCATCATACAAGTGTATTTTGATTTTTTTTGAATGATACTTTTCTATCGGTACCTACAACCGTATCAATATATTAACAATTATGATATTCTACAGCTGTATCTCAATTCTTTTAAATGGTATCTGGTCAAAAACAATTAATAAAAAACAAATTTCCCAGTACTCCATAGTAAGTTTCACGCCATGTTGTGTGCCGAATTCAACAACTGCGATCGACAGAATAAATCACTCATTTTTATTTTAAAAATGTGTGATTTTGTAGTTGCGTAGTTGAAATATGACCACAAATCTGCTATACTTTGTACATCTACCTCTGTGCATTGACATCAAAACATATTCTAGTGATGGATACAGCATTTATGCGCAAATGCCGAGATTGGTCTTTGATTGGGCTTGAACTTCGACCATATTACTCTCTAGATCTAATAATAGATCCTCTGACTACCCAATCTAGTGTCCATCCGAGGCAGCTTGCTACAGCAAACTCTAGGCCAAATCCATGATCATGATACAATAACACAGTGGTCATATAATTTACTAGTACAGTATGGTAATGCAAAAGCATTATTTGGATAATGTAAGCCATTTCTAAGGCTGGTAAGGAGGTGTATAAATACATCTAATTTCCACTCATGTGTGCGATAATGAGGTGTAATCATATGAATAGGCTCTGACATCACTACATAGAGTTAGAAGAATGAAGTACATGTTTCTAACTAACCTATGTGCTGCAAGTAGCTACTTCTAAGTGGAGTATCAATTTTCTCAATCTGAAAACTAGGTGGCTTAATTAAAATTTGAGCAAGAGGTCAAGATGGGTTGACCTACTTGGGCAACATTGCTGGGGAGTGAAGATCAAAATATAATCAATGTGTTGTTTTCCTCACATAATTTTAATATAGAATAGAATTTAGACATTTAAGTGACAGAGAGTAGGTGTGTATAGCTTGGGTATTTTAAGCTAAATGAGTTCTGTTTGAGGAACTACAACACCTCTGTTTTAGCTTTCCATTAACATGAAATGTTTTTATCGCTTTTCAAAAAATATTTTTGACACAGAAATTTTATTTTCAAACTTGGGACTTATGTGAGTAACTTCATACATGTAGGATAATATGTTATGCCCCATTTTTTAACTGTTTTCATTTATATAATTATTTATTTTTAGATTAGGCCAAATAAAAATAAAATGTTGTTTCC
The DNA here is from genome assembly GCA_035610835.1 of Ophiura sarsii. Taxonomy (NCBI): domain Eukaryota; kingdom Metazoa; phylum Echinodermata; class Ophiuroidea; order Amphilepidida; family Ophiuridae; genus Ophiura; species Ophiura sarsii. The sequence goes on from CM069443.1 coordinate 13,730,330, forward strand.
GGTAACAATAAAATGATGCCATTTTGGGGAAAATAATTTTTTTAAAGAGTCGTCCGTGTCGAAATTCTGACATGTAGCTGCCGGAAATCATATTTATTTTATTTTTCCCTTCGACTCTCTCGAGAAGAATTGAGGACCCTAGATCTAAAAGGGGGTTAAGTCACAATCTTGTGAAATTGTAGTTAGTATCAGTTTTCTGCTACAAGGAGGATCTCTGCACCCTCTGTTCAAATGTTAAAGTAAAGTCATGCGGTAAAGCTGTGTAAGAGTCCATGGGAGGTAATCCCCGAGTAGGTCAAGTCCACACATGGATACAATGAAACCCAGTTTTTGCCATTTTTCTCAATGTGACTTAACCCCCCTTTTAGATCTAGGGTCCTCAATTGTTAATTGAAATAATTGATAAAAAAGAAAAAGATCGACAAAAAACTTTAAATAAAAAATAAAAAATAAACTTACAAATAGTGTTGAGTTATCCCGTGTTTTTTCTCTTACGTGACACTCTCCGTGAATTCCCTCAAACACACCGCGAGTAGAGTTCAAGCCCAGCAATAACCTGCATAGTGCATTAACCAAATGTAGCATTGCGAAATGCGAAACACTTTAGAAGACTTTGCGATGCTAATACACAAATATTTAGCAAAAGTGTGACGCAAAAAGATTCCCTACTTGATCTCTGATCACGTAGCATCAAAGCCAAACCTACAAAGATTGAGTTTCATCTTCAAATAACTAGAAAAAGTATCATAAATCCTGAAGTATTGGCAGTTAATATTTCGTTTTCGTCAGAGTCAAAAAACCCATTGGATTACATGTACCTGCGCAGCATTTTTTCTGTCGGTTTAAAATCGGTACAAAATGGCGGATTTCTGCGCATTTATAATCATGACGTCACTGTTTTGATGCTAGTCTTGTTTTCATGTCGCCGAGTGTTACGATTTGGGAACGGCCGCATGCATCTGGACATTTTAATATTTCGGTGCACCATGGGCACAAAAGGAATCGTATAACAATGGCGCTTTGGTATTTCCATCGTGACTCGAGCGATCGAAGTGCGGCTAATAATCCATTAATTTCCTTGTATTTCCTTGTGTTTTATTATGAAACTGTGTTAGTTCAAATTGTAAAATCTAGTTTGTGTTTTCGTATACTGTGTTTTGCTTACGGGCCACGGGTTATACGTGCGTTACACGGTCGAACCGTGAGCTTTTTTAACACTGGAATCGCACTTAATTTTTTGCAAGACGCCCTAAAATTGGGTTGAAAATCTCAGTATATGAAGAAGAAAAAAATTTTGGTAAAATTAAAAAAAAATCCTTCCTTCCGTCCCAAATTTTTCAGAGCATGTTACCGGAAACAACATTTTATTTTTATTTGGCCTTATTAAAGATTAATAATTATGCTGTGGGTGTAAACAAATTAATGACTGAGTGAATGAAGCTTTGACTTCATACAGCAAATAGATGTACGAGTTCAAGGATGAAGGATAGAAAGAAATACAAAGTATCAGCATGGCCCCAAAAGTATTTTTAAACACATCAATGTAAGGACATGTAGCTGTTACCTTTTGGGCCCAAGAAAACAAAAAACTGTTGATTTTATACCGTAGATAAATAAAAGAGTTGAAGTACTACATTTGCAATTGATATTACTATGCGTTGATGGCATAGCTACACTGCATGGTGGTCGTCAGCGAGTCAGCCCTGTATAGCAAGTTACACAAGGACGCCTGCTGCTCAAAGTCTTCATCCAGCTATCTCGAGTAGACAGCTTTTACTTATATAGTCACACAGGGTAATGAAACAGTGCATAACACGCACACACACATGCATGCTGCCTCCGTGTTTACAATCAAAACTGATTACCTAGTGCACCAGCAAGCCACCTGACACCGATTTGTTCGTGGCAATACGGCATATAAATTGGAGTATTGGATTTTAATAGTGACTATTTTATCCTCGAATGTGTGGATAATTGTAAACAAGCATGCTGGAGATTCTACCAGTGCACAAGTAATTATGATGATACCTTACTGTGTGCGTTGATGCTGCATTTCAGCTGTTACCCAAACCTATCAGTGCAAGAGTGGCCTGTATGTGCAATTAATCAAAAAATTGGTCCAGCCTAGTCAGTCAGCCAGCCAGCGTTGGATATACTTAACGTGCCTGGATTATAGCAACCTGATAGCATTTATACATATATCCAAGTAACAATTCGTGTTGAATATTTGCGCCAGGGTCCCCCCGCAGGATTTACGAAAGTGACTTCTAGTTCAACTAATCAAGTTTTTGGATTATCGTTACGCTCTGAGACTAGTATAAATCTCAGGTTACGCTGTCTCTTGTTTGCGCTGGTATCTTCTACGACTGTATTGAGAATAACACAGGCTCACTTGTGTGTGTTTACATTTGGTTTACACATGATATTTTAAAGGTTTGTACCAAGTTGTGTAATCCTGCCACAACATGATGAAGACCTCTTGTTAGCAAGACAGCAGCATTAATGGTAGTAAACACATGTGGTGCTATGCTGCAAGACATACGAGTATTGTCATAGAAGGCCCTTGTGGATTTACATCAAAATACGCTAGTATAAACACACATGTACACGCTCCTAGCATATGATGCCGTTTACCTCATAGTGAAGGCACACTATACTTAATGCCTCTCGGAATAAAATCAAAACCTTGTGGGGTTTGATTGAAGCTGCAACTGTGACACTCAGCATGGAGGCTCGCCTGCCCAGCAATTCACACATTTTATTAATTGAATGACTCTGACGGCATCGTGCTTTGCCAGAAAACTTCCACGTGTGCTACATCTTGTTTGTAAACACGCTACAGGCGAAAGCAGTGTTGTGTTGATTTGTATTTGTGAGGGAACACTTTTAAGATTTGTTTTAAGATGGGTCAGAAACAGACGAGGAGTAAAGCGGACAGACCGACACACTCTCTAACCCGTATGTATTTAGAATTAAGTCTTTGTATTTGTTTAATTGTTTTGCATTTGTTTGTTTGGCCATGGTAATGACATCTGTAAATGACAGCTTAAATTTCCATCGCAGTGAAGTATATATCCAAAATCAGTTTACGTATTGACATTTTGTGTGTGTTTTTTTCTTCTAAGTATGATTTATTGGAGACATATTAAAAGTAGAAGCTAATTTTTATTGCAGTGAATGAAATCCTGTCAGAACGGGTATGTATCTCCAGCTAATTTAAAACACGCTGTCTAACCCATATGTATTCAGATTCAGTTTTTAACTTATTCATTAATTTGTTTCTAAATATGAATATTTTGACAAATTATATCTAAATACAATTATAAAATGAAAGCTTATTTCCATTCAAATAGAAAAAACCTGTCAGAACTAGTAAAATACCTTCAGCTCATTTACAACACGCTCTCTAACCCGTATGTATTTAGAATCATACGTATTTAGAATCATATTTTTACTTATTAATTTATTTTTTCTAAATATGATTAAATTATAAATGATAGTGGGTTTAAACACAACTGTAATATTGCAGCTTGTTTGCATTGCAGTTGACGAACCCTGTTGGAAAAGGTATAATACCTTCAGAAACATACAAATACACTGTAACCTGTATGTATCCAGAATTTTTAATTATATTTTAAATGTAATTGTTTGGGCAACGCTATACCTATACACACTCTCTCACCTCTGTTTCTATAATTTTGACTTGACAGTTATTGTCTGTGGAAAGCTCAGTCAAGCGTTACATTTATGAACCACATAAAATAATATAGCTTGAATTTGACGCTGAACTTGGCTTAAACCAGTACTAATTAGATTGATGCGCCAGGTATATTTCCACTTCAATAATATCAACCAGTCGACCTTTACTGATTAAACAAACCTATAGATCTAAAGATGATGAACGGTGAAAAGATGAATATTACAGATGATGCAGGATCAGAACACTCATACAAGAGGATATCTTGAAAGTAATTAAAAATGTAACAAAAAAGCTGACAAGATACTCTATTTCGCGTTGGGAAAACAGAAATATATTCACCGATAATAGAATGGCATAAAGAAGAAAATACACTCTTATATAAGCAAAGAAAATGCTTATTAAGTCGAATGATTTTGTACCATGGTTGATTCAGTAACATTATACGTGGCTTTGTTAACTCGGTATAGATTCATCAAGATTGTTCATAATTCTTTTTTGAAAAGATGGTATTCTTCTTACAAATCCATTGCTTATTGGAAGGTATAAGTAAAACAAACCACCACTAACCAGTATTTGCAATCCACAAGAAGTTGGGTGTCATCAGGTCGCTGCTTTATAGGAAGGAATCCATTGTCACAGAGGAAGAGGACTGAGGACAAACTAATTGTGACACATACACTAAAACTATTTGGATATCCTAGTGGGCCATAAACAAAGCCAAGCATAAAACATCTGAAAAAACGACGATTTCAAAGCCTTTTGATTACAAATAATACACAAATTGTTCGATATTTGTCTCTCTTTGAATTGTACACTAGACATAGCTGCTACGTGCATGTGTGTGATGAGAATAATATACATGTGTTGTGTATATTGCATAAGGTAGCTTAATTGTTTCAATTCACATTAGATGAGGTTCGACTGGAGGTTGGAATAAAATGGGATCCTTCGACAAATAGCAAATAATATATGCCAGAAGACAGTACATCTTTTTTTGCTCATCACCCCTGCCCATCCAAGCACCAAAGATCACTCTTCGATGAATTCACTATACTAGTAAATGCAAATTTGAAACTACATGATACAAATCCTATTCTGATTGGTTTGGAACCAATTAGATTTCATTTTGAACAACTGGGTCAATTTTCTATATCTTCAGCAGATGGTCATAGTAATTGTATTGTTACAAGCCTGTAGGGATATCTTCTTGTTTTCAAATAGTTTCTCTCTATTAACCCTAACCATGCTAGATCCAACAAAATTCAACAGAAGCACCGCACCGGAGGACCCCCATTCCCTGGTCTATCTCATAGGTGCCGAACAATTATTTTGGGAGAGTGACCCTGTAGCGTGATGCACATAATTCCTGTGTGAATCTGCAAGAAAATCTGCTTTCAAAGTAAAAATCAAGGATAGAGGGAGTCACTTTGAAAAGATCGCATAATTTGACTTTAAGAGGGGACTCAAGGTGTTTTATTTATTGATTTTTTGAATTTTGTGAGTGCTGTAATTATTGAACTATTAATCAAATGCATATAAAAGTATACATTTTTGGAAAGGAAATGTATCAAAAAAATCAAAATATGGCGTCAATTTTGACCAAAAATGTTGATTTTTTTGTTTGTTGAGAAAATCACAAAATCTCAATTTATTTTTATAACCTAATCTAATATTTTTTGAACTTTTGACCAAAAAAGTGAAAAAAATGGTTATTAGATAAGGTTTTAAAAAAAATTGTCCATAAGCACTGTGCCGTAAGTTAGTGTCTTTACATCATCATCAAAGCGATTTGGGCATTTTTTACTCGCAATTATTTTTGTTAGCTTAGTTCAAACAATTTGGGTCAAAAAGTGATTGTTTGTGATTCAAAAAATCAACATTTTTTGTCAAAATTGATGCTAAATTTGGATTCTCTGATCCATTTCCTTTTCAGAAATGTACACTTTTACATACATTTGAGTCATAGTTCAATAATTACAGCACTCACAATTCTTTTTTAAAACTTCCTTAAGTCCCCCCTTAAGCGTAATTCACATAAATGTTCTAAATTGTTTAATGAAACCCAATAAAGACAGCCCAGATTTATTGCTTTTAAACTGAATCCACACAAATTGTTGACATTTACCATCTGTACATTTATGGCACAGTCACAATCGATCAAATATACTGGTACCAGAAATTGCAATAAATGTCCAATTGAGATGCACACCACGATTATCTGTAATTTCTCTATTCACTCACGTAGGCATCCATCTAGATGCCTATAATATGCCCTAATAAATTTGATAGATTGCATGCAATTGTTTCGCCATACATAAAGTTGTGCCTGATAGGTGTCTTATAGATGTAGTACGGGGTCAGTGCTAAACGTAATCTCATCTGCTGCACAATAATAGTGTTGAAATACGCTTACATAGCCAGGTTTATGTTTATGGCCTGATTGGTTCAAAGAATGTTATGTGACCAAATGTAGTTTTTCTCTCTGTTCAAAGAATGTTATGTGACCAAATGTAGTTTTTCTCTCTTTTTTACAGAAAATAAGGCTACTCAGTCCATTTGAGAACTATTTAGTAAGATCTTGAGTAACCTTATTTGAGTGTCACATATGCAGTACATATCGGGATGAGACCACTGGTATGCTATTGGTAGACTTGTGATGCTGTGTATCAATCTTACCAGTGTTGCATACTTGCCAACTGTTTTAACACGCCAACAAATCTGAAGGTTCCGATTTCAAGAATTTTAAGAAGGAAAAAGATAGATATAAAAACCAGGGGGAAATGGTCACAATAATTATGTATATATATGTATAAACTTGTTTCCTTAAAATTGTGTGTTTTTTAGATTATTTTGTCAGTTTCATAGTGAACATCAAGACTTTCAAAATGTATGTCTTGGTAACCAAAGTATTCCTGCTGAATCAAATCTCTTCAGCCTTGTTTGTTACAGTGGAAGAGTAAGAGAGTAAAGAAGTATAACTCTTACATATTGTTGTCTTTAAGGTTTGAGATTCAGGATAATAGGTTTGCTGAAGAAGGGATAGGTCGTATCTATGATGAAGGGATAGGTTGTATCTATGATGAAGTGATAGGTCGTATCTATGATGAAGGGATAGGTTGTATCTTTAATGAAGGGATAGGTCATCTATGATGAAGGGTAGGTCGTATCTATGATGAAGGGTAGGTCGTATCTATGATGAAGGGTAGGTCGTATCTATGATGAAGGGATAGGTCATATCTATGATGAAGGGTAGGTCATATCTATGATGAAGGGTAGGTCGTATCTATGATGAAGGGTAGGTCGTATCTATGATGAAGGGTAGGTCGTATCTATGATGAAGGGTAGGTCGTATCTATGATGAAGGGATAGGTCATATCTATGATGAAGGGATAGGTCATATCTATGATGAAGGGTAGGTCGTATCTATGATGAAGGGTAGGTCGTATCTATGATGAAGGGTAGGTCGTATCTATGATGAAGGGATAGGTCATATCTATGATGAAGGGTAGGTCATATCTATGATGAAGGGTAGGTCATATCTATGATGAAGGGTAGTTCATATCTATGATGAAGGGTAGGTCGTATCTATGATGAAGGGTAGGTCGTATCTATGATGAAGGGATAGGTTGTATCTATGATGAGGGGATAGGTCGTATCTATAGCCAATCTATAACCAGATGTACTATGGTACAGAAACAATGACTCCCTATCATCTCTCAAATAATTTGACCATCTATACACATTGTATTTGAAAGAATCCACAAATTTGCCTCTCATATTATAAGCATGCCCCTCTTCTGTGCCCCCTCGTTTTAAAATCTCTGTCTGGTTACGTTGATCACTATATAAAATCTGTGTCTGGTTATGTCACTATTTACACAGCAAGATAAGGACCAATATTTTGTGTCTTAGATTCTCCTGTCACTCACTCCTGTCACTCACTCGCAATATCGTTGCGAATGACCTCTGTGATGTGATATAAGTCATACATGTATCTCTGTACAGTGACGTCAGTACATATTATAATGGACTTTGCATCATGATGTGCAAGTGGCGGGATTCATCTTTGATTGCGCGGGTACTTACCCAATCACTTTATGATTCATACACATGAAAGTGAGATGTGATCATTGATTACTAGGATAATTTATTGAAGCCACATTTACCAATTGCATTGAATAGATCTGTATGTTATGAAACCAATGACGTTTCATCAAATAGAAAGTAGATAGGTTGGGGATGATATGTCACATTATGAATGTGTTATTTGGTTGATAATTTATACTAAATTCCTTTCTCTTTTCTCTCTCTTTCATATTCGCGGACCTGTCTGTTTACTGAACCTGTATCATATTTGGATGGGATTACGACATATAGGTAAGTGTCTAAAACAAATGTTGACAAATTCTGAAATAGAAAATGTAGTTTAAAAGTGAAGAATTTTTACCCGTCATTAATTTCTGTGCTTTTTGCGTTACATAACAATGGCACGAAAAGAACGAGGCACAGATATGCTTCTGTCTAATGATAAAAAAAGGGAGGAAATCAACAACTTGAAAATTTTAACAAAAAGGTAAAGTTTTACTACTTTAACAGTATTGTATATTTGGAATAATTGTATAAGATCCTTTGCATAATTTGTAACTGTATCCTTCACACTAAAGTGTATAGAATAAAGTCCATGGTAACACAGCATGCGAAAGTAGTCCTAAAAATGCATACCATTTTCGTTTAAGTCTTGAGTTAGATCTCTTCCAATTACAATATTTATGACTTTTTAGAAGCATGGATATGGGAGAATTATTCCAAAATCCCACCTCTAATTTGGACTTGGAATACCAAGTAGGATAAAGGAATCGGTGTTCCATGTGCCTGTATCACTGCTTCTATAGTTCAATCAGTTCCAAATTGGCAACAAATATTTGTTTTTATCTATCCGCGCGCTAAATTAATCCAAGCGTATGAGTGATTTTGGCATATTGCGCACCATGTTGCGCCATGCCAGCGTTTTGCGCGAGACGCTCGTCTTAATTCACGCAAAATTAATCCAAGCGTATGAGTGATTTTGGCATATTGCACGCCATATTGCGCCATGCCAGTGTTTTGCGCGAGACGCTCTTCTTAATTCATACGCTGCTGTAAACAGGTTTCGCCAATTTTGAACTGACTGAACTATAGGGAGTCATAAAATAGTGAACCAAAGAAGATTTTAAAGACACCACCACAATACATTGCGTTTGTGCAAAAATGCCCTAATTCTGGTCTCCAATTTGTCTCGGTTCCCATAAACATATGCACACAATCATGGCTTCATAGCGTGTTCATCGTTGGAGCTCTTAGGTTCTAGTTTGCATCGGTGAATAAATTAGTTATCAGTGTACCTTTTTCTTATTTCTAAACTTAGAGCTCGACAAATGCATCGTACGAAAACAATTTTAGTTGGCTGGCGTTCGTGCAGTGCATTGTGGGAAGACCTTAAAATCTTCTTTGATAGTGAACTAAGCAAGTCCAGTCATAAAAAACCTTGTCAATGGGCAGACAAACCATTAATAATTTGGATCAATTCAAAAAGATGGCACCTAATTCTAAACCCCCTAAAATGTTTTAAAAGTGGATCATTTAAACAAAATTCTCAACAATTTTTTATTTTTTCACCCTCCAAAAAAAAAAGAAGAAAAAAAGATGAATGCGCAAATTCTATGTTAATCGGGCCTGCAACTGTCTTTCTCATGGCCCAAGCTCTTAAAATTGGCAGCATAAGCCGCCAGACAAGACACTCTGACATTTTGATATTTCATCAAATCCGTCAAGCTGACTGATAATCTCGCCTATATGTTTCTATCCTAGCCTCAAATTTAACACTAGAATTAACACAAATATATAATAAAAGTGAGGATCCAGGCTGTCACAATCTACTCATCTCTATATTGACAATATTCACAGCAAATAATTATTATGTCCCACTGCTGCCATCTGTCATTTCACTTTAAATGTGCATTTTTATATTTGATAAGATCCTGGTTTAGATTATGAGTTTGGACATAAAACATTTTAGAAAGGTATTTGTGGATCGCCCTTGTTAAAATAGGAGTAATTTACATCAACACAGAAATCAATACTCATCATTGTTATTCATAAAAATGAGAAGAAAAAAACACTGGTTGATCTCCGTCGTCTGTAAACGAATAAGTTGATAACAATGATTTACATTGAAGTCTGTGACTTTGTCATCAATTCTGTCACATATTGGAAGCCAGTGGACTTTTATTACTTCTTTTATGAAAGATAAATATAAAAACCTGCTATTTTTGTCTCTCAAGCAACTATCAAATTTCAGCATTTCTAAAACAAGGATAAAAAGCTACTGTGGAAACAGTAAATAAGACTCATATCAGATAACCTGCCATGACACAAGACTACAAATGTATTTCTGTACTGATATTTCTCTCAATGGAAGAAAGGCAAATGTATAGATCAAAGTTGAAGCCTGCACTATTCATAAATATGCCACAAAGCCACTTAAAATTACAAAGCCACTCTTGGATTTCAATCATTCTTATATTAAAAGTAATAGCTGCTGTCTGTATATTCATGACTCTGTCACACAGCAGCTTATGATCAATTTAAAATTGCTTGAAGCTGATAGGAGTCCAGTAAGCTTCTTGTCAATTATTTTGCTTAATAGTATTTATATAACCCATATTATCCCCAGTATGGTTATTATTTTTGGTGTACAACTTTGAGAGCTAAGGAAGTAATTGACGATATGACGTCAGGTTAAGGATTTCCAGTGACCCCCTGGGTCACAGGCTCCAATGCCCTCTGCTTCTTAAGGAAACCACATCTATTTTAATTCCAGGCAAGCATGACAGATGTACGCACCCTGGGGTTGCCCCAAATTCAACTGTCTGGCAAATATAGTTGAATTTAATTATATATCGTACTCATGTCATGTATTACATATCCGGTTGTACTTGCCTAAGATAAGAACACTAAGTGCTATGAGAGGAAGATTGTAGTCCCTCAGAAGGTTGTCATACAGCAGGATATGAATGGCTATGAATATGCATGATTAAAGGTCCAATAGGATATGGTTTTGGGGTAGATGGTAGATCAAGGGAAGTTGATTTGTTTTCCTATCTTGCTTTGAAGTGAGGAAAACAAAATAGCAAGAGGGAGATTTTACTTCATCTGAAGGATTCTATTCACCAGAATATAAATGATTATGAATATGCATGATTTAAAAGGTTTAATATGATATTATTTTGGTTAGATGTTAGAGCAACATGGGATTGGTTGAGGAACACAAATTGCAGTGGGAGGTAGATTAGTTCCTCTTAAGATTTTCATATAACAGGATAAACATGGTTATTACTGTATAAGTGGTGATTTTATAGTTTTTGTGCAAGACTTCAATTTCGCTAGCTATAGAATACTTCCATTTTGTATGTTCATTGTGCGTGTGTGCTGTTATTTTAAAGTCTCCCATTGAAAACATGCAATGGAGGATAAACTGCTGCCTTGTTTTTAAACTGACCGATTGATATAAATCTAAGGGTTGTCATATTTCATGAGCTGGTCAAACCATTTCCTGTTAGTACCTCTCCTCATCTTTGTTCACATAATGGTACCTCATTTACAGCATCTCCCAAATGGCCTTTGTAAGCTATCCTGTGATTTTCTCTTACTTAAATGTGTGTGTTAGAACACTTTTAACCATCTTGTTTTTCACATTTGAAGAGTGATTTCTTGCACGTGAGTGATCTACGTTTTCCGACCGATCATTAGTCTGTGTCACAAGCACGGAGTTGACATCCTTTTTGATTTGTGATGCCCATGTTGGTTTTGGTCTTCCTACTGGTCATTTTGTTTTTCTGTTGAATTCAGTGAGAGCTTGAAGTGCTGGGATTTCTTCTGCTAAACTATATATAGATGTCTTAGCCAATTTAGGCTTCTTCTTTTTATAGTTTTGCTCCATGGTTCCCATTTTGTGTTTTTGTATAGATCAACATTTGTCATTTTGTCTAGTTTGGTGATGTCTAGCCTGTACTGCTCTTTAATTATTCATACAATCTGAATCGAACAAAAATGAGAGCAAGAAGTCCAATTTCCACATCCTGTTTGATTCCCTAGCCCATACAATATTCCATTTATAACTGGCAAGGTTTAATTCCTTCCCATTACCATGCCTCAGAGCAATCAAATGCCGTCATTTCTATCTCATGCCGTCATCATTCTTATCTGAAACCATCGTTTTAACACCAAACTGACAGGGATTGATGCGATGCTCTATCAGTGATATACGAGGCTCAAGGGAAGCTCAAATCTGGAAATAGATAAAAACATGTGGGTTGGATGAATGTTTGGGGAAATACATCTATATTCATTTTTACAATCTATCTGTGCATCAAGGCATATAGAGATTCATAGAAATGATAGCAGCAAAACAACATTGTTTTCTTTTGGCTTCAAAACAAAATGAATCACTTGTCAGTTGCCAGTGAACAATACTTTTGAAAGAGATACGCAGTAGTGTTGAGGAATTCTTTTTTATATAATTAACTTAAGAAATCAAGATGAACATTAATAATGGTCATTTTTGCTGTTGTCACTCATGAAATCACGAAAGCAGCCTTTATCCCCAGCATATTAATATTGTGACTCTTTAAGAGCTTTATAGTTGGGAGCATACATTGTTTGAAACACATTGAAAAACATGTGACCTTCTACCCTAAGTCAAAGTCAGTCAACCACCCAAGTTGGCAAGGATGTACACTTAGGTTTTAATTTTACCATTATTTTACCAACTTCAAAGATCATAACTCCCTGTGTCAGCCTTGGACCAGGACCTGGATACCTCTATGCTCCCCAACTACAGTGTAAAATTTTGATCTAAAAGCTGTAGTTCAGAATAATTGAATTGATGTTTCTCTTAATCCTTATAGGTGTAAGTTCATACATGTAATACAATTGTAAAAATATACAAATCCCAGTTTTTATCATAATTGAGGGCGCAGTCTCCAACATATCACGATGTGTCCCTTTAAGAAAATCATAGAAGTGTATTGATGTTTTACCTTAGAGTATAATAATACTGGTGTTAAGCAGTTACATGTATTAGGCAGTTTTCTGTTTTAGAATTAAAAGTAACAACTTTAATAGCTTGAAAATAAAAAGTGTGAATATTTAGATATTTGTAAAACACTATGCCAATCGTAATTTGTAATAACCCAAACTCATGAATGTGCGCAATGTGATAATAACAGAATAAACATTGGCGTGCCCAAGGGTAGATTTTGGGGGGCTCAAGCTCCCCCTCCCCCCTCTCCCCCGGATTTGTTGTTTGTAAAAGATTTCAAGCTTTCTCTCGGCACCCCCTGATGAGCCTATAGTATCAAAGTATTAAGTGGGAAATTAATATCGCTGTAACATGTTTTAAGGACTGCATGTGGGAGAGTGACTGAGCAGCATGGGAAGTGAAATTCCTTGTCCAAATATCCAAATGCCTGAATGGCTATTTTTTGACACAACAACTGTGACACATTGTTCAGTTACGTAGTTTACTGTGAAAGAGGTAATTTTCAGATGGTTATTCTTCTGTGCCTTGCCAATTTTGAACCATTTTACTTGTTTTTTAAATTCGCCATTGAAATCCCATGACAAAGACTACTCAAAGGAAATACATGTGCATGTTTTTATTTGTACAGTAGCTGCATGTAGCATGAAAAATGCATGGGAAAATTAATGTAGTGCAAAAATTCAATGTTTACAGTACGAGATGGATGGTGTAATTGAATTGCTGGATGTTTAGAAGGGTCAGAAAAATATTGCAGGATACTGTGACACAGTTGTTGTTCATTTATATGGGTAAAATATGAGTTTGATAATGTAGCTCCATTTTTATTGATGGACAAAAGGATTGCATATAATATGTTAGAAGCTATGTGTGTAAAATGCTTATTTGTATATTAAACCATATGTGATGTAATCAGGCAAAATGACTTGGCACTCACATTGTTTTGAAGATATAGCCAAACAATACAGATAATGTTTTTGTGTCATATTGTTTACAATGCGCTAAGCTTTGTGATGCAATTAACCGTCCTTTTTAAGAGAAATGTTTTAGCAACCTCTAAATGCTCATACCTTTAAATCCAACTGTCCAATCTTAATGGGGGTTTCTGCAAAATGCTTGTTTTCTAACAATAATAATAATAATAAAACAGTGTTTATATAGCGCACTGTGGATCACAATCCCTCAGAGCGCTTTACAATATATGATACAACATAAAATAATAAAAATACAAGCAAATCAATAACAAATTTCAAGACCAACAATGTAACGATGTATGCAATCAAGTAGACAAATACAAATTAAACCTGTCCGACTCCTGATTCATTTTGCTTGATCCCACCACATCCACTCATGATTATATTCCGAGGGATTTACATGCTACCAAAAAAACACTTACCACTTACATAGCTATAAAGTATTTCAAAAGCGTTAGAAACTTCAGAAACTTATACAAGCATCGGATTAGTGGTGCTAACTTGATATATAAATATATTTTGGTGTGTACTTTCATGTTTCAATGCAACAATATCTTTATGGGAGAGCACCATTAGTCATACGTATTTCGCTTTGGAAATTCCTCTTAATTAGGAGCACATTTGGTACCATGTAAAAGTATGCTGTTTAAAGGGGCCAATCGTGATATATATTGAATTTATATTGATCGGCTTTTACTTTTATTGAAGTCATCTGTTTAGAGGTATTAAAGTTTACAAATAAAACACAGATGATGGTTTTATGAGATTTCAAACTGCTATTCTATAGGTCCTGTATAACGGTTATCTTTAAAGTGCACATGTAAAAGCTTACTTGATTCTTAGCTGTGTAATTTAACAGTATAATGGTTAAGATTAGTTGAGCATGCTGTTTCAAGGAATTACATTTCCGAAACCAATTTTGTTAAACATTGGTATTGGAAGTGATGCAAGATTTGTAGAATTTGTCCCAAAGGCTTTCTAAATGCATCCTTTCTGTGCACATATAGTATGAATTCAAAATTGCCAAATATATTTTGTGGCACTCAACATTTTTTTTAATTTGTGTGCTTTTTCAATAGTGCAAACTGAACTATTATTTGTGTAATGGCATAAAATTGTTCAAAATTAATATCACTTTTTTCAATGATTATACTAAATGTGGGGAAAATGGGAGAAGAAAGTTGTTGAAATAATTGTGTAGAGGTCTGTGGGTCACAATATATAAATACTCATTTAAGCTCTATTCTTTAAAAGTCCGTATCCAATATCCACTTTTGAGCACTACGTTAAAAGATTAATCCACCAACACACATTTTGTAACATTTGAACTCCAAGTCTGATATCCCTAAAAACGTCCATATATTGCCCTGAATAATCCAGGTATGTGGGTTCTCCATCACCGCCTGACAATCATCCTCGCACAAAAAGAACTGAAATTTGAATCTCAACAATCGTGTTTGCTTACACGCAATTCCCGTAGTAACTAAGCAAAACCCATAAGGCTCCATTTCAATCTTATTTCCAGCCGTGTTGTATCGGCCTCCCTACTCGATATGGATGAGGACAAGAGAGCTTGTGTTTGAAACTTGGTATCTTAATGTGCTTTGTAAAAATACATATTGCAGAATATAGTATGACGTATTCAGTTTGTGTGTGATACAGGGTGTCTCAGAATGATCTATACCGGATTTCAAAAATGTATAAAAAATGTAAAACAAATGGTGTTTCAAATTTAAACACTTGCGATATGATGGTGGAAATGTTTCTTACTTATTACGTTAATTTCAGTGAGATATCTCTTTTTGTTCCGCTGTGGCAAGACATAATCTAAAACCGATGAAAAACATATTTTCATATTTTGGCTCACATAATTCATCTTTATTCTCTCTAGCACTACCAGCATTTCAAACAATGAACCCCACCTCATAAGTTATATTCAAAACTCCCGCCAAAGAAAGGAAGGTTAAAAGCACTCAAGCAAAATAAATCCTGCCCTATTCAATCAAAGCTTTGTTTTCTATGCACACAACAATCGATTGTTATCAAAAAGCTAATTAGAATAAGAAGAGGGTGCAATGATAATGGGAATAACATTTCAGAAATAATTTAATGTTTAAAAGGGTTAGAGACTTCATAGATTTTCATAATGGATCATTTTGACAAAAACTTGGAATCTACTATCGTTACAAAAAAGTATTTTCCATCATAAATGTCCGATTTTCATAATCTAAAATTCCTAAGAAAGCTGGGCGTTTGCGCAAGATATATATGAAAATAATTTGGACAATATCAATAAAATTCATTCTGAAAAAAAAAATGTATTTCCTCAGTATAGATCATTCTGAGACACCCTGTATTTGGGGATAATGTTGGCTACACCACAGACCTGTTGAGAAGATTAATATAACATGACACAATTAAAATTTCTACAGCAAATTGAGATGGCAGAGGTGAAGGATTGTCAGCGGATCTGTAATTATGGGATGTGCTATGAATATTAGGGTTGCTGTTAACCCTTTGATAAATGCATGAATCTCCATTTATTGAAATATAATATTGATATAGAATTATAAGTTTCTTGGTAAAAGATCTGATTTTTGTCCCAAGTAAGTGCAACAGATTTTATCTAAAAATTTGACAAAAATGTGAGTAAATATATTTTCATTATAATAGTGGCACACCCCAAATAAAAAGACATATACCACCAGGTAAAGCAGACCAAAGGCTGCTTTTATTTTCCTGTAGCCCTATCAGTATATTCAATCACCATAATAAAACTGATGGAAAGTGCCCGTGGGTAGGGGAGGCACTACATTATGAAATGGATATATATGCAAGGCTGCACTTCATAGTTTGAGGCACAATATGGAAATATGAAGATTTTGGGTGAAAGGAAGTGCAAAAGGTCTGCCGTTTATTGGTGAGAGAGATGCTGAAAAGTGGTCTTAAACAGTCAAACTTGTCACCTTTAAATGGATAAACCAGTCCCCTCCTGTGGAGAAATTGATAGGAAGTGAGATATGACTTGACTACTTATGAGACCTACTTGTTAACGATGGAACCTGGTTTCGATGTTCTCATGTCACCTCTGAAATGGGATTACACCCCCTTCCCCACACACACCCCTACCCCAAGAGAAAAGTGATAGGAAGTGAGATATGACAGGACTTATTTATGAGACCTACTTGTAGAAGATGGAACCTGGTTTTGATGTTCTCATTTTGCAATTCCTATAGGACTACATATGAACAAAAGCTAACCCATTCAAGTTATCACATAACCGAGATCAATGATTTCATACAGGGTGATTATGATGATTGCTAGTACGATCTGCCACAAACAAAACCTGTGTTGTGCCAGCCAGCCATAAACGTATTGGAGCTGGCTCCAACATTTTGGGAACAAATATTGACCGTAACTAGATTTTTCATATTTTCTCACACTGCGTTTTTAGTATAAAAATGACATCACTTGCACGTGCGATCAATTTTCATTCAGTCCTTTTAACCCTAACCGCACTGAATCTCACTAAATCTCACTGCCAGAAACTATCTCCAGGCACGTGCTGCTGCATTGCCGCGATGACGTCACCTACCGCAGGCATATGTGGCCACGGAGTTTGTGGCCGCATATGACCTAGGGAGTTAGCTCAGTCGGTAGAGGGACAGACTTGGGTGCGGATGGTCCGGCGATCGAATCCCGGGGGGTGCTGGGTGATTTTTCGGGTAAAAAAAATAGCACTTTTCCCCCCCTCCCCCCCGATACGCACAAAAAACTAGCTTTACTGGTTAGGGTTAATAGTCCCAGCGGGTGCCAAGTTCATGCAATAAACATCATGTTACACAGGATTGCGCATTGGGGGATGGTGTTATAAAGACCAGATTGAAGAAATCAGGGATAAACGTTCCGTTTGGCATTCAAATTGCAAAAAAAGTTCTTTTAAAAAATAATAGAAAATAAAAAATAATACAGTCGGCAGCAGGGTACACGGTCGGTCGGACGTGGACAAAAAAGAAAGAAATTGTCGGCCTTATCACATAACTAAGATCAATGATTCCTATCTAACAGCCAATATAAATTTCATATTATTTTCCAATTTACAGTCACATGAATGTTTAATAGTGTTCTAATGTTAGTCCTTATTGGGATGCACATTGTAGATAGCTAGCATATTCATCTTTATAATCAGAATCGTGCATTCCTATGTAAAGGCCAACATTTCATACAGGGTGTTCCAAACTTAAGTCAATTACATATTGGGATTTGAAATTGTTCTCACTTTGCTCACATTAGGCTGCACATTTAAAAATAGTTTGTCCATTCTGGTTGTCTCATAATTAGAATGAAATATTCCTAGCTAAGGCTAAAAGTTCTTAGTTTTCTACTTAGGCCCGACCATTATGAATTCCATTCTGGGTATCCCAGCTTATGCAGCTAAATGTTAGGATCAAAAAGTGTTCTCACTTTGTAATTCTTGCAGGACTGCCCATAGCTAACATATTGGGGTATTTCTAGTTATTTGAATGCCTTTGGGTATTAAATACAGGGCGCCCAGACATAGTACATAAAATGGTTTCATTGCTACATGGCATTTAGTGTTGTCTTGCATGTTTTGGATAAGAAAGAAAAGAATTAACCAATTAGGCCACACTAATTAAATAGTTTGTCTCAAAGCTCCTGTGCGCATATTAATCAAATCGCCCGTGTTTGCTCAATGGATTGAGGATTTCAATTTTGTTGGCGGTTTATTTTTTAATTTCCATTCTACCCGCTTTTCGAAGTTGCATGTCTGACATCGTGTGATAAAACATAGCCTAAAAGTCGTAAATATCTACCTTTGCGACACCGTGTCGCAACAAAAAGTGCATACTCTTCCTGTATATAAAACGTAAACATGGGAATTGTTTTACATTCCAACAGTTCACGATACATGAATATTTATAAATGACGTCATCTGTACGATTTAATGTTCTGTACCTGTAAATGAGTTGATAATTAGTAGTTATTTAATTTAGCTATGTTTAAAAACATAATTTAAAAAACATTCTTTTAATACAATCGTATTTTTGAGGTTGAAATACTTTCTGTATAAAATATAAATCTATATATGCAAATTTGCTGTCTTGTGTATCATTGGA
This sequence comes from Ophiura sarsii, assembly GCA_035610835.1. Taxonomy (NCBI): domain Eukaryota; kingdom Metazoa; phylum Echinodermata; class Ophiuroidea; order Amphilepidida; family Ophiuridae; genus Ophiura; species Ophiura sarsii. The sequence goes on from CM069443.1 coordinate 13,749,218, forward strand.
ATATTGAGTATTGAGCAATATTTTCTACCACTGGAAGGATGTTTCGGAATAACACTAAAGGAAGTAGCGCTGAACATTCTTTCGGGACAAAATCCTTGCTTTGTGTTTCAAATTTAATTTGTTGAATGCCCAATGCCTGCAGAATTCGACTCCATCAACCACACATGTGTGGAGGTCAAAATGGATATCTCATTTTATCATTTAGTAGACATAAATGCTGAAATGTGATTGGTTAATGTCCCAATGAATATTTTCCCGTATCTGATGACTGATATGAGCCCTTATTAGTCTAGTAATTTTATCACAGCTCTGATTGGTTACATCAATGTTTTGATTGATCCATTATCAATTTTAGGGGTTAGATGTGGAAAGGGTGGCGGTGTTGGGATGGATGTGGGTTAGGGGTTTTAGGTGATAGGGGATGTGGGGTTGGCCTGTCTTTTTGTTGGTTCCCGGTATCATTTATGTGGTTCCCAGTGTTATGGGTTCCAAGTTGTTTAAGTTTTGCTCTGTGTATGTTGGGGTTCGATGAGCGGTGTGGTGAATGACGGCGAGCAAAAATATTCTTTTTGGTGGTTCCCAATATCATTTTGGTGGTTCCAAGTGTTTAAGGCTCCAAGTTATCTAGATATCTTGGGGTGAGGAGGCAGTGTGGTGAAATAGGATAGGGGTGAATTGACAACAATGTTTTTAGTTGTTCCAAGTGTAAAGGTTTCGGGATGTTTAAGTTTAATTATTCCTCATTTACTTTTTAAAATGCATTCATGTCTACTAAATGATAAATTCGTTACCCCCTGTTTGTTCTCATGCAATACGGAAAATATCTATGGTTTGTTTCCAATATCACATTCGGCTATCGCCTCATGTGATATTGGTAACAAACCATAGATATTTTGCCGTATTGCATGGACAAACAGGGGATAACTAATAATATTCTCAATTTTCATAAAAGCAAACATTATTGGAGCGTGGTGTGCTTGTATCTATCCACCAAGGCCATAATGAAAGTATAGCGTGATATATGACATGAGATCACTATAACAACATAATTTACTTGAAAGCATCGATAATTTACAGTTTCAATCTTAATAAAAGCCAAAGCCATTTGAGCATAAGCGCATACATCCAACCAGGTCATGATAGAATATTAATATTTATAATATTTACTTTACTGGCAGTATACATGTATTGTGATTAAGGAAATATATATAATATCAATCACTCCTGTCAACATAATTTACTTCAAGGCACTGATAATGTTCAACCAGCAACAATATCATAATAACAGTATTAATGAATTCCGTAATGGATTTAGTGAATTTTGAATCAGTCAACTATTGCTGCATCATAGTCAGTTTAGTCAAGTGAAGTAAACAATTTTTCATGATGACTTATGAATAAATCATTTACTCTGGCAATTTAAATGAGTATTGGGTTATGTTATTGATATATGCTTTTATCATGCACTATTTACCTTTGTTGTCATCAACTCTGAATGACTTGGAAAGGAAATAAGTTACACACCCATTTTGATATGCCTGGCACCATGGTTACTCTACTGTCAGTACCTGTATAGGTATTGTAAATGGGTACCGTTAAAGTACCAGTGAAGTACCATCAAAGTAAATACACAGTGCAAGTAACCATTTGCAGCTACTTTGGTTGTACCACACAGGAGCTCTGTACCTGTATAGGTATTGTAAATGGGTACCGTTAAAGTACCAGTAAGTACCACCAAAGTATCTGCACAGTACAAGTAACCATTTTCAGCTACTTTGGTTGTACCACACAGGAACTCTGTACCTGTATAGGTATTGTAAATGGGTACCGTTAAAGTACCAGTAAGTACCACCAACGTATCTGCACAGTACAAGTAACCATATGCAACTACTTTGGTTGTACCACACAGGAACTCTGTACCTGTATAGGTATTGTAAATGGGTACCGTTAAAGTACCAGTAAGTACCACCAAAGTATCTGCACAGTACAAGTAACCATTTTCAGCTACTTTGGTTGTACCACACAGGAACTCTGTACCTGTATAGGTATTGTAAATGGGTACCGTTAAAGTACCAGTAAGTACCACCAAAGTATCTGCACAGTACAAGTAACCATTTGCAGCTACTTTGGTTGTACCACACAGGAACTCTGTACCTGTATAGGTATTGTAAATGGGTACCGTTAAAGTACCAGTAAGTACCACCAAAGTATCTGCACAGTACAAGTAACCATTTGCAGCTACTTTGGTTGTACCACACAGGAACTCTGTACCTGTATAGGTATTGTAAATGGGTACCGTTAAAGTACTAGTAAGTACCACCAAAGTTTCTGCACAGTACAAGTAACCATTTTCAGCTACTTTGGTTGTACCACACAGGAACTCTGTACCTGTATAGGTATTGTAAATGGGTACCGTTAAAGTACCAGCCAAAGTAAATACAGTACAAGTAACCATTTGCAGCTACTTTGGTTGTACCATACAGGAACTGTACAGTTCCATACAGGTACAAGCATACAATACCTGTCCAGGTACTTGCATCGAGTAACTGGACATAAGAAAATGGCTATAAGAAAATGGTTGTGTAGTTATGTCTCTTGTGATAAGCATTATTCTGTGCACAAGGTCCCCAGTTTTGGTTGCGGCCACGATGTGACATTGATTCTGAGCCTCCTTTAAGTATAGACCATTTGAGATCCGTGAGCTACATTTTATTACCCCATTTGCCATCAAAGACTGCAAATCACCCACAATTGAAAGTGGTTTTAAAAGGGATCCATACTCATGTCTATGCAAAAATGTACATATATGGATGCATGCCAAGATCTAATCAAATAACCCTCTTGCTCCTATGTAAAGGTATAGTGCAATTGGTATATCTGGCATTCATTTTGGCCAGTGTAGTACTTTCATGCATCTAATCTGATAAAACTTCAAGTTTTTAAACTGCATCATTCTTAAAGCAGCTGTTAGTCATGTACAGTTCTAAACAATATGGTAGCAACATAATATCAAATGTAGCTAACCAAGCTCCTAAATTGTATTTATCAGTTACATCATTGAAATATGACCATAATTACAGTTTTTTCTTCTACAAAAACTGGATACTTTCTTTCTGTGTAGAGGTAATGTTTGCTCTTGTTATAAAATGGTAAAGGTTTTTTTTCTTACATTCACTTGCATTCAATACTGCCCCAGAAGGTGCATGTCATGACCATGCTCTATATTACCACTTTAGTTAAGTGGCCATGTTGTCTGATTATACCCTTGCCATTCTGTGGTACATTGAGATTGCAAGAAATCGTAAGGATTTGTGAATTATTGATGTTTACAAACGTATCAGTTTCAGTGTATTTACCACTTTTTAAATTGAGCATTAACCCTTTCGACCTTTGAGATTGACTCCTATCATAGCAATTCTGCTTCATTTGAAATGTCCTTGCTCTCTGCTTCAAGTTGTAAAATACATTTCAAGCTTTAAAATGATACCAAACTTGATTACATTTGGTTGTTCCATTTTTGAGATATGGAAACATTATTTGAATGTTTTTTAAGTATTTCTTTATTTCCTAGGAATGCTCTGGCATTCTGTGGATCCGAAAGGGTTCAAATTAAATGTATTCGTGAAAAGTCATCACTGAAAATGTTTGATCATCTGCTGTCGTGAGAATGTGATGCCTCTAAAAACTTATGCTATACAGTAATGGGCACATCATCCCATGAGAACAGAAGGACATAAGTGCCATGTTGTAACTATGCACTTAGGACTTTCTTGCACTCATTTAGTTGAAATGGCACTTAGGAGAATGATGTATGTAATGTTACATTGCATGATGAGAGAGGAGAATGATGTATGTAATGTTACATTGCATGATGAGAGAGGAGAATGATGTATGTAATGTTACATTGCATGATGAGAGTGAAAGTTGTAGCTATCAATCAATTGTAAATGTTACTGGCAATTTCTGGTGAATATTTATTGGGGAAATGTTTTGCACACGTTGCAAGATTGAAGGCATGATCTGATATTGAATGGACATGGATGGGGTACTGTCTGAGTTACCTTGAATCAGTAATTACTTGCATCTTCAATCATACATTGACTTACCAATACGGGCAAACCGGCCTTGAGCACTCAGCTTATCTAGACTTATCTTTGTTGATCCTATTTCCCATTTCGTCTAGAACAGTTGTTCTCAACCAGTTGTTGTCAACCCCTTTTGACATTCTTGGTCAGTACCGTGACCCCTCCCCCCCCCCCCCCCCCCCAAAAAAAAAGAATTGAAAAAAACAACCTGATTTATTGAAACTGAAACTGCTTGGTTATATTGATGCTAGCGTAGCGAGCAGGAAATTTAGCATATTTGAACGTTTCTTTTGAGTTTTTAAGCCTTTTTTAGAGCGAAATATCAAAATGGTACCCCCAAAAAGCTATAGTTATGACCCCTTCTTAACCCCTGCAAAACCCCAAACGACCCCCACGACCCCCAGGTTGAGAACCCCTGGTCTAGAACCAACCCTTTCCATTCAATTTTGTTTTGTTTTCTGTCTATTAATTATTCAATCTTTCTCCTTTATACTCATTGATATAATTTATCACAATCCTCTCAAGTTATCTTATTTTTAGCTCTAAATCCTTTCCTGATATTTGACTTCCTGCTTGTGTGTTCTTGTACAATAATGGGTGTGGGGGGTTAGTAAACCCACACCCATTATTGTTTTGTTTCAATTTGCTGTCCTTCACCAACATATACCCTCTAATAAACACATATATTTGTATTGATTATCAGGTTTTGGTATATTTTGGTATGGGTAAGTTATATTGATCTATTTCAGCATGTGTCTGTAATTTTAAATATTTTCTGTAGATTTTAAGATTTTTCTGTGCAGCGCCTTGAGGCTGTTTACATCGTAAGGCACTTAATAAGTCCCATATATTATTATTATGTATTAAAGTTAAGTTTATATGTTACAGCAGTTAATATAAGAGACACTTTGATGTTGCAATGGACTAGGCTACCAATGTCCATCTTGATTATCAGGCTTTTCAAACATATATGTCATACCAGTTTGAGAAAGACTTAGTTTGACATTTTAATAGAAACCCTTATCCTCATGTTTCAATATCTCTGATTATAAATTACCATTAACACATTTACCTCACTTGACAAAAGTGACTGTGGCACTGCAATCATATTATAATTCAATGTACACCCATAGGGGTTTCCCTTGCATTACCAGACAGTCATGAATAAACAAAGATAGTTTACTGGTAAGATTTCACTTTGCATGCAACAAAGCCAGACATAAATGTTTCAATCAGTCTTTCCTATCATTCAGGACTCAGGTTTGATCCATTGAGACCCTGAATGTAACTTGGTGTTTCATAAAGTTATAATGCTCAAGACACCTATGATAGTAACAGATCAGTATATGGTTATAGAATGAAGGATTCATTATGCATTAGACTAGGTGAGCTCAATTACAATCTGTGGCATCTGACACAGTGTTGCCAACTGAAACTTGTCCCAAACCAGGGGGCAAGTGCAGTCTAGGCAGTGCCTCACGTCGAAAAGTAGCCCAATTTGTGTTGAGCCCATTGAAAATACATTGGTAATCCAACCTTTGCGGCACATTTTGTGGTGTGGCCATATGGCGCAAGGGTCCAAAGAAGCCCAGTTCTGTGGCCTAGCTGAGCGGTTGGCAACACTTGTCTCAAACTAACTCAATTAAGAACATGCAACTCAAGTTTTCTCCTTTTGAAAGGCCATCAGGGGGGTATTATGGGGCACCATGAATAAATAGGATGGTATCATTGTACCTGAAATGTTACTGTAATGGGTTGGGGAGAAAATCAGTGTACACCACACCCATTTAGATAGTATTCAGTCCATTACAAGTTTAAAATTTATAAAATCTGTTTTTGATTACCTGGCATCTCAATGGGAATCTTGAGACATACATACATATTTGAGATGCGCCATTCATTCCCCGGAGGCTCAAAGCTCTTATAAAAGATCAAAAGACAAAATATCTTTGGTTAACATAATAATATAAGAAACAAGGTTAGATTGGGAACAAATATGTCTTAAGTGCCTTCTTGAAGGCAATAACAGAAACAGATTGTCTACTATATAAACACTTCAAAAGAAGTAAGTTCCCCTTTAGGGTTTCCCTTATATTTTCAATAATATACATTGGGTTAAAATGGGTTTTCTGTCAAATTTTTATGAGGTTCATACCAATACTTCACCAAAATTTCAAATCAACAGGTTCTGTCATGCTTGAGTGAGCTTGTATTGAATGACAGAATGTCCCATTTCAAAAGTTGTTAGAATAATGTTTAGTAGTGTGTATCCACCACGTTGGTGTATCAATTGACGACATCGATTTCTCATAGTGTTGATGAGGCGCGCTACTCGATATGGAAGTCCAACTCTTGTTGTACCAGAATTAAACGCTATTTTAGCAACTTTTGAAATGGGGCATTCCGTCATTCAATACGTGCTCACTCGAGCATGACAGAACCTGTTGATTTGAAACTTTGGTCAAGTATTGGTATGAAGCCCATAGTCATTGGACTGAAAACCCCATTTCATTCCAATGTATTGTTTTGGAAATATAAGGGAACCCCTAAAGGGGAACTTACTTCTTTTGAAGTGTTTATATAGGTAGATCATTCTATGATATTGATGGAAATGTTGAGTACTTGAATGACAGCTGCTACTACTAAACATGTGCAATTATTAAAAGTTGCCATAACATAATGTCATACCTTCTATAACTTAGAATAGTGTTATGTATGGATTAGTGTATAGCAAATTGTTAGTGTATTTCTCTTCCTCTAGACAGTGACGTAATGGGTGCAACATTATACATACGCTTTTGTATCTTTTGTCTTTCTATGCATGTGCGTATACGCAAGCTGGAGTAGGCACACACATTCATGTACTGTAATCAGGGAATGACACGGTTACATCACTGTCTCATGGAAGTATAATAGACTGTAACACAACGTTTGAATGTCGTTGGTACGAATCCCAGTGTGGGCACTATTTTGCAATGCCATATCATGTTGGTATTCTATATAGCTTAAAACTCAAGGCTCTTGTTTCTATACTTCAATTGTTCCTTAGATATTTTGAAATTTATATGTAATAGTATAAGTATGTGTCCATGTTTGATGCAGATGTACCAGTTGCTAAATAGAATAAAATTAGAATTAAATGAATAAATACAAATGGGAGAATAATAAAATATGACTACTAAAAAGTCTGATAGCATGAGATTCGTCAGCGTAAGATATGATTTAATCAAATACTATAAATCAATAGCAAGATGTGTGTGACTTAGCTCAGGAAATTTCTGCCACAGGCATTGAAGCACAGTACAATACTTCACACAATCACCAACTCTGAACAGTATTTCACACAATCTATCTGTAATATGAAATGCCAAGTGTTATTACCCGTAAGGTCTTAACGCTTTCCACGCGGCTATTATTTTTACCATACACAAAACAGATTTTTCAAAAACCTTTCATAATTTTCAAAGTCTATCTCAAAGATTACTGACCAAACACAAGGCATGTTTGTACTTATTTCAATGCATTTCTCATGGTGATTCCAAATATGGTAATGAAATACAGTAATTTTGACATTTTTGAAACATTTTGTGAAATTTTGGAATGTCGTCTGCAGCTGCCTGCCTCGTGGAAAGTGTTAAAGCATTTAATATGCACACTCCTTGTATCTCATCACACTTTTAGTGATATAATAGGTGTTTACCGAAGCTTGTCTCGTAGTCAAACTCCACATAGACACAAATTAACATTTATAAATATTCATTAATTATTCATAACTCTATTACCTGTTATGGGTTACCTTACTCAATATCAATAACATTGGATACTATGCAAGAAGTGAAAGCATCATCTCAGTGACTTACTGTGTAAATGAAGGGAGGCGTCTTGCCACATTGAATCAACACATAGGCTGGGTCATCAAAATATAACCTATATAATATAAATGTGGACATTTTCTCACTGCATTTTGTGTGTGCCTTTTGGCGCTTCAAGCAACTTCTATGAAAACAAAATATGCAACTACATGTACATTTATTTTCTATATGCATATAAATCTACAATGAAATTTCAAATTGGAAATTGAAAAACAAGCAAAAATCAGTAAATAGAGGGAAATGAATCCCATAGAAATTATTGCATTTACAGAAATTACTTGTGTCAACAAATGTATTATTCATTAAGTATACAGGGATGTTTTCGAAAAACAATACCAATAACAGAAGGTAAGATAAGGGTGCATTTCCCCCGATAGTACTGTGTATAAGTTAAACAAGGCCTCATGCTTGGTAAGAAGACTTATGTTTTGCATCCTTATACACCCACCTAGTTTCCTTGCGAGGTTTCCAACAGCGTCATATCAACATAATATCTTGACGTCAAACATGAAATTTTATATTTTAATACCATCTGTAAGGCATATGCTGTCGCTGTTCTGTCAAAACCTTGTATGTTTTCCCCGCCACTCAGCATGTATCAAGTATAACTGCCCAGCGGTTTTGCATAAGAAGTGTTGCTTTATACATGTGCATGGGCAAGATCACTTACAAGGTTTTGATTGATCTGTTTTTAGCCCTTGAACATGTTTAGAGCACACTGCCCAAAGGTTATACATAAGAAATATATCTTTATACATGCTGAAGGGCCGGATGGAGATATGAGGTTTTGACAGAACAGCAACGATGTACTGCATACCGCACCTGTCCTATGTCATGAAAGACATAAGATTCCTTTATGACCTCTTTTGGCTGTATCTCCTTATAATGTAATTTGGTTCATAGTTTCAATTGGTTACTATCAATATTGATCAGTCAGCCTCTATTGAGATTCAAGCATGCAATGTTGTTCCCACAAGACTTGAAACAAGTTATTCATGAAATTTATATCAAACCGGGTTTATCATAATATGGGGACAATTATTCTTTTCAAAGAAATGTGTGTACTATTTATGCGATTATTGGTGCGATGTTCATAAAATGATTTTTTATCTCAAGAAAATGTTCAGTTTCAATTTGTCCTATTTGTGCAGTTTTTATGATACACAATTGTTTTGAACTATGAAATGTCACTGTTTTTGCAATACTTGCTATAACTAATAAAATCCCGATGACTCTATAACACTCAAAGTTTGTACAAGACAAGGCCTTTGATATTTACAAGTGATATTTGTAATTGACTTTCATTTGAGACCTGGTTCTATCCTGTCATTGATATGAGTGTACTGATTGACAGCTGTGTTATTAACATTTGTAGCAGCTTGCTTAATCAAACATTACAGCACAGAAGATATAGTGCAATCAGTTCCAATTGGCGAGAAATATGCAGTTTTTATCTCTCTGCAAGCAAAGGTAATTCAAGCGTACACACTTTATTTGGGCATATGCAAGTGTCACACATGCGATTCTCAATGCGCTACGCAAGTACTTTGTGCGCCCACACTCTTCTGAATTCATTTGCTGCTGTAAGCAGATTCGCCAATTTGGAACTGACTGAACTATATTAAAATATGTATGAGTGACTGTGTGTGTATACTCGTCTCAAGTTGAAAAGGATAACACCAGTGAATGAATATTCATGGGATTGCCAAAACTCTATAATGTGATGACATTTGCCCAGGTGGGGTGGGGGTGGGGAGGGGGGGGGGGGGGGGGGCAAGCACTCACCTAACAAATTGCTGCCCATGCTTTGTCCACACAATTCAGAAATGGACCCTAAATGGTGTAAATCACAAACCCTTTTTGAACCCCTAAAAGGTGTCACACATACAAAACTTGACCCTAAAAGGCGTCACTTACACTCAATTATGCATGCCCTTTTAATGGAATAATTATTCAAGGAGTAACTCAAAACAAAGAGGAAAACAATCACGGCAAATATACAGGCACAAACATTGCACATTTACAACATTAATAGATAAAATATTTTCTCTATTTTTCTCTATGAAGTCACACATCCAAAAACTACCCCTTTTTGAAAGTTTGTAAAGCTCCCCTTTTTCAAAAAGATGTCAATGACGTCATAAAGTGAAATCATGACCCTTTTTGCTGCATGTAATGTACACTGATGTGTAGCCATCATAATCCTGGGTGGCCCCCTGGTGCATTTGCAACCATAATCAAAGAGTAATGTCTGGCTGGAAATGATGTGCCTATAGAACCAGCAGACAATACACTCCATCACATCCTACAGGCACACGGCACACAGAGTATAGTAAAATCCTGCTGTCTTAAGAAGATAGCAAAATGTCCATACATCTATGAAGAAGGCAGCCACCAAACCATTTTATTGAAGAAAGTAATATGTGCATTTGAGCACTCAAATCATGCCCAGATCATGCTGTCTACTGAAGATAGCAAATTGTGCCTGTGCGACTTCTGATGGGTTTGAACTGCTTTATAACTATAACACTCAACTATTAGATCTCTACACACGTCTACACTGATGTTCAACGATATATAATGTAATTTAACCCTTAAATTGATTTTCATCAGACCTAAAAAACACCTGTATGCCATAAACCAATCTGAGATTGGCTCAAGATTACAATTTCAAAATGGCTTCTAACTCTAAGGGGTCACATCATTTTACTTTACTTCTATCAGCAGAGTGCATCATTGATAAAAGTAAGCATAATGACCAGTATGGCAAAGTCTGCAGTGGAGTCTAATCATAGCCTAGTCTTGGGCATCTTATATTTCTTTATGAGACACACGATCTTTGATGTCAGCGGGCCAATGAAGTGGTTTATTAATCTATTGTTGAATCGCAATGAAATAGACAGCATGTTATTACCGTATACATTGGGTTACATACAGGTTACCAAACCCATGGTATGGTAGCCCAATTGGGTTATTTTTGCACTACCTGTCCCATTTAGTCCAATGCTTGCCCACTGAATTGGGCTACTAAATAGATTGGGTTACTTTTTCAACCATAGATTGGTTACTTGAATCAATAGTAATTGGTAATACTGGACGCTTTCTTCTTCTTTTTTTCTGAAGATTAACGATCTATATTAGGATGTTCAGGCTGTTTGGACACTCAGACAAATGATAACATGTTGACATGTATTAAAAAGCATTTGAAAAGCATCGTAATGAAAAAAGTTATATTAATACATTTATTTATAAGATCTCTGAAAGGAAATTGAAAACAGGCTACAACACAGTGTTAAGCACAATTTTTTTTGGGCCACAAAATCTAACGATTTAAAAAAAACCCACATTTTGCAGCCTTTTTTCTAATTTAAATATTTCTTTTAATGTCTAACGGGATGGGGAATGGACATTTTTCAACAAATATGTGTAAAAATGAAATTCTTATTCTTTATAGAACTTTTTTTGATATTATTTGATACTAGTGTCCTGATAAAGACATGGCTGTTATTGTGATTTATAGGAATTGTAAGAGACCAGGATGTTTGGCCGGCAGTGAAATAGTGATTGTAATGTTACAAGTGATATACTTCAGGAATATTATTACTTGGATATGTCATTACACAACTCAGTGCGGATGCCCTTTTATGGTTTGTGATCTTTATTAAGATTTTGTCACATTTCTGAAATGAAGATATATGAGACATCAAGTGATCACGGTTTCAAGTAATATTCAAGTGTTCTTGGATGTGACATTTCACGAGACGGTTGAGATGCTCTTTGATGATATTGATATGTAATCTTTATTAAAATTTGTCAAATTTTGTTAAGTTGAGATGTTTGCCATCTGTTGTTAATAGAGGCATGTTACAATGTTTTGAGCATAACGATTACTGAGAGTTAGGACTATATTGTTAGCGCATTCTTAAGATTAAGTGTATATTTTAAAACAAGATGGCTTTTCACCTTTACATTTAACACATCTTCTAAAACACTGAGGCCCGTATTCTTGTACATGGTTTAAACACGGTTTTAAGCTAACTTATGCTAACCTTGACTTTAGACACATCGTTTAACTACACATAATTCTCGAAAAAATTGTTAAACTTAAATACGCGTCTGACTTACTAAAAAGTGTCTAACTTTAAACATGGGTATGGGGGTAGTTTAATGCACGTTTAACTAAACTCATACACCAACTGTATGCCTTGAATAATCACTCAACCGTGCCCGCTGCAAGCTGACGTTCAGATCGTTTAGTATTAAAAATACACATGCTTTTGAGGTATTCGGTCGATATCGGTGTAATCCATTAGGGCCACAACAAAAATAAATACCTGTTTACAGTAACGCACAACCACTCTGGGGACAAGATTCGCGGAGTTGAAAACCTGTGTTAAAAGATAAGCTCGCGTTTAGTTAGACACGTTTTAAGCTAAAACCGTGTTTAGTACGAGAATACGGCCCTGAGAGTTTAAAATAAAGGAAAAGCCATCTCTCAGCTTTTAAGATTTGATGGTAAATCGTCATTTACTCAACATGATGAGGATGATATGTATACTACCACTTGTATGGACTTAATCAAAATGAAATAAGTAGTCTCTAACACAGATATGGAAGCATGGTCACCTATTGAACCTACCATTCACTCCAAAATGATGATGAGGTTCTTGATGCAATTTACAAGGAGTTATGTAGACTTCACTTGATATTTTTATATAAGATTCTCTTACAGAGATATGCAGTCACAGTCATATATTGAACCGCTAGTATCAACAGAAGCGTGATTATGGTGAACGATGCACAGTGCATATTGGTATATTATCCTCATAAATCTGGATTGCAATATGTGTCAATACCTTGTTGAGTATGTCAGATGAGAAATATCAGTATGTATACGGGGAACAAGAAAAAGCTTTAAGACATTTCAAGAGGTATAAGAGTGGTGACATTTTCAATTCATCTCCATCTAAATGCCAGGCTTTCATATCTGAAAACATAATCTGATACAGTTTATTGGGTTAGCACAACTGTTATATCTCTTAAGTCAATGTGCTCCCAAGGGCTTTACAGAGGATAGATTAGGGTAAAATACAATTATGTGATTTATTGGTAATACTATTATAACAGAATTTGTGGTTATATTTGTGACCGGGCACGACAAAATGAGTGTAAAGTTGCTGGGGCTGATTTTGAGTTATGGCCTGAAATAGTCGATTTGACAAGGGGAGGTCGAAAATGAGATGTTTTCATTTTCGGAAAGATAAACTATTTATGTATCACATTCCGAAGTATTAAGAAAATATTTGGGTCAAAATATGTTTTTTAAGTAATTTTAGAGAGGGCATTTTATTCTTACATCTCAAGAAATGAATGCAAAGAGAGGAAAAATGTCTCGAAATGTCTCAAAATTACCTTGTTTACATCGTCATTTCGACGGGTTTAAAATAGCATCCCCTATGGCAAATTTGGTATGGTCTTAAAGGTCAGGGCTTTCCAAAGCTATTAATAGTAGTTTGAACCCTGTAAATTCCCAAATGAAACAATGACAGGCCGCTTAATAAGAGGTCTTTGGCATAAACAATCTTTCGATTAAGTTTTGACAGAACATTTTAGAGAGCAAAGTGACGATAAACTTCACTGACTTTGAAGGCCTTTTTCTCCAATTCAATAATTCAGCAGTGATTAACTTCAATTTATCATAATTTCACTTTGAAATGGCCTATTATAACAACTTTTGGTGTCATTTTAAACTGTAGGGCATCTACTTTCTGAAAATGTGAACAAATCATTTTTTATTTTTTGCTACTTAACTCTCATTTTGTGGTGCCAGATCTAAAAAAAAGTGTCCCATGAGTTAGAAAATGGATTATAAACACATCTCATGTTTTTTGTTTAAAAAAAACAGACCGTTAGTAAGCCCTTTTAGTGTTTTATCAAATACACTTCATCCCATTGAATTTAACCACTTAACTACCGAGATATGATAAATTCAGTAACAAGAGTGCAAATCCCACTTTGGCCACTTTTGAACAAAAAAATGACTTTCAACTGAAAAAGCTGCCTTTGTGATTTTGATGATGATTTTAGGATATGTCAATGAATTGTTTAGAATACCATCTAAAATTCAAATAATTTATGGTATGTCATGGATAATATGGATGTAAATACGTTTTCCTTCCATTTCAACTAACTATCAACATTTAGTAGGTAGATTATTATTGATTTCGTTGATTATGTTCAATGACACACTGAATGAAGATTCTAATAAAAGAGCTCTCTTCACATGAAAAGTGGCCAAAGCTGAATTTGAACATGCCTGAGTAGATTTGCCATAATTTGATAACGGAAGCTCCAAAATGGATAGGAAAAAAATCTGATGGCACATTAAAGATGGCTGAACATGATTATTAGTATTTCACGAACAATTTTTACAGTTTTCATTGCCAAAAAAAATCATGGTTCACATGAGGCACTTTTTGGGGACACCCTGTATATCTTAATAAGGGCGCTCTTAAATGAAAGTTTGTTTCCTTTTAATAAGTTATATGTGATACTCCTATGGGTTATAACAAGGAGAAACTCTGATTATCCCTCTAAATGGGTTTTTTTGGAAGAAAAATCATTGAAATAAATCACCGCTCCCCGACTGGGGATCAAACCAGGGATCAAACAGGGGACCTCATGACCAAAATTCCCAGCCGATATAGGCAAGCCACAACCCTCAGCTACTCGTTTGAGCAGTATGTGCTCACTATATAGGCTCGTTTGATTACAGCATCGAAAACCGTCCACCGCACATTCACTTGGAGACTTGGAGGCTTGGAAATAGTATTTTGTAGCATACTGGCTGTAAGGGTTAACAGGCAAGTAGCTAGTGCGATAATAGTTAATTATAACCTTCATTGAATTACTGAATTGGTCTATTTATTGAAATAACATTGGAGCCCAAAGGCCAAAATATGACCCATCTGAACCACCATTCTAAACATAGTATACGCAGTGTTAATGATAGCCAAACTTTATGATGGAGAAATTTCATAATAAAATCCTAATTTATGTAAATATATGTATCATGGCTATGATTTTTTTCTGATACAAGAAACTATATAATCAACTAGAAATTTCAGGTTGGGTCATTTTACCAGCGATATAAAAGCTTTTCTCTTCAGCTGCCCATCTTAGATCCATCGGAAACAAGTGAATTGCAATTGATATCAGTAATTGGATAATGGCAATCCAAGAGACCAAGACCAATTGGTTTAAATTACTACTGTCATTACTAGAGTGGCTCAAGTCTCAGAGGATATCATCAGGCAGATGGCCACGGATCTCTCAACTATTTTTTCCTTTTAGAATATTATAATCGTCATCAGAATCCTTATGGGGATATATTAAGCGTATTTTAAGAGCTAGCTGTATGCAGTGCACCAACCACACTGATTACACCTGTATCCAGACATGCAATTGTTGGGCACTCTTTAGATGGAAAATTTAACTAAATATAAGTGTGACAATAAAATACCATACTGGGATTGATACCAAATTTATGACCTCATACTATGAAGTATAAGGTGGAAACCAATGAGCCTGGATTGATGAGTGCAATATTATGGCAGGTGGTATCTAATAAAGTCCCAATGAAGATATCTCAGGTTTATGGTGAAAATCCATCTGAACTGTTTATATAGAGACATGGCATTGATAATAACAAAACCTTTATTAATTGTTATGAACTTACATTTTGAAATGTTTATTATGACAATGATTTCATTTGGATCAAACAATTTTTATAATAGATTAGAATTCCGGATTGGGATATTTACCAGAGATGTAAACACTATTGTCTTCAATCAACCATATGGTTAACCATCGGGTAAACATATATTTGATGAGTTCACACTTAGGGTTAGGGCAACTGCCTATCTGAGATCCGTCCGAAACAAGTGAATAGCAATTGATATTAGAAATTGAATGATATCAATCCAAGAGACCACAGCCAATTTGCTTAAATTACTACTGTCATTACTAGAATGGCTTAAATCTCTGAGGATATCATTAGGCAGATAGCGTTATAGATCTGCTGAATATATTTTAGTTGTCATTAGACTCTTTTCCCCACTTGTAAGGTCAAGGAAAATAACCCGTTCTACTGGCCCAACATGCCCATATTATTTTTCAAATTTAAAAATTTTGATTTGTTTTTGTGAAATACTTTTGAAAATAGTATGAACATTTTTGAAACTTTGGTGAATTTTTTTTTAAATTCTTAACAAAACTTATTTCCCCTTTAACCCAATGGATCTTTTTTACGAACTAGTCCAGAACCCTTAAAACATTTATCCTCTTTTAGTGTCAAGACAGCGCTCTATAAGTTGTAATATCTAATAATTCTTATTAAACAACTTTCGGGTAAAAATATAGCATATTATTGATTAGAACCAGTAGGTAATTAGAAAATTGTGAAATAGGTATGCTTATAAGATAACTAGATAACTTTGTGCTGATAGGTGGCAAATATCTACCAATACATCTTGTGATGAAATTAGGGATGATACGTATGTGCAGCTGTACAATACATCAGTCGCATTTAAACCTATTACTATAAATCCACAAGCATCCAGGTATTAGACTGTGTGTAATGTGTGTTTATCTTGGGCAGGTTGTGGGATTGCATATGTAATTATGAAAGCCCAATTTCGTCAGTCACTGGATCATGGAACTCACCTCACCTACTTACAATTTGGTTCAGACCATTCCTTCCCTGTATACATATATTGTCCCTGCTTGATTTTCTCTTATTTATCTTGCTGAACTTTGTATGTCTACATGGACATGGATGCACTATGATTTGATTTGATTATAAAAGATTTAACCAAGGTCTTGTTTATGCAATGGCCATAATTATCTCGCATGATTAGGACAATAATAAATTTTGTTAAAAAGGAGAAACCGCTGAATGAAATGGACAGAGTAGTCTAGATTTAAGTCTTGGTTTCATAGTGTTGGTAGTTTCTATTTTGTACTTGTTTACAGTCTAACATCATTTCCACAGATGTGCATTGCATTCAGCAGTTAACCTGACAAAATTATCTATTGTTTTCAGAATTCTAAAATACAAATATCTTTGTATTTGATTTAAAATGTACATGTATAATATTCTCTGTAATAAATGTTGAGAGAGTAAATGAGGTCAATCATTATAGGGATTTTTAAAAATTTACTTGCCTAAATCATGGTTTTAAGTACATGCGCACTTATTTTTACCTCTTTAATTGACATTTTTACCATTTTCAAATCATTTTCAAACTTATTTTGCACATTTTTACTTTGGAAAAGTATGATGTGTATATCTCATTGGAATTGCGAAAAGTGGGGTCAGCTAACAAATCTTGTCACATTTTGCTTATTTTTAAATACATTTCGCTTTTCAAACGAAATAGATTATAATATACAATCTAGACAGACAAAAACAATTTATGATCAAGGGCAGTTATAATCCATGCACAAATATTTTGTTTTGATTCACGATGTAGATTCCCGGAACCACTTTCTAAACAGTTACAAATTAAGTTATAGAATGAAATACTGCATGGGAATTCAATCGGGAAATGCAGAAGACTGAAACAATAAACAACTTAATACACTTATTGGTCAAAATGGTCATAGATTCCTTGAATCGCCCTCAATACAAGTAAATGAATAATGTATAGAAATACTATATGATAAATCAGTCAAGAAAAACAGACAACGTTAAAGACGAGTAACTAGTGCAAAATACACTTAGCTTGCCAAAATTTAAAGATTCCTTGAACCACCCTCAAAACAAGTAATAATGTATAGAAATACTACTCAAAACAAGAAAATAATGTATGGAAATACTGTATAGGAAATCAATCATGAAATGCAGCCAACTCAAAAGATAAACAATACGCTTAAAATACACTGATTTTGAGATATGTTTATAGATACCTTGAACCATCCTCAAAACAAGTAAATTATGTATAGAAATACTGTATAGGAAATCAATCAGGAAATCAAAAGATAAACAACTAGATCAAAATACACTTATTTTGCCAAATGTTTATAGATACCTTGAACCATCCTCAAAACAAATAAATAATGTATAGAAATATTATATGAAAAATCAGTCCGGAAAAGCAGACATAGACGACACAAAAAACTTGTTGCAAAATGCAATTATTTTGTAAATTTGTTTTTTCTAATCTTAGTTCTTAAAATTACTCTCAAAATGAATAATCTGTTGATATACCGCATAAGAAATCAATCAGACAACCAGAAAGACAGAATCAACCAGCGCCAAAAAGTACAAACCCTGTGTAATGGTTATATGTAATGCAGCACATCAAACGGAGGACTTTGCAAATGAAGTCATTTTGGGGTTAATTATGTATGCTCTCAGACCATTGTCTAAGTATTAAAATTACACAAAATTTATCAAAATTGAACAAGGCATTCAGATTTTACGAGTAAAAATGACTCCTAAATTCTCATTTTTTTTCTCCATTTTTTTCTGTCCGTTTTCATCTACATTTTGAAAAAAACACAGCCGCAAAGTCCCCCCCTTTTGATGTGCTGCATCACATATCGTCAGCCTGCTTCGATAATTGCCTAACTCACTTTTCAGTGAAATTTAGCTGTTTGCATAAATCTTGACTTCATTACATTATGCACATGCTATAATAATACCCAAGTCATTGACCAATTAAAAGTGTTGATAAATGCACAATTTCAATTCTGCCTAAGTCAGCCATGTGAGTTAGGCAGATTGTAATAATGATGTAAAATGTTTAAAATGGATCGTATTAACTTGTATTAGGCCTATAACAAGCCACATTTCACTTAAAGGTATATCTCCACCCTAATTCTACCCAACAGTTACTGCCCCTGTAGGAATTCACCTGCACTATTCATGGTGCTATTCAACAAATTGTCAGCCTGCTTCGATAATTGCCTAACTCACTTTTCATATTTTTGTTGTTTTCTAAAAACTAGAAAAAATGAGTTAGGCAATTATCTAAGCAGGCTGACGATATATTCCTTGAACCATGCTCAAAACAAGTGAAAATAAGTAAACAATGTGTAGAAATACCTCATGAGAAATCAATCAGGCAAGGCAGAAGACCGGAAAGACAAACAACCAGCGCAAAACGCACTTATCTTACGAAATGGACATTGAACTACTGGACTTATCAGGAATATCGTGAAACTGTCACATTTGTTTTCTTGGATTGTTCACAATACAAAAGACACAATCTATATCCAAGTGCACTTATTTTCTGAAAATGATCAATGTTTTGACTAAAATTGACAGTGATAACTGTCACGTTGCTTTCTTGATATGTTTACACAGCAAAGGCACAAAACTAAAACAAGTGCCCTATATTGTAAAAGTAGGAAAATATTAATGGAATTTTCAATTATATAGGCTAAGTGTTACAGCAATATCTTGAAATTTCAAAGCTTTTGTGAAGCAAGTTCTTGTGTGAACACCTATTTTGAACATCTTTGACAACTTTTGTGAAATTATCAGAGCTTATAAACATCATAAATGTCAGTACACTACAGTGGTTAGGACTAGGTTATGATATCCTGTTAGTTATAATTCTTCTCTTTCTAATGTAATCTGACACGAGAGAGTGTCATTAACCAATTGCCAATAATTATGGTGACATTATGTGAAATTTGAACAAATACCACATTAATTTATGTTCCCTCAGTTGACTTGTGTGATTGTATACATTTGAATATTTATTTATATTTATTTATTTCTAATCTAAATTAATATGGGTGATGTTAAAGTTAAACATTTGGGAAACATTAACTTTCCAGGTTTTGCAAACACCATAATAGTTGCCCCAAAACAAGAATGTGGGAATATACTGAGCACAAAAGTTTTTATGTTAAGGACCAGAAAATTTAAAAGTTATGAATTACCAAAAATGTGATGCGATCTGTGAAAACCCGTCGGATGTCGCAAAATGTGAAATAGGGATTATGGGTAAAAAAAAAAAAACTTTTCTTTTTTCTTTTTTTTTTCTTTAAGATTTTGTTTAGAAAATTAATTTCTATTACTTTGTGTCATCACCTTTATGAAATTTCAACTTCAAAAACTTACTTAAGTCACTTTTCTAAGTAGCCTTATAATGTTATTCAATTGAACTATGTATCTTTTATGGCCTGTTTTCATGATTTCTTGTTTTGTAGCGTTTTATGACATCACAATCATCATTCACTCATAACTTTTGTTGTAGTGATCGTAGAAAAATGACCGAAACAGTTCTGTAATCAGCACAGATTCAGCTTTATTATGATATAAATATCTCCAATATGAAAAATCCCGACATGTGGCGGGTTTTCACAGATCGCATCACAAATAGTCTATTCAGCTGAACGCAAAATTATATTCACACACAAATTCACAAATTCCCAGTGGTTTAGGCCAACAAAAAAGTTTGTCTCAAATGACCCGCGCGCATTCCCGAAACCGCCCGCGTTAGCATTTTTTTTAGGGTGGTTTTTCTTTTCTTTTTTTCAATTTTTTTTCAATTTTTTTTTTCAATTTTTTTTTCTTTTCAATTTTCTCAAAAAAATCTTGCAAAATCCAACTTTTTGACCAAACAAATGACGATCAGGTCTAAATTGAAAAGAAAAAAAAGACGAAAAAAAATCCACAGACTGCATTAGATTTTCAGTCTCTCATGTCATCTGAGACAAACTTTTTTTTTTTTTGCCTTACCGGATGTTGGATGAGACTTATTAGACGTGTTAACAATTGATGACATTTTCCGACAAGCACATAACTAATACAAGCGTAATGAACAGATGCATGACATTCACACAACGAAATGTTAAAATGTCATCGTATATGTTGATTTTTCTTCAGGCTTTCTCTCCCCTAATCGTGTCGATGTTTAAAGAACACTTATATGCTAAAACAATGACTCAGTAAAGTAACCTAATCTTTAATTTTCTGATGCTTGTAGTGGAAAATGATTGCAATAGTATTTGCATAGTTTTTTTTAGTTTTAAGCATATTTTGAAGAATCATTAATACAGTTATATTCCAAAATGTTATTTAAATTTGCTCAAGTTGATTGAATGATAGAAGCAAAAATACACTTCAATAGCTCTGGTACCAAGCTGCGACTGTGTAGTGAGATGCGACCAAATGGAGCAGCTCTGGAGTTTCCACCACTAATATGGTTGCCCCCATTGGCCCTATAATTAACTTTCCATTCCCCCCACACAGGTCTGGTATTCAACAATATATCAATTTCAACTCTGGATGATAGTGACAGGCCACCCAAAGCTGAGATTGGTCACTTTTAAAATCCAGCGGTCATTTGACTGTTATATCACAATCATTAGATAAGGGAAAATACCACCAAGATTGATGCCTGAAGGTAAAATAGTCTGGCCCCTACTTAATTGCTTGCGTACAAATTGGTAAGCAAGGAGGATGCAAGTTCTAGTGCTGCCCCAACACTAGAGCCGGGTCTTTACTACCAATGTTTAGAGGGGCACAGTTTTGAGCTATTGGTGAGGCACGAGTCTAGTGCTAACTACAAATGTACCCATTAAACAGTACACAAACATCAGGGTGGTCACCCACTGTTGGATGTAATTCACTACTTTTTCACTTATAGCATCTAAAGGGAACATCTCAGGCCTAAGATTTTGCAGATATAACAAGAAAATTACAGGACTTCTGATGATATCAAAATCTCAATTTTGATGAGAAAAAAAGTTAATTTGATAGGGTCACCCACCTTTAACAACAACTTACATTGACAACACTTGTATTATCGAAATGTCATTTCAGGTGACACTCTGATAGCAAATCTACACTATATATCATCCAGGTGTATGTAGTAGACTACATAGAATAGAACCCATGGACTTTGATTATCATACAACAACTTACTGTGGCAGCACTTGTATTATGAAAATGTCGTTCCAGGTAACACTCTGATGGGAAATCTACACTATATATCATCCAGATGTGTGTAGTAGACTACATAGAATAGAACCTATGGGCTTTGATTATCATACAACAACTTACTGTGGCAGCACTTGAATTATGAAAATGTCATTTTAGGTGACACTCTGATGGGAAATCTACTCTATATCTTATCCAGCTGTGTGTAGTAGACTACATAGAATAGAACCCATGGACTTTGATTATCATACAACAACTTACTTTGACAACACTTGTTTTATGAAAATGTCATTTTAGGTGACACTCTGATGGGAAATCTACTCTATATTTTGTTTACGCCATGACCAGCACTGAGCCACTTATTCATTTGGTAAGGCTACGGCAGTTGAGATTCCTTGGTCACATCCTCCGGCTGCCAGAGGAAGAGCCTGCAAAAAGATATGCTCTATACCTACCAACACATGGCAAAAGGAGACCAGGTCGACCGTGCACTTCATACTTTACATATGTAAGACAATTACTCGGGGACAAAGAAGGTGCAATCCAAGAAAATCAGATTGCCGCACTTGCTACTGATCGTCGTGCATGGAGAAATCTTGTAGTCGCCTGCTCTGCAACCGACGGATGATGATGATGATGATGACAACAACTTACTTTGACAACACTTGTATTATGAAAATGTCATTTCAGGTGACACTCTGATGGGAAAACTACACTATATATATCATCCAGGTGTATGTAGTAGACTACATAGAATAGAACCCATGGACTTTGATTATCATACAACAACTTACTGTGGCAGCACTTGTATTATGAAAATGTCGTTCCAGGTGACACTTTGATGGGAAATCTACACTATATATCATCCAGGTGTGTGTAGTAGACTACATAGAATAGAACCCATGGACTTTGATTATCATACAATAACTTACTGTGGCAGCACTTGTATTATGAAAATGTCGTTCCAGGTGACATTCTGATGGGAAATCTACACTATATATCATCCAGGTGTGTGTAGTAGACTACATAGAATAGAACCCATGAACTTTGATTATCATACAACAACTTACTTTGACAGCACTTGTATTATAGAAATGTCATTTCAGGTGACACATTGATGGGAAATCTACACTATTCATCCAGGTGTGTGTAGTAGACTACATAGAATAGAACCCATGGACTTTGATTTAATCATACAGAGTTCACGCCACCAAATGGTTTCCCTATGCGTTTACATGTAAAATGGTGGTTACAAAAAGCCTATTTCCTCGCTTATAAAACGACTGAATTTCTCAATTTGACATTTTCCTTAAATTTCATGATATCTTTGATAATTTAATCAAAACAATTATATATGGTATCCCCGAAAGTTCCGAGAAATTAGCCCCTAGAGTTGGACAACTGGTGTAGCGCCCTCATTTATCAGAAAAAGTTGAAAATTGTTACCAGAACATTTACAATTAAAATACACCCAAAAACCCTACAAAATGCATTGAAAATATTTCTATTTTGCACTGTAGTATTAGGTAATAGTTCAAAAATCAGGATTAAACTACAACTTTAATCATTTGGGAGCAATAAGTACCATTTCTGATTAATTCTATAATCAATGGGCGACAGGATGCCCAGCTGATAAAAAAAGTTTTGATTGTCGTCTACAAGGACTGAAATTATTTACTGGCATGGAATCTAAAACAACTTACTTTGACAACACTTGTATTATGAAAATGTCATTTTAGGTGACACTCTGATGGGAAAACTACACTATATATATCATCCAGGTGTATGTAGTAGACTACATATAATAGAACCCATGGACTTTGATTATCATACAACAACTTACTGTGGCAGCACTTGTATTATGAAAATATCGTTCCAGGTGACACTTTGGTGGAAAATCTACACTATATATCATCCAGGTGTGTGTAGTAGACTACATAGAATAGAACCCATGGACTTTGATTATCATACAACAACTTACTTGGATGACACTTGTATTAGGGAAATGTTATTTCAGGTGACACTCTGATGGGAAATCTACACTAGTCATCCAGATGTGTGTAGTAGACTACAAAGAATATTACCCATGGACTTTGTTTATCATATGAAGTGCATTTTTGAAGTGCAAAATCTATGGTGTTAAATTAATTTAAAAAAAGGGGCATCGTCAAAATGACATTTTTAAGTTTCTAATCGTTTATCTTTGTTATATCAACTAATGTATACAAACAATATTTGAAAATACATTTAAACATATTTTTGAAAAGGAATTGATATCGAGAGTAAAAGGCATTTAAAACATTTGTATTGCAGCGCCCTCTATCGCTCAAATGTGTCAGATTGGCTGGATTAAGCCATTGGTGGAATGAGTAGATGCCCTGGGCTTTAAAAGTGTTCTGTAACAGTCAGGCAATGGATTAGGTTATTATAGTCTGAGCATTCTGCTGTTTGAGGTCTCATGTTTACATTGTACAATCCAGGGTTCTTGTATTCTAATGTAGATCAAACATATTTAAAGAAAAGTATAGGCCGAAGTGCTTTTAAACAATTAGTCTTTATTTTAGTCCTCTCTTCATATAAATCTGATTATGTGATTCAATGTGACAAAACAAAACAAATTGATTTAAATACTTTCGTCTACATGGCTTGGACTTGAAACTGTCATGCAAGGTTGCACTTTGATGGTAAATCTACACTAAGTGCTATCTAAGAGTATGCTACATACAAAAATCATGTGGACTTCACAGATCAAGTGCTGTGCATGTAAATATAATTCTGGCCATAGATTAGATATTTGAGGGATGCCACGTCACCCCCCCCCCCCCCCCCCCCCCCCCCCGGTCCTCAAAAACAAAATAATTGACCAATGACCCTACCTGAGAGTTCATTTGCCCTTGCAACAGGTTGTGGGTTTTTTGTCGCCTAAAGGGTAGTTTCCACAGAATGTACATGCTTTTACCAGTCCAAATTGAGGGAAGAAATATATTATTAAGTGTAACACTTAAGAGAACCTGTTTAAGGTGACAAACAACTTAGTGAGAGCAGAAAAAAACCTTTATTGAATCACTTGTTGCGGATACTTTGGGGTCACAAGAAAAAATAATGAGTTTAGGGTTTGTTCTGAAAGTTGATACATACTCATGATATCCACCTTGTAATACAAGTAAATAGCCACGCCCATTATCCCCTTCCTATCCCTGTCAATAATAGATTTATTACAGGTGCACAACAGTGCAGTCAAATATGACACATATCAATTCTTTAAACAGAAACATTGCAAAGATATTCTGCCAAGCAGCGTCACACATCTGTATTTAATTGATGCCTGACAACCAACTCATTTGGAGAATGAAATACAATCTTGCTCTACGGTTCAACTGATCCTAATTTGTTTCAAAGACATTTACATTTTTTTTTAAATTTTGAAGGGAATAAATTGACAGTTAATTTTGACACGGTCAATATTTTCAAAACATTTCTCACATACAAATTTGTAATTTAAATCTTATTTTTGGAAATAAATAAAATGCCTTTCATTACGTTAGAACCGCATTTCTTTTCTTAGTCATCTTAGCTCCATCATATCGTCCTATCTCTGCCAATATACAACCATTCAATACAGATAAAAAGAATTCATTTGGGATGCAGCAGACGACTCGTTTTAATCAATACCTCCATGCAATAATACTCCATATACAATGGGGAACAGGTACGTGATTGGTGGTGCATGGCTGGTGGCAATTTAGTGACTTATTGACTTTTTTCAACTGCCAAAATGACATTTCCTTCATATCGGGTTCCTTTTTATCCAACGATATTGGATGATTGAGTGACAAATTACTCCTCTATTTTCCTACCGTGTTCACGCTTCAGAATCCATGTGCGTTTTATTCTGCTTAAACCAAATATACTATTCATAATATAGAGGTACACTAGACATTTAATAGACTGTAGACAGACATAATTCACACCGTCCCATCATGCAACTTATTTAACAACGAATACAGTAACTAACAAAACAAGACTCAACGGAAATTGTCTACGACCCCATCGGCGGAAAAACATTCATAAATACATGATAAGTAAAAAATGTGTTCCCACTATAGCTGAACATCACACTATTAACTGTGTGATAAATCTTGGTAAGAAACCTGATAGGGGGTAACATTCTGCTATTGGAGATGCACTTCTAAAGGATCCAAATAATTAATTTGTAGAAGAAAAGTAGTCAAAATATTCAGGTCCCATTTTTCATAAACCAGTTAATTTATTTGTTGGTTAATTAAAATGCATCATTAATTGAATATAGAAGTGTAAGCACTAATATATAATTGGTGAAATTCTCATAACAATACACAATTGCATGCAATAATTATAACATATTTGCGGCAAAACACAGAAACAAAAGTGTTCCACAGTTGTAATATGGCCAAAAAAGTGTTATAATCTCATTGCAAAACAGAAATATGACAGAATCAAGCCATGATATTGCTGTGAAACTAATTATCTTGTTGCATTGTATTCAATCAATAGTGTGAAACTAACTGTGAAAATATGCACAATTTCAAGTAATTCTTTCTAGTATTACTTACAGGGGGATTTATGTTACTTCTTTTGGACATTGATTATTTGAGAAAGGCTTTAGATTTATACAAGTGCTATAGATGTAGTCAACACCTCCATTTACCATTTATATTTCAATAGACTGCAGTAAATAAAGCGTATTTTCTATTGGCTTTGTGATCAGGTTTTCATTTCCGCTTCAGATTGTGTGTAATACCATCCATGTGAATGATTGCGCCTTCTGCCCGAGTACACACAATCTTGATACAATTTAAGGATTGATTAGGTTTCCCTAAGGAGACGGGCTGTCAATAGTTTGAATATGCCTTGCCCTACTACCGTCAGCACAATCACTTTGGTGAATCAATCGTTGTTGCACATATCTTGGGAGTGTATGTTTTTGTACACTAATAAATTTAAACGTAAAGCGGCATCCAGGCAAAGTGAACAATCACTTTGTAGCTCTTGATAAAAAACAGTTGTAGGTTGACATTTAGCACACCAATAATGGTATATTGCCATATATGTTAACCTACTGTATTAGCTAGAGAGCATCTCTTTGTACCATATGCTTTAGTATTTCGGGTTAAATGACTAGTGACTGCATCTACATTCACACTTTGTTGCACATTTGGCTTCATTTTATATTAGTTTCTTTTGCAAACGAGTAGATTTGAGATTTGCTAATGGTTCATGTTTTGCTTTTAAAAGAAAGTCACTTCGATTGTTTTTCATTTTTAACCTGAGGTATAACAAATATAACATACAGAATGCAGTTGTGGGTAAATTGTGTCCATTGTCATTCACCTGGTCTGAATTTACAGGGTGTCCCAAATGTCGCGGAATACTTTGTAATTCTCGTAACAAGTTTCCCCTTTTCAAATATGTATTTACTTTTCATATTGATTACAACTTACAAAAATGTTGCGCAACTTTTGGGACACCCTGTTATATTAGGTTGTTACCAGGAAGATGTTACAAGTTGTATGTTAGTAGATCACCTTGACACTTAACTGCCAAAAATATTGTTACCACTAAGCCTGCTTAGAGCCAGATAGACTTCAAGCCAATACAGGTATACAGTGTCAGGCTCTGGGCTTTTGATCAATAGGGGATGCTGTGTTAAGGACACCTGTGGAGCTCTGTTTGGTAACAAGATAGTATTTGTGCTTTCTAAGAATTCGTTTTGCTTTCATTTGATACAATCCATATAAGAATGTCACATACTATAACAATTTGAGGCCTCAAAATGCTGTCGGTTTAATATGAATTCCGCTCAACATATGGCTTTTTATAACCATAATCAACGGTATACCATAAAAGACAATGTACACTCAAACTGCCACCATCATTTTATCATGAAAGTGCAATCAAATCAAAATAAACTACCAATATCTTCCTGTTGAAATGGTGCTTTATCCCGAAAATATGGTTATGTTGTGCAGAGACTCATTCAGCCTTCCTTGAACTGTAATTGAAATTTGTAGATATTATGGTGAGATCTTGACAAAAGCACTGTAAGGTCAATATTGGGCCATAGTAGCTTTCAAATTGGCTACCAACATGTCCAAAATGTCAAATAAATTGATAATTTTTATCTTGTGATTTAATAATTGACACTATGATTCATTGGTAATTACCAGCGCATACAGTCATCTTCAGAGCGTGGGCTTCATCGTTTAGATTATAAGATATTAATGTTTTATAACAGAATCGTACTTAATGTTTATTTGCATAAAGCTTATTCTTGATTTGCTTCATTTTTTATGATTTTGTTTCAGCCTCCGACTGCCTGGCCTTTATGCAAGCTGGCTGTGAGTTGGTCAAAGTGCGCTCCCAGTCAAGACAGTATCACAGAGTGTTCTCGCTTAGTGAAGACATGCTAGAATTAAGATGGCATCCGACATCAAAGAAACCAGACAAAGCAAGAAGTGAGTGTGTCAAGAAATTGTATTATTGAGATATTTATTGGAATTATGTGTAGGGTAGTGGATACATCAAGCTCAACATTATTATTTTATTTACGACTTATTGACACTTGAATATAAGCAACATTTTGTCACAAGCAATTAAATACATATGCCTATATCCCCTGCAACCTGCAATTTTAGTCAATATTGTTGGAGAACTTTTGCATGTGTCAATAAAAACTCCCCCTCTCCCCCTGGTTCAATGTTGAAACATAATTTTTGGGTTGCGGGAAACTGGAAGGGGTCAACATTGTCCTGTAGAGGGGGGGGGGGGGGTAAACTTTCCATCAAAGCTGCTATTTTTCAAGACTGTGAATTTTGCGTAAATGGGGACACATTAAAGTGTAATTATTATCAGAGTGTTCCAACTAATACCCTTGCCATCTATGAGCTGTAAGTAAATATAACCCTACCTGCACTAAAGTATACATTTTGTGGAAAGAAATTGTATGGAAAATTCATGTTTGGGCCAATAATGACACAGGTGAAGCATTGAGCTAAAACTAATAGATTTAAATTGACAAGTGATACAATATAATTTCATACTCATACTACAGCACCTTTCCTTTCATATTGTGTATATTTTCATAATTGAAATCCATATGCATACTGCTTCCTTCTCCTTCCTCCCCCTCTCCCTCCCCTTCCTCCCCTCTCCCTCTCCCTCTCCCTCCCCCTCTCCCTCCCCTCACATTTTGATTTGTTCAATTACAGGTGTAAAACACAGGTCAGCTTTACATAAAACCTTTTTTCTTTCCATATTGTTACACAACTAACGAATTACACCATGTATTCTTAATATCCTTACAGTTCTAATAGATTGCATCAAAGAAGTGCGTATAGGAAAGAATACAGACACATTCCGGGCCCGGGAATCCACCATGGAATTCCCAGAGGACTGTGCCTTCTCCGTCATATTCGGTGAACATTTTGAGACCTTAGATCTGGTGGCAAGTAGCGCTGACGAAGCCAATATCTGGGTCACAGGGCTTTCATACCTCATAGGAGGAAAGAAAAACAAATGTAAGTATGAAACAGTTGTGTGTGGGGGGTGGGGAGGGGTACTTACTAATATGATAGGTCACTTGGCTTTCATATTTAATAGGACATGGTTTTAAAGATTTGGTTGCAAGTAGTGCAGATGAAGCAAATAGCTAAGCTATTGGGCTTTTAAATCTTATAGGAGGAAAGAAAAACAAATTTAAGTATGAATAAGTTATTGAGGATGAGGGGTGTGTGTTACTTACTGAACATGATGGGTCACTTGGATTCATATTTAATAGGAGAAAGCTTGAAGATTTGGTTGCAAGTAGCGCGGATGAGGCCAATATCTGGGTCACAGGGCTTTTAAATCTCACAGGAGGAAAGAACAACAATATAAAACAGGGGGTGATAGTAACAGAATGCAAATGGAAATAAGGCTCCCATGTTTAATGCTTGTAAAAGGAGGATAGAAAAACAGAAGCATACATCAGTAACCAGAGGGAGGTATTACTCATCAGACTTGCTGTCTTCAGTAGATAGCATTGAATTATAATCGAGTTTATGTTATATGCTTTTTGCTATCTTGTTTAGATTGCTTATAAGAATATGAATTTCTTACTAGAACAAAAACAAAAGTGAATATCAAACTAGAAAAAAGAAGCTGGCCTACTAACTTCGCGTTGGTGTACTTTTAAATGTGCTGTGCATAGCACACCAGCCGCAGACGGTTAACAACCGACCCCAAATCCTTGACAGCCGACCGTAGATGCTTGACAACCGACCACAAAAGCTCGACAGCCATATGGAGGATCATAATTGTTCATGGACCATTGAAACTGGCCTCTTGAACAGCCCACTCCTTGTGCCTTTCATCAAGCTGAAGTGTATGTTGAAAATATGATGGTTGCAGCAGTTTCTATTAAAAATAATGTTGATTAGGCGACGGGAAAAAACACCTTGCTGTACGGAGAAATGGACGTACAAAGAAATAGACCTCTCAGTTGGGTCGGTTGGTCGGAGGGGGGTCAAACTAATTGTCAACTTTTTTTATCAAAAAATCAAAAAGTTTCACAATCAAAACAAATTAAACATTTTCAAATAATTTCGTGTTTTATTTCACAAAATGATCACAAAATGTTCTTTTATTTGTGTTGTTTTTGGAAATGTGAACAAAATGGGTCGGTCGGTCTGGCCCCGTACAACAGGTGTTTTTTCTATTGCCTTATGCTTCTATTTCCTGTCATTTTGTTGTTGCTTTTTCATTACAGCTCCAGAAGCAATAAGTCAAGACATGAGAGACAGATATCCTTTTAATATTACAATTATTTGGAAATTGACAAAGTAAAAAATTGAGTTATGTATTATAACAAACTACAAATTCAATTAAAGTCTATATTTTGAAAAGAATATACAGTACTGGTTCCAGTATATCCCCCCTTGAGTTTGATGTTAAACTGTAATTGAAGTTTGATGTCGATATTATGATGAGATCTTGACAAAAGCACCGTAAGGTCAAGTTGAAATTGAAATGTCATCCTTTTTGCAATGATTTGCTTTCTAACTTTATTTTAGTGGAAATATCTGATATATCAGTTTTGATTTATTTGAATTTCAAAACAGGAACATTTAAACAAGATGTTGTTCAGTAAATAGTCTTACCATTTTTAACCATACCTCAACTGTATTGTGTACTTGGATTGGGTTATACTTGGAAATAGAACTTTTGGTCAGTATAGTTATTTACTTGAGTAGATGGGATTTGGAAAACAAATCCTGAATCAACACTTTCTGCTGGGTTACGTGCGTAACCTAGATGCTATCTTTTTCACAAGTTGTATTGTTTTAGAACAACAAAATACAATCAGAATTTACATATTTTCAATGAATTTGTAACACAGTTTATTCTCTGTAAATGTCATAATGTAATCTAGTCATGTGAGGCAGTTCGTCTCTACAATTGTTATGATTCAAGCAAATCAAACTACGGCATGAGGGAAATGAGAGTGTTGATCATTTCAGGACGTTGTTTTATACAAATATCGGCAATACAAATAGGTCTGGTTGGTTTTTTACAAATTGAAAGTTTGTTTTGAGTGTTTAATTTCCTGCCTTCTGTTGGGTTTTGTACGGACATGTTCAACTGTTTTTCCCAGAACAAATTGGCAGTGTTTGAAAATCCCATGTTTTTTGTGAGCTCACAAAATCTATGTGTAAGTAGGTAAAGTCAATATAGTTCTTGTCCTTAACTTTGGCTCCTTCTCACATGGTTAAGAGAGATGTTTAGCAAGGCAGCAGGAGACAACGACAACCAGCTAGATGAGTTTGAAGTCATGCAACTTATGAAGAAATTGAACAACAGTGTTGCCTCAATGAGAGTACGGCAGAAATTTAAGGTAATTTTCACAAACCTTATAGTTTTGTGCAAATATGAAAAGCTATGTGGCAACCTCTCAGAAATCAATAATTTAAAAGCATTTTATATAATTTCCCCTTAAAGAAAACACTTTATTTTTAAAACAGATTCTTTTGAGATTATCTTAAAGGTAGATGACCTGATTTTTAACTTGATGTTTTCTATTTTACATGAAAGGTCATCCTTAAAAATGGTTGCATTCCAAAGTTTGAGTTGCATAACTCCAATGGTTCTATTTTTAGAAGCGCAAGGTCAAAAGACATGTGCCTATTGAGTAGTACACAAACCGGTTGGTGGTTAACCACCTTTGGCAGTAATTCACCACATTTTAGCCTATAATTTCCAAATGAAACATTTCTGGCCCCTAATATTTTACAGCCATAATGAGAAAAATATGGGGATTCTTCTGATACCAAAATATCTTGATGTGAAAAAAAAATCATAGCCCCAAAAAAGTGATCGGGTCATATACCTTTAATCCTTATCCAAATAAACATCCAGTATGTAAAAATGTCTTGTAGTTAAAAACAAGCTCCATTTAATTGAAAAATCAGTTGTTGTTTTTAAATCAAAACACTTACTCAGTTGCACTACCTCTTTAAGAAAATGCATGGAAAAATTGATTTATGTTACAAAAATGCAGTTTTCATTCATCATACGATAGTATAGTATGAAAACAAATGGATTATATACAATAAGAGCATTAGCAAGGATTAGTTGACAAACTCAAAAAACTTAATTTAATAGATTTAGAGCAAAATAACAAGCTTTGTTTTCAGTGGACGTTAATCTAAAAATAAACAACGAAAACACACCCAGTGTGTTCAGGAGTAAATTCAACATCCTGTCTTGAATAAGGTAGTATAAATTTATACATTAAAAGCTTTCTTGCCAATTTAACAGAGATTTCCACCCACATTCGATGGCTCTATCAAGATGCTGTATGTGGATCTGTAGATCACTGCTTAATCTTAGCCTTTGGCATGGCTTTTTGTTTTTCCAGGAAATGACTTACAACAAGTGTCGGGATGCAAACGAGAAACCGTCATTAACTAGCAGCGAATTCTTAGAGTTATTTAAAGACATGACAACTCGCCCAGAAATATACTTTTTATTAGTTAGGTAAGTGACTTAACTAGGATATAAAGACTACTTTGTGCGCATATTCTACTAAACGCATCGTGATATTGTGCAAGAAACTGCAACACAAATGAAAGTCGGCCATTGGGCAGAAAGTCGACCATTGGGCAGAAAGTCCTGCGCCTTTGACTAGATCAAGCATTGACCTCCAAACTTGACCTGAAACATACGGTAAGTTACCATATAAACTGATTCCTTTCCATCGTCACCAGTTACACACAGCCCTTGTAAGATTGCTCAACGGAACACTGAAAAAAATAAGTGTGCGCTTATTTGCTAATGAATGATCATGATCCAATGTACTCACCTGGGGGGGGGGGGGGCACTGACATTGGAAAGTGGTATAGGTATGTGCTGCCCTGAACACCACCTTTTTACTCTCTTTTGGTCATTCTTAAGACCCATCTTTCATCATGCATCAGCTCTTAACATCCAAAAATCACAAAAATTGGCGTTCTGAAACCCCAATATATCAGATCCATTACATTCATACTACATAAATTTAGTTCTTAAGACCCTAGCCCATTTTTGAGGCCCTCATGTCACACCCTACCATTAAAAAGTTGTGCACCCCCCCCCCCCCCCCCCCCCCCCCCCTGGTATAACTAAAACTTGGCCCTTGGTTTTAAGGACCACGTGGCTTACTCCTAAAACATTAAATCCAGTGTGTCACCCCTCTTCCTCCCCTCCCCCGGTCATAATTCACATTGAATGGAAGGATACATCCAATAACACATGAGTCCTTAATATAAAGATGTCATGAATTATAATTCAAAACACATCCATCACTGTTTACACCATGCTTCATTAAAATATGCATGAATTCATGCCTGCATGCATGCTGGTAGAAATGATTATCAAATAGTCTGCTCAAAACATATTTGACATATGAAGTGTATCGTTAAATTGTTCATGAATTCATGGTGGCACGAATGATTAATATTGCGCCAAACCCTGTGTTTTTTTTTGCCATATGGCATATTTTCCCCACTGACAGATCCATCACTGACAATTCCGTCTACCGACTGCCCTGAAAAGTTGTAAACAGATTAATCATATAGATAGCTATTAGGCTAAAAAAGAGAAATATTATGTTTCTCTTGGCAAATCAAAACTTTAAAAAAAACCAATTCTGTTTTGTGTGGTTTTTATTTTATGATCAAGCTATTGCGAATATAACCAATGACAAGACAGCAAATAATATCCCTTAAAAAAAATTCACTTGTATTTTGAGTTCCATTTATTTTAAGATGTCCAAGAAGATTTTTCCCTTAAATTTTGTTTGTTTGTAGAATTTTGGGGATTTATTTGCTATTCTGAAAGTAAAAACGTAATATTGTTATAAATGACTCCAAAATATGTAATGCAAGCACTCTAGATAACAAACCTGTTTTTTGTAACCTAATCTTATAATATTTGTGTTGTACTATTGATTTCAGGTATGCAAGCTCAGAATTCATGACAACAGACGATCTTTTAATATTTCTAGAAGCAGAACAAGGAGTAAGTATTGTTGATATAGGAGGGTTTAGTACCACAAGTCTGTAATAGCTGCTACTTATTATTTGTGTCATCCAAGTTGATATTTTAACGGATAAGGCTATATTAAAAAATGGTTTGTCTCAAAGCTTCTGTGCGCGTTAGTTAATTGGTGCGCGTTAGAAAAGAAGAAAAAAGAAAGAAACAAAAAACAAACAAAAAACACAAAATAAATCCCAAAGTTTCACCAATTTTTCAGATTTTCATTGATCACATCATTTTAAAAGGTCACTTTTACAAGGATTTTAATATTTTATATTTATAAAAATAAAATAAAAACCTTTAAAAAAAACGCATTCCGCATTAGGTTTTGAAAAAATGAAGAGCTTTGAGACAAAAGATTTGTTTAATATAGCCTACTAATATCACTTCAAAATTGTCCAGATTATTATAGAGATAGAGACAGCAGCGTAAA
Organism: Ophiura sarsii; assembly: GCA_035610835.1. Classification (NCBI taxonomy): domain Eukaryota; kingdom Metazoa; phylum Echinodermata; class Ophiuroidea; order Amphilepidida; family Ophiuridae; genus Ophiura; species Ophiura sarsii. Next base: position 13,784,159 of record CM069443.1, read on the forward strand.
AGACAGAACAATGCTGAGCGCTGGTGGCGCTATAGCAGTAGGCTCGGTCTCGCTTCTTGAGCGCTGGTGGCGCTATAGCAGTAGGCTTGGTCTCGCTTCTTGACCTGCACAAATTAAATTAATGTAAATTTTTATTTTGTTATATGTAGCTGGTTGGGGAAAGGCACTATTTGTAATAGCTGCCATATGTTATATTATGCTTGTGGTGTGATGTCGTGCACCCTTGTGAAGATGCAACCTTACATATAGCAGCCCAAGACAACTACCTATTTCTCAGAAATACTCTGAAAGTGCCATAAGATCCTGACAGCTAGACATTTCCCAAAGGTGCGGTGAAAGTGCAATAAGTTCATGAAAGCTAGCCATTTCCCAAAGGTGTGGTGAAAGTGCCATTAGTTCATGAAAGCTAGCCATTTCCCAAAGGTGTGGTGAAAGTGCCATTAGTTCATGAAAGCTAGCCATTTCCCAAAGGTGTGGTGAAAGTGCCATTAGTTCATGAAAGCTAGCCATTTCCCAAAGGTGTGGTGAAAGTGCCATTAGTTCATGAAAGCTAGCCATTTCCCAAAGGTGTGGTGAAAGTGCCATAAGTTCATGAAAGCTAGCCATTTCCCAAAGGTGTGGTGAAAGTGCCATTAGTTCATGAAAGCTAGCCATTTCCCAAAGGTGTGGTGAAAGTGCCATAAGTTCATGAAAGCTAGCCATTTCCCAAAGGTGTGGTGAAAGTGCCATTAGTTCATGAAAGCTAGCCATTTCCCAAAGGTGTGGTGAAAGTGCCATTAGTTCATGAAAGCTAGCCATTTCCCAAAGGTGTGGTGAAAGTGCCATTAGTTCATGAAAGCTAGCCATTTCCCAAAGGTGTGGTGAAAGTGCCATTAGTTCATGAAAGCTAGCCATTTCCCAAAGGTGTGGTGAAAGTGCAATAAGTTCATGAAAGCTAGCCATTTCCCAAAGGTGTGGTGAAAGTGCCATAAGTTCATGAAAGCTAGCCATTTCCCAAAGGTGTGGTGAAAGTGCCATTAGTTCATGAAAGCTAGCCATTTCCCAAAGGTGTGGTGAAAGTGCCATTAGTTCATGAAAGCTAGCCATTTCCCAAAGGTGTGGTGAAAGTGCCATTAGTTCATGAAAGCTAGCCATTTCCCAAAGGTGTGGTGAAAGTGCCATTAGTTCATGAAAGCTAGCCATTTCCCAAAGGTGTGGTGAAAGTGCCATAAGTTCATGAAAGCTAGCCATTTCCCAAAGGTGTGGTGAAAGTGCCATTAGTTCATGAAAGCTAGCCATTTCCCAAAGGTGTGGTGAAAGTGCCATAAGTTCATGAAAGCTAGCCATTTCCCAAAGGTGTGGTGAAAGTGCCATTAGTTCATGAAAGCTAGCCATTTCCCAAAGGTGTGGTGAAAGTGCCATTAGTTCATGAAAGCTAGCCATTTCCCAAAGGTGTGGTGAAAGTGCCATTAGTTCATGAAAGCTAGCCATTTCCCAAAGGTGTGGTGAAAGTGCCATTAGTTCATGAAAGCTAGCCATTTCCCAAAGGTGTGGTGAAAGTGCAATAAGTTCATGAAAGCTAGCCATTTCCCAAAGGTGTGGTGAAAGTGCCATAAGTTCATGAAAGCTAGCCATTTCCCAAAGGTGTGGTGAAAGTGCCATTAGTTCATGAAAGCTAGCCATTTCCCAAAGGTGTGGTGAAAGTGCCATTAGTTCATGAAAGCTAACCATTTCCCAAAGGTGTGGTGAAAGTGCCATTAGTTCATGAAAGCTAGCCATTTCCCAAAGGTGTGGTGAAAGTGCCATTAGTTCATGAAAGCTAGCCATTTCCCAAAGGTGTGGTGAAAGTGCCATTAGTTCATGAAAGCTAGCCATTTCCCAAAGGTGTGGTGAAAGTGCAATAAGTTCATGAAAGCTAGCCATTTCCCAAAGGTGTGGTGAAAGTGCCATTAGTTCATGAAAGCTAGCCATTTCCCAAAGGTGTGGTGAAAGTGCCATTAGTTCATGAAAGCTAGCCATTTCCCAAAGGTGTGGTGAAAGTGCCATTAATTCATGAAAGCTAGCCATTTCCCAAAGGTGTGGTGAAAGTGCCATTAGTTCATGAAAGCTAGCCATTTCCCAAAGGTGTGGTGAAAGTGCCATTAGTTCATGAAAGCTAACCATTTCCCAAAGGTGTGGTGAAAGCGCCATTAGTTCATGAAAGCTAGCCATTTCCCAAAGGTGTGGTGAAAGTGCCATTAGTTCATGAAAGCTAGCCATTTCCCAAAGGTGTGGTGAAAGTGCCATTAGTTCATGAAAGCTAGCCATTTCCCAAAGGTGTGGTGAAAGTGCCATTAGTTCATGAAAGCTAGCCATTTCCCAAAGGTGTGGTGAAAGTGCCATTAATTCATGAAAGCTAGCCATTTCCCAAAGGTGTGGTGAAAGTGCCATTAGTTCATGAAAGCTAGCCATTTCCCAAAGGTGTGGTGAAAGTGCCATTAGTTCATGAAAGCTAGCCATTTCCCAAAGGTGTGGTGAAAGTGCCATTAGTTCATGAAAGCTAGCCATTTCCCAAAGGTGTGGTGAAAGTGCCATTAGTTCATGAAAGCTAGCCATTTCCCAAAGGTGTGGTGAAAGTGCCATAAGTTCATGAAAGCTAGCCATTTCCCAAAGGTGTGGTGAAAGTGCCATTAGTTCATGAAAGCTAGCCATTTCCCAAAGGTGTGGTGAAAGTGCCATTAGTTCATGAAAGCTAGCCATTTCCCAAAGGTGTGGTGAAAGTGCCATTAGTTCATGAAAGCTAACCATTTCCCAAAGGTGTGGTGAAAGTGCCATAAGTTCATGAAAGCTAGCCATTTCCCAAAGGTGCGGTGAAAGTGCCATAAGTTCATGAAAGCTAGCCATTTCCCAAAGGTGCGGTGAAAGTGCCATTAGTTCATGAAAGCTAGCCATTTCCCAAAGGTGTGGTGAAAGTGCAATAAGTTCATGAAAGCTAGCCATTTCCCAAAGGTGTGGTGAAAGTGCCATTAGTTCATGAAAGCTAGCCATTTCCCAAAGGTGTGGTGAAAGTGCCATACGTTCATGAAAGCTAACCATTTCCCAAAGGTGTGGTGAAAGTGCCATACGTTCATGAAAGCTAACCATTTCCCAAAGGTGTGGTGAAAGTGCCATAAGTTCATGAAAGCTAGCCATTTCCCAAAGATGCTCTGAAAGTGCCATAAGTTCATGAAAGCAAGCCAATTCCCAAAGATGCTCTACAAGTGCCATAAGTTCATTAAAGCTAGCCATTTCCCAAAGGTGTGGTGAAAGTGCAATAAGTTCATGAAAGCTAGCCATTTCCCAAAGGTGTGGTGAAAGTGCCATTAGTTCATGAAAGCTAGCCATTTCCCAAAGGTGTGGTGAAAGTGCCATACGTTCATGAAAGCTAACCATTTCCCAAAGGTGTGGTGAAAGTGCCATAAGTTCATGAAAGCTAGCCATTTCCCAAAGATGCTCTGAAAGTGCCATAAGTTCATGAAAGCAAGCCAATTCCCAAAGATGCTCTACAAGTGCCATAAGTTCATTAAAGCTAGCCATTTCCCAAAGATTCTCTGAAAGTGCCATAATTTCATGAAAGCTAAGCATTTCCCATGTTTTAAAAGTGACATGATATCCTAACAAGTAACAGCTAGCTAAGCAAATAATTCTTCAACACTACTGCGTGATCTTCTACAGTATTTAAGTGGAGGTGCGGGGACTTGATATGCCCTCTTCATTAGGTTTCTCTGCACCTGGAATGTAAGCCAATTCCCACATTACATCCCTCTTTTCAAGCTGTCAGTTCTAACAGTGGTATTAGATGTCAAATGCAATTCATACTATACACACAGTTAATAAGAAAAGGAAAATATAGTCTCATTCAATGGGAAAAACCCCCAATATATTTGAATACTTGAAAATCATTTTATTCAGGTCACACATACACTTTATAATTTGTACTCACAAATATTGGAATAGGGGAGTGATAAAAAAGTTTAATAATAAAATGTGAGCCCTGTGGTACATAATGTAAAATCAGCCATTTTATGTGTTTGTTTCAATTACCCTTTTTTACTGTTAAATTTGGTATTGACATGGGACAATTGTTCAAAATATGGTTATTTTGACAAATAACGACAACAAAACAACAACAAATATTAAAATTTGGTTCAGAGCAATAAGTTGCGATGTGAAGCAATATAAACTGGCTCTCCAGAACTTTAAACTACACAGTGCAGTTGTTGAGGGTATCTCACAACTTGCCATTGATCCAGGGTATTCTAATGTTATGCCAAATGTTAACATTAAGTCTCAAATGATGATGTCCATATTTCAAAACCTTAAGAATTTTTATGTAAGGCCTAAAAAAAAAAGTTTGATTGGCCTAACATGACAAAAACAAATAGGGTAGGTCGGTCTGGATTTTTTTATTGATTTTTTTAAATCGCCTACTTTTCATCTTGATGGGGGACTTAAAATAGCCGAAAATGAAAGCTAAAAGTCAGAAACTTTAATAATTTGTTCAATTTTTATTTTTTTATTTTTTTTATTTTTTATTTTTAAATATTTTTTTTATTTTTTTATTTTTTCTCCCTCAAAATAATAAAAAATATTCAGGGTCAGCGATGTATTTAGGGTCGGTCGGGTTAGACCAATCAAACCTCTTTTTTTAGGCCTAAGATATGTTCCAATTAACATCAACAAAAATCAAATGTGCAAATGATCAACATTGCGGTCATCAATGAGTTGTGCTTGTTTTGTCAGAGCAATGAAACGTAGGTATTCATTGGATTGCTTGTTGCTGATTGCGTGTTCAACATCTGGTGATTTTTATTCGTTGGTTTATAGGGTTCCAAGAAAATTCTTAACATTTTTTAAATTCCGAGGTCTATAGTTCAAAACTGGACTTCCTCTTATTGGGATTCATCCCTCAGGAAAATTCTGTGGTACCAAAGTGAAATGTTCAGAATTTCATCAGTATTTGCTTAAAAATTGACATCTATGCCCACTGACCCCATATGAGACCTGTCACCACAAAATGAGCGTTAAGTCACCAGTGTGCATTGGGAGATATGGTCCAATAAACATGCCAAAAATCAATAGAAAACAAAGGAATTTTGCAACTTCAATTTGATTTTTGACAGGGAAAACATTGAGCAATTATGACATGTTGCATATCATTTTAAAGCGTGTTTCCTGATTATTTTGAATCTGGACAAACCACAAAATTAAATTTTCCGACTTAACTCTCATTTCGTGATGACAGGTCTCATATTTGATCACTTATGCAATGTTTAATAGTCATAGAAAAAGCAAAAAGGACATACATAAGATAGAACTTTGACAATCTATTCAAGGACAAATCAAATATTTGATAAGTTGTGTTCAATTGGGAGGTTTCTGAGCAAGCTTCTTTTTTGACCATGTGTTTAGTAATTGATTTCAAGTCAGACCATGAAACGTAAATGCAGTCAAAAAACAATTCCTTAATTCTTTTAGTAAAGCACATAACAAAAGTCCATCTCCAAATTGGTTAATTTGTCTTTCATGGTTACCATGGTAATATTGTTTTGATAATGGCCTCCTCGAGTTTGATGTGTATGCCTTAGAAACGAGCAAATTCTTTTCTTAACCGTGCAAATAAGCTTGTAGATCAATTTGTTTCCCTGTACAACTAAAACCTTTTATTAATTCAATTTTCCAACAACCCATCGAGTTGCCTTATACAAATGAAATTAGCCCTGTACTAGTGTTGTTTCTGCTCATACTCCTCCTCTGTGTACAGTACTCTTGTTATGACTAGATCAGATCAAATTGGCAAAAAGTGCATATTTTTGCACTGTGTTCATTTTCACATGCATCGTAATAGGTATATGCGAAAATAAAAATTTGCAAATATATTTTTACAGAATATTAGTCTATATTAAGGAAAACAAAATAGTGAATTCATCAACCCATGAACATTTGGCAAATTTGGCAAAATGAAAGAAGAAAGAATACACATACACACAAAATGACATTTTTAACAATAAACTACTTGTAACGATGAAACTAGGTTAATACACTATCGTGCGTTATTGCCAGTGGATGCAATATCGTATGAAGAACTGGGTTCTTTTCTTTAAGGATGTGACCTTATTACTATACAATTCCCAATCAATGAGATATTGGGTTACGATGCATAAAAAGAAAGAAAAAAGACGGACGTATGTATAGAGGGAATTGAATGATTATAGGTCAATAAATGTGTATGTGTTGTTTCGAGAGAAATTAGACAAATCAATGCATGCGCACATATCAACATTTGTGCAAGTTCATTGATTTTTCCTAATTTTTCGAGAAACAAAACATACGCATGTATTGACCTTATTCATACACGACACTATACAAATCAAAATTCACAATTTGAGCATATTTTTGATCTATGTAAAAATTAATAAAAACATGTTAACAAGTTTGTTAACACCCGCAGTGTAAATCGACGAACCCGCGATTCCTGAACAAAGAATCAAAGCAAGGCGCCCCACGCGCATTTGAACGGCGCACCTGGGGAGTACTTTTAATGCACTCTGCGTATTTTAGTTTCTTGCTTTCTGCTTGGTTTGACACTACTAAGAGTGTATGAATAACAAACAAATGAAGGCAATTGCCATTTAGAATGGGACATTGCTTTGTGACTTTTTGTTTGTTTTCTAAAAATGAAAGCGTGAAAAAGTGTGTGAGAGAGTGGCTATAGGGCTCACTCTGATATTGAAAGGATTGTAACATTTTAGGCAAAATCCACTTTCCCAGCCTTTGAATATCTTTGAACAACAGAATATGATCTGTATAGTTATGTTTCCTTACCTGAGATAGAAAACTCTTGAAATTCATGTTTCTTTATTTTAGTTGTCTTCCTGATCACAAATTGATTATAAGATGGAATAGTAGAGGGCATGACATTTGTGACCCGTCACGTCGTAATGGACATGTTGGTGGCCCAAGTCAAATCTGAGTTATTGGTAGCACTTGAAAGAGCATAATTAAAGCTTTGAAATTATACCATGTTGAAGGTAAATGGACTTTGTAATCAAAAGATATGATTTGAAGAAGCCAAAGTTGTTCTATTATTTTCAAAACTAGGTTTGCCGACAACATGTCCTTTTTGACGCGACTGGTCACATTTGTACAATGGTATAAGAGTGCACACCACCAAAAAATATTTTGCATTCTGGCAATACCCAGCAGTGTTTGAAATTAAGATTGACCCCACCATAAGTCTAAATATAACATCCTAGAAAAGGTAAAGGTGCTGTAAATATACCTAAATGTTTCATAATTTGGCATTTGGTTATTTTCTCTACATTAGGCCCCAAATCTCTAGCTTTTTCTTGAATAGTATCATTTTACACAATTTTACTGTTTACACTAATTTAGAGCTAAAATCCCTGATCTTAGGATATAGGCAGCCTGTCGTACCTAGGATTGATATTATTGGCCCGTAGCGGGGAAAATGCTGGTTACCCCCACAAAAATGATTGTTTTTAAGCCAAAGACATCTTGATCTTCAATAAAAACAATGATTTGAATGAACCAGTTTGCTCTAAAGGTGAAAAAATTAACGCCAGCTTGACCTCTTAACCACACAAAGCAATTGAGAACTGATTTGGTGGTGTGGGACCATAAACAGTGCGTGGGGTTAACTTGTTAATGACGTAAATAGTATACTGGTGCTTGTTTGTGCCAAACACGTGGGAGGTGTATTCAGGAGGCCCGGATTAGTCTTATAAGTCATCTTCAAACACATAGAACCAAATTAACTAAATGATGTCATCTTTGCTGTGTGATGGATGAACAACAACAACTTGCTATTACAAAAATTCAATACCCTCTAAGATTGAAGATAAGCCCAATTGATGTTGTTGTCATGTGAGTTGTTTGCCTGCGAGGTCATCACCACCTGTAGATGATAGTAAACAAATCACAAATTGATATAGTAGGAGAGGAGCTGACATTGTGCAATGCTGAGGAAATGTGGTGGGGTTTTTTAAACTTGAAAATGGTGAAATGTACGTTAATGCATCAAGTACACCAATTTACCCTTGCATTTATAATTGAAAACCATCAATTCATGTTTTGTGTGGGGTCATTGCCTAAGGAGAATTAGTAAACAAATCACAAATTAAGATGTGTTAGCAAAGGATTTGACAATGCTCAGACATTTTGTGTCTGTTAAACGTGACATAAATAATATATTACTACTGTGTAGATCATTTCCTCTCTCAAGATTGAAAACATGCAATACAATTTGTCTGGCATTATTAATTGTAGCAGTAAACAAGTCAAAAAGTGATGAATGGGGATTCTACACATTGCCTGAAATACCGAGCTGTGTAAACTTGGCAATGATGAATGTGGTGTACTGAATTGATGGAAATATAATTGTAGGTATAAGCCACTGTGACAGAAAATAGTGTTGTTTAGGTCAATTTCAATGATGGAAATCGTGTTAGAAGTAAACTAAAATGATGGAAATAGTGTTGTAGGTATCAAAAATAATAATGGAAAGTGTCATTGGTAAACTAAAGTATGGTTGCAGGTAAAACAAGCTAGAGGCAACCTTGTCAATCCCTTGCACCAGTCAAGAACTGTAAAATTCTAGCTATTTACTGTTATCTTTGTGAATCTACCATGTCTAGCGGCTTGACCTGGTAGGGTTTGTTGGAATTGCTTATTCTACTAATGCTTTTTTTAGCTTCTAGTCTTTAACCCCCTGAGAACTACCTGACGATTGGTCAGAAAGACGGATACATGATTTATTGCACCAATGAGAGACATTGATAGAATAATTGTGTTCCTGGTATAGATAGAGGGAACTATTTCAGAAGCAGTATTTCAATTGGTTGTTCATATGAGTATATCTTGGAATAAACCAATCATAAACATTGTTAAATAGGTAGGTAGTGCCCACAGGATTAAGTGTCATTTCAGTTTCAGTTTTTCAGTTTTCATTTCACTGATGTTACCTACTCCTGTGGCTGTAATCTACTATAATAAAAACATGCACTGTTTTGCCCCAAATAATTGGACAAAGTAACGACAATATACATCTTACTAAAAGCATCTGGAAGTTAATTTTGCCAACTAGATTGTGCTAAGTGCAAGCCCTTGCAATTGATTGCCTTTTTAACCCCAGGGATCAAATAGATACTAGCATGGGAAAGTAAAGTAGTCTTGTCTCACTTTATGGGTAGGTAGAAGTGATTGGCAAGCACTGCAGAATATAACAAGGAATCGATAAGTCTGAGTTGTGCGAATATACATCATCATTGTGAGGGTGCTCTACATAAGGGTTATTATATTGTATTAAGATGTTTGATCCAATTTTTATTTTCTGTTTCTAATACTATGTGAAGATACATCATAAAACAATCCAACATTTGAGTCATAATACTCCAGTGGTTCTCATGAAATAAAGAACATCCAAATCTTTTGGCGATAATTCACTACTTTTTTGCTTATAACCTCTAAAAAGAAACATTTCTTGAGTCTAAAACAATGTTTGAGGTAATTTGAAAAGATTGTGCTCTCTTTTGATATCTGAATCTCAATATTGATGGTTGATGGGGAAAAAGCTTTATTGATTGGGTTATCCACCTGTAAGATTTTCATTTTTTTTAAATTTATAGTTGATTAATGTATTAGGAAAATCAGTTATAACGTTTAGTACAGAAAGCTATGTGACATATACTTTTTTGTTGCCTATGTCTATCCAGCATATTTCATATTACAGTTACCCCAGAGATGGGAAATCAATATGAAACTAATGTGTAATAAGAATGGCACTTTCACAGTTAATTTAGAACAACATTTAAAGAATATAGGGCCAATGCATTGGATCATGATTTTTACCTTTCGGTGAAAGCAAAAGTTTGATGAAAGTGCATGCAAAAAGATTTACAAAAATGTAGTGTTATTGGGTGAATACATTATTGAGGCATTCTGTGGGAGCAAAAACACAAAGGTGAAAACTATATATGGTATCTTTAGCTGGAAGAATGTGCATTTGTAAAACAATATGAGGTTATTAATAGAGAGTGATTCTAAGAAGCTTGGTTTTAACAACCTTACATATGTGTTAGCTCTGAAAAGTGAAGCCCCCCACCCTGCCTCAAGTTGTTTTTCTTCTACCGTACAATCCAAACAGTTTATCCATTTTTCTGTGTTTGTGTTTCTATCCTCAGATGGCCGGTGTAACGAGAGAAAAGTGCCTGTCCATCATCGAGAAATATGAGCCGTCAGCGGAGGGACGGGAAATGGGACATCTTGGGATTGATGGTAAGTGGAAGTCATCGTCTGCTTAGTCGTCATTTGCGTAGCCCTCATACATTGTGTTTGTGTCAGATCTACTTAAGAATGATTTAAGAAAAAGAAAAACAATTGATATGACAACGGTTTGACAGGAAGTGCATGTTGTTTTTGTCTAAACTATTCTATTGCTGTATGATTATAGTATAGTCAGTTTTGCTATAGTTATAAAAGGCATTAGTAGAAGAATTACCTCAGTCAAATCTTGTCAAATTTAGAGTTAACGAAAATAAGAAATTCTTTACCTCCCTTTTGTAATGGCAACTTCATTATATGCTGCACTGGGTATATATTTGTAACACATACTTGCGATTATTATGTATATCAGGCTTTTTAACGGTACAATAAAATTATGTATTGAATATTGTTCAACCAAAGTACCCAGATGCAACCAATATTCTAAACATATTGTCGACCAATATTCTCTAGTTTCATACCCATATTTGTTTGAATATTCATCTATACAGTAGGGCCTTGGCCTTATGCAACTTTAGCATTTTTCAGCATGCACTGAGATTATTTTTTTAGTTTTTATCGCGAATATATGTAGATGTGTTATCAGCTCAATGAAGCAGGCTTACGAGGGGCACCGCTACGAAAACAACTAGTTTGTAAAATGGTAAAGCAGAGATTTGCTTCTTTAAGCATAAAAGTGTGCATTATATGTTAGAAAAATAATTATCGAGCCCAACTTTTGTAATTATATAGAACAAAACACCACACTTATGACAAAAACAAATAAAAACCGCAATCTCTCAACATGCACTTTTTAAAATTCGCGGCGATCGAAAGTCCCAGTGTCGATGATGTCATAGTTATACAATGCACATGCGCACATTTTAGCACCGATACTCATGACGTCATCGACACCGGGACTTTCGATCGCCGCAAATTTTAAAAATTGCCTGTTGAGTGATGGCAGTTTTTATTCATTTTTGTGACTAGTATGGTGTTTTGTTTTTATGGGTAAAAGCCTGATATAAATAATCATTTGTTTTCAGGTGATACAAAAATATATTGCACAAGCTATACAAATATTGCACGAGTCGGAGACAATATCATATAAATATAGACCAGAAATATTTGTCGGTACCCAGAAGAATAATAACTATTAATTTGCTCTTTCTGACTGCTTAGATGATAAATGTAATCTCCCTATTTCCTGCTCAGTTGATCTGACAATAAACAAAACCTACACAATATCATCTTTTTCATCTGACTATTCATAAAATCCCCTATTTCCTGTCTACTTGATTCTGATCTATTGAAAAAGTAGTAATTTCCCCGCAATTTCATATTAACGCATTGCTGATTTTCAGCCATTTCGCTTGTTTCTAAATTTCTATTTGAAAGTCAATTGCATAGATTTATACACAAAATAAATATATTCATGTGTTTTTATTTTTACACGGTAGCTGCTTGGAGCACGAAAATTAATGTAGCGCGAACATTTCCACATATTTGATTTCGAATCTGATCAAACGATAAATGAAACCCTTAACATTCCTATCTAACTGGTAGTGCTCTTAGGATCATGAACAAATTTCCCACTATTCCCAATTGAGTTTGCACATTATTCTTTGTATTGTTCATGTCATTCAGAATTAATAACTAGGTGGTACTGATCAGAACTATAGTTTTGTCAGTTTCAAATTGGTGAGAAATATGCATTTTTATCTCTCTGTGTGCAAAAGTATTTATCCAACCGCACACTCACAATTTTGGACATATAAATACGATTTTGGCCACACCCACGCGTCATACATTTAATGCACATTATGGTTGTCAAGTTCATGTTTGCTCACACCCTTCTGTTTTAATTTGCTCACCAATTTGGAGCTTATCAAAATATAGCATAATAATAATCTTGATAACATTTCTGTTTTACAGGTTTTACAAACTACCTCTTAGCTGAAGAGTGTGACATCTTTGATCCTCAACACCGGCGAGTCTGCCAAGATATGACACAGCCGTTATCACATTACTTCATAGCTGCATCTCACAACACGTAAGTGATAGATACTAAGATCTCATCCAAAAAGCAGGATCCGAGAAACACTCACGCCTAGAAAGGGCGTACACGTGCATACATGTTGCGCCTGAATAGTTACGTCACTGTCTGGAGGAAGGAATATAGAGTATAGTGATTATACCATAACATCTTCGCTAAGCAAATTGTGGGGATCATCAATCAAACCCTGACATTATGCCTATATATATATATGCAACGATGGAAATACCACATGACTTTCCACCCGGGGTAGACCAACCCTTCGTCGACCAACCCTTCGTCGACCAACCCTAAGTCGACCAACCCTAAGTCGACCAACCCTAAGTCGACCAACCCTAAGTCGACCAACCCTGGGTGGACTACAATAGCGCCCTCACGGGATAAACCGCATAATACTGTTTAAAAAACACCTTAGAAACTATATTCATTCTAAATTATATGTTAAAAATCTCAGGATCATTCTAAAACAACCCCGGGACTGTCCAGCCCCGGGACTGTCCACCCAGGGACTGTTTCTAACCCTAAACCTAAACCTAACCCTAACCCTAACCCTAGTCCACCCAGGGTTGGTCGACTTAGGGTTGGTCGACTTAGGGTTGGTCTACCCCGGGTGGAAAGTCATGTGGGTATTTCCATTGCTGCATATATATATAGTATATTTCACTTCCTCTGGACAATGCTGTAATTAGCATGGCACAACATTTACGCTCGTTTATGCATTTTCCATCTTTCTACACATCTGTGTATATGCGAGCACCTCCAGTAGGTATATACATGTGTTTTTCTGTCTCATGGAATTGAAATAGTCTTTAAATACCTTGCCCTAAGCAACAAAGGCTATAGAAGATGTGGAAAAAGACAAAGGCGAAGGATGAATCGAGAAATATTTAGGAGGCAAAGAAAGTCACAGGAAGGCATATTCCCTAAAGCGCTTCCAATGTATTCTTAATTTTAATCGGCTATTGCTTGCGTACTAGTTACACCCCATATAAAAACTATTACATTTCAAAGATTGTATTCCAGCTGCACAATTTATCAGAGGGGAGACATAAGATAAATGTAATAGCTCAGCTTAATCAGACTATCACACTATATGATCCATCTCATCACTTAGCATCTCATCCTCAGTACACAGCATTGTAGACATACTGCTAAAATTATCAGAATAACTTCCTACTATAAAAGTAGAAATTTTCACGCCATATAATTTGTGCACTTTTCTCAAACTAAAAAAATTGTCTGAAAATTAAAATGCAAGAATAGTTTCCCAAGTTTGCATTTGTATGTAAAAGGAATGCCAAATCATACATTTTAACAAGACACGCATTTGTTATGAATTTGGCAGAATGTAAAAATTATGCCCGCAAAAATTACTGTTTTTATAGTCCTAAGTAAAGAGAACAGCGCGATTGATCCAGTAATTTGATATGACAAGAGATGTCTGTCTGCTATTTTGGCATAGATACAATCAGTAATATGATACTACATCTACAATATTTGCGCTATAGGGTACGTAGTCTATATGTAAATAGTCAAATCAGATTTAGTGTTAAGTGGTGAGCTGTTGAATGAATACGTATCAGAGATGCAACTATCGATCCTTTTAGGTACGTAGAATTCCAAGTATCTTTTCATCTCAAAATTGGTACATTCACAAAAGTTTGGTCCAATTCAAGGTTTGGTATCATTTTAAAGCTTTGAGTGTCCACTATCAATTCAAGGTTTGGTATCATTTTAAAGCTTTGAGTGTCCACTATATTTTGTTGATTTAGGCACAAAAATATAAATATTGCATATATGTTTGCTATGAGGAGGTCATAGTTCAAATTAATACCCTGAAACAATTAATGTATAATTTTTTTTTTTTACCAAATAGCACATTGATTTGAATTAGCATAGGAGCAGTTGAATATCATAAAAAGTTTAGATAAGCAAAATGAGCACACAATCGACATATCGTTGCTGTTCTGTCAAAACCTCATATGTTTTTCTGGCGTGTATAAAGTAACCTGCCCTACGGTTATGCATATGAAGTATTGCTTTATACATGTTAAGGGGCAAGAGCATTTACAAGGTGTTGATAGATGTATTTTTGGCATTTTAACATGTTTAGAGCAGATTGCCTAAAGGTTTTATTTTATACATGTTGAAGGGTCAAATGGAGATACAAGAATTGAACAGAACAGTGACATACATAACGTTAACTACATTCACTTATGGTGTCTTTGAACATGTCTTTAAACATAGCCATGTTAGTAACCAATCAACTAGTTTTAAGACTTTGATTTCAGATCAGAAGATGAAACTATTATCAATTTGTTGTCAGAAATAACAAATTACATAACAATCATATGTATAAGAGGAGATTTTTAAAAGTAGAAATTATGATTATTTTTATTGCTTTGGTCAAGTTTCACAGACCAGTTATAAGTAGACCTTTTGATTTGTGAATACTTTTGTTCAACAGATATTTAACAGAAGACCAGTTGAAAGGTCCGTCCAGTGTCACTGCCTACGTCAGTGCATTACAAAAAGGCTGCAGATGGGTGGAATGTAAGTACACACTACTAATTGAAGAAAGAACTAAATCAAAGACTTTTTTGCCAGTATATAGGCCTACTAATTTATTTTGTTATGTTATACTGTTGAACTTTGCCTGGAAACTGACCTAATATAATACAGTCATCACAATAAGTAACTGACCAGGTAATAAACATGCTGATAACTCTAAAAGTATAACTCCTACATAAACATATTTAATTATAAAGTTGTTGAGAAATTTCTCTTCTTGAATTTGAGATATTACACGCTAAGAATGGTCGATTAATGAGGAGGTTACGATCCCAAACGTTAGGGCAAGTCTGATTTTCATTTTAACATTTTCTTTTCAACACGGGAAGAGTGTGACAGTTAAAGCGTGTGTGCCGTATTGATCAACCGTAACAATGCCACCGGCCGACTATCCAACAACCACCATCGACGGGTGAATTGGCACTACCACTACCAGTAATCAATAATTTGCCGGTCTGAGTCCCCGTGTTGAAAATGAAAATGTGAAAATGAAAATCAGACTTGACAGTACATTTGGGATTGTAACTTCCTTAATAATCAGCCATTCTTAGCGTGTAATATCTCAAATTCAAGAAGAGAAATTTCTCAACATGTTTATAATTTAATATGTTTATGTAGGAGTTATACTTTTAGAGTTATCAGCTCATTTATCACCTGGTCAGTTACTTATTGTGATGACTGTATATGGGTAATTCCACAGGGAAATCACTTGTTTTATGAAATTTGATTATCAGCATATGGATTTGATTGGGTAGGGAATTCACTACTGATTCACATTTTCAGTTAGTTGCAAAGGCAAACTATTCCAGGGATTGAATAAAAACCCATACCATTATATTTACACTTTAATGAATATTTATCCATCTTGAGTTTTCTCATATGATTTTATAATTCTTATATATAGTGGGTGTGGTTTGGATGTTAACAGGCAATTTGATTGTTTTTGGCTGATTTTCAGCCAAGTCCCACTATATTTCATGAGACCGATAATATATAGTTTAGGGCAGGGCTTAATTCAGACATTAAAGTGCATATGGTTATCGCGTTAATATGTTCAAGAGCACCCTACACAAAGTTGCAGGCGGATGCGTCGTGCGTATAACGCTACGTTCCGTGTGTGCGTGTGTTAAAGAACGCGATTATTTGAACCAGGAGCTAGCTGGTGAACAACTCTAAATATAAGATAGCTCTGTGAGTATATTTGGGCATATGTTGCATATCATTTGTGTCAAGATAATGGATCTATGGAGCCCAGTAGTATCACAAATGTTTACCCAGTCTCTCCCTGTCTGCCTGTCTCGTTCATTCAAACATCAGAAGAATTACCGAGCAAAAAAGTAATAAACAGAAACCAATTTTGAAATTTGAAACTGTTGTGTTATTATATGTATGCATTCATCATATTGGTACACAGTCATTTTCTTACACCTGGCATCATGCTTACTCTGCCAGTAACTATATGGGTACTGTATGCTTAGTACCTATATGGGTGCTGTTAGAGTACCAGTGTAGTACCACCGTTCATCGTTTTGCACTAACAGTTGTTATCAAATAGCATGTGAAAATTAGGTTGGGTTGATGTGTAGGTAGTGTTTTTTCCTTCTATGAAGGGAATATTTCAATTACAATTTTTTGGGGATTCATAATTAATTAAGTAGTGATGAGGTTTGTATAAGATTTTAAGAAAATAAAGGACAACGAATCCAGGGATCACTGTGGAGACTGCAATTTTTGTTTTTGTTTAAAAGTATGTAAACCACCTTAAAGTTGGACCCAGACCCACTTGAATCAAATTCCCGCCAGTGTTCTAGTCATAACCGGGTCCGGATGAGTCTATACTATTATGGAATTTGTTCCATGGGATTAACACACTAAAATGTTAATTTTTATTGTAGTGGACTGCTGGGACGGTGCTAATGGTGAACCCATCATATATCATGGGCACACGTTAACATCAAAAATATCCTTCAAAGCCGTAGTAGAAGCCATCAACCAACATGCATTTGAAACATCAGAGTAAGTGGAATTTCTTCTTGAGGAGGGGGGGGGGGGGTCACTCCTGTATAAAATGTGTAAGCATCCGTGGGAAATGCACTCTCAGAAACCACTCTGATGCAGAATTTTAAAAGAAGAAGAAAAAGTGACCTTTAACACTTACAGCGCCCAACCAAGATAGCCACCAATTAGTGGTGCAAAATTCTGCAGCATATTTACTAGTGAGAAAACTAAATTCCGATAAATTATTAAGGACCTCTAGATTGATTAAACTAACAATTTTGAATGAATGTAATGCCTACATACTGAAATTATGTCATGATCAAGGCCTGATACATCTCAGAGTACACCATAATAAGTAGCATACATGCTGCCCGGGTGCCGTAAGTGTTAAGATTTTGCCACATGAAAAATACCTTCTAAGCGATACAAAGTACTTCTGTTTACTAAAAGCAGTGATAGCAATTCATAGTTGAGCGGTCCCACAACCGAAACATATGTATTTTTACATGAAGTGCTTTCTTAAATGTACAAACACACAAAGATGTCCAACATATGCGCTCCAATATGGCATCTGTACAAGACAACAGATCCTTAAAGTTGACTGAGTTCTGTTTTTTGATATTATGCATTTTCTATTTTTTTAGAAATAGACTTTCAAGACAATGTCTTTTTAGCACAATTGAACAAATGTTGTTAAAATAAATGGATTGTAGTACAGCTGCTACAACAATGCAGACATTGTACATTTGTGTGTGCAGTGCTCAACTTACCAGGTAATAAATATGCTCAGAACTATAGTTCCAACATCAAATTATAAAATTATGGATTAATTGCTCCTCTTTAATTTGAGATATGTTTGCAAAGATCAGTTTACAAATAAGAACACTACACCAAAAAGAATAATACAAAGTGCAATTTTTATTGTCACTCTTGGGTTTTGAACATGCAGGATGTGTATGAGCCGTATGGATCAGTTAAAAGCATCCCTGATCCCCATCTTACTATCAACCAGCGAGTTGTCACTTCCAGTTAATCAATACTCGGCCTATTGCTGCACAGAAGCTGTGTGTAGAAACACAAAATGGGAAATTGAAAAATAGACCTTTAGTTAATCTCTATGTGTTAATCTTTATGTGTAAATATCCCAAATTAAAGAAAGTTATTTCTTGTCAATTGATATTATTTACAAAGGAGCTATAGTTTTGGACTTATGGGCATATTTATTACCTGGTACGTTTCTTTTTGATGACTGTATATGCATGAACCATACCAAAGATACAGTATCATTTTCATGCTGGAAAAACAACAGGTTTTTTTCTTCTTTAGCATCCTCCTTTATTACCTAGCATACAAAACATATACAACAACAACAACAGAAAAACACAAAACGCCCACACACATACTATGACTTGTGCATGTAATCAGTCACATTGTTACACGTGAATGTTTACCTAGACGTGCCTAGGCACTCCCATTTATTAAAATGAGCCAATAATTTGTTTTTATTATAACCAATCCTGTCATCAATCTTGATGAACATTTATATATTTCGAATACAGACTGATGGTTGTGGAATGTTTTTTATAGTATTTGCATGTATAAATAAATAACACACACAAATAACAACAGTTTCTCCATTATTCCCATTAGTCGAATTTGATTTGTGATGATTACTTCGTGAACAAAACTGGTATACAAACCGGATTTAATAAGGCCATTAACATGATTGATTATCAGATATCAAATCTATTTTTAACCATCAATATTGTTTTATCTTTATTCCATAGTTACCCTGTAATTTTATCAATAGAAAATCACTGTAGTGTGGAACAACAGCAAGTGATGGCACATTATATTAAGACAGTGTTTGGAGGTGAGTATACCAAACAGGTTATTCAATATAATGAGATGGCGTATAATCTTGACAAGCAGTGACAGTGCCAGCATCACTTTTTTGGGGTGGGGTGGGGCTAGAGCTGACTGAGGGGGAAAGGATCTTGACTAGCAAGTGAGAAGGGGAGGGCGCAAGGATCATGATGGGGGTGGGGGGCATTTATCCAAAAGAAAATGAGTAATGGAGAAAAAATAAATGATGAAGAGGAAAACAAAACTATGGTTCAATGGCTTTCAGTAATAAATGGCTACGTTAAGAACAGAGAAAACCCTGTGAACAAAGATGAAGAGGGCTCAAGGATCATGATGGGGGGGGGGCATTTATCCAAAAGAAAATGAGTAATGGAGCAAATATAATTGATGAAGAGGAAGACAAAACCATGGTTCGATGGCTTCCAGTGATAAATGGGTATGTTCAGAACAGAGAAAACCCTGTGAACAAAGATGAATGGATCTATACTCTCAGTAAGGGTATTTTTACAAGTAAATCACAAAACATCAACAAACTTCAAGGAGTTAATTCACCCGGCAAGCTATGGAGCAATACGATTAGTAGGTGTAGATTACATTGCTATTATGATTAAACATTATTCCTTAGATGAGCATTTCATTGTATGAGATTGTAGTGATAGCTTGCCTAGTCTAGCATATTCATGAATTTTACTTTCAATTTTATTTTAATATTTTTGCAGACAAACTTTACACAGAAGATATTGATGAAGAAGCACAGTACCTACCTTCCCCGCAACAACTCAAATGTAGACTTATTATTAAGGTATGTAAACTAAGTAGTTATAAAAGTTAGAATATATAGCTTCACAGAAATAGTGTTTGGCGATACCAGGCCGGCAATCTACGCATGCAGCATTTGGGTTTGCGCTGTCGTTCTCCCCTTTTGTGTACGGTATTAGTAAAATTATTATTCACCAACTGAAATTTGTCCATATCCATGGTGCAAGTGCCCTCTAGGCCGCGGTCCACAACAAAAAGTTGCCCGATCTTTGTTGAGCCCATTGAAAATACATTAGAAGCTCAACTTTAGCAGGCCGCGGCACTCATTCTTTTGGACGCAGCGCATGGGTCGAAAGTAGCCCAATTCTGTAGCCTAACTGCTGGGTTGGCAACACTGGTACTCATAATCCATTTGTGTTTCCTTTTTATACCACCTTCAGGGCAAGAAATTGTCAGCAGACTACCAAGAGGAGGATCAAGGTGAAGTGACAGATGAGGATGAGGGAGGGGATAGTGATAGGAGGAGAATGAAAAAGGTAAGTAGGTGGTGGGCAAAAAAATTATGATTGCAAATGTCATTGTGCCTAAATTTACCAAATAAATAACGGCTACATTCAGAGCATCATAAAGTCTTATATTGGATTATGTCATGTTGTTTATAAGACGATTATAAATTCTATTTTTTTTTAGAATTATTGTAGGACAGTGAAGTCATCACAACACCTTCAAATACAGTGTATGAGGCCTCCATCATCACAGCAGAAAACATCAACAGTTTATAAAAAAAAATGATATTTTTCAACCAACTCTACATGCATCAGTTATTTTGTGTTCTAAAGTGTTACAACATTTGTTAAGTCACATACAATCATATGTTTTATCTGTTGCTAATGCAGGTGTCAATTTGATTCTTCAACCTACCCTCCCCAATCCTTCATTCGTATTCTCCTTCAGAAAGAAATAGGTCAAGATTCATCCTTCCTTGCTGTTTCTATAATACTATCTGGGTGAAGATGAATAAAGATGAAAAATATGAATTCACCACATCAAGTAATAGAAGACCAACATTGTAAAATCCATCAGTAGCGGAAAACATGGTATTACTTTAGATGGTTTTGGAGAATGTCCCATTTCTGTATATGAATATCAAGTTTAGACCTTCTTTGTGCGCACTCATACTCAAGTGTTATCGTATCATTAATCATATTTTTAAAGGCGTGGATTGATGGATTTGACTTATGACATCGGCTGATATATATATGTCTTCTGGCAATGAGTAATATCTGATTGATGGTAATTCGGTGGGAAATCTTTTTGTCATATACACCGTATAATTTGTTAAAAATAGATCATGTTGGTATAAAATTGAATAAAGCTTTGCATTGATGGCTGCATCAGCATAAGGAATTATGTTTGAAATTAATGGCCAGTATGTGTCCCAATAAGGAAAGATTTGAAGATAAAGTTCATGGTTAATTTCATTTATTCATAGAACTCATGTTTGTTTGCCTTTTTCTCTCCAGGAGGGTTTCAAGAAAAGGGTGTTAATACGAGAGCTTTCTGACTTAGTTGTTCTATGCAAATCTGTACGTTTTGAAGATTTCCACGAAGCCTCTACAAATCGTAAGTGCATTACTAATTTGACATGTTCTAGTATTTTGCAATAGGTCTCCATTACCCCATATACCACTTATTATTATTATTAGAATATGTCCTGTGTGGTTTTGTAGGAGTTGTAAGACCATCCTCCATTTCCAGATTGTAGATCCTAT
This sequence comes from Ophiura sarsii, assembly GCA_035610835.1. Lineage (NCBI taxonomy): Eukaryota > Metazoa > Echinodermata > Ophiuroidea > Amphilepidida > Ophiuridae > Ophiura > Ophiura sarsii. The sequence continues at coordinate 13,805,459 of CM069443.1, forward strand.
AGTACACCAAAGTATAGATAGTGAAACTGAGTCATCAGTAAGCGTTGCAGAGATAGCCTGATTAGTTAAGGAGAGAAAAGTAGTTTTAATCAACAATATATGTTTCTACCACTTCCCACAACCATAACCACATAGAAATATTTGTCAAAGTATAAATCCAGTATTTGAAATCTATATGGACCGCCACAAATGTATGCTTTCAATTATACAGTCGTCTACCAAGCAATAAATTGTAGACAACAATGATTCCCGGCAACACAAGTATTGCTTGGATTATTATCATAGATAGGTTAGAACATGTATGATGATGTCTCAGTGGATGGTTTATTTATCAAGTCTCAACACAGGGCTACTTGACCAAAGTACTTGAGACTTTCAATAATAGCTTAAATGCATGTAAACAAGTCAGGAAGCACTTGCTTAAAATACAATAGCAAAGTTCAAAGTTCTTAGTATTAATGGATTGGAAATCATCCCAAATCTGTCTGTGTTTTATTGTCTAGAGACACTAAGCTACTTTGTAGATCAGGTCAAGTCTCGGCCATAAGGGCTTCTTGACAGAAAAACTTGGCCGTTTAATAACAGCTGATATTCATGTAAAGCAAGTCAGGAAGCACGCACTTGAAAGTATAGTTCAAGTTTTCAGTATTAATGGATATATTTTTAGTGTTTAGAGACACTAAACTACTTGGGTCAAGTCTCAGCATATAAGGGCTTCTCGAAAGACAAACTTCATCATTTAATAATAGCTGATAGTATTCAAGTGAAGCGAGTCAGGAAGCACTTACATTGAGATCTAATAGTTTGGTTCAATGGTTATCAGCTTAATAGATTGGAAACAATATACCCTTTTGTGCACTTTTTTGAGTGTCTGAACACGTCAAGCTACTTCACAGGGAAGTTTAGCTGAAATGCATGTAAAGAAAGTAATGAAAAACTTTATTCAAGATCTAATACCGCTACCCCTGGTAGGAGATATCTCAGATGCAGGCTACAAGTGCTCCTTGATCCCTTTTGAAATAAGATCAAGGGGCCTCATAACAAAATCTAATAAGACACATCTGAGAGGTCTCCTACGAACCCTAAAGTGCACCGTTAAATACACAGCTCTAAAAAAAACATTTTGAAAAAAAGAGTCTGATGTCTTCTTCTTTTTCCATTTTCCAATCAAGACACGAACGGGATTGAAAGTTACCAACTTTATATAGGTCCTCAGAGCAGCAGGTCTGTCACGACCAGCTCACCTCCCTTTTTAAATGTTTTTTTTATATTGATTGTTGTGCAAAAGTGCTTTTTGTAACACCTTGCCTGGTGGTCAGTATAGGCCCAGTTGCCTTGGTTTTTAATGTTCTCATCTTTATTGTATATGTGGTTATTTGACTGAATAAAGATGATTTAATAAATATCAGATTGTGAATGTTTTTCCCCCTCAAATTTTAAGACATCCTCTTTTCAAATTTCATGATTCCCATGCCACTCCCCCCTTCCACCAAGAAATCTGGCTTTGCTTTGCCATAGATGGCTACATGGGATGGTATAGCTACTGCAGTGTCTCTCTTTTTCATGGTTCCACCTTAATACGGGTGGGGGGGGGGGGGGGGGGGGGGCAGTCAAACATTACACTGTAAGCATGAAAGACCAAGGTATAATAATGGTTAAAAAGGTATAATAATGTTTTTATATCATATATATAATATAATATAAAGCAGTTTACCAACCCACAGTGTTTACAATAGACACCAATAAGGTGGGGTTTTTTTAGGGGGTGTGTTACCTGCAAAACGCGGTGAGGGGATGTGCATACTTACAGCATGATACATTATGTTCCCATTCCCTTAACACTTTTGGATCTGTGATTTTGATATTTCGCCAGTAATAAATCATCTAAAGATGTGTCTATTTTCCACTATGTGGTCCAATTAAAAGACTGCAAAAGACACAATTATGCCCCAATGGCATAAACTAACCTTCATGACCCTGAAAGTGGACCACATAGTCAGTGGTTGACAAAATCTTAGCTGATTTATTACCGGCAAAATGTCAAAATCTCAGGTCCAAAAGTGTTAAGGGAGTGGGAACATAATGAATTGACTGCTTCCAACTTTATCTTTAAGGTTTCAAGAGAGGTTTGTGATACAAACACAACCATAACTTTACTGAAACTCTATAGAATATATCTTGTGTCTTTAAAACTTGCGTCTCAACAGCATCCATCTATTTGTTCTATTTGATTGCAGACAAGTACTGGGAGATGTGTTCATTCAGCGAGGGCATAGCCAACAAGTTCTCCAATTTGTGCGGAGAGGAGTATGTGAATCATAACAAGAGGTTTATATCGCGTGTGTATCCTAATCCAAACAGGGTGGATTCTAGTAACTACAATCCACAAGACTTGTGGAACTCAGGATGTCAAATAGGTAGGAGGCAGAATTGTATGCCTTTTTGTTATTGGTTAATTCTGGAGAATCTGATTTGTTTCAATTATATTTATAAGCAGGTGATTGTGCTTTTATCAACTGCAAGCCCTTGTGTCAGAATCTGCCAATACTTTGCCAAACCCCATATATTCACACAGTGAGAGGGTTACGCATTTGTCAGAATCTGCCAATACTTTGCACAAACCCATATATTCACACAGTGAGAGGGTTCCACATTTGTCAGAATCTGCCATTACTTTGCCAAACCCCATATATTCACACAGTGAGAGGGTTCCACATTTGTCAGAATCTGCCAATACTTTGCCAAACCCCATATATTCACACAGTGAGAGGGTTCAACATTTGTCAGAATCTGCCATTACTTTGCCAAACCCCATATATTCACACAGTGAGAGGTTCCACATTTGCCAGAATCTGCCAATACTTTGCACAACCCCATATATTCACACAGTGAGAGGGTTCCACATTTGTCAGAATCTGCCATTACTTTGCCAAACCCCATATATTCACACAGTGAGAGGGTTCCACATTTGTCAGACTCTGCCATTACTTTGCCAAACCCCATATATTCACACAGTGAGAGGGTTCAACATTTGTCAGAATCTGCCATTACTTTGCCAAACCCCATATATTCACACAGTGAGAGGTTCCACATTTGTCAGAATCTGCCAATACTTTGCCAAACCCCATATATTCACACAGTGAGAAGGTTCCACATTTCTCAGAATCTGCCAATACTTTGCCAAACCCCATATATTCACACAGTGAGAAGGTTCCACATTTGTCAGAATCTGCCAATACTTTGCACAACCCCATATATTCACACAGTGAGAGGTTCCACATTTGTAAGAATCTGCTAATACTTTGCCAAACCCCATATATTCACACAGTGAGAGGGTTCACATTTGTCAGAATCTGCCATTACTTTGCCAAACCCCATATATTCACACAGTAAGAGGGTTCCACATTTGTCAGAATCTGCCAATACTTTGCCAAACCCCATATATTCACACAGTGAGAGGGTTCCATATTTGGTTATCTGCCATGTGTTACCCTGTCATTTATGTGTAACATCAAGTGTATATAAATAGTCTACAGTCTTCCCAGTACAGTATTTAGTATATAAAAAGTCTATAAGTCTTCCCCCCCCCCCCCCCCCCCCCCCCTCCCTTCCCGGCATTAAAAAATTGTCTAAAATTAATTTTTAAAAACGGCGGGCCCATACCCCACCCATGAGGAGCCTTGCTATGCTTGGCATTGGTCCTAATAACTTGGGTATAGAGATTGTGTGGGTGAATAAGTGCACTGGGAATCATAGAATGGGGGTTTGCATAAACTTATGTTTCAAGCCTTCATATGTCTGATCTTTTTTCTATAGTTGCTCTGAATTATCAAACTCCCGGTCTGATGACGGATCTGTACGATGGAAAGTTTCATCAAAATGCTCAATGTGGATATGTGCTGAAGCCAGCTATAATGAGAGAAGGTAAGTTGTATAAAATGGGCTAGTAAGAGGGATTCAATATTGTTAAGGGTACCTCCTTCAGAATGGCTATCACCGAGGTCCAAATGTAGACTACTCAAATGATTTTTTTTACAGGGATTTGTCGCTAGAGGTTTTCAATCATCCAAAAATAAATTATTGAATTGGGCTGAAAATCATAGACTTGCACAAAGTTCCTCAACATAGAAAGGGCAGGACAGACCTTCTTTTATTTAATTACCACTTTTTGAAGAAAGATGAAAAAGCCAAAATGTACTCCTGTTTGGTCAAAAATATGAGGGTCATTCAATAAATTCTACCTCCTCCTTCATAACATCGCTTATAATATGAATGTCAGCCTCATGTCATTTGTTATGATTATAGCTCTGAATTATGGCTACATATTTATAGTAAATGGTAATTGATATCTGTTTTCACATCAGTACTCAGACAAATTTACTATGACTTTGTATCTGAGATTCAAAGCTACAATTGCAGAATATCTCATAAGACTGGCTGATATAATAGTAAAGTTAGGAGGTAGGAAGTAGAACTTATTGAATGACCTTTGTACATAGCTATTTTCTGAAATTGTTTAAATTGTATTCAAATGTTGAACAGATTTTTGTAGAGGGGATTTATGGCAAAATACCAGATAGTTATACAGATTATGAGGCAATTTGCTGTCAACATTTTCCCGCTGATACTTATAGCTTGCACAGTCAGAATAATATCAATATTTGACCTCTCTTCTTTCCGCAGAGATTTCCTATTTTAGCGCCAACTCTCGTGACATAATTCCAGGAACCACGCCACAGATTCTGCACATCAAGATCATAAGTGGACAGAGATTTCCAAAACCAAAGGGATCGGGATCAAAGGGAGAAGTAAGTGAAAGTACAAGAAAATAGTTTGCTGGCAAATATTTTCTATACACTATTATCTATAATTCCATTATTGCTAAATTCAGCAATCAAACTATGAATATTTGTTTCATGTTCATAGTTTTGTGAATAGAGAGAAATAATATCAATTTAATTATCCTTAATTTCAACTCAAAAATGTACATTATTCTCCAGGTAATAGACCCTTACGTCTCCATGGAGATATTTGGTATCCCAGCAGACTGCGCAGAGGAAAGGACCAAAACAATACCACACAATGGTAAGAAAAACAAGCAGGACTTAGACAGTTTCAAGCATTGTAACCATTTTCTTTAATGTTCAGATTTATTTTAATCTAGACTGAATCCTTGTAGTGGCTTTATTCAGAGACTTATGTGGGATCAGGTCTTAATTTTCTAACAGGAAAAGGTTTGCCTGCCCTGTCAGCTATAAAATCAAGGTTAGGTTTAAAAGGTTGGTATTTCTCCTCATTTGAAAAAAGAAATCAATTAAGGGAAATTTGTGGCAGCATTTTTTAGATGTACTATTTCTTGTCCTGTCTGAAAACAGGATCATCTGACGTTATATTTATGAATTTCCGCTCCTAATTAAATCCTTGTTAAGAATTAGAATATAGAGAGACATTCCAAGTCGCCCAGACAGTCGAGATAATAACACTCAGTCGACATTGAACAATAGAGACATATCTTATGTTTTCAAAAATAATAGACACACTGTTATTCTTCAGTTTTCAAGTATATCAATTGAATTGACTTGAATTGAATAGAGCCCAAGGGTAATGGGCCATGTTGATAGTAGGTGTTGTCCTGGTGTATTCATAAGTCAAAACTCTGTTGAGTCAAATAATATTGAGCATACACATTGACAACATGAATAAATCGAGGGGCATTTGGGTTTTGACGATACGATGTTCACAAGTGACCTTGATAGTGTTTGTTCAACATTACATTTAGATGGCTCTCAAATAATTTGCAGTACTTGGAATTAAAAATTGGAATGATTGATTAAAAAGTGTGTGTGAGGGGTGGAGGCTGCGTGCATGGGATAAACTGTCTGAAACAGTTATCATGTTTAGTATATAAATAATATTAATTCAAAAGTAAGAAAATACTGTGATGTAATATACACAATTTCAGCCATCCGTTTTCATCGGGAACAATTGAATACTGTTTTTACCCAAACGTGTGAGAAGCTGAACGGAGGAGCATGCAGAAAAAAAGGCTTGAGCAAAAAACAGGACTAGTAGCCATATCCAAAATATGCAAGTGTATTAATACCCAACTAAATAAATTAGTTCACTCCTTAAACTAATGAACTATCTTTTGGATTCAAACCTTCATCGCACAAAACATCATCAATATTGTGTATAATGACATCAATAATCAATAATCAAGATGGAACACAAAACATAAATAAGACAGATTTTTCTTTTGATTTCTTATTCCAATTGAAAAATTAATAGCAAAATAAGTCATTTTTATCTGAACTTCATCCTGGACTAAAAGTGACGTTGAGGCTAAATTCTTTATGAACGTTGGTCAAAGAGGTACCCTCATCTGCATCATTTCAACCCTTTTTTGTATCTTCTGTTTTTCCTGTTTGCAGGCTATAACCCCATATTTGATGAGAGCTTTGAATTCACTGTCAACTTGCCTGAGCTAGCCCTAGTACGATGTGTCGTACTAGATGATGAATATATCGGGGATGAATTTATCGGCCAGTTTACCATTCCATTTGAGTGCCTGCAACCAGGTAATCCTATGTTTAATAATCTATTTCATAACTCACTGTGGGAAGTTGAGAGGGATGAAGAGGGACGGAGCAGGATATGAAGGAAGGACAAAGTTAGAGGAAGGGAGGGAGCCCTGGTATGGATTGGGGTACTAGATGATGAGTACATAGGGGATGAATTTATTGGCCAGTACACCATGAGGGAGCCCTGGTATGGAGATTGGGGTACTAGATTATGAGTACATAGGGGATGACTTTATTGGCCAGTACACCATTCCAATTAAGTGCCTGCAACCAGGTTATAACAAGGTTAACTTATATTTGAGAATGAATTTCATAACTCAATTTGGAAGGATGAGAGGGAATGGTTGGGAGGGAGGGTAAGGTTGGGGAGTGAGGGAGGCAGCCCTGGTAGGGATTGTGGTATTCTAGATGATGGGCATATCGGGGGAATTTATTAGCATGTACATCATTCCATTTGAAGGTCTGCAACCAGGAGATATTGTAATTGATAATCAATTTTATAACTGATGATGGGAGGGGAGGGGTGTAGTGGTGGGGTTACTTACCATTCTAGAGGCCAGATTAATGTCACACAAATGACCAAAGGTGACAACTACTAAGTGATCATTTTGATTTTATTATTTTGTTTTATTTCTCCAGGTTACAGACATTTCACGTTATTGTCCAACACAGGAGAGTCATTAGAACCTGCTTCACTTTTTGTACATGTAGCAGTGACCAATAAGAGAGGAGGAGGGGTAAGTTCAGCCAATCAAGTAAAGGCCAGTAATTACATACTCAATCAAATAAAAACAAATCTAATCAACCAATAAAAACCACTACTAGTTTTACAAGTGTATCCTCCTTTTTGTTTTTGGACTTTGAACACAAGCAAAAGTCCTTAAAAATTACATTTTTGTTGTTGTTGTATATAAAGCGCAAATGTGAACAATAGCCCAACAGACATTAACAAGGTTAATGACCAGAGTGATTAATAATCAAACTGGTAACTCTCGAAAGAGAGCTCTGAAAGGCCAATCAATTGGTTCACTGCAGCTCAGAAAATATGCATAAAACAAGAAACACAAATAAGATAAAAGCCCAAACATAGAGAACAACATCAAAATATAAATTAAAGAAAAATAATATTTTAGCATTATATAAGTATGTTCATATTTAACACATGCTCTTGATCATGTAGTCAACTTTAAATAATTTTTCTTTCAGAAACCAACTAAAAGAGGGATGTCAGTAAAGAAATCTAGGAGAACGAGGGAATACACACATCTCAGAAACGTTGGTGTCAAAGCAATAGATGAAAACTTCAAGGTAAAGTGTGACTGTAAACAGGTTAAACAATAAGACAAAAGGAGGGGACAGGTGCATGTAGGGCCAGTGACAAACATATTGCCGCTAACTTAAAAAGCTGTTGGATGTGCATGGATGTAAAGAATCTTTGAAAGACATTTTAGTTTATGCAATGAATAGTGTGGACTTTTCTTAAACTGGTCATTTTATGATACTACAAATATGCATATGCCAAAGATGTAGCCTACCAAATTTGCCTGCCTTCATGCAGTGACATCAAAGCATATTTCAGTAACAGTTTAACACAGCTAATCATGTATGGGTGTGTGACTCTATTGTGCTATGCACACACACTATCAACGGTGAATATTGGCTTCAGAGCAAACAAATTGCATGGCTCTCTCGGATACGCACTGATATCACTGAATAGCCCTTACAGCACTACGTCATACAAACTAATCCGACCAGTAAGTAGCACAATAGACAATACAAAGAATATATTCCATACAATATAAAATAATTGGAACAATTTTATTAATGATTTCACCAATTCACTTTTTATTTGTCACCCTCTTCCCAATAGAGTGCACTTCAACATCTCAAAGAGGCAACTGACCTACGAGAGAATGTCCAGACATCTATGACACGCTTCAAAGAAGCTTGCGGCCTTGCCTCTATCGCAAATCTGAAACAGTGCATACGATTACTATCCACACGATTAGCAGGGTCATCAGAAGCCGTAGCACTCAAGCTTGAGTTTAGGGAAGGATGTGCATATTTAGAAGCGGAGGGAAATCTACCGGATATGCTCAAGAAAGCACTCAGCTGTTTTGAATCGGTATGTAGATATAGTCACTTTGTTAAGTTTGTTAAAAGCAAAGTGGTTTGTTATATAGTTTGATTGTTTTTCATTCACCCGATAGTAGCCTATGGGATTAGCAAAGACAAATGACTGTTCTACGAACTTGACAACTCATAATTTGTCATTTTGATTTTTTTTTTTTTAATATTCTCAAAATTCTCACATATTTTGTAAAATTCTTGAAACAGTTACAATTTGTTTGTATTTCTCTTTTAAAAAATGTTCATACAGCAAAACAAAAGCACCAGATCAACCAACATACTTAGAACAGATAGGTTTTACATATTTTGCCCTAAAAAGATTTGATTATCTTCTCCATTCTTTCCAGATGGTTGCTATGTGTAAGCAGTTGATGGATGAAGCAGAGGACATTGTAACAAAAATAGATGAGATACAGAAGAAAGGACTAGTCTATCATGTAAGGGATATAACTCACAGTAGCTTATACCTATTATAACAAACCTATGACAAGTTGCAGATTGTACATGTAGCAAAAAGGCAATACAAATTCAACTCTCATTTTTTCAGAAATATAAATGTGCCAATAAAATTTGTAGTCCGATTTCAATATATTTTGGTTTAAATTGGATTTTATAAGTCATAGGTACCACCAGATATCTAAAAATTGAATAATTTTGCTCATCAATCATTTTTACAAATGTAAGGAGATTTGGTGTCCTATAATCATACTCAGCAATGTTGTGACAATGGACCTACGGCACATATCCCCCTGGCCACAGTCTGACCAACGCGGTCGCATTCCGATCAGTTAACTATGCATGCTTTAAAGCTCACAAAATTCTGTTAACCAATCAGAGCCGTGCGGTTCAGCTGACGTGTTGCGCACCACTTTTACGCAAGGTCAACCTCATGTGACATGCGTCCATGGGTTAACTATAGTTTAATCAGTTCCAAATTGGCATGAAATATGTGTTTTTTATATCTGCGCGTGCAAAAGTAATCAAAGAGTACGTACATTATTTTGGCATAAGCACACGTTTCGCATATGATGACACTGGGATATGTTGCACCATGCGAGCGTTTGTGTGCCCACACTCTTCTGAATTCATTCACTGCTGTAAAAACATTTGCCAATTTGGAACAGACTGAATTATAATCAACACCATAGCTTTCTACAAAAGTATTTCTAAATGATCAAATCTGAACAATTACCAATACTCTTTAACCCTCCTCCTCCTCCACAGGATCAACTCAACGTGTTACTCACCAAAGAAGGTCTAAAAGGCAAGAAACTTACCAAGGCTACAGAGAACTTTGCTTGGAATATCCGTGTTCTGAAGGGTCAAGGAGATCTGTTATCCAGATCTAGGAAAGAATGCCAAGGATGGATGCAACAAGTGAGTATGGAGTCATAACATCGCTGTTCTGTCAAAACCTTGTATGTTTTTCTGGCCCTTCAGCATGTATAAAGTAAAACTGCCCAACGGTTATGCATAGGAAGTGTTGCTTTATACATGTGCATGGGCAAGAGCACTTACAAGGTGTTAGTAGATTTGTTTCTGGCCCTTGAACATGTTTAGAGCAGATTGCCCAAAGGTTATACATAGGAAGTATTCCTTTATACATTCTGAAGGGCCGGAAGGAGATACAAGGTTTTGACAGAAGAGCAACAATAAGCCTGGTACAAATGTGTATCTTTGTCACAAAAAAAAGAAGCAAGTTTGTGTTGAGTTAGCGCAAAGGTTATTTGTAGTGTTAGGGTTTATTTTAAGGGTTTGGCTTTGTGTCAGGGTTGTATTTCAGGTCGGTCTAGGGTTGGGTTAGGGCTAGGTTTACTGATTGGGAATTGCAACTTTGGCTATAGAATATTTTATAGCATGAGAGGTTTTTTCAGACTTTGCTGATAGTTCGATTTTGTTCAAGTATGTGGCAAATTTACTACTGTGCACACAAAAAAATAATTCTTAAAGAATGAATTTTGTTTTTAAGTAGACTCAGGAAGTTGAATATTTTGAATAGAAATCCAAAGAGATTCATTAGTGAAATATATTGGTACAAGTTGTTGGTGTAGGGTCCTCCTTTCAACAAGTACATGAAGATTCAACCTTTATGATCAGTTAAGTTCTCAAAGAAAAATCAGTTTAATATTTGCCTTAAAGGAAGTGTCCAGCATTATTTGTTAGAAAAATAATTATTGAGCCAAAATTACGTTATAATATAGAACAAAACACCATACTAGTCACAAAAATGAATAATCAAAGTCATATGATCAAACCGTCACATGTTCTGAGGCCGGTCAAAGCCGGTTTTCGGACTTTTCAGGTTATATCACTTTCAAGGGTTAAAGGAGGTGTCCCACAAGCATAAAAGTGTGCATTATATGTTAGAAAAATAACTATCGAGTCCAACTTTTGTAATTATATAGAACAAAACACCACACTTATGACAAAAACAAATAAAATCCGCAATCACTCAACATGCAATTTTTAAAATTCGCGGCAATCGAAAGTCCCTGTGTCGATGACGTCATGGGTATCGGTGCTCAAATTTGCGCATGTGCATTGTATAACTATGACATCATCGACACTGGGACTTTCGATCGCCGCGAATTTTAAAAAGTGCATGTTGAGAGATTGCGGATTGTATTTGTTTTTGTTTGAGGACTTCATTGATCTTCATTTAGGCCACACACACACAAATGTATTGTCCTGATAAACGTATTTCAAGTCCATAACTTGTTGCTCTTTATTACATTTTCAGATCAAAGAAGCTGGTGTTGCTCTCGGTCTCATTGAGGAGGAAGATGGTCCTGCAAGTCGTGAACCACTTCTTAACATGGACGATGATTCTGGATCAGATTCCGACTCTTATAATCAAGAACAACGATTCAATATTTCTGAGCAGAAACCAGAGATAGAGCATAACACCAAACATGAAGAAGAATTAGACCAGAAATTAGACTGTGAAGTAGACGTAAAGGATGTAGAGACTGATCCATTTGAGGAGCTTGAACAAGCTCATACGTTAGTACAAGATGAAGACCAAGATTTGCAACTTGAAGATGACTTGATATCTAAGAAGGAACCAGAGCAGATTCCAAACCACAACGAAACCCAAGAACTGCAACTTGAAGATGATTCGATATCTAAGAAGGAACCAGGGCAGATTCCAAACCATAACGAAACTCAAGAACCTCAACTTGAAGATGACTCGATATCCAAGAAGGAACCAGGACAGATTCCAAACCACAACGTAACCCAAGAACTGCAACTTGAAGACCAGACATTGTCAAAACCAGATCAAATCCAAGAGGCAGAAATTAACCAGAATGAAGAACCACATTTAGATTTAAATCAGGAACCAGAACCTGATTCTAAACCAGATACAGATATAGAGCTCAAAATAGAACTAGATGTTGAAATCAAGCCAGAACCGGACTCAACTGGATCTAGCCAGTCGTCACCGGAACTAGAACAAGCAACAAAACTAGAAATAGTCGAACCAAATGAAGACAGCTCGGAAGCAAGTATAGAACACAAATCGGAACCAAATCATAAAAATTCAGCCGAAATAAGCTGATGTCTGTTCTCTGTAACCATAGTAACCAGGTATATTTCTATAGAAACCAAAGATGGTATGTCTGACAATACTGTATTTTGTTTCATATTAGGGAATACTAGATTACCAAATATTTTCATAGAAATCTTTCAAAACATCTCATTGTTATAGCTGTGTCTTTTAATCTTCCTCCCACTAATACGGATAAGCACACGCAATGGTCTTTGTCACTTGATATTGTAACAATCTTACATAGGCACATTATTTTAAAAAAGTATACTGATTTTTGGCTGGCCCATAAGTCTGAAAATAGCTTCACTGCACAGTCACACCTCCTTGAAATTAGTGCTGGAGAAATCACAATAGTTGTCCGATTGCAATGCTTACAACTTTAGTATGTTCTAGTGCAGGGATGCAAGACTTCCGGAAATATCCGGAATTCCGGATATTAGGCCATAAATTTTTAAAATCCAGATGTTTGGAAGAAAGCAAAAAAGAAGAAGACAAAATTAGATTTTAATTATTTGTCATCTTTTTTTGCATTTCCTGAATCGGATGATGATATTTCAGCATAAAAAGAGGCAAACATGTGTTTTTTGGGGTGATACCCTGTAGCCTATTCTCCAGACAAGCCCTCATAAAAGTTTGATGCGGCGCGCAAACGCTCTGGACGTCTGGTCGAGCTCGTGTAAAAAGTTTGGGAAATTTATCAATCACCAACTTGTATCCCTGACTTGTGATACAGATCATAAAATGTGAAATCAACCCATGATAAATATGACACAATCATACATAGAGTGTACAACATATTAATTATTCAAGATGTATTGTGGAGTAATTATGATCATGTGTTAGAAATTGTCAGACATTTTGGTGCACCACAAAATAAGAACTCCCATAGGGGAAACAGAATTATGTGAATTGACTCAAAGAATTTCGCTATGTTACAGATGTGAAAAAATCAACATTGAAATGTGAATTATGTATTATGTTTGAAGGAATTTGTATATAATTTTCACTGGCATACTGTTTAAAACCATTTGGGAACAAAATCTTGCTATGTTTCATTTTGACAAATTTATATATGCCATGCCAAATTGAATTTAAAACAATGTTGCTAAATTCAATTTTAATGACTCATTTTCTTTTGATAGAAGTTATGCCAAATTTATTTTTTAATAAGTTGATAAACAAACTTCCATTTCATATCTCATCATGCCAAATCCAAAGAAATTTAGTAGGTAAAATCTGAAGATGAACCTTATGATGTGTTATTTAATAGTTTTATTTTTATGCCAAATTTTGTCTGTCTTAGCGCACTGATACCTGGTTTCCTTTAGCAGAGCTATATATAATGCTTACAATATTATTACAGAGTAAATGCAAAATGACAGTTCTAACTCACATACCCCACGCAGATAAGTATGTGGAGTCACTTTTACCGCATAACCCTATGCGATGAGTCCAATTTTGGATGTGTTTTTTGAGTTGTTCTAAAAAAATTGAAGGGAAAATGGCTCCCAAAGAGGAGACAAAAACGAAAAAGTGGATAAAAAAAACAATAAAAAAGATTAGAAAAAGAATTTCTGCATTTAGCATAGCTATTTTTTCTAATTTGTTTTAATCGCATATCACAAAGCCATTTTCTCAAATGTATGTAAGACAGACCTATTTTTGGCCTTATAAAAAATTGCAAAAGAATACTTGAATCATGAAAGAAGAAAAAATATTATGGTAAATTGTTTCAGGGTTTTTTTGCTGTAATTTTGGGTGAAACTTTATCAAGACATAATTACAGAATTCTTGAATACACAGGACTTCCGAAATTGGACCAAAATACTAATTATTCCAAAACATGTCATATTCCAAGTAATTCCCATGATCTGATACATTATTAAAATGCAACACTAGACTGTTTATCAGTGTTGCCCGTACTGCCCACAACCAAAAGTAGCCCAATTTGTTTGAGCCCATAGAAAATACATTGGTATATAGCCCAACTTTTTGCAAACTGCGGCGTAAGAGTCAAAAGTAGCCCAATTCTGCAGGCTAAACTTTGGGTTGGCAATACTGGATAATTTTCTCAAACATTGTTTTAAGATGACTGATATGGAAAGGCCCATCGTGATAGACTATGCAAAATTTAAAATCTAATACCATTGTGTAAACTTGGCCTAGCTTTACCATCAATTTCATTGCTATTAGTATCAAGGCTTTATATCGTAAATGATAGTATATAGTACCTTTTAAAGAACAAGTTGTCATGGAAATGTTCAATGCTGGGTGGAGTAAAGCCTAATGGAAAATTGACTCTATGATTACCCAACTTTAAAAATAAAAAATGTATTGAGTTGAAAAAGAGCTGTTGAAAACTGCTAATCCAATGCAAGTTAAATTAGCCTATAGGCTAAAATATAAGCTTTTAAGTGGCCTCTGCTTTTGTTCCTAGCAGGATATGTAAAGTTGATGAAGATTCTACCAGGAAAAAAACTCAGACCCATGTGGGAACCATCCTACCTTATACCGCGTCATTAATTCTCACTTTAAGGGATCGCTTAAAGTGACACATATCAGGGCGGGGCTAAGGTTAAAGTCAATAAAACCAGCGAGCGGTGCCTTGATACACACGAATTGTCGGCAGTGTTTATTTGATTGCGTAATTGCTGTAAAACGATGCTTTGTAGGCCTATGTGTTTGCGCCATCGATTAAAGTCAATAAAACGAAATGCATTGGTAAACCAGCATGGCTAAATCCACACACATTGTCGTTGTCAGCAGTGTTCATGCAAACGTGATTGTTCCGGTAATTGCTGTATTAGTGTCAATCGATTTAATAGACCGTGAAATTTTCGGAAGCCACTCCAAATCGTGGACCAATATTGTGTCATGAAGCACTTTCTTCTTGGCGCTGGAGTCACGATAAAAATAGGGGGGAAATTTACCATAAAATGCACAAGTCAAATCCTTATGAATTCAGTCTGTATACTGTAAATGTTATCGGTTGAAGTTTAGAATCTGAAACGGGTGTTCTACAAGAACATCAACTTTGGACTATAATATTTAATAGGCAGGGTCGGGATATAAACAGATAATTCATAACGAGCTCCTTAGCTTGGTACAAGCAAATTTATTGTTTGACAGTGTATGTTATTCACTATTTGTAAAACCAAATTCGCAATAATTACCTTCAAACATGACCGTCACCGTCAGAAATGTTTGACTTGGCCTATTAAACGATGTCCATCGTCGCCTATGTTTACCGGCACAGTGGAGAGAATGTCCTACCGCGACCAGCGCCGCACCGAGCCCTATATGTTGACCCAGCGCAACAGGTCCTTCCTTCCCGCCCGCCCGGGGTACCGAGCGCCCTGATCACACCACCACCACGCACCGGCCCGATGCACGCACGGAATACTCATTATCCAAAGACATTCAAAAATTCCATGATGGTTTACAGTGGTTTTACGGCTACGGTGATCACCGAGGTGGGGTCGTGTGGTGGATGGGGGGGGGGGGGGGGGGGGGGGGGGAATACTGACGTGTCGCGTGTGTAGGCCTGTTACTACTAGGCCTATACTACTCACTATGCACCGATGTTGGGACTTGGTAGACATTTTTTGTGTGTATCAAACAACGCTATACATAAGTAATTCCCAACTTTTTTTAGCGCAGTTGTTAGTTATGAAATAATAAATGTACTATAATACGTACATGATTAATATTTATATATAGAATGATAATAATGTTTTATAATAAAGTGGGAGGGTATCAAGAGTACCTGCTTTCGGACTAATTCAAATAGCTCTATTTAAATAAATAAATAAATAAATATACTAATAAATAAATAATCGGATGATAAATAAATAAATAAATAAATAAATAAATAAATAAATATACTAATAAATAAATAAATAAATAAATAAATAAATAAATAAATAAATAATCGGATGATAAATAAATAAATAATGAATGAATGAATGAAGAGCATGTTAATAGTTATTGTTAAATAATAATGATCACTTCCATCATCATCCCCCCACCATCTTTTAATAATTATTATTAAATAAATAAATGATCACTTCCATGTGCCCCCCCCCCCCCCCCTCTGAAAATTGATGTGAGATAAATGGTTGATATAATACGCTCTGCATTTGTCTGATTTGTTTTAATATTTTATATTTATAAGATTATAAACAAATATTAGTTTTTAGTTTTATATCCTTCATAATTTATTTTGATATAGAAAATCGAGGAAAACTTATTAAATGATATGAACTTAATTAAATCGCTCATGAGTTTTTTAGATGTTTTAATTATAGATTTATTGTATTTGGTATGATATGATTTATAAAGTTTTGATCTCTTGAAGATTTTAGATTCCAATATTGCCATACAAATTTTACTATTGAACTGAAGCTAATATTTAAATTGATTGAAGTTGGAAGTGAAGGTTTTTTTCTTCAGATTTGCTTGTACTATATTAAAATGGAAAGGTCTACATGTAGGACTACCAGTAAATCGTCTCAGACACCAGAAAAAGTTGACCCACGGCCAGACTGTACATCTGCTTACTAGCCTTTTCAACCAAAAATAGACAGAACCCCGTGCCCCCCCCCCCCTCACGTCAACATTTAATACCACGAATTTATGCACAAACAATCTCGGCAAAAGTTTTTGCTTGGCAAGATGGATTTTCAAGATAGGTGAAAGTGAAGGGAAACAGCGGGAAAATAATTTGTCGTTCATATATTTTTGTGAGGAATAATGATGAATAGAAACCTGCCAATCCTTCATTATCTTTGAATAACAAATATATACATAATGCAAGAGAACTTATTATTAAACCCTTGGCATGATATTTTGCATTAGTATGATATTTTCAAGTTCTTTTTCGATTGTCAAATATTATGCACCAGTGAAAAGTAAAGAGAGATCGAAAGCTGCTAAACATGCTGATATTTTAAACTATGAAAAAATAATATGTATATTCAATAACCACATTTACGTATATTTACCCGGTTTTTTGTCATTTTATCGTAACACTTTATAAATGTAATAAAGTCTGAATTTCTCGTGATGTATTTTGGGCTATTTCCATGGAAAATTTAGTTCATAATTAGTCGTCAAATTTCTCCACGCGCAAATTAAAAAATCATAGCCCAACAGACAGCGCTAATGTTAACTTTATTTTAGATGATGTTATTTTTTTAAATTATGAAATGATCCGTGTATAATAATAAACTTCCGTGAAAATCCTTATTTAAATGTTTGATCCATGTATTACATTTATTATATTCATATGAATCAAGAACAACAACTAAAAATGCGATGAGAGTATTTCCAAAACGGAGGGAAATTAAGAGTAACGTAAAAATATATGAGCCATGTTGAGCAAGTAAACGGAAAAGTCCAAATGAAAGCAGCAGCGCAGCAACAGCGTGGTAACATGTACAATTACAAGTACGGTGCATTGGGTTTTGTATACACGCAATTGAATACGTGTTGTGTGTGTCAGTGAACAAGTGAACCAACCTACACGTATGCAGATACCCCGCGGTGCAATCGATTTATTCAATTAGGTTGTTTACAAAGCGATCGTAATATACATGATGTATAGTAGCTGATTGACAGCTGCCAGACTCGAAGAATACCGAAAAATCAATACTCGGAATGACCTGAAATAAGGAGGGATGGTTTCCACATGACCCCTTATAATTTGACAACTAAAATGTATGTTGTATTGTAACGCATTATTATCTTTGTGTAAGCTTTATGTTGTGCAGTAGTTTCTGACCAACAGTAGTGGGAAGTAAGAATTAGGTTCGATACCCTGTGTCACCTCAATGACCTGATCCCATATTCTTGTCATAATTGTAAGGTTATACAGAGTATTTATAGTACACCTATCAATAACTGTTTTAAGTTATACATTTTTGTAAACGATATCATGGGCCCTGGAAAGGTTAATCTGAATCGTTATTAAAGTTATTGGAGAGAGGTTTGTTATGTACAAATCAAATCAAATATAGGATGGTACAAGTAACAATTCACCTCCATGCTGATAGCTTCTTCAGACTGGCATCTCTAACTATTGCTCATAGGTGTACACAACAAACCTCTCTGAAGTATATGAGGGTCTGATGTTAGGACCCTGCAACATTGTGACTCGAGGAGGATCTTAATAAAAACAAGGTTGATATTTATGTTATTATTTGCACAGGGTAGTATTTATAATTACAAAGTCTTATATTGGCCAGTTGTGTTTATTTGCTATGTTAATGTATCTTTTAGTTTTGTATTTAACCATAAGTATATCGCCTCTTAGCACCACAAGCTCGTGTTATGGAGAGGTAAGCCATATGTTCTCATGATGTTATCTGCTAAATCTAAATCTACGCAATAATCAATTTGTCGATTTATCAGTATCTATGACTTCCGTTTTAGATATTTATGCTTTGCTCTTATTGACTTGTATTGAGATGTGAGGTGTAGTACCACAGCAATTAACTGTCCTACCAATTGTGGACATACTCGTTTCCTAGTCCATCAATTTGGTTTGTCATCAATAACCCTAATCCTAGAAGTATTGCAGTGGCGATGGACCGAAGAAAGGGTTAAATAGCCGGGTGACCAAAAAAATAAGACCTCACATACATAAAGTATGCGAGGTCACCCTTATCAAAAAATTGGTTGATAGACCTTGTGGTTCATGATTGGTTCAGAAATATGCAAGTTGTTAAGAACTGTAATAGTGGAAATGTTTGCACTTTTCAGTTACTCTGAAAATTATAATACACAAATATATTTCTTTTGCGCATAGTATTAAAGTTACAAATCACTAATTTAAAAACATGCAGAACAGTTGAAATCGTCAGAGCGCAAAAAATTAATATTGTGAAAATTATTACATCGCAGTATGTGCAATGATGAGCTGATTGTAAGTGCGTCTGCAATGTGTCAGACTGTAGTGGATATGTGCCGTGCATCCATAATGAAAAGCAATCGTAGCAATGATATATATTAGCATTTAATAAGGTAGGGTGTTATGTTGCTATGGGGATGTCCTTTGACCTGGGAGTAACCAGGGGATGACCTGCTAATGACTTTTAACTCCCTCCTAACTATATTTGAAAAGACTTTGTCTAATTTATTGCTTTTCTCTGCTGTAACTTCAGGTTAATACATACTCGGCACTTGGTGTCAGGTAAATACACTAAATCAGTATACAATCTTACAATAAACCTCACCATTCATGTAATCTGTAGTCTGTACACAACACTCAATACTTTTCGGTGTTTGTAAAATCTAAATTCTATTTTTTCTCTGGTGGATGTTGAATGTTGTAATTTGAGCCTTTTTAAATAAAAAAATTGCAGGTCAATTAAAAAATACTTAAAATTAAAGATCTATATTACAGAGGTTGTCTTTCATCAGTCATTGCAGCTATGTATGGTGTTTATATATTGTTGGCTGCTAGTCACCAGCTGAACACATCCAAGTAAGAGCTAACACCCATTTTGTACCAATATTGTAGCTCATCGTTCATGGGATTTGAATATATGTATATATTTCATTGAATATATTGAATTACACTGTATTTTGTGGATTAAATGAATGAAATCGAGCAACCAAAGTACATAGCACTTACAGCATTTCACAGTTAACACCAACAAAAATTGTATTATAATGGTGAAAGTTGTCACCTATTTGTACCATAATTCTAAGTGTTCATAATGATGTCACATAAACATTGACTACTTTTGCTGCGTAATAAGCCTTTTTACACCAAGCCCATGATCAGTTCTTAAACGATTGTTTACCGTCAAGTGTAATCTACTTCAACCAATTGAAATATGAGTGACTGTTATTGCTCCTACGAAAGGAAGATTATCGGTCAAAGATTGAATGTTGGGTTGGTGTCACAGCAGCCTATCAGTGATTTTCCCATAATACTACAAAATATATAATAGATAGGTGCTTTTCTTTTGTTCAGATCCGGCGAGGTAAACTAGGAATGCAGCAGGAATGTGTAGTTACAAAAAACAGCCTTATATAATGATATAGGTTGAATTCCTGTGTGGGAGCCCTAGAACATGGCCACTATGCTTCACAGGATTAACTGTTTTGGCAAAGTCATTCATAAAGATATATTTAGTATGGAATTATTCACATTTTTAATGTGTTGCTAATCCTTACACTGCTTTAAAAATTAAAATAATGGAGCGATTAGTATTATAAATAATGGATATTGTTCATTAGGACACCAGCTTCTTGTGGATGCTATCTCTAATCGCATCAGTATTACATGCGCTAGAGCTGTGAGAATTGAGCCCAAAATGGCGCAAGTTTTATGGTGGTTCCATCTTTAAAATGGCTACAGGCAGAAATGCTATGCGATGCGGGAAGATCATTGAGGCTGCTGTGGGTTGGTGGCAAAAGCCTTAATAATGCTCTGGTGGCTTTTTTGCTTTGTTATATTTTTTGGGGGCGGGGGGGGGGGGGGGGGGGGAGTTGAGGAGGGGGTAGCTGTTTTCGACACATGAGAAAACAATACCATATATTTTATATGATCGAAAATATAAATTTTCACAAAATGTGTGGTTATGGTGATGAAGCTATATTTTAAAAGACAGTTATAAAATGTGTCAATGGCCCTGAAACAAGGTGAGGCTGATATATCATAAAGCAATATACAGGATTTCAATTAGATCTAAAAGAATAAGCAATTAAAAGTTTTAGATTTCATACCTATTTGCTTTTGATCAGATTAATCCAAAGTTGATTACACGCACTTAATTACGCGCAAGTCACAACGTGCCATGCAAAGTATGTCCATATAATTCTCTACCATTTTAACGCAGAATTTAAGCCCCATGCATTATTTCATCACTGTAGACTGTGCAATCAATTACACCGCTCCTTCTATGCAGGTGAAACTATACCCCAAGGCGCCTATAACACTTCTTCTTTTCCCACCTCCCTTATTATGCCGTTTCATCATGTGCAATTCATTGTTATAATAGCTCTTGATTCCCACCTAATTCTCTACAATAAAGTCACTTATAACACTACTTTTTGTTCTCCCACCTCCCTAGTTAAAAGTAACCTATACTGTGCAATTTGAATGTTAAATTCATTTTCTTGAATTATAGTTGAAATTTAAAATTACCTTCTTATTTCATTTATAGTTTTATTATTATTGTTGCTGTGATTCTATTCATATTTAGCAGATACTTGTATGGATATTGGAAGGTATATTATTAGTTTATTTTTAGTTTCTTTAACTCGTAGTCAACATCTGAAAAAAAGTTGTCCCCATTACGCAATCGATAAAACGATATCTTTCTGAAACACCCATCCCTTTATGCTAGCGTTACAGTAATAATGTTAGGCTCAACTTAAAAATTAAATTGAAAATAAATTAAACAAATGAATATAGCAGAACTAGAATTAATAAGTAGAATTAAAGTAGAAAACATTTAGTAACAATTAGATCTAGTTTGCTGCCCATAATTTGTTTCAGTTAATTTACAACGATTTTCAATATTCACAAGTTACATGATAAATATGAATTAGAACAAAATGAATGCGTACGCTACAAATATTTGGTTTTGGCAAAGACAATTAAGTCTGGTTGATATTTGTCTTACTTTTGTTACAAATTATGTATAAGTGCAGCTGATGATAAAGGTATGGTACATTAAATCATGCATAAGGCAACACGCAACACAGATCTACGGATTTTTGGACCTTTTTCTTTTTTTCCCAAAACATTTATGAACATTTTGGTAAATGATTCAAAAAATGTCATATTTTTTGAATTTTCACAAATATTTAAACATAACTATGAATATGTTCAAACATTTTCACAATTTGTAAATAAACATTTCAAAAATTTCAATATTTTTTTCCCCACAATTTGTCAAAACATTTATTCTTAAATCCAAAATATATAGGTCAGTCAAGTCCATAGAACAAAGGTTTTTTCATGACCTAATTAGATATTTATAGAATGAATGAGCAGCTTGAGATATATTTCAGAAGAATTATTCATTGCAGGCTTGGAAGGAATATGTTTGCACCAGTTTCTAACACTATGTTTTTGAACAAAGAGATTGGTAGACATTGATGAAAAAACACAGAAATAAAAATAAGCTTATTATAATCATAACTCGCTAAGATCATATTTAGATTTTCATCTGTTGAGATCTCATATTAAGTCTCAAGTAACGTAAATCGAATTTGAAAGATATTTGAATGTTTTCTCTCAACCTGTAATGTGTCAATGTGACTGTTTCATTTTGTCTTCCTCGTACTCTAGTGTTACCTATTAAATATCTTGTTCCCCTTTTCAAAATAATGCTGTATTTTGTTTTATCACATTATTGTAAGGATTTTTGGATCCTGGAAGTCAAAAGGTAAGCCTGGAGAGGGATTTACCACCCCGTTTCTTGAAAGTCAAAGTTTTGTTAACATAGATACTTGGAAATTTAATGAGAGCTTTAATATTTTTGAGTACTCATTTTTATAAAATATCACACAAAAATGGATTCCAAGAACTGAACATATCAGATTTATTATGTTAACTGTTAAAACACTATTGACATATAACAAATCTCTTTGTGAGAGATAAAGACAGCTTGAATTGTAGATAGATAAGAGTGAGATTAAGGGATTCATATGCGCAGTGATATCAGAGTGTATTTTAGTGATCACCAAAGCAGATATGTGTGGGGCAGGGATTTTCTATTTAAATCCTTTAGTACATTCGCTGGGACAATATGAAATATGCTTTGACATCACTACATCACACACAGGTAGATGACCTAGGAATAGTATTGATGGGTGTACATAACGCTTTCCATGCAGTTACTAGTTTTTATCAAATACCTTTCCAAACTTTCAAAGTCTATATATTTCAAGGATCACTGAATCAATGCTAGGCATTTTTTTACTTATTTCAATGCATTTCTCATGGTGATTCCAAATATGGTAATGAAATTCAATAATTTTGACATTTTTAAAACATTTTGGAATGTCGTCTGCAGACGCCTGCCGCATGGAAAGTATTAAGATTACTGTAAAAGTGGACATCAACTGCGAAAATAATAACACACAAATATATTTCTTTTGCGTATAGGTCTATGTGATGAAGCTACAAATCGTGAATTTAAAAACACGCAA
This sequence comes from Ophiura sarsii, assembly GCA_035610835.1. NCBI lineage: Eukaryota > Metazoa > Echinodermata > Ophiuroidea > Amphilepidida > Ophiuridae > Ophiura > Ophiura sarsii. The sequence goes on from CM069443.1 coordinate 13,828,892, forward strand.
AACAGGTGAAAATCGGCAAAGCACGATAAATTAATCACACCAAAATTACTATTACAGTATCTCGTTATCCTCCCATTGATACTATATTTACATCATGGTTTGAAGCATGTTTACTGTACTGTTATACTGTATAAGTTTAATTTTTGCATGAATTGTTTTCTTCTTTTACTGCTTTCTGTTAAATGGAATACATTTTGAGTGTTGATCAATTGTCATGATTTTGTTGTTATACCTTGACATAGACCTATATAGAAAGTTGTAAACAAGTAATAAGGGTTCTATTAGAAAAATGTTGCCTTTTTTAATTTCCAACCAACCAACTGTTAGACTTAAGTCTGGAAAAGGTGAAAACAATTTATGTAGTGTAAAAATATTCACTTTAACAGTATTTTTAGGGATTAGAGCCACAAGGCCCTATCTACAATGGCTGCCATGTGTACAACAGATAGTGACTTTTCACATCACTAAGTATCTCAACAAAAATACATATCTGCAAAAGCTGCTCCAAGTTACATTTAGTTTATACCAATTACCAATTACTCAGCATATAAACAATCCTATGTAACACAGGTAGCTATTACAGATAGGACCTTGTGGCACTAACCCATCAATTTCAAGAATTATAACAAGGTGTTCTCAAATGTTTCCACAACAATGAGGCTGATCAAATAAAAACTCTACACCACAGTACATAGGTTTCTCAATACTGTAGGTACAATGTGACTACTTTCTTATAGTCCTGTGTAAGAGATATTTTATAAATATTCAAATTAAGTTGGTGTATCAAAGTTTAATGGTCATCCTAGTCATTTTTGGACTGGATTGACCAATTTTTCTCTAGAAATATCATACCAAGTTAATAAAGGACTTTTGTAATAATATGTGGTATTGTAACAGTAAAACAGTGCTTTATCCATTTGTTCAACAAAGGCTGTTACCATTTCATTTGCAATATAAATAAACTTGACTGGTTTCAAGTTTGCGAGATGTACATGTATATTTTGTCAAGTGTTAACCGTTTGTAATTAAACTATACTGAGCTATTCGTACAACAAAGCACCAAATACTGTTATAAAAAATGTTTATATAAATGATTTGTATCAATTATTATTTTTAAAAAGCACAGTAAATAGTTGTACAGTGTTGTATATTATCACTCACTGTTGTATCATGGAAGGAGGTTTATTACTGTACAATAAAGAAATATATGTACTATAAATATATATGTACTATGTTGTGTAGACTGGCTGGCTGTGTCTCTTATTATTTTCAGTGTGGTAAGACGACGAAAAAACAAACCCTGTTGTTCGGGCAAATGGACCCTGTCTGGTTTGACGGTGTGGTCGGTCATGCTTTTATTTTCTTCTTATTTTCCCTTGAAAAGGACCATACAAAATAAAAATCAAATATCTGTAAACATTTTGCCATATTTTGACAAGCCACACAAATATTTGGGTAGGTATTCATTTGTACATGACATTTTTTTCGCCAATTTTTAACAAATGGGTCAGTCGGGCCCGTACAACGGGGTGGTGTTTTTTTTGTCGCCTAAGGTCAAACTTAAATTGTAGGTATCTCTTCTATCTCGATCACATTGTCATGGGGATATAAATGGTATTGAATGAACCAAACAAGTCGCCAAATCATTTACTGTTGGTTGTGCAGATGAAACCAATTTGTTAAACAAATACAATTGGACTGGCTGTTGAATATGGGGAGGTCTCTTTCTGAATCTGCAAAAACCATAACTATTTTGTGCTCATTAGTCAATAGGGCATCACTTAGCACTGTAGGTGTCAGTGGAACACTTCATTGAACAGATGACAGAGTTGTTGTTTTTAAGCGCAAAATAGTGGTGAGTTTTGGGACATTTTGATTGAGAACCTAACCACATTCTCATGCAAGTGGCCGAGCACTGAAACAAGTGATTGCTAGAAATGTGGTATCATTGGAAAGAAGAACACATCAGTTTTCTTCACACCAACATCGGTTAGTATGCGTCGTTCTTAAAAATCACGCACTATGAATACCCCTGTGAAGGGTATAACAGAATTACTCCCAGTTATCTATTGGTGTGTACACCAATATCAACATATCACAAAATATCTGACAAATTTTGTGTTTTTTAGGAGTTTACATTCAACACTTTTTACGCACATGCACTCATCCTCACACCAATGTGCAGGCCTAATTGTTATCATAGGTTGCTTATCCTGGTGGTATGGGCTTGTGTACGAACAAAAAAAATGACACTTCAAACATTTGGTTGCTCTTTAAAAAGTAAAAATGTAAAGTTATCCTTGAGGTGGCGCACAGGGTTGTAGCTACGCCGGACAGGGCGTCCGGAAGTCGTACTCAGCCTTATTAAAAAAATAAGGGTAAAAAATCCAGCACTAAAAAAAATATATATATATATATTTTTTACAATTTGTGGAAAAAATCATTAAACTGCCTCATAAAACAAGAAATTTTGTGGCAGGAACCCTCAAAGTGAATTTATAACCCCTTAAAATCATTAAGAAGGCCTCTAGACAGTCTAGACCCCATTTCGTGATCCACTGCACTCCGTTTGCCGTCAGTAAAATTGTCCAGCACTCAATCTGGTCTAGCTACAACCCTGGTGGCGCATCAAATATTAAATGCTTTTGTCACTCTGCCATGGTGGGGACACATGACGCATGCGTATAGATTTGACAATGCATATCGACACTAACTGAAAAAGACAGATTTATTTATGTCACTGCAAGTGCATTAATGTCAGCAAACTAATGCAACGATATCATCAAATCGGGCTTGTGTGGATGAGTTGCATGGAGCACATGTCCAGAATAACAGCATAAAACAGCAGATATTTCATTTTTACAACTGGATCCTGAGATCCTAAACTTTAACCTTGTGGGTAGTATGAATTGACAGCATACAAATGTACGTACACTTTTTTCTAAAGGCATTTATTTCATACACTATTGACAATGTTATAATTATAAAATACACATTAAATAACTACATATAAATATGAAAATTGGTAAGTAATTAACCCACATAATAAAGACTCACTTTTAAGAAATAACCAACAAAAAAGCAATTTTCAAACATCATCCTCCAACCTCAGACTATGGTTGTATGACAGAAGGGGTGACACTTAATCGAATCACTGAATGAAACACTGGTCAAATTAGGGGGGGGGTCTATCAAATCAAATCTAAGTCTTCTGCGTGGCAGTCCGGATCTGGGTCGCCTGCGTGGCAGTCTGAATCTGGGTCGCCTGCGTGGCAGTCCGGATCTGGGTCGCCTGCGTGGTAGTCCGGATCTGGGTCGCCTGCGTGGTAGTCCGGATCTGGGTCGCCTGCATGGCAGTCCGGATCTGGGTCGCCTGCGTGGCAGTCCGGATCTGGGTCGCCTGCATGGTAGTCCGGCCCCTATCTAATTGAACTACGGTGTCGACTTGAAAAAGATTTTCCTACACATGATATCCTGCCTTGTCGCACCACAAGATAAGATTGGGGAAGTGCGTTCAACCAGCACCTAGCAGTGTACTGATGAGGAAGGTTAGGGTTAAGATGTTATGACAATGAAAGTTGATGTTGCATGTCTCGAACACCATCATCGCCACGCCTTTTTAGCAATTAATCATTTTTCATTTAATTGTGTGTTAACAAATACCTCTTGAATATAATCATTCACTGTACAATCAGAAAAAAGTAACTTACCACATAATAAATGTGGTTACTTCTACTTGAAAATATCAAATAACAGAATGTTGAGAAATGTCTCTTCTTTAATTTGAGATATTGTATGTGAGGAATGGTTTGATATCAAGGAAGTTACAGTACTAAAAGTAAGATAAAGTATGGTTTCCATTTTCACAATTTGCTTTTTTACATGTGGACTCAGTAACGGGTAGTGGTAGTGCAAATTCACCGGTCAATGCCCAGGTTTGCCCAGGTTTGCATTGTTCCGATGGATCAATAGGCACAAATGCTTGAATACCTGCCATACTATCCCCTGTGTTGAAATGAAAAATGTTAAAATGAAAATCATACTTTACCTTACATAGCTTTCCCAATAATCAACCACTCTTAGTGTGCAATATCTCAAATTAAAGAGGGGCATTTCTCAACAACTTTATAATTTAATATGTTTATGTAGGAGATATACTTTTAATCAGCACATTTATTACCTGGTAAGCTACTTTTTTGATGACTGTATATTGTTTTTCATGATTCTATATACATTTGTACTTTTAATACATTTCATATAAACATTTGAAATGCTGCAATGACTCCCATAAGAGCAGCATACAAAAAGATGGACAATATGGGATGGTTTTAACAATAGTAAACAAAACAAAAAAAGTGGTCAAATTGAGCTTTTCAAATTGTTCAACATTTCTTTCAGGCAAATCACAATTTCTTAATAGTATTAAAGAGAAATAGAGGTCAAAAGATGAAATTGAGGGTTTGGAGCACATTTTGGTGAATCTGAAATGTTGGTCTTTATAAAAACACTTAGTCTTACTCTAGTTGGAACACAAATCTGGTAAATGCTATAGTAGATTCATAAATATTGGCCGATCGGTTATTGATTTGGACATATTTATTTAACGTTTCAATCGGAGGAACCACAATGGACCAATCACCACGATATCGGCATTGTTTAGATGCTATTGGTGTCGCTGCGATATAATGTATTTCAAAGCATTGAAGCAACACATCACCAAATATCATACATCCCAGTATGAATTTAAACTCTCCAAGCAAATAGCGCGCTATTCAAACATGCCATATTAACAAGTGACACATATTGATTATCATTTCTAATCCGTCTTGTATAGATGAGGATTAAATTAGAAAGAAAATCAATTTGGATAACGGCACGAGAGAACTTTGTCACTATACTGGATGTGAACTACCTATGATGTGATTCAAGACACAGGGAAGCATAGTAACACTTGTGCCAATGATCAGATTAAGATTTCAAATAACTGCCTTCCCCTCAATTGGTAGATATTACCTATACTGAAATGGTACACTGGCCAATATCTGTGAATCTACTATACCAATGTAATAGATGTTAAATTTTCCCATTGCCTTACAGATGTCTTGGACATGGACAAACTGTTTGTTTTTATGCACCAGAATATCAAAAATGTAACCATTTCTTGATTATGTTATGAAAAATAACATGCACTTTGTTGTGTTAATACTATAATAGGAAAGTATAGATATACATTCTTCAGAGTCCAAATGACAGTTATGTGACCAGAGGTCCTATTGCACAAAAGTTATAAATTCTTCTAACATGACTTAAGAAGACTAATTCTTCATATACGCCTTGATCAGAAGAGTATTAAATAATTCATCCTTAGTTGGGCTTTATAGAGTTGAACCCAGGTCTACAGTTTGACATGTGTCCTATTTCATGAAGACTGAATAATAATGAATTCTTTAATAATCCCCTTAAAAAGAGTTGAAAACCTAAGAAATATCACTTTTCTTAAGACAAATCTTAATCTTTATGCAATAGGACGGTCCTACTTCATAAAGCTTAATTTAGGATGAATGCTTTAAGACCTACTTCAATATTATTCTTAACAAGGCTTAAAAAGAGTTCAAAAGGGCTGTATTTCATAAATGTTAAGATTCTTCTTAACGGTGACTGACGCAGATTGATATTTCAAATCTTGTTAAGAATAATAGTCGAGAATTCATCCTAAATTAAGCTTTATAAAGATAGGAGCCTTGTCTAAAGTTTTACATGGGTCCTATTTCATGGGATCAAAGAATTATTTGTTATCATTCTTCATAGGAAAACCTAAAAAGAATAACTCTTCGTAAGATGAATCGTAACTTTTATGCAATGTAATAGGACCCAGAAGGATGAGTGGGTGTATGTAAATAATCGCAACACTGATCGAAGGAGAAGAAGTGACATTTTCAAGCACTCTGAATAGGTATAAATTTATACTTTGTCATAATAACATTTTAAGCAATGGGTAAATAAATGTGACCCATCACATCAAAACACACCAGTTGTCTCCAAAAAGGACATTTTATATTTTAATATCATGTTACAAACCTAATTTTTAGCTTTAAAATGACACCTAACTTAATGAAATTGAACATAAACAACATTGTGAAGCTTGAGGTGATAACTTCCTTTTAATTTCCTTATTTTTCTTCTTCTTTTTTTTTGCAAATAATGTTTGCAGACAACTGGTCTGTTTCGATGTGATGGGTCACATATCCTAAATTGAAGTCTGCCAAATGATGAGATCTCTTGCAGGCAAACAGACGGACAGACAGCCATACAGATGTTCTTCATTATCCGATGAGACAAGACACAAAAACAAAAGAGTACACAAGTCACATGATCACTTTGGTCCGATGAAATCCCCCTTGGCAAGATCCTTCATTTTTGGGAATTTGACTTTCTTAGAGTCAACCTGGTCCTGTGACCAGAGTAAAAGTTTCAATAGATTTGCTAGTTTTGGTGTGGAAGCCCTGTTTTCCGCCTCTAATATTGCAGAATTTAACTCACTTGCTACCTGGATTGGGAAATACAAAGAACAAGGTAGATATAATTTATAAAATGTAAATGTAGGACAGATTACTATGAGAGGAATCTCTTATCTCCTACAAAAGTATGAGAAACACTTACTCTAGGTAAAACACAGTCCATTGAGGAAGAAAACAAAACAGAGTTGCCAAATTTGTATTTTGTAGACTTTTTTTCTGTCAAAACTGCTAGTACAGAGAGATTTCTACTGAAATGAAATACACCTTATGCAGTGAATATTGCAGCTATATTTCTGAACTATTGCTTTGATTTCTACTTAATATGGCCTAAAAGGACAATTTTTGCGATCTGGTCCTTTCATCTTTCTGATGTCATATTAACTAAAGCATTATAGATATGCTCATAACATACTAGCCAGTCGCAGATTGTGGTGATTTGGAGTCGCTCTATGAACTATGAAAGACAAATCGTCTACAGCAATGACCAGTCGCACACAAGTTAGATAGAAGTCAATTGCAGCGATTCAGGCCGTGTGGAAAGTCGCACGAGGTCGCCGCTGACTTGATTGCATTCGGTTGAACAACAAATTACGTAAATTACATCAGCGGGGGCGACCCGGATCGCAAAGCGACCTTAGTATGTTATCAGTATTATGCCCTTTTTTATGTTGAATAGATACTTTACCTGACACTGATTGTTAACCGGAGTGCATCAGCAGGAAAATGAGCAAGTTGAATCAATTTGATCTGTCATCTATCATTGGTTGATTTCAGCCAATGCCCAGGACCAATACAATCACGAAACTGAGCACAATATTGCCCGTGAGTTTGGAAACACAGTGATACAAATGATAAATCATCTGGCTACATTAACACTATGGGTCTAAACTAAAACATGATGCATACATCTTAACTGTCAATTACCTTCTGTCTTTGTGATGGGTGCATTAAATCAGCAAATGGTGAGCTTTCTGGGTTCTCAAAGGCTAACAATGCTAATGTCCTTTCTAATTCTGGTAATATTTCTGAGTTCTCTTCCCCTCTTTCTGCTAGGTGTGTCTGGGCATAGTCTAATGCTCCTTCCAAGCTGCCTCTACGTATCAATTCTATGAGATGTTGTTGCTATAGAGACAGACAGGCAAATTGATAAATAAACCATTTGGTTTAAGTTGAACATTGAATTGAGGTCATCAGCATTTCGCTAATCATACAATAGCATCAAATACTTAGCCTCAGCCTAAATTCCCCCCTACAGGATTTTAATCAAAATAATGACAAATGTCAAAAAATCCTCTATTATTTATAGGTCAATCAATACATGTGTATGTGTTGTTTCACGAGATATTAGATAAAATCAATGCAGGCACATTGATGTTGATGTGTGAATAATGGCATAACTCTGCGGGGAGTGCAATTGTGAGCATATCGACATTGAGGCAAGTGCATTGATTTTTCTAATTCTTTGAGAGAAACAGGCATACACAAGTATTAACCTAATTCATACATGACAATATTAATAAGAAATAAAAAATTTGTGCATACTTTTTAGTATAATTCAAAGTAAATAAAATCATGTCAACAAAATTATAACATGTGCAGTCAAAATTGGAGAACCCGGGGTGCATGAAAAACAAATTAAAACATGCACATGCATATTTAAGATTCCTGCTTTCCCACTGGTTACCTCAAACACGTGATCTTGCATAAACAAATTTCAGAACACTGACGCTTATTTACTTGTTTTTACTATAGCATATTCATCACATTGATTTGGAATCTTGTATTTGTTGCTTAAATATTTCCTTTCTATATACCCCTTCCTTAACAATCAATGTTGTGATGCCATTGACAAATTATGTAATTCAACTTGAGAAGAGAATAAAACTTCATATTAATTAGGGTAAGTGTTCAAATATTTTCTCACGCTGTAGCTTTACACAAACAGTCGGTTTTATCACTTGCTTCATTCCTCTTCAGATTTAACAGCTCAAGAGGCAAGTTTCCAACATCTTGACACCAAATCGTCAGCATATTTATAAAAAACACCACCAAATTCTATCAAAAATATTTCTTGAATTTAACATACCTGTAAGTGAAAATATAAGTATCTATCGTTGTCTAGTAATTCTGGGTGTATATCATTGACTTTAGCTATAGCTTCTTCTATCCGTCCTTCTTGTATAGCTTCTCTTACGTCTACCCTATCAGCTAACATGCCCAAGTCTGCGTTGGCTCTGGTGTCAGATTCCTGTTGGAACTTCTCTGCTGCTTCTTTAAAACCCTCTGCAGGAACAATAAAATCATGGATATAAAAACTAGGTTTGATGCACTGCCATTTTGTTTTTCCACCTTGGGGACAAATTTGGAGGTATATCAGTATTTTTAAAAAAATGCGTGTGAGCATCCAGAAAATATCGTTCTATCTGTGTATTTCAAATCTGCAAATGCGGAGAGACATACAGCTCTAGTACGCAAACATGGCTGTTTGTTCTTTTCTCGTGTAGTTCCAAAAAAATACCAACATACCTCCAAATCCTTCCCCCATGATGGAAATTCAAAATGAAACATGTTACATGTAATGAGATAGGGCAAGAAATGTCGTACCGGACCTTGTTTTTAAATCTATGAATACAATGCATTTGAGTTAGAATGTGATATCATCAGTGTATCCGTACATATCCTATGCTTATAGACTTTAAGCCTGCCCAAGTAATTTGCTTTACTCTGGTCCTATCAGGACCCAAGCGTGTGTCCGTACTGACCAACTGTATAAACGCCCCAACAAACAAAACATACATGTTCATACAAATACAAATACATTGGGCTACGGATTCAAGTTCAAGGGTTCAAGTTCGGGACATGAATCATTACAGTACATTGCATCCTCCAATATCAGCTACGATGTCGCTTATAGAAATGGTACATAGTAGTAATACCTGAAACATCTATGTCAAGATTATTTGGTGATCAGTGTATTCGGCAATGTAGATGTCTTTTTAAATATATAGAGTTTGCCCATACTTTCAAATGGGTGGTTCTTGGTCTGGTCTTGAATGTGCCAGTATTTTCAGGATTGACATAAAAGTTTGCACAGGTTCAGGCTATCCTAGAGCAAATAGGTAAGGTTTTGGATTGGGCAATATCATGTTTCCTATTGGGTCAGGATAAAAGGATTCAGGCCTCTTAATGGGTTGAGACAAGAAAGTAAAGTGACTAATCATGCTATGGTGCTTTGTGTCTGATATTGAATTTGATACACTTACCTGTTACAAGGTAGTTCATGATAAGTTTGTTCATATCTGCTCTGGTGATGTGAAGACCTTGTAACCGATCCATCCAACTCTCCTTGCTGAATTCTACTGGCTTTGGTGAAGCCTAAATGAAAGTCAAACAAAATGTGTTATTATCAGCTATTAAATATATATGTACACACACCTACAGCTAAATTAATGGAAGAGTTTACCGTTGATTAATTTCGAATTTGTTTCTATACCGTACACTCTACCATTACAATAGATTGCATGTTCAATATTGACTATTGAAGGTAAATCAAAATCGGTGATTACACCTGAAAATTATGAACTCAGAATGAATGTCTTGCTAAAGCCTAGAGACGTCCTATACTGAGTCTGATGTGTGCATGCTCATATAAAGTAAATATAGCCTAAAAATGCATTCCTTAAGTTTATTAATTTGGTCAATAACTAATTCAAACAATAATAGTAGACCTATGGTTCAATCATTTCCAAATTGGTGAAAATTGTGAGGCTAATATCTATCCATAGGCCCAAATGGAATACTTACACTTATAGATACATGTAGTAACCTACTCTTTGATAATGATAGTTGGGCAATCCTGTATTTTAGGGTGATAAATTGATTTGATGGAATAAACCATATACTTCAGGAATTGACTGTACATACTGTAAATAGTCAAATTCGTGAAGTATACGGTTTATTCCGTCAAATCAATTGATCCCCCTAAAAATAAAATACAGGATTGCCGAGAGTTGTCCACCGCTCACTCACCCCTACCTGCTTACGATGCACAAACATACACTTTCACCACTAAATATGTGCAAGGACATGGATTCTTTTTGCGCACAAACACATACAATCAATGGTACTGATTAAACTATTAGGGCTGTCAACAAGATTTGTTTATTCGTGTCAACATGTTGCTACTTTACAATCTTGATATCGATATGATGTTGACATTTTATAAACCAAATACTAAAGTATAATGCTGATCGTCGCCTCAAAATTAATGCCTGTGGTAATAAAGATATGACTGCAGTATCAACAATAGCGTTATGTCAATCTACACTAAGTTCAAAACCTTCAGTATAAACATAAATATGACCATTAATTCGCTGATTTTCCACGATTTTTAATAAAAATAATATTAACCTAAAAAATGTCAAATTTGCTGATTCTCTTTCAAAATATTAAAATAATTATGATGTTTTCTAGAAATAAATTGTAAATTCCTAAATAAAACTGGTAGAAACAGCCATCAACGTCGGCCTCTATATCCTATTATATTATCGATATTGTTAAAGGACTGAGGATTTACATGTAGTCTAAAGCAAGCACTTTTGACAGCAAAGAATTGTGGGAAGAATGAGGGGGAAAAAAACATGGCCACTAAACAAACGTGACGATCGCAATCGAGTATGATCGAAATCTTTAAATCCTGCAATGTAATAGGATGAAATGAGCAAACTTGTTTTAATGGCAAATTTAGTGGCTTTTAAATTTTAAGAGGGGTTGCCATCTTAGCCATTTGGCGAACTTTGTAGATGTTAAGAACTTACACAGCCTTACTATAGAAGCTTATAATATATTGACACACAAATTTGGATATATCAAAATGTCGGGATTGATAGCCATATCGATATCTTCCATGTCGACGATATAGGCTTTCAGGGTTCAGGCTATAGGTCGTCTGCCCGGAGTGAAGTCACATGCTGATGTAAATAATAAACAGTCACTTACATGTACACGGCATTACGCGATCACTAGGCACGATCTTATGTATGGATGAGTAGAGTGTAGATATTTATGTGTTAAAACGTTTTGTCAACGGCAAATGACAAAATAACCCAGATGACCGGGGCGACCTATAGTTACAGGTCGACCCGGAATGACGTCACAAACACAAGCTGTTTTGGCTTGCTGATGTAAACAACAGATGCTTACACGGCCTCACGTGCTCACTCGAATGAAGTTGTTTGTGGTTGAGTAGACCGTAGAAACAGATATGTTAAAACGTTTTGCTTTGTTTCAACGACAAATGACAACAATCTAGGGCGACCTATTATAGGGCCTGAAGCCTAAATAAAGGCTAAGCCTAAGCTTATTTAAATTGATATAATTTTGTTCACAAATAAAATTAGGCCTTTTTAAAAATACATTTTTCGACCATTTCATAACATTGTTTGATCGAATTTTACGACAGAATGACATCATTATCATGTTAATTTACCAACTTACCATTTAGCGGGGTTATCTTTACGCTATGGTGGTAGCAAAACAGGAAAATTCTTTCGGTGAAATGAATGTTATTGTTGTGAAAGCCAGTCGCAGTGCAAAATTCTGCGTAGTAAAATTATAGGAAATTAAAAGTACGCTGGGAAGATATGAGGGCGCAAATCTTATCCCCGTGTGTCAGATATCATCAGAAGGCACCGGATATAAGATTAATATTCTTTGAGTAGGGCTATTCTTTTCGAATCATAAACTATGGAATTATGAAATCCATGCATAAACCTAGTGAAATAGTAGGTAAACGAATTCATGTTTTATTAATGTTTTCGTTTTAATATAGATTGAGAAATGGCAAGAACAATGCAGACCCGTGCGACAATCAGCGGCGCCTGTAAGTAGAGCCTCCATGTAAATCTGATTCTGCTATAATATTAATAGATAGAGCCTCATCTCATCCATTTATTTTTTCTTTGGCCTCAGTTATTTCACCATATTATATGCAATCTATTTTACTTGTTCTGAAATATTAACTAAGGGAATTTTTCCAAATAAAATTATTGTCCTATTTTAGTAGGCTACACTATAAATTTCAATATTTATTTATTTCAATGTTGGAAACATCTAAATTAATCTTAAAAGGAAATATGAATGGATTTAATGTTGGCACGGTGTCATGTCAATGATTACGTTAAAATTACACATTTTGGATCATATTTAATTTTTTTAAAAACTTACATGATTTAAAACTTTCTTAAATACTTGCACACCCATAGATGACTGTTACATTAAATAATTGAAATGATACAGCACCACCGTGCTATGATGCGGAGGGGAGACTTGGAGAGGGAGGCTGTACGTAACGGCGTAGGCCTATCGCAAGTGGACTTTTCTCAATTTTCGAACTCATTTGGTGCGATTTGGTGTAGGCCCTATACTTTAGACCAATATTTTATCGAAAAGCCACCTCTTCCTTTCCAATCAATATCTTGTTTTTTATCAATGCAAGAAAGAAGTCGAGCATATAGGGCCTATATAGGCCTACTGATAATTATTTTTTTGATTTAAGTATAGATGGTTTAGGGGAGAGTGTGAGCCTGTGAGGGTGGATGTGCCCCCTCGCAAGTGGAATATTTGTCAATTTTCGAACTCATTTGGTGCGATCTGGTGTATACTTTTGGCCAACATTTTATTGAAAAGCCCTCTTCCACTCAATATTTTGGTTTTTATCAATGCAAGAAAGAAGTTGAGCGTATACTGATAATTATGTTATTGATTTATGTATAGATGGTTGAAAAGCGCGGACATGGGGGGGGGGGGGGGGTAGTCTGAGGGGGATGTTTCTCCCTCAGAACTTGGATTTATTTTCAATTTTCGAACCCGTTTGGTGCGATTTGGTTTTGGTGTGTACTTTTGACCGATATTTTATTGAAAAGCCACCTCTTCATTTCCAATCAATTTTTTTTTATTTGCAAGAAAGAAGTTGAGCATAGGCCTATATAGGGCCTATGGATATTTTCTTGATTTAAGTATAGGCCTAGATGGTTAAAAGCGCGGAGCGGGAGTGTGGTGGGGGGATGTGCCCCTCGCAAGTGGATTTTTTCTTCTTCTTCTTCCTTTCTCTTTCCCTTTTTCTTCTTTCCTTTTTTCTTTTCCTTTTATTTTTTATTTTTAGGGGAGGGGGGGGGGGGGGGGGGGGAGCCCCCGCCCCCTGGATCCGCCACTGGTGTCTATTATAACTCTTAAACGTTTTATATATGTGGTTAATATTATTCATATCCCATTTACAACGTGAATGAACTTTGGCGTGGTTTTAGGCTGAGACGATCATCGTCTCTCTAGGTGAATTACCCTCTAGGTATGGGGTTGGACAATGCATTGGATCGTGATAACTAATGTAATAAACCAATTAGGACTTGAAGCGAACGCGGCTACTCAAAGTTCTCATTCCAAGACAAGGTCATAACAATTGAATTAATTGATCAATAATTGAATAAATAAATATTATCTCCGGTTTTCTTTTAGGTATGTATTAATCGTCTCTGGTTTTTAGGTGTGGGGATGGGGTGGATTGGACTTTAGGCCTTTATTTAATTATTATATGCATAGGCCTAAATTATATAAATCCCTAATATTAATAGATATAAATGGCCCATCCCATCTACAAATCCCAATAAAATGCTAATTGTTAGAAGGGAATAAAAGCTCGTTATTTTTGTTTACAGCTCGGTGCAGGGCTCGGTGACAAGAAGTTCCAAAACGTAGACAGTCACTGAATATCTGGAATTGACAATTACTGTCACTTGTCAAGTGTCAATCAAGTACTATCGGAATCCTTCGGGAAAATTCCGGACGAAAATGCCCAATTCCGAGTCCACACCTCAACACTGAAAATATGTACCCGCCCAATTGGGCGTAATTATTGTAGTATATTCTTACTCTTTCGCTCCTATGGATTTTTTACGTTGCTGCATTATTTTTGGGCGGAGAATTAGGGGTATTTTATGGCAACTTTGACACATATTATCATTTTTCAAACAAAATGGCGACTGACTGGAGTAATGTGAATATCACTTCCGATGGATCATTTTGGGGTTTCATATGTCTTTACTGAAACACTGATGAACTTCTAGACGACCAAGATGACAGATCGGTAAGAGAATATCAAATTGGAATAGTTTACTCTCGATATTCTGGTTTATGAAGGGTGGAATAGCCGTAAATTGGGCCTGCACTAGAGCAACGGTTTCGTGCCCATTCCGTCAGACGTCAGTCGGTATACAATACAACGTAATTTACGCAAAAATGCATTGAACCATGACCATGTACGTACAGATGCGTATGAGATGTCATTTGGAATTTCAATTAAATCTTGTATTATCATGGACATTTTGAAGTCTTGAAATTGTATGGCCAGTACAGTAGTAATATATTGGCCACCACCACTGCACTAACCAGGAATTGTTGAAATTTTAACTGAGTAGTGAGTGGTCAGTGCCAGTGCCGTGGCGTGGAGTGGAGCAAAATTATAAAAATAAAAGGATAAATCATAAAAAAACATTAGGTGACGAAAAAAAAGAAACCCTGTTCTATGGGCAAACGGACCTCTCAGGATGGGTCGCTCGTAGGTCGGGTGTTTTTACAAAAACTTAAACTTAAAAAACTTTGTTGCCCTTGAAAATGATCGTAAATATCAAACAAATCTGTAAAAAACAATTATTTGGGTCAGTATTCATTTGCACATTTGTCTAAAAAAAATGGGTCGTTGGGGCCCGTAGAAAAAAACCTAATATTTAAATGTACTATTTTTAATATTAAATATTAGACTTTATTTAGTCTAGAGTGTGAGTTGTTGACTTTATGGTCTAAATGAATAAATGAATGAAAGCCAACCATTTAGGCCTATACTATTTATTTGCTTGTTGTAAGTGCTGAATTTCGTAAGGAAGGAAGAGAGTGGCTATCATTTATTATTGATCTTTCGCTAACCTTTTTCAATTAATGAGAAAGTTGGTGATCTCCACTTCGCTGCCCATGAATATTGAATTTATTTCACATTGTATACTTATATAGTATTAGGCCTATACACACATTATTTTAATATGTTGAGAAATTCAGAAACATTCCAATATTGTATTTAATTTACATTTTACTGGAAAGCCCAACTTTTTCTGATGGTCTAATCATGCCCCGTTAATCCTAACCCTAGAAGTGTAGGAGTGGGGATGGATTGATGAACAGGGGAGGTGGTTAAATGGGGGACCAACAAAATTAGGTCTGCCGCCCCCGGGAATTGAACCCGGGTCGCCAGGGTGACAGGCGAGTCGAACAACCACCAACCACATCACGATCGCTGGACTTGCCAGGCTAAATGTATATAATACTTTGTATACCCGGGGTTTAATACACCGTGGGGTGGGATAGAAGTTGTGTGTGCATGCCTAGATGTGCTGCTGGCTGCGTGGTTATTACTGCTGAAATGAAGATGAAGTTGACATTGTTTTCACTACCAAAATAGAGTCATGACTTATATAAAGCAGGATCAGGCCATGAAGAGTGAGAGAGCGGTGTTATAATCAACTTTCAGTATTTAGCACACACATACAGTACTTAGGAATTTATGTAGGTAGGTACAAAATAGTGCACAGTGCACTGACCACACTGCTACCTGAAGGCTACATAGTTACGTAAATGATGAGAAGAGAATATGCACTTGCTATGGCCCACATTACCTGACATAACAACTAGTGCGCATGTTTGTCACTGCCCCTGCAACATTTTAGACCTAAGAGATGTTTCATTCATCACTACATGAGTGAAAAAGTAGTGAATTTTCTTTCTACCATATCATATCATGCCCCCCAAATTCTGCTGTCTGTTTATAATTTCTTTTTTGCTGTTGGCAAATATTGCACTGCACCATACCTTCCTACAAAAGATGTCCCATCTTAAACTTCCTTCTTAAAACCAATTTCCACAACCCCAAAGACTGGAATGTGCATAGTTTTACCTAATTGTAAGTCAATTTGTTGGACATTTTTACAGCAAACTTGGGTCCAAACCTTTCCATGTTCGCATGCCAATAAAAACAAAAGTGTGGCACATCCCAAGTTAATTATTAAATCGTCTGGTCGGTCTATTTTGCTTTTTACCGTTATTGTTGTTTTAGGTGTACATGTATGCACATAACATGCAGCAACTGGACACTGTATTTTCGTAAGTCTGGTCACAAGAAGAAAATGTTTCCCCTATCATTTCACACATTGAACGTAATTTGTAGCGAATCGAGAGTATCACCATGAATTTTGCAGGATCAACAATCATACAAAAAATACAGTTCCGAGATCATTATTTATTGGCTATTTTTAAATATTTTGTTGTTAATGTAAATCTAAGACAATCTTCTGCACTGAGCAAGATGCTTTGTAAATCTGACCCCTACAAAGCATTAAGTCCCTGTTGGACTATTCAATACACAAATGATCAGAATTTAAAAAGTATCCACACTGATATTTGAATAAGTGAATGCAATCATATCTAGTGTTTGTTTCATTGTTTACCAGTCATGTGACATACAAAAGTACATAAAACACATTTCCAGCAACAGCAGTACATTTGTTGAAAAACCAAATTGTGCTAAAACGAAGAAGAAACCCCCCCCCCCCCCCCTGTTTTACGGGCGGACAGACCTGTCAAGTAGGGTCACTCAGTCCGGGTTTTTTTTGAATTTATTATTTTACCTAAAATGTCACCAAAATCTGCAAAAATCCGGATTTATTAAAAAAATGGTGAGAAAAAAATGTTTGACACATTTTCGGCCAAAAGCATCTGATTTTACATGATTTAAGAAAAAAATATCCAAAAAGAAATAATAAAAAATTCTTGAAAAATGCAAAAAGTGTGTCGGTCGGGCCCATAAAACTGGTTTTTTTCCCCTCGCCTTAGATGACGAAAAAAAGAAACCCTGTTCTACGGCCCGACCGACCCATTTTTTTAGAAATCTGTGAGAAAGAAAAAATTTCACTTGTAAATGATTACTGACTCAAATGATTTGTTGGGCTTGTCACAATACGGCAAGATTTTTTTGATATACGGTCATTTTTTCATTCATTCATTACTTTTCAAGGGGAAAAAGCTTTAAAAAACAAAAGAACCCCCAAAAACACCACCAGACTGACCCATCCTCATCCTGACCCTCCCGTTTGCCTGTAGAACAACGATTTTTTTCTTCTTCGCCTTATTACTCTCAGTGGTAAGATGGTCGTATCAGGTTGTGATTGATATTATTGATATTGGAAGGTTTGTTTGTAAAGTTCTGAGCCTATTCCAGCTTGTTATTTTTAACCTGTATGACCCCCCCCCCCCCCCCCCAGGAAGTCTAATAAGGGTTTATTACGTGACTGACCCCATTGATCAGGGGAACCGATTAAGAGGATTGTGTGGATATTAAATAAGAATAAAGAGTTCTTTCACAATTAAAACAAATTAAAGGAGAAAAAAAAAATCATTTATGGGTTGGTCTATATTGGTACCTTTTTATGTGTTGGTCTTATTTACCATGGACTTTATATCATAATTAAGTCCATGGTCTTACAGAGCTTATGTGGCTAATTGGTATTGCTACATTAGAGATTCATCTATGGACCTATTGTACATGGGTGGTCACTGGTTCAATTCCTGGTTCCATTTTTTGTTTCTCAATCTCAACCACCACCAGGAATGTATTGCCATGTGGTTTTGAGATTCATAATTTTACATAAGTATGTAAAAGAAACACAAAAAAGCAAATTTGAAAACATACTGTAGTTATTGTTGAAATTTGGCAGAGATTTTTAAAAAAAAGCACACAAAATAACCACCCCTACCGTCTACAGTATGTAGCCATGATGCTTCCATTTGATGAATTATTATTATACATTTTACAATTTCTGTTTACAGGGTAGAATGGGTGGAGATTATAGAGCCCAAGACACAGCGGCCTATGTATGGCAATTTACGTACAGGAGAATTAGCATGGGAACCACCACCAAGTGCCAAAGTGTGAGTTTAGTATTGTTTTCATGCATGCATCCTTCAATACGCAAACTATGTTTTTGTATAGCAAACTGTAGATCTACATAACCATAATTGTCTTTCTTTTCCAGCCAAGATAACACTCATCAGTCAAAATAGAAACGGCACAATTTAGTGAACAAGTACCTCCAAATTATGCTAACAAACTTTTTTAAATGTTTGATTCTCTGGAACTAAGAATTATGATGATACACATTCTTCAGGGAGTAGGGTGTTCCAGGCTTTGCCGTTTGAAATTGGCAGGGGAGCTTTTAATCGCTCTCCTGAAGTGCTCTAGGAGAGCACTAGGAGAGCATTTTAAAAGCTCCCCCGGAATAATCGAGGAGAGCAATTTATGACCAATGTGAAACGTCGGATTATGTCGCTGATCGGCTTTCCCTGTTTATAGCGGTCGCGGTAGCCTCCATTTTAATTTTGGTTATCCCCCACTGAAAACAGTGCCGCATTTATTTATCGACTGGTCAACTGATGCTGCTTTGATACGTCAAAAATAAAAAGAAATGTTACGCATTTTCATCACGAACTGTACGGTCAATTTATGCTGCTTGCACTTATCGACCGGTCAACTGATGCTGCTTTGATACGTCAAAAATAAAAATAAATGTTACGCATTTTCATCACGAACTGTACGGTCAATTTATGCTGCTTGCACTTATCGACCGGTCAACTGATGCTGCTTTGATACGTCAAAAATAAAAAGAAATGTTACGCATTTTCATCACGAACTGTACGGTCAATTTATGCTGCTTGCACATGGTTTTGGAATTAATGAGAGCCGCTGCTAATACAGTGACAACCGCGCCCAATTGTGCTCCTATCCTTGCCAGAATGAGATTCTACACTAGTACAGGGTGTGGTTGAATTTACGCGATTTCCAGGGGGAGATTTTTTTATAGCAACACTGACAATATTTTATTTATTTACGTTTTTCGACTGTGTGTAAGGTATAGTAATAATATTGAGGATGGACAATTAATAAAGGAGCACGGACAATTAAGGAGCGCGATAAATCGCGCGACCAGAAATGGGTTAAGGAGCGCACTAGGCGCGCGATCGCTCTCGCGCGCCTCAAACGGCAAAGCCTGGTGTTCATTCTATATTAAGGACAAGTTGATCACTAAATTGACTATGAATTATTGACCTCTCAGGGATTTTATACTGGAGACTTATTTGACAATGATTAAAATTGACAGGTTTATTTTGTATAGGATTAGGACCTAATATAAACTAATCATAAATATAGTTTGAAAGATCTAAATATAGTAATGAAATGATCACATGATGGCTTTATCCCGCAGATAGGCAGACACAATACCGTTAAGTGTAATTTTTCGCACAGCCACGCTATGCAATTGTTGAAGAACCAATGTTATTGTATGCAGTTAACACCAAGCTTACAGCAATCAATTTGTTCATATCTACACAAATTCACCAGCAGTCAGGAATCATTTGTGTACATCTCATGTCGTGACAAAACCATCGGTATCTCATGAAATCGGAGAAGACATGATATCCGAAATTCCAAACAGTTTACTAAAATACTGTGACATTAGGAATGCTAGCGAGCGTATTCAATTACCCAACTGATTAAACACTGGCGAGTGGCCAGCTACTATTTGATAGAATTAATTTATCAACTGAATATGTATTGTATTACTTTGCAATGAACTGATATGACACCTTGTCAGTCAGTATAGACATAAATACTGTAATTTCATTAATTAATAGCCAAAAAGGATATTTCCGCATCAGACAGATCTTTTAAAAGTAGTGTATGGCATGAAGCTCTCTGTATGATACGAATCATCACTACATGATACGTAAAAGTTGTGTCATACACCTCTTTTACTGTGTAATAATATGTCATCACGTCCGTACGCAAAGCCTCGTTCTTACATTAATGAATTACAAAGCGTGAGTTGCATTTGTGTAAGAGACTATGTAGCATAACTTCGGGAATAGTTGTGAATCAATGGCATTGTAAACAGGGCTGGAACTTCAGATTTTTTTCAAACAGCCTGTCTGGCAGGTAACTCAAAAGAAATACCTGCCCAACAGAAATTCCACCAGCCAGTGTAACCCACTTACACCGTGATTTAGAAAATAATTACCCGCCAGTCAGGCGGGCACTTTTGTAGCTTCACCTGCCCGATGTAAAAGTTACCCGCTATGGGCAGGTAGGTGGGTGCTATTTCCAGCCCTGATTGTAAACAATCAAGATGGCGGAACCTAGCAGACGATTATTGGGTATTTTCGGAAGTTGAGAAGAAAAGGGTAGTTGTAACATCAAAAAATACACAACTGGCTAATGTTAAAGCAAGGAGAATATGTAAGCAATACTTTTTTTTTCATCATGAAGTCTAACAATTGTTTAGCAGGTTAATTGGTTAGCCTATTTAAAATTCATGTTTAAAATTGTGATCCCCTGTTTGTTCTCATGCAGGTTGATCTGCTCCTTCTACTTCCTTCTACTTGTACATGTATAGAAATTTATAGTAAGCTTTTAGGGGCAGTAGGACTTTGCTAAATCTGGTTATATTTATGTTAATACCTGAGAGGAAATATTAATAAGTGATATAGGATTAAGTATTTCCTATGTATGTAGGACTCTACTACACCTTATGACGGAAATGGCTTTGGCAAATGTTTGACTGTATATACACCAATAGTTCCAGCTTGTACAGGTGATCTGGTAAGGAAAAATGGTAAACATGATACATTAAAGCTGTTGAGATGCATTCAAAACCTGTGTGTTATTGATAGCCATCATTATACAAGCATCGTCTTTTATTACCAAGTCACCTGCATACGAACTGAAACATCAATTTGTTTAAACTCATATTTAAAAATAATATTTAAAAATCAAAGTAATACAAATATTTTATCATGATTCATGTGACAGGCAACACTTGTATTGCCATATTTAATTCACAAAAGGTACATAAAAATGTACTGAATTAAGATGTTGTTGCTTTAGTAATAATTTGTATTTGAACACAGAAAACAGTCCTCAAAATCTTACATTCGTTCAGAATAATAAATTAAATATTTTAGTATAGGATCTTGAGTTATGAGTTAGTATTCCGATGGGTTGGGTCAAGAGGTATTATTTGGGTTATTTAGGGTCAAATATGGGTCATCTAAGGTCCTGTTTTGGACTTTAAAAAAAAAAGGGTATCCAGGTACCTAATTTGGTACCCAGGGTATCAAAATATCGGAGGGTACTCGTTTGCCTGCCCGAAAATCCCAGCCGTAATGCTGGTGTCAGCGGTTGATAAAGAAATAAATGTTATCATATTTTCCCTTGAAATGGGTTTAGATTTAGAACAGAATATTTTGCATACACATTTTACATGTCCATGATTATTTACATCTGTGAAAATAAAACTTCTCAAATCAAGCATAGTCTTGACTGAATTCTTTTTTTGGGGGGGGGGGGGGGGGGGGTGGGGGGGGGGGGGGGGGAGGTCGTTCTCAGTTAATTTGGCATCATAGGGAATTTGAGGGAAATATTAAATTAAAATTGGTAAATTATCTATCTATGATGAGAATAGGTCTGTTAAGGATTCATTCAAAATAACAATTTTACTTTTTTTATTATACAATTGTTTTTCTGGTCTGTAAATTATTAACATGTATAACAACACACAATTTATTGGGGCTACACGAGTAACAAAACCCATGGAGGAAGTACAGCCACTCTGTGAGTAGGTAGGTGTGGGTTTGTTTGTTATACAGCACCAATCGTCACAATATGTAGCCGTGACCTGAATAGTGAATATTATGGTACTGCATGATATCAAAGGATAGGAAATGCTGAAACATGCTTGAGTAAGGCTCTAATTGTTTTGAAGATTTTCTGAATAGTGATGCAAACATGACACAAGTATATTAATGATATAGCAAGTTAGACATGGTTTGTGAACCCTTAAGCTCCGTTCACACTAGACATTATTTACTGTGCATTGCGGTGCATTATCGCAATGGAGTTAAAAAGTATTCAACTGCTATTGCGGCAGGCTGCGACACATTGCGTTAACGCTGACATTTTCCTGTTTTGCTACACGGCGCTGACTGCCATTGCATGCGGTGACCTGCGTTGACCCATCGTGACCTGCGATGAATTGCCGTACGCTGCGGAGGAAGTAAGGCTGCCTCACCGCATCGCACGGCAAATATCGCCTAGTGTGAACGAACCTTTAGTCGATTTGTGAATATTGTTTATACGGTCGATCCGTATTGGTTGGGGTAATCTGTCCTACAGTATAAATGAAATTTTGCTGCAATGTCATTCTAGTTCATCGTTATATTCGTAGCTTGGCTTTTATAAAATTAGGTCACTAAATGAACAAAACTCAAGTAGTCAAGTCTGTTCAGTACAAAATGACCGGTGACCATGCATAGAGATATCAAGGGTATATTACGTATTCAAAAGGTTATGTTTCATCCTAGTCTGAATGAACGATACCACCTGCTTGGGTGCCAGCAGACATCTATTTTAGTGATGGGAAGTATCACTTTTATTCAGTTATACTCTCAGTATTGAACACAAAGAAAATGGTTAAATGCATGAAGAGTGTGTAATAATTGTTATGACCTGAACATTGTAAAACATTGGTTATTATGATATAATCGATATCTTACGTTTCAGGATGAATGTTGAATGTAATTAAACATCCATAGAATGTATGCTGGGCTTCAAACAATGAAGTGCAACAACACTTGTGAGTTGGATTCCACTGTTGCGCCCATGTGTCACAATAGGTAGGAATGGAGGGTGTCATTTTTAGTAAACTGTTAAACTTCCACATTTACAATTCACAAATATTGTGACTGATGACATGGAAGATTTCATGTTCAACAATTTTTAATTTCCCTGTGTAGGCATTTTAAAGGCATATTTGATTCCTCAATTTTGTTCCCACAATTTTGTTCTCTGATAATGATATTCTGAAAATTTGATGTCACAAAAACATCAAATTACAATTTCATTACCATCAATTTTAATAAAAAGGAATAATCCTTATAGTTTTCCCGTAGCCTAAGTCCCAGATCATTGAGCATGATGAACTGCCAGGGGCTACTTCCTTTTTCTATCAAATATCATTGAACCTTGCATTTATAAATAAACCCTTATTATAACTTTAAACAATATGTATACATGTGAAGTAGTTTCCAACCAGTGGCTGTCACTGTTCCAACATAGTCTCTTTAGGATCGTTCAGATGATGGACCCTAAGCTCAAGACTAGTGTCAAATTCGCTAGTCTCAAGATTAACTAACCTCGAGTCTAAAGCTGAAATTTTCACCCTAAGAAATCTATTGGTGAAGAAAACATAACTAGTCCTGAAGCCCATAATAACTAGTCCTAGAACACCTTTGCTATTTCCAAACAGAGTTCTTCCAAAGGTTCATTGCGTCACATCCGGTAATCAGATTATCGCTCAACCTTGAGTTAGTCTCGAAGCTACGGCAGTGGTATTGCTAGACTCGAGGCTAAGATTGTCGTCTGGACAGACACTCTGGACTGGTAGTAGAATCTTATTAAGCTCGAGACTAACTATTCTCGAGGTTAGTGACCGTCTGAACAGGTCTTTTGTTAATCTTATTCAGTCAATTATAGAGTGATTAGATGACATTATGCATTGTTGTATTCTTGAACAAAAGATGAGTGAATGTAGACCCGGGGGGGGGGGGGCACTGACATTGGAAAAGGGTATAGGTATGTGCCGCGCTGAAGACCCCCTTTTTCACCCTCTGCTGCTAGTTCTTATGACCCCCTTTTGAGCCTGCATCAGTTCTTAAGACCCCCATTTTATTGAAAATTCAAAAATCATGAAATTTTGCGTTTCAAAGCCCCAATTTTTCGAAAATTTTGCGTTCTAAAACCAAAAAAAATCCCAAACCCCCCCCCCCCCCAAAACAAACAAAAAAACAAACAAACAAAAAATTGAAAATTTGCATTCTTGCCAATCAAAATTGAACTTAAGGCCAGTTCTCAAGACCTACTTTTTTGAAAAAATAAGTTCCTAAGACCCTATTTTTTTCGTCATAAAATCCACTCAGTTCAGTTCTGTAGCCCCCCTTTTTGAGATCCTGTGCGGCACACCCCTACACAAAAAAAAGGTGAGTGCCCCCCCCCCCCCCCCCCCCCGGATGTAGACATCGAGTCTCTTACAAATAGACTGATTGAAGAGGAATGAGTTGAGTAATTCTGAAAAAATTGGAAACAATTAATGTCAGGAGACAAATGGGTTATTGGCAAGGGGGCAATATGCTTAATCCCATTGCAAACCCCTCACCCACACCCTCATTGTTTGTAATGTAATCCCCACCATGAATCATTTTCACAGGATCTCGAATTGCGGTGGAGGCAAATTGTAAAATGATGAATTTTAAATTGGTTTAAACACCTACCAATTGCCATATTTTGATAATTTAACATGAAGGTGTAGTGAACTGTGAAATGTGACTGACTTACTCAGTGATATGAATCATCTTGTACAGTAGTTAGCCAGCTCTATGTCAATGGTTTTCCTATTGTTGTTACGATTGCCTATACAACATGTATGACTATATATGAGTACTGATCATATGGCAATTATGGCAGGGATCCAATCATTGTAAAAACAAATGCTGAAAGAAGTTTCCTCAAGTTTCACAGAAATATAAAAAGGCTATAGTTCAAACCACCCTGTGTAGATAAGCTGTATTTAAATTAAAAGTGTACCTTCTTTAAACATGAAATTTGCCTAAATTATTGGATAAACAGCATCTTAGATGATACTTCTGCACTAACCTGGAGGCAATTTAAGGCAATTTGAAAGGGGCACCAACTTTCTCCAAGGCAATTATGTACTTTGAATGAAGTGAAAACAGCCAGAAATTGAGGGCATCAAGGCAACTATGTGGGGCATCAAAGGCAATTGCCTTCGATGCCTTTGAATAATTTGAGCCCTGATTGATGAGTTTCCAGCGCAAACATGCTTGGATAGGGAGCGTAAGCATTATATACCAGTTCATCCATTTTGGGTTGTTTGGTAAATATACACATTTCTGCCTGAATGAAGCAGGCAAGGGTACACTGTTTTAGAACCGTTTTAGAAGACATACATTTTGTATTATGTTGATGACAGCAATGGTTGTGAAGCCTGCTTCTATTTTCATGTCATGTTTACGTAGTGTAATGCATCCGTTTCTGTCATGGGGATTTAAAGGGGGTATGTCCGTTAGTCAGCCTATCTCTGGAGGCTCTGTCTTATTTTAATACACATGTCTTTTCATTGTTTTACATAATGCTTCATGTTCAGTGTCCTCACAAAAGACAATTTGCAGAGCTATATACCATGTACAATATTATCTTAATTGAAATTATCCCTGCAAAATGTGTATAAATAATACAAATGGCTATAGATATTTGGGATCATCATATTTCAACTTATTTCGAACAAGATCATACATATTTATGATTCGTTTTAGATGGCAAAGGAATACTGACAAAAAAGACAGCTGCTATTCTGTGTGAATACTACAGTCTGAATAAATACACATTCTCTACATGGGCTCCTATGTGCGCAGTACAGCAGGCTGAATGCGACCAATCAAACAAAATGTTTGATGGTTGCAATTATGATGTTTGCAGCTGAAATAAGATCAATTTACTATTTCAGTTAATGCATAGAGAAAAATGAGCAAAATGACAATTGACCTGTCTGCACAAGTCAGGGTTTAAAAATGTTGTTTTGTTAATTTTTTAAGTGTTGAATTATACATTTGGTTTATTTTATGATATTTTTAGACAACAATACATTCTCATGTGGATGTAAACGATACTATACTAATTTGCTGCACATTGATCCTGTGTACCATATTATATGTGGGCTTTTAAAGAACGACCCATACACTTACACAGTGAGGATTACAAATGGTAGGGTATTCTAAAGCTCACCCATATTACATATTATATTATGTCATTATGTGAACTGTGAACTCCAGATTCTTGATTTCCTCTCTTTCTACTGTAACCTGAACTCTATCTTAACACTTTCCACGCGGCTATTAGATTTACCATTACAAAACAGATTTTTCAGAAAACTTTCCCAATTTTCATAGTCTATCTCATGGATTACTGAACCAATACTGGGCATGTTTGTACTTATGTCAATGCATTTCTCATGGTGATTCCTATTATGGTAATGAAATTCAATAATTTTGACATTTTTGAAACATTTTGTGAAATTTTGGAATGTCGTCTGCAGCCGCCTGCCGCATGGAAAGCGTTATATCATTACCAAGTAAACCTGAATCATCTGTCACTAGCATCGACAGACCTATACACACCATCAAATCCCACCGGGCAATTAGCACATCAAATGGTACTACCATCAATGGTAATTATAATGTGATGTTTAATAAAACGGGTAATGTTGAACTTCCTAATAGCCGAGCTACATTCTATACACACCATATTGATTTCAACCATGTGCTATTACTGCTGATGCGCCATATGTGCGCTTACATAGGGATATCAGACCATCATTGATCAGACAGCATGTGCACATAGGTAATGTGGATTGTCTGTGATTTCATATATGATCCATAATTGCTGTAGTTGAAAATTGACTGTATTACCCGCTTGCTACATAACGATAGCCTTAAAATTATTTTGCTAACTATTTAATTTTGTAGAATTGATTACGTTAGCCCATTTTAGTCCTGAGAAATATAGTGAGACGAAATACCTTAAATGTGTAGTTTTAATTGATATATTATTCAAAACATTGATGTGTAGCATATTAATGGGTCAAGGAATAACCCGCTTTAATACTTTGTAATTTGGTGGTATGTGGGATTTAATGGGTTGTATTGTATCAGTGACTGTATTGTAAATGTACAACTATTTCCTTTAGAAAAGGTACAATAAATATAAAATGAACAAAAGATTGGAGTATAAAAATGAAAAAAATGTTCAGCATGCATTAGATTGCATTTAAAATGGCTTTTGTAAAACAATGTGTTTAAATTAAACTGTGATTGTAACGAATAAGGAGGAAACAAAGACAAAGCATTCTAACAGGCAAGGGCCAAGTTTTATTATTTCACACAAATGAGAAAAAGATGAGCCAATGTATGCTTAGTGCCATATTACCGAACCACGTATGTGTTGATTGCCAACATACTAACATGTAGGCCTACGTGACATCCTAATTTATTCTCCGCACGTCTGACGACCATAACCTGTCTTATCAAGGTTGTATGAAACCAGTTTGACATTTATTTTTAATGAGTAAAACTGCCATCATTGTCTCGCATATATTAGCAAATGTTGTAAGGATTTGATCAATTTGATGTGTATAAAGGATGTGACACGAATGATGATTTTTTTTGTCAGTCGATATTTTTTTCTCTACGCCGTATAGCCCGAGGCACCCGATTCATTCAAATGAAAATCAATAAACTTATGATAATATTTTGCAGCCTGCACATTTGGCCCACTTGTGGAAGAAGCTTCTTTTGTGGGTCTGTGTGTACAATTGTAAGAGGTGCTGTATACAATTACCTTTGTTGGTTGGATTGCGTGGGCCTCAAAATTGCATCAACAATTCAACATAGTGTAATATTTCGGAAAGACTTTGAATTTGGTCTTTATCTATATTTATTATAAGTTTTAAGACCACTTTTTATTTAATACATGTAGGGTTTAACATTGCCAATTTCCGCGAAAATAGACCAAAAAGAAAAAAAGCGAAAATAGACCCATTTGTAAAAAGTGACCCCCATTATTAGGGATTTCCAGCCCAAAATCATACCCCATGTTTAGGGATTTTGTGCCAAAAAAGCTACCCATTAGAGCAGCACACCCCGTATACCGTCTTAGGCGAGTAACCCCCGGGGGATGGGTCTGGGTCCTTAATTCCTCATTTTCAATAGTCAGTTAATAAAATATTTAGTTACACTTTACAGGAACATTTAGATGACCCAGATGTCACATGGTAGTCCTACTACATTGTACTGTGTGGAGGAGCTTGAAGAGGAATGGTCATTATTTTGGTAATCATATTTCATACTTTTTTGGCAGCAACATTCCCAATTGGAACACATGCGTGACCAAGTCAGCAAAACAAGTCTTATTGGATCTTCTAATAATCATACATTTTTATTAAATCTTCTAATAATCATCAGATAACAAATATGCATGGCCTTTCCAAATTTGGTGGAAATCCCCGATTTGATAAATTGACCGGCAAATTGAGCAGGTCGCTAATGCTGGATTGCTGATAATGGAATGTGATGTTATTTGCAGACGTCAAAGCCTTTACAGTGAGCTGTACTTAGAAATGGCTTCATTAATGTAGATTTCATCCTCTTTTGATGTGAATAACATACTTTACAATTTTCAATATGGTTAAAGATGCACATTTTGTTGTCATGTGCTCCATTCGATTTTTAGTTTGTCTGTATTGAATGCAGTATATTATATACTGTATGCACTACATGTATTATAGTGCTGGTAAATATTACTTTATTGAAACAATGTTTTAACTTGATAACCTTTAAATGTTAGGAAATTGAATTAAAGTGGCACATTGTTTTACTGTGTTTCTACATTATATCACCCATTGAACTATTAAAATGAATTAGAAAATTGTGCCAATATGGATTCTTGTACAATGTTTTGATTATTTTCGGAAAATGTAATTTAAACAACTTTCATTGAATTTTGATATTATTCACACGGAAAGTAATGGCAACAAATTCAATTTGTCACACTTCTGATCTGAAAAGCGGTTAATGGGCTGTATCCGGAATAATACATTCGCCAACTTAAAAGTAGGGCCCTGTTAAATGTATGAACACACATAATTTATTCCTATGTCAACATAGCCAAATCTTGTATGCAGAATGCGTAGGTGTATTATGTTGGATTTGGGTTGTGACAAACTGAAATATGTATGATGCGCCAAGTTGTGACTAGGAGTGTAGGAAGTGTCTATTGATCTACATTATAAGATCATTTCATCAATTTTAGACCTATTTCTTCATCATCTTATGTCACATGCATATTGCTGCCTCGTGTGGAAATGGATCAGGATTAAAGGGGGTATGTTCCGATCACGTTTTGGGGGCTATGATTTTTTTTCCACCAAGATATTTTGATATAGGAAGACTCCCCACATTTTTCTCATTATGTCTGTAAAATCATAGGGGCCAGAAATGTTCCATTCAGAAATTATAGGCTAAAATGTGGTGAAATACTGCCAAAGGTGGTTAACCACCAACCAGTTTGTGTACAGCTCAATGGGCAAATGTCTTGTGACCTTGTGCTTCTAAAAATAGAACCATTGGAGTTATGCAACTCAAACTTTGGAATGCGACAATTTTAAGGATGATAGTTCATGTAGAATAGAAAACATCAATTTGAAAATTGGGTCAATAAGCGGAACATCTACCTTTAAACCGTTTCTTCAATTTTAATATCCACACTGGCAATGAACATTTGAAACCAAAATTATATACACACATATAATATATTCAAATATGAAATAAAACAATTGCTCTTTGTAGTCCCTTGATCGAAATATCAACAGTTACATGTAGTTTCCTTTACAGGGTTGTAAGGTTTTGTGAGGTCTGAATTTGAACACTGTTAGATGCTCTCCGCCTGGTCACATGACAACCATTTTGGGATGATGTGACTGCATCAGGATGTTGTTGATGGCAAGTATGTTATAGCTGGTGTGATAACACTGAATAAAGGTCTCAAGGAACCTCACAAGTTACATTCATGTTTATTTATGAATATGGAGAGGAAGGAAGTTCACAATAACATAATGCAATTAAAATAACCACTGACAGGGTCCAATATTAGTTTCAATGTGTCACTTTACCACAATATTGCATTACATATTTTTCCGGATACATTTAATCTAGGAAATTACTGTCAAAAGTGCTGTAGCTGTACGAAGTAATAAAGACCTCGAATTAGATACATGCATCCAATTAGCGACAAAAGGCTCAAAATGTCACTGCACTTTACATACATGTACAATGTAGATTAATAAGAAAATGTGTGTAGATTGACTGAGAAATAGACTTGGATAAAAGCCTCTAAAAACAATGTTTTAAAATTAGTTGTTAAAAGAGCTATGGAACCAATCAGAGTGTTTAGAATGGTGGTTATCTAATTATAGTCCAGAGGTTAAAATACTTTTTGGGTTATGAGGGCTAATATGTGACGCCGCATGTCAAAACCAGGCACAATTGGGCAGGAGTTCAAAATTGAGTTATTGATGTATTATAAAGATATAGGCTTTGCACTTTACAACACCACTTGTTTTATTGAAATCGGACAATCCTAACTCGAGTTGTAACATTTTGAATTTGGACTGCCAGAAATGTTAAAAAATAGAAAACGTCCATTAAAATTTGCATAAAACAAAGTAAATAATAAATAAATAAATAATAATAAACAATTAAACTATTATTTCCCGATGAAATTTCAGTTTGAAATTTGTACAGCTCTTTTATTACATGACTAGCATTTTGAAATCATGAGAATCTACAAATTGACAAAAATAACCCCCAAAACATTTTTGGCATTTTTCTCCATTCATAACTCTGCCCAATTCCGCCTGGTTTTGACATGCAGCGTCACATATGAGCAAATTCTGCCCCAAATCGCCCCTTTAGTACATTTTACCATAGACCAACATTTTTTCAGGGGGCTATTTTGTCAAAACTGGGGGATAATCGCCCTTCGCCCCTGTGTATTTTGAGCCCTGCTGAGTGCCACACTCGGATATAAAAGCTTCATTCTGATTGGTTACCTAGATGATTGTATATATTGCAGACAACCAATCAGAGTGGTTAGAATGGTGGTTATAGTCTGAGTACCACACTCAGATGTAAAAGCTTCATTCTGATTGGTTACCCAGATGATTGTAAATTGTAGACCACCAATCAGAGTGGTTAGAATGATGGTTATAGTCCGAGTGCCACACTCGGATGTAAAAGCTTCATTCTGATTGGTTACCCAGATGATTGCAGTTGCAGAAAACCAATCAGAGTTGTTAGGAATGTTGGTTTTAGTCTGAGAGCCACACTCGCGTGTAAAAGCTTCATTCTGATTGGTTACCCAGATGATTGTAAATTGTAGACCACCAATCAGATTGATTTAAGAAAAACTAAGGTTAGCTTTGTTCATACAATTATATACCATCAACTAAAGGAACTCACACCCATGATCTCAATCTGCGACCCCAGTCTCTGGACTTTTCACTGACTTCACTGCACCAAAGAGGGCAAATAGAATACAGTATGTACATCATGATCAGCTATACAGGGTGAATAAAAAACCATTGTGCACGATTTGAAACAACCTTTTGACCTTGATGCGTGCATTGAACCATGGAATCTTTGTTGTCTGTATAAAGCACTGTTAATCTAGTATATCCTCCCAAAAAATAAAAGTGATCCACTGAAAAATAAGCAAACTGTGACATGTTTTGTAAACTGTCCGCGTTTTTCGCCATTCCAATGGGAGACAATACTCAATTAGTTATATGTTTGTCATTGTGCCCTGAGTAAATCCCAATTAGTGGTGGTAAATTATTCAAATTAAATTATTATTCAGTGCTACTGCTACAGTTAGATAACGATGGTAAAATATGTGGCTAGGATCAGATTGAGATGGATTTTGTTGCAAAACAGATTCTACATTCATTTATAATAATTACAGCTGGTGCCAGCCTTTGCAGATCTCTGATTCAATTAAAATGGTTTTTATTTGCATTTGTTTGAACGAACAAAATTGATTGATACACCTGGTTAATGACATTTTGTTAAGCGCATATGTTGTCATTATTCATGTTATTAAATTTATTACAGGCGTGTTAACATAGTAGGCTATGTACTTTCATAGAAATAATAACCAGTCTCATCTCATCTGTCCATTACATTAATTGGCAAGTCCTAAACAAAAAAAGAGTTTGTCCAAGCATTCTCTAACCAATAAGGATTGATTTTACATTTAGAAATACACTTTTTGGAAATTATGTAAATGTTAGTTTTTTTCAGAAGTTGGTTTCAAATAGTGTGAAAGATTTTTTATTTATTAAATGGTGTGTTTTTTCCTTAATAATAATAATAATAATAATAATGGCATTTATAATGCGCCGTCAATCTAGGTAAAAATATTACAGGCGTGTTAACATTAGTATGTACTTTCATAGAAATAATAATAGTAATAGTAATATTAAATTGGAAAAAAATAATAATAGTAATAGTAATATTAAATTGGAAAAATGTGCAGATACTGAGGCAAATTACTTTTTGTCTACATGTAATAAAATAAAGAGAAGCTTTAACTTAGAGGAGTAAATCTCGTTGACCCACATACATGTATATCGTGGCAAGATGTATTAGTATCAAACTAAGGAACTTCAATACTACATTTAATGAACAATCACACAAACAGCGTAACATAAGTATTACTCAATCTCAAACTACATTACAAGAATGGTGAAACCGTGGCGTAGCCTACAAAGAAATAGTTTGAAAATAATCATGAATGTAGATAACCATAGGCTGCTGTTGCCTACAATGTACATGACACCGAGTAGAACTAATAATACAAATTTCAGTATATCAACAGAGTCTTTTCTAACTACTTTGTCTGTGTTGAATATAAGGAAAAGATAGGCCTCTCACATTACCATGGTTTCAAGTTCCTTGCCTCCCCTTTCATGAGTTTACTTTCTGTAGTTTTGAATTTGCCTGAAGAACTCAGCGTGAAATGCACAGGTTTCTTTAGTTCTGGAACTAGAACTCATACACTTTACTGTAAAATGGCAATTTGTGCAATTTGTGCAAGGAGAAAGGTGAAATCACAAGAAATGTCTGTGCTTCATGTACCATATTAAATGACCAAAAATAAGGCCGGTTCGTGAACATATTTTTAAAAATGTCTCTTTATAACGAAAAGTTCCCTTCGAATTCTAAGGTATTTCTTTGTAATATACCTGTAATTTCCCTCCAGTCAAAATTCCCAGGACTGCTTTTTGCAGTCATGATCAATATTCATTGCACAATTATTGAGCAGAATCATAATTTACTTTCGGCAATAAAATATTGTTGAAGTTTAAATAAGTTGACATATTGACAGTATAGTTTTTTAACTCGGTTCTAACTTCAACATTTCCTTGTACCAAGCCCTTCACATAGTACACACAGGAAGGGCCTTTCAAGTAAAACCTCTTTTTTGTGACAGTCGGATTGTATTTCTCTAGCGGCTGCTATCTTTAGTTAAACGACCTGGATATAGCCTGGAGATGCATTTCCCTATGCCCTACATGTATGTCTGATCTATAGTGACACAGATGACACTATAAAAGGCTTATTGCAAGTCTGTTTATCTTGGCATTAGAGGCACTACCTATGTATTATCCAACAAAAATGCAACTTTTGTTTTAAAAAGAATCTGTAGTGAAACTTGCTTGATGTACTTAAAAGCACTTAGATGAGTGGTTGTCATGGAAATGTTATATCCAGTATGTTCATGGAATTAGACCACCAGCTTCGTTGTCAAACAATATACAGTTAACCAAGATTTGTAGTAATTTACTGACGGGAAACAAATGTTAGCAAAAGGATGGAAATGTGGATGATACTATTTTCTGTGTCCCTCTCGTTAAGAGCTTAAAGATGAACTAAAAACTTTAATATTTTATGTAAACTGGTATTTGAATATCAGTACTCTAAAGCAGCAGGGAATCATTGTAGAACAGCATTGGGAGTTTGTTCAGCGTGATTACCACAATATTGTCACATTAAGAGAGGTAGAAATTAGCCTGCTGTATGTAAAATATGTGGCGATGTTACTCTGACATTATGCCAAGTTCTTTCTGATGCTGCTCTATAATGAATCCAGAAATGTATAGTTTGCTTAACCTGAGCATATGTGTGCAGTTCTGTAGATCTCAGATGAGTTGATTAGAGCTTAGGGAAAATATCTTAGTAAACTAAAAGCAATTCTTATTTTAAATCTCATTTACAAATTCAGGGAAAAGGTATACATTGTGTTATTGTCTAGGATACAAATATATCAAGCATTTGTATAATAACAAAAATATTGGTTTTTGGGCTCTCTGTAACTGTGATTTTATCATTTCAATCACAGATATGGTTATATAATCCAGGCTATTCATATTTGCCAGCAGTATCACTGAATACAACATCTGATATTTCCAAGTGAAATTTTATCTTTAAATCTGAGCTCGGAAAAAGAAATCACCTGACATTTCGAGATGGGAACCGATTTTAAGTTACAGGCACTACTGTAAAATTTGCCTTGCAAAAAGGCACTTCTCTCTGTCATGGATAACTGCAGGACCTGTGTAATACGTGGATTGACATGTGCTTCATAAGAGTGCAACTAAGATGCAGGCAATTACGGTTGTATTGCGAGGCGCATATAGATCTGCGGAGTAGATTGCCAATATATGGAAAACAATGTTATGTGCTGGGCTGGGAGTGCAGTATTATCATTGCTATTTAATCTGTAATCAGAACAATGATAAAGTTTATATTATTTTAATGTTAATAATAATAATAATAATAATGGCAGCTTATAATGCGCCAACATTCAACAAAATTGTTGCTCCAGGCGCATCGACATAACATTGCAAAACAAAATTAGTACAAAAATCTGAATGAAGGAAAACCGTCATCACTTCAACACAACAACAACAAAAATGGTAGCGTTGACATGGTTGAACTAATGACAATCCCCACTCACAATGTGAACAACGCCACAAATAATAACATGCACATCAAGAACATAAAAAATTCACAAAAACATTAATCAAAGAAATCGCTCTCAGATTTCATCATTAAAGTCTTTAACAATGTTTTGAATGAATCCAGAGATTCTGCAGTTTTTACAGACTCCGGAAGCTTATTCCATAAGCGAGGTGCAGCACATAAAAAAGAATGTGATCCACAGGATTTTGCAAATCGCGGTTCAGTGAAAAGTATTTTGCTGTTCGAACGCAATTGTCTATCTTGCTTGTATGGAGTTAGAAGATTTGAGATATACAATGGTGACATATTAATAGTTGATTTATAAACATAAATAAGTATTTTGAAGATAATTCTGTCCTTTATTGGAAGCCAATGTAGATCTCTTAGAACTGGTGTGATATGGTCAGTGCGTTTGGTGCGTGTGATAATTCTAGCAGCTATATTTTGTAAGCGACTGAGACGCTTGATCTGGAGATTCGGGAGTCCATAAAGCAGAGAATTTCCCATGTCAAGGCGCGATGTAACAAATGCATGGACGAGTTGTTGTGTTTTTTCTTGATGTAAATTAAAGAAAACTCTACAATTAAACAAGAACTGTTTTGAATAGTGAAGATTTTTTTTTAAATTTGGAAATATTGGAAAATATCTGAACATAAAATGTCAGACCAACAGAACCTACCGTGAGAAGTCTGGCTTCTCCTAGAACATGCTATTTTCTCTTTCGCATTCACTATCTTGCTTTATAAGAGGGTCATTCAATAAGTTCTACCTCCTCCCTCATAACATCGCTTATATTAATGTCAGCCTCTTGACATTTGTCATGATTATAGCTCCGAATCATAGCTACACATTTGTAATAAATTGTAATTGATATATGTTTCACTTTGTTATGATGCATTCAAGGCATGCATGGTTAGATATAAGAGCGTGATTTAAATTCTGAAAATGGAAATCAATGAATGATATTTGAATATTACAGTATTATCATGTATAAATAAGATTGTAAGCAATTTTAACTCTTGTAGGCTTGTAAATAGCGCAATATCAACTCAAATGTATTGTAATGCCTTTGGCATACTGAAATACTGCCAATCAGTCAAATTTTCGTTGTTACAACTCAAGCCACAGTGATGCCTCAAATGTTAAATCTTAAACATAATAGTCACTTTATGAGTTTTCGTTATGTGCAACCTTCGGAATAGTCAATCAGGTAATCAATTATAGAAAATTATCGCTTTGAGAGACTTGTAATCATATTGAAGATCGCTTAGTTCTTATGAAAGTCAAATATGACTTTTACAGGGTTCTCTAGGGAGGGGTAAAGTTAATGGTTGTCCTGACCTGTAACTGGCTAATTAGAGGGCATATTTTTGTCCAAAGAAATCAGTCACCTTTATTGTTTACAGTCTGTTAAAGAAATATCTGACATTTAAAACGGTAAAAATTAACCGATATGTATGTTTTGCCTCATACTAAAGGCCAAATGAATAGCACTTCGACGATATTTTGCTGTTTTTCATCCGTTTCCGTCACACTAAATCGAGACTTGGCTTTCACTGCATCTCCACAATTACTCAAATCAATTTACAATGAATTTGTAGCTGAGGTTCCAAGCTACAATTGTGTGATATTTGATAAGACTGGCTGATATAATAATAAAGTTATGAGGTAGGACTTATTGAATGACCCTCATATATGGACCATTATGGACTATCCAAACCAGTTCCCAAGCTTTTAAGGAAATCATTTGTATCTTAACCTTGTCCTCAAGGTCACTTAGGGACTGGATGTGATACTACTATGGCCGGTCATTGCATTCCTGGTTGCCCCATTGTATTGTTACAATCCATTATTATGATTTCACCATCAAGTATTATATTTTAGTTGTGATACTCCATAGTAGAATAATGTAAACATAAACCCAGGCACTGTCATGTGAGAGTGAAACTTAGAAATAGCTGCCAGGTGATGGTTGGGCTCCTTGGGTTACTTTTAAATTTGATATTTGATTTTGCAGTTTTAACCCTAACCCCGGTTTAGGATTTTTGACCGGGATCACAATTTTCGAGGAAAAAACACCAACTAAATCTCCGGGAACCTGTCGGGATTTGATCCGGGGACCCTCCATTCTCAAGCCCCACCTTCCAACCACTAAGCCACGGCCCTCAGCTACACATTCGCTCAGTGTATTGCGCTCATTATATAGGCTCGGTTGACTATGTCCTCGAAAACCGACGGCGCATGCGTTTGGAGAGGGACTTTGGATTAGCATTTTTAGCACTCAAGGGGGTTAGGGTTAATAGAACACACACAAAAACAAAAAAAAAGGTTACCATAACCCTAACCCCGGTTTAGGAACACAAAAACACCAACTAAATATCTGGGAACCTGCCGGGATTCGATCCGGGGACCCTCCGTTCTCAAGCCCCACCTTCCAGCCACGGGCCTCAGCTACACGTTTGGAGAGGGACTTTGGATTAGCATTTTTTAGCACTCAGGGCGGTTAGGGTTAAAACATTGCAAATCCGTTGCAAAAGAAACAAATTTTTCGAAATTGGAAGACCTGTCACCAAAAATTGTAATTTGACAAGAATCCGAAAAGCCATTCTCAAACAGATTGTTGAAATTTTGTTGGAATTTGAGTTGATTTTTGTGACTCGCTTATTTTTTCCATACAACAGTATAAGTAGTATAAGTGATGAGAATCTGGAGATCAACAGAATCCATGTGACTTTACACAAAATGTGATGAAATTCTATCCTGGTAACAATAACATGGTTGCTTCTTTTACTCGATCCGGATTATTGGGTTATGCGGCAGCTATCGATGGTGAATCCAGCTTGAACTCACCCGATGATCTGATATTTTAAAGGCAAGCGATTTGTAGAGTTCAACCTCAAGTTCACTGCTTGGTCTAAGTGCTTTTCTATAGCTCTGAGTTGTATTGGGTCTTAGCTGATTACCCTTTGGTGTGGGTGATCAACCTGTCTCCTTGTATTGCTCTTATAACCAATTTGTGTTGTCATGTATAGTAATAGGGACTTGTATGCAATAAGCATGATTTCACTAAATACTACAACTACTGCTGCTAGCCCGGGTAGAAATAAGATGTTACTGAAGGTAGGCCCATCGGCCTGAACCATTTGTGTCGGATTGACAATTTTTATAAAACATCAATTTTTGAGAAAAAGGAAAATGTTGGAATTGGTGCTTTGAGGCATTGCTTTGTACATCCTTTGCACTGTTTTCGTGTACTATGCTCTCGCTGCAATCACATGATGAGCGCAGTAATAAGTAATAGTGAAGGGTACGTTGTGCCGTACCTTTGTGATAGAGATACCCTCACGTCTTGGGGGCTAACAATAATCTTGTTGAATCACATGGGCCATGCTACTGTGTGATTCTATGAACACAAGCCAGTACAGGCTGCTGAGTCACTCAGTCATAACGCCAGGGATGGGGGGGGGGGGGGGGGGGGGGGGGGCACTCATATTGAAAGTCTAAATGGGGGATGTTCAGTGCTTAAACCCTTTTCACGCACCATCATCAGTTTTGTAGGGTATACTTTTACAACTCAGCCTCTCACTATGTAAGTTTAACCTCAAACCGTTTTTGTGTTCCAAAATGTTGCCATTTTTCAGTCTATTTTGAGTGACAATCAGCGATTGATTGACTATCTTTTTGAAAGAAAAAATCAACTCACAACTGCTGTTTGTATCGTCATTACTTTCACAAACCATCACATCAACACCAAAAATCAGCACCACACATACCTTTCAAAAAAGGTGAGCACACCCCCTGTTATAACCTGAAATACCATTGGCAGCCAGCCGCGCACATTTCAAATTTCATTTCTTTGGATCGTCGTTTGTTGCCACCAGGCATACAATATTTGGCACACAAGCGCTTGTTCTATCTATTGGGAGTGTGGCATGTTTTACAGACTTTATAAACGCATATTATCATATATTTGTCATATTATTACGATAAAACACGGAACCCTGCTACATGCTGAATGGTAACCCAGGGCAACCATGAGTAAATTGTGCAGATTCATTTCAATATGGGCAATAACGTTGTACAATACATCACCCTTCTCCAGATAAGGTTCCTTTTCACCTTTGAACTTTGAAATTTCATCGCCGTATGACCTTAGATTATTGTCAGACAAAAGGTATATTTTTGCAATATACTGGTACATTGCTCATTCACTAGAGATCATACTAAGGGACGCACCATTAGATTTTCAGGGGGGTGGGGGGTAGGAAGTTTTCGGGGAAAAAAATTCCCCCTCTATGCAGGCAAAAAAAAAAATTCCCCCCTAATGAGTAAAAAAAAAAAAAAAAAAAATTCTACCCCACCCAACTCAATATGACTGAATACATTAAAAACAAAAATCGCCGCCTTCGGCGCTGCAAACAAAAAAAATTCACCCCTGAACCCAACTTCCTACCCCCCCTGAAAATCTAATGGTACGTCCCTAATATGTTTGTTAGTTTGTCAATGGTTAGGAAAGGTACCCAGTGAATCTAGTCAGGGAGGAAGAAATGTGTGAATTCTCTCAAGCAAAACATTTGACTGTACTACTTTATTTATAGGCCTTTATTAAAATTCTATTTCATTTCTCAATAATAAAAATGTTCAATTTGATGGATTATTTTCAAATTTTGCATGCATATTGTATTTTTTGATCTCACGTTACCCAATATAATTCCATGGCAATATCTGCTTTAACCACCCAAATGGAATAAGCTTAAGCTTTAATATACTACACAACTGTAATAAAGTATGCAGCTTTCCACATGCAAATCCAGTTATTATTATATAAAGTGACAGTCATGGGTGAAAGAAACAGATAATGCCAATTTCATTCGCAATTGAATTTCTTTTGGAGAAAAAACATGCCCAAATATGGTCACAAACGCTTTAGCAAATATACGAAGTATGGTTAAATAAAATAAAAATATTGCGAAGAAAATGATGCTTTTGATAATGGTCAGATAACGTTACTAAATTAAACTAAATCAATCTGCTCATATCCCAGCAGACTGTCTGAGGCATCTGTATTCTATTATCAAATCAAAATTGTCCTAAATGCAGCAGACAACGATGAAGAAATCATGATTAGCTGCAACAAAATAGGGATGAAGCTCAAGTAATGCGTGAATATTACTAATACTAGCACATGGGTCATCGGCATGAGAGCGTCCAGTTAAGACCACTGGTCTCCCTGGGGCAAAATACTCATCAGAAAATGGCTGATAAGCACCAAAATGTGCGACAAATGGAGCTATTCAACCAAAGTTGATGCTATTGAAATGAGGATTGCGTGGTAGTACTGGTAACTGTGATGTTCGGTAATGATAAGCCATATTAGGGATGAGAGAATTATCTAATTAGAGTGAACTGTCTTATTGTTGGTTGTGCATCGTCATTTCTGTCAGCAAAATTTGGCATTATTAC
Organism: Ophiura sarsii; assembly: GCA_035610835.1. NCBI lineage: Eukaryota > Metazoa > Echinodermata > Ophiuroidea > Amphilepidida > Ophiuridae > Ophiura > Ophiura sarsii. The sequence goes on from CM069443.1 coordinate 13,869,733, forward strand.
ATTGTGATGGGGTGGGACCAGGCTTGAAACGAATTGAGGAATCACATTCTCAGGAAATTTTGCTTTTCCAAATTAAGAAATATATATGAAATGGAGGGAATTCCTGGGTTTTTTTCTGGGAAATTTTGTTTGCTTCTTGGAAACTAAACATTTTTTCCAGCCCTGGTGGGACTGGTTCCCATGGGGGCATACCCAATGTCTCAAAATGAAGATTGTAATATGGTTGTCCTGGTCCACCCTGTGTAGATGACTTTTGTTATTTGTGCATCGTTTTATAAGGGTTTTTAGGCTATGGGGGAGTAAACTGGTGGCAGGTATGATGTTTTCAGTTGTCAAGTGGTATTAGACCAAATTTGGGGAATTAGACAAATTAGACCCTCAAATTTGGATACATGTGACAAAGGAGCAACAACAAAAATGCATTAAATATTTACACATTACAAGTGACAAAATGCGTTTAAATCCCATTGAGATGACTGCTTTAGACCACAGATTTTAGAGTTAACCTCTCATCCCAAAGATGTCTATAATGGATACATTATAGACATCTTTGGGATCCACAATTTTAAGAAAATACATATTGCATCTCCTCTTTTTAAATACAAGTATTAGTTTTGTTTTCTGCTATTGGTTTATGACAGTAATGCATGTACCGTATTATCCCTATTAAGCGCCCACGCCCTTATAAGCGCCCATCCCCGTTTTTTTCTCAATGACTACCAACAAACAATCCCTTATAAGCGCCCACGTTTTTCAATTACCGTAGCACTGTATAACAACATTTTTCGCCACGTCGTCCTTCAGTAAAGCAGTACCCGTAAGCCTGGTTCGATCGCCGTTGCCGCCCGCTCTCCCCGATGTGAGCCGCCACCTTTGTTTTTATTCATGGCTTAAATACAACATCGCGCATGCTCAAAACTACAGAGAATAAACAAAGTTTTCGGAAGGGCACTTGAAGCTTGTCGGAACATTGACGTCATGTAATGTGGCCACAGTGAGATCACTGCGACGCCGCAATTTTGATTTTCACCCCAAATTTTAAACTGTTTACTTTTCGATCGCACATGGTTTTCCGCTAGTGCAACCTTGCCGAATTGGAAAGTGTTTACGATAAATGAGTTTGAAAAGGGTAATTTATAAGCGCCCACCCAAAATGACTTTGCTAACCGCCCTGTTGGGCGCTTAATAGGGATAATACAGTACCGTATTATCCCTATTAAGCGCCCAGGACCTTATAAGCGCCCACCCCTGTTTCTCTCAATGACTAACAACAAACAATCTCTTATAAGCGCCCACCTTTTCAAATGGTCAGCATCCTCAAATGACCACTTGTACATTCATTTAGTACATGAAATGGTCAGCCTCCTCAAATGACCAATTGTACATTTTCGTTAGTACGTCAAGTGGTCAGCCTTCTCAAATTACCACTTTTACATTGTATTTAGTACATCAAATGGTCAGCATCTTCAAATGACCATCAAATGGTCAGCATCTTCAAATGACCACTTGTACATTTTATTTAGTACAATAAATGAGTTTAAAAAAGGTAACATTATAAGCGCCCAAAATGACTTTGCTAACCGCCCTGGGCGCTTAATAGGGATAATACAATACTTGTCCCAATGCACCATCACATTCCAATGAGGGCAACCATCTTCATGTCAATGATGTATAGACAAGAGGTATAACACCAAAGCCTACTTTCATACATTTATGCGATGATATAGACTGTAAGTGAATCTATCGGCTTATTAAAAACAGCCAAAAGGCCTTCGATATTGCCTTTGTGTTTGGATGCACTACCGACAGTGGCATCATGAATTATGCATTAGATTGTATATGTTCCGGTATAAGTACTAGACAGCCTAGAGCAGCTATATGAAGTCTCCGACATGAAATAGAGTTTGATTAGTTGTTTCTAAACGATTCATGATGCATAGGGTAATTCTTACAAGGTTTTTCCTAAAATACATGGCATGTAAAATGTTTTGTAGTTGTACGTGAAGTCATAATTTGTTTATCAAAATTTTGATCAAGTACCAATGCAATGATTTACATGGATCAATATTTTGGATCATGTTTGACTCTGAAGACTCAATATTGTGTTTGTTGCATAGGTCACCTCTGAGTCTGATGTTTCCTGTCATAATAACATGCTTAGCCAGTTGTAGGTATTCTCAGACCTGGGAAAACATCAGTCAGTCTGACATTTTTTTATTTTACGATATTTCAATATTAAGGATGAACAGTTACAGGTTTATCTATTGGAATTTGGAAGTCAAGTATTTTACATCATTTTTGGAATTAAAATAATATTTGATTTGAAGAAAAAAATCTAGAAAGAAAATGGTCACGGTGTCACCTAACCAATAGAAGCATTGCAATGGAAGACAAATCAATCAATGCCTTGAATATTTACAGTTATCTTTTCCATTTGATTCTCAGCTCAATTTGCATGAGCTCACGATTTGATTGACAAACTGCAGCTAAAGTGCTTTAAAAATGGAACAGATTTGTTTAGATTTGAGCTTCCGAAAATCAAGCGTGCTTAAATAATTAATCTCTTATGCTACACCGTACTTACAAAAGAACAGATTTTTACCATACTTTCAAAACAGTCACCATCTGTCAGATAATCGCTTCAATATGAGAAATTGCAATATTTAAACAAACCCTACTCGAGGGCAGGTTCGTTCCATATTAATTCTTCCAGTTATGAAAAGACATTTTCAAGTGGAACTTGCATTTTTATTCCCTCTCAAAAATCGATATCTTTTCTTATATAATATGAGATTTTATTGATTTAATTCGTTTGAGCAGTGACAGTGGATGAGTTGATTGGCAGGTAACAGTGCTTGGAGGCGATGGTTTTATGAGATTGGCTTGAATTTACAAAGTGCGCATTGATTTGTGATGTATGACAGAGCAGAGTCTTGGACAGAACTAGTTTGTATTCCAGCTATGAGCTAAGATGATAAGATCTTTAAATTTGTTCCATTTGTATTTTAAAATGCCAACACTACGACAGAAGTATTATAACATGACTTTATTAAAGTTATCAGTAGTTTTAAAGGTTATTAACCCTAACCCTGGTTATGGGATTTTGAGCAGTATCACGATTTAGGCACAGAAATCACCCGAAAAAACTCCGGTTCCCACCGGGATTCGATCCAGGGACCTCCGGCACCACAGTCCCACACCCGCATAGGCAGCCAAGGCTCCCAGCTACTAGAACGAGCTATCGACTCGGTTTCTTACGTCATCGAAACCGTGCCCACATGCGCTCGGAGATAGGTTCCTGATTAGTATTTTGTAGTATTTAGGGGTGGGGGTTAGGGTTAACACACATATACAAAAATCACTCTCTGTCTGTAATATAGGGTGAAATATCATTCAATTTTAATTTTCAACCTCAACATTTTCACTCAAGATTGAAAAATTATGAAAATTATATTAGTTTACTGTCTGTAACTGTACAATGGTACAACTTTGATTCATTTTGTTTTTCTCATGGAAGAACTATAATATTATAGTATACCATGGTTTGTCACCCTCATTTTACCTTTAGTAGTGAAATTGATGAACACGGTCTAGTAATATACAATGTAGGACGCTCCAGTATATAGGCTAACCTCTTACACCTGCTGCAAGGTTTAATTGAAATAGCCAACATTTCTTGAGAGCCACCGATTCTAGAAGCTGATCAGATTATTTGCTCAAAATTACAAATTTGCAAAAAATTCAAAATCAAAACAGTGGTATGCTTATCCCAAACTGTGCATGAATTATTGTCATAGTCCAAATGCCCTGAAAGTTTCTGGCAAAATGAATAAACATTTCACTTCATCACAAGTTTACCTTATTTATTAGGTGTGCGACAGCAGTAAATTTCAATTCAGGAATTTCTGAGTGCATGCCATCTGTCAGAGCACTTGTCCATCAACATAAATTAATTGCGGTGAGAATCGGGAAGGAATCAAATGTCAATATTTGAAGGAACCGTTGGATAAAATTGTTCAGGTGTTGACCAAAAGAAGCATAAATGTATGTAAAAGCAACACTCAAACTGCCATGCGTGCAGCGTTTGTTTCGGCGGTTAGGAAGGCAAAAAAAAGTTCATCAGCTTTGTCGTCCTCCGTCGGCTGCGTGGTAATAATCGCATCATCTAAAACTCACAGTACAATGACCTTGAGGCAGTGTATGACACGATGTGGCGTGCAGCCGCATAATTTAAGCTGTTGATTAACTCCGATGCAATTGATACTGTTGTCCCGTGGTATTAATCAAAACATGTGTAAAAATCTTCGACAATGTTTCACATTAATGATATTGTTTTTGTGTAAAATGTGTGCCTTGTGTATATTGTGGGACATTAATTTCTCTGTTTTACATATTGTTTTTATCTTTAACTTCACGTTTCTTACATCACATCTAATTAGCATAATGGCGTGTTCGTAGTAAACAATCAATAATAAAGCGTGATAATGAACAAAACCATACCGGACGATAGGTAGTTTCCTCGATTTAAGGATGTGTGAACCGGGAGCTACTTTGTAACTTTTCTGACAAAAGTAGCTCCCGCTCCTATACTTTGCTATGTAAAATTTGAAAACACCGGGAGCTAAAACTTGGCAACCGGGGGGCAAAAAACTCCCAGCTCCCACTTAAATCGAGGCTTGTTTTGTAAAGTGATTTTAAAAGCAAGAAGTAATTATTGATATGAGGTTACGCACACTGACTGAAAGTAGGTAGTACTTTCGTATTGTTTTAGTAAAAAGCATTAGCTGTAATTTTTCTGTGGAGAGGAATGGCGTGGCTGAAGTGAGTTTCTCGTTCCGTTTGTATTTTAAAGTGGCTGACATTTATATCACAAGGCATTTTGATAAAAATATATAAACATAAAAAAACAGACAAAATTGTTATCTTTTCATAATGTTTGTTTCAAAATATTGTGATTCCATCTATATAGTACCATCGGAAAATGAAGAAATATGAATGATGGACTACTAAGCGGCCATTAGGTAAATCTTGGGGGAGAATTGGTTTTGCATCATTCCCTAAACTCCAACCCTCACCCTGCACCCTTATCCTACCATGGTTCACAAACATTTAGCATTCAAATATTTTTATTGTGTAGCTGTTTCTGTGGGATTTTGAATGTGTTAAATAATGTTACCATATCGAAGGCTTTGTCAGCTAATACGTTAGGGTTTTAAAAATGAAAGGTGACATGAAGGAGAAAACATGCTCAATGTCTGACGATAAATATTTATGAATGATGGATACAGTTGGCCAGAATGTTGTCATTTCATGGTTGATTGGGTGACCAAGTTTGTTACGATTTGTCAAATCATTTTTGATGAGGTTCGATAATTGCTCTTGTCTGTCTGTCTGTCTCAATATTGTAGGCATGTAAGAGTGGACATTTTCAATCTAAAATTATTTTCATGCCTTTTGCACACTATACTGTTTGTGCGAAAAATGATAACTTGTTTATATTTTGCTTATTTATTTATAATTAACATACATAATATACACTGTATGCTGAGGAACACAAAGAGTGAATTTATCATCAAGCAAAAAATAAGTGCCAATTTTGGCAAAACGCAAACAAATATTGCACACAAAATTAGCGACATCTATATAGTATGGCACCGTATTGCCAATAATGTTATCTGTGATGATCATTCCTGTAGGGAAATAGAATATTACAAGCATATTACAAGCATGTTACTTAGCGATGATCATGTTTGGTTTGATAGAAAACTGGTTTAATATCAAGGCGGTATGGCTTGTGTATACGATTTGATATTGGTGAATGACATCAACTGACATTTAGGGAAGATGTAGGTTCTATGAAGTATCAGTATGTACTCAGGCAAGTCCATTTTCATATAGTATTTTGGACTACATGATGATGACTACTTTAAAGCGTGAAAATTTCACTACATTATAATTTCGTGAATTACCAATAGTGGTCATTTTCCTGGCATGAAAATTTCACGATGGCAAAGTTTTTGACTGGCTGCCAGGCATGGAACAAACTTTCGCTAGCATGAACTTCTCCCGAATTGGATTCCCTCGGGAAACTCCTGAAATTAAAATGCACGCAAAATGTTCATTCTTTACAATATGTTCTATGTCATGATTGCACTGATCCATGTTAAAGTTCTATCAGTTCCAAATTGGCGAGAAATATACGTGTTTAATCTCTCCGCATGCTAAAGTTATCCAAGCACATGCACAATTTTGGTCATACGGCACAAGATTTTGGCATGTGTCACACATTTGATGCACAGTGCGCTTGTTACATTCAGGTGCGCCTACACCCTTCTGTATTAATTCACTGCTGTAATTAAAGGCTTGCCAATGTGGAGCTGATCAAACTTTAGAGGGACAAGTGTATCAGATGCAGTGAATTTCATACCCCTATTTTCCAATGTAACCCTATTTCATCTTGAATTGTTATATGTATTTGTTATTAATGTGCTATAAATTGAGTTAAATCAAGCAAAACAGTTGTTTTGTGATATTTATTTTCCTGTATTTTCAAGCAAAACAGCTACTTCATGATATATTTATTTTCCTGTATTTAAACTCATTTAGGGAAGTTTTGTATTTTTCCGAAGGGTATGTACAATTGGTGTTGAACAATTTGGTATAGGCTGGTAGCTAAAAATGTTACCTTCAAAAGTGGACCGCTTTGATCCAGCATTGTTGGAATCATTAGGCAGAAGTGATGGTAGGTTTAAATGTGGATCTACTCTACCAACATTTTGACCATTTACTCCGAAAAGTGAACCTAGTTTTAGAATTATTTCTGTTTTAAAAAAACCCACTCATTTAGTTGGGTGGTTAAAGTTCATCATCTTTCAAATCAGCATTTCTCTTATTTGGACATCTAAGCCTGGGGGCCTCGCCTAATACGATATACGGGGATGTGCCCCTCTAATGGGTCGTGTTTTTTTCCTTCAAACAATCCCTTAACATGGGGTATGATTTGTGCTCGGAAATCAAATGGGTCTATTTTCGCGAAAATTGGGTCTATTTTCCCAATAATTTGCGAAAATTGGGTCTATAATGAAGCAAAATCATTAGAAATTGGTACCGTTTTTTCCCCAAAATCACCCTTAGAAATGGGTAGGGGATTTGAATCTCCAGCGGCACACCCCAGACCAAACCAAATCCGAGTACCCCCCACCCCCTCCGGGCATCTAAGCCCACTGCGGTCACTACAATATGGACCAATTTATTAAAATGTGGACCATTACACTGAAAAGTGAACCTGGTTTTAGTTATTACCTTTTCAAAACCCTCTCAATTTGTTGCTTGAATCTAGTAAGTTGGTCATCTTTGAATTGAAATTAGAATTCCCCTTTTTATTCCAATGACTCAATGAGTAACTGTTATCAGTGGTATCCTTACCAGGTCAATGGCATTGTGATGAATGGATCATCAACACTGAGAAAAGGTGATTCGCTTTATCCGTAACTGCACGCTGCAATACATTGTAAATAGAGAGTGTGTAAACATTAAAATTCCAACAAATATTTCAGAATGTCAAGAATTTCAGAACAAAAAATACACATTTAAGATGCAAAATTGTAATACTTGATTGTCTTATTTGCAAATTAAATTCACACATGATAATACCTTATCTTAAAGTATTGTCCGTAGCTCAATTTGTTCGTGAGATTTTTGTTTGCATTTATTTCAGGAATGAATATTTTCCAATAAAATTAATAACATACAAACTATCATGTAGAGTGCATTTATATGAAAAGAAACTGCACATGTGTAAAATTAACCATTTCTGCATTGTCCTTTTCTGCTTTAATCTGTGAAATATAATTTTATGTGAAAATTGATAATTTTACAGTAGCTGATCTAGTGACCCAGAGGCTAAACTTCATTTCTCACACATTACTGACTCATTTCAACATTTAACTTGATAAAATAATAATATTATAATTTAACGTTGATGCTTAGATTTCATGATGGTAAATTGGGGTAGTTTATGGATAGGATAATTAAGAATAACAATCATGAGGCAAATCTTGAAAAAGAAGGGATTATGATTTGCAATTATGGTACTATTTTTATGAGGTTAAAATTATTGTATTGCCTTAAAATGGGGATACAATCAGAATTTAGGGGGAATAAATTGTATAGGTGGCCTGAAAATCTGATTGCAAAAACAGATTTGCATTTACATTTGTTTTCTCCATTTGGAGCTGTGGTTTTAAACATTTAAATTTGATTTAAGTCATCTATATTAGTAAAATCAATTGCATATTTTGATTTTTACAATAATATAATCATCTATTCAAGAACCACTTAAGACGAGCCAAATAACTTGATTTTGAATGTTGTACCATTTTGCTTTTAGTGAAAAAATAGGATAAATAAATAGAACATCAAATAAAAATGAATAAATAATATTCTTATACAGCTAAGAAAATGTAAGCAATCTCATTGGTTCTCAGAGAAATCGGCGACATCTCTATGAGACAATAGAACACGGGGAGGTGGGGCTTACGTTTTAACAGTGCGCCCGACCTTCACATGCGTGGTTTGCTCCATAACGCGCACTTCTGCAGTGCGTCTTTAGTGCTTTTCCTGCGTTTATGCCGGCGCCGCGACGCTTACGCATGGTTTACTCATTGCATGTGATTGGATGGAATGTTTGTGGGTTATTCGATCCTAGCAGGGGTAAAAGTTGTCAAATGTGGACAATAAAATGTACTTATTTCTTTGATAAATGTCTAAAGTATGATTGTTTAAGAATGAGAATAAAGGTATTGTTTTTAGACCGTACCCGTGTTATATTGTCTGACATAAATGCGTTCGATAGTATTATTTTTTGCGTAGAACAACTCCGCCTGCGGCGTCGTTGTTCTACTTAAAATAATACTATCGTCCACATTTATGTCAGACAATATAACACGGGTACGGTCTAAAAACAATACCTTTATTCTCTAAATCTAAAAAATCAGATAATTTTTATGTAAAATATCATTTAGAGGTTTTTTAAGGATTTTCAAAGAAAAAATGGAATGTGTCAAAAATTGCTCAAAAATTGAAATGTGTGCAAAACCTACAGGAAACAATGATGCATATTTTAGGTGTAAAGAAAATTTACAATTTTAGATAACATAACATAGATTTTCTAGGAAAAAAAATTGTGACCTAAATTTTGTCAACTTCCTACCCCGGGTAACTACATGTAAAAGTTGTGTAAGTTCACCCCTAACGTGTGCCACTTTAATAGGTTACATATACCAGTGGCTCTTAGCAGCAGGGATTTGTATTTGGGAATATGAATCGGGAAATCTGTAGGTTCAAGTAAGTGACGCTCGATTTCCGTTTCATGAGTAAACCCAGCATTATACTGAACATAGACTGAGGGCTTACTAGGAAAGTGGGCTATGTATGCATTTCTTAAACCATGATGCATAGTACTATTATTACTAAATATTTTATTATAATTAGTACACACATATTTAGTTATCCACCCCCATATATTATGCTTCTTTCATTCAATTAATTAGCTATTTTTAGAGCTGCATTTGTTATTAAATTCCCATTAGCCTAGGGACATCAATATTTCTTTTAACATGACCATAATAATATTGAACCAATTATTTATAAAGCATCTTTCTCATTCACACCTGAAATCAGGATTCTTATCATTTATAACTTCGCGCATTTGCATATTTTGATACTAATTCGTGATTGAGGTTAAAACACTACCACTACAAATTTGACAATCTTTATTATGAATATTTTATCTGTCCGTTTCTGGGCATATTTAATTATTTCATGTGGTAAATGTATCCCCCCCCCCCCCCAGAAAGAAAAACTTCCGTATATCAGGTATATGGATGTGCCACCCTAAGGGCTGAGTTCACATAGGAGTATACTATTCGGGTATACGTTGCACGTTTTGCAGGGCACGCGTATAGCTTAAATCGCGTATAGTGTAGTATAGTATAGTATACCGGGAATTGTGCGTGTTCGATTTTCGTGCACCGTATACCGTCCTGTTTGGATGTGGCGGGCTGCAATTCGTGTGTACAGGCATTCCGAATTTCCCTTATCACGATTTATAAACAATTTATTGCGTAGAATAGGGTAAGTTAGAACAATAGGACAATAGGACGCCTTTGTACTATGCTTTTTCGGAATCCTTGTGCTCAGCCGAACAATTTGGTGTGCCATTTGAATTTTTGGCCCAGTATGGCGGCCATTTTGGAATTTTTGCTATAAAAGAATGTTCCCGTCACTTTTGAGAAATGCATGGGACCTCATTTTCTTTTAAAATGGTTCTAGTTGACAAGTTCACTAAGAAACTAAGGTAATGACTCTACTACGAGTAGGGCTCGCGTGCTACCCTATGTGACTCGCCGTGTCCGTATAGCGTATAGCGAATAGCGTATAGCGAATACCGTATACCGTATACCGTATACTCCTATGTGAACCCAGCCTAATGGGTCACCTTTTTTTGCAAGAAATTCCTAAACATGGGGTATAATTTTTTGCTGGAAAATCACTAAACCCCACCCTAAACACGGGTCAAGTCGGTCTTTTTTGAGGTAAAAATATCTAGGGATGGGTCCAAAATTGCACAAAATAAACCCTCAAGAATCAAATGAGCCATTTTCGATGGTAGAATATCCCCATAACTATGGATTTCAAACCTCCAGCTGCACACCCCATCAAAAAATAATGCGATTACCCCCTACACCCCCTCTGAATCTTCTGTGATCAAACACTATTAGTCTTCCCATCTTGGATGGTTGATGCTCCCAGTGGATCTGTGCAATACTTTTTGTTTTAATTTGGATAATTTTTAATAGGATATGATTCAGAGCTGCTTCCCAAAACAATTTACTTAGCCTGACTGGTTGATGAATTATATACTGTTTTTTCCATTTATTTTTTATGGCTAAAAGGCGGTCAAATGCATGAGATAATTGGAGAAATACAGACAGGTTGTGTTGTGTTTGAAATGTTGTAAACAAATGGAGAATAAATTCAGAGACAGAAATCCTCATCAATCTTCTTGGAAAAAAACATTAATCTTTCCTGTCATATTGTTAAAGAAAATGTCTCCAAAATTGAACGCTTCTTCACTATCTCATATATATATTTTTTAACCTAAAAAACAACACAATTTCCACCAAAATAGCAACATTTCATGGGGATATGGTCCCAAAATTCCTCCCATTTTCACATTTTCAGATTTTTAAGGCAGTGTAATAACTTGTATGTGATGTTAATGTATTAGTTACCTAAGTTCCAAAATGGTGGTAGTATTTTTTTTCAACAAGCACACAGTTTTGTAAGAGCTGCATACAGACGACCAAACTTGAAGCATTTCAACACTTTTTCAATTAACCGCAATACACTATGCCTTTTCTTTATTACACAAGTGAACCTCGACATAATCCCAGCGGCATCGCCAGGAAATGGATGTTTTTCAAGTTGGAAATCCTTGTTACGGAGGCAAACTATGAGGAAATCAAAGAAGCAACCAAACATTCTCTTTTTCCATTTCGCTGCTTTGTCTTGGAATTGAAATTAATTTACTTGAGGCGTAGAGGATTGTACTGTGGGGGCATGGGCAGGTAATAATGCACCTTGGACAACAGTTAAGTAGCCTGGTCAGTAGATCTCACTGTCCTAGTAACTGGTCAATGGTGTGAATAATCTTATTGACAGGTTGGAGAAGATCTGACGCTCGATGCCGAGCGAGAAATCTGATGACGACGTTGAAATTGTCACCGCTGTGTCTGGGTTCTCGTTGAGATTTATTTCCCCATTGGCCGTGTAATTGCTATGTACCTATTCTGATCCCCCAACCCAATTTCTTCGGTTTAAAATTAATCAAAGCCAGAATAATTAATTTGTATGAAACGGTTTTTGAATCCACTTATTTGCCAGTTGCTTTGATGCGTCGGTGATTTCAAATGATTCATGATTTTGTATTCAAATTATCGAATATTTTAGTATACAATAATTTTTCATTAAAATATGCCTTTGAAAAATGGGAATTCAGCTACTTTCTGTTTTAAAGTACAAAAATGTATGCAAAATTATATCTGAATTTTACTCTGTACTCTAAAATGTTCCCACCTGGGCATAAATCTACTTCAAAATTGGTTCAGTTCGGATTTTAATTGAAGAGGGTTGGATGAGCCGTGAGTAGTCTGAGATCGTCAAAGGTCTTCCCATTGAGATTGATTTGCATTATTGCATCGCAAGAACTTAGCTGGCTACTGGAGAACCAGTTGATAATATTTGCAGGGGGATATATTCAGGGTTGTAACAGACAATAGGGATGCTCCCTAGTATGTGAGGATTTATAGCGCACATGAAATGTTCCCAAACTGAATTGATAAATCTTGTGGATGCACAGACCGTGGATGTCAGTCTGTGATGATTGAGTAATAACCTCATCAGAATGTCATGGGTCTTTGCCAACCTGTCATTGACGAAAACCTGGAGGGAAACATGTAATGTAGGGTATGGGATAGCTAGATCACTTCACTATCCTGACAAGTGTAAAAGTTTACCATGATGACCACCACCTGACCATCGATCTTCCAATGAATCATATCAAATTTTATGCCCCACAATCTTCAAATTAGTTTTTTAATTTTTTTCCCTTCTCAATTCTGATAAACAAATCACATATTTTGGCAATTATACTTGGTTGCCCACAAACAAAATATGGATTCCCTTTAAAATTGTGTGCATTTACAAGCTTTGTTAAGCGTAAAATCTGCCTATTTTCATTATGATTTATTAGTGAACAGCTATTCCATGATTGAAACAAGTCCCCTTCCTTAAATTGTTGAAAAGAGAAACATTAGGGACTCAACATAAGATAACAGGGGAAGGAGAGTTGGGGGGGGGGGGGGGGGGGGGGGTTGAGGGAGGAAGTTAGGGTTCAGATATATTTTTACAAATAGCAGTTATTTGCAACTTATGTGCCTTCCTTTTTTAATTTTTTTCCTTTCCCTTTTGTTTATTGGGGTGATTCTTACTATTTTTGTTTATTAATTTAAAAACTTCTAGCTCACTCCAACCCCTGATATCAAATATACTGTATCTAAGGCGACATCATGGGTGAATTCTGAAGCTGATTCTCAAGTGTGTGCACAAGACATTGGAGAAATATAAACCAAACTCATTGATATCTACTTACACTACTAAGCAAAGAATTACATTAATACTTGACAGATTTAACAATAAATGCAAGTGGCTTATCAGATTTTATGTGTGTTTTGTATGAGGGAATATTAATGACATCGGGAGTGTAATAAGAGAAGCCACTAAGATAGAATTTTGACTTGATTTTGTCACATAGTCAGAATAATTAAAGGTTTTGCTTCATTGCAGAATCATGGGTAATTGTTGTGATCGATCAATTCGACGATAATCATGAATTATCAAATTCTAAAAAGACTGGGTATGCATGTCAGACATCTGTGCACTTATGCAGTCAGAGAGAAAAATAAACAAAAATAACGTCTCACATATTTTGGCCACGCTTTTGTCCTAATTCTTTGGAATCTTTAATTTTGAAAACATTTTAATGACAACTATCATCACAATGTGCAATCAATGTGTAATGAATTGAAAAGAAACATATAAGTAAATCAATAAGATAAGACAAAAACAAACTGCACCCTATAGAGTTTTTATTTGATTTTTTAAAATAAATAAAATAAATACATAAATAAATTAAGTAAGCTGGGTAATTAAATGAATAAATAATATTTAAAAAACAAAATATTATAACAACAACAAATAAATCAATACTTCAGAAATTAAATTGAAAAAATTAAATCATTTAGGTTAATCCTGATAATGAAATAGTATTACATTGGACTCTTTTAGATTTCAATGCACCAAATTGTATTGAAATACATTTGCCAATTGATTTAACGGCGATGATGCCTGTCTGTTTGGATTCTGTTCCACCTTATCCGTATCTGATAGAGGACAGTTTACTCTTCAGCACAAAATTAAAAACAAATATGGAAAAGAATCGATAGATTATGTCTATATTCTCATCTCTGGTTGTGTATAACACCTGTTCTTTGTATAGAGTTCAATTGGGACAAAATAATCACGATTCTATTGATTTTTATAGCATGCAGATTTATCAGTTTGTCATTTTATGGAAATGTACTTTTACAAGTGGTGTCATCTGTCATGTATGCTGTAAGTCTCTTTATAATAAAAGCAATTTAAAGCATAGGTCATTTCGTAATAACAATTATCAGTATCAGATCATTCAATGAATGTTCAGACCTATTTTAATATTTAAAAGAAATAAATAAACATCAATATGAAACCATTTTATCTAGTTGGCTAGACTTATTTTGAGATAACCAGCAAAATAGCTTGTAAAGTTATAATTATAAGAAGAAGAAAAAACCCCTTAACATTTATGATTATAATCTTTCGAGTAAATTTGAAAATGTACTGGAAAAATTGAGGTTTTATGGGCGTGACCAACCCATTATTTGCAAATTGTGAAATCTTCTTACCAAAATATTTATAAACTCTCTCAACATTTTTGAAAACATTTATGAAACCTTTATTTTGTCCTCTGAATTTTCAATTTGAATTGCATCACTTGCTCACAACAAAACAAAAAACAAAACAAAAAGTTCGAAGGGCTGTTCCTGCATAACTGTTCCCTTTGAACTTTGTTGTTGTTGCTTATTTAAGCTTATCTTATAGTCTGTCAAATATTGATCAAATCCCAATTTGTGTCAAAAATAAACATAAGTGCCCTTTTGATGGGAAGAGAGATTCAATTGTATAGCAAGAACAAACATCTGAATCAATCAAACCCAATCCCCCTACTCCAAATTACCCTTTTTAGATTCTGTTTAAAAAGAAGAAGATATAACCCGACCTTCTTTTAAAACAAGCTCCAAAGAAGTGGACTTTTATTTTGCTTCATAACAATGTTGAGCTTTTTGTACACTACAACAGGTGCACGAAAATAAAACCCGCAAAGATGTTTCTGTTAACCCCCTGAGAACTACCGGCCGATTGGTTAAAAAGATAGATACATCATTTATTGCACCAATGAGAGACATTGTTAAAATAATTGTATCCCTGATAAAGATTGGAGTAAAACATTTGACAAGCTGTATTTTAATTGGCTATTCATATGAGAACATCTTGTAATAAACCAATCAGAACCACTGTAAGATAGACAGGTAGACCCCAGGGGGTTAAGTGTAGGTCCTCTAAAGAAACACAAATTAACACAAATTAACAATATATCAAAATGTGAACTAATTAAAATTTGGCAGAGTGTGAACATTTTTTCGAACAAAAATAATTACTTGCACTAGTGGACAGAGCTATGAACTCCATAATACTACTTCAGCTAACTATATTTAGACATCTCCAATTTGCATTTGCTGTTGAATGCAGTATTCCCTGATTGCATTTCCATCATTCAACAAGTTTGGGAGGATAGAGGATTTCCTTAACCGCTGAATTTGTATCTATTTTTTGAAGTACAAGGTTAATAGAGATGTCATATAGTGGTCAATTTAGGACACCCATCAGACAGCTATGGTTTCCTGTGTGAAACGGCTACATGGCGTGAGAATTAGGAAAGCAACATATTTGTAATTTGTTCAGTATGGAATAGGTTGGAATTAACTTAGGGGGTACTCAGATATTTTTGTGGTAGGAATATGCTGCCAGCAAAATGAAAAACTGACCAAAACATTTACCGATTTGGGTAGGGGGGGTGGGGGAAATGGACCCATACGTTTACCAGAGACCCATAATTTTTCTTTATATTTGACAGAATTTGCTAACATTTATGTGAAAAATAGCAACATTAAGGATTTTAGACCCATACATTTATCAAAAATAGCTTTGAAAGGGGGTCATTCATTTACCAGAGGTGAAAAATGGGACCCTATTTGGCGGCACATCCCCCTAACCTCAACAGTCATATCCACTAAGTACCCCTCCCCCAGGATGGGGAAGTGAATTGTAGGCTGTGGCCCACTACCAAAGTAGCCCAAAATGTTTCTGAGCCTGAAAAATATATTATTATCCCAATGTTGGCATGGCATGGAACCTTTTTTTTAAATTTTCAATATTTTGAGTCAAAAGTAGCTCAATTCCATGGTTTTTCAACGCAACACTCAGTAGATCCCTATTACTTTCTACCAATAATATGACAATGAGGCTATTTCAAGATGGTTCCCGGTTAAACCGAAGAGGCAATCTGCTTCCAGATAGAATTCCAATTGTAGATTCCATGTTCTACAGGTTGGTATTAATAGTTGAAGATAATTTGACAGACTTTTACTGACCTTTGCTGCATTTGCTGAAAGGATAACAACACAGTAATTGATGTGCTAATACTTACTTTTCAATCATTGTGTCACTATGGAAACCAGGAATGAATGGAATACTTGTGGTTTCCACTGACAGATAGTACTGTAAATGCGCACATTTTTGCAGTACATCAATGTTCACGCTTCAAGCGCTACCAGGACAATAAAAAGGGGGGGATGGAATATATTTTGTATATAAGTCTGTGTAATCAATTCTTAAAATGTCAGTTCAAAAACATGCAAAATGGTTCAAAATCAGCAAATGACAACAAATTATATGCCCGAAAATGACCGTTTTTAAACTATATTTTCAATAGAGCGAAGCTCTATACTATTACTTCAACCGAGTCATCTTCCTGTTCCCTGTTATGTGTAGCATCATTAAACCGACATCACATAATCTGTATTGGTCAATGTGTGCTAACCACTCCATTGAGAGATTCACATGCTTCAATTACTGTAGCACTGGTTTCGTTCCTGCCAGCTGCTATTATGAGCTCTAACTACTTCCATTAACTGGTTCCATTGTCCAAGTTATGCTGTATGACCTATATTCGTTCTAGATTCACAGATAACAGCATGAAACTAGTTCTACAATTACTGTGAAAATGTAAATATTGGTGCTGCCTTAAATTTTGAACGTTTTGCGCTTTTCCGGATATATCATAATATTTTTGCGATGTCCATAAATAATTCTTTCCTTTATAGCTCTATAAGTAAACGAACACAAATTCACAAGATTTAACAATGCATGAAATTGTTCAGAAATGGTGAAGGGAGAAAAAATAAACACACAAAAATAACTGCAATTAATACGGTACCACCTTGTTCACCAGCATAGCCCTTTGCTAATGCTGTATATCAGTGCTGTGATGGAGTCTCCATCTCATCAGTATAACAGTAAATAGAGTTAACAGATTGCTATATTTGTTATGCAAAGATCGGCTGCAAAATGCTTGTATAATGAAGATGTACTTTCTCCTCTCTCTAACAGATTTAATGAGCCGTTACCTCGTCACATATTTTGTTGGACATTTTTATTTGAGATTGAGACAAATGCAGCAGAGATTCTAACCATTTGAAAATATACCTTGATCATAATATACTTAAATCTGTTTGTAATTTATAACAGATCTACTAGTAATAATCTGTGTAAGTTGAGGGGTTAGTAATGTACTATAATTTGTTACAGCTTTTCAGCCTTCAAAAGACATCATATAAATACTGAATTTTATTTTATTTGTCTGTATTTTTCCAGACCAATTTATAATCCCTATAAGCTCAGGGATTAATAAAATGTGTTAGTTTGATAGCGAAAACACTATACAATATATGTTAACATCGCTTGTTTTGCACAGAGAAATAACAATTAAGCTTTAATAAAATCTTGTCTCTGGTTCATCGTCAAGGTTGAATACGCATCATCAGGTGGGCTCCATATTTCTCATTTTGGTTAACATATTTTGACACACATGTATTTCATTAATTTTTGACATTGACTGTGTCTCGTTCAATTTTCTCCTATTAATATCCAATTCTCCTGGCAGTCTTTGCCTTTAGGCATATACTGTACTGTACCATACCCAGGGACAAACTGATGTTTTCTGCGCAATCCAGTCTGTACTTGTATATAAGGCTAGTTGGGACAATTATAACCCGTCTTGCTACTTTAATAAGATACCTAGTTTATAGTTTTGTTCAAGAAATGTTGAGGAACTTTGTGGCATCTTGAAACTGAAACATAAACACTGGATACCTGTGTGCATATGCCAACTTATAGAGTGCTCTTTCAGTAAAGGTGTCTGTGTGATATATATTGGTATTTTTAGTTTATGGGTATTTGGTGCTCTTAAAGCCTACATCATTTCTATGCATGTGCGTCACATTCAGTAGTCGACCCCGTTATCTAAAAAAACAGTTATATCGGCAGTTGATGAAACAGGTAAACAGTACCAACTGTGCTACAAGAACATTTTGTAGTATATGGTTACCTGTTATATTAAATCTATTCTGAATTCAATAATACTGTTCCCTCTGCCTCATCGGCAACCTAGAATGACAAGATCATACAAACCCCATCTGACACACTTGTCGTAACAATGCTAATTGTGCAAGGCATATTGTAATGTGTGTGCTTGCATGTTACAATCCAATTGGACTGTACTATAATAGATCTGGCACTAGAACTTGTATTGCTAAACAAGTGTGAGAGTGGGAAGATAGAGGTCTCCAGGGTTTTACTTTTGAACATTTCACAAATGGGATATTATATTTCAACATTGATAACTCAAGAAATGTCATATGGCGTATTTCGCCTTTGGGAAGAAACTTGGGAAGCATGAAATTGAAGGCATCATGTTATGCTCCTTCTTTTATGTATAAAAATACCTGTACACCCCCACTCAAAGTAGTGTGCCTTCATGTGACATAATCCAATGGAACTATAGTTTAATCAGTTCCAAATTGTTGAAGCCTCATACAACAGTGAATGAATACAGAGGGAATATGCGTCATATGTGTACTGCGTGTGTGCGGCCAAAATCGTGTGTGTGTGTGGCCATAATCATGCGCGTACGCTTGGATTATCTTGCGTGCGGAGAGATAAAAAACGACTATTTCTTGCCAATTTCGAACTGATCTAAACTATACCAGGAAGTGATTTTACTTACCATCTGATGTGTTAATGTGATGACAATGTGTATTCCAATGGTAAATGCATCATTTGAGCTTCAATTCAGGCATTCTTCTTGTATAATGCATACACCTGCACATAAGAATCATGCACCTGTAATTAATATGCACTCAATGGAACATACCTGATGTTACATTTGTATGCTAGGTGGGATTACTATCTAGTCTAGTTTACTAATCTTGCTAGCCCATTGTTAAGGCAGCGGGAAAAAACCACCCTGTTCTACGGGCTTGACCAACCCATTTCCTCCCCCCCCCCCCTCTCCTCTCCCTCCCCACCCCGAATTTTCAATTAATTTTACAAAATCGTCAAAAAAAATTGGAAAATGTTTGTTTTATTTATTTTTTCTTCAAAATGTGTTGAAATTCACTTACATTTTCACACCGCTTTCAAATCTTTTTGTTATAGACCAAGCAACAAACCTGCACTTTGCTGCGCATCTCATGTTCAAAATATGAAAATTGAAATGTGATTTAAGTGCAGGCAGGTATCGTATAAACCCTTTTGCCGTAAACCAGCGTCTATTTGTATGTAGCGTACTGTAACCAAATCTTCAAACACTACGATCATGCATTGCACAGTAGCATATCGTCATCTAATGCTAGCGCTTTTACAACTCGGTATAAATTCACGATTTTGAAGGGAAAAAATCAATTTAGGATTATAAATAGCTTTCAGTCCAGTGGGAACACACCAACGTATAAGCATGTAATTGAAATAAAACGGGGGAGCTTTTATATTACATTGGAGAAGAAATACAATAATTATCAATTAGGATTAGCCAACAACGAATAATTAAATTCGGTTGACCTCATGTGCAATTAGAACTACAATACCCTGCGATTATATGGTGGATTAGATGCTTTAAGTCAAGGATGTGCCTGACACTTCACCAATAGAATGAAAATGACTTAATATATGCATAAATCATTGAGGATTTAGTGGGAAGTAATTAAAAGTGGTTTGTAAGCCGGTCAGTTGCATAATTATGGTCAATTTTATTCAAATGAATATTGTACCACAACTTGGTATTCAAGATAAGACAAAAGCACATTGGTGGGACATTTTCATTAATAATTTATTCATATAATGGATTTGCACAACCTTATGTTGTCCAAAATATGATTGTACATCTAAAGGTAATCAGATCATAAAATGTTGATGCATTTTATCGGCTCTCTTCAGTCTTCATACAATAATTGTAATTTGTAAACAACCTTTCAAATTTCATGTTTGCTATCCAGTTTTATTTCTCTTGTATTTCAATGAAATCATTGATTGCAATTCAATCAACATAATTTTCTTACACTAGAAAGCTTAGTCAAACTTTTTGGACAAAAACATAATCGAAAATGTTCTTGGACCATACACGTCCATGATATGAAAACCAGAAATAGTTTTCTTGCCATATATTCAGCTGTGTTGTACAGTCAGCCTCTAGTCACCCTGGTGAGACCCATGGTGTGTATATAGACAGGAATCACCAAGGACATCTGACCTTTTGACCCTAGCTGTAAGGTCATCATAGGCATAATCATAACAATCAGGGTCCTATAAATAAACTTAGGCTATTAAAATGGTCAAAAATGCGCTGTTTACTATCCTGTTGATGTATGTTATGCAGTACATTATGAATATATGGGGTAATTCATGGGCTGTCTGTCCATGGGTAATCAAAAGGAATGGTCAAGTGCATGCTTGTCAAGGACATTCTGCTAAATTTGAGTTTAATACAGTTTGCATGAAATCACACTTTCCATATCTAGATTTTACCCAAATGTATGTATGTATCAATATGTAGAACTAAGTTCAACTAACTAAGCATTTTCTAGATAAATTCTCCACTAAATTTAGCATTTTCCTTGTCCATATCTACATGTATATGAAACTAACCTGACCATGGACCATATATTTTTTCTTTGTCATGAACAAGGTCAAAACAAGTTAAACAAACTTATGATTGAAATTGTTCTGGGCTAGATTCTATGTATTTGACTTTAACTGATGACCCATTGACAGGGTAATGTTAGTAGTACAATGGCAATCAACTGGGTGTTGGTGGTCTCTCTTTCTTCAATTATTCAATTCCCATAGTCCGTGGCAAGTGGCAATTCCTGATACAATATTACATAGTCAATCATCATGATTGGTAATCGCTCAATTTTATAACTATTTCCGGTACAGTGTTTTGGTTTTTGTTGTTGAAAATAGACTACAAAGAAATACTACAAATATACAAGTATACTCTTTGTATCCATAAGTTGGAGGGAGTTTTGATGTCAGTACTCAATATTTTCTCTTTAACATTATTCTGTGATTACACAGATGTAAATACCATGACATTATATTAGCAAGGTTTGCTCTTGTAATTGCGATTGTAAGAATATATGCTGAATTCACCACAAATCTAAGATGACACTGTACATTGTATTGCTCGATACTATGGAAATAGACATTTACTTGCTTTTTGCACTCCAAAATAATTGCAAGACATTTAAATTGCAGTATTGAACAAATATGTTCCTTCATTATGCACTTTTATTGTAAATGGACACACATTTACAAATTCAACCAAACTTGGGGGAAGTTGTTAAAATGTGATGGAGTACAAACAAATCCCCATATGAAAATGATCACTTTTAAATTTTTAAAGTGGAAATAACAAGATTTCAACCTCACACAATAAGTGTATGAAAACATGGACGGTTGAAGTAAATCAGTTCATTCAAATTCCCACTAGTCTTGGTAGGTAATGACTTTCTGACTGGGACTATACTGCATTCAGTACAAGTCTGAACATAACCCCATCATATAGCTGCATCAGACCATCAAATTTTGCCAGAATAACATTACAAAAGTTACAATATATGTGTTCTTGCACCAATCAGACGCTTTGTTATAATAATTGTATCCCTGATGAAGTTTGAGCAAGAATTGTCCTCTTCCTCTTGTGTGAGTAAGCTCAATCTACACTTCAAAAGGTATTCAAATTTGAACATGGTATAGTTGGGGCACATGTTTTATAATGACCATTGAGAGAACTACACAAGATCCAAATTACTATTCAGAACACATCCGAACCACTAATGATGCAGGTGAAAAGTGCAATAAATACATGGCCATGCAAGATGTATTAGACTTAACCAAACCTGTAATGTTGGTTAGGAAGTCAATGATTAATAAAGTACGTAAAATGTTAGAATAGTAGAAATCAGCTGCTCAATAATCACTAAATAATGCTCTATGACACTTGCTTACCTCATACTTGATGTAGGGGACAATGTCAGTCAAGTTTAGACTGTAATTAATACCTTGTTTGATACCTTTCTTCAATGTTTTTTCTGATAAAAATTCAACATGATCTATGACTGGCTTGGATTAAATGAAAATCCCTTTAAAAGGGATAACCAGACTGGAATATAATGCCATTTGAGGAGGGAAAGTCTAGGAAAAAAGAAGGGATCAAATCTTTAGGGTGACTGCCAATCTCCCATATTGTTCATCATCATTTAAAATATCTTTTCAGAGTCAAATTGAAGAAGGACATAGCTTGTGAGGTATCACAAACCTCTTCATTTTGCAGCAGTTTCTGGAATAGAAGGGGGAGGGGGGAGGGGGGTGAGAGGTCATATTTTGGCAATTGAAATGCTATGTATTGTAATTGCGAGTTTTATTCTTCTCTGTGAGTGTGTGTGAGACAGGTGTGAGACAAGGAGGCTTGATATCATGGAGACATTCCCTCTCAATTTCTGCCTCCCCCGTCCCCATGTTCTGCCAATTTTCTGTCTGCGGTGCCTCAACGACCAGTATTTTGTTGCAAATGTACGCTCTTCAAAATCACTACAATGAGGCCCCTCCTTCTCTCTCTTGAGTAACGGTTCACCTGGAATACCTTGTTCTGAATTGAGAGTGATGTATGCTGTATGTGAGGCAGAGAATTCATGTTTAAAGGGTGGTTTGTAATGTATGTGATAACATATGCTATGGTACAAATTGATTGTTAGCCAAAATCTTTCTTCCATTTTCTGGAGAATGTAACCTCTACTTTTAAGGAACTGTGCATTCTTTTGCTATAGGATGTTGTGACGTAAAGGGATACTAGACATAAAAGGACTGGGAAAGACTTATTTTAAAATAAATTTTGAAAATTAAAACCATGCTCCTTTAAATACCTAATTGCTTTCCAATCCAGCCAATGTCCTTCCCCTTGCACCGCATCACCCGATGACTCAATATGAGGCAAGACCCTAAACTGTGAAATCACATCATCTTTTTTAAATATTTAAACCCCAACCATTTCCTATATGTCTGATTGATAATCCACACTGCCTGGCAATGGCAATCACCGAAGAAGTTACTTATACTGCAATCCTGGTCGCTCGTTAAACAAACTCTGTCGCAGCCCATTATGTAGAAACTGAAACGTGCGCCCATTCATTAGCAATGTATAGCTACTAACCCACTTCCTATTGTTAACACTTTCCACAGCGGCTATTAGTTTTACCATGTGCAAAACAGATTTTTCAGAAACCTTTTTCATCTTTCAAAGTCTATCTAAAGAATTACTGAACTAATACTATGCATGTTTGTACTTATTTTAATGTATTTCTCATGGTTTTTCTAAATATAGAGATAAAATTCAATAAATTTGACATGTTGAAACACTTTGTAAAATTCTTAAATTCGGAAAGTGTTAAAGTGGAAATGTTCACGCTTCATTGATTTGCACATGTTTGCGCACCCAAACAGTTTGTAAAAATATTATGCCCAAATATGTTATGTGTCATAATATTAGTAAACATAAATGAGGAACAAATGCAAACATTGATTTTTATGCAAGAACTTTGTGAAACAATGTGAGAAATCAATATCAAAATTTAGAAGAAAGAGAAAAATTGTGCACGCAAAATTTTTCACTGTGCTACAGTCATTCGTCTCCTGTGATAACAGGCACCGTTGCATAATTTATAAACTTTTATTAAAAAACCATCCAGGTATCTGCGCTTTAATGTATAATCCCCACAGCATTAGATTGAGATTATTGTTGGCCGTTTCAGCACAAAGCTTATATTGAGGGGGTGTTGACCTGCACGATAATCCCCGCTGCCAAAACACAATCAAGCGTATTCTACATGGCATCGGGGCATACAACGCCCTCTTAAGTGCTGGTTGGTAATAGGATCAACACAATTGATGTGTGTTTAACATTGTTTTTATAATGTCAGCGAGGGTCCTCTTGCGTATTCCATCAGCTGACCTACTTACAATAGGAATAACACTGCTTTCTGTTGCTCAGTCACATAGGGTCACGCGTTATGAACTCGCCTCCCAATAGGGTGGTGCCGTTACATTTTTTAGTTTCATGCTGTAATTTTCCTCAAATATTTTTAAAACCACAAAAGCTATCTCAACAAATTTGGTATCATTTTAAAGCCCTAATAACAAGCTATCTGCCTGCAAAATGGCATTGGTATAGCTAATACAGAATGGGAGATACAGCTGTTTGATGTTTGGGGACCAGGGGTGGTGCTGGAAGGGGTGTTTCTGGAAGGGGTGTCGCCTGTACAAACTCAATGGGGATAATCCCATGTTTTGTTCTTTTTACAATAACTAGTCATCTCCTAATGTTACAAACACCATTCTGGTCCCATTTTAAAGGATAATTAGTAGTCTTTAAGTATGTGGTTCAATAGACTTGTCAACTATTTGTAACAACTAATTAATTATGGATAAGACAATGAACATCAGCTTTCTTCCTATTCGCTACACAGTAAACATGAATAATCAGCCTCAATTTACCGGATTTATAAAAATGACAATAACAGAAAAAGTTTTCAACCTATGATAGCAAAAGTATACATTTTTGGAAAGCTTGTAACTAGAGGAATTCAGAAATGCAGTTTATATCAGGGAAGGGTTCATCCTTAAACAAATATTTTTGAAAATTCTAAAAATATATAAAATAAAAATTGGAGATATTCACTAGCCGGTATAATTACCATACCGACGTAGTAACTTTAACAATTATATATCATCTAATGGGTAATTTCATGAGGAATTCAAATATGTAAAGTAAATAATGATAGGGGTAGGTATAAAAAATATATGGATCTCGAATTAAAAATTAAAAACTCTGATATTTTTCCGAACATTTCCGATCATACCATTTTAGTTCTTAGTCGTACTATAATTTTAATGGCATATTTGGTTTCCTCATGAAATTTCCCTTCAGAAAATATATACTTTTACTACCTCAGGGGGGTATACAAGCAAATATAAATGTGTAAAGTTAAAATCATGTCGTGAAAGCCAAAATCCGTGTGTAACGCGAAAGGAGGCGAGCTTAAAACACATGACCATAGTAGCTCTTGCTATCAATTTCATACTTAAACAATCTGTTCAGTATAAGTTGAGAGTGACCCCACTCTTTTTCACCCCTTACAGTCTTCCACATTTTATCGGGAAAGATATCTCAATCCTCTAGATTTCGACAAGAGGAGTAGCGCTACATTGTTTTCTCAGTCACATCGCTCTTAGGCCAAACAAAAAATTGTTATGTTTTCCTCGACCGCCTGCTCGTCAGATTTAGTGCTGCTCCGATCTTTTTTCAGATTTCTTCAGATTTTTTTCTTCTTCAGATTTTCCCCCCAGATTTTTTTCAGATTTTTCTTTTTAACAGTTTAAATGGCATTAAATATTAAATAAAGTGTTTATAACATATATGCGCGACTCTTAGAGTGATTTCATCTTCTTGTTGGCTGAACTTTGAGCTTCCCCTGGTAAAATAAAAAAATAAAATAAAATAGAAATCCGCCCGTCCGCCCCTCCTCTCTGAAAGTTGTGGAGGACAACATAACAATTTGTTGGGCCTTATCACTATCTATTTGGTTTAAATTGTAGAGTGACCCAATTTTCTTTTACCCTTAAATTCTGCTTGGGATTCAAGTACTACTCTCTTAAATCAAAAGATTGATAAGTCAATCTTAAAGATTGTACTCAGTCAGGGAAGGATCTTAAAATATTGAAAGTATTCAATTTAATAGAGTGAACTTTCAGTCCGATATATTGAAATTTCACTCTATTAGATTGAATACTTTCAATCTTATAAGATCCTTCCCTCAGCGCAATCTTTAAGATTGATTTTTCAATCTTTTGATTTAAGAGAGTACAGATTGATTACACCCTGGATCTTGGAATATCCTCTATTTTCACATAAATTTGAGTTGATGTCAGTGTTTACTCTAAGGCTGTGAATGCACGGGTAGTTTTGTACCTGGGTACCGGACCCCTTTTTCGGGCCGGTACCCGAAAATAAACACTATCAATTTTTGTTTGTTTTTTGTTAGTACGTCACCAAAATGACACATAATGGGGTCAATAGAGGTCATTGGGGGACAAATTTGTACTAAAAAAAAAAAATACATTTCGGGTATTCGGGTACCTAATTTGCTACCCGGGTACCAGAAATAGCGGGCAGGTACCCGGGTATAAGTCACAGCCTTAGTGACAGCATCATGATATTTCATGTGTAGCTCCAATACAAATTGCATTTGCACTGTTGTTATTATAGTATCAACATATAAACTCTAAAGTACTGAACAAAGTACTGAACAAACAAATGACACTAAAAACTACAATGTAAAACATAGTTGTGATTCGAATGTCTACCCTGGCATTGAAATGCTGTGCCCAATGACCAGAATACATGTATGTGCTGCCTGCCCCCCCCCCCCCCTTTTTTTTCACAGGGGATGACACAGATTTCAGAAATTCAGGAACATTTCAAATTTCACATTAAATTAAATAGAAAAAGGTTTTAAACAAAGAAGTTCTAATACGTCAAAACGATATTTTAAGATTCATATGCTTAAATAATTGACATACACATGACATTTACAGAGTTTGTAATCTTAAGCATATTTACACGCTTAGACTGATACTTTTCTTTATACTATACTTAGCATAATGAAGTAATACCCAGCCCATGCCAAGATACAAGAGACAGCTTAAAGCCCGAAGCAGAGAATGATACAGTGCGTGCCATGTAAATGGCATATAACGCCCTATGTCAGGTGAATGGTTGGCTCGGCTTTTAAAGATTACAATGAAAACATATGTTGATGTTCAAATTTAGTTATATCCTGAGCACTATTTGCCTATTAAACAGTGTTTTTGACTGGTTAATAATAAAATCTATTTACTAGGATAACCAATTAAAAGACGGCTTCTAAATTTCACTCAACTTCAGGGATGCAATTATTTGAGCAATGCGTCTGATGTATCTGTCTTTCTGACCAAACAGCCGGTTGTTCTTAGGGGGTTAAAGAAAATGTGAATATTTTGACGAATTGATGACTTACGATGAGACATGGAAAGATTATAATAGTCATAGCGTGAGAAAATTCAGCTCAGGAATTGATGTGCTTTTGTGCATACTTCTTATAATGATTAAATATGGAAAATGTACTTGTTGGTCATGTACATGGTAATTGACTGTTTCCCAACAAAAAAATCATGGGTGTTCAAGAAAAGAACATTTGGTATGATCTTGTTTGAATTTAACTTAGAAAATGCAAATGGCTAAAGATGAAAATTGTTGGTATCAAGGAATATTTGAAAGAAAGATGGTTAGTGTTGTCCTTTAAAAGTATTAAAACTTAGCAATACAAGTAAGCTTCCTTTAACAAGTATAGCAACATATCAACATTATTATTAACATGAACAGGGATTGAAAATTCCAGTTACAAGATGCATTATATAGTTAACACAAGGCGCTTTAATCGTCTACATAATTGATGCATGTGTAGGACATAATGCACATTTCCTCCCAAACCAAAAGTATTAAGATGTCATAATAAAGCACAATTTTATAATGTACAAACACAGGATTAAACTGCACATTAAACATTTATAAATATTAAAAAAGTATAATGGCCTATAAGCATGATTCTAGTTGAATCTATGATAAGCGAAACTCAAACACACGCGAGGATCAAGCAAATGATACCAGCCGAGTAAGATATCAGCACACATTGCTTTTCCATAAAATAAGTCATTCCATCTCTTTTTTCCTGCCGGATGAACATCATGTTCCTCCTATATAATTCCTCCCGTATCTCTCCTCCTTCCCTTCAAATGTTCAGCAATCCAGTTCATCTGTTGGGATTCATTTGTTAACCACTTTTGCATCTGCTGATGGGGTTTGCCCAACTTATAACAGTTAACATTCCCTATCCGACCAAACCATTATGATTCATGCGTGTAATCATATCACTCGGCTCAAATTTAATTGTAATGGTTCCGTAATTTGTGCATATTTTTTTATATTTCACGAGATCGGCATTCTGTCTGGGTCTGCTGCCCGCCCGCCCGCCCGCCCGCAGTCTTTTATTAAAATTGATATTTTTTCATGAAATTGGTATTTTATTCTAGTGGCATTAACTATCAACAGGCTGGCTTTCTCGGTTGATTAGTATTAGTTTGGATATTGATTTGATCCGTGGGAAATAATGCACTTTAAGTCCTAGAGGTGTGTATCAAGTCATTGATGGAATAAAATTCAAAATTTCATATGATTTTTGCAGGACACTTTATTCAACCATGTTATTGATACAGTGATGCATCAGCAGCGAGGCTTCGGTGACTTTGGATGAATACATATTAATTCTACCATCTAATTGGTGCATATGATGTGCTTGTTTTAGAGCAATAACTTACCATGTTTAATTTACAATTTAATGAGGCAGAATTCTGTTTCTTTCCCAAAATGGGTATAGAAACATGTAGCATTTTCATTAGTTTGGAAATCCCAGACACAATGTATGCCACCAACTTTGCAGAAGTAATTTGTCCATTCGCTGCGATTGTGTGTTCATTTCTGTACAGAGAGACCTAATGATCGTTAATTAATATTAATGTAGGTAGGCCTACAGTAGGCTCACCTGTCTACTTGGACCATGTTTTGAGTGAGTTGAGTCATAAGTGGCAGGTAGTTGTTCTGGATGCAACACAAGAGTAAAATACAAGATAATAATACAAGAGTAAAATAAACTGCAATTAGTGGAAAGAATCCATCTTGTTTTCAAAACCATGTTGAATTTTGAAACTTATTAAACGTTTCAAAAATGACATATTTGTTCCTAAATTTGTGTGAAAAAATGAAGTCGATTGCATTTCCCCTTTGTCTTTGGTGACCCTCTTTGCCGAACACAATAATGTATGTGTTTGTCCATGAACACAGTGATTTTCAATTGAAATTGCACACATTGCATTTTCATATTTGAATATCCCGCCAACAATTTTGTTCTTCTTTTCAGTTTTCTTCCAAATTTAGAACATTATAAGGAATTCATAGCATGGGTGAGGTAAATTGATTATGTTAACTCACATGTTAACAAGAAAGGATGCATAAAATTCCAATTACATCACAAATTTACTAGAGTTTCCAAATTTGAACGATAGACACATTTTGCGATCTTATGCATGTTTTGGGTATCTTGTGGACAAACGTGTGAAATTGGTGCACGGGTAAAACGGTTCACCATAGGTAAACGAAAAATGATATTGACTTCATTTTTTCACACAAAGTTAGTAAAAGGTAGGGTATTCTTATAACGTTTAAACATTTTCAAACTTCAACTTAGTTTTAAAAATAAGATGGCTTCTTTCCACTGTTGCAGTTTTTTGACACGCCCTGTAGACCGTTTCCATTTGAACCATACTAAACACGTTTAGATCTGTTGACAATACTTCAGCTTCGGATGATTGGTTACTGGCCAGAAAATTTGACAATTATAAAATACTCTTACAGATATTAAAAGACACTATGTTCAATATGTATAGATAACGAAACATGCCTTTTGGCACTAAGATGAATTATCATGTATTTATTAAAACCTCTGGCTCGTTGACTGGCACAGGGATGTTTTCCGCTCCAAGAGGAAACGGCACATATATCCCGTCCCGATGCTAGGAAATCACTGGTACCAATCATGTATATTTGTATCGCTATTAAAATATTAAACCTTTGATATTTTGGTTGGCATATAATGTTCCATTAACATTGCTTGTGATTGGAGGCAAATTAAGATTTGACAAGTGTTTCCTGAACATATTTAGAGTACTGTAAATGGAGTGGTAATTTTTGAGTGTTTACTTTTTTTGGCAAACGTCGACAAAAATTCTTAATTAGACTCATATGATTCATTTGCTTCCCAGATATATCTATGTATTAAAAGCAAAATGGTGATTAGATGAATTTATATTGTTTTTGCACATCTTTGAATCGTTTTGTTGCAAAAATGTGTATGGAAAATGAGGTGGTTTTTTCAGTGGCTCACTGAAAGCAAAACAATTGTCAGCATATAATTTCCATGACTGCATAAATAATGGATGTTGTTGCAGACTTACATTTTCATGAATTATCACATTTCTTTTATTGTCTTATAGGTAATACAAAATTTGCAAGCATGCACATTTTGGAAAGCCTTTATAAATTTAAAATGCACAAAATGTTCATCCAGTTAAAAACAAGCTATTGGAAACTGCTTAATTCACAACTGAAATTGATTCTCCCTTGTGATAAAGCTCCTGCAACGATCCAATACATTTCACAATTTTGAAATATTTTCATGCATTCAAATATGTACATGCTTTACAGTATGTATGTACATAACATACACAATACTTAATATATTTTAGTGTCTATTTGTATATGGATTATTAAATACTGAATATCAATGTATAATAATTGAACTAAGAGGGAATTATTAGTCAATAGGATTATAGGACAGGGATCATCACACAAACTAATAATTCCTGATGGGGTTTAAGATCATGCCTCTGGCAGGCAGCGAGGCAGGCAACCTAGATAAGAGGGTACCATGCATGTCATCTGTGTTGATCAACAACTGAGGTTTAGATCTATATATTGAATTCAAAAACAAAAACCAATAATAAATGGTATTCTTACAAGATTAGGCATGTAACATGTGATATTGCATTGTCATTGCTAAATTAATCTCATGTCCATCTGTCCTCAAAGCATGATGTTCCAAGTGCCAAACTAAAGTGAAAGAAACTTTTTCAATCTCCAAGTGCTTCAAAGAGATTCTGTGAATTGATGCTCATAATAATTGTACACCTGTCTTCACACTATGCATGCACCAGCACCAACAAACCAGCTCATTTGTGAAAATCACACCCATTTTGGCAAAATCCAAAATTCATCTTGCAAATCTCACAGATTGTGATAGTTTAATTTAAAATCTAAAAGAGAAATTTGTCAGTTCCCAGTTTCCAATATGATGGCTGTAATCCCAAACTAACACAGCACTCAATTGACAACTTCAAACTGTACCAGACAGCTCCAAAAACAAAATCCACATCATATAATACTAATTGCTAAAGGCACGTACCATACTACCACAGGGTCAGATCATGAACTTGGAGAAAAAAAACTACCATTAGTATTATAGACTAATAACTAGTATAGCAAGTTTACATTCCTCCTGTCACCCAGAACAACCCGATAATGATAGACATGGGAATATGGTTGTCAGGAATGGGCAAACTTTGATGGTTCCCTATCTTTCACAGCCTGTGTGAACCAACTATACTTCATTTATCTGCCTCTGTGCAGTGATTTCAGAGCATATTGCAATGATCGCACCTCTTTATTGTGCACGCAATCATAAAGAAATCCTGACTGCTGGGTTGACCACTATAGTCTATTTAGCCATTATGAGACAGTGACGTAACTGTGTATTCTACTAATTGAATCACATAACGCATGCGCCTACTCGAGGCGCTGGTGTACGCACGAGCGTTGAAGAAAGACGGAAGATACATACGGGCATGCGTAAAAGCTGCGCCTGTAAAGTTAGGTCAATGTCCAGAGGAAGCAAAATAGAGTATAGAATACTTTCTGACTTCACTGCATAGAGTACGATGAATGATGTGTAGGACTACACTGTAGGTAGATGTTTTGGAGCTCATTCATCATATGGAATTTGTCATTTTATCAGCATAAATATTATTCACACAGTACAATTACCATAAAATGGCCAATAAAATTGTTACCATATCATTAAATTTTCAAGCAACAATTAAGTCCCAATGGAGGTAACAAAAACCTATAAAAATCAAAAATGGTTCCAATTGAAATGTTCGCTACCCTACATATTCAGACATGTTTCTATCATCGGGGTGAATGACCAGCAATGTGTATGATGTATGAATTGATGGGTAAGTTCCAGTGGATGTGGAAATATTTTATTCACATAAATTTATTTTCACAAATTTTGCCCACCATCACATTCAACATGAAACAAAAACAGGGAACTATTTTTTGAAATACATATAGACCAACTTATAGGACACCGAATTTAACAATGGTATGAAGTTATATGCAAAATTTATATTCTGCTAAAATTAAGTCCCACGAAAATAACCGCCATTTAGGTGACTGACTGACTGATGTTCCCACTAATGCTGATGATACATCCTAAGGATGCGTAATCAAACAATGTTGCGGGGATATTCCCATATCCCAATGGTGCGTCAATAGGAAGGTCTTTTGATATCGCAATATAAGAGGATGTTGTAGAATGGTTTTGGTATCTTAGAAGACGAGCTGTCGTCATGCAAACCTGCAAAGGGGAAAATACGCTCAAAATGAGATTACACATGCGTAGAACATTTTATGCATAACAATGAGCAGTTAATCCGGAGTAATTTGTTGTCAATGGGGAAAGCTAATCTGAATTACCCAGCAAGAAAAATAAAAAATGTCCCAAACCGACATATTTTGGTGATAAACTGGCGTAATCTGGTATTTAAATTGGTACTAAACGGGTAATGCTGCATTATTGAGTTAGATGAATTCAGTAATTTTACAAATGAAATGATAAATTTAAAACAAGTAAACCATTATTTGAACTATTGAAATAATTTGAATACCCACATATTTTCACTGGGAAAGAAGGACCTGTACAGTCGCTCATGGTTATATTCTGTGAGATAGACAACATATCCTATGTACCTAGAACATTTTATTATTGGGGTTTCATATCTAAATGACACACAATAATATGCATCTATCAATATGCTTCTATAGTTATTGAAAATCTGTTTTTGACACCTTGTCATTTTTAAACATGGACTAGTCATAAAAAGCGATGACATATTTCACATTATGATTTTCATTTTAAAAAAATGACATCTTTAGATAATGTGTATAGCCTATTATAATATCAGTGATATCACCAAACATGCTATTTTGGTGAAAGCTTAAAAATGTTTTAAAGTTGCACCCAAGCGTGAGGTATCATAATTAATTTAAAATTAATCTACACTTACGAGCATTTTCTCTCCAAAATTACAACATGAAAGTACCGCACACAAAATTGCAAGTTTATAGATTATGACAAACAGCAGAGGTAGGGTTATTACACTTTTTGACCTAGCCTGAGTAATTTTGAAAAATTAATAATGAATGTTGTTTATATACTAAATAGTGCAGGGTAAGTGCACAGCTAGGCTGAGTTTCCAGTACGCCATGCTGTAAGGCCAAGAAAAATAATAAGTTGTGTTACCCTCAGCGACCAACCCTATAATCGTAAAAACTAGGGTCGCATTTTTTAAATTTTTTTAGAGAGATTTAGATTTTATTAAAAGTGTCTAAGTGTTATTATTTCTTGCTTGAAATGAATAAGTAAGCTTAAATAAATGTTTTTTAGACTATTGTCACACTAGAAACATTAGTTGAATTGACATATGGGCCTATATCAATTTTGTCTTGACATAAACCATATATATATTTTTCAGCCAAAAAAAAGAAGAAAAAAATGGGGGGAAAAAATGGGGAAAAACAATTTGAAAAAAAAAGAAGAAAAAAAATGGATTTTAAATTTTTGGCACTTGAGGGCAACACAACTTATTATTTTTCTTGGCCTAATTAAAAGTACAGCAGGAGTATATCCCTAAAAGGGATCATATGCCTAATTGTATTGTATGGATCATAATTTCAAAGGCTTTTATTTTTAATAATATGTAACTGTCCATCATCATTACCCACTTTTCAAAAATGAAATCTGTGAGCTGGGGATAGTTTCTTTTTTTAGAAGCAGAGAGCGAGGAGGCATGCCAGGAAAACAAATTGAACCAATCTAATACCTTTTCCTAAAACAAAAATGGTTTTAAAAAGCAATTGGGAAGTTGTTTCAACATTGTATCCTATAAAATCTTCAGATGTGCTCTTCAACTGATATCATGAACTCCAATTGGAATCTTTATTCCCTTTCAATGTGACGGGCCACATACCACTTCTGAAGGGGTCATATAGATAAACCAACAGCGGAAAATGTAACTAATGTTGTTGGAACTTGGCCAGTCAATGTGGATTATCATGTGTGTACTGATTATAGAGGCCCCTCCTTTGAACCACTTCATTTTATCTACTCTGAGCGTCTGAAGAATGTTATTACTTTGGCGACGAAAAAAAGAAACCCTGTTGTACGAGCAAACGAATCTCTCAGGGCGGGTGGGTCAGTCGGGCTTCTTCTTTTTTACCTTTTTTTGAAAATGAACATTTTGCCATTTTTAAATTATTTAAATTATTTTTAATTCATTTACACGTGAACATGAAGAATGGGTCGATCGGGCCCGTACAACAGGGTTTCTTTTTCTTACTACAAACTTAGTTGTGGACCAATCTCTGTTCTCAAATTTAGCAACTTTTGATACAAGTACTTGATGGAAATAGATTACATTGAGACATATTTTGCTTTATCAAAATTGTAAAATGAAATGGAAACCAAAACAACCCCATCTGTGCGGAGTACTCGTTAAGTGCTCGGTAAGCTGTACTAAGCTTGAGGGTACGTCGTCGTAATAATATCCTGACCAAAGATCAGTTTCACTAGATGGGTCTTAGCAGCAGTGTTTCCAAAATTAGC
Source organism: Ophiura sarsii (assembly GCA_035610835.1). NCBI lineage: Eukaryota > Metazoa > Echinodermata > Ophiuroidea > Amphilepidida > Ophiuridae > Ophiura > Ophiura sarsii. The sequence goes on from CM069443.1 coordinate 13,904,775, forward strand.
CTGAAGTAGTTCAAATTGGGCTGAAAATAACAGAAATTAGGCTGAAAATAACAGAAATTGGGCTACAAAATAGTACACATTGGTGAAACATGTTTCAAACTGGGCTGAAAAGTATCCCAAATTGGGCTGAAAAGTATCATAATGATATTCTTAGCCATTGGATACTGTGTGTACAAAAATGACCATATAAAGAAGCCCAATTCGTAATAAAAAATGCATTTCTAGCGATTAAAATGCAGCTAAACTGAAGGTCTTGTCAAATGGTCTGGTAGTGTCACTGTCCATCCTCGCAAGAGAAAAGAATTTTCTTGGTAATACATACCGTGCAATGTGTATGTATGAGAAAGATAGGTAAAACGGAACCATTTGCCATCTATCTTGTCAACAGGAGATTGTGTAAATAGATAGAATCAGTAACTTAGGTAATAAGAGGATGAGATCCATTTGAAGTGACCTAGGATAATGATATTAGACTGGGTCCTTATGTAAGGTATGTAATTTGTACAATAGATCATAGATATTTTATTTGTCTATTGTTAAAACAGTTCACTATTTGTTTAAATCCTTTTATGTGAGCTATTTAAGCATCTAAGTTTTACTGTACTGTATTGTCTGAAGATCTGTAACTATGGGTATGTAATCAGGTTACATTTAATCTCCAAAGAAATAATGTGATTAGGTTTACACATACTTACAAAAATAAGGTGTTTTGTGAGATGGCACACTTTTATATAGTGACCTAATGAGTTTGGTAAGCTTTATGAAATAAATCATCCCTAATAAATCATCCCTATGACATTTTTTGCAATATTTCATAATAATTCAAAGGTATGATCCTATTTTTTCTATCAAAACCTGGGGGATGGGTGCCGATTCATTATAGGCGTATAGCCTGTTTTGTTTTGAGTCTGATTTTTGTCTAAAAAAGGTGTAAACTTTTCTAACAACATATAAATATACATTGATATTGCCACCTTGGTGTAGGGTAAGGGTTGGGTAAATGTAAGGGCTAGGGTTATGGGCTTAATAAAAGTTTAATGATGGCGGACTGAGAGATCCACTGACTCGACAACTGCGCATCCGCTACTCACTGCATGCATCCCTAGATATTTTGTTGGTATGTTTCCGCAATCGTGCATAAAGTGTACTAAGTCCCTAGAATGCTCATGTGCGTATACATGATCAATCACACCATACAGTATCAAATGACTTTGCACCGGGGCACTAATTTGATGAATGAATGAATTTATTACATTATAATTATTCCCAACCCCCATCAGTTCACATTTGCAATAATCTCTCAAGTAGATTATCATACCAAGCAAAAGTCTAACAGATCGTATTTTGCCCCTTCACTCATGGATATACCAAATATAGTTCTCCCAGTCCCCATCTAGGCAACCGCATTTACGTGATAAAAACTGGCAACACCCTCTAAATTTTCTTGTGTCAACCCTGATAGACGTTTGTTCGCCGAGTGGGTAAGATTGACCAAGTATTTGAGCCCTTAAGTAAGGCTCAGTTATCAATAATGTCAAGCATATTGTTTAGCATATAGATCGTAATTCATCTGAGATGTTTTGGTAAATTTCGTATTTTCAGAATACGAGATTTACAGCCCCTTTTTATTTTTGCTACGACGAGTTCGTTCAAAATTTCCATTCAAGATGGCGGCAAGTTAGTGTCGTCGAATTCGTCACCCATTGATCGGGACTGTCGAATTCTCTTCTATTGCTTCGGAGGCCGGTTATATTTTGTTATTGTATTATATATTATAAATGTTTATATATATATTTATATGACCTATGTGACTCCGATTTGTCCTTATGAATGCATGCATCTGATTAAAGATCCCGCATGTGAGTTGTTTCCCGACTTGATAAAATAAATAGTTTAATTCACGCCGAGGAACGACGGACATATTTTCATTACGTCTTATTGTTGTTTTATATAAATAATAGACATACACGACGGGTATAAAACAGATTATTATATTGCTATTTGTTATTATACTGATTTAAATTGATTCTTGATGAATGCATACAACGGATTATATAATAGTTTAATTCACGCCGAGGAACGACGGACATAGCATATTATTGTTGTTATTATGATTAAATTGATTCTATGATGTTTCATTGTATTCTTTATTTATATCTCTATATACAGTTTCGACTGTCTTTCGATTTCGATTCGCTTAGCTTTTCGTTTCTCGCGTTCAACCTCACCCGACACGCTATTCTGATTCGTTTTCCGCATTAATATTTAGAGTCTTTCAGTGCAATTGAATCTCTGATTTCGTTACATTTCAATATTCATTCGCGCTCGTTTTTCCAAATTTCATCGCTAAATTCGCTTCGTTAGTTTACTACTCATAGTTTGGTTACATTATCATAGTTTGGTTACTATAATTCGGGTTGTATATTGATATTAGTCCTCTACAACCTGATTGTCCTTTTGTGTTTATCATGATGGGGTTATGCCGATGCAAACTTCCCATTCCGGAGGGGGACCTCCACTCTTCTTGCTACATACATCGTAGATGTTCTAGAAAACACAAATGTAAATTGGACATGGATAAACCGAACGCATACTGGGAGGAGATTGAGTCATACTTGAGAGCAGCTGATGCTGTTATTTCCCCTCCCAAGACTAAATCTAAGAACAAGAGTAAGTCTGTTTCTAAACAGCATAGTAATAAACAGCTTAGTAATACTAATTCTATTTGTACTAACAATAGCAACTCTGAGAGGGTTGCAGGTGTTAGAGCGGCTTTTTCGAGTAGTGCCAATCTTTCGCCCGAGGGGACTCACCTCCCAAGTAAAGGTGACGGTGCAGGGATCGTGAGCAGTCAGGGAAGCTTTCTAGCTCCGCTGACGGTTACTAGTCATACCAGTTCTGATGGTGTGCAGATCCCCTCTCCCTGTTCCAATCAAACGAGCGAACAGGGGGAGAAATCCATTCCGGTAGTATCAGGAAACACCTCACGAGGGGGTGTTCTCCCTGCCGTTATGACGTTCAGTAACAGAAAAACAACCTCCCATGATGGTGACCGTGCTTATAATAGAGGTTGTTGTGTTTCCCCCCCCGGAAATACTGGTGAGACTGTTACTGATGAGGGGAGCACGGAAAGGGGAGCTCCTGTAAATAGACAGGTGGTTCCACTTTCCACTCAGGCATGTGAATCTATACCATCAAACACGCACCCAGATCACATCCTGGCTCCACCGGGCGGTGTAATTTCCTCACGAGGCTATTATACTGCTCCTATTGTTGCTCTAGAGTCAGTTGTCGCACACCACCCCTCTTTACGGGGGGGTTTTGGTGCACAGCTACAGAGTAGGGGATCTCACCGGGGGGACCAGGGTACGCTATTTTATAGTAGTAACCTAGTCTCCTCCCCCAAAGACGCTTCTCGTACGGTAAATATTGACCCTCTTACCACAGATCCGGTCCGTATTGCCCAGAGTCGCGCCCCTGATTATCGCGCAAATATTTCCCCCCCGGAAATATCGGATATCAATCAGGGTATTTGTGACAAAGGTTCTTTAGAATCTATTATGTCACGATCCAGTGACAATAATCGCTATCCGAAAGCAAACTCGTCACGCACTGACTATCGAGATGATTATAGATCGAGTGGTCTCGCTTACCGTAATCCCTCTTTAGAGGATAACAGTGCAAGTCAAAGAGATGCATACAGGGGTACTCAAGGAGAGTTAAGCGATGCATACAGTAGACAAAGGAATTCACACGGGGGAGACTTTGACTATTATCCTGGCTCTTACCGCCAGACTATTCACCCTAATTATGGTCAGCAAGTAGCTACCACTTCAAGGGTCATTGAACGACCGACCATGGGATCGCTTGAGGATTATAACTCATTCTATCAATGGCAGCAGTTTAAGGCTTTTCAAGCTAGAGTTAATACTGAGGGAAATTCCCAACCAACTCTTACACAGCCACGGGCGAATCACAGTGTCACACAACCCACGGCTGCCCGTACTAGTACTAGCAGTACTCAATCATCCCAGGTAGTCGCTACTACTGTCCCTTCTACTACTACTACTACTACAGTCACAGACTTAGTCAGCGGAGACGAGGTAGAGGATATCATCGAAGAGGAAGACGATGATGATTATGGGAATTATGATGATGATGATGATGATGACCTGTCACAGGGTTCAGGTGAACATAACTCAGACGATGATCCTGACAACTCTGGTATTTTCCCGGCCAATGTCCTGATAAGGAAGGAAATTTCTGAGGATGAACCTTCTCCTTTTGGGTTTGCTTGGCAGTCAAACAAAATTAAGAGTATCTTCCAACGAAACAGAGTTGATCCTATCAACAGCTATGCAGCCAGTGCTATGGGACTGGCGCCCCCTGATGTTCCAGAGGAGTATTCCGGCGGATCTTTTTTCTTCGATAGCCTTAGTGAGCCGGCAGCGACGACTTCGACTCCTACTCTTTCTCTTCCCAACGAAATTTTCACGGAAATGTCGAAGGTTAGGAACAAGGACAAACTGACTCTGGATAAGGATGCCAGATATGATAGGAGAGAAGCCATTGCGGCATTCAGAGTCTGCCCAACGGATGAAACCGAGTGTTTCGGTATCTCTTCCATCGATAAGGGAGTCATGGACTACATGAAGCCGAAATCTTCTTCAGTCAATAACTTCTCGAAGGAATGGGAGGAAGTACTATCGGCTGAACAGGAGGAACTTTCTGTTATCAGAAGACTCAGTATCTTCCAGATGTCGGTGATTAACGCCCTTGCTTTGGATCTCCAGCCTTCTCTTTTGGAAAAACCTTCGGAGGAAGTACAGAGATCGTACGCTTCAGCACGACTCGCCATGGACATGTCAGGTCGTGTACTTCGGACGTCGGCCAGAGCACATCAACGCCTTGAGATGCTACGGCGCAAGAATGTAGCAGCTGGACTTAAACATGAGATAGTTGAGCCTATGGTGGACGCTCTCGTCAATGCACCCTATGATGCGGATAACAATTTTCTCTTCGGTGGAGGTGCTAGCAAGACGGCTAAGACAGTTTCTAGGAAACGTATCGCCGATGCATCCATTGAACATTCTATTAAGAAGCCTCGTCAATCTAACTCTAAGAGGGGTAATCGCAGCAGAGGAGGTGCGTATCGCGGTAGATCTTCAGGTCGAGGTCGCCAACCTTCCCAGGACAAGGGTCGCGACTATTACAAGGACAACATGGATTACGATTACCAACCTAAACCTCGTGGCAGGGGTAGAGGCAGAGGCGCATCTCGCGGGAGAGGAAGAGGGAACAGCAAGTCACACTCTTCATCATCCCGTAACGCTAAACCTGATGAGAGGTCACACACACGTTCAGACTCCAGCCCACCTAGGAAGTCCCGAGGAGGCAGGGGACGTGGTCGCCGAGGATTTTGAGGACTATGCGGCCACCCGGGTACACGTCGTCTTAGACGTGTCCCTTCCACTCCCAAAAGTCTTTCAGCTGGAAGACTGGGCAGTGGGTGGCCGCCTTCACCACTTTGTCACAAGGTGGGCACACATTCACGCAGGATCATGGGTTTACAAAATCATCAGGGACGGTCATCGACTAGACTTTACAGAGGTTCCGGAGTACGGGCCTATCAGAGAGACCCCCCTTCCGAAGGATCCATCCCTGAAAACCATCCTGTTGGAAGAAGTGGACAAACTAGTCATCAAGAATGCAGTTATCCCCATTTTTCCACCTTACGGTCCCGGGTTTTGGTCAACATTTTTCCTTGCTACAAAGAAAAACGGAGAATGGCGTCCCATCATAAACCTAAAACCGTTAAACAGATTCATCAAGCCAGAGAGGTTCAAGATGGAAAACTTAGCCACCATCTTAAAAGCACCCATCAAGAACAGCTGGGCGGCGTCAATCGATCTGAAGGACGCCTACCTTCATGTCCCGATCCATCCTTCAGACCGGAAGTGGTTACGCTTCAAGATCAACAGACAGGCTTACTCCTTCAAATGCCTTCCATTTGGCCTGTCCACCGCTCCAAGAGTTTTTACACGTGTAGTTCTAGAAGCAGGGGCTTATCTTCGAAGATTAGGGATACGGATCTTTATGTATCTCGACGATTGGTTGATCCTCGACGACACAGAAGAAGCAACATCGCGCGCTGTAGCGACGGTATTGAAAGAAATCACTCAGCTGGGCTTTATAGTGAACCTGGAAAAATCATGTCTCATTCCGTCCCAGTCTCCAGTGTTTCTCGGAGCCCGCTTAGATCTGGTCTCCGGCCGAGTTTTTCCGACACAAGAGAGAATTCGGAACTTGACGTCCCACGCCCGATCCTTCCTATTGAAAAGGACAGCGCCTGCATCAGACTGGCTACAGATCTTGGGATTCATGGCGAGCATGGTGGATCTGGTGCCGTTTTGCAGATTCCATATGAGGATGACCCAGATGTACTTCGTAAGAAACTACGATGCGTTGTCCCAGCCTCAATCACTGCTCCTCTTCATTATTCCGGAAGTGCGGGTGGAGATCGGATGGTGGACTTCCAGCCCGAACTTGGAAATTGGAATGCTCTTCCCACGTCCGTCCCATCAGATGACCTTAACAACAGATGCATCTATGCTGGGCTGGGGGGGGTTTATTCATCATACAGCAGCTCACGGGACGTGGTCCACAGCAGAGACTTATTATCACATCAACTTGTTAGAGCTGTGGGCAGTTCGAAATTCTCTGAGAGACCTCGAAACTTCAGTAGCGGGGAAGAGAATCCTTGTCAAATCGGACAATACAACAGTAGTAGCCTATATAAACAAACAGGGAGGCACGAAGTCAGAACTTCTATGCAGGGAAACATTATCCCTTCTCCGGTGGTGTCAGAAGAAAGGTATCCTCCTGTCAGCCATCCACATCCCTGGAATAGAGAATGTCCTGGCGGACAATTTGTCGAGGGGAGTCTCCTCGAACATCAACGACTGGTCTCTCGCGAGCAATGTTTTCCAGGACCTTCTATCGATCAGGAGCTTCCCGACAGTGGACCTCTTCGCAACGAACCTCAACAAGCAGCTGTGGAAGTACTGCTCCAGGACCAAAGATCCTCAAGCCTGGGCAGTAGACGCTCTTTCGATCTCTTGGAAGGATCTGAAAGCCTATGCATTCCCTCCTCTTCCTTTGATAGACAGGATTCTTCAAAAGATCCAAGAAGACGGCTGCGAGCTTCTTCTGGTAGTTCCGTTTTGGCCGAAGCGCCAATGGTTTCAAACTCTTCTGAGACTATCCATTCAGGACCCAATTCATCTGCCACGGAACCAGGACATCCTCCGGATGCCGGGGTCGCCGAACGCGAGGTATCATGCAACGGACAACCTCAACTTGACTGCATGGTCCTTATCAGACAACGTTTTCAGAAGGAAGGACTATCTGAAGAATCTGCAGATCTGGCGGCCAGAGGAAGAAGGGATTCAACCCTCAGACTCTATTCTTCGCGTACCCGACCTTTCATCGAATGGTGTTCTATACGAAAGATTAATCCAAGTACGGCAAATATAGGAGAGATTGCAGATTTCTTAAGATCTAGATTTGATCTGGGCCTTCAAGCGTCCACGGTCAATGGATATTTGTCTGCTATTCAGTCTTTTCATACAGGTTGCAGAGACGGGGGCTCGATCATTCGTAGTCGCCCCCTTAAATTCCTTATAGAAGGCATGGAAATTTCTCGTCCTCGATCTCGCAATATCTGGCCTTCATGGGATCTCCCTACTGTTCTGAATTACCTTAATCATATCCCTTTTGAGCCCTTAGAAGCAGCCCCCTTAAGAATGATTTCCATCAAAACACTTTTTCTTTTAGCCATAGCATCTGGAAAACGCTGCGCGGAACTACATTCCTTGAGCGTAGGGAAGTTCATGGTTTTCAGCAAGGCGGGTGTTACACTTTATTTTCGTCCAGGTTTTCTTGCTAAAAACGAGAGAAGCGATTACTCCGCGGCACCCCTGTTTTTACCTTATCTTAAAAGGCAAAACAGTAGGGCTCAGAGACTCAGTTGCCCCGTCAGAGCACTTAGATGGTATCTAAATAAAACCAGTAACATTAGAGGCGAGGAGACACGCTTGTTTATTTCAAGTAAAAAGCCATATAAAGCTGTCGCAAGGAGTACTTTATCAGGGTGGTTGGTTGACGCGATAAGATCAGCGAAGGCCACGAATAACGAAGGCATCCCACGAGGTCACAGTGTGAGGGCATACTCCGCTACTTGGGCACACGCGAAGGGAATTTCTATCAATGAAATACTCAATACGGTTTCATGGAAGTCCGACACGACTTTTACATCGACGTATCTGAAGGACATCCAGCTAAGAACCGATAGAGGAAGGTACGCTTCGGCCGTCTTGGACGGAGAAAGCAACACCAATTAAGACACACTACCAACTAAGACAATATTCCCGTTTTTACGACACATCCCCGTTTTATGACATCACTCATGACGTCTTTGAGACAGGTTCGTATTTTAAGATGATATCTTTAACTTACCCTATAGGGTTTACTACATTATTTACGTTTTAAGTAAGCTTAATTAACCTGTATACTAGGTTAATACGGTTAGTTATTTATATCAAGGTGGTTTTATTATTATGGTTTCCTATCGTTTTTGACCCCTCGTGTTTGTATACACTTGTTTCCCAATTCCCTATCAGTTTACTGCATCCGATGATTGGCTTTTCACCGCCATTCGCCGTGTCAATCGATTGCAAATGTGAACTGATGGGGGTTGGGAATAATTATAATGTAATAAATTAAAAAAGGACCCTTTAGGATGTCCTTTTATTTATCAATTATAGTATTATTCCCAACCCCCATCAGTTTGTCCCGCCACCGGCCCCTGGCTTAATCACGATGCCTTCGCTCGTCGTTTACGTTTTTCTCCAAAGAGAAATTTAGAGGGTGTTGCCAGTTTTTATCACGTAAATGCGGTTGCCTAGATGGGGACTGGGAGAACTATATTTGGTATATCCATGAGTGAAGGGGCAAAATACGATCTGTTAGACTTTTGCTTGGTATGATAATCTACTTGAGAGATTATTGCAAATGTGAACTGATGGGGGTTGGGAATAATACTATAATTGATAAATAAAAGGACATCCTAAAGGGTCCTTTTTTAGTTTGCCTTTCACTCCGTAATAGAATCTGATATCCCCCCTGTCATAGAATCTGATATCCCGTTGTCTGTGCAATGATTCTAGGAAGATGGTCAAACCATTCACTTGGGATGGGAGATGTGATGAATAGACTACTTGACTTACAGCTCCCTTGCTAATGGTAATGGTCAGGTACCAGTCAAGATCAATGACGTTTGTAAAGATGTTATATTGTAGAGCCGGGCCACACAGTCGTGGAATTCCATTCTTGACATCATGGCAGGGGATGATGTCATCACACTGGTCAAACAAGGACAATAGAGGGCAGTGGTCTAAAATAATACACTGGTTGCTGTTCAGGTCATGTTCAGGTCAAGGTCAGGTTATTTATAAATGTTGATGATGCAGATGATTAGTAGCCCAATTTTGTCTTGGCATTTAAAATGCTTGTTATACACTTATTTTCTCAGCATTTAACTCATAATATCTCGTACCAATTCTGATAATAATTTAATGCAGGATTGTACACATCTGCTCTCAAATTGAGGAGTAATCTAATTGTCAGTGACAAAATCCTCTGAAGGTGTCTCACTCAGGATGGGGAAGGGAGGAACTCAAGATATTTATTACCTGGGATTTGCAACGGGTAAATGAAAAACGGATCACATCAAAAAAGACCAATTCCTCTTTTAAACAGAAAATCCAAAATCGTCTATAAAAATTGCACATGAAGAATTGGATTTAAAAATAGGGAATCATTCATTTTACTTACAGAAAAAAAGAGGAGTTAATTTGTTTTTCATCTTTGAAAACCTGTTATCATCTTGTATTCTTTACTTGCCTAAATCAGCATCAGATAAATAGGATATTGAAAAGCAAAAGAAGGCATTGCCTGCGAAAATGCCTCAGCCCTGATGCCAACATTCATTTCAGTTGCACTTACAAATTGACTGTAAACATTATGCTCCACTGACCTAGTTTGAATTGCTTGTGGTACATTGCATCTTAATGCAATGTTTGTTTGGATTATCGATAATTTCTCGCACAAGCCACCAGGAAGAGACTGTGACACCATAGCACAAAGAAAACTGAGCAGTCAGTTAAGCTTCATTTTAGAATTTCATACAAGTTTGAAGTCATGGCATGTAATGCAGCTGGTGCACTGTTTACACTTGACCTATATTTTAAAAGTGATATTGAAGGGAAGGTATATAATGCAGAACTGCCACTTAATAAGAGTCTCCAGATTTTTAAAAATTTAACATCAGCTCTCAATCATGTTTTTCACTTAGTTTTTTAGTTTATTAGGCAAAGATATAGTGAAAATAGCACGGACGGGGGAAAAAGGGAGCCACAAAAATGTTGTTTGAAAGCTTTTGTTTTATATCTGTTCATATGCAAAAGTAGCACCAATAGACAAAAGGTGAAGGTGGTATTTAAATTCATTGTTTTGTCCATCTTTTCTTAAAACATCCCAAAGTAGAGCCACCACCAGTTACAACACATAACTATAAGGAAGTGAATGCTTTCAAGCAATATGATATTGGGGCTGTGTTATAGTTGGTTAGTTCCATTGTTATGTAGGCTTCACACATGAGTCAGAGACAAGGACAATTGCATTATGGCATGAATATGGCCTATTTTGTTAAGCCTTGTGAGGACAATTATATTATGGCCTATTTTTAAGGCAGTGACTTATGGATTGTGTCATTACATTGAGTTCAAGGGTACATTTTACATAAACATTGTCTGGCCTGAGTCAGTATTTGCAACAGTTGCAATAAATTATGTCTGTAGCACTTATCCATTTGTTTTCCACGAGAAAAATCTTTTCAATTGGCAACATTGGTCTTGGAGTAGGTTTGACTGTCACAAAAATATATCGCATCAACTGTGTGAAGTTTCAAACAAACTATTTCAAGATATGAACCAGGGTATTAAAACAACCCTTAGTTTCTGCTTAATTTGAGCCCTATAAATAGCCTGCAGCTCTACCAACCCATATTGTCATGCCCCTCCCTTCCAGATCTAATGGAGCGTCCTATTCCATGTAATTCACATAGGAAATTGCAGACGTTAAGTGCTATTGTCCCTAAAAATCAAGTTTTTATTGGCAGACACAAAAATATGAATTTCCATTATACTTTGGTCATTGATAGACCTTTGGTCAATAAACACTAAAATGGATTTTTTGTTGTTTTTGCCTTCGTTGCCATGACAACGACACATATTAGAATTTTCATGGTTTTTAACAAACTTTTCAAATTTTTCAGAAATTCAAAACTGCTAATTTATACATATCATTTTGAACAAACAATACAACCAGGATTTTATTTTCATTCAACAATATAACCATACATGTCTCAACTTTCACTCCGTCCAACAAAAAAACTTGTACAAATTGTATTGTGGGCTATACCATTATTTGAAAAAGGGGTGTTTTTCATAATAAATCGTGTGAAAAAAATACACCTTCGTAAATTAATCACAACTAGCAAAGTGGTGTTTTTTTTGCATTCACCTTCTACAAATAAAAGCTTGAGGGATGTCTGAATAATAATATGTAAAAATATCCATGGGTAATTCATACCTGTTGAAACAGTGTTGCCAGAAAGTGTTGACTTTTTCCAAAAAGAATCGGTATTACATGGTGTGAAAATACACGTTTAATTTCAGCAAACTATTTAATAAATCATCCTGTTATGTCTAAAATAGAGAACAAGTATTTTTGGATCAGGGATAATGTTGCTCATGTTTCAAAGTGCATATTAAAAAAAAAGTGTTGCCAGGTAGGTTGAGTTTTAACTTTATTCATGGCAGAACAGACTCGTATTAAACAAACAGAATTCTTCTTAAATCTGCTTTTGACAGCTACATTCATTTACTGTATCACTATAAGTGAAGTTTATTTACATTCATGTGTGAATAACAAAAGGTCAAGACAGTGTTGCCATGTTAGTGGAACTTGTTAATAGCCCTTAGATGTGTCATAATAATGATGTGAACGCATATGATCATCAGCAATATAAGTAGGAGTGGGCTATAATAATAGAGGGTCATTTTTAGGTCATAGTTTCAGATCACGCTTGCTACATGATTTTTTTGATGACTTTATGCCTACTGACAACATCTTCAACAAAACAATTGAAAGAAATGCGAAATCCAGGGTGCCCCGGCCAAAAAAACACAAAAAGTCGGCCATTTTGGAAAAAACAGACTTTTGATCATAACTCAGTCATTTTTGGTCTAATTTATTTGATTTTGGTGGCAATACCCATGTGTAAAGGTACAATATGTCATTCTATGCTGGTTTCGTCTCATATAACCCCTTCTAGACAATGGGCCATGCATGTTTTATTCCTTCAGAAAACCAATCTAGCACTCCCCATGTAGGTCACAGATGAAATGTGGCTTAAAATGAAGGTAATATATGCCTGATCAATATTTTACCTTATCCCACGTTCGTAGGTTGCACGTTATGACCCTAGACCTCGATTTAGGGTCAAAGGTCACAGGTCACATGTGTTCCAATGGGAAGTCAAAAACTAAATTTAACATGGTAAAAAAACTAAAAAATGAGCCATTGAATATAAAAAGTATGTTATATTGTTGGGATAAGTGTTTTAAACAAAACAAGTCAATCACAACTTCGATCGTGGATCAATAGTTTTTGAACTGTGACCTTTTGAAAAAGACAAGTTGGCCAAAATAGGCCATTTTGGTCATTTTTTCGCAAAATTGGCACAAAAATGACATGTTATCATCATTAAAAAAATATTTTGACTCAATATGAATTGATAAACCATGTTATAATGTTGGTTTATAGATGAACTTTACATTACAAGACATTTCAAAAGTCAATGGTGTCCGCATGCCATGGCAAACAGCTTTAATATCCTTCAAATTCATCGAAAATGGGTAAAATCGGAGTCAAATTTAAAGGATTTGAAGGATATTAAAGCTGGTTGCCATGGCATCAGCATACCATTGACTTTTGAAATGTGTTGTAATGTAAGATACATCTATATACCAACATTATAACATGGTTTATCAATTCATAATGAGTCAAAATATTTTTTTAAGTTTTAATGATGATAACATGTCATTTTTGTGCCAATTTTGCGAAAATATGACCAAAATGGTCTATTTTGGCCAACTTGTAATTGTCAAAAGGTCACAGTTCAAAAACTATTGATCTACGATCAAAGTTGTGATTGACTTTTTTTGTAGTTTTTTTACCATGTTAAATTTAGTTTTTGACTTCCCATTGAAACACATGTGACCTTTGACTGGGATAAGGTGATACATTTGCCACCTTTTGGTAATAATTTCATGTTGTGCCCAGAGGTGGACTACAAGAGTGAAAGATACAGACCATCGTCCCATAGTCTATTCGTTTTCTTGTAATAGCTGATTTTGGTCAAATTTGGACTGTGAGGGCGCTTTGCAAAAAAGTAGCTATCGCATTAATAAAAATGAATTTGAATAAATGAAATGTGTTAAGAGTGTGTCGAGAAACATTGTCTGAAGATGTGAGCATGTTACCTCTTTTCGTTTTACCGTGGCATCCACTTTAAAATCACAAGAACGCGTTAAAAGCACTTCCATAGGATAGTACAGGGGTCAACGAACTTTCATTAGTGTGTTTCGAAGGAGACAATTTAAAGATGTTCATAATGGTGTAGCTTCAAAACAACAATGGTATTTTACTCAGATTTTCCGGAAATGCCTAAAATGTAACTCCTATCATATTTCAACATTAGAATTTGAGATGCTACGATGCTAAAGGTATCTTTTTTAAACAGCGCCCTCACAGGGCTATTTTCACTAAAAATGCCATTTTCAGGAAAACGAAACATCGTCATGCGATAAAAGTTGTGTAAGATTATTCTATGTCCCAACAAACATGGGTATTGCCACCAAAATTAAATTGATTGGACCAAAATGATTGATTTATGATCAAAATACTGTTTTTCCAAAATGGCCGACTTTTTGTGGTTTTTTGGCCGGGGCACCCTTGATTTTGCAATTTTTTTCATTTTTTGTTGTTGAAAATGTTGTCAGTACGTATAAAGTCATAAAAAAATCATGTAGCAAGCATGATCTGAAACTATGACCCTCTATTAGCTAGATTAAGCATAATAAATATAACAAAACATCAAGAGATTGATTTAATTAAACATGGAATATACCATGTTTCAAAATAGGGGTGTTTAAGGGATATTTAATCAAACTGAGCCTTAAAAGGCTCTGTTTGTGGAGATATTGACTCTAAAGTTAGCAGCATGAAGACTTATATTTATAAACTGATATAAACTCAGAAGTTATCACACAAACGGTTTGCGCATATATGTTAATACTATACTCAACATGGCATATGTTGCAATATTGCTAATTTGAGGTAAAAAAGAGAACTCTGGCAACTTTAACAAGTACATTTCATATTATTTTATTGCAAACATTCACAAACAAAGTAATATCTTCAATATATCTCCTAATCAACGCTTATATATATGTAATTCACTGTTTAATTGTCCGTTTTTCGATAATAGGCATTTTAAGATTTGTCAAAAATACCTATCTTTCTGGAAACACTGCTGCCATGTTTAAAGATTACCCACACTTTTCTCACTGGAATTCAATTGAGCAACATTGTTACTCTCTACATGCAAAATATCTTTGAAAAAAAAGTGCCATTTTCAGGGTTAACGGTGATTAGATTTGGCTAATAATTGATAGTTTGTAAAAGGGACGAAACACCCCTATTTGGAAACATGGTATAGTCCAATTGCAAATTCCAAGATTTTTTTTTAAATATGGATTAGTTTGACTGTGGACTGCCCTTTCATATATAAAAACAAGAATTTGTTAAAATTATTTTGTATGCTACAAATGTGAGATCCAAGTTGAGCTAAAATTAGCATTTAAAACAGCAAAAAATGAGAAAAATCATCAAATTAATGGAATTGCCCGTTACCATGGTAACATACATGTGACACCAATTTTTTTTCCATATTTGTTGACTTTGACCATAGGTCCATCCATGCACAAGGTATGAAGAAAATTCATATTTTTCAGTCTGCCACATTTTTCAACATTTCCTTGATTCTTACTGAATATGGTTCTTAAGTATGCCTTGACATCTAGCACTGACGTAGGTAGATGTAGTCTGGAGAAGCAAAGATTTCAATCTATGCATATTGTACTTTATACGTCCACCAACTCTCATTGGCAAATGTGGTAAAAAAATTGGATTGATCAGGCTATCGCGGGGAAGATTGAGTACCTTTTTGGTTGGGGTAGGCCAAGGTCGCGATTTTAAGCAAAGTCACCATTTCTGTGCGGAGCACCCATCGAAAAAATATGTTCTTCCAGAGTCCTCTTTCATAAAAGTTCTGATTAATCATACCCCTAACTCGACATACTGCACCAAGTAGCCTTGACACTCTTGGTGTAATGGAAAATCCCAAGTCCTGTGTGCCGGAGGACCCTGGTTCAAATCCCGTTGGTTTAAGGAAAAATTGTCTGAAAAAAGTGGGGGTAGAGTTAGTGTTAAAAGGACTTAAAGAGAGTGATTTTAAACTATTCTAAAGCCAAGCATAACAAGAATGTTGAAGATATTCCCCAGTTGAGCTTTATCCTGGATCCTTTTTCATGAAGATGAAATCACTTTAAGACAATTTACTTTCCGTAAAGAAGAGATTTGTTTATGATTGATCCTAAATTTTATGATAAAGGACCCAGGTCTGTCATCACTTGGAATAAGATGAAATTGAAGATTTCAACCTAGCATATTCGCAAGTGGTACCAACAAATTAAACATTTTGCTTTGCATTGTGGGATATGTTTTTGTGGCCACTGTAGATTTATCCTGTCTTCCAGACCCTGCTGTGAGAATTCATTTAAATTTAGCTTCATATTTCTAATTAGGATATTATTGGAATTACAGTTAATAATGAATTTTGAATATAAATTTCATGGTAAGGATTTTTAGATACGTAAGGGAGTGCTCCCTCAATTTTCCTGGAAATATATATATTTTTTTTTTTTTGCCCCTACGTAATACTTGACATATTATTGGAATTACAGTAGTTAATGAATTGCCAATTTGAATATCAATTTCATGGTAAGGATTTTCAGGAAACTATTAAGGAAAAAACCCACTTCCTTGAAAATGCTCAAAATGTTAACTGCATCCATATCATATATCTATTAGGCCAAATAATAAAAAAAACATGTTTCTCGTCCAGGTTTTTCAAAAAAAGGAGGATGAGGGGCTTATTATTTATTATTTATTATTTTTCAAAATGGCCACCGTTTGAGATTTCTGGCAATTTGATAAAGAGACAAATGTTATACAAACAAGAACTTAACATATTTACATGTTTTAATAGTGTTTAGCACCATGTTAATACATATTTACATTGTTTTAATAGTGTTTAGCACCATGTTTTTCACTTATGAGTATCAAATTCAATGCAGGTCAGGAGATAGATATTATTGCTGGGATAGGATCTCGGCATTTCAGTATTCATTCTTTCCAAGCGCCATCTGCCTGTGGAACAACCTGCCAGCATTAGCTGTGACTCGGGCTGTGACTGCCTGAACCATGGAGCAGTTTAGGAGCAGGCTGAGTCCACTGACCATACCGTTAGGACAGATGGGTGGCATTTTTTACTTGCACTTTTTCAACCTGTAAATAGAGGATATCGTGTTCCTGATCGTACCCTTTGCACCTTACAATACGACTATACTCTACTACAAGAGTAATGTACTATACCATATAGATAGATAGATTAGTACTCAACGTAAACATAGAGTACATGAATGGTATGCACATGATGTATGTTTTCCAACGGATTTTTTTCATTTTTTCATTTTTTTTTTTTTCATTTTTCATTTTTTTTTCATTTTTTTTGAATAATAAATAATAGATAAAAGGAGGCGGCCCCGAAAAAGGAAGCGGGCGGGGACGAGAAACATATGGTTTTTTTTATTTGGCCTTATGTTGAAATTCTAAAGCCATTCTAATGATTAAAGGGGCACTGAGAGATATGTAAGGGAGTGCACCCTCAATTTTCCCGGAAATCAGGTTTTTTGTTTTTGCACCTACGTAGTGGATATTCCTGGTTTAGAAAGATGAAAATCTGAATTATTTGTATCAGCAAACCTGATGAATTTATTCAGAGATATTACATTTCAGGTTTCCTACGTACCTTATCTATTGAAACAATTTATTTTTTCCAAATTTGATTTTTCCTTGGCATTCTTTCAGTTCTCCTTTAAATAATTGAAAGTAACTGTCCCTGGACATTTTGTGTACAGATATTCCAATTCCATGCTTCCAAAATCAGAGAGAATGATATCCATTTAGAAAAGAGAAAGAGAACATTAAATGTTGAGCCACTTAGTGTCCATTACCAGTCACCATGTCCACATCCCCCTTTTAAAGGCCTCACTTGCCCTGTTTCTGATCATATGGCCCATAGAAATGGAACAACCAGAATAGAATTGAATGCTAAGTACTTCACTTAGGAGTCAAGTTTACAGTTGGGCACTATTTACATGTGATATGTGGAAATGGGTCATTACTGCTGTGGTAATTTTCTTGTACATCCAAAAGAAAGCAATATTAAATCTGACAGTGGAACGGTCGGAGTAGGTGACCTTTTTATTTCAAATATCACATGTGTTAAAATCAAAGGCACATGATAATAGCAGGCATGCTGCAATCAGGGGTATCATTTCCTTCGCCTCGTTGAGACCATGAAATGTTGAAAAATTGAACATTTGGAATATCAAAATTCTGATATTGCATATGAGGCTGATCGGTTAAAGGTTAACATGGTTATGAAAAAATAAATTTCTGATTTTGATATTGATAGGTACCTCACAATGTTGGACAATATCTAGGCTATCTGAAACTGCATTCAAAAAAAATTAAAATGCGGTACGTTCGCGGAACAGTCCATTATTGTCCAAGGGGTGAAAACAAGATGCGTCACGGACGGACATTTTGGTTCAAGTTCATCATGCTATATTTTTATGTTAATGTAACATTTTCAGAGTTTTGTGATGTAATGTTGATAGCTGACACACTTTTCCATCAAATAAGATAAATATTTGGGAAAAAAGTTCTGGGGAAGTTATATCGCTAGACTTGCGTTAACATTTTGATGTTTTGCTGTCCGTCCGTGACACAAAAAAAGTTTAAAAGTTTTTAAACTAATTTCAAGGACAATGTAAAAAAATAAAAACATAGTGAAGTATCTCCCTTATATGTATTCTTTCCCACGCAGAAGTATTAATTAATTAGGGCAGGCATAAATTAGTTAAATCTTTAATTAAAAGTTGTCACGGACGGACACAAATTTTGTCACGGACGGACACTGTTAGCTACTGTTCAGTTCTGAGCACACAAGCAAAGCTGACTACCACCCCTCTTATCATTAAATGAACTAGTCCATACAGGTATGCCCTTTATGCAAATGAGTAGGTTTGCTACAGCAGTGAGCACATGTTATGATGCTCACCAGGTGCACTGTAAAATTACTTAAGTCAAATGAAGTCATTTGCTTATTTGCGCATTTGTGAACCCTCAGCAGATCTTTGGTGAATCTGTAGTATAGCTTGCGCTTGTTAACCTTACTGCCTGTACATGATGAAATAATGCTTGCAAATAAAAGGGTAGCATGAGATCAGTTTAAAGACACTGTTTAAAATTGCCCCATATAATAAGTGTATGTAAAATAAAAGCAAGTAACAGCATTGAAATCAGAAAGTATCATTGGAGATGTTAGCACAAATTTAATTTTAAGCTTTGCACTATCAAAAGTTGCAGGCTTTTTCTTCATGAAACTTTGAAAAACTCAAAACACGGTTAGATGCCTACAAAAACTTATCAAAGAAGGGTCAAAATTGTTTTAAAAAGTTGTATCACAGCATACAGTCTTTTACACAATTAATCGAACAAAATTTATCAAAGAAGGGTCAAAATTGTGTTACAAACTTGTATCACAGCATACAGTCTATGTATATGATGCAGCAGGTCTATCTCTTGCCATTTATGGTAAGAGAGGCGGGATTCAGTTTGGAATTTGTACTCAGAACTGAATAATGTCCGTCCGTGACAACTTTTAATCACTGATTTAACTTATTTTATTGATGCCATTGTTAAGTTTCATTTCTACATGAGAAAGGGGGTATATAGGGGAGATAGCTCACTATGTTTTTAATTTTTTCTCTTTTCTTGAAAAAAGTTGTAAAACTTTAAAACCTTTTTTGCGTCACGGACGGACAGCTCTGCATCAAAAAGTTATCACAAGGGCAGGGTAATTACTTCCCAGAACTTTTTTTCTAAAATATATATTTTTATTTAATGGATAAATGTGCCATCTATCAATTTTTAATTAAAAAATTGAAAATGTTTCATTAACATAAAATATGGCAAGGTCAACTTCTACTAAGAATGTCCGTCCATGACGCATCTTGTTTCTACCCCTTGGGCAATAATGGACTGTTCCGAAAACTTTTCCGCATTTTTTCTTCTTTTCGAATGCAGTTTCAGTTAGCCAAGATGTTGTCCAATATTGTGAGGTACATTTCAATATCAATATAAAAAAAAGAATTCACACCAATGTGAACCTTGAACCGATCACCCTCTGCTATCAAAGTGCCAAATTCTGCAACCTTTGAATATAACCATCACACTGGTTTTGGTATCTTGTGATCCTTTTTATTTACTAAGACTGAAAAATGATGACATACAATTTTTCTTACTATTTTGTAAGTATATTTGATACCATTTTTTCATGTAAATAAGTGGCAATTTCAAAGTTCTTCAACATCTGTGTCCGTCCGTGACGCTAACAAATTTCCGTCTGTGACACAGTTTGTTACGGGTCTACCCTTCTCCTGTAAAAAATGTATCTGTTTTCAAATGCTGTGTATCAAACCATGTATCTCACTTACTATTTGACCTGGAAAGCTTGAGGAATATGGAATTGTTTAAATAGAAATCAAGATGAAGTACTAAAGGTCCGGAGAATCCTATTTCTATCTTGTCTGTAGTGTTGGAAAAAGACTAATATCTTGACTGCTTTTTATTACTAAGACTGAAAATTCATGACTAATTAACATTTTTCTTACTATTTTGTAAGTATTTAATACCATTTTTTCATACTAAAGTGTAAATAAGTGGCAATTTCAAAGTTTTTTATGTAGTTAACATTTGTGTCCGTCCGTGATGCTCAAAAATGTCCGTCCGTGACAAAGTTTGTTACCCTACCCCTGTAAAAAATAAGAAATATTTTCAAATGCCGTGTATCAGATATTCAAACCATGTATCTTACTTACTATTTGACCTGGAAAGCATTGGGGAATATGGAGTTGACTAGATAGAAATTAAAAAGAAGCACTAAAAGGTAGAGAACCCTATTTCTATCTAGTCCGTCCGTGACACAAACATTTCCGTCGTTCTATTTTTCGTAACAAACCACACCTTATTTTTTTTTGTGTATTTCAATAAAGTTGATGATTCTCTATAACATTAAACATAAAAAGTTGAATAAATGTCAGTAGTTACTTTTTACAAACTGTTTTTCGCTCATGTTTTGCACAAACGTCCGTCCGTGACAAACCGATCAGCCTCATATGAATATGAGCCCATAAATGCATTGAAAATAGCATTTTTCTCATTACGGTACCCTATTAATGCCCCCATAATCCTATTTTTAAACATGGCCGAGTAAAACAAATGGACAATTAGTGTATGATAAAAATTTAATTAATTGTATATAGAACAATTAAAACACCATTGTCTAATTACTTGTAGCAATACAGGAAATTATGACTTGAAGACTTTGGCCAGAATCCAGGTACGTATAGGGACCCACCTGTTATTTTGGTACCTGGGTTATCCAGAAAAAAGCTGTCTGGTTTAAACATAACCTGTAAATAATAGCATTGCAATTGCATATCTACGTACCCAAGCAGAACGACTACAGAGGGTATTGCACCCAGCTTGTTCAATATTCATTTGAGTTAGTGCATATGACGTCCAAAGAGTTTGATAAATAAGTTGTAGATTTGGTCCCATTTTTGTGTGTCCTCCTGTATCTTATTCTGTGTCAAAGTTTTACCAGATTCCATCATTTTCTCATGTATCCATACCGAAACATACCACTTACAACCCTAACCATAAATCTAAACCTAGCCCTCCTCATAGGGCCACTATTTATAAAAAACAGTCATCCAGGGAAATTACTAAGATTGAATATAGAAACACTGAGTCGGCCATCAACACGGAGGTTCTCATGTTGATAGCGGTTCTCGGATTGGGAGCAGTTCTCAGATTGGGAGCAGTTCAGGGTTCTAGCCAGGACCATTTTAGTGCCGGGTAAATTTGCTGACGGTGAACGGAAAAAGTGTAGCGAACGAAGTGCAGTGGATCATGGCATGGGATCCAGAGGCCTTCTTAATGTCTTTTTAGGGTTTTTTAATGCACTTGAGGGTTCCTGCCACATAATTTCTTGTTTTATGAGGCAGTTTAATGATTTTATCCACAAATTGTTAAAAAATAACCCTCCCTGCCCCCGCCCCCCCCCCCCAAAAAAAAAACCACCCAAAAAACATTTACTTTTTTTTTTTAGAGTGCTGGGCAGATATTGTCAGTGCCGGGCGGCCCCGCCCAGTGCCCAGTGCCCACCGTAGCTAGAACCCTGGAGCAGTTCCTAATTAAAGCTCAGATAGGGTAGTCCTATCATGGTAGGACTATTTAAACCTAACTCTAATGTAACAGCCAGCTGTGTGTGTAGGTGTCAAAAAGCAGTCAAATTATCAGCTCCTAATGGTCAGATGAAGAACTAATTGCTAAATGACTGATTAGTTTTAATTCATAATGGACCCTGATGATGGCAAGATTCTTGTTGTGGGTACTGTTAAATTGGACATTTTTGTGTTACATATATTTTCGCACTCAAATCAGCTACCCCGAAAATAATAACACTCTACATGTAATGTATTTCTTTTGTGTAAAGGTCTATGTGATGAAGCTACAAATTGTGAATTTAAAAACATGCAAAACAGTTAAAATCAGCAAAGCACAAAAAAATAAAATAATGGCACATAAATTACTACTTTTATAGTAAATACTAATAGGGACTTTGTTGCTATGGTCAGTCTCTTGTAATGTTGTGTGGATAAGAATAAATATCAGTAAAATAGGTCATGTGTAGAAGAATGAAGAATTTATGTCTCATTTTGACCACAACATATTTTTAGGACAACGATTTCTGCTTGTCAAAATAGCAATCAAGCTTCCATTCTTGGAGGCTTACAGAGACTTTGTTTACTCCAGAGGAATATTTATAATGTGAGGAGATATCAGAAGATAATTCCTCAAAATATTTTTCTGAAATTACCAAATGCGCTATTTCAAGTCAGGTCATTGAACTGAAGGAGATGGGACTTCTCATATCATGCTTGGTGGATGCTAACATAACCATGACATTTATGATTGATGGGTTTGCGGCTTGTTTTGTTTGTCATAAACCCATGGCAGAGGTATCATAATTGTACAGCTAAATGGAGAAGAATAAACAAACTTTGGTGATGGTTATCTTATCATAAGGTTAACCATCCTTGACTGGTAGTTATGGTTGGGTTTGATGACATTGCTTCTGGGCCACCATATTACTGTACAAGTGGTACTTTTGCATGATCAATTTTTGGAATAAGGTGTTTAAACTATTCTCTCATCAAAGGGGGAAATAAATATGTGTACAGCCGCAGCAAATGGGTGCAGTCTCTCTCAAAAAAGGTTGAGATCTTAATACCAACAAAAAGAGCTTTATGAATTCTTCAAAATGACACTTTTGCAATTAAGATTGGATACTGCTTTCTGCTTTAATGAAGAAAAATTACTGTAAAATTGTCTTTATATTCTTTGTTTTTCCATGCTTAATTCCATCAATATCTCAAAATGCATTTTACCGACAAGTGCACCCTTTCGCCGCGACAGAGCAAATTTGTTCAAATTTAAGGGAAGAATAATAGGGCAACTATTGGATTGAACCCCTTTAATATATTCTACTACATGTTTTACCCTCTGCTGCCATGGGGCCAAGTTGTAAAATGTAAACATGGTATTGGAGGTCATGGTTAACATGTATATATTACAAACATATCTGACTATTATGTATACTACATCATGGGAATCTCCTACCACTATCATGTTCAGTAAAAGTTGGAAAGTGGCCCCACATTGTGTTAATATCAACGAATTGTTTCAAGTTGACAAAACACTGTGTAGTTTCTTTAGAATTTAATAGGGGAAACCTTCCCAAGAAATACCCTAGGTGCTACACATTTTTATTATTGAACTTTTATTTGTTAATGCAAGTGTTGTTTTAAGACACTATGTTAGAAGAAAATAATTGTCATTTTGAAACTACCTGAAAAGTTGAGGGGATACTTTTTTGTTGTTTGTATATATGTCATTTATCTTCTCTGATGGAAATGCAACTTTAATTTCCCATGTCATGTCTCGCCTTAAAATGAAACTAAATAATATGCAAGGACCAAACTGTAATACCACCTAACATATTAATTGAAACCTTGGATTAATTAACTATCTTGCTGTGGTATGTGTGGTGATTCTATTTAAACATGTCCAGTTGTTTAATTACTTCTTTGACAACATTTAACTCTGCATTGTGGGGCAGTTTACAGAAATGTCAAATATTTGACACCACCTGGTCTTTGTGTACCTTTAATATGTTTAAGGAAGTAAAGATTTGCATATTACATGAACTTTGTGTGAACTCTCAGTAGAAAATTAGCTTAATTTTGTGTAAAGTTGAAAAGAGACATAAAGAAACATTGGTTTAAGATTGACAATATTGCACATATAGAACACTCTCAAATATGTCTAATTTTTCATTCTCTTCTTTGTATCTCTTTGCAGTAAGAAACGAGACAACAACCAATGGTGGGAATTATTTGACCCTAAGACGTCAAGATTCTACTATTACAATGAGATGCTGCAGAAGACAGTATGGCATAGGCCACAGAACTGTGATATCATACCTCTTGCCAAGTTACAGGTAAGTCCTTACAATGAGATGCTACAAAGACAGTATGGCATAGGCCACAGAACTGTGATATCATACCTCTTGCCAAGTTACAGAAGTCCTTACAATGGGATGCTACAAAGACAGTATGGCATTGGCCACAGAACATTAAAATATGTGGAGTGAATACATGCATATGTTTTGTTTCTTGAAAAATCAAAAAAAAATCAATGCACTTGCACAAATGTTGATATGCTCACAATAGCACTCCCCCTATGTGGTCGTGTCATTGATTTGTCTAATTTCTCTCGAAAAACATACAGAAACAGATACAGAAACCTATTTTCATGCTTTTCAGCAATGACAAATGGTAACAGCAAACATAGACGCAAAGAAACATGGGATAACATGTACTGTAGGTCTCAGGTTCGCATCAATTTCATGGTAGAATAAAGCATCCCATACTTATTCAATCATGACTTGGTACATGCCTGGGACCTATATTTGCCGTCATAATGCGTTGGACAAAATTCCACCAACTTGTATGCACACCAGTGGCTGAATTTTATTCCGCTAAAAATAATATTTGTGACACGTTGGAAATCACTTCCAGGTTTAAGCTTTACGCAGCATACACTTGCCTATTTGGAATGTTGTCCATAGTATTTTGACGGCAACTTTGAGTCCATAAAGCAGGGTGGCTGTGGACAAGCGCGGTGACTTTGGGCAGTGACAGTTAACTGTCACTGCTTTGGGGGAGAACTTCAAGAAAGCTTTGATTCATTTCCATGAATTAAAATATTTTTCTAACAGAGTTCCCCACCCCTTGATTGTCCAAGGATAACCTGAAGCACACCCTTTCAGATACTTCATATGTTAATTTTGTCCCGAGTCACATTGCGTTCAAAGTCACCCCCGTTTACATTACAACACACTATTCGTGAATCATGATTTTATTCTTTTCAGCAATAAGTGATAATGAACAGTACACAACATACACACATATTTATACCACATAAATATAGGACACATCCATTTACGTACTTATATCTCGTCTCATCGCAAACGAAGGTCTACCGGATTAAGTCACATCATTTTAATTACATTAAACATGAATACAAATATCAAATGTGGCAGACTCCTGCCTGCCATATATAAACGAGCAGACTCCTGCTCTGCTCGCATCATGTGTTTGTAAATCAAATCACAGCATGAGGTGTAGCTGTTACAAGATGACACATTACGCTTTTAAATTTCATCGAGGATCACTTGGATTATATCACAGAATATTTGATTTCACAACAACGTTATGCGTGATATGTCACCCTGGAAATTACTCTGTGCATGAAAGTCAAACAAGATAAATCAGAGTAATAAAAAGGACAAATATAGGCTACACTATTCAGGTTGAGAAAAAAAGGCAACATTCAGCAATATTCTTGCAGAGAAACCTGACATTGAGGAAAATATAAGTTGTGAAAATCAAGAAATCCATAACAATTTTCAGGAACTATTTCCTTTTGAATGGAAATTGTTTCCATCTTGTTGGAAAATAAAATTTTCAAGTTATGATCGTGATTAATTGGCAATGAATTTAATGAAGCTGTCTATTTGGCAATGGTCACAGTAGAAAGAGTCGACTACAGGCTAGTGGTTAATTTTCAAAACAAAAATGTAGACCATTCTCTAAAATGTGAAACTTTCCCACAACAATTTGGGTATTTGAATCTAATTTTCTAAAACAGACATTTTTTTTAACATTACACCTTTTTTGCCCTAAGATATGAGCCGTGGTAGCTGTTATATCATCATATGACTGCCAATAAATTCAAATAATTTTCACAATAAGTTTGTATGCCAATATTAATTGGCTTATCTGCTGAAGACTCGGGTCTTATAATATCCATTAGTGGGCAACATTATCCAATTCTAATATTCAATAATCAGTTTGAAGCTGGACTAAACTAGATTTTACCATGGTATGGGCCTCATAGCAAATCAATGCCAAACTAAGAATGTCACATACGTAGGTAATTGTAATATGGCAGTCAGTCCTTTAAATAGCTCATGCTGGGAGAGCTAGTGTTTCACGGTATGAAAACAGGAGTGGCACACATGCACATGCATAAGTCCTATTTGCTATGATGTGTATAAAGGTCAATAGCAATGTCAGCCTTATGTATGTTGTGTGGTATGACACCAATATTGGTTAGCGCACATTGCATGCCTTGTGTTTACATCTTGGGGGCAGTAGGATGTTTCGCTAGCTGACAGTCAGGTGTGTGTGGACGTGGAGATGTAGATTTACCATGAGATACCATCACAGACATGATTAAACCAAAGTCATCGTTGTCAGATGGCATTTCCAAAGATTTGACACCATGAGTGTTGGGTTTTCAGATTCCAAAGGTTTTATTTTAAGATTAGTGCTACCATGAAATGTCTGCGATCGTGTTATAAATATTTCTAAACCAATACAAATCAACACTATTTAAAGGCATATTGTGTCCATCATCTGCTGATAAACTCTGCAAATGTATCTACTGCCCTCAATGTGAATAAGTGCATATCAATTGTAGCTCAGGCTGTGATGAGACGAAACAGTAATACTGCCCTCTTGTGATTAGCTTAGTTATAATTGAGTGTCTGGGCCTGGGTGTATGTGTGAACCTAACATGGTGTAATTTGTACAACAATTGCAATGTACAACAATAGGTTATAATATTTAATAGAATGTCAATGGTTGTAACAAGTAACTTTAAATCATGTTAGTGTTTGCAGATATACTTTTATTCTAATTCTAAGAAATAGTTATCATCAATTATTGTATACAAGTGATGACCTGAGCAAGGCTCAAGATAAGCGGGCGCTGGGCGATTTTTACCCCTCGGTCCTTCTGCCAAAGTGCCCGGTAATGCTGAAAAATAAACAACCGAGCGCTGATATTTTGTCCAAACCAGCGCCTGGGAAGCTTGCCCAAAACATCGAATTTCGCTTAAGCTTATTTGATTTAATAAAAGGTTAGCTCCCGTTTGATTTAAAGTAGCTCCCGGTTCTCAATAAATCTCCCTGATCCGAGCGCTACTTTTGAAAAAAGTAGCTCCCGGTAAAACAACTGTTATCTTGAGCCTTGTCTTTAAGGAGTGGGGATGGTTTGGGACTGGGGTTTTCGAGAATATTGTTATTTTTTCAACATAATGGCAGCCCTTTACGTAGGGCTAACTGCTATCTGGTAGCCCTCCTCATTTGGTTTTTATTTAAGAAAACCCAGCCTATCCAGGGAAATAGTAAGATTGAATAAAGAAACACTGAGTCATGCCATCCTAGCTGTGGAATCCCCACGGCACAGTTCTTAGATTAGGATAAATACTTCGGGCTCAGATAGGGTAGTAGTCTTATGGTAGGACTACATTAGGGCTGGGATTTTCGGGAAATCGTGCTCCCGAGACTCGATTTGATCTTTTGGGCGGGACTTGGGATTCCAAAATTTGTCTAAATATACTATGGGCTGATTGTTAGGGCCCCATCATAGCTGACAAGTTAGTAAGTAAGCTTATTATTATTTTGTTGATCTTTTAATTTTATGTTCAGGTTTCAAGAAGGTAATTTTTGGTTCCGGGGCTAGACATTTTCAGGTGGAACTCAATTTCCCAGAACTCGCTCTCACCCTTAGAACACATACTCATGATAATGGCTACCATAACCCTAATCCTACCATATACCACACACAATATACCACGACTGGGCACGTTGGTACCACCCGGCATGGAAGTTTTTGGATGAAAAAATGGACCCAGCCCATATAATTTGTGCAATACACTGCACAAACTAGCCTTGCCAGCCGTGGTGTAGTGGGGAATTCTTCGCCTCTGGTGCGAGAGGTCCCTGGATCAAATCCCGGGGGATCGGGGGGATATTTTGGTCGATTTTCCACATTGTAGAAAAAATTCTGAAAAAAGTGGGGGGAAGAGTTAGGGTTAAACAATAAAATGGTTACATAATTATGTGATGTGACAGGGGAAACAGAGAAAAACAATTTTTTTAGAATTAATTTCCAATAATTTAAATCATCATCTTTCATGAAATTTAAACTTACTTTCAGTCACTTTTCTGATAAACTTTTTAATGTTATTCCATTGGACTATGTATCTTGTTTGTATAAGGACCGTAGAAAAATGATCGAAATGGTTCTGTAATCAGCAGAGTTTCAACTTTCTTTATGATATTAATATCTTCACTATGAACAATTTCACCATGTGAAGGGTTTTCCCAGATCGCATCACCTATTTTGAAAAGAGGTTCACATTTTAGGGGGAAATTCTACTTTTATGAGGAAAATAAGAACATTTAAAATTCTGTATGGGCAGTAGGTTAAATGCCTATGACTGTATTGATACTTTAATGTTACATAGTACCATCAATTACTGTATTTATAATATAGAGTAGTTTTCCACAAAGAAACCTCTTATTCAATTTGTTCTGAGACTTATAGTGTATGTAAACATAGCTCTAATATTTATTGCCTTTTATTATTAAATATTCCCATATTTGATCAAGCCTGATTAACTTTACACATAAGATTTCTCAGATAAAATTTAGTATCACGCACTCATATTATAACCCATTCATGCAGATGAAAATGCATTATGTAGGGAAAACAGCTCTCGCTAATATCACTTTGTTTACTTGTGGAAAACAGCAATTAATTTGAAAGGATCAAGAAAGAAAAATGGCAGTAATAACTTTGTCGTCGAATGTTTAATTGATATGGAGATTGAAGAAGTTTGCATACTGCTTTCAAATCATATTTTATGCGAGTGCCATCTGCTAATACTGTACTGTAACAGTGTGAACTTTTACACATTTAATTTTGCGCGCTTTGTTGAATTTAAAACATTTGGCTAGTTTTTAAATTTGCGATTTCAAATTTCATTACATAGATTTATACGCAAATTAAATACTTTTATGCATTTCCATTTGTGTGGAAGCTGCGTAAAATGCAGGAAAATAATGTAGCATGAACATTTCCCCATTTACAGTATAGAACTGTAAACAGTCGTTTATTTTTGTGCACATTTTATTTTCACACAATTGTTGTGATACGTGATAAATTAATGTAGCATGCAACCATCCACTTTTACAATATCACATAACAAAATAATTAAAAGGAATCCTTCCATTCCTCCTGCGTCAGAGTCCAATCACCCACATCACACCAAACAATAGCTTACCACACCACAGTGGAGGGACAAAACAATGAAACTGCGCAAGAGACTAGATCCACAGAGTTTCTTTGTGGTGTGTAATTTGACCAAGTTCAATAGTAACTACATGTGCTCATTAATAATTGATCAGATGTTAATTTATGAAATCATTTAGTTGTTGTCAAACTAGAGGAGGAAGAGGGGAACCCTATGACGAGATATTAAGGGCCTGCTGTGTTCCCATCTGTCTGTGGACTCATCATGGATATATTGCATTCTGCAGGACATTTTATGGATCTCTTTGTTTGCTATCGTATCCTTATTGATGTAGGTGTTGTCCGGTGTAATGACCGTTTTCTTTTAAAATCAATTTTGTTTTGATGTTCATAGTTTGAATTATTATTTGTTTTCATTGTTTTGTTTTGTAATATTGAAAGGTTGTTATCTCTATAGGTGTCTCTCCAGTTGTCGCTATCTTCATTATCTTCATTATAATTTGTTATTATATTTAATTATATGTTTATTTTGATAAAAAGCTGCTTATTATTCATTTATTAAAATGCATTTATTAATTGAATGACTAATTAATTAATGTATTAATTTATTTATTTATTTATTTATTTATTTATTTATTTATTTATTTATTTATTTATTTATTTATTTATTAATTTATTTATTTATTTATTTATTTATTTATTTATTTATTTATTTATTTATTTATTTATTTATTTATTTATTTATTTATTTATTTATTTATTTATTTATTTATTTATTTATTTATTTATTTATTTATTTATTTATTTATTTATTTATTTATTTATTTATTTATTTATTTATTTATTTATTTATTTATTTATTTATTTATTTATTTATTTATTTATTTATTTATTTATTTATTTATTTATTTATTTATTTATTTATTTATTTATTTATTTATTTATTTATTTATTTATTTATTTATTTATTTATTTATTTATTTATTTATTTATTTATTTATTTATTTATTTATTTATTTATTTATTTATTTATTTATTTATTTAAAAGGTAGATGTTCCGATTTTCAACTTGAAGTTTTCTATTCTACATGAAAGGTCATCCTTAAAAAAGTCGTGTTCCAAAGTTTGAGTTGCATAGTTCTAATGGTTCCTATTTTAGACGCACAAGATGCTGTGAACTGTACCCATTGAGTAGTACACAAACTATATCGGTGGTTACCACCATTCGCGGTAATTCGACGTTATTTCATCGATTTCTTCGTAATTATACCGATTTAGGCCGTCAAATTTCAGTATGATGATGAGAAAAATACGAGCTTTCATATGATATGAAAATCTCCGTATGTTTGAAATAATTCTGTGTTACGAAAATGTGATCGGGTCATCTACCTTTAAGAAAATTATCAGATAATGCACTGCCCGTGTCATAAGTGCTTGATTCCTAGGAAGAGCATATTATGTTGATAATCAACATATTTATTTATTTATTTGTTTAATTTATTATTTATCTTTTTAGTTTTAGTTAGTTTTATTTTATCATCCATTTATCTTATTTATCCATCAATTCAACTTTACCTACGCTTCCAGTAATATTTAGATTGTTAAAACCGTTTAATTTACTATACTAGCTGTATTATGTTTATCTGTTCTTCAAATTTACACCAATCTTCTCAAACAAGGCAAAGAACTTTTGCTTATATTTATAGTAATATGTACATTCTTAGAAGCATGTGGATTGTGGATGGACTTATTTTAAACATTGAAAAAATGTCTTTGTTAGAAATATTCAGTTCATATGTGCATCAAGCATATCCACGGAAGCCTGGTTTGATGACTAAATTAAAAGTGTTGTGCCCCCAGTTTTTCATTACAACTTTCAAGTGATATATACATGACACGTCATCAATCCATCACTTAAAATCTTCAGATTCTGAAGCTGTGGGAGGAACAAAAGGTTGGACAATCAAAACTCTTTCATTTGAAATCTCAGCACACAAACAAAGCGGTAGTCTTTTAAAAGTTAATTTTGTTTTATAAAACTCCTTTCAGCTCTCATAGTATCAGATGTCATTTTCTCTTAGGCCATTTATGAATAATAGTAGGATTAAAAAAAGAAAGAATCTTGGCTCATTTTTAAAATCTCGGCTCGTTGCCACCAAAAAGGGTGGGCAAACTATTAGTTATTAGTTAAAACTCTTTACAGCAAGCTGGTAATTAGTGTTGGGTGTTTAGCTGGTGGGCAAGGTTGTGAGGTTGTGACTTAGCCAGACCTACTAATCTATTGTTAGAAGGTATTGGATACAAAATACTTTGATCATGATCGTGTGGATGTTGCTCTAGGCAATGTTTCGTCAACTCGATGAGATGGAAATATTTCTTACGATGTTGGAAGCAAGATAGGTCCGATAGATGGGCGGGATGTAGGAAGATATTTGACGAGAATGATATCAATCTCTTTTGTTTGCTACTTGGATGACATGCACCCAAACTGAATTACTCAAATTAATATTGGCAAGAATTTAATTATTTTGAGCAATAGTTTTTATGTCATTGTTCGAGCTGTGATTCATAGTAGTGTATTAAAGTGAGTGTCCTAAGTATACTGCGTGTGATGTTCAGTTCAGTGCAGATCTTATTATGGTATGAAATTTCCCTCCTTAAACAGACATCTAAAAAAAAATATAAAAAAATATTGTTATTTGTACAAATTGATGCAGTTTCTTCAAACTTTTTCATGAATATGAATTTGAAACAAATTTATTGTAATAATATATATAGACTCGGACAAACTGGCGAGAATTAAATTAACAAAGACCTTAAAAATACACAGCCTCGAACCCGGTCCCTCTCGCTATCGCGGCGATTGGTTACTCCACTAGGCTACAGGGACTGTGCTTACATGGATACCAGACGAACGAGCTATTATGTATACATTTTGTATTTGTTCGGTGATTAATCTGGAACAAAAATTCTAATTAGCGCTTGGTAATTATATTTTATATATCGTCGCTGTTCTGTCAAAACCTTGTATCTCCATCCGGCCCTTCAGCATGTATAAAGTAATACTTCCTATGTAATAACCTTTGGGCAGTCTGTGCTGTACATGTTCAAGGGCCAAAACACATCTATCAAAACCTTGTTAAGTGCTCTTGCCCTGTATATAGCAACACTTCCTATGCATAACCGTCGGACAGTTTTAGTTTATACATGGTGAAGGGCCCCAAAACATACAGGGTTTTGACAGACCAGCAACAATATGTAACATAGAAAGTAGGTTGAAAAATAATACGATTGTATTTAATATTTCACAAGTTTGCCAAAAGAAAAAAAACCTGGAATTATTTATATGCTGTTATAGAGCAAATTCATGAGATTGCGTATATTTGTAAGAAAAATAAATATTAATAAAAATATAAATCAAAATAACTTGTCCAAAACCATCTGTTTATTTTAATATTGCGATGCAGCAGAGATGATTTCAATTGCAAGGTGTTAGTCCCTTGGGTTATAGCGGTCTTGTTTTATCGCTCATAAAATATTGTTCTTATATATGTTAGCATCCCTTAGGGGTTTTAACGTGCCATATTCCCCGCGCACAGTCCCAGTAGACAGCATGTTTAATCGTGGGGCGAGTTTTAAATTTACGCAGCGAACTGCAAGAGCGCTTCTAAATGTGAATCCAGGCAATCGACAGATAAACACTTCTAGGAGTAAATTGCATGTATGTCGTGTATGCCTTTCATTGTTGTGAGATAGGCTAAAACAACAGGAAAAGCCCCAATCTGCTTTCCGTTTAGCTGCTCATGGTGTCATACATCCATCCAAACATGTTACTAAGGATTAGAAATATTGATAGGAGACTGAAGCTTAAGCGTTATTCACAGAATTTGGTATAAATAAACGAGAACAGGTGATTCATATTTGATGTGTCATTAATGAGGTTATTCACGATATAACCTTGTTAGGAACAAAAACCTTGATCAGAATCAGGAGGACTAATTACTTATCTCTTGGTTACAGTTGTTATGGTTAGCCCTAAAGTAGTATCTTCTTGACCTTATAAGGTCATTGATGAGGTGTTATCACAAGGTTGGTACATGTTTTGCTTGGATTATACCAAAGTCAACAATTTCTTTCAGCATCCTATTTTTCATGGGGTTGCTCTTGGCATGCTACTTAGGAATTCCATTCAGCCACAGCCAATTCTCGACCTGCCTGATGCCTCTACTTTTCCATTCATTCATGGCTGTACTACTATAGTAGTATGCTATCTAACTTACGAGGTTGAGGAGTTTGACCTCACAACCATGCGCATTTCTAGCTGAACCGTGCCATGTACACACTCACTTCCGTATCCAGCACCTTGCTTGCCTGATGATGATGATGATGATGAATAACTGAAAGCACCTCACGTGGATGGATGCATGCAGCATCATATAAATTGAAGGAGCCAAGATGTTTGGAGTTTGAATTCTTGAAGCGAAATCAGGATATGTGCATACTTGTTTCAGTTGTACCTATAAACACCAACACCATGATTCTAATATTATTCTAACAGACTACTGTGATATCTGCCAGTTATCTCACCTAGATTTTCCAGTGGAGGTTCAGTCGGGACAAGCTGGATTTCGTTGAGGATTATACGGAACCACTGGCTATATTTTGAGTTATAGATTAACTTATAAAATGCAAATGTGATTGTAAATCTTTGTGCTTATTCAATCAATACCCTCCAGCTGTCTTCTCATATTTGCATCATTAATGAGCTTTCTTGGTTTCAGTTGCATTGTGCCTACTGCCTAGTAGTGATTCCAGCTGATTCTTATATTTGCATCATTAACGAGCTTTCAAAGTCTAATTGTATAGTGCCTATCACCGATTAGTCTATGTGAAAGAAATCGCTATGCTTGTGTACCTCTAACATTGATTGGAGTTGGAGTACCTTCGGGCAGTGGCAGGCGATTATTGGGCACACCAGCCCACCTAATTCAGCACCATTGACCTTGTGACAAATTGAATACGATTGAGCTATTGGGTGTGTTCACTCAAGTGTGCTAATATACCAGTGAAGATACAATACACCTTCCAGTCTGACATTCAAATCTCAGCATGCTTGTGTAAAGGTATATCCTGGCATCGGTGTTGAATTCTGTTTAGTGGGATGTTATGTTAGGAGAGTGTTGATTTTGTATATAACTATGGTGCCAACTCGTACGACGTTTGTCATGGAATACTTCTGCTGTTTCACCTATTTGCTTCCGGTAAGTCGCAGAATTGTCTCCTCCGTCTTAAGTTTGAACTTGAATCTTGAAAATAATCCCAAAGGTACTGCTAGTCAGGTGTGCTCGTTTCAAACTTTTTAGATCATGAAACTACTATAAATAAAACATGTTTTCAATCTTGTTAAAAGCAATTGTTTTCAATCTTGTTAAAAGCACCAGTGAACAACTTTTTCAACTCGACCTGTTAAACTTATGAGTTGTAGAAGAAACCCCAACCTACCAACCTCCTCATACAGATCAAAATCAAGATGACTGCTATTTTTTTTTGTATCCTAGACCCTCCACCCCCCCCCCCTTCAACCCCTGTCCTGTCATTCCTTGTCCCATCTTCATGTCTCTCTCTTCTGTTTTTCCAGGTTTTGATTTGTTTTGCATTGTTGTTTAAGACCGTGAAAGTGAGTACTTGCAAATTGGATGCTTCGCTGATAACTTCATTCTTTTTTATTTGGTTGTATCCAACTAACTAACATCACTTTCACTCAAACTAATTGTTTAATCTTCACAAGTAATGCATCTTTATGATTTGGTTTGTAAGCACTTTAGACTCCAGGTGGGTTTTTTGTTGTTGGTATGGGCAGGGAAAAACGGCAAGCTCCTTGCCGGGAAATGTTGCCATCTTGCTGGACCCCCCTAAAAATATAAAAATTAGAGTAATAGGCATTATACAGCCGATGACATGAAATGATGCACCATGTCATCAATTGGACCTTAATTTTCCAAAAAGCTTAAAGCTTCTGAGGGGGGCAGTCCCCACAGACACCCCTCCGCCGCTAAATCAGCGGGAAATCCAACTTTGTCGAATTTCCCTTGCAGGGAAACTTTGCATTTTTTACAGCCCTGCGTATGGGTGTGCTATTTTTCCCTCAAAAGGGAGCGTTTCTGACCTTTTTTTGTTCAAAAGTAGGGCCTTAAAACTTTCAAACTTATTTCATAACATGTATGGTATGAAGATATGATTTGTTTCCCCAAATCTGTGTGTGATAAAAAACTTTTTTTTTCATCAAAAAATATAATGTAATTTTTAGAGTTTGGGAAAATTGGGTCATAAGAACTGAGGTAGGCTACAAAGTTGCAGTCTTGAAACCTAGCAGAGTGAGTAAGCAAATTATTGTAAAAAAATAAACAAAAGTAAGTGGTAATGGTAGCATATGCTTCATACCAGTCTCTGATATCTCTTTCCCCAAATTTAAACCATCTTTGTTTGCAAATGATTCAGATGGTGACTACATAATTACACACTATTGATGTCAGTGACAGATGGGGTCCGTATGGTTCACTGCACACAGAGGCTAGATCTTGAAGAAATAGTGTGAGGAGTCTCCTCCTCCTCCTTGTCTTCTCATCATCTATGTGATTAAAGAGGGTAGTGACCTTTAAGAAGTGATAGAATCTTGGTCTGGTTACTGGTAGGAGCAAAACGGTTTGACACCTACTGTAAATGGCTATGGGTTGTATAGATTATGAGCTTAGGATGTTCAAATGGTTTTCAGTGGTTCACTGGTATGAATGTTTTAATGTGAAAATTGATCACCAGAAGTCAATCTAGGTTTCACTTTCATCCATATATTGATATACGGATATGTAAAGTAATCTTTAATTGGAGCCTGACTGATTGAATTATTTGTCCTGTGAACATTATGAGAAATGACAGTATGATATGTCTGTAGGTCAAATAAAATATAATAGAACTAAAATATGGGGTCACAATGCTTTATAGATATTTTGTTATTGTCATTTGGCATTTAATAAAGCATGTATAGATGAAATACCATTTATTGTGTGGTGTGCTTCCATACACTTTCTCAAAGGTAGGCATTGTTCACATAGAAATATTGTGACATTATAAATGGAAATAATTAAAGATATAAAAGGCATGGGAATAAATATATAGTTAGTTTCATTTGTAGATTTAGACAGTTTCAGTTTTGTTTTTGACAAGGGTGTATGAGGTTTTGTGTCCAGTTTAAAAGTGTAACCCTTCTCGGATGTTGGTGATGGTTTACTCAGTTTTTCCATACCATCTTCAGTTGCATTGTAAGATGTCTTTGCATTGTAATATTCTATGTTTTAAATAAAAATGCCAAATTGTCATTTCAAAAGATGCTTTTGTCAGAGTAAGTACTCAACAGGGTTACATCATGAAATAAGAATATTGATAATACTGCATTAAAAACAGATCAATATTTAAAGGGGCATTGAGAGATTGACGAGAAAAATGAAATTTTGAAAAAAGGAATTATTTCAATAGAGTAAATACATAGGAACCCTGAAGTGTAATGATTTATGGGGAAACGGTTAAATAATTGCGCTAGATTGAAATTTGTTTGAAGTGAGTTATGTGGTGAGTGATGCTGACAATTTCAATGTGATCTACATCGAAATTACCAAATCATGACATTTTACATGGTAGACGGCGAATTAAGGTAAACAGTTTCATATGGTAGTTAATATATGCCCAAGTATTACATACGTGCAAAAAAAATGATTTCCAGATAAATTGAGAGCTCACTCCCATACGTATCTCTCAGTGCCCCTTTAAGGTCAAAGTTAGTCTTGTACTGTGTAGTACACAATTCCCATTGTTGAATGTCATGGAGTTTAAAAATAAAAGAGGTCTACACTCTTTAGATGGATATCTTGATCTATTGTGTTTCTAGTGTAGCAAACGATCTGTTGGAAGGATGGGCGTCTAAATAGGAAGGAAGTAGTAGTATCTGGTGGTATATTGCAATAATAATCTTTTATTAACTTGATGCTTATGCTTATTAGAACTATTGTTAATAATATGTAGAGTGCAGACTATACTTATTTCATACAAAATATGCGAACATTGTGAGGCTTATATTTATTTTGTGCAAAAGGAATCCCTATAGGCCCGCACATAACACATGCACATGCCCGTCACGCGGGAGTTGCTAATTTTATGCATGTTGATGTGCAAGCGATAGTAGGAATTTCTTTTTTGGGAGAATTAATAAAAGCTTTGTGATTTCTAACAGATATAATATATTTGAAGTCCCAGACTGATGCATACTGGGTGTATGTGCTAAACAAATTCACTACTTCATGCTGAATAGATAATATTTTGAATATCAAATATAATATCAAACACTATTCCAACATAGCAGATTTTTTTTGCAGGGGACAGAACTTAATGGATTTGTGGGCACGGAATGTGCCACCAAATAGGGTCCCATTTCCCCTCGTAACATGGTCAATTTTGTTCTTAAAAACTAGTGAATTTTAGAGTAAATTTTCATTTTGCTGGCGGCACATCTCTTCAAAAATATTATCTCAGTAAGGTGCCCCACCACCCCCGATTTTCTGACCAAACATTTGAAGATGTGAATGCTTCATTCATCTATTCATATTCAAGACAAAATAGACAGATATAACAATTTTCTTAGGTGAAATCTGTATAGAAAGTTCCTCAAGTGAAATGAAATCCAATTCCCGCAGTGTAATAGATCAATGGGTGTTTTACTACACACGCCTGTAGTGAATTGTAAAAGTCAGGCTAAAGAAATTCATCACATTCACAACGATGCAAATTTGCTATCATTTGAACAGTGCTGACAGCTACAAGCTTACACAGTTTCAATTGAACTTCAATACAAGAATGGTTGAATAGAATTGCATTGCTAATAATGTATGGCTAGTAATAGTACGCATATTCACAAGACGGCACTGACTTTTGATTGATATTAAGGAGTATTTATTCAAATATTGAAACAAATTTCTTGTATATTTACTTCTTTGTCAAAATTATTGGGGAATAATTAGCAGCTGTATTTACAAATTTACATCAGTAACAATTGTCTTTGTTTAACAAAATAAAAACTATCTATGCGACTCCATGATTACCAGGGTTGTCTCCAGGGCAATTTGAGTGCCGGCTAATATTACTGATGGCGAACGGAGCGCAGCGGATCACGGCGTGGGGGCCAGGGGCCTGCTTAGGGTTTTTTTTAGGTTTTTTGTAATGCAATTTGGCCTATTTTGGGGTTCCTGCCACATAATTTCTTATTTTATGAGGCAGTTTAATGATTTTATCCATGTAGAATAGAAAGAAAAAAAAGAGAAAAAAAAAATCTTTTTTTTATTTTATTTTATTTTTTTATTTTTTAGTGCCGTTTTTTTTTTAGTGCCGGTCGGCCAGCGTGAGTGCCGGCTACACCCGACCGACGTGGAGACAACCCTGATGATTACCAATTCTGTAGGGTATTTTACAACTTCAAAAGCAATAAACACTTTCCACACGACTATTAGTTTTACAATGTATACAAAGTAGATTTTTCAAAAACACTTCCAATCTTTTAAAGTCTATCTCAAAAATTACTGAACCAATACTAGGCATGTTTGTACTTATTTTAATGTATTTCTCACGGTGATTCCTAATATGATGATGAAATTCAATAATTTGGACATTTCTGAAACATTTGTGAAATTTTTGGAACTGTCGTCTGCAGATGACTGCTGCGTGGAAAGTGTCACAGAATTTTATATGTTGCATGATGTATGTTAGAGCAAAATGAAACCTTTACTTTTTATTTCAACCCTTGCTATTTCAGGTTATTATTTGTACAAATCATAAATCTGACCTATTTTGTTAACTTGTACACCAACCATAATAGACCAAGCAAAAGTTTTATGTCAAACTACTGGCTATGTTGTTTTCATTAGAGTCTGGTGTGGGGGTGGATACATTAGTTTCCCAATATCCATATAGAATTTATAGGCTACTTACCATCGCTGTCTATTGTGATTAAACATAATCTAGGCCAACTAATTGAATCAATTTTTAGTCACCACAGCAACCATTAACGTTTTTCGTTAATTCGAATAAGTAAATACGCTGCCTGCTACCCACCATTTATTTCCACAACATTTACTAATATTTTCCATTGTCGGTATATACCATGACGCTAATGTACCAATATGTCTTAGTCTTCAATATGTGCATGTATTACAGTAAAACATCATTCAACGCACTATGCCACGCTTTTATGATTAATTTTAGTGTGAAATTGTTGAAGCATAACGATAAATCATACGGGTAAATAATTAGAAAGGTAGATGATTGAGTATTGTGGACCCATCACCTTCATCTCGCACTGTTTACCTAACTTCATCCTTTGTCTCGCATGATTAACGATGTTTGAAAATTGTTTGATAAAAGCTTTGGAATTTTTTTAATTATTTGATCGCTCGTCACCATGTCATCATAGATTCTGGAATAATATTTAAGATATTGAGACTTTCAATATCTTGGAAAGGTGTTATGATATATTTCCTTCCTACCATAACATCAGAGCATCGATATGCTTTTCTCTATGTGGAGCCAAACTGATGCTATTTTTAATCGAATTTTGACTAAATATTAATTAA
Organism: Ophiura sarsii; assembly: GCA_035610835.1. Taxonomy (NCBI): domain Eukaryota; kingdom Metazoa; phylum Echinodermata; class Ophiuroidea; order Amphilepidida; family Ophiuridae; genus Ophiura; species Ophiura sarsii. The sequence goes on from CM069443.1 coordinate 13,944,838, forward strand.
CAACATTTGTTGTACATATTGCCTGACATTTTTAGAATTCTCTACATGTTTTAAGAAAATGTATCATCTCTGTGTCTAGAGTTTTTCTTAAATTTAAAAAAAACCAGAATTTTCTTTATTGACAAAGTTTATGAAATCTCTGTGGAATTCGGAAGCTATTCACAGCTATTTCAATTTCATGGGGGGGGGGGGGGGGGGGGGGGGGGATATAGCATTATTAAATACTCTACCTTTTGTTTGTAAGGATAAGTTTTAACATGATAGCATCTAACAATACATTATATTAAAGTTGTATATTTTCTATGATTTGCACAATTTTTATTTGCAAAAGGTATGTGAATAACCCTGATCGACATAGGAATTGCGGTGGGGGGGGGGGGGGGGGTAATCTCACCATAAAAGGACATGTATCCAGTAGTGACAGGAAGTAAACCATTGAAGGTAGTACTGGGTTTGTGCCCCTGCTTGAATCCGAGCAAAAGGCATGGTTCCCAGACTACTGAGCCTAGTTCCAGAGCTATATAGTAAGATTAAAGCGCATTATTATGCCACAAAATGATAATCGCCGGGGATTTAGTTGGTGTTTTCTCTTCAAAAATTGTAATCCCGGCTAAAAAAAACACCAAACCAGAGTTAGGGTTAAGATACAATAACAATGACACATTTTGCTCTTATGTTTTATCTTTAAATTATCTTTAAATTAAATTATGTAAAAATGATTGTAGTTTCCATAGAATTAAAAAATCAACTTAAGTCGCCTGGCTGATTCTAAATTCCTATTTTAATAGCAACAACATTTGTTGTTAATAATGCATACAGAGACGGCTAATGCATAATTCATTGGTCAGTAGCCTGTACTAATTGCCTAACATAACAGATACGTTTACAACCCGGTTAACAATACCAAAAAGATGTCGTCCATCATATATTTAAAACGATATCATATTCAGTACGACTCCTTGACGCTAACCTAAAGTGACTTTATAACAGAGTAACAGTATAGAAACACTGATGCCCTATGCATGTTTACAAAGTCTAGGTCCAATGTGTTGCATGAATAAAACATGTGTAGCTGAACCGTCAATGGGAAACTTTGAATATGCATGGATTTCTTCCACAGGGTAAACTTTAACCAACCTTGCAGCTAAGGAATATAAATTGCGATCTGGCGGAAAATCTCAAACACAACCATATTGTCTTCTTTTTACTTTTTTGATATCATGCAATAGAATTGTGCCTTTCAGGTGGTCTGCCCGAATTGTAACCAGGTCTGTACTGCTCCAGGGGTAGGGACACTCTCATCTGTTCAGTATGGTGAGATCACTATAATCAGTCAATTTTTAGTTTCAAAGAATCATTAGAAGTTTGGGTCACCTAATTTGCCAAGATCTCATGAAAATAGTCAAATTAGCTATTTCTGAGATGAAAACCCCTTGAACTTGGTCACCATTCATGAAAATCACATACATACAGTGCGAGGAGTTATCCTATTAGGAATGTGGGTACCCCTCCCTCCCTGCTATAAGAAATGTCATTTGATAGAGCTTTCCTATATCACTGCAGTCATCAGTAATATGATTGCTATTGATACGAATGTGTTTACTGTTGATCATGAAACGCAGTGGCCGAGGGGCCAGTCTGGGTAATTGTGCTAAAAATCCAAAATGTGAAATATTATTCCGGCGATACTTTAGAACTCTGTATTTAGATCAATGTAGTGCAACATGTATACATGAAATAAATGTGTTCAATATGATTCTGTAGGAGTTGGTTTGCCTTGCTCCTGGGAAATAAACATTCACTAAATATTCACTTGGATCTTTTACAAAAATGCTGTACAGTTATTTCACTCCTCCCAGGCCTGTGCTTAATTAAGTAGCATCATATTTTAATTTCATTTTAAAACACAATTTGGAATTTATTTTCAGAATTCAATCATATTTGGTGCCAAGATATGAATATTCCAAAACATTTTGAGGAGTCGTTGCCATAAATCAAATTAAATCGATCAAAACTGTTAATTCTAACCCAAAAGTGGGCCTATCAGGACTTGTGAGATTGATCAGGGTATACCTGTATATGATCCTCTTGCTATGGGGGAATTCCTCGGCTGGATATTTACATTTAGATTGTATCGTAACTGTGTGAGAATATGCATAGGTAGCACCTACTTGTGCCCCGCAAATACCCTTGTTGTTATTTCACACAATTCTACACGAATAATCAGGGTTTTTTAACCGGTTTGACCCGCACAGTTTGGCCCGACCTATATCGGCATTTAATATAGCTGAGCTAAATCTTGAGTGGCGCTCGTTAAATTAGACATTCTAATATGTGAAGAAGTTTCTATTATCTATAATTCGTTTGACCTATTTGAAAAGCGCCATTTAAATAAGCAATGATTTGCACCGTTTTCCCTCCCAATACGCATATGCTTCAGTCTCTCAAATCACTCAAGTATATTTCCAAGTACTTCTAGTCTCAAATGCATTCAATATTTGGAGTATGCTAAACTTTTATGTATTGTAAATGCAAGTTCTTTAATTGAAGCGGTAAACACAATCAGAATATTAGTTTTGTTTTATTCAGTCTTTAGTAGATAATTGCATTCAAGTTTTGTTCTCGAATACAATCAAATGATTGTAATATCTACAAATTACTCGGTTTCATAGGTAATTTCAATAGATATGATAAGCTTGGTTACTGCATGGTAAGTTCCCATTAGTATGCTAGCTATTATTAGTGTTAGGAAAAACACTAAATTGTCATTTTCCGACCCATTCTTTTCAGGTACTACATGTAGATGGAAAGGGATAGTAACACTCTTGTGTATATATGATATTTCATTAAATTAGTTATAAATTTAGAGTGTCTTTTTAAAAGAGGAAGTATCTGGAATTTGGAAATTTGTGTTTTTATGATTTTGTCTAATAACTTGACCTTATCCAACAACACCTTCATACAGTGGAGGGGAGGGGGGGGGGGGGGGGGGAGGTGGGGGATTATCTGAGAGATCTGTAAACCTTGCAGCCAAGGGCAGAAGAGGGGCAAAACTCAGGGTCTGTTCTGTCTCCATTTTCAAAATTAGTATATTTTGGTAAGTTCAGACTTATTTGTTTTTGGTCTTACTGTATGGGACAAAAGTGAGCCATTTAATGCATTGTTACTTATTTTACATTGACGGATTATACTTTTATATACTGTAAAAGTGGAAATTTTCGCGCTACATTTATTTTCGCGATTTTCGCATTTCTACGAGCGAAAATTTCCACTTTTACAGTATTCAGCTTTTAAAAAGCAAACGCTCTTGTTTTCGTCTTCAACATATTTTAATTTAATTGTGCAGATTATCACATCCAAATACGCAATTTGGCCTTTGGCCACGATGTTATTTTGTAATAAATTGAATTGAAAATGGATAATCCTTCGCAGATACCCGTTATACTATTCTTCAATTGGATAATCATAATATTAGGCAAGGCTAGCAGTTATTGAAATAGACACTGAAACAAAAGTTGACAAACCTTTGGCCAGTCATTCTACATGTACATAATGTAGCCAGCCATTAACAGGCCATTCAACTTGGAATGGATAGAATGGCAAGCTGATAGAGATGTCAAATTACCTATTGAGCTCTGGTTTCCCAATGCAATCTTGCTGCAGTATATCAAATGCCACTAATGTTGCTAAAGTTGTGGTTTAGCAGCAGCATTGGGCTACATTTGACTTATGCATAGCACCAAAATAAATGGTGACACCCTTTGCCCAAATTATGCTACTCATGTATTTCTATTAGCTTAGCAAAAATTATGCTCCTTTTTGGTCTTGGGCCATGGTCTAGGTGGCCATTGTACTACACTACTATCTTGAATTATTTTTGGGCAACACTGATTGAGTTATTGTTTCATAGTGCGATCTCCTTGCAATATATCAGATGCCACTTTGCAAGAGCAATAGATGCTATTATTTTCACCAGGTGCATGAATGTCTAAACCAATGTTGTGTTTAGCATTTTATTTTATTAAATGTTTGAATAATGTATTATAAATCATTATCATGTTCCTAGTTTGGTGCAATGATTTTGTTACTATCTCATTGTACCTCGTATTTGATTCGTGTTGGTTGCAGCCTTCCTACTGGTCGTTTTGTTTTTCTTTTAAATTCGGTGAGAGCTTGATGTGCAGGATTTTTTCCGGCAATCAGTATCATGTCATAACCACTGTACTGTTTATATGGAACAAATTGCATTATTTAAACCTAACTTCCTAATCATGTTTTTGACAATTAAACTATCAGGGGAGAAAAACGGGTCAAATTTGTGGGGAATGATCACTGTTCGCCCGTGCTGGGGGTCTAATACGGGCCTCCTGCGTGGTAGGTGGACGACTTACTGATTGCGCTAATGGGGGGTCTAGAAAAAGTTAACTTTTGCGAGTCCATTTGACAGCTCGCCGGATCATGCCACAAGATAGAAGCATGTGGCACAGCAGTTATTTGCTTATTTGCTGTGGCCTCTTGTAAGGGAGTGAAGCACATTCAAACTTTCAAGAAAGAGTTAACATATTTTAATAATGGAAATATGAAAAGCAAGTCAATAAATCATGTTTTCGATTTTGGCACAAGATAATGAAAAATACCTTTTATAGCACACCAGAATTGTATGTATTTGTAATACCTGAAAGTATGATACAGGCAAATTAATCTTAATATTGAGATATTTATTAATCAAAAAGGTTTGCACCAAAGTGTCAATTATCTTTTGTCACTAAGATAGGTCATACTTATTGCATGGGTTGAAAAATCATGTACATTATGCCCTTGAAAGGCACTTCCTTTTGTGTTTATCTATTTTTAATCGGGCGTTTAGTCAGCTACAACAAAACTGGCAGGTGTAAGCCATTGACATTGATTTCAACAACAAAGCGTAAAGACAAAGTGCATTTTGTGCCATCATACTACGTCTTTGTACCATCGTACTACGTCAACACAATAACACAGAAGTGAAACATGAATAACGATGACAAAACTTTGCCCGAAGGGGAAAAGATCAGATGTTATGTGTGTACATACCATTAGGTTGTGTTGCTACAAATCGTCAAGTGTTTTCATAGGTTTTTGTCCAAACAGGTCATTTCTGACCTGGGTGTAATTGTCAGAGTTGTTACTTTTGGAGTGCATAATTATTCACGGTTTGCCAAATTGTAACAATTTCACTCCCTGATAAATGTTGTGATTTTGTGTTCCTTTAGGCCAGGGGTTCTCAACCTGGGGGTTGTTTAGGGTTTTCCAGGGGGTCATGAAGGGGTCATAAATATAGCTTTATAGGGAACCATTTTAATATTTCGCTCTAAAAAGGCTTAGAAACCCCTAAAAGAAACTTTCAAAAATAGTATCGATAGTAGATTTCAAGTTTTGTCGAAATGATCCTTTATAAAAATCTATAAAGTCACTAACCCCTTTAAACATTAAATAAATTATTTCTGAAATGTTATTCGCATTATTATTGCACCCTCATCTTATTTTAATTAGCTTTTTGATAACAATCGTTGTGTGCCTAGAAAACAAAGCTTTGTTTGAATAGGGCAGGATTTGTTTAGCTTGAGTGGTTTTAACCTTTCTTTCTTTGGCGGGAGTTTTGAATATAACTTATGAGGTGTGGGGTTTATTGTTTGAAATGCTGGTAGTGCTAGGGAGAATAACTGTAAAGGTGAATTATGTGAGCCAAAATATGAAAATACAATTTTCATCGATTTTTTATTATGTCTTGCCACAGCGGAACAAAAAGAGATATCTCAATGAAATTAACAGAATAAGTAGGAAACATTTTCACCATCATATCGCAAGTGTTTACATTTGAAACACTTTTTGTTTTATATTTTTTATATATTTTTGAAACCCGGTATTGATCATTCTGATACACCCTGTATACTGTTGCATGCTGAACTGTATTATAGTGCTGGCTCAGCCTGATGACATTTCTACTTATATACAATATTCAAGCTAAAACAACAGACAAAAACCCTGTTCTACGAGCCTGATTGCACATTTTAAGATAGCCCCCCGCCCCTTCCTCTTAGTTGAAAAACGTCCCTCTAAATGCCCAAATGTCCTGGAAAGGAGCTTACCAGATTTTGCATTTCCCCCCTCCATTCAAGCCTGAGACAAGATATTTATATTTCCATATAATTTGATACATAATTTTCCAATTTTATTGAATCTAAGGCAAGTATGTTTGTACTCATTACATATTAATCATATCAATAAAGTGTTATGTCCTTATCCTGACATGTGTCTTCACATGAACTTAAACTTTCTGAAATAAATTCACCACAAAAATAAGCAGTTTACACAGAGCATTGATACTTTGTCAAGAGAGATGGCATCAATGTTCTTAACCTTCCTTGAGTAGTATTCACTATTCAGAATAAACATATGAAGTGTTTAAGGATTGGGTTGATTGTATGTTTTGTAGGTATTGGATTTCTGTCATCAGTTGCAGTATACTGCAGCATTAGAACATTAAGAGCTTGCCACTGGTATTGAGTTTCACTGTAGGAGGAGGGATGCTGTCAACCTATGGATGCACCCAATGTCTCTAAATCGCATATAAACTTAAAAGATGGTCATTGATCTACCAAAATGGGGCCAATGTTTATGACATGTTCTTTCATGATCATACAGAGTATTATTTCTTAAAGAACTGTCATTTTGACAAAGTCGATGACATGGGGGTTGGAATTGAGTACTGGCTGTTGCTATTTAGATGTAAGTGTTACTAGATCCAATGGTAAAGTCAAAATGAAAACTATATCAAGGTTCGATCATATTTGATGTCACTTTACTTCATAAGCCAAAGAACCAGGCTTTTAACCATAAACCAATTCCTATTATGCACATAATATAGATCAGAGAGAATCTGAAGTGTCTCATTTCTGGAGCACTCCCAACATTTATGGAGTTTGAGTTGTCTTGTAAGATAGACTTGGATAGGTCAAGTAGTTCCTTTTGTTTGAGATCAAATACTTGAGTTTTTCTATAAACAACGTTAACATTCAGCAAAAATATGGAAGTAGAATAATATATCATGCTCATAGCAGGGATGATGCGTTAACCAGCATCAGACACCTTTTAGTTCTAAATGTGTACAAATTGTGTCAAATCTATATTTAACAAGCATGCTTTCTCGGTCATTTAGTTAGGGAATTAATTTTTAAAATCTTAATTTCTGTGTGTGATATGATTATGATAAAATTATTCTGAATCATCATGTAAAATGTGTGATGTCAATAATGATTTTGCAGCGATAATGATTGACACCTTATTTTGTTTTATTTTTAATTATTTTTATGTAAATACCAAGTGAAAGTGTTACCTACCTAGTAAAAACAAGTGCAGTGTTTACTCTTACTGGAATAGTGCGCAAACATTTGTACCTGTCAGTAAACATCCAAATTGTCTATTCCTGTCTTTTTCTATTTCCTTACTAAATAAAATAATTTGGTTCATCAAAAACAATATAAGGATTGGATGATGCTTGCATGTTTTACAGAAAGAATCACCTGTATTTAAATCGCTAAAAGTATGGCATTTCAGAAGAAGTATGCCAATTAAAAAACATACTATAGTTTAATCAGTTCCGAATTGGCAAAAATGTTGAGGCTAATATTTATTAGCAGGTACGAATGGAATACCTACTTGCCCACTGCTCGGTGATACCTGCTTATGATGCACAAACGCACACTTGCACCAATAAATATGCGCAACGACATGGATTCACGCAGGCAAATACAAGCCTCACAATTCTTGCCAGTTTGGAACTGATTAAACTATAATAGTCCTGGATAAGATGGTTCCCAGATTGGGAGCGGTTCTTGGTTTTATAGGCTCTGATCGCATGGAGAAGCTGTATTGTATGATTAGATTTCCTAATAAATTATGTTGAAAAATATCCAAATGGTCACAGTACATTTGAAATAAGCAAATATCATCATCTGATGTATAATTGATTTATGCATCAAGAACTTCATCTTTTATTCATTTGTTTCTGAGCCTGACAAAACATGCTCTCTTTCTTAGTTATCATCATGATCGAAGACCCGTTCGTTAAATACTCCAATTCTTTTCTGGGTCAGAAAATCTGCTTTATCGGAGCACCCTCTCCTCGCATCATCAACTTGTAAACATGACATGACGTGCAGTGAACACGATATCCCAACCCCCCATAAATCAATTGTATTCCTACTCACACATGCATACTTGCAAAGGAGATGGAATTGTGTGTGAAGCCCTTCTAGAGTTCTATTGAAGTGAATGTAGAAATGCATTTGAGTTTGGATTTGACAGTCAATTTTTTTGTTTTATACAAATAGATTAGGGTTGGTAATTCACTTTTGGTAATTCAAATAATGCTGATTTCGCAATAGCAAAATCATAATTATAACTTTCAGGGTCTACTCAGAATCCAGTGTAGATTTCCACAACATCATGTAAGATGGGTAGAATTCAGCGTTTCTATGTTCAATTTCCCTTGAAATGTTGATTTTTATGTAAAAGCCAAACTAGAAGCCTAACAGTCATGTATATCAATCAAATGTTAAGATTGAATTGTTTCTGTAATGTGTAAACGTGATTGCAGTTCTCAGACATCCTGTAAGGCCAATACAAGTCCAAGAATATTATGGTCGGTTAAATAGAATAGGCCTTACTTGCTCAAAACTTTGTATTCCTAGAAACTTTTGTTACCATACTTTAAAAACTATGACTGTATATTGCAGAATCACTGAGCAATGCATATTACTTATTGTGATCTCATGCAACAATTGAATGTATATTTCTCAACGTGATCCTGCGCAACAATCAACAACAAAATTTCTCATCATGAGATCACGCGACAATCCAAACACGGTACTTGTGTTCTAACACAATGCTGTTTAATAATCGATTATAAGAACGTCATACGCATGGTAGCTGCTTTCTGAGAGAATCTCCTTTTGAAAGCTATGAACACACAATAGATAATAGACAAAATTATTATTGTGACTTAAAGCAGCCAATGAAATACATCAATGAAACGCTCTTACACAACGCTATCATATGCGCAAGTTTGTATTGGGTGACACAGGGTCCTTCAAACCTTCGCATTCCGATAGTGACTTCTTGTGACTATTCTCCTGACATCATACAATGTGAAAAGGACTTATTATTCACACTGGCAATCGTTTGTATTCAGGCTTTTGAAAATTGCATAATTTTATTGAATCGGGCCTCTGAATTCTTTTAGAAATAAACAATGACGAATCTACCAAGTGACTTGTTTGTGCGTATCTGTGTTCCTTAGTTAGATCATGATTTCCATGATAATAACAATGTGATGCGTCATTGAAGGCAATATTAAGTTTCTACCTATGAATGTTTGGGAACGCTTTGAAATTCAAATTCATAATGTAGAATTGTAAAGGTTGTACATTGTAAAAGTTGTAGAATTCAGAAACTTTTTAACTAATTGGTTGCTAGGGTGATGCTGACTGTTATCTATTTTTCAAAGTATCATACTGCATTTTGTTTTACTGAAAGAGGAAGTTAGATGTGGAGAATTAATCATGCTTTGTTCTAAAAATGTGGTTTTCTAAAATTGCAAGATTTCGCTTTTTATTCTTTCTTTTTAAAGCTATTGAAGCAAATAATGCATACTTTCTAAACCAAAACCATTTCTAAACAATGAATGTCGATAGACCTTCGAGTCAAAGTGGTAAACAGGGTTATGAAACATGTTGGTTCCACAAACATTCTAATATTGCCAAGCTAATATTAGGTAATTTTTGAGGGGGGGGGGGGGCATGAAGCAAGACTTATATTTAGGGGTCCCTCTTGGGCTGCTCCTGGTTAATTAAGATATTGAGATCTAAACAATATACTATCTTTCAAAGTTTTAACCATCTGTCACAATTATACTAACAATGGGTCTTCCTAAAGTAGCAGGTTTTTTGTGCTCTTTGTTTGCAAGCTAACTAATGCAAATCCATGTTTCATTGCTAAAACAAACCAAAATATGTAATATATGTTATGTGTTCAGTTGTGAAGGATGGGAAAGAGTTGTCATTTTAATCACATCCATTTCGCAGTATGCTAATTGCTCACAACAGCCAAGAATTGTATTTCCATGTGGATTTCTCAAAAATAATAAAAACCTGTTGAATCTTATGAACCGATTCAATTTCCCATTCAACACAATTTGATCGGAAATCAAGTATAACATTGTAACAGCTCAATCTGCACAGTTGATGATGAATGAGAAACATCTCATATGCCTACAAAAATGGTCACAATTCATCGACCCCATCCATCCTCCCTACATCACGCATCATGCATAGCTTGGTTTTCTACCGGATTTTCAATATGAAATTTTCTGGGGGAAATGTCATCCGTCACACAGGTTTCATAGATTGGTTCCAATCAATTGAACTTGCGTACTTGTCAACATCAGTACAGTGCATCATCTGATGAAGATCAAATGTGTGCAATCTTAACATCTGTGTCATCCTACTGATTTTGACACAAGTTGTAGATTTGTTTAAATCATCGGAAGACATCTGTTATTTACATCTGTCTTTTCTTAATGAAATATTGTTTTTAAGAGATAATGTAGCAAAATACTTGAATATATATTTTACAAAGTAGTCTATGCATTTTATGGATGGACAGAATCTTTCTTACAGCAGGGCATTTGAGATTAATTTTAATGGGTATTAGCGTTGCAAATAGTAGTTTCGCTTTAAATTACACCTAGTAATCCATATATTTTATTATCTTATTTTGTTACAGACCCTGAAACTAAACACCGAGGTGAGGCATGATAGGCAAGCTGCAGCCCAGCAGGAGAGACAACAGGAGGACAATGGGGGCGATACGGGCAAAAGGTCTCAAACATCATCGGTACGTATAAACTGACCACATCATGGTAGTTTCTAAACTCTGCATCAGCTCAAATTGGAAGGTGACATCAGTGTCTATCTAGTGATACAAGCAGCAATTTCTGCACCACACTGACATTCTTCTTTGGTCGTGCAGATGCACACCCAGTTACATTGGAGTTACGTGTGAGATATCATGATGGGTTCACTCAAGCCTCGAATTAAGCATACATGGATAACAAGCTACTTTGTAAAAGTAGCTCCTGGTCCTATTATACTAAGCATACATGGACCAGGAGCTACTTTGTAACTTGTTTGACAAAAGTATATCCTGGTCGTATACCTGCTGTACAAAACACCAGGAGCTAAAACTTAGCAACCAGGTGTAAAAAAACCTCCCAGCTCCCGCTTACTTAGATGCTTGCTTCAATAGAATACATGTTGAAGTGGCCCCCTAACTAGACACAAACTTACACGAAATGTGTAGTTTAGTCATTACCAACTTGGTGAGAAATAGGCATTTTTATCTTTCCTTGTGCAAAATTAATTCAATTGAAAAGGAAAGATATTTGTGTTGTGTAAGCATCATGCATGTGGTACTCAGCATGCTTGTGGTGTTCAAACACGCCCATGTACTCCTTATGCATTCATTTGCAGCTGTAAGGATGCTCACCATTTTGGAGCTATAGAAAACATTCTAAAGGTATAGAAAACATCCATGTTTATCAAATTTAATAAGTGTGAGAGATTGGTAAATGACTCTATACTCGCCAACTTATTTTTCATCATGTCTCGCTTTCAAATTATGTTTTTGCCCATCAGTCACTTATGTGATTGATGACCTAAAGGGTAGACTTGTAAACAGGTGACATGAATGTAGATTTAATAATATAGCTCCATTGTGATGCTTTAGGTGTTTTTTCACCATGTCCTGTCTGTGACTATCCAATCAAAATTGGTCCAAAATGGACATGGCTTAAGGTGTTCTTGCACTAAGTCCTATTTGATAGCAATTGTCTACACCATAAGTGGCTTAAGGTGTTTTTGCACCAAGTTGTTAATACCAGGAGGCAATATTATTTCAGCATGTGCCTGAGACCATTACCAAATTTTAAGTTGTATGATACCGTGTTAGATTATTAGATTACTATAGAGGTTGGCCCCCTGACTAGTATAACTACTGCTGGAGAAGAGAAAAATTCCTTATTTCTGCCTTACATTTAGCCTATAGATAAACTCAAGAGTGACAGGTTTCCCGTATGTACGTTAGGATATGCAAGTGATGAAGATTTACAACCGATAAATGATCGATATGTGTTATCTACTGATGATACAGCTTACAGGAGGCAGTAGTTAACACAGAATTGTGACCACCTTTGTTATTGAAAATTGGGAAACACATTTCTTGTTACTATTTTTTTCTGAGATTTAGTAGAAATTGTATCATAAAGATCAAAGAAAGCTGAAGGGGTTGGGGGTGATGAAACAGCACATTTATTTATAAATATGCCAAACTTGAGCTTAAATTAACCATTTAGTCTAATGAGTCAGTTCATTTAATTGTTCACCACCCGCTACAATTTTAAATAACTTCCTAGAAAAATCCACTAATAAATCAGCTTCGCTCTCACTGTCACAGAATCACCAAATATTACCTAACTATCCTAGTTGAAGTGAAAGCATAAAATAGATAATTTCTCGTTTTATTTCACTCCTATTTTTTCATCTGAGCATTTGTCATCAACCCGATGTACACAGAGAACCTTTTGTATAAATCGCTGGGATAGGATACCCAGAAAACTTGGTACAGACCTTTTGTGAGTTTATATATGCAGGGTCACAGAACTGTGCCTCAGGAGATCAGAATATAGTATCTTTATAATAGCTGCTAAACTGATCAATACTCTTGAGATTGTGAGATAGTTTGAATTCTGAATGAATCAGAATTAATTTTAATTTATCCAAACAAGATATGAATCATTCAGTACCAAAGTAGATCATAACAATAACACCTGAAAAACAATTGTCTACCCATATTTTATTGTGCTCCAGCACATTGCCTATTGTGATTTCCCCCCATCCAGCACGCAATTACCCCTACCTCCGACAAGCAAGTGCCGCTCGGCAAACCATCCAAGCAAAGATAACCCCCAAGTGCAGTGAATTGATGCATGAGGTGGCCAATTAAGTCCGACAAAGAGCCGAGAATTAGCAATTAGGTTTTTGTTTCTTCAGGCGCAAGGGAATTTCCTGTGCACCTTCCCTTCTGTACCGCGATAGCCGGCTGTACGATGAGTAATCCCTGCTTGTTTTCTAAACCAAATTCAGCTTGTTTCATTGTATCTTCTTCCTCTCCTCACACGGGTGTGTGTGCCTATAGCCTCTGGCTCCATTACTATTTTTCGTTTCCCTTAAAAACCCACTATATATCTAGTTATTAACCAGGAAACGCTTCATTCCATATATTTCGCAGTGAAGTAACTCAAAGATAGACTAATTAAGTGTAGGTATATAGTGAATATGGTAAGGTACCCATAGTTGAATTGGGTAGGTACCTAGGGAGATGAGAAGCATGGTTTTTATCCATCTGGTAGCATTATATGCAAGTCATTGACCCCTGATTTTGTACATTGCATGATATGGATACATGATGCCTAGGCATGGATGAGCAGCAATTAATGTTAGTAATCTAGTCAATGTTTTTCAAGAGATGGAACAAATATGGCAAATTAGGATACTTACATTTTATATATGGTGTATAATTACTGCATTTCTGTGTGTGTTATTTAAGAAGAAAGCATAGGTAATGATGTGGGTTCATTGACTGCATTTAAAGAGATATTCAAAGGTTTAAAATGCATTAGAAAGAGATGTGCCGACATCCACTACTCAAAATATGGACAAACCCATCCATTGTCACACCATAGTACGGCAACTGCTGGTCAGATAGCTAGCTGTGAAGTCCCATGTTCAATTCCTGAATGGTCATAGTTTTTTCACTGACTCTCATTTATGATATGTGGTGTTTAATAGAATAAATTTACTCGTCCTTGAATATGCCTTTAAATAAGTTTAAAGGTAGATGACCCGATCACATTCCGATTTTAAACTTGAATTTTTCTATTCTACATGAAAGGTCATCCTTAAAAAAGTTGTGTTCCAAAATTTGAGTTGCATAGCTCTAATGGTTCTTATTTTAGACGCACAAGATGCTGTGAACTGTACCCATTGAGTAGTACACAAACTATATTGGTGGTATACCACCATTCGCGGTAATTCGACGGTATTTCATCGATTTCTCCGTAATTATACTGATTTAGGCCGTCAAATTTCAGTATGATGATGAGAAAAATACGAGCTTTCATATGATATGAAAATCTCCGTATGTTTGAAATAATTCTGTGTTACGAAAATGTGATCGGGTCATCTACCTTTAATACATTTCTTTTTAAATGCTAGACAGGTATCCGCAATGAATATTTTCTATTTTGAAAGTTAAATTTATCATTTGAGGAAACAGCAGACAGTAGCAAAACAACCTATTAATGAAATATTTATGAAAAGTAACGGAAATAAGCATTTGCTGCACACAGTTATCTAATGATGATGCTGCAGGCTTTGCATTAATTTTTGTGTGGGAGTTTGGCAGAAGTTAATTATGGTAATAAAGTTTTGTGAAACAGTTTAAGCTTTTTGAATTAATGACAAAAACTAATGATAAAGATAGTAATATTGTATATTCTACAAGTTCGCCTCACAGAATTTCTTTTTTGATAGGAATTGTTAGATGCCTATACTGCTGAATGAATTGACAATATAATTGAATATAATTTGTTTAATAGTTTAGTGAAATAGAAAGGTAATTAACAAATATAAATGTATTCATAATGTTTAAGAGTTTATTAACCCTAACCCCTTAGGGTACATTTTTAAAAGATATGCATTAAGACAGGGGGAGATAATTTTTATATATGAAGAGGTATTTTGCAAAAGGGCTATGGTGCATTTTTTCAAAAAATGAGTTTGATATAGAAATGTATAGGGAAAAATCATATGTTTCAAGGAAACAAAGTCATTTTTTTCAAAAAGACCTACAAAAGGGCCTGTATCCAGAATTAAATCGGGATACAGGCCCTTTTGCAACAAAACAACAACTTCAATGGCTGTTTACAATGAGATGTAGGTATTTTTGAAAAAAATGACTTTATTTCCTTGAAACATATGATTGTGACCTATACATTTCAATATCAAACTTATTTATTTGAAATGATTAAAATAAATGATTTTTTGTGTGTGATTTTTTGTGTGTGGTATATTAGAATTCCCAATCCTTAACTTCAATGGCTTGTTTTTATTTGCCTGTATGTAAAACAGGGATTTTGTCCCTGTCTCCTTGTCTGACAGTTCAATTATTAAGGTCGTTTAGTATGAGAAAATTTAAAAACACTATAATTCTTTTGGGAAACATTTCAAATTACAAGATACGATTATTTTTCATATTTTTAGCTTTGTGCCGCAGGTCTATATCTAGACATGTATTCGCCTAAAACGTCCGTCCGTCCATATTCACCCTGGAGCAGAATTGGTCAATAAGGAAACCTGCACTTTTGACACTATGCAATAGTTAGGCTAGTAATTTGATTTGGATTTTTACCATCTCTGTTGAGCATTGGTTAGTGCATAATCCATCTCAAGTTGTTTTGAGAGGAAGGCTCACAAGTATGTGTTGCTTTATTAAAACGACACTCTCTCATATTCACACCACGCCTATAACTTGTGATACACACCATGCATTGGATGCTCAATGCTCAGTAAATTGCTTTATTGTAAATATCTTTGGACCATTTCAATATACTGTAAAACCACTTAATTTCACGAGGGATGTGGATTCGTGATAATACCCCCGAAAATGACAATTTTGCGTAGAAAGTTATATTAACATATCCAGATTCGCGAAATTAAATACCCGCTAAAAGAGCAGTTATTTAAAATTTGATTTATAATATATCCGCAAAATTATAGTGTTTAACAGTATATTGGATTTAGAGATTACACTACCTTTCAAATTTGTAAAATTCCAGACAATTGATTCAAATTCCAGACAATTGATTCCAAAAAATGTGTTCGCAATGGGTGTGATACACTGCTACATTTGTGTATGATTCTATAGAGCTTATATCAGATTTTTATGAAATATGACATTGTCGTAAAACTCATTTAAAGATTCAACACATAGTCTCTTCCAAATTTGTAATATCTAACAATTTAAACATCCAAATTGTATTGAAATTTGAATCAAAATATATGTGTAACTATTTCTGCTCCATACAAAACGTGCAGAGACAAATTATATTAGTATTCTGATTTTCATGGCAGTGAGGATACACCTAACACAAAAAAGTTCCAGACCAGGTGCTTTAATGTTAGCTAATTTAAAATCAGTAACCAGATAAGAAAACCTGAGATAGGCCAAAAAAAGAAGGTAATGTTGTCTTCCACAGCTCTCAGAGAGGAGGGGCAGGCAGACGGATTTTTTTTAATTTTAATTTTCTTATACCAGTGGAAGCTCAAAGTTGAAATCACACTAAGAGTCACACATATATGTTATAAAACACTTAGTTTAATATTCAATGCCATTTAAACTGTTAAAAAATAAAAATCTGAGAAAAAAATAAAATCTGAAATTAAAAAATAAAATAAAAATTGGAGCGGCCCTAAACTGACGAGCGGGTGGTCTAGGACAACATAACGTATTTTTTTGTGCCTAAACATCAAAGGAGAAAATACATGCAGAAGGGCCTGATGGAGACAAGGTTTTGACAGAACAGCAAAATGATATGATGAGCGCTGATATTATGATCTACTTGAGAATTTCTTTAAATTACATAATTTGTTATGTAACTGATGGTCATGTCTTATTTCCCCCATGGTCCCTCCTTGAACTCTTGCCTTCCCCTTCACCGCCGTTCAGGTAATGTTCTTGACATCCTCATCCTTAACCTCATCCTCACCGACATCCTCATCCAACTCAATTTACTCTTCAACGTCTTCATTTTGTAGAGAACTCATTTTCACCAATTCCCAACATGCTGTATTTTTCATTTATGGGCTGACCTCATTTTAAGAGTCCCATCATGCCCCATATCTTTAGGATTAATGTTGAAAGTTATTTTATTTATTTTCACAAATCTGATCTCCTCACAAATAACTAGTATCAACTCTTACAAACTAACCAGTATTTTGTGTCATGATTAATTTTTTAATTTTACAAACTGACAAGAACACCAAGCGTATGTTTCATTAACTTATTTAGTGTTTATCATTTATCATCCAATGGTAGTAAAATCAGTGGCGTAACTAAGTTTTTCATATTGGGTGGGGGGGACAAGATATGAAATATAACCGACAAGATTGTTGTGACTAAAGAAATTTCCACATAGCGCGCGAACATTTTCGACTTAACACTTATTTTGGCTATGATTGAGGTACATTTTGGCTCTAAACAAGCTTATACCCACAAATATTGGATTTTGGGTACACATTCGCATGCTACACGAGCGAAAAATGTTCACCTATATACTTTTGATCATAATTCCATGATTCCTCTTGTCAAAAGAACCGACACTGCCAATCTCAACCGACACAACATCAATATTGGGGTGGGGGGGGGGGGGGGGGGAAGTCCCTCTGATTACGTCACTGGTGGAAAACAATTGCATATGTGAAACATTTGTGATTTACATTTATTTGTACAATTTACAAAGGTTGATTGCCTACAAGTTTATTACACTGTACAATAAAATCAGTATAAAGACAGCTTCTGACAAACATCACAGTCTGTTCAAATCAAATGTCAAAATGTTATATAACTAATAGCACATACACAGCCAATCCAGAATTCCACAAATTTCACTTATTGTACAGCTTCAGAATGCTGTAAATTTGACATCGTAAATAACCTGATTAATTACAGCACTGTAATTAATTACCCAACTTGGTGTGTGTGTGTTTTAATAGTAGATGATTGTCTTAGTCTGGGTGAGTGAGAGGTGTCCTACTGTGAAAGTGGTGTGTATCTGGTGTGTAGGGTAGAGCTTTGCCATATAAATCATCACTAAAATGGTCACTGTCGATGAGTGCTATTAATTCCTTATAGCACTCGGCAGCTACGCTGCCTCGTGCTATAAGTCATACTAAACTTAACTTTAGTGTCAGTGTAGTCCTACTAAAGAACTTTTCTAATCCTACCATAATGGCTTAGCTACTGAACCTAAATAACATTCAAAGAGATTCTCAAACTGCGAATTGCTGCCATTTCAGTCTATATAGAATCTTGGTCTCCAGAAATGTTGATTTTTCTCAATTTTAATTTTCAATTTTTTGTAAGTCACATCTTGAAAAGACTATTAGAGACGTCTATCTCACTCCCTCTATTACTGGTGTAAAGATCGAACATATGTCTCCATAAAACTTAAACCGGCGACACTTTGCCATATGAATGACATTCACACGAGGTGATTATCTCCTCAATATGATGTTATATATTGCTCTTATTGCCGTACACATGGTGGTTAAACATTTATGGTACCTTGTAATGTGCGTGCGATGACTGACGTGATGTCAAATCAGTTTGCTCTATATAGTATTTACAGAGATGTAAACGGCTCTTCCACGGTACATCATCGCTAGAATCAGAGCATGTTAATGTCACCTAGCAAAGATTGATAGGACTGTGTAATATCGCTTGGATGGATCGAAAAACAGTGGTAGGGGGTTAAATGGGGGACAAATAAAATTATATCTGCCGCCCCCGGGAATTGAACCCGGGTCGCCGGCGTGACAGGCGAGTCAAACAACCAAGACACCACGAGAGCGCTGGGCTTGCCAGGCTAAATTTTTTGTAGACCAGATATACCCGGAGAGTTTAGTGCTTTCTACCGTGGGATAGAAGTTGTGTGCGCGCGCCTAGAAGTGCTGCTGGCCGTGTAGTTCTGTATTGTGTAGTAGGATTAGGGTTAAGACACAATTTGTAATTATGGGCTAACTTAGAAAAAAGAAACAATTTTATGCTTGGCATATTGATGCAGACTCCCACACAGGAAACTGTTGTACTGTTATGAGAGTCTGTCTCTGTGAAACTGGGTTATTGTGGGCGTAGTCACAATGCTTGTGTTTCAATTGGCTGGACAGGTTGGTGGTGGTGGTTTATTTGTGTGGGAGTATCTATCATAATAAATACCATAGCAAAACTCCCAAGTGAACAAATTATATGATGTAAGACTGATAAGAGAAGTCAAATGCATTGAGAGGGCATTGAGAGATACATATGGGAGTGCGCCCTCAATTTATTTGGAAATCAGGTTTTTTTTAACCTAAGTAAGATTTAGGCATTATACTATTAAACTACCATCTGAAACCGTTCACCTTGATTCGCCGTCTATCAATTTCAAGACTTGGTCATTTCGATGTAGATCACATAGAAATTATCAACTCACCACATAACTTGCTTCAATCAAATTTTAATCTAGCAACATTATTCAACCGTTTTCCCATAAAATATTTAACTTCAGGGTTCCTACGAAATAAATCATTTTTTCCCAATTCTGTTTTTTCGGCAATCTCTCTCACTTAATTGTTGCATTCTAGCATTATAACAGCAGTTGAATGTAATCATGGCTTGATAGATATTTATTTACCAAACCGTATACTTCTTTGCAATCATTGACAAACAATAGAGTCAAAATACATTGAGTTTCTCTTTTGTTCTTTGCTTGTCTGGTCAGTGAGATTCTTTGTCTAAATGATAACAAACTTGGCATCTTCAGGTTAGCCATCATTTCATTGTTCAAATGGTACTCAATGATGATATCATCATGGTAAATAGCAAGTAGTGATAAATAGGTTGATTATTTAAGATAGCTAATGAAATTATTGAGTCACCGTGGTGATGCGCTATCATCAAAGGCTACACTTTCACACTTAGATGAGGATAACTGCCGCGTCTTGTCAATGTCCCTAATTTAAAAGGAGTGACTTTGCAGTGTCTACTAATACTATGAATCAGGACCCAAGATTCAATTTTAATGCGAAAAGTTAACATTCTGAAGTGATTATTGACTCGGGTCTTATGTAATGGTTGTCTCTCCACATTAGTGGATATCGGGGAGGGATATTAATTATTAGTCAGGGGAAAGTTCAGTCTCTACAGAAAACATTTTGGTAGGAAGTAATCATAAAGGGATATTAGAATAGTAAGTAAATGTCAAGACTCCTCAGAATTTTATTTGAGTTGCACAAACATCTCTTGATAATTACTTGCATAATGCAGAAAAAATCTCATACGGAAATGAGCCGCATGTTCCAATTCCAACAGTAATCCTCAAGGATCTTCATGACATCTGTAAATAGTTTGTATTATATAATGATAGGCCTGATTCAACCATGTACTACGTAAATGTGGAAATTGCTGTGCTACATTTATTTTCGTGATCGAACCAGTAACGGCGAAAATAATAACACACTATATCATATTTCTTTCGCATATAGGTCTGTGTGATAAAACTACAAATCGAAAATTTAAAAACATGCAGAACAGTTGAAAATCGGCAAAGCACAAAAAATGACCACTTATACAGTATCACATGAGTTGAAAATAATTGTGCGATATCATTATATAGAACAAATATACGCTACTTGCACGCAATCGCCATTTTAGAATGAAAGCGAGGCTCTTCCGTCAGCGCCCGCGCCCAACCGCGTCACGCGATGCACAAACATGCGTGAAACCACGACGCAGTGTGGCGTGATAGAACGTGGTGAGGGGAGAGCCTCGCTTTCACTGGTTCCATCTGCACCGTGCAAGTAGCGTACTGAATGCCTTTTGCTTGTATAATAATAAAACTATATCACTCGGTCCAATTTGGATTATTCCATTTCATTTGGCTTTGCCTTATGAATCGGAACATTATTTGACCTTGTGATATAGTGTTTACTACGACACTTGCAGACATTCAATATTTGTATCACAATATTTCCCCCCCCCCCCCCCGTAACTTCAATACATGTACACTGCTTAAATAAGATTTCTAATTGTTCTTGCTTGGTCATTATTGTCCTTATGAAGAACCATATGATGTGGCTTGATTATTGAGATATAGACCAATTAGTATCTGCTTGATTATGCCTTATCACATGATCTTCTAGCGTGAACCGAGAATCGTATATATATATTGGCCACATAGGTATGTGCAGTGCTGGAAACCCCTTTTCTTGTCTCTTGGCTGGCAGTTCCCTAAGTCCCCATTTCAAGCTTTCTGTTTCAACCATAAATCACACAGTGTAAAAATCTTCAGTGCCACAGCCTCAAATTTGACTGAAATAAGGTTCCCTGAGCCCCCAGGTTCGGCGCCTCACAACCAAATATAGGACACACTTATCTAAAACTACAAATACTTTTGATTCCTATTTGACTTTTAGCAGTTTAGGGTATAAGTCATGTTTCATCATGTATTTATCCTTATGACTTCCTTTAGCAATTTATTACAAACAGAAACAATATGACGAAGCGATACTATAGTTGGTGAAGCATTAGAATGATTGATATTAATCATATCTTGTCAATTATAGCTTTGGTGTGCCAGAAATCATATGCAATCACTATTGCATTTGGTATTTGCACCATTAGGATGAGGCATTTTTTGCTTGCTAAGAAAACATGGATACATTTCATTTAATTATTGTACAATACAACTAATACTATACCGATAAAGCTTCAAACTTTGGCTGCATTATGTACCCTGTGTATATACCTTCGGTGAGTACTTTACCAGATGTATCCAGCAGACTAGGTGTTACTATCACAGAAGCTAATAGAGACACCTGACTTCAGGCATACTAGGTGTTACCATCACAGAAGCTAATAGAGACACCTGACTTCAGGCATACTAGGTGTTACCATCACAGAAGCTAATAGAGACACCTGACTTCAGGCATACTAGGTGTTACTATCACAGAAGCTAACAGAGACACCTGACTTCAGGCATACTAGGTGTTACCATCACAGAAGCTAATAGAGACACCTGACTTCAGGCATACTAGGTGTTACCATCACAGAAGCTAATAGAGACACCTGACTTCAGGCATACTAGGTGTTACCATCACAGAAGCTAATAGAGACACCTGACTTCAGGCATACTAGGTGTTACCATCACAGAAGCTAATAGAGACATCTGACTTCAGGCATACTAGGTGTTACCATCACAGGCTAATAGAGACACCTGACTTCAGGCATACTAGGTGTTACCATCACAGAAGCTAATAGAGACACCGGACTTCAGGCAGACTAGGTGTTACCATCACAGAAGCTAATAGAGACATCTGACTTCAGGCTTACTAGGTGTTACTATCATAGAAGCTAATAGAGACACCTGACTTCAGGCAGACTAGGTGTTACTATCACAGAAGCTAATAGAGACACCTGACTTCAGGCATACTAGGTGTTACCATCACAGAAGCTAATAGAGACACCTGACTTCAGGCATACTAGTTGTTACCATCACAGAAGCTAATAGAGACACCTGACTTTAGGCATACTAGGTGTTACCATCACAGAAGCTAATAGAGACACCTGACTTCAGGCATAATAATAATAATAATAATAATAATAATCAGTATTTATATACTAGGTGTTACCATCACAGAAGCTAATAGAGACACCTGACTTCAGGCATACTAGGTGTTACCATCACAGAAGCTAATAGAGACACCTGACTTCAGGCATACTAGGTGTTACCATCACAGAAGCTAATAGAGACACCGGACTTCAGGCATACTAGGTGTTACCATCACAGAAGCTAATAGAGACACCTGACTTTAGGCATACTAGGTGTTACCATCACAGAAGCTAATAGAGACACCTGACTTCAGGCATACTAGGTGTTACCATCACAGAAGCTTATAGAGACACCTGACTTCAGGCAGACTAGGTGTTACTATCACAGAAGCTAATAGAGACACCTGACTTCAGGCATACTAGGTGTTACCATCACAGAAGCTAATAGAGACACCTGACTTTAGGCATACTAGGTGTTACTATCACAGAAGCTAATAGAGACACCTGACTTCAGGCAGACTAGGTGTTACCATCACAGAAGCTAATAGAGACACCTGACTTCAGGCATACTAGGTGTTACCATCACAGAAGCTAATAGAGACACCTGACTTTAGGCATACTAGGTGTTACCATCACAGAAGCTAATAGAGACACCTGACTTCAGGCATACTAGGTGTTACCATCACAGAAGCTAATAGAGACACCTGACTTCAGGCATACTAGGTGTTACCATCACAGAAGCTAATAGAGACACCTGACTTCAGGCATACTAGGTGTTACCATCACAGAAGCTAATAGAGACACCTGACTTCAGGCATACTAGGTGTTACCATCACAGAAGCTAATAGAGACATCTGACTTCAGGCATACTAGGTGTTACCATCACAGAAGCTAATAGAGACACCTGACTTCAGGCATACTAGGTGTTACCATCACAGAAGCTAATAGAGACACCTGACTTTGACACCTTTGTTGTTGTTTAGTGTCTATAATGGTGTACTCATGGCATGACTCCGCCATGCTAAGAACACTTGATCAGCTTAGCTTGGATGCTACTGAAACAACAAGTATGAAATGGCATGATCTGTGTACGTACACACTATGACCTAACACTTCACGATTGCTTATAATGCTGAAACCCATGTATCACGCCATATTCATCAAGTGTGTTTTTACACACCCTGTTTAACCTTTAATCTTGGCAAATGTCTGGTTGAAGATGCCATGAGAAAGGTGCAGCTACATGGAACAATATAAGACATTTGGTGTTACCTTCATGTAAGGGAGGCAGAGTTAGTCTAGGGTAAAGACTTCATTGAGGAATTATACTGAATAGAGCTTATAATCCCAGAATGAAGTTTTCACGCTAGACTAGTTTTGTGACACCTTTACATGGAGGTAGAACCAGAAATTTGGTCTCGAGATATTCTATTTCTTCGGAACGAGGAGACAGCCATCGTCTTTTGAGACTTCTGTTTGAAGTACATGGATTGTTATGTGATGTTCTAAGGAATGGAGACGTTACCATCAGTTTTGATTTTCATGTGTAATCTCAGATCATCAATTGTCCTCACACTTGTATATATTCTGAAACTTAAATGGGAATATTTATTGTAGGCTAAAAGTACTGACATAATTATCATCAAATTTGCTTTTTGTGTACAATTACAGAGACATCGTCACAAGCAGCCCCACAAGCATCACCACCATCACCATCACCATAGGAGGAATCAGGAACCTGGCTCAGATGGGAGGTGTGATGGCGCCGCAACGTTGGAGCGTATGGAAACGACAGGGGCGTCTACACCGAGAACGAGAAAGCGGCTGGAGCACATGGAAAGGTGAGGAAGGATAATTTGATTATCCTATGGTATGGAATACCTGACAATGTTATAACAATCCTGTCAGTCTATCCTGTACTACATGTATATCCTATCTTTTTGTAAGGGTATACTCTAAGAAATCCCCAATGTTGGATAATATCAGGGGAAGTTTTAAATACAACCGCCATTCAATACCAATAATACCCCTGTACCGCATACAGCGATCAGGCCTTGCACTGAAAAAAGTATCAAAGCGCCAAGCAAACGCATAAGAACCGATTGGGGACACAGTAGACACTGGCTAGAGCGGGAAAGGGTCCCCCATGTAACATGCAGGAAGAGTGCTGAAAACTGCTCAAAATTGTCATTTTTTAAAAACAAGGTAGCTCTTAGTATGCTCCTATCCCGCTTATCCCATTTTCACGGCGCTCTTATTATGACCCATTATGTTTCTGCTTTAAAGTCTCACGGGCTCTCACTGCACTTCCACTCACTGTAAACATTCTTAGTGCGTTCAAGTTGCTGTTTGCGTTACTAGTACGTTTTCAATACGTTTGCACAACGTTCTCTGCGTGTGCACGGAGAGTACATAGCGATTGCACGAAGGGTATTAGATTCAAACATAGAGATAGTAGATACAGGAGGAATAACAATGTTCCATGATTAAAGCTCTAATCACATTGCCGATCTTTAACATTGATTGTTATTTAAATCCTATGAGGGAGCATTATCCTAACTTAGCGTAATGCGATAATGCCACCTTTGTATAGCCATGGAAATAGTAGCGTGTCTGTTTGCGGGAGTTTTGAACAGGTGTATCAATAACATTGTTGAATCTGAATACATTAAAAATGATATAGCGATAATATCATGATGTGTTTGTCCCTGCTCATATCAGTTCATTAAGAAAACCATATTGAATTATATGGATCACAACAAAAAGTGATAGTTGTAGCAGAGTTTGGCTTATAAAATTTGATTGTCTCCTGACAGCGCAGTAACAGCGCATAAGGAAGGAAGAGAGACGTATTGTGTGTAATATGGACTGGAGAGACACGTAGTGAGAGCCTCATTGATCTTACTGCAGCCGCAGAAGACAAGTAGTTTGTATGCGTTCTTGCTATGTCAACAGACGCTCGCTTTGCGCTGCCACGGCGACACTACTGAGCACACGCATGCACAAAACAAGCGTGGTGCACTGGGGCGACCATGGGGACCGTCTCACTACCATCTCACATCCCAGCCAGTTCCCACTGCATCACCGAGGGGTTCCTGGAGATCTTGATGTGCTTGGCTTGGCGTTTTGACAATGTTTCAGCGTAATCCAAGATCCCGGCCTGATCGCAGCAGAATGTGAAAGGGTTTTAGTGACCTTGATTTAAAAATGGAAAATATCGGACAGTTTTTCGCGCTCTCACTGCGTGTTATTCGTATTTTGATACTTTTTTGAGCGCAGTGCAATCACTAGCCTGATCACCGTATGCATGACAGATTTCTTATTAGTGTGGAGTTCCTATACCATACTGTTCTCTGGGGACATGCCTTACAAGGTGTAGCATTTAGCCAAATGTATTAATCCTCCTCTTTGTGTGTAGGCAAACGTTTATTAGTGTTGGCATGTGTGATTTAGTACTGAGATCAGTCAACAGAACTGTGATGTCAGTGTCTTGAGAAAGCTAAGAGGACTGTAGATTATCCATTTGTAGGGTATTAGCAAAGGACTTGAGGAAAGAATGTGGGGTATATATTCGGGATGTAATCTTATTTTCAATCTTGATTTTAAAATCTGCTTGTCAATTCGAAGAAAGTAAATGTATTATGTTTGGAATATCACTCCTTAATCCTTAATAAAAATGATATGTCATGATAACTAACACTTACACTTTACCTCTTTGATTTGTCTACCTACAGGCAAGCCATGAATGCCTCACCAATAGAGCATGCTCATGGTCAACCGCACTCAGCCTCCATGCATTCAATATCGCAGGGATCACCGCGTACCAAAAGATCGCATCGGTATACACCGGAGTCACTACAACGGGCCCAGGCTAGTTATGAATATCAGCAGAGGAGAATGCGCTCTGATAGTGCACCGGTTGACCCGTCACAACTTGTGTATGACCCCCATAGGAGGAGGTCCTCCATGGAAAGTCCTCAATTCGGTGTTGAACCGACTAGGACGCATCAGCACAGTGAGATGAAAAAGGAACTGTCAGCGAGTAGTTTATCACGTGCCACCGGGCAGCGCTATCAAATGGAGAGATCCGATAGTGCTGCGTCGCACAGCTCGCAGTCAGACACTTATGGCTATGGTGGAGCCAGTCCATTACAGTTTATGTATGCCCAACCTGCGGGGTACATGCACCAACATTATCATGAACGTTCCGATAGTCAATTATCAGGGTCTAGTCAACATTCTCATGGAGAACAACCTGATGTGTTGCCTGGTAGACCCGTCCATGACGACCCTAGGAAAGGAGCGATGCCATCGCCTCGTGTCAAAAAGAAGAGTAAAATGCCCAAGATGGGTATCAATGCAGCCATGCATCACCGTCATATGCAGGCAGGCCCACCTCCACCTCAATCTAGTAGTGCACCAGTCAATATACCCCAGTCGCAATCCGGGGAACATTTTCATCAATTTTTCTCGCAAGCCAGTCAGCCACCGCCGTCTTCGTCGCTATCAGGCTCCACACAGAGTATGGACTTCCACGCTGCGGTACCTGCCGCTATGTCGGCAGTTGCGCAGCATAGTGTATTGTATCATGTACATCCGCCGGGTTATGATCCAGGAAGTCAAGGCCTTCCTCCGGAACATATTTATGAGATCCTTTCCCCCGATTCCCCAACGAGCC
Organism: Ophiura sarsii; assembly: GCA_035610835.1. Classification (NCBI taxonomy): domain Eukaryota; kingdom Metazoa; phylum Echinodermata; class Ophiuroidea; order Amphilepidida; family Ophiuridae; genus Ophiura; species Ophiura sarsii. The sequence continues at coordinate 13,972,037 of CM069443.1, forward strand.
AAGATGATTCTTTCTCTGGCTCCCCATTGCATCACGATAACGACAGTCCCCAAATGGAACGGGTGAAGACTAGTACACGTGGCTCGGCTTTACATAAGCATTCTGACAGTCAACTATCTCAGACGTCACAAGCATCCCATGTATCACAACACTCTTTATCCTCACAGCATTCTGATTCCTCTGTAAGACCGAACACTTCGGATTCACAGCGGTCCCAATCATCTGACGACATGCAATTGCACGGTACCTTGTCTAGATCTGCCGACCAACTATTACCCTTTGAAAGAAAACAAGCCGATATACGAATGGCAAAACATAGGCAGATAGAAGACGCACAAGACCAACATCTTTACATAGAGCCACAGCAGGAAGGGGGCAACAAAGTTGTCAAGAAACCAGAGCGTAAATTTGATGGACCTCCCTTGTATGAGAATTTAGACTTCATGGCACAGAAGAAGCGAGAGCAAGAGCAATGGAAGAAGCTTAGGGATCTAGATACTAGGGATAAAGAAATTACTGGCAGCCCTGTGATACCACAGCGGCATAGACGACCCAGGTCGGGATCCCCACGTTCTGGATCTCCTACCTGGAGGGGTAGGATTACGAATGGAGATGACGATACAGGGTCAATTGACAAGAAGGGTTCTGAGGAACAATTGGATAAAAGCTTTGATTCAGATGGTAAGTGTTTTGACTCATGCTGAATAGGAGTGACACTGTAAAACTCTACGTCAATTATAACACGATTGCTTCTGGTACAATACAATACTGTACTCACATGAGTGTTTGAGAGACTACTCATTAGTATTCATATCAACTAAAATTCATGAAAGCAAACTCAAGGATCAAAGGTTATCTTTGTATTTCGTTTTTCAAGTTATAAATATCTTGGGCATATACTTGTAACAGGCACATTGAAAGTCAAAAGTTAAAAGTTTGTTTACTTTATTATATCCTTTAAAAAGAACACTGTCAAATCCTAAATTACTATGAAAAAAAGATAGAAAATAATAATAATTTTCCAAGGGTTGGAATTTGAATTTAGTATAATATTTTGCAGATGTAATTGAAATCATGTTATCTTTCATACCTCCAAATTCGTCTATTCTAACCATGCATGTATGTATCCTTAGATTTAGGTACTGACGTTACATCACAGAACCCATCACTGTACGAAAGCAGTACTACTGATACACCAGGCTCACCGCCCGAGATACACCACACACAATCAGCAGACGTGATCCCCATGGAGACCATGCACGCATCGCTACGACGACCCAACAAGAAGGACACCAATGGAGCCGGACCCTTGCCACCGCCGCTGGAGCGCAGCACATCGGTTCAAGATCAGCGCCCCAGTTCCATGGTAATTTCTACTAGTAACTCCCCTACAGAAGAAGAATGGAAGGTGCGTGCTGTAACCCCTCGTCCCCTAACCCCCACACATTATTTTGCATTCCACCACCTTTGAACTAGTTGACTATGTGGTCATGGCCGGGGATTATTCCATTTCTTTTGAGAGGGGGATGTTTAATTGGATGCAAGCAATCCTCAAGGAATAGCAAAATGCATGGCATTTGTGTTCCGTAAACAAAAAGTGCATGATTTTGTTACTCTACTTTTAAGTTGTTTTAAATTGTTGCTTGATTTAAAATATTTTTTCTCTCTCTCTCTCTCTTTTGGGTTAAAATTGGCCTAATTTGATCCACATAAATACTAGTATAAGGTAAAAGCCCACCATGCACGCCAATCACCGTGCCTGGCCTTATTAATTAACGCCCTCTATCATTCATCATGCGTTATTTTATGCATTCGGACAATACTCTTTTGTTGAGCAAGTTTCTCGTAGTGTTAAAATTGTTTTGGTGGCAGTTCAAATGTAAACATGTGAAAACAAATTAAGTATTACAGATAAAATGAATGATTTCTTTTGAACATATTAATCGTCATCGTCGTACGGACCAAACCTTAGTCAAATTGTATTACTATAGGTACAGATAAGTCCTTTTTACATTGATCTCAATTGATATACTAAATCTTCCATTACTAAATACCCATGCTTATACAGACTTTTGAACTGTTATCATTACCATTAAAACCATTTTTATATTTGATCACTTATGACCCGTTTATTTAGTTATGTTCAGGGTGGCACAAAAGTAACATCTCAATATTTAAGTTACTTTTAGGACACCCTGTATCAGTTAACCTATTTATTTTTATTTTCCCCCAAACCCTACACACACAGACACCAATTGTTGTTGAAAAATACTTTCCATTCTTCTTTTCAATTTTATTTTGTTATTTTACTGATTTATTATCAGTTGTATGTTTAAGTTTGTATGATTTTATTTATTTATTTTGAGTTAAGTTCATGCTTTCTGTTATGTTTTCTTTTCTGTTTATTTTATTTATTTTCTTTTGATATCTATATACATGACCTGTGATTTCAAACTGAATTCAAAACTTTAATTTTTTTCATATCCACTATCCAACCTTATCCACTATCCAACCTGTCTTAGTAGTGGAAAACTTTTTCAAACCTATTAGCTTACATGGTTTTTGCTGAAAAAACAAGTAACGCTAGAATATATAACATAAAATTTCCCTTTTCACAGAAGTTATCTCCATAGTCCATTTTACTTTCACAAGACAGATCATCATCCTATAGGCTCTTCAATGTATGCACACATATGTGCCTTCCATTATTATAGCTGTGTGTAGTTAGTACTGCAATCAATCAGTTATGTATTGAAGTCACTGTCTTGAGAGAGAGAAATAGCCTATAAACGGATAACTTTCTGTCATTTTATCAATTTTTGCTTTGGTTGCCTTTTATTAATTTGACCAAATAATGAATATGCTCTGTCTATCTCTCTCCATTGAGTTTGCTTACATTTTGGCATGTTTCATCTTTAATGGACTGTTCATCCCCTTCTCTTAAACCTTTTACTGTCAAACCAAGTTGCTTAAAACAGAACAGCTAATGTCCATACCGAGGGGGGAAAGATGTCATGACAAAAGATTGTGGTACCACGGCATATCAAATCTTCATTTCCATAAAACAATAATACATCAAATAACATCAGAAAGCAAAAAAATTGTATGAAGGAGTAGATGGGAAAGCATGATAGGCCTGTTAATAGCCTCCCCCTTAATCTTTTCTTTGAAAAGTGGACATAATCTCTTCTGATTTTCAGCCCTTAAATGAAGCTTCTTTCAGTCACTTATTCAATTAATTAGATAATTACTGCATCTTTGTGTTTAAATAGAAAGGTCAATTTACCTCAAAAACACAATGTTAAAGGACAGCCATATACACCCTTTGATAGTAATATGATCATAAAGTAGATCATTTAACCGTTGAACATATGGAATTCCATTTCACAAATATCTTAAACATGACAAAATAATAAGCCTTTTCAAGCCAAGTCTACGAGGCATTTTATTTTCAAGCTGGAAGTAACAGTTATTGCAAAAATCAGAGAAACTTTGATCTGCCAAGATTGCTCACCAACTCAATATGAACAGGCTTATTATGTAATCGTAGATCAATCAAAAACACCACATGCTCAAACCATCCAATAAAAGAAAGTACAGTATACAGATCCTTCCTCCGGGACCTACTTTTGAATTTCTTAAAACTCACAAACCTGAATAAGCTTTCTTAAGCCTGAATAACATGTGAGAATGCTGTTGACAGTTGTCCTATTGTGAATCAATTTCCCCAAGCTATCTCATATTCAAAGTCAACCAGGTCATGTATATACATATACTACCAGTTTTGTATTGCGTTATTTTGCAACCCACTAGGCCAGGAAAAAAGAGGTTTTGCCTCAGCTTCTTCATGCCAAATGTGCTAGGTGCTACTAACCTCAAGCAGTTTCTTTCTTTTGGGTTAGATTTGTTTTGGGTTGTTTCTTTATTTCTTTATGTTTTGTATCATACAAACATTTTTTTTAAATTATTTTAACAAATTGTTTTTAAAAGGGATTACTATTCCGTAAGTATTCTTACTGTTTATGTTTACAAATATTCCATTCAAAAAGCTATGCAAAAATGATCATTATACGCACATGGGAAGCTGAAACAAAACTTTTTATTATTTTGGCCTTACACGATGTGTTGATTCCTTTTTTGTTTTATGGTGTGGTAACCAACAACAACAGAGCACGCTGCAATCAGATATGCTGCAGTTGCAAGCTGATCTTGACAAAGAGCCCGCAGATAACCAACTTGAACTTGATTTGCAAGCTGAGCTTGAAACCATTCTTGAAAATGAAATGGTAAATATTATGTATAATATCCATTTCGTCAAGGTTTTTCTAATACATAACATACTCATGTTTGTGTTTTTGTTTGCTAACATAACATTTTGGGCATTTCCAGTTTTCCGATAGGCTTTATTCAAATTGAAGTTTTTCAAAAGCTTTCTGATTTATAAATATTTTGTTGGTTCCAGTCATTTATTAAGTCCATGGTTATTCAGAAGGAACCAGAATACAGTTGGGCACCAGATTGATGGCCTGTTTTTCAAAACATTTAACATTTAAAAATTTTAAAAATGATACACTTTCTGGTGTCGGTGGATGAATATCAAATATTTATATTGTGGAAAATTGAAATGATACTTGCAAAATTAGAAATAATAAAACCAATGTATATAAAGCAATTTATTCAAAACTTTCTCTCCACTGGTTTGTTTAGGTTAGGGATGCTTTATATCAATTTCTTATCTCATCCTGGGAATTCCAAATATTCTCCATAATTACTTTTTCCAAGGGGAAAACGGAGATGCCTATCACTCAACCAATAACTCTTGGCTTTGGTTTTCTATCATCATTATCACATCTATTTATCTCAGCTATCCATTTTCATCCAAATTCATTCAAATTTGAGTTCTTATTTAACTATTTAACATTTACAATGAATATATTACTGCTTAATTTTTGGCTTGTTTTACTAACTAACATTCGCGGGTGTATTGGAGCAATCACATGGTATTCTTAGAGGAAGGACATCTCTGTTTAGTGAAATGAGTTATGATATCTGATTGGAAAACGATGGGCAACATTTGCGCTTAGCAGCCGAGCATTGAGAAGCAATTTAATACTAAACACAACATTATAAGATATGATAGTGTCCAAGTGTTTCTATAATGATTCCATAACTCCTTTAAAACCACCAACACAAATGTTCTGAATTTGGGTACCCTGTAATTTTCTGGCTTGGCTTTTCAATGTAATGCACACAAACAGACAAAACCCATTCACAGCACAAAGCTTGCTATACTTTGCACTTTCGCAAATTTATCTGTGGAAGCTTGATGTTCTCGGCAAATTTTCAATATATTTTTCGGCTGGAAAGAGGATGTGAAAGTTTCATGTGAACATAATTTTCAAGCATTATTCTTCTCTGCGTATATCATATCAGTAATTGTTGATCATTTTTGACAAAACATGTTATGGCAAAATTAAGATCTCAGATGAATTCATAAGACATTCTTTTTATCAAAGATTATTAAACCTAGAAATGACAGGACTAATTTATACTGCGTTAAATCAGTTGTAATTCTTCGCAGCAGTAACCGCCATTCTGCTGTCACACTCGTAAATCACCACCATGTTTCTATAATTAAAATATTTATGGAAAACATGGAACAAATTATGTGCCATACCAATCTGTTCATACATAATTAAATGCAAATTCATATATGAGGATCATTCAATAAGTTCTACCTCTGTAGCATTTGAAATGCTCCATGATTGTAGCTCTGAATCGTAACTACAACCACAGTAAACTGGATTTGATACCTTTAGCCTTGAAGAATTGACTGAGTACTGGACCCTTATGAGGTATTATAATTCTTTGCAGCAGTAACCGATGTCTGCTGTCACACTCATAAATCACCCCCAAGTTTCCATAATTAAAGTAATTATTGAAAAACATGGAACAAATTATGTGCCGATATGATAATTCCTATAGTTCATATATGAGGGTCATTCAATAAGTTCTACCTCTTGACCCATAATTTTGACAATACATAAGATAGCTATTTGAAATATTCCATGATTGTAGCTCTGAATGGTAGCGACACATCCACAGTAAACCGGATATGTTACCTTTATTACTTGCTATATAATAAGTGCTGTATATCAGAAATTTGTCATTTTGGACAGTTTTCTTTAGACTAAATGGACATTTAGTTTTCATTGCATTTGCACAAGTGCAAGACAGGTGTTGAAGGCAATGTAAAATAAGTTAGATTCAGAGCTACCGTCATGAAAAGATTCAAATTATATAGTAGTGAAGTTATGGGCAAGGAGATAGAACTTATTGACTGACCCTCATATAAATAATTCAACATTGATCTGCAACAGATTGTTATTCATTAACAAATCCACTCTTTCCGTTGCTAATGCTGCTTCTTTGCATTCACATATCTCATCTGCATTACTGCTCATAACCACCCACCTCATTAATACCCTTTTTATTTTTGAATGTACAATTTCATCTATATGTGTGTGTTTATGTCTCCACCTTCCATTGTTTCTATAGGACCTATAAGTTGATAATGATGCTAATATTTGGGTGGATTGAGTACAAAGATGTGATTTCAATTGTGTGCTGTATCTGCTAACACGGTAGCAAATAAACATAATTGAAACCATATATATGGGTTGATGGGCCTCGTCATAAGAGGGGTATCTTATAGTTTATTAATGAACAGACTGCTGTCAAAGTGGATATTTTTGTGCATTTAATTGTTCGAGTTTTGCCCATTTTAATCAATTTTGCTTTTTTTTATTTTCGTGATTTTGAGCTTCCTTACATAGACCTACATACAGAATGAATCTATTGGCACATTTTTTATTTTTGCGCTTGCTGATTTTAGCGCGAAAAGCGTGAAGATAAGTGTAGCGCAAAAATGTCCACTTTTACAGTATAGCATAATTGCCATACTAATAATTGGTAATTTGTCACTTGCTTTGAACTAATTTTGCACCATGAACCAGAATATAATGAAATATTGACAACGTTGAGGTGTTATTCACCTGTGCTGCAGCAGATAGTGACATTCACAGGTATTAAGTACTTCTTTCAGACCAATTACAGCGGTAAACTTCAGATTTGCTAGAACAACTATATTCGGTATAAAAACAATGATATATATTTTGAGTTTTTATCAGAAAAATCTTTTGAACATCAGCAGCAACAGGGCCGTCAGACACTTTTGCCCAAGGGGGGTGCGTTTTCACCTAAATTTTCGTAAAAGGTTGCCCCAAAAATTTTCCAAGTCAGTCACCTCGTGAATTTCACGTAGGTGGGGGGGTGAAGTCAAAAAATTTCGCACGTACATTTTTTTCTCACGGACACAAAATTTCGCAGTCCAAAAAGCACTGTAGTCAATGTTTTATGAGTAGTTTTACTATCATTGAAATTTGAAACTACGAAAAACGCAATTTTTACCCTAAAAAAATAAATTCAAGGGGGGTGCGTCTGCACCCAACGCACCCCCCCCCCCATCTGACGGCCCTGAGCAAACTGGAATAAACTTGTATAAATACATAGCCAAACATAACTACCATTGTGTGCTCTGCTGTGTATTAAACAAAGTATTATTTATGCAAAATAATATGAATCATATGGATCATGGTGCTGAATTGATTCAAACCATTGTTTGACAGAAAACCACTTGTTTCAACTCCGATTGTTTCTTGACACTTTTATATTCATCCACAAAAATCATACACTTTTTCATCTTTTTGTCCTCATATGCCATATTGATGTGTCATGTGCCACCATTGATACGTCATGTGACACCATTGATATGACATGTGACACTTCTTAAAACATTTTTGATATGTCACATGACCCATTACATAACATTACAACATCATTCACAGTGTTAACATATTACCTGTGCCATAAACAGTTTTGGCCATAAGCAGATATTTGACAATTATATTTATGGTTCATGCATTGCTCTTTAAGGGGGCTGTGCACCTCAGGTACAGCCTCCGTAAAACTGCCGTAACTTCTTTATTATTCATTAAATCTATATAAAAGTATACATTTTCTTGCAGAAAAGGGTTCAATGAATCCAACCATGATCATGAAATTGACCACTTTGGGAGAAAATTATAAAAAACACGTTTTTTGACCCATTTTAGGTTTGGAAAAGATAACTCAAAATATATTTTGTTAAATTTTGTCATACTAGTTTTATTATATTCCTCATGCAATTCCCTAGGAATCTTCTTTTTTTTTAAAATTTTTACTTTATTATTTTTTGAATTATCGAACAAAAAGTGCCAACAAATATGATTTTTTACCAAAAAACGTGATTTTCACGATTTTGGAGGTTAAAAAACAGTTTTTTTGGCATAATAATTCTCTTTCTCTATTTATAATTTTCTCCAAAATTGTCAATTTCATGATCATAGTTGGATTCATTGAACCTTTTCCTGCAAAAAAATGTATACTTTTATTAAGATTAAATGAATAATGAAGAAGTTACGGCAGTTTTACGGAGGCTATGCGAAGGTGCACAGCCCCCTTAACAATAGTTTGTTCAGTTTCAAATTGTGGTATGATGTTCATTACATTGCAATGTGGTCTGCATACTTTTGAATTGAACATACTATTGTTGGTTGGTTGGTTGGTACGATTTTCTGTCATGACTGACAGCTCGTGACTTTGGTGATGACACGCCACTTCCGTCGGTCAGCAGCCAGTCGATAAATGACATACTATTGCCTGTCCAAAATTTATGAACATTGTATATTAAATGTTCATTATAAATTCAAACCAAATTCTTTGCTGCTTTGGTACAAAATGTTCTTGTGAATTGCTATTGGTATAGGATTATATTTTGCACGCACAAGGTAAGTCTATGAACTATCCTCTTATGCACTGCAGTTACACTATTTCAAAAAGCTAGCGCTTGTTATAAATAATTTCGTTATCAAATTTAAATGTCATACGATGTCATAAGGTATTTGTATGATTTAGAATCATCTGTTATTTATATAATATTACTAAGAAACTCTAGCTATCTTAAATAAACAAACAGCATATGGATTCCTATTCAATATATATGAATGTGATATGGTATGATCCAAAATGAGGAACGGAAATATCAAAATGATATAAAATATAATCATGACAGCAGAAGTTCATAAATGTGTAACTGAGAATACTTAGTAATGTAGGAATTACCTCAGCAGTTGACTTGGGTCCTTTAAGATACAAACATTTAATAATAAGTACACCGACCCATATTTCATTAATTTTCTATGAATATTCAAGTGACATCACAGTGGAGTAAGATTGGTAAATGATATTTTAGATTTTGAAACTATAAGTAGCAAACTCGAGTAGCATTGAAAATTATCTTTGTAAATTCTTAGTGTAAAAACCAAAAAAGTAACGTTTCATATCTAAACTTAAATTACTAATCATGTGCCCTTTTAGAATTTGGTTACATTTTTGAGCAGCCTATCTTTATTTGCAACATAGTCACCTACTTGTTCTACGTCAAGTAACACATAGTGATTAAGTGTAGATAAGAGCTCTGGTGGATGTTTGACATTATTGAATGAAATTGATGCAGGTCATACATACAGACCTACTTCGGCTGCTACCTTGTATGTAGGTATGTATATAGTTTGGTCTGTATCAATCAGGCAGGACTTATTACTTAACAAATAGATTTGAACTCTTGTTAGTGCAGTCAAACTTTGGAATGGCCCAAGGTAAGCTCAATGGAAAATGGACAGATACAGTTAAAACTCAAGTGTACCACACACAGCTCTCCGATATGCACAGGAAGAAATTCAATGCGAAACACAAGAGCAACAGAGAGGTACAATTAAACTCAGGAAAGGTGCGAAAAAAGCTTAATGGACAAGTGTAGTGAAGAAATGTGCGAAACAAGTGCGACCCACAGCCCCAAACTTGTACAGGTACTGTGCACAGTTGTGCAATGAACAGTTACAGTCAAACTCAAATCACACAAGCAGATGTTAGTATAATTATGGTTAACTGTTGTTATTATTATATTGGTGCAATCTACCATACTCCCATTGCTACCATTATCAAGTTAAGTGCTCCTTCTAGGAAATGTTTTCTGCTCTGGTGCTCTATGCAATGGAGGATTTTCATATCCTTTGTTTTTTCTTGGCATGTTAGCCTCATTATGGCTACATGTTAGCCAAGGTACTCTTTCTCTGCCTTATGGCTGATGTAGGCATAAGGGAAGGTTAGGTTTTATTAACTATTTTTATTGAATTAGCCAAGAGGTGCACCTAAACAGAATAGCCTTGTGTGTGACCCCTTTGTGCTTGCTTCGGTTGGATTGGTGTGAGCCCCCTTTGGCTTCACATTAGTGGTCCGTATTGGTGCAGTTCAATAATATGCTATATCAAAACAGAAGTAAGCACTGCAAGAATCTTTAGCTCGTTTGTGTCATCCTGAATAGGATCAGCTTAATTAATAGCTTCCTATCCTGACGTCTGTTATAGTTTGCCCTATACCAAACAATTATGAAGCATGTTCATCCAGAAGGAATATGCATGCATCAAAAAAGGGTTGTCGTCGTTCTATGGATCATGGCTGAATCTTTGTGACCCTATTGATGATAGAGCCCCACCGTTGTCTATTTTGTGACATGCGATGTGCAGAGATAAGAGATAGAACTCCCTTAATGTCGTCAGTGCAACAGCATTTTGGTCTGCCACGTTTATGCATTCCTTCTCATTAAATCAATGCACAGTGTAATAATAAAGTGTATTTATTTTGTAGCAAACATATTGTAGTATACTGCACTTTGCTGGGATTGTGATGGTCTTGGATGTGTGTTGTTGGATTGTACCCTTAGCTACTGGTTTGTGAAACTATTAGAAGTTTGATTTGGCTTAGAATCTTCACAAGTTTATTTTCCCAGCATAGTATACCATTCATTTGGGGTAGCTTAAGGTTGCATTGTACAGTGGTTTGGTTTAGTTAGGATTTATTTTATTCTTTTAGGTTCAATTTATTTAGAGAAGGTTGTGTTATGTTTGATTTGATTTGATTTGACTTGACTAGACTATGCACTCTATATTTAATAACTCTATTGAAAATAGTGTATTTAGATTGAACTTGGTATTCTAAATACTGGAACTCCTTAAATGCATTGTTTAGATTCTATAACTCTATAGAAGATGTTGGGATATTATAACGCAAGTCACTATATATACATGGCATCCTAAATACTGTAATACGGTGATATGATAATTAATAACTGCTAATGAACCAATTCAATCGATTACCTTAATTTGTTAAGGAAGTTACTCTTAAAATAGACACTTGACAAGTGATTCAATTAGTGTTTGTGGTCAAATTACTCGGGATCTGTAGAAATAGTAATTGAATTATGAATTAAAAGGGAAGTTATGCGAAGCACTTCCCTGGATATAGTGTACAAGACCATTTGCATGCCAATAACGTTCACCAGTTTAACAAACCTTTTCATGTTTGTTTTTTTAGTTTTGGAAATGATTGTTGGTTGTTTCTTCGTAATCTTTGGGTTCAGTGATTTTCGCGGCCAAAAAGCGAGGGGAAAATGTGCCCCCACTCCCTAGGGCTCGAAACCGGACCTCTGGGTTCAGAGGCAGACGAACTACCGCTAGGCCACGGGGGGTACCATACATGGCGGAGTATATGATGCCCTGTATATACCCTGGGGTCATTATTTTTATCGAAAAACTGCCGAGCCGGGTGACACAAGCACAGTACATCGTAGTAATTTGTAGTACTCAAGAGTGTTAGGGTTATTATAAGTAAGACCATTGTTTTTAGTTGTTAGTTTTGGAGGTGATTTTTTTCTTTGAAAGGGGTGTGTGTGTGTGTGTTCAGTGACTTATTTTTTTACTTCATGTTATCTTTACCAATGTTACATTGAATGAGTTCAGGTATTGGGAAGCTGTGAAGAGAGAGCATTTGTGTTGACTTTTTACGAATGTCAAGTAGGCTGACTGAAACTACTAAATTTGAAATAGCTTTGGAATCTAGAAACTGAGTAGAGTTCTCCGTTAGTGACCTGCGCATATTTGTGTGTATCATGAAAGGACTGCACATATCGCATACACTCATGAGGTTTTGAATGACAAATAATAAATTTTCATCTCTCATTTTAATTGTATGCTGATTATTTAATTAATAACTGGTAACTAATTTGAAAAAGACCTTGGATGTCAAATATTATCTGCTTTATCATCACACTAATTCTTAGTTGCATAAGCATTTATACATTGTTATGACATTAAATTGTCCTTAACATTATCGAGGTTAACCTATTATAAACGGCAGTCCATACTCAAACTTAATCAGGAAGTGTTCCATAACTGGCTGTGCTGTAAATCCCTCTTTTCCTGTAGCACTGGAGCTAGTACTATAATACTACTAAACGTGCTAGTTCCCATCGGGCGGGTCACATGCCATTGTAATGATATCAAAGCCTATTACGAATCATCATGTTTGCAATATTATATAGCGTCACGCTAATGCCTGTTGTAAGTTTAAAACTAAAAATAGTTTGACGCAACTTTTTTAGTTGTTTCTACCCATCCTTGCCCCTAGTTAGAATTAAGACATCACTGTCACCAAAGTACAATATTTTGTCCACATAGCATTATGGGTAAATGATATAGTTTACAGTTTACAAAAAAAGCATATCATCTATTCGCCTAAAGCCACTTATTATAAAATCAGTGGCCATTAATAACCGGTGTTATGTTTAGCTTGGTCAATTTGCAGACCAAACACAGGTTGCTATTTTGAGCCCATTCAGGACAGGAAGACAGGCTCTAATCGCAACACACTCTGTAAACTTCAAAATCCCAGGCTGGATAAAGGAACTACTAATTATCTGTCGTATCATACATTGTGTCAAGGTTAGAGAGAACCATTTCACTACAGGGGTGGTTTGATATTAGCAACCGAGAGTCGAGTCTGCAGGCAGACTGCGGGTGAGGTGTAAGCAAAGGTATCAGTGAACTCGTTTTGATGATGTTTGACATGGATGCTGAAAAATGTAATGTTTGATGAGCTAGTAGCATTGAACAATAGATTATGTGCTCTTTGATGGTTTCAACTTGGCAGTTATTCTAAGCTTCTTTTTGAACTAGTTCTACACCTGTCAGTGATCTAAGGGGCCCAATTGAGGCCTGCCAAGGGACAATCATTGGATTGTTTTAAAAACTTGAACTCGGTAGGGATCAAAATGTATACGACAAACAGAAAACGGTGCTCCAGTATACCTACCTCTTGGGCAATGGGACAATACGATTGTGATGTTGATGATGGCACCGGACAAACACAGCAAACTTTGGTACAGCTAGCATGTCGGAACGCGATATTGGATATTAGGGTGTCAGTCACGCTGCAAAGATCGTCAAAGGTACCGATTGTTGTCTTGTTATTAACTAGATGCTATCATTTTGAAGCCATTTTCCTGTTGTAACGCGAAAGTATTGTGTGTTAGGTAGAATGATCAACAAGGGATGAAATATGTAAGACAACCGTCTAGACTAGGAGATAATTGGTGTCAATTTTCGGAGAGTAGGGCATGCTTTTACTAATCGTGGTCTGTGACCCTTTCATGAGACCATTTACTGGACTAGTCTATTTGTGGTCATATCTATAACGTCATTATTAATAAACTTTTTGACATATGATATTAGGCAGAGAGTGCATACATAGGCTTACAAAAGGTCACACAATTTACACATGTAGAGATGACCCAGGGGTGACGGACTTGGGAAATTGTCTACACAAGGAGCTGACCCCATCACCAGTGTCAAACACCAATATATCCAGGTCTATGCCCTAGATATGAGTGAACATACCTATGTCTTTGAATTAGGCTATCACACTTGATTTTGTCTAATATTTAACAAGCTTGTTCAATCATAAATGGAAGTCATCAAACTCAAGTCCTTGGTTATTTGTATTCTGCTTTCAAGAATAAATGTATAGTGATTCCTAAATTTACTACGTCAAACTTGTACTTTTCAAAATGTACAGGCTGGGATGAAAGCATGCTATCAATGCAACGGTAATGATACAAGTATGACCTGTCTTGAAAAGGATTCTAATTAAGTGTAATTTGGATGCTACTGTTGATTGATCAGACTTTTATGTATGCCATCTGTGAGGTATAAACTATCTTATCAGCACTTCAAAATTGTTACATTAACATTTAAAAGAACTGTTTCCTAATTCTAAGTGGTGAAAGAGTTTTTAATATCACTAAACACACCAATTTGAAATGATAAATGCAATATTGATGCTACTGTTTAAGGCAAGGTCCTCACTCTATTTTAGGCAGACAGTAAGCTCTTACAAGCCAATGTCATCTATTTTAGTTTGGGAAAACTGTAGCTACCCACACATTTTTTTATGTCAAGGTTGTCTATAAAGAGACTATAGTACATGTAAGCTGTGTTTTGGTGGTGTAGGTAGTTGCCGGTCATCCGATGGATAGGACATCATAGGGTATTGTGGTACTCTCAGATTCTTTATAAAATTCATACAAACACACATGTTCCTAATATGTATTCAAATCTGTGCACTAATTGTGGCCATTTTAGGTCAATTGGGAATGAATTAGAGCTGGGTCGTAATGTGAAAATATCTTTTGTATTATTGTATAAGTGACTGGATTTCCTGATTCTCTTGTAGGAAAATTCTCATGACATGCACATTTACAGGAAATCTTGTCGAAGGAATACTCATCTATTGGTTATTAAAATGGTCACATCACTGTAGTTAACTTGGCACAGCCATGGCCAATGGTTTAAGCAAATGGCCTGGCAATGGGAAAAGAATATCAGTCCTGATTTGGCTCTTTGCTATTTGAATTCCCTACTATTGATATTTGCCTTGTGTTTGTATGCAGGAGATTATATCGTTAGGATCCTTCCTTATTGGGTAATTATGTCATTGTTTCCTGTGGCTAATTGATTAGACATGATTATATATTATGCTGGTTCCCTGCATCAATGGGCTCCACACAGTTGGCCGGGGGATCCAGTAGTACCGGTTTTGTTATTGATATTGATTTCATTATTCGTCGTAGACATCATTAACACTTTCCACGCGGCTACTATTTTTATACATACACAAAACAGATTTTTCAGAAACCTTTCCAAACTTTCAAGGTCTATCTCAAGGATTACTTACCCAATACTAGGCATGTTTGTACTTATGTCAATGCATTTCTCATGGTGATTCCAAATATGGTAATAAAAATCAATTATTGTGAAATTTTTGAAACATTTTGTGAAATTTTGGAATGTCGTCTGCAGCCGCCTGCCGCGTGGAAAGTGTTAATGAAGTGATCATATCTATATATGTTTGTTTCCTTAGTAATTTGAATAATAACTAAATATAGAATGTTTGGATCGGAAAATAACTTTGTATGGTATGTATTTAAGTTTCAGCATGCAAAATGTGTCATGGGGAGGGTTTGGGGGATATCTGCATTGGAAGGGGGATATTAACATCTCTGATTTCAGAGACCCTTTGGTATGGCAGACACACACGTGTCACACATTAAAAGATTTTTTTCTTCATCAATGTGAGATGTGTGTAAAAGTGATTAGGGTATCAATCAGGGTGGAAGGGTATGATTTTGAGCAAAAACAGGAAGGACATTTGTTGAAATTCTTGTGTAAAGTATTTCTTGGTGGGTCACAAAAAAAATAGCTGTTTTGGGATAATTCTGAAATTCCACACATAAACATGAAATTATCCTTTGAACACACAAGTGCCACCCCGCTGAATCAAACTTTAGTTGACATCTAGATTATAACCTGTATAATATGGGGAGAAATGAGTTTGGACAGTCCATCCTTCAATTAGGGTGGGAAAGGTTACATTTAAAACGAGGTTATTACGATGATTCATACCATTATATTAGGCAACAACCAATCATTTGTATTTCATTTTGAACTTTTATGATCAAATATGGGCAAGACCTCTACATTTAATGCTGGGTGTGGTCTTAGATTAAGCATATGAATATTACTAACACAAACTAAAGCTTAAGATAGGATTTGTAGTGATGCCAACCATGAATGTTGGAGCTGTAGAGATGCCAACTATTTACATACACGCCTGCCAAAACTACCTTAGATAAACTGACAGTCGTAATATGTTCATGGACCTGATTCTTCAGTGCTGACTTGTCCCTATAGATTTGTGTATGAGGTGCTCGACTTAAGAGTTCATCCATTATTGCAAATGTTGCAAAACTTAAGTGACTGGAGTTAGTGTCTTGGAAGACACAATTTGAAGTCCAGATGGATATTTTGTAAACATCTTCGCTGCTGGATATCTTGTTCTAGAAAACATAGTATGTAGGAGAAGGTTATTACAAATGGATCAAACATCAAGCTTACATGGGATAAACCTACTAATATCTCACAAAGTATAAGCATTACCAAAGGAATATGTAATCACTTAGTTCCAGCTTGGATGTCAGATGGATATTGTTCCAACATAGATGGAATATATTTACAGAGGTTGAAAACTGGAGTTGATTACTCGATGTAGTAGGATATCTAAACGGTTGATACATGGAATAATGCAGAGAAATTGAATGTCAATAAATAAATGGTGACAATTGCAACCTGTAAATGATTCTTTAGATAGGTCACCAAGTAATACACTGTTTAGATTACCATGTGTGGTATACTGAAGTATCTGTTAGGATGGGTCATCCCAATGTGGCAGGCAAAGCCTAAAGACACTATACAGGTTTGTATTTACAAAATTTAATTTTTGTAACAAATTCTATAATATTTTGCATAGATTAATAGGATAGCTACTTTACTATGTGCACCATGAACTCTTAAACATCATATTGCTTTGCTACTGGTATGCATGATGGAGAAAATGCAATTGTGCATTTCAGGTCTGTGTAAGCAACTGATTGTATTAATGTTGGGCATTGCAAGATTTATGTTGCAGACAATAATCTAAAAGACATCTCTTCTTACAAGATAGCTGCCATTCAGAATGAAATTGTGAATTTAAAGAGTAGGGCTTGCCATTGTCATCACCAGAGATATTTTCTAAGGGAATATAGCAGGGCTGTCAACTTTTGGGATTTGCTGGGAGGGAGAGATACAATATTACAAATATTATGATGGCCAAAGTGTACCAACAAAAAGGTAGCCACAATTTTTTTGGCAGTCACCTCGGGAATTTCAAGTAAGGGTGGGGGGGGGGGGGGGGTGGGGGTTGACGTCAAAAAAAAAAATCGCACGGTCAAAAGAAATTGCACAGTCCAAAAGGTACAGCAAATGAATGTAGGCGACGGGCTATAAATAATAAATTCAGTGTGAAGTATGTTGGTGATCGGAAATGGTAAAGCACTGATTTATAGAAGCATGTAGACTGATATTATCTCACTGATTTATAGCATCTCGCGAAGGAAATAAATGCGTTGATAAACATTTTAATTGATAAATTTGTGAGGCTGGAGATTATATATGCTAGGCGGGAGTGCGGTAGAAAGAGTGTCTAGGCGGGAGAGTTGACAGCCCTGATATAGGAACATTCTTGGTATGTGTGTATTTGCTATCTCTCTAGATTATATGGTAGAAGATATACCAAATTGAAGATGTTGCATAGGTAACAACAGTCTCATAATCAACCCTTAACTTAAAACATCAATGTTGCATTCATTTCATAGGGGCCTCCAAAACAATACAATGTATCATAGTTGATGTTGTCTGGCGATTTGAAATATGCAAGATATCGTGTGCTATGTTTAAATGTGTATACACATGATTGTATGTGTACAATAAGATCAGGGGTGGGCAACCTATGGCATGCGGCCCGCCAGTGGGTTTTTTTGCGGCCCGCGAGATGTATCAAGAAAAAGAAGAAGAAGAAAAAAAAAATCAATATATTTTACATCATCACAAAAAACGAGCTATATAGCTGCTTAGCATTTATCGGCACAAATGATGTTTCTCAACGTGCGTAGGTCTATTTTCACCATTAATTGTCATCTGTCAGTGGCATAACCCCCCCCCCCCCCCCATATTGACGTCGTGTCGGTTGAGATTGGCACTGTCGGTTCATTTGACAAGAGGAATCATGGAATTATGATGGTTAAAAGTACACAGATAAACATTGTTCGCGCGCTACGCGCACATATGTGACGCGATCAAGAGGAATGAGTCGGAGGTCGACCCTGGTCGAAAATGAGTTTATAATACAAAGACACCTAGAGCTTTCAGAAACTAGAAACCCCATGTCGATACGACGTTTTGTTCCAAAGTTATGTCAAATTGTATACATGAATTTCCATCAAAACTTATGTAAGCCGCCATTTTGAATTGGCCATATCTCAATTTGGGATTCTCCGACATCCAACTCATTCGTTTTGATCGCGTCACATATGTGTCTCCAAAATGCAATATTCTTCAGGAAAGACTTGTTTAGAGCCAAAATATACCTCAATCGTGCCAAAAATAAGTGTAAAGTCGACAGTTTTGCTCGCTACGCGCATTGCTTGACTCAGAACAATCTTGTTTGTTGACTTTCATTCTCTCCCCCCCCCCCCCCCAATATGAAGCACCTTGCGCCACTGTCATCTGTACTGTATTGAGATTATGTCTTCGGAATCAAAAGGTTTGAAATCAACAGCAGGTCATTGCTACAACATTTGGTTAGGTGCCGCCCAGTCAATTTTTCACTCCTTGATTATATCAGGCCCATTCATTCAAAAAGGTTGCCTACCCCTGCAGGCCTCAAATTAATCGAAGGCAATTACCTTGGATGCCCCACCTAGTTGCCTAGATGCCCTCCATTTCTGGCTATTTCAAAAGTACATAATTGCCTTGGTGCCCCTTTCAAATTGCCTTAAATTGCTTGCCCTTTTCATTTCTTTTCATTTCTTATTTGAGGCCTGTACCCCTGCACTAGATATATGCTGACATAGCTACATGTCACGTCACATATGTATAAAAGGGGCTTGATTAATGTAATTGGATATCCTGTATTTAATGATATGACTGTCAAAAGCTGATACATACGGATATGAAAGTGCCTAAATTTATCACAGAAATATTTTATTGATTTCATCAGATTAACGTGTTGACAAACATTTTGTTTTGGAGATCTTAGTGGAGATTCAACAAGCAGACAATAATGTGTGAATACTACATGTACAAATTAGTGTAAAACCAAAGCTTAACCAAGTATGATCATAATCATAATTACGATGAATTCAAAGATTATGTACAGTCAGGTCAACACACTTTTAAACTATTGTCAGAAATCTGACTCAAATTGTAGGAAACAGGTGAATGCGATCTTATTAAATTATTAGGAAATCTGATCAAATATGGTACTTTCTTTTACTTCTTTATTTTTCCCTGTGTTTTTTTTATTCTCCAAAAAAGATACACTGCATTTGTGCTAAGTGTAAGGTTACACACACAAAATTGCAAGGGTGTCTCTCGCTGCTCCCCCAAGTCCAAGTATTGCTCCACTTTCCAAGAATCACTTATATTGACATGTAATTATATCAATTCAAACTTTGGGATTGTGGTTTAATAAGGTCATCAAAATCTTAAAGAAGGGGTCCTGCAAGCACATTATTGAGCATTATTTGTTAGAAAAATAAATATGGAGCCGAAATTGCGTAATTATATAGAACATCATACTAGTCACAAAAACGAATAAAAACTGCCATCAACATGCAATTTTTAAAATTCGCGGCGATCGAAAATCCCGGTGTCGATGACGTCATGGTTATCGGTGCTCAAATTTGCGCATGTGTATTGTATAAACTATGACCTCATCGACACCGGGATTTTTCGATCGCCGCGAATTTTAAAAATTGCATGATGAGAGATGGCGGTATTTATTCATTTTTGTCATAAGTGCGGTGTTTTGTTCAGTATAATTACAAAATGTGGGCTCGATATTTATTTTTCTAACATATAATGCACAATATTGTGCTGGTGGGACCCCTCCTTAATGCCAAATTTGTAAATGTTTGACTTTCTGACAGGTAAGCAATTATGTTGTGTATTTTGCCTCTTGTATACTCACCCCACGCTCTACCAACTGATCTACAATTGGTACCGAAGCGTTAGAAACGCATCTAAAGGGTTTAAAATCCCATATTTCTCCTGTTTCTCTAACGATAAGCATGATGGAGAAATAATATTAATTCTATCAAATTTAACATGAAATGTAGATGGGCATTGATTTGTTTTACATTTTCTGGAATTATCATATTCCAACAGCCTTGTGTATAAACCAGATCTGATTTGGTGCTCCTTGTCATAGGAGGGATCTGCCATGCAGAATTGTAATTGCAGTATATTATTTGACCTACATGTATATTTAAATTAAATGGGCCACTTTTATGTGTTTGAAAGCAAAATTAATCTTTTCAGATAATGTTACAGACAAAAGAGGGTAGTGGGGTTGTGAGGGTAGTACTTTTCAAAGGCAAAACTAGATGTTTTGAGTAAGCTTATGTTTATGATAAGCAATTAATTTAGTTCAAACTTTAAGAATTAGTTGAAAACTTGAGTGTGGCGCTTAATATAGATAATACAATACCCATATTTAGAACATGTCCCGTGCTATTGCACTCTTTTATTTCTTGATGCCAATTGACCCTAATTCCTTATGGCTTACAACAATTATTATGTATTTGCCCCATGGACATAGCCATACCATATCTAATAACAATTTTGATTGGTTACAAAGATGGCTAAAGCATCTATTAAGCCATTCAGAGTCACTGTGAGATTGGGGGTTGGATTGAATAGTGAAAGTCTTAAAAAATGTATAAGGTATGTCTTGATTGGTTTCTTATATGATTAAAGACCTTGACCAACCAATAGGAGTGGCTGTAAGAAAGCAGTGGAGGGTCAGCTACTGTACCCGGCTGCCTACCTATATCTTGAAGCGACATATAGACAGACACAATTGACAAGTGTTAATTGTATGTTTCGGAGGTTGATAATAAACAAGTGCAGTCATCATATAGGGTGAGACCTAAAAAGGAAATTACTACAGGATATAATTATGATACGGGTTCATTAATTCTGGAAGTATATAAAATGATATTAAAAAAGCATGGATAGTGAAAGGCATGTGAAAGAGTATGTATACAGTCATGTAGGCTCAGAAATATCTCAATTGCATTAAACCAAGTTTGTGATTAATTACCTGCTTTTTTAGTACCTATTTAGGGTATACATGGTACTAAAATGCTACTCAAGTTTAGCTACATTTTTTAGGAAGTTATTAATTAACTTGCTTTTATGGTGCCCACTATTTATATACCATATACATGTTCTATTGTATAATGTCCCGGATATTAATTCCAGATATCAATTATCTTAAACTGTGATATTGTATAGTTATTGTTATCCATTTGCATAAATTGGCAACACCACCAGTGTGTACATTGAAGAGTGTCAATTGGTCCAAATAGCTAATTAGCAATGGAAATACATTTGATTGGACCATATAATAAGTGTTCACACACCCATGGCAACCAATCAAATCACCTAGCATAAAAATGAATGCCTTTGATTGGACTAAGGTAACCAATAAATGTAAATCACTAAGCAACAGAAATGGATGCCTGTGATTGGACTAAGTTACCATGTTATATGATCACAATCCCTTAGAAATGGAGATTGATGGCTGTGATTGGATGATACAATCAATATTTTGTCATTATATATGGTTGACTTCCCTATTGTGGTTATGTCTCATCCCTGACACAGTATTGAGGTCAGTACTAGTTCTAGTTCTATAGTGACTAACTCCAGATGAAAAGATCAAGTATGATTAATTAATATTTTTTTAATTTTTGCTAATTATTTATATGCCAAGAGAAATATCCACCACAAATATATGCAAGTGGTTTTGCATATCATCATACCAACACAAAGTTGTTAAAGTAATTACGAAGGGAAAACAATTAATTGATGAATCACCCTATATGATCTAGGGGTAAAAGACAACATGCACATAGACCTATGTGTCACCAATGTGTGTGTATTATTCAGCGAGTTTGCTGGTCAGAACGCGCTGTCAGGCTTCACCCAAAATACACCTTGC
This sequence comes from Ophiura sarsii, assembly GCA_035610835.1. Taxonomy (NCBI): domain Eukaryota; kingdom Metazoa; phylum Echinodermata; class Ophiuroidea; order Amphilepidida; family Ophiuridae; genus Ophiura; species Ophiura sarsii. Next base: position 13,994,195 of record CM069443.1, read on the forward strand.
TGTCATACGGTTGTTACAAGACCGACGTCGGGACAGAGGTTCCTTACAAGGGATGGTGGCTTATAAGGTCACTATGTAAACACTTCATTTCAGTTCATTATAAATGGCTATGTCTGCTTCTTAATGTGGATTTAATACTTGGATATTAAAGGATTGTTAATATATTCCATCCATCCGCCTGCTTGATTGGAAATATATGCCTGGGAATATCATTGCTTTTGTCCGGAGGATTGTCGCAAGATAAACTGACTGTTTGTGTGAGAGCAGACGACGCAACATTTTGTGAATAAACATGGGAGAATATTTTGAGGAGCAGAGTGATGAGGACTATGTGGTGTTTCAGCGATTGTCGCTCAATTCTGTCGTGGAAATTGTCTGGATGAAGGAGATCGGCGATGTGGTGTTCATCGTCGATGATCTTGTGAACGTCCCTGGTCTTGCCAAGGTCATTGAGGTCAGTTGAGAGTCATAGAATTTAGGAAGAGAATACTTGCGGGGGCCATTTTGTTTGTTAACTATGGTGAAATATTCTTTGTTTAATACTCCATGTCACCTCAAATTGGGAGGTGATGCAGCACATATTTTCACCAGGTTTGCAGCATTTCTGCAACAAGACAGTCATTCTTTGTAATCTGCACATGCACAAACGTCATCATATATAAGTTACATGTGTTATAATATGATGCAATCATTAGGATGCGGTCTGTTGTCACCTCTAAACTTGAGGTAACACAAAGCTTTTATGTTCATTCTGGCTACGTTACTAGTACACACAGGCTTTTTGTATTAATTATTTTTGTGTGCTTTTATACAATCTTTCAACAAATTCTGCAACTGTGTCAAAGAATTTAGAAATTCAAATGGTGGCCATTACATAAAAAGATCAATTCTATATCACGGATCCCAGTCAATTCTTTGGTGTAATTGCATAATAAGTTGTACCATGAACTTGTAATAGTTAAGCTATGCATGGTCATGCCACTTCCAGGAATGGCATTTAAAATCCTGGAATGAATTGAAGATTAATTTAACATCATGTGATAATGTTCTCCGACGTAATGATTATATTGCCATATGTATAGTTTCCTGTATATCTTGCAATAGATTGCAGGAATGAACTTTTTTTGTGATAAAAGGGATAATGAGGTCACCCTGCAGTTCTAATGGTATCTGGGTCAGGTTGGATAAGATAGCATATCAGGACTAATAAATCCAGACAAATCTAGAGGAGGGACCTAAAGTGTTTCAAAATTCCTTATAATCGTTTCATCTTCTATTAACCCAACCTTCCTCATCACTACAAAACACTACACTACTAGGTGCTGGTAGTGCACGCTTTTCAAGTCTATCTCGTGGCGCAATCAGGCGGGCTATCATCGACAATTTAAAGATTTTCCAAGCTTACTCCTTGGCTCAATAAGATAGGACTACCACACACACACACATGAGACCCGGGTTCAATTCCCGGCACCCGGAACAGCCAGACTTCCCCCCACCTCTGATTTGACCTGTTTTTGTCCCCTGATAGTGTTAATGATTCCATTCTAGGCTGATTCAGCGTAGTCTTACACATAGGAATAACCTAATTTCCCAAGATTTAACGTTTTCCATATATCCTCATCCACAAAATCCTAGAATTGTGTAATGTCAACTATATTGTATACATTGAGGAAATGCTGCACACAATCTTCCATTGTTACTAGCTTTTTGGGCATATTACTCCTCATACATTTGGATGATAGGTTGCTAGACAGTACTACAGTAAAATAGTTTGGCTTATATTTCTTCTAAACCATTAATTATTTGTCTACTAGCCTTTAGATTTTATTTCATAGCCCTTGATTTGAGATTAGAAAAAATAGTTTACATACATTTGAAAACTGCCTGTCATTCATTGAAATAAAAAGTTTTAAATAATATTGTAGGTTTGTTTTCTGGGACTCATTTAGATAGGATATCCCCTTTCACCACAAATATAGCTGTACATCATCATTCCAAATCTAATTGCAGTCATGCGATAGTTATTATACCCACATATTTCAGAATAAACGGGAAAACCCTTCTGTATATAGTTAGATTACTTTCAGTTTCAAAGGCAGAATCAAAGTCAAACCCATTAACATTAGACGTTGTCTGGAAGTTGTTGGCAAACTGCGGTCGTTGTTAAAACAAGTGTAGTCGGCCGTGAGACTATATTACCTATTCAAATAACCTTAATACTGTATTGTGATTATTGACTTGATTGTTGGAAGATACTATTTCTTGTGTACATTGTGGAGCATTGGTTTCTACACTATGATGTCTCAATGTCCGATGTGTCTTTTAGCTCAACCAGTGATAGCATTAGCGGCAAAGTTACAGGTACAGGCACTGGGGTGGGGTAGTTTTGGTTGGAGGCTGACTTCAGTATTGAACAAATCAATACTTTAGGTCTATTGTTATCCATTTTTGTTTTGTCTCTATAACCAATAAGATGTAGTTGAGTTTATGACTCTGTTTACGGAGTTCTACAACTGCATTTCATAGACTAGCACACTCCCTTATTACTAAAATAAGTTCATACAAAACGCATATTTTATTTACTTTGTAATACTTGACTCAAAACTGTAGTTATTTAGAATAGCAGTATTTATTCCTACATTTGGAACATTTGATTGATTTTGTATTGTCAATAATTGTGTGCGCCAGTTTCCTTGCGTAGAGAAGAGCTATACATAACATACCTTCATGAAAGACAATGTTATGTCATTTTAAGGTATGCAGGAGGGTTATAAAAATAATGTTGTCAATAAATAATTATACTGTAGATGTAGATTTAATATAAGTTGTTGAATATAAAATGTTACACTGTACTCAAATTAAAATGTTCTGTTGCATATACCTGACAGTTTTGGGTATAATAATTTTATCTTTATTAAATTTATGGTTGTGTTGATTTTATCCGATAATTTGGGATGTGGTTAACTTTTGCTACTCAAGATTAGCTACTTTGACTAATTCAATCAGTGTTCGTTCCCTAATACTTGAATGCAGTACTGCAGATATCCTTATATGGCGTGAAGTGCGTGAAAAGTGTGATTTCCCTGCTTGCGACTATCTGTCATGTATGTACAAAGCGCAGGAACTTCCCCCAAATTGTTGCGTTGGATGACGACAGCATTTAGTGCCAGGGCTGTAAACGATAGTGTAATGTGTAGATTGCACCGGCATTGGAATATTTGGACTTCAGACTTCATATACTGTATTTTGACTATGTAACTATGTTAACTGCAGTGCATATAATCTGTCTTTTTGTGAAAAGACATATCGTGCCCTCCATTTTATCGCCTATTTAGCAGATATAATTACTTATCATGTCGTTCTATAACAGAGGTAGACGCTTTACTTGCAATGATATCTCCAGTCCACAAGTTGACACCATGATTACTTTATTTTCCTCTCTCAACCAGGCCAAACATGGAACGGTACCGGGCGCCATGCGACAAAGCCCATCACTGACAGCCATGGGGAAATCGGGCAAGAAACCGTCATCGTCGGAGAGCGATTTGGAGAATTACGCAGCTGAGAACATCAACAGACACAAGAAAGGACTCTTTAGGAAGAAGGTTCCATTAGCCAACATGCTGTCATGGACAAGGGTAAGTTTGTTAAGTTGGAAATGATCCAAAACTGGATCCATTCCAAATATTTGAAAATATGAAGATATTCAACATTGGATGTGATCAAGCCAAATCAGTCTGAGATATTCATTTTGAGATATAACCAGACAAAGGGTAGAAATTCATTTGTTTGAAAATCCCTTAATTTGCTCATATCTTTGGAATTAATTGTCCATTCTTAATAGGGTTTTCTGCAAAATGTTGCTTTGCAAATGGCCAATACAATCAAGTAGAAAATTAAAAAAGTGACACTTTTCGACTTCAGACTGATTTTTGCTTGATCACATATGTATATAGATGCTGCAATGAAGGTGTTCATCCTCATGCATTGGTCTTGCTCTAAACTAGTGGTGAGACAGAATTGCTCGCACGTATTGCTCGCACGTGCAATATTAGATATTCACAAACGCTACATACACCTAGCACATAAAGTCCCTGCTCAGGTGCTTTGAGGTTGACTAATTCAAAATATATAATCGGTACCAAAAATCTGAGATATACATTAAATGAGCAAATTTCTTCTCCGCAGTTTGATACCTCATTCAACAAAATCGAATGGATACTTTTAAAGTTATGTCGATTTCAATGACATCGCATACAACAGAAAAGTGGCACTAGGTATAGGAATCATTGATTTGTGTGTGATTTACTGTGTGCTATCTGAACGTGACAGATGAATGGGTCTTTAGTGATAACCGCAATGTGTGGGACAAAGGGTGTATCTGGCTGTGAAGAATACAAGTCTTAGCTGATAAGCTGTGAGTTTTTCAGTGCGTAAATCCATAGACGGGTAAAACATTGATTTTTACCGTCTATGGTAAATCACACACAAATCAATGATTTCCTATACCTAGTGCCACTTTTCTTTTGCATGCGATGTCATTGAAATCGACATAACTTTAAAAGTATCCATTCGATTTTGTTGAATGAGGTATCAAACTGCGGAGAAGAAATGTGCTCATTTAATGTATATCTCAGATTCTTGGTACCGATTATATATTTTGAATTAGTCAACCTCAAAGCACCTGAGCAGGGACTTTATGTGCTAGGTGTATATTCTTTATGTTTGGACTCTAGAAAACATGTGATGTCAAATGAAAATGAACAACTTGTATATAAACCACCAGTATCTGCCCAAAATGACATGAAAGGAAAAAACAGACAGCACCCAATGTAATTGGGATTGTGGTCATTCAAATTGTCATATGTTAAGCTTAATAGATTGCAGTCATCCAAATTGTCATTTTAGAAAAATTGGCAAAGTCATCGCATCATCTTTAACCTCCTATACGGGATGATGTTGTCATCATTGCATCTAAAACCTGTCAGCAGAATTTCCTCAAAAGGTTAAGATTAGAATCAGGCTTAGTATTAGTATTAGTATTTTTGTTAGTTATATCATTAACAGAGTCAGGCAACCTTTTCAGCTTGAGTTTTAACATATTTTTTGTGAGATCATCCAATATTTTTGTCTGACCTTGCAAGATGACAATAACCATGGAATCATTAGTTTACATAATAAAATGTTGCACAAGTTATTTCAAAATAATTATAAAATGTTAGAAGTTGTGATTCAATGGCAGTAAGTTTACACTCAATTCCCAACCCACTCGTAATCCACTGGCACTACATGTAGTAGGCTGAGAGATACAATTTGTAGGTCACCCAAAGTAAGGATGTACATTTAACATTTGATTTAATTTCAACCTATAATGTGACTGAGGTCCTATCCTGACATGCCTTTTTCTATTACCGTACTGGTCCGAGTATAGTCCCACTGGTTTTTAACTTGAACAAATATCGGAATTAGGGGGTGGGATTGTGATCGGACAAATGTGTATCCGGCGAAAAAAAGAGGAAAATAAGCTTACTTACTAAAATTTCCCCGTATTGCAATTTGCAAGCTGGAACCAAAGTTTGAGATTTTCTTGATGATGTAAAGTATTTTACATGGATTTATAACTTAAAATATAAAAAAATGCTAGTTTAATGGGGGTTTTTCTTGGAATTAAAACATAATTTTCGGTCTTTTTAGCACATGTTAGCCAATGGTAGCCGCCATCTTGGAAATATTAAAACATTTCATAATTCATGGTTTGATCATATTTTCATGCTTAAACCTGTCAATGATAAGTATGGCGGTCAATACTGTTAAAAGCCTTCATTTTTCTATTTTTCTATTGATTTTAAGAAATGTTTGCATTAAATTACACACAAAAATGTTAATTTCCGGTTTTCAAACAGGAACCTAGGAGGCTTTACCATGTTTACAAAAAATCAAAATGAAGGGCAAAACTTTCCCACGCTATTTGCCGATAGAATCGACGCAAACAGATTTTATATCAGTTCCAGAATGAATGCAAAGATGTATCTGATTATCCCACAAGTTAGGTTGATAGTTGCATCAACTAAATCAGCATTAAAGTATGATACTGGTACTCTGAATAGATTAAAATATGTATTGAAAAAGTCATAAATTCGCCATATTTTTTTTAGTTTTAGGGTGATGAATTTGGCATCCTGGAACTTGGAAGGTCGAAATTTAACATGGGATTTTAAACAGATTTTCCTTGAATTCCTGAATTTTCTTAAAAGTTCGGGGGTGGGATTATAATCGGGCATGGGACTATACTCGGACCAGTACGGTATATACAAATCTTATCATACCACCATGCTTGCCCTCTTGATCACTCTGTACTATGGGTTGATTATCTGTGGCTACTATTATATTGCTGACGTCTACACTGTACACTTACAGGAAAGCCAGTCTTTTCCTGCTTTAAAAGTCAACTTGAGTTTTTCTCGATGATTATAAAACTGAATTTCCCACTCTCATGCGACCCTGCTTCCAGGGCTTCCCCTCAGATTGTTAGATCCATTTCAAAAAGAAAACTTTTTACGAACTAGTTCATGCTTGCTTGGTTGCATTTATAATTTTTTGCCATGGGCAGTAAGTCAGGAACTTGAACTTGGAACCAATTCTCACAGGCATCCATTACAGTGCAGTTTTAATCACAGCACTATAAATTATTAAAGAACAACTCGTTGGAGACATTTTCAGGTCTTATATTGTATAACACACTGTGAAATATAAGACCTTTTGCTGCATTTGGTTGTATGAAGCCATTTCCCTTTGAGGGGTTTTGAGCAATTCGGGTAAAGTTGTTACAGCTTTACTCGAACCCATAACCTTTGTCTTGTAATTCTAGTACTTCTTACACTTTATGCACTGTTAATGCTCCTACAATAGGGCCACTGTGGCAATATTGCCATGCCAATATACACTGATGTAACTAGGCTGACGGTGTGTGACGATGTATGCTCTTGACTGTACGTCAGTACAGTCACATACAATTATGTTATAAATGATCCCATTCTTCATTCCACCTGAAGTGTGGCATGACATCAGTATGTATTTCAGAAATAGACGCATCATTTATGTGTCAGTGTGTACGCAAGTACATACACCAGCGCATTTGAATCACTCGCCTGATTATAACCTGGGCTCAATGGAATGCACATTTATATTCGTATTTGAGTTCAATGAAGTATGGTTATATTTATCACTGATTTAACATACTTCTTTACTTCTTCTATTTCAAAATTTGTGATAAAAGTAGTCCTAAACTATAAGCCTAGTTGGTTTTAATCAAGAAGAATGGATAAAAAACTAGACAAATACACCAAATTGTTACAATCTAGAGTACTTTTTGGCTCCTTTCTAGACTTAAGTCTGTTTGGCACCATTGATTAATTAACTATGTATCTGTATTTTCCCATGCTATACAGGAAGTTATCAAGAAACCAATGCTACAAACCAAGGACAAAGGAGTAAAAAGAGATGCGCTAGAAGTATTCAAATTAATACAATGCTATATGGGAGATAGACAAATCAAGGGTGTCACACCAGAAATGGTGGTGGTTGATCTGGTCACAAAAGGATGGGGCACTGTGCCAATCAGAGATGAACTCTACATACAAGTGTGCAGGCAGACGACAGATAACTATAATGAGTAAGTCGTATAAGGCTGACATTCTTGAATCATGGACCAACATACATGAGAGGGTCATAATCCCTGTTGGTAATGAAATTGACTTTCGGCAGCTCGAGAGTTACCCCTGCATCGCGCTGGTTCCTAATTTTGAATACGATTTATTCTGTCTAAATAAACAGTCTGGTTCAAAAGCGTCGGCAATAACTATTGTCCTTTCATCTTCAAGGTCCCGAAAGTGAGATTCGTTGGTAATTCAAAGGGAGATATCATATTGCCTTACTTGGTATTTGTTTATACATACATACATACAATAGGCTTTTATAGAGCGCCATTTCATAAAGATCACAGCGCTAAAGATGATAGAACAATACAAAATGCATGAAAAATATACACAAAATAGTAAAGAACATGAAAACAAAACAAAGGGACCTGACTGAAGCATGCGATGGAGCTACTTGGGGAAGAGGTGCGATTTCAGACCCTTCTTAAAGCTGGAAACCGTTCTGGCACACCGAATGGATTGGTCAAAATTATTACATCCTCTCATATCATCCAACAACAGAGTAGCCAACCATATTTGTATCAAAACACTAATCTTGCAATGCCTGATATGTTGCAATTTATCAATTTCTTTTACCCCCTCAAACATGGTAAATTGCTACATTATGGTCAAAATAATGACATATTTTATCCTACCGTAACAGCTTTCATATGTGTTCAGCCACAATAAGTGCTTATCAGTTTAATCTTATATTGCAGGATATGCAGGGTCAGTTACGTAAATACAATTTGAACTCAAATATTACTCTTGATTTTGTTACCTGTCATAATATCAGGCCTCTATATGTATTATTCTGTTATTCCGCACATAGAGTACAGTGTGCTATCTGTTACATAATCAAACCTGAACTTTAACAATAGTTTAATCAGTGAGAAATTGGTGAGAAATATTCAGTTTGTATCTCTTTGTGCGAAAAAGTAATCCAAGCGTATGAACACACGCGATTATAGCCACACACACACACATGCAGAACAGCATGATAACAATACAAAACCTTCTTCATTGTATCAAAGGCTGTTAAAATGTTTCCCAAAATAAGAGGAACACCAAATTTTAATAGATTCCTTACTTAGGAAATAACCCAAGTATTAAGAGGATAAATGCTAAACATATTGTAGCTGCAATTTACTTTTTATGTAAGAAAAATCTCATGTAAGCAGCAACAAGTCAAAAAAGTCACTTTTCAACTTAAATTAAATGGAGTATAGGATGTTATAAATACATATACCTATCACTTTGACACAATGACCAAACCAACAGCATATCCTGTGTAACCATCAGGGTTCCCAGCCACTCAGGGAAATCAGGGAAAATCAAAATAACTTTTTCCAGACAGGGAAAACTCAGGGAATTTGAAAAAAAGACAGAAACTCAGGGAAAACTCAGGGAATTTGATGGCTCAAGTGGGTTACACATTTCCAGGCAATGAATAGGTGTAAAGTCGAAAAATTTCGCGCGCTCTCACAAAGTCTTGTCGGTTCATTTTCATTTCTCGCCTTCCGATAAAGTGAAAATATTTTCTCAGGGAATAATATAAATTTATCAGGGAAAACTCAGGGAATTTTGGTCTTGTGAAATGCTGGGAATCCTGCCATTGGTGCGCTATTTTAAAATGTCATGTGTGAATTTTGCGTGGTAAGTTTCAGTTTGGATATTGCACAATTCTGCATGTGAAAGAAGTTCTATTTCCTTTAAATATCATGCCTTTTCAGTCACCTGATTCTCACGATTTTATCTTGGATTGAAATCTGTATGTTTGTTGACATTACACAATTGGAAACTAATAGTAAATCTATCATGAGATTATTTAACTACAACTTTGTCATGTTTCCTTCTCATGGTTTTCCCACAACATAAAATTATGTATCACAGTGAAACATGATGAAATGTAAAATAAAATTGTGACAATAAAAGATCAGTCATAATCAATTACATAATATTAATATTCTATTACTTTTCGTTATTTTTCAGTGAAAGTTTGGAAAGAGGCTGGGAGTTGATGGCAATCTTCCTGGTTTTCTTTCCTCCGTCCGTCCGTTTCCATTCTTATCTGGATGGCTATGTGTGTAGACACTTGACGGGAGAGTTTGATACCAGACAGGTATGTTAGCAAGATGGGAACCATGTGATACCAATATCATGCCCATGTGGTGTCCATGTGATATTCATGTGATGCCATGTGATAGAGTCATTGAAAGACAACTTTGCATGATTTGAGCGTTGTTTACGCGTCTGTTACATACGAGTGCGCTAGCTAAACACACTGGCTTGACAACTGTGCGTAAGTGATGAGATGCTTGATCGTTTCATTTCCGCCCACTTCTTAACATAGTACATGTGTGCGTAGATCTCCGGCAAACGATTCTAAAATAAAATATTACCCATGTGTTGTCCATGTGGTACAATTTCAAACTCCACATCATTAATTCTTTTGACCATGATATAGTTGAATGCCCTGTTGAAATCTTTTAATAGAATGAATGATTAAGACATGAATGTATCGTGGGTAATATAGATAATACCCAGTGAGTAATTTGTGGCATAAAGGCCTATAATACCTGTACTGATTTTATTTATGTGTATGTTTACATAGACATATACAGCTAAGAAACATTCACACACTTTGTATTTTCTGCACTACTGTAAATGTGAACTGGGTTGGAACTTAAGGTTTTTTAAACCAGTAAGTCAGGCAGGTAACGCACAACAAATATTTGCCCGACAGAAATTCCACCAGCCAGTGTAACTCAACACAGTGAGTTTGAAATATTTTACCCGCCAGTCGGCCGGGTACTTCTGCATCTTCACCCACCCGAAGCAAAAGTTACACGCTATGGGCAGGCGAGTGGATGCTATTTACAGGCCTGAATGTGAAATTAAATGCAGTCACAGAAACGTTTACCTTTATACTTGTGACCTACTCTCAACAACTTTTAAAAGAAATTATGTAGGCCATGTTTTGCGAATAGGAGGTATACAAAATGTTGTTGGTACATTCTGAATACATCAAAGTCAAAATTCCTAGCTTAAAATCAATACTGATATGAACACAATATAAGGAACATTCAATCACCTGTATTATGTAACAGTACAAAGACTATCAAGATTTCCTTAGAAGAAAAAACAGCTGATTGAATAAGTCATGTTGACAGTTAATAATTGATCCTGTAGTATACAAGTGCGATCCATTTCGTGACAGGATATTGAGGAAATCACCTGAGGTTGTTCAAAGACCAGATTTAATCATGTGGCTTCACATGACAGGAAAGATATGGCATAGTTTTTATGAGGTCGTAATGGCCAGGTCAGTCTTGACAGGGGTCAGGGGAGAGGGTGATGTATACTCCCTTTCATAATCCCTTGGACATAATTCGCGTTATTTCACGCGAGCGTATTTTGTTGTTTTCGAGGCGCGGCGTCAAAATGCTTGACAGGCGCGATAAACATGAACAAGGTCACGCGCCGGCGATCACGGCGTGTGACGATTTCACGATTGACCAATTAGAATGCGCGATTATTTTTTTAAAGGAATGGTACGCACTTCCGGGTTTACGCACATACGCACCTACGCATTACTACTCGCACCTACGCACATACGTACGCAACTCGCACGTACTCATGATTTGATGGAATTATGTCCAAGGGAATATGAAAGGGAGTATAGGAGGAGGGGTGAAGTGGAAGTAGGGGAAGGGACAGGGGGGATAATTCACCTGAGCTCTTACAACATTGTTGAGATTTAATCATGTAACTTCACATGACAAGGGAGATATGCCATGGTTTTATCATTGAGGTAGTTAGTAACAAGTCAGTCATTCCAGGGGTGGTGGACCTATAGGTTGGGGGGGGGGGGGTGATGTGGGGATGGGGTACAGGAGTGAATTCATCAGAGCTCTTTCAATGTCCAGATTTAATTGTGTGACTTCACATAACATAAAGGATATGTTATACTTTTATCAGTAAGGTGATTACTGGTCAGTCATGCCAGGGGTACAGGAATTGTGAGAGTGGTAATGTTGTAACAGGGGAGGGAGGGTCGGATGAACGTATTTGCATGAGATATGTCAATTTCCAGATATATCAATTTCTCATAAAGGAAACATTGCATAGTGTTACCATTTACGTCATAATGGGTCAATCTTGATGAGTGAGTGGGTGTTGTGGGATTAGGGGAGGTGGAAGAGAATGGAATTCCCCTGAAATAAAGTTGTTCAATTTGGTCACTTTTATGGTGGGTCATAACAGGTCAGTTGTGTCATGGGATAGGGTGAAGGTGGCTTGAGAATTGAATATATGTGTTGAACTCACGAGAAGCTCTGCCAATGTTCAATTTAACAATTACGATTCCATGTAGAGAACAGAGTAAATGATTGTTACCGTATTCTTAACAATTCAACCGTAGCTTAACAATACCACCTTGAGCTCCACTGAATGACCACCTTGAGCTCCACTGAATAAACTCATATTTACATATTATTTATTTGTCATTTTTGTTCTCAGGTCCCTGTTAAGGAATATGCAGATCATTGCTTTAAGAAACTAGAGAGGATATCCCAAACAGGGGCAAGAAAAGGAGTCAAGAAGATCAGTCTGGAAGAAATTAATCTAGCAAAGGTATGTTATTGAACTTATAGGGCATGTATCTAAGATGGGCTTATTGTCGGGATTTTGTCAGTATTTTCTATATTTGAGAGATGTTCAGGTGTTAAGCGAGTCTTTTGGAAGCTGAGATGTGTCAATTCATTCAACCCAGCTACCTGCCTAACCACTTAAACCCACATGCCTAATCTTTACATGTGTACAAATTTACCTGTATCTTGGACCCAATATGAAGACGTCAATATTTCAACAACAAAATTAGGTTTTTCCTTTTTTTTTTGGTAGGGCAAACAATAGCAAGTAAGGCAGCTTTCAATGTTTTTATGAAAAGTCAACAAAGCATGATCACTATTCATTGAAAAATATAAAAAAGAAGATGCTAGCCATCTGTATTTCAGCTTGGCCTAAGCATATTGAGGGTGCACTGCTTTGGACACCATAGACGACATCAATTGTCCTAAAGTTGGGTTTCTCATATAAAATATGCTTCATTCCCATTTTCCTCATAATCTTACACACTTTCGATGTTATCTCTTATGTAATAGAATTCAGTCTTCCATCCGTCCATGTTCGGTAATACTCTGGAGGACGTAATGGATCTACAAAAAGATCGCTTCCCAGACCGCAGACTGCCTTGGATAGTGGTGGTCCTAGCAGAAGAAGTATTCAGATTAGGCGGTGAGAAAACAGAAGGAATATTCAGGTGAGTGAGGATGAGGCAGGATTTTAGAAAAACAGTGATGGCTTTTAGTCTTTGTATGAATGAACTGTTTTCCAAACAAACAAAAACATTGCTCAGAAACACCTGCGTTAGTGTTGGTTTAAGAGTTTGAGATGATTCAAATGCTTGATTCATGTTGTCCTGGAGCAAACGTAGTGATTTAAGTTGACAAGAAAAAGTAGAACTATTTCCATAGAATTTAGAGACTATAATAAAAACTGTTTGAAAACCTAATTCTAACATTTTTGTGAATTTGCATATATCATAACTTTGAGGTTTTTAATTGAAAGTTGTGTAGTGAAATCTCATAATAGCAAGATAATGATATCTAGTTGGATCTTAAAATGAAAGTGTGACCAAGCGTCATTCCCTTATGTGACCTTTTAAAATTTGATACGGGCAAGGTTGCCTTATGGGGCCTATTAACTACATTTAAACGTACATGTCTTAAAAACCGCAGGATAATGACAATTTATTTGATCATCGTAATAAAATGTGTGGTTTTATGATTCATATTATGGTGTCAACGGTGATCGTCAAATGAATGTTAACCAACGGAAAAGAAAGCTTTCCGCAAATGGTGTCAGAAAGTTCTTATATTTGATAAATGTTGACTATTTAGGAAGGAAACAAATGAATGGGTAATTGATTTTATTTGACTATGTGTAAAATTGATTGATTGATTGATTGATTGATTGTTGACATTATGTTCAAAATTTATGGACTGAGGTTATTCAGTGTCACAGCGGCATGCTCTCTAGATGCCACACTTTTTATATATTAACATTCTTGTTTAAAGGTTCATACCCTGTGTAATCTCTTGGTGATTAGAGGCCCTTTCATACTACCATCATTGCACATGAAGCAATGTCAACTTTTATTTATGACGTTGGCTGATATGCAAAACAACATAAGTATGAATGGGCCTTAAGTCAACAACACCTTGCTAGGTTCTATATTTTCCTAATTTTTTGCTTTGTCATATGTGACCAGTCACGTCAAATGGGGGAGATTTTATCGGCTGTAATCTTTTTTAATATTGAGGAAGTAACGCATGAAAATACAAAAGAAATAAAAAAGAATTCCCACCTAATATTTTGAATGAAATCTGAATGGATTGACCAAATGTATCAAGCAAAATGCTATATTTAAAGCTTACAAAAAAACACTTTTGCATGAACATAAAATCTCAGTTTACATTTTGAACGACACAAGCCCCCTTTTATGTGACCGGTCACGTATATGCTGAATGATCTCACGTATTGTAAAAAGGTTGCCATTACATTACATTAAACTAGATGTTATAGAGTGTCAGGAGACTGAATCCCTACTTCACTGCAGGTGTATTATTTCAAGGGCTGGATGCAAATTCTCAAATTCTTTTTGGTTTTGGTGAAAAAAAATGTAGAACAATGCCTTTTAACAAGTAAAATGTCAAAGACCCTTTTGGCTATTATCAGCACCATTCACCCGGTCATAGGACTCACAATGGCATGAAGTGCCCAGTCTTTGGTGTCTTGTCAGGATAGTATAAATGGTTTAGATTTAGGTTTCAAGATGACACATAGTCCCTTGTTTAAAGATTTCAGACACCACAACCTACCTGCCTTATCATTGATTACCAGAAGTATGCTAAGGCACAACATTCACATGCCTTTTCTGATTACAAAGAAGATAATTATAATAAGCTATTCAATGTATTCCTAGCAACAATTGCTCAATCTCATCTAACAATTCACATTGTTTCATTTTCCGTCCCATTACAGAGTACCTGGAGATATAGATGAGGTCAATGCACTCAAAGTCAAATGTGACCAGTGGTCAATGCCCGAGTGTACGGATCCCAATGTTCCTGCATCATTACTCAAGTTATGGTACAGAGATCTGTATGAACCTCTAATCCCTATGGAGTTCTATGATCAGTGTATCAGATCTTGTAACGACAGGGATAAGGCGCTGGAAGTTATAGACTTACTACCTGATATCAACAGAATAGTTCTGTGTCATTTCATCAAATTTTTACAGGTAAGCTTATTATACTATCAAGGATGGGTAGCTTGGATGTAAGGTACCTACTCACTCAGAAAGTATGAATCCCAAATTATCTTAACCCTAACCTTCCTGGGCACTACAAATCACTACACTGCTAGCTAGTGGTAGCGTGTGCTACCAGGAAGATTATATAATGGGAGAGGAAATTTGAATTGCAAAACTGAAGCCTCCTATATATGGGCATGTGGGCGTGAGTACGCGCGATGTAACTCTTGGAATGAAGCGTTATCTTGACAATGCTATGATTGACAGCACGAATGTCCTTATGAGGGACATTGAGACGCGCGATGTACCTCTTGCATAATGAGGGCGCGCAATGTACCTCTTAGAAAGGCTTCAATTTCTGGCAATAGGAGTCTGGTGCTACCCTAATCTTGTGCTTGATGAGGTGTACTAGCAAATGGAATAGAAAACTTCAGTTTTTCCAGTTGATCCCATGGTGCAATTAGTTAGGTGCCAGACTTTCATACGGGCGGCCAAGGTTTGATCCGAGGCGCCTGATTTTCACCCCAAATCTGACATCTTTTTTTGATAAACAAATTAAGATCTTTCTTCAGTATATAAGGGCTACTGATTTTCTTACACAGTCTCCTATCACAAGTTCTTAACAAATCACCGCCATTGTATTTAAGTATTTCAATAATTTATGACTTCCTCTCCATTCCATATGGTCCCACTTTGATTCTGGATAATTTCAAAGTAAGTGTTTGAATTGGACACTATTCATGTCCTAGCCAGTGTGGTGTTGAGTGATACCTATTTAGGGGTTAGAATGTTACCATATGGCCCATGTTGAGAGATGTAATAGGAGACATGGGTTGCATAAGTGTATAACATTTCCAAATAAAGGTTTGTATTGGTTATAGTATATAATATCATGACTAATAATATGATGACTCATTGTTTCGGAACAAGGTATTAAAGAGACTTGATTAACGGAACTAAGGCTGTAGAAGACAGGCTATTATTATTAGGGGTCATTTGAAACAAAAATATACACCTTAATGTTGAGTCTATAGATATGCATTTGGTCTATAAACTTCTGTTTTGTAATAATTAATTATTACAGAAATATAAGAACATACCTTTGTTGTCTTTACATGCCTGTGTAAACGCCTTTGTGATGTTTTCAGTGGGAACTATTAAAAACAATACCTAAACTCACAGTAATTATCTATTATATTTTATAACCAATTTTCAATATGGTAAGGGTATGGAAATACACACATATTCGTATATCTAATGAATGGTTCTGTATGTTGAATAATCCTGGGTATACCAATAAGGGTTCTACTTTTGAAGTTGACTAAATTGTTATTTATTGTTTGTGTCATCTTTCCAGGTATTTGCAAAAGAGGAGAATGTTGCCTCAACTAAGATGGACATTAACAATCTTGCCATGGTGATGGCACCAAACTGTCTAAGATGTGCGTCAGAGAACCCTCAGATTATCTTTGAGAACACTAGAAAAGAAATGTCGTTTGTCAGAGCTCTCATACAACACTTAGATACATCTGAACTAGATAATGTCATTTAGAAGAATGTTAGATGACATCTGTTACGGGAAGGTTGGTCTACACATTGCATCTTTCACTGATGAATTGATATTTTAAAAGTGGACATCAATTCCTGGTTACATCAGAGTTGGACACCATTGATTAGAGGAAGGTTGCTCTGTTGGATGGCATCAGTTACAGGATGGCTGGTCTGCACAGTGAAACTGATAACTGATGAATAGATATTTGAACAGTGGGCATCATGGAGTGTTTGGTCAGATCAGATGGGCATTTATGGATGGGTTTGAAGCCCTGAGTTTGTATTCTCTACATTCGGGATTTGCCCGTGATAAAGCATAGACAGTGGTAATTGACTAGAATTAACAAGGAGAATTACCATACTTTCATTTCTTCGCAAAAGAAATTCAAGTGACTATTGCACCAATTGGAGGCAAGAAAAAGCGGCTGGATTGTACCGTTTGAAGTGCCCCCCTCCCACCATCAAACACTGCGTAATCATGGTAACTCTATGTTGACATACTTCAGTAATTGTATATTGTGTTGGACGTTATTCACGGACATGATATGATATGTAATGTTGTTAATGAAGACTGGTATATTCCGCATTATTTGATTAAACAGCAAGTGCAAATCTGTGAATAAGGCTGTTGCGGACTGTGGTGGATATGACACTATTTACTGACCAATGGAATCACAGGTTAAACACAGATATAAATGCTTGTATGTTTATAACACTGTTTTGCAATTCAAAAGGAATCAGCTATTTACACACCAAGCATATAGTACCTTATCATTATATGTAACCATATAGCTCTAAGGAATTCCACAGTCCAAAAATATCTCAAGGTGTTTTCATGGTATCCTATAGCCTGTCAGTCTTGTGACCTGTTCCACGATATAGTCATTCAAGATAACCTTGATTAAGATCAGTCACTACTGTTGTACCCCATGAATCACATTAACACTTACAGCGCCATTCTCTTGGCTAACATGGTGAACCATGTAGTGTTTTTAGGACTTGATCATGACATTACTTCAGTATATAGGCATTATACTCATTCAAGATTGTTAGTTTAATCAATATAGAGGTACTATTTGACTGATATTGAGTTGATTTGTTTGCATTTATAATCATCAATTTCTCCCTTGTAATGGCTGCAAATTTTTGCACTACAAACTGACGGCCGTCTTGGATTGGCGCTGTAAGTGTTAACTGTCTGCTACAAGTTTAATGATATCATTGATAACCACCTGTTGATGCTGAACATTTTGATTTAAGCTTATTATGTCCATTTAAGAAGTTAAAGGAGATTTCCTTGGTGTAGGTCATTAGTTATTCTTCACTCAAGGAGAAATATCAGGAGGTTTGTCTTTATTATTTCATAAAAGTGTACTTTAGGTCCTAGGTTTGTATCAAGTCTCTGACATAATTAAGTGCATCATATATTTATAATGAGACACGTTATTGTAACGTGTAATTGATGCATACCTAGGACCTGAAAGTACACTTTATGCCCTTCAGCCTGTAAGACAATAACAACATACATTGTCTGCAGTCTATTTGTCCATCATGAGACAGTGACATAACTGCATCATTAATTAATTGCAGGACATAACATGCGCGCCTACTCGAAGCACTGGTGTATACACTCATGCGTAGAAAGGCGGAAGACACATACGTGTGCGTAAATGTTGCGTCTGTATAGTTACATCACCGTCTCGTGATGGACAAAAATAGACCATAGATGCAATGCCCAATCTGCACAATCTTCATATTTAAGAAAATGACAGATGCATCTCTAAATATGGGCCCATGGTTCACATCTACAGCCTGTAGGTATTCTCCTTAAGATTTCTATTCTAAGACAGTCAGTTGTGTGTTGATCATGTCCTGTGTGTATAACATATGTGCCAACTCAAAATCCAAATATCGCCTGCAAATTCATTCCTCATAAGATATCTTATGAGTCACTGCTGTTAAAGTGGATATTTTTGTGCCATTGATTTCTGCAATTTGTATGAACCAATAACCATTGTTTGTGAATAAAGAGGCAAATAATTTTCCAAGTATACAGGTCTACAGGGTTAGAATGTTGGCGATAATCGGTTCTCGCAAAGATTCTTGTAAAGGAATTGCATGAAACACGAATGATTCTCGTAAAATGTGAAAGTTTACATAGAAGCAAATCAAATTATGCAAAAATCCATGAGAGAATCGAGACTTATCCGCAAACTATACGACAACACTGCCCTGGTCCGTAGAAAGGAACATGTAAGCAAAAATGTAACAACTTGCCAAATTGTTGAAATATTACATCATGCTTGCACTTAAATATCACTACTTTTACAGTGACTCAATCAGTCGTGTTTGATATATAAATAAAGAGGGAGAGACTAACCAAAGCATTATATTTTGCTGATCGACTGACCGTGTAAATGTTATCTTCTTAAATATAGATATTTATATATATATGCACTTTTATAATCATATTTGGAAATATAACTTTAAAATAAGTATATGCTGGTCTTGTTTGATATCTGAGTATAAGAGTATGTTAGTGTTGAAACCCAGTTGGGTGAATATCTTTGACACCAGTATATGTGATTTGTCATTTGCACCTTGGTTATAAGAGTATGTCAGTTATTTGTGATGGTACCCAGAACCCATTTGGGTTCACTTCTTTGACACAAATATATATGTGGAGAGTCATTTGCACCTTGGTTATGAGAGTATGTTACATTTGTGTTGGGACATAAGCACCGTGGTTATGAAACTATGTCAGTACCAAATACCCAGGGTCAAGTTTTTGACACCGGTACGAATGTGGTGAGACATTAGCACCTTGGTTATGAGAGTAGGTCAGATGATAGTAGCAGCATATTACGGGACCAGGCTTAGATTTTCACCCGTTATGTTGGATATAATCTAGAGTTTATTGAGATGTTGACATTGAGTTGCAATACATTTACAATAACAGGTTTTGCTTCAAATAAGCTGAATAAAGAAATCAAGAAGACTCCTAAACTCTTGATACAGTCAGGATTTACCTGAAGTGTAGCTATAGATAGCTTTGTGGTTTGGCAGACAACCGTATGACAATCATGAAGGGCATCACAGTATATAGTTGTATGGGGAGGCTTATACTGGGTCTTATATACAGGAACCATCAATTATTGCAAGGTCAGTATTGTAATGCTGACATGCTATACTCTGTCCCGTACAAAGTTAGAATAAAGGGTTGCCACTTGTCACCCTATCTGGCATGTTTGTATTATTCTGTAAAATATCAACAGTATACAATCTATTTGCCTGCTTTAATACAGTGAAGTCATTGCATATTTTGAGTAAACACAATGTAAGATCGTGACTTGAGATATAATACTTATGTTCACATACATCAAATGTAAAGGCAAACAATGCTCACACTAAAATGTGCAATGACATCATTGCCAGAAGAAAGACCAATGGACTATAAATATTGTATTGGATGTATAAACATGTCAAGCCTTGGGTAAAGTACTCCTTGGAAAATAGAAAAGAACAGCAGGCCTATATTATACAAGTCACATTCGCTTGCTGTTGACAAGACAGTTACACAAGTTACTGGTCTGTTTTTTATATTGATATTATGTCACATCTAGACGAATCATAGACAAAAGAGGAAGTGGTTTATGGGTATGGAATCTATTAAGAAGTACATTCATTAATGGTGCATTTGATGACTCCATTCAAAGGCACTTCCAAGGGGATACTGGCTAAGCTGTATTTGGCTAGATCTTTGACAAAAATCAGCAACTCCACTCTTACATATTCTCCTGTGCTTAATTTTCTGAACTTGCACTCAAAGAAGTTATCAATATCATTTACAGCCTGTATTTGAAACAGCTTCCTCCTTATCCGACAATTATGAACCAGCTTCAAAAAAGGCTGAAAATGCTCGTCTTGGAAGCAACTATTAATTAGTCCAATCAGTTCTTAATTGGGGAGAAATATGCAGTTATTATCTCTCTGCGCGCATAAGTAATTCAGACGAGCGTACGTGATTTTCGCCAAATGCACGCGTCACGCATTTGATGCACAGTACGCTTATTGCGATCATGTGCACCTGCACTTTTCTGTATTAATTTGCTGCTGTAAGGAGGCTTGCCAATTTTGAACTGATCAAACTATAGTCACCCGCTTCCTATCGCACAAAT
This sequence comes from Ophiura sarsii, assembly GCA_035610835.1. Lineage (NCBI taxonomy): Eukaryota > Metazoa > Echinodermata > Ophiuroidea > Amphilepidida > Ophiuridae > Ophiura > Ophiura sarsii. The sequence goes on from CM069443.1 coordinate 14,014,996, forward strand.
GAAAGATTGATGTAAACTGTTAGAAGTATGTGTATAATTAGCTTGGTATGGCAACCTAAACTGATTGCTGTTCACCCGTGTCTGGTGGTGATCTTTTGACTTTGTTTGTAGCTTAATAATTATCAGCATTGTTATGATGAATAGATCATAGGCATTATTATATTCCATTATTTATTTTCCATTTATTGATTAAAGTTTTTATGACATAATTTTGGCTGAAAGTAGCCTTTTGCTGTATATAGATTTTTTTACTTGTTATAATTATTGCCTTTGTTTGTAACTGATGCTATGGCACTTAATTCAATAAAGGTCTGCCTAGTGAATTATTCTTAGACATTCAATATCATCTTGATTTAGTATTTCTTCTATATTATTTGGCTAGCGATCAATACTGATCAATTAAGTGATCAATACTGATCAATAAAATGGAATTCAGGGTTCATAAGTCAGCCAATCTTTTTGTATCTGTTATTTTCTTCCATGCTTTTTTTTATCTTACCCCGTACATGTACCGTTACATACAACATTGTCCTGTGCACCAAACACCTAAGTGATTTGGCGTTTTGCAAGTAGCTGTAAAAAAATCAAATGGTTTCATCAATTTAAAATGTTTTTTGTTTGAAGTTAGTAATGTGAAATTGTTCTTACCAGATACTGATAGTAAAGCACTTCTGTTGACCTAGAAACCTATCTAAGGCATGGTTTAATATGGCAACAAAACACTGTTCAGAGAACATTGTAGGATTATATGACACCATGACCAGACAATATTGCAAATTTATCCTCAAAATTATTTGCTTCAACTTTTATGCTTAATATAGCAACCTATCATTCAGACAATCACACATTTCAACTGATAATTTACTTTATTAGTATTACCATGGCAGGTAACCTGCCATGGTAATACTGGCTCCCTAGAATAGTCAAATTGCATTTTATGAAAACAATACTAGAAAAGCTGTTGTTTTTATCAGCATGATTTGGTTAATGATAGTGTTATTACCTGAATGTACCATATACTGATTATATAATGATATGAAATGTTAATGACAAATATACAATCAAACACATCCAGTCCATAAAGTATACTTTTGTGACGGATCATAATTATAACTCATTTAATGAGGAATATTGGTGGCAACATTTTGCTATTAGCTATACTAACATTAAACTTCAATATTACACTATATTCATACTAATAAACATCTTGCCTATTTACATAAGTTACTGAACCAACCAAGTTGAAAGTGTATGTAAAATTCAACATAGAATATCCTGTATCCTGCACTCATATATCAGTGATCTACCAATGGATTTGGAATGGAGTGAATACGTTGAGCAAAGTCTCAAGCTTTGAGGTTGATAAGTTGTACAAGACGCAAGTAAAAGATCAGTTTGTACAGTGACCTTACTCAGAATGTTAGTGATCGCAGCTTTATATCAACTGCATGACTCTTAATTTTACTTTTACAACACATAAACCTGAGTGATTAAAATCCAAAATACTGGCACTAATGCAAAATATGCTATGAAAGTTTGAATTGTAATTCACATTAACATCACTGCACATATGAAGGTAAAAGAAGTGTTATTTACTGCGTAGGCCAATGCACCATTTTGCAAAGTAAACAACATATGTAGCCAATTTTCACCAATGCGCATCAGTAGTAGTCACTAGAGTCACATGTGTGATGATAAGTTGCGATCACTAAAATAGGCTCTGATGTCACTGCATAGTTCAACTAAAATGCAATATTGTGTGAACTCAACTTTCGTTGTCTCTAGGTTGAGCAAGGATATATTGAGTTTTTACACAACATAATATAAACAAAAAGGGAGGGTGCTATTAGCAACCATAATGTTATAGATTTTGACATGTACTATATTACTACCTACCTATGTTTACTAGTATTGTGAACTTTTGTAAGAAATATCTGTAGACTAGCTTATAAGACTGGTTTTTGAAGCACACACATACTGTAGGGTCTGACACTAACTGTAGATAGGGAGTCCGGCACTTTTTGCATTTTTTCACCAAAACCCAACAAGTTTGGTATCATTGGAAAGAGGATCAAAAAGAAATTCAACAGTGCTTGTTTCACCTCTGTAGCTTGTAGTATGGCGGAGTTATGTTAATTTAACCTTCGGCCGACACCCGTTTTCATTCTGTCAAAATCATGCCGTAAAAGGTTGAGGAAATAGGCGACTTATTATTAAAAAATTGGTTTAAATTTGAAATTGGAGATGCATTAGAAAGGCAATTTTAAGTTTACATACCGTGTTTTCTCTATTTAACGCCCCCCCCCCTCTAATAAACGCCCCCCCTACTATTTTTAGACAATTTTTGATGATTTTAGCCCTTTTTTGGCGGGAAAAAAAAAAAGTTTTTTTTTTTTTTTTAGCTTTAAATTTAAATAAAGGGAGGAAAAAGAAGAAAAGAAAGCAAAAATTATTGAAGAAAGAGGAGAAAAGAAAAGGAATAAAAGAAGAAAAAGAGAAAAGAATGAATAAAGGAAGAACAAAAGGAGAAAAAGAATGAATAAAGGAAGAAAAAAGGAGAAAAGAATGAATAAAGGAAGAAAAAAGGAAAAAATGAACATGAAAAGGAAGAAATTAGAAAGAGAATTAAAAAAAGAAAAAGGAAAGGAAAGGAATACACAAAAAATAAGATAAAGAAAGAAAAGGATGGAATAAAGTAAGGAAGAAAAGAAAAAGGTGAAAGAAACAGGAAAGAGAATGAAAAAAAGGGAACCTTGGCTTGGGATTAAATTTGAAATAATTAAGAAAAATAAAAACAAGTTTTGAAGGAAAAACAATAAACAAGGAAAGAAAATTATAATAAGCAACAAAAGACAAATGATAACATACTTGTAATAATGTGGAAAAATCATGGAAATGTTTGAATTCCATCTTAGTTTACACAAAAATGTTGATTCAAACTACTGTAGAAAGTCTAGAATGCTGACATTAACAAATTTCGATTTATACACCAACACGCCCAATTGGGCGAAATTTATTTATTATTTCTTTTGTCTGCATCACGCTTCGACGGTAAATACACGTAATGCTGCGCCACGAAAAAAAAATTGCCAATTTTGTCGCCCAATATTAGCGCACGGCGTAAACTTATAAACAAACATTACTAAGGTTGATATTTTAATTTTTCGTGATTATCGCAACCCCATTTTGGCAATATTTATGGAAGCACCATGGTCTAAAAAAAAGATTTGCGCTTCTTGGCGATATTTCCAAGTGAGAAAAAAAATAAACACAGACACTCAAAATTGCATAAGCTTTCATTTAATAAACTGTCAAAATACTGTTATGACCTGTAAATGCATCATTTTGAAGATTTTTCACGCGCAAAACTAACACTAAGTTGACGTTTTTCAAGGCCATCACAAATCAGCAAAAAAATGAACTTTTACTTACTCAAATTCAGTCAAGTTTGGTATCGATGAAAAGATACGAATTTTCTCTACAAAAACTGGTGTCATTACCCATAATTCCTTGCATATCATGTATAGCACGCCCCCTAATTTGAAGCAGACCATTCCGTAGCAGAAGACAAAATGGAGTCGCAATCGGCAGCATAAAAATACGCTCCTCAAATACGCCGACAAGAAACTTAAATTTTCAACACTTTAATGGTTTCTTTTGTGACTTTTCATATTCTTTTTGAAATATTTGATATTTTTTCTTCTGGAAAAGTGATTTCTCAACTTATTTTGACAAGGTAAATATAAAGAAATTGTGACTTTTTCAGAGGTACTTTTCCCATGAAAACAGATACGTTTTCGGAAATCGCCATTCTGCCGGACTCCCTACTGTAGATATGGCCGGTTTTGGATACACACATGAACTGCCACTGCCATACTATCAAGGTAGTAAAGAAGTCAATCACTCATAACAGACAACTTGAACTGAAAATGGAGATGGGGAAATTATAAATAAATGTTGCCTCTTCAAATTTATGTATGTGGAAATTAAGTGTTATTAGAGTTATGGATAAAAAAAACACCAACAAATTGCAAATTCAATTATTGCAGTAGACTAATTACTTTGCAGCCACAATACCATCTGATACTTCACTGTCATATTGATTATCATGGTGTAGGTATAATATGGATCATGTGTGTTGGTTGTCTTTTGGTAAAGCTTTTCATCTATAACTCCGATATTACTTGTCTCAAACAAGGTCCTAAATTGAAGAGACATTATTGAATATCTCTGTTCTTCTGTTGAAGCCGTTATTCCAAAATGATCTAGTGTGCCTCACTGTTAGTTACCAGTTTAGCATTGTACATCATGACATGGCCAGTAATGAGTTTAATTATATAGATGGGGTGACAGGTGACGTCTCACCGGGCAAAAGGTGGCTAGATGCCATTGTTCTGTGCCCTGCAGTTTGCGCGCGCATCCTGTTTTGTTTATGACCTGTGCTTTTAAAACTCGCGCTGCATAGTGGACAGTGTTGTGGTCATACGCTGTTCCCTCAAGCGTGTATCTTCAGTCCAGTCCCTCCACTGTTGTGTTTGTTGATAATCATTGGATGTAAACAACGGTCACCTCATATATAAAACAGATGACTGAGCTATTATTGTATTTGGTATATTGTTGAAAGGGATTTCTATGGATCTTTGGTGTAATTTCTAGATGCAAGAAACACTTATGTGTCCATATCAGATTTTTGCAGAATTACACAAACTAATAATCCAGGCTTTCTTGAGAATATTATACCATTAAATATTGTCATTGAGGATTTGTAAAGAATGACAAAAATGGTAGGGTATTTTAAAGAATAGCATATTATAACTATTGCATTACTAGCCAAGCTGATATCACTGTATTATAATTCAACTGATGTGTATTTAATAAACAGTCTGTGTATGTTGGGTATAGATTGGCTGGTATGGAACGGGAGGGGAGGGAAGGGTTTATATTGGGTATGGGTGGTTTTGCTACAGATATTATTTTGCTATGGCCAATATTATTGCTTATTGTTGTTCAACCTTGCTTATAATCCTTCAGATGAAAGTCATTGCCACTAGTAGTAGACCATGTTGATGTGGTTAAAGACTGCTATACAAATTTCAATTTTTATATGTTCAAAAGATTTGTACACAGTCTAATACCACATCAATACAACATGGTCAAGTGGAATTGGGATTAGTCTATCCAAAGTCCCCAATTGATGCCTTATTTTTCATCCTGTATGTCACAATTCACCTTACATTAATATTTGATGTGTTATGACAAAACCAAAACCAATCGAGCATGGTGTATTATAGGTGCTATATTTAAACGTCGTCTCATGAAATATTTTCTGTTCATTTATCACAATTTGCCTTCCTGAATTATCCGCATCAGATACCATTAGTGACCCTAGTATAAATTCACCTAGGAAGGTTAATGGTACATGTAGGATTACAATGGGATATTGGATACAATCCATTTAAGAGTCTTATTTTAAATTATTTATCTTTCAAAACTGAACACATTTTTGAACATCTAGTGTCAGACTTAGTTTGCAGATACTCAAATCTCAAAACCAAAACGTGTGAGTTGGTAGATCATTGTATGGACGTTTCTTCCAATTTGAGTTGATCTATTTTATACTTATGAGTGTGGGGGGGGGGGGGGGGACTTTACTAGGTTCGGTATTAGTTTGAGGTTTTTTATATGTAAGGTCTACTAAACCTGGTCTCAATAGTCCAGCTCATGTTTAGATCAAAATAAACCTGCAAGCAACGATCTCGGCGTACATCATTGTGCTTACTGCATCCCCAAAGGTATGATGTTTTCTGCAGGCAAGAGTAATATTAATACTGCCATATTTTATTTATAAGACATAGACTAAAACATAGCTCAAAGCATTGTAGACAATTAGGATTATAACCGACTGATAATGTCATGACATTTACACACATACATGCTGTCATGACATATCACATATAATATAACTCCCATGAAATGTCACATACATACATTATATTTTAGGTTTACTATTTATTATTTATGTACTATTTAACAAATTTTAACCAACGTAATGATGTGATTTAAAGGTTTTCTATCATGAAATGTGATTTAAAGTTTCTTAATTTGCCAATATGAAACACGGATTAACATTTTACCTAGTTGATTTATAATCTTAATAAAGGAGATATATGGAATTGATCATTTACACTTCTCTCTAGCACTTAAAATAGAACTATGTTGTTAAATATTGATCATTTACACCTCTCTAGCACTTAAAACAGAACATGTTGTTACAAAATGTCTCCCATCAGTATTTATTTTTGGGATTGTCCCTTATACTTCTTAGGGTTTTTTATGATTTTTAAATTATTTTTTATGTAGTCTGTAACGTGACTTTTATAGGCGACAGAAACTTAACACTGTTCTACGGGCCCATTCGACATTTTTCTCTCTAAATTGAGATTGTTATTTTTTCTCTCCTAATTTGAGATTATTATTTTTTACCATTTTTTGTTTTTTTGTGCAGTTTTTGGGAAATGTATGAACATCTTGAAAATTGTTGAAAATTCACCAAAAAGTTCACAATTTTATTTTGTGTGGGGAAAAAACTACAAAACTGACAGACGACCTACCTGAGAGGTCTGATCGCCCGTAGAACAGGGTTTTTTTCCTTCACCTAATTGGATGAATAATTATTAATTAAACAGACAAAATGGAACAGTATGTTATGTGCTCTGCATGACTTCTAATTCTATATGCCAAATAATTGAAGGAATACAGTTTCTCATTACCTTAAAAAATGATACGCCTGATTCAGAATGGAAAAGACAAATGTGAAACTCTTATAATCAAGTAGTGTATGCCTTTTATTAGTGAAATAGTCAAAATATACAATTGGATTTAATTTGGTTTCCCTTGCATATTGGTAGAAGTCCAAATTAAACTTGTCATACCATTTTACTATCCCACTCTCAGGCATTCAGTATTTGCATGTCCTATCATGTGGCATGAACCCATAAATGAATCATGAAGTGAGCTCAATGGCTGCACAGAATTGTTTCCCCTCTTTATTAACTTGGTGCAGTATAGCTAGCCCACTGAAATAGTCAACTTCTATATAGTATCCTACACCATTATCATATGCATTTGAAACAAATTTTACTACTTATTGTTTTATTGTTAAACTACTTGGGGTGGGGCTTGGGTCTGTTTTTGTTCTTACTATTTATAGCATTGTTGCATCGCATCTTGTAAATATAACCAAATTTGGGTTGAAAAAAGAACTCAAATATTTAACCCAGAATAATATTGTGACATTTCTGTTGTTTGTTTCTTGTTGCGTTTGTGAATTTTTAAAAATGTGTTTATAGCGTGAAAGTATGAGCGCTTGCGAGCGAGCGAATCAGTGAAGAGTAAAAAAATCATTGTAATTAATAATAAAAGAATCATGTTAATATAAAATTTTACAATCTGTTTCATGTTTGTGTAAGTTAGTAGCTGCAATTCTGCCCTTATCATATTCCAACTTGTATTCAGATTTTGTTTGACAAAAGTAAGAAATAATTCTGCACACATTTTTGATATTATGATTTGCCAACGAATCTGAGGAGTAATACTGCATATTTAACGCATTGTTAACATATTGAAAGCATGGTATTTATTCGCATATCATATTATGTAACATCTAACTATCACATAACATGTATTAATAATTAATTGTACATGTATCCAGAGTCATAAGTTCACCGTGGGTCAACTAAAGAGGGCAGTATTTATATTTGGGAGCCTGGCAGCTATGTTTGCTTGTAGATTGTTATGTGCTATTTGTGAAGGAGAGCAAGCTATTAAAAGGCTACAACTTTCCCATTTTTTTCATAAGATAAATGAGTCTCTGGTGTGATTTATTTTTGAGTTACTGTTTCAGTGTCAGATAATTGTGTGTTGGAAAGTAGAATATGGATACATTAAAAGAGTGGCAATATCATGTTTTCTGCTCCACCCAGTAACAGATAAATGATTGAGCTAAACAATAGAATAAACTTTGAAATGTGTAGAAGTTAAATTCTATTGTGGCGGGCAGCAGACACAACATTGGCAGATGATTCCCATTCTATGTGTACATAAGGGCGGGTCTACATAGTGTGAATATGCAGTAGATACATATTCTAAATAGGTCAAAAGAAATAAGTCCCCCCCGCCCCCCTGGGAAATGTGAATTTTTCTGGAAAACAGTTAGGCTCCTTACAAAATGTGCAAAAAAGTGTCACCCAACAGTTAATCTTCACTTGAATTGAAGTGATGCCATTTATTAAATTTGATGACCAATACAAAATGACACTTTCTTGCATAGGGATTGGACAAATTGATGAAATTTTAAACCCATGAAAAATTGAAACACATGGTTGTCACCTGTTTGAATAAAAATGTGAAAGAACTGTTCATGGTTGAATGAATAACATCAATTAAAGGTGTATATAATCCATTAGAGTATACTTCAGGTCCACAAATTTCATCAATTTGTCCAATCCCTATTCAAGAAAGTGTCATTTTTAATTGGTCATCAAATTTAATAAAAGGCAGCATTTTATGGTGAAGGTTGTTGGGTGAAAGTCTTTTGCACATTAAATGTGTAACATTTCAGTCTACATTTTACATTTGTAACAGGTTAAGGAGCCTAATTGTTTTCCAGACCCAGGGGGGGGGGACATTTCTTTTGACCTGTTTATAATTCAGGTAGCAGGACACAAGACTACCACACTAAGAATATCTAAGGACCCTACAACTTACCATAGTGCAGTTATGCTCCACGGCAAAGGAACGACAACCCTTGACATGCATACCAGGTTTATCCAAACTGTAATCCTCTTTTACAAATTAGCCCCGATTAGTCAAGTAATACTTCAGCACTCTCAGCCAATGAACGAGCTGGTCAACGACCTATGGGTTCACCTGTCCATCTATTGTTTGAGCGAATACTCCTCTCGGCAATTAAGTAACAGGTCTGGAATAGTCGATTTCAGAGACGAAATAGGGGTGTTTGTTAAGAAATAGACCCGATATATTATAGTAGCAAGCATGGACTTATTATAAATAGAATAAGTCCATGGTTGAATTAATATCAACGCTTGATAGGATGAAAACATAATTGAAATGTATGATTGTTTAGAAGAAGTATTGTCTAAATTATCTGCAATTTAAATAAATAATTCTTATATATTATTCCAAATTCTGGTACTTGTTTTATGAATATTATACTTAGTCTTTTTGTCATGATTTGCCTCCATGTTTAGGGCCTACTATGGATTTTATACCCATATACTGTAAAACTACTTAATTTGGCTATTCGCGAGACGGTCCAATTCACCTAAGTATTTGCTCCCAATTATATTATTTTATATTTCTATTTATCAATGGCAATTTAGCATACAGAAAGATTATACAAATTTGTAAAATTGAATCGCCCCAAATATATTAATGCTAAATTCACTAAATTTAGTTGCCAGGAAATTAAAGTGTTTTACTTTACAGATATTCCTCCCAACTGGTCACAATAAGCGCCACCATGTTTTCCAAACAACCTTGCCCCATGGGTTTATTGAAGCTATCATCCCTCACCAAAAATGGTAGGGCCAATCGATATGGTCGATATCTCTAACTCTCATGGTCCGCTGATCGCTAGATATTGGTTGGTTAACTTGCGATAACTAGGGGAAAATATGAGGTTGTTGAAGAGTCTATGGTACTGCTTTCGCAAGGTCGTAGAATAATAAACAATGGCTTAAAATGATAAGTGGACCGCCCTCTTTATCGTATCGATCGTTCAAAAATGTTACGTCAAGGGGTTTTTATACAGCGACGAAAATAGTGAGGGCGACTTTGTGAGAAAGATGACAGGTTTTGCCGTTGACTTTAAAGGGACAAATTTTGACACGGCAATAAAGAGACTCCAAAAGACGAGATATAGTCCTAATAAAAATGGTGATGGTCCTAAGTTCTCGTTAACCTATACCCATGTAAATTAAGTATGTTATATTTAAAAACATAAACTTGTATTAACTGCTCGTTCAAAACGAATCGGCCGGTTAGTCTCAAGATATAACTGAAAACAATCTGTCCCTATTCAAATTGCACGTAAACTTTGTGCGTGCAGCGGGTCAATAATGCTTCAATTACAAGCGCATTGTACTGTGTTCAATGGGAAAACGGACAATAACTGCAAGATGCTACTTATAGTCACTGTCATAATGCTATGGACAAAATTCAAGCTATTTTATGCAAGCTTGATTTGTTGTTGCATAATATGCGCAAACATCTATTCATGCATGTGCGTGATGGTCTCACGATTGAACACAATAATTTTGTGAATATTTTTGGTATGCACTTCAGGGTTTACGCATATACACACGCATTGGTGAAATTGTGTCCAAAGCATTGTAACCCCGACTATCATTAGGCAAAAAAAAAGTGTTGGATTGCCTTTCACCTCAATTTTGTTGGGGGTCGGTGGGTCGATATTGTTTTTTGGTGGTTTTCATAGATTTCTAAGAATGACTAAATCACACTGGAATACACTGAGGTTTATAATCTAACTAACTTTTAATATTAAAAAGACAAAAGTCTGGTGGCATGGATAAATATATCAGAGTGGGTCACATAGGGGTCAATTGAAGTAATTTAGGTGCTTATATGTCATTTCTAAAAATGAAAATAAAATAAAAAATTGTTTTTTTGTTTTGTGGGAGTTTTTTTAGATTTCAAAGAATGACCAAATTACACTGGAATACACTGAGGTTGATAATCTAACTAAATGTTGATATTTAAAAGACAAAGTTTGGCGGCATGGATAACTATTTCAGAGTGGGGTCACATAGGGGTAATTTGAGGTCATTTTAGTGACAAATTTGTAATTTTTTGTTGTTGAAAAAATTAAATTAAAAAAGTGTCCCTGATTTTAAGGTCGATAGGGAAAGGGCAATCCAACAGCTTTTTTATAGTTCTTATCTGTCATATGCTCAGAATAACCAAGTTTGGGTCCCCTAAAGTTGGTGGGAACACCTAAAGTTAGGGTAATATCAATGCTTATTGTGAATGTTTGGATCATATATGTGACCCGTCACATCAAAATGGACATGTTGGTGCCCAGAGGCAAATCTGAGTTGTTGGTATGACTTGAAAGAGCACATTTTAAGCTTTGAAATGATACCATGTTGAAGGTAATGGGACTTTGTAATCACAAGATATGATATGAAGAAGCAAAATTTCTTCTGTTTCCTTTATATTTCACCAAATATATTGGCCTCTATCTCAAAACTGTGTTTGCCGACAACATGTCCTTTTTGACGCGACTAGCCACATATGGCCTCTACTCACGCAACATGCGGTACAGTGGAATGAGTATTGCACTCATAATTAGAAAGTTGTGGGTTCGAGTCCCATTGGGGCTAAAGTGTTGTGTCCTTCGACTAGAAACTGCACAGGTGTTAAGATGGGTAGCTACACTGAGCCAAAAAAGAAACTTATACAATTTTAACAGATCACCAAATAAAAATTCTGTGCATGAAAATGTACCAAATTTGGATACAATATTACTGCAATGTATTGCTTCAAATGGCAGTCAATAACCAATTGTTTGCTTCAATGACACAAGAGAGAAATGTGCACTGACCCTATGGTGATCTGTTAAAATTGTATAAGTTTCTTTTTTGGCTCAGTGTATTTGGGGATGATCACAACTCAAGTTTCTGATAGTAATGCACACAATTATCAGTATCTGTAAAATATGCAGCGCAACCTATTTGAAGCAAACTGATTCTGATGTATCCTATAGTGACAACAGTTTAAATGTTAGCGCTTTGAACATAATTGGAAAAATGTTACATTAAAAAAAAACATGTTACATTATTTAATCAAAAAGAATATCAGCCCTATAATAGCACAACAAATGCTCCATGCTACACTTATGACTACAACTCCATATCTGAAGTGACACAAAGTGTAGTCTATTTTACATACAACTCTATGGACATTTTTGCCTTTAAATTGAGGGAGAATACCATACCATTCTTTGTATGGTCTAAGCAACTGTTAATTGGGTAGAAGATAGCCAAAGTTGGTTAAAACTGAACACACATGATGATGTTAATGAATGACACCTCAAAGCTATCATAATTATGCATTTAATTGTTTTAATTTATTTGATAATAACATCTTTATGCTAGAAGAAGGCAATATGATACATTAGGAGTAATCAAATGTACAACACATAATCAGACACAAATGCTTAAATTTAATACAAAATAATAGATAATTTCAGTTTCATCATTACTTTGTTAAATGTCTGCCCTCAAGTTTCAAACAAATATTATATCAAGGGCATGTGGCCATAGAGGGCACTGTAACATTCTATAAACCGTCTACCGTTCACAAAATTAGACATAATACAAGTAAATGCTGAATCTGAGCAGTTCTTTGACACATTAACACTTCACAACAGCAGTGACTTATGTTCCCTGTTAAGCTCAAAGGGCACTCAATTAGTCAAACAAGTTGACAAAGTGACTGGTTAATTTGGTGGAAAAGTAAATAAAAATACTGAAATATGTGGCCTTATAATTACTCTCCGACCCAGTTTCCCTACAGAATACCTAAATTGGCCATAGTTCTCCCTATGTGGACGGTACTAAATCAAATATTATCATAATAGGTATCTTATGCAGATAATAGTTTCTATAAAACTGATCTTCATAATAAGCCTTTTCACACTGACTAATGAACCATACCGTATATTCTCTAATAACTGCCAACCCCCCCCCCCCCTAAAAAAAAGCCCCCGCTAGTTTTTTGTGATGCAAATAACCCTCAAATAAACGCCTCCATTCAAAATTGGTAGAACTAAGGTACGTAAAGGTCACCTTTCTTGTCCTAAAATATAACAAAATTTGCCCTGCAATTGGTCAAAATATGTTAAATGTATGTATTTTTAGTTGAAAATTGACCCCCAATAAACGCCCACTTTTCAAAAATGTAACGCCCCTGGGGTCGTTTATTAGAGAATATACGGTATTTGGATATAAATTGTCCTTTTGTAGGCATAATAATAGATCTATAAAGATGGGTAATACAAATCACATCTGTGTGAAATAATGGCCCATGATTGAACACATTTTTATACGTAAACCTCTCAAAATAAAAGTTACAGAATTATTTAATCGCCTATATTTCGTTATATTTTCATAACATTTTCATACATCAATAGAAAGCTGATGAGCTCCCCACATTCTCAAGGAAGTGACTGAGCACTGTAACAAGCGATTACTACAATTTAATATGGTATAATTGGAAAGATGAACACATCGGTTTTCCATTGCCATGTAAAACAATACTCAAGAGTATATCACAAAATATTTGAAAAATTAGCGCTTGAAAACAATTCCAAACTTTTTTGAGGAATCTATATTAAAGGTGGATGTTCTGATCACATTAACTTTTTTGCATGTACAAATTTTGATATCAGAAGAATCCCCATATTATTCTCATTATTTCTGTAAAATGTTTTGCGCAAGATATGTTCCATTTAGAGGATATAGGCCAAAATGCAGTGACTAATTACTGCCAAAATTTGTTATCTACCGGCCAGTTTGTGTCCTACTCAATGGGCATGTTATGTCACCTCGTTCTTCTAAAATAAATAAGAACCATTGGAGTTAGGCAACTCAAACTTTAGAATACAACTATTTTAAGGATGACCCTTCATTTCAAATAGAAAAAATTAAGTTGAAAATCAGGCCAGCAATCGGAACACCTACCTTTAAATTACTAAATTATATTTTATCTTAGTTTTGGAATGAAATATGGATCATGTTGGCAATTTGGTGTGAAAAGCCTCAATATATTTTATCATTGACGTCTAATTTAGATATGGCATAATAATACTATAATAGGTAATGTAGGAGTAACAACAAATATACAAGTAATCTGAAGCTTATAGATAGAAATACAAAATGTTCAATACTTTCATATTATATAAAAAGTGTGGTCATTTATTTTGATCAAATATGGTTTCTTTAATAACCCTATTTAAACCATAGTGAGTTATGCAAAGTACTATATATACCATAGTGAGTTACACAAAGTACTATATATACCATGGTTACACAAAGTACTGAATTTCAAGACTGAGTATGTTTTGATTCATTCACCTTCATGTGATAACATTTTATCAGAACATTTTACCATCTTCTTCAACCCTACCCCTCCCTCTGCTCCGCTCAATACAGAAGAATGTTAACACTTTCCACACAGCTATTAGTTTTACCATACCAACAGATTTTTGAGAAAACTTTCCAAACTTTCCAAGTCTTATCTGAAGATTTACTGAACCAATACTAGGCATGTTTTTACTTATGTTAATGCATTCCTCATGGTGATTCCAAATATGGTGATGAAATTCAATAATTTTGAAATTTTTGAAACATTTTGTGAACTTTTGTCTTCTGCAGATAAATGCGCGTGGAAAGTGTTACATAAAACTCTCATAAGTATCTGATGTTTTAATAGTATTCATTTGTACATTTGTATATTTGGTTATCTATAATACATTTGTGTGTCTTCAATCAATGATTTATATGGTTAAAGGTATAGCACTTCTAGAAGAAGGTAATATAATACATAGGAGTAATCAAATATACATCAATTATTTGAAATACAAAATATTCAATAATTTCATATAATACAACAAGTCTTATCCTTGAATTTGTTCAGATATGGCTTGTAACAACCCTAATGACCACTGCCAGTGATTTCCCTTATTAAGCATTCATGCTGTAATAAATGCCCGCTCTCAAGTTTTACAAGAAACTGTAAAATTCTACAGAGAATATGGTGATAGAGGGCACTACAACATTTTCTGAATAGTTCTGAGATGGCAGCTAGAATTTCTCAATAGGCAATTCAATGGGAGGCAAACACAAGGCAGGTAATAGCTTACAATACTTATTATTAAAATTACAAGTTTCTTTCTTTGTTCTTTCGTCTGGCAACAGACCTATAGTTTTTCTCTCTAAATTGGCCTCTATTTTTAAAATGTGTTAGCCAACAACAAGGATTTCCTTTATTCAATGCAACTGGTCACATAATGCTACTAGTTCACCATGCAAAACATGTGAGTGATCACATTGTTATCATAAAAGCACAGAGGTGTATATGACGAATCATTTCATTAGGTACATCTAGTCAGCCAGACGCTTATTCTGAGAAAGAAAGCAAAATACCTTGTAAAGAACATAAAGAAATACAAATATTTTAACAGATATTCCCTTTCATTTTCAAAACATAGGTATCATTGAAAACCATGTTTAACATTCTGTTAATATGTTTCGATTTTGTCAAAATCACATTTTTTGTCCTCGTAAAATAGACAAGATGGACTTTTTGATGTGATACATCACATTATGGCCATCTACAATCTAATACAGTGTTGAATAAACATCGGGAAAATCAATGAGCTATCCTGTTCTCAAATTGACCATTCTACTGTATAAAAAATCATTCAAGTCACCCATTCAATTCTAATATCATGAATACTACATGTTATTCTTAATCATAAAAATGTCATGAATTGCAGGATGTACAATTGACATTTGAACCAATCTTGTCTCATGTTACAATCAGCTGAGAGGTAGTCTGCAATACAGTGGCTTTTTGTGCAAATTGCATACTAACAATAGTTTGCATCCTGTTAAATTTTAACAAATTTGCAATGTGTGATTTTATGTTCCTGTATGTATAAAGATGATGATGAATATTACTATTCTACAAGTGGAAGAACCGTATTAAGTACAGTTCATTTGGGGGGGGGGGGGGTTGTGTTTTTTTTTCAAAATGTCCAGAATATATCAAAAAGAATTGAAATGTTTTCAAATTTAAAAAAAAAAGAAGTAATTCATACAAAAATCAAAGTTTTCTCCCATAACAAAATATTTCACAACTTTTCAAAACAAAAAAGCTTAAATTCACAAATTATGAGTTAGTCAGGCCCATAGGAAAAGCCTATATCATAATCTGAACTCTTTTTTAAAATTTGTTTTTGATTAATTCTTTATTCAATGATACATAATAGTTACGCAATAACATCAATATTTGCAAAAGGTAAGAACTATTAAAGGTATTCACACGTTTATATTTTCACTCATCTGTTATGTAGCATGAGCATTGTCACTTTTGTAGTAGCACACATACTCAGATTCAAAATGCTATGGAAAAAGCAATTTTATTTTTATTGAAAGTAACATTATACAAGGCCAAATTAAAATAAGATGTTGTTTCAAAGTGTTTTACCACCATTTAAATATTCTTATTACCTTTTTGTTTACATTTTTATGAGAATTTGCTTAGTAAATAAATCATTTTAACCTACATTCAAGTCACTATGGTACCATTGCAGTGATCTCAAAATACCCCCATAATACAACTTATTTTCAACGCTTGATTACAAGCAATAAAAAGAACTAACATTTTAACCCCTTGTTGAGACAAACAACGCATTTGATCTATTTGGCCTTAAAATCTATCCATTAGTAAAAACATTTGCTGATTTATTTTACTACTTCCCTTACACAAGAGACGACATAAATGTTGCATTAACAATTTCCGGCATTTATATAATAACCATGGTAACGGTTAAATTATCTCACAATACTCCCACAATGCAACCTGTGCATCTGTTCAATCGTCGTTTAATACTACAGTGATTTGATATTTTAAATACATGTCTATTTATATCAATTGCCATAGCAAGGCTGTAATATAACTGTACTCTCTTACTTAAAGGTACATTCAGAGATTTCAAAATCAATATCTCATAAATTCTTTATCCAGCAAAGAATTGTGATGAAACAACTCTTACATGGCCTTTTGATATTCTTTGTATATTTCATACAAATGCAAGCACTAACATCAAAATAACAAAAATTTAGAAATCTCAGATTTGATCAGAATTGATCAAAATTTATGGGCACAGTCTCATCAAATATTTGAATGTCCCTGCCACAATGATTGGCAGACTAGTATAGCTAATGTACACAGTTTAAAAATTGCCATGTTAATCTTTCTTAAAAACATGAATAAAATTGATAGAATACAAACAACACGGTATAAACTTTTACACATTAAATAACACCTACTCATACATTTAAGTTACAATACATGTTTATACATTTAGTTTGGCAATTTTGTAAAAACAATAGCAAATATGTTGCTAAAGCTGATGATATAAAAACTTTCATATGCAACCGAAACAGGTTATACTAACAGACTCTTTTACCTACCGGAGTGTAATTACAAACATGATGACACATAATCTGTGCAAAAACTTCTCAGATTATTTATTTTGGCTGTCTCATTAGCTTTCAAAAGAATTTTAGTTGGTTAAAATTGGTTAAGGAAAACATTTTTTATGCCCATTTAGATAAAAGTGTTCATTTTCAAAACCGAACAAGATTTGTGATATTTCTCTAACATACTCTTTGAATTTCACGATTGAATAATGGTGCAAACTCTAATCCGATCATCACACACGCCCAATTGTATCTTTGCTCTGCTGAATTCAACAAAATAATGACATTGTTTTGTCATTATTTTGCATGACAATAATATCTGAGCATGTTTGATTTGTCTTATTAATAACCTATTGTGTCACACATATATCCACTCAATACTCAATATTCTGTTCGGTAAACACCACATCCGAAGATGCGAAGGGTCATAACTGCATGGAAAATGGTACCATGAAATGTTGTGATTTTGTTGCTGATTAAATATCAATATAAAAAACACCTATTAATTGATATCATATGTGCAACTGATTAAGAGGAATTTCCACTGCATAAAACATCTTATGAATGGCTAATTAGGATAGGTGCCCTGTAGAGTTAGTCGGTTTAGGACTCATTGAATCCTCTTATACTTAATTTTTGTCAATTCTACCATTCTAAACCATCAGAGCTTTACTGAATTGATCATTACCACATAAAATCACTATATACAGTGTCTGAACAAGTCATATGGCCATGTTGCTGTCATCTTTGTGAGCAATCATGGCCAAGGTGTACTTCACTGTATTTGACATATTCATCAAGTGGAATTGAGTGCTGAAAACACACTTGAAATTGCAATACTTGGTTTTCATAATAAAAGGCAGTATGGCCATTGATATTCTTTGTGAAATGAATAGCACTATTTTATTAAAGCCAACCATTTATTGGGTCTCCCATTTATTTTCAAACCTTAATTTTGAGATGATAATTCCAAATGCAACTGTGAAATATATTTGCATTTACATGAGAAAAACATTTTAAGGGTATGGTTTGTAAATAACCCATAACCATGCATTTACAACTGATATTTAGATAACTATAGGCTAAAACTTTGCTTTGCTACTTGGAGGATATTTGTTTTTATAATGCCACTGCCCATTGGGTTCACTTTTTGCATTATAAAAAAAAGATCTGTTACTATGCATTCACACCTCAGCAGACAATTACTGTAAACAGAGATATTTTTGCGTACCATTGATTTTTGTGCTTTTAGCAAGTTGGGTTTTTTTTGCAAAAATAAAACACATATATTTCTTTAGTGTATGAATCGAAAATTTAAATACAAGAAAAATTGTTCAAAATTGGTATAGCATGAAAAATTAATCATGCAAACATTCCCGTTTTTACATTACTTGATTATCGGACTTCATATTGATGCAATCTAAAGCAGACTGTCACTCAACCCAAGTCGTATAATTAAGTTTGCTTTTCATACAGTGACAAGACTTCAAAATGTGTTATGTCTCCAGGTAATTGCTTTTGTGTGATATTTATATTTCCAACAATTGTTTGTTTACTGTAGTAGTGGGCAAAAAGCCAAATGTTGTTGTAATATTTTTATTTCTAATATGCAAAATTTCCCAAATTAAAAAAAATAACTATTTATTAGTACTTGAGGTCATGTTCACTCTTAGGCAATCCATGTTCTATACAAGATGAAGAATTTGCAATTTCCAGATTTGTATTTTATTTTTGAAAACATTCTTTTCAAAAACAACCCTGCTGGACCAACTGCTCATGTGGCCGTGAGATTTAACATTGATGAGGAGGAGATAAGAGGGATCACTTCACATTCACGAAAAACAAAAAACGCTTGCACCAATTTACCAGGGACTTGGAGGGCTGTGGGGATATATGAATCGTCACACAAAATCAGCCCACAAAATCCACCCGTGGGTATACAGTTTGTTTACTCCTACTAAAAGCCATTCATTTCTGTAAACCTTTCACAAATATCATGTGATCCCTTTAAAAGAAGGTTAAACAAATGTCATTAGATTGTTTGATATCTGACTACAGATACTCTTGAGGGATACTTATCCGTCTGATCTTAATATTTAATATGTTTACTGACAATGTGCCCTGGCACGACAAAATGAGCGTAAAGTCGCTGGGGCTGATTTTGAGTTATGGCCTGAAATAGTCAATTTGACAAGAGGAGGTCGAAAATATGATATTTTCATTTTCGGAAAGATAAACTGTTTATGTATCACATTCCCAAAATATTTTGGGTCTGAATATGCTTTTTAAGTAATTTTAGAGAGGGCATTTTATTCTTACATCTCAAGAAATGAATGCAAAGAGAGGAAAAATGTCTCGAAATGTCTCGTTATTACCTTGTTTACATCATCATTTCCACAGGTTTAAAATAGTATCCCCTATGGCAAATTTGGTATGGTATTAAAGGTCAGGGCTTCCCGGAGCTATTAATAGTAGTTTGAACCCTGTAAATTCCCAAATGAACTAATGACAGGCCGTTTAATAAGAGGTCTTTGGCATAAACAATCTTTTGATTAAGTTTTGACAGATATTTTGGAGAGCCAAGTGACGATAAGCTTCACTGACTTTGAAGGCCTTTTTCTCCAATTCAATAATTCAGCGGTGATTAACTTCAATTTATCATAATTTCACTTTGGAAAGGCCTGTTATAACAACTTTGGTGATTTTTTAATCCTGAGGACATCTACTTTCTGAAAATGTGAAGAAGAAGAAAAGAAAAAAAATCATTTTTTATTTTTGCTACTTTACTCTCATTTTGTGGTGCCAGGTCACATATGGTATATTTATTTTGAAGCAAGACTTCTTCAGAGGTCTAGGTGGTCCTGAAGCTCTAAACCCTGTTCTATCATGTCTACGGGGAGATTGGCTGCCATGTTTATAAATTATGTAAAGATCTGGAAAAAGTGACCTATATTTTGAGGCCACATCCCAATACAGGTGTAACACCAGTAAGAATGACTCTCAGATATTTGTTATAAAGTTGTAAAAAAGCTTTAAAACATCTTAGTGTCCTCCAAAAATGAAATTAAACCCATCTTTATCTTTAGGGCATTATTGGCCTACATCTCTCTAAACCATTCATCAATCAAAATCATTTTTCATATTTAAATATCCAATAAGGGTGATTTCTGAGAGTAATTTCACACAAATATTTTTAACGTGATAATAGGTCTTCAATAATAATTGCAACATAGGTAAAAAACATTTTGTCAATCTTCTTGGAGTAGGGTCTTACAGTAGAAACATATAAAGATTTTACTTCAAGCAGTGATAAAAACAAATATATTTTCAATATAACTGAGAACATTTTACCTCAATCTTGGTCAATAAGTTGAATCAATGATGCTGAGATTTCTACAATCTCGTATCATATTGTCATCATATCAATCATCAGGAGTTAATAAACCAATTAGATCAATACAAATGAGGCATGATGATGAATGATGATTATCTCTGTGTCAGTATGGAATAGGAGAAGTCAGGAAATGGGGGGGGGGGGGGGGTGCTACTAACATATTTTTTGTGTTGATGGTAGCAACTAAAGTTGACAAAAATGCTCTATGAGTACACCGACTCTTGTTTTAGAGTCAGTCAATTGAGCTGGGTTTTTTTGCCAATTTCAATTTTGTTATAAATTTCACAATTTAAACAAAATGGAAATGTTCAAAACTGTTCATAATCTTTAACAAATCTTAACAAATCTGAATTTGAAAATCAAAGTGTTGGTCAGGTCTATTGATTTTTTGTCTACTAGTGACCTTTATAGCTTTCAGGTGTGACTCCATATGTGATGGTCTATTCTGGGGGGGGGGGTACTTAGTGGATATGATGTTATGGGGATGTGCTGCCAAATAGGGTCCCCTTTTCACCCGTCTGGTAAACGAATGACCCCTTTTTATATTTTTGGTAAATTGCTGGGTCTAAAATCCTTACATTTGCTGTTTTTCACAGAAATTATAGCAAAATCTGTCAAATATGTTGGAAAATTATGGGTCTCTGGTAAATATATGGGTCCATTTTCTGCAGAAAATTGGTAAATGTTTGGGTCAATTTTCATTTTGCTGGCGGCACATCCCTACCAAATATCTGAGTACCCCGGGGGTCTTATGATAAGCTATGGATCAAAAGTAACTCAAGGCAGCAATTGCTGATAAGTGTTGTGCCATGATACACCTCGATGTAAAACATTTGTGCAATAGGGTGAATACAATGTGTCCAATCTATCTTATCTAACATATGGCAGCCATTAAAGACAGAGTCCTTTGAAATTAAATCCTATAGATTAAGGGCCAAAGTTTACCGCTTTGTAATTGTCGAATTCCGCGTTTTTCCGCTTTGTAAATTTTGCATTTTTCTGTGATGTAATTTTCTCCAAGAAAGCTTAAAATTTACGATCTATAAAACCAAAATAAACACACTTTACAGAAAAACACATCATTTTTATTGTTTGTTTTGTTTTATTAGGTATTGTTTTTTAATATTTATATTGTTTTATTCAAGACTATTTATAAATTGTGTGTTTTGGACGTTTTTTGTGCATTTCCCCCCTTCTTTTCATCAAATTGTTGTTTTCCGCGTTTAACCTCAATTCCGCGATTTTCGCGGAAATTCCGCAACGCGGAAAACTTTGGCCCTTACTATAGATATGGATAATGGATACTTTGTTCAAACAACATAAAACATTCAGACCTCGCTGTTTAACTTGAGCTAAAGGTCGAGTTAAATTTGTGATAATGGTTGAGTTAGTGCCCGTGTGGAAAAGAGTCGTGTTAACTTAACACAACCTTATCACGACCAATTTACCTCTGGAAAAAAGTCTGAGGTAAAGTTGTATCTCGACCAGTCGAGTCGAGTCAATGTACCGTGTGGACAGTGCGGTACGATAGCTAGAGGTAAATGTGACCTTTTGCAACTGTAATTGACCTGCTGCTGAAGACTTCCGGGTCAATATGGTTATTTATTCACTCCTGCATTCCAGCTCCCCTACTGAATGTTTTCACAATTTTACATTCAAATTTACCATTTTTATTGAGTTTTTTTTATTGCGTCGGATATCCTCGTCATCAATATTTTTAAATATTAGTCAAACTTTTGTTTCAGATATCATGTTTAATGTTCAAATAATATTTATGCAATCTTTTTAAATGTCCAAGAAAAATTGACTGAATTTGGAATCGCCTAATACCCGCTATGATTTCATATCCATTTTTACACCGAGAAAATGCGAACAAGTGAGTGCCTGGTTTGTTTACAAAATTAGAACATCGGGAACTTAACTCCAGGGGCAGACGGTCGTGTTAAATTTGACAGGTTAATTAGTCGTAATAAAGATAAGTGCTTCCGTGTGGACAATCAGTCGAGTTAACGAGTATATTTCAGGTATTTTATCACAGGTCATAAAACATTTAACTCCAGGTCTGAAGCAGCTATAGTAAAGCACAAAAAGCATAAAACTTGGATGACTTTGAGATTCTGCCCTTAGTAAAGCATAAGGCATATATCTTTAACCTTTTCTATCCATAAAATAACACCCTACATGCCTTTAAATATGGTAAAATCTGAAATTTCATATGGATTTATTTCACTCATATCGTGAATCAATGTGAAACCATGAATGTAAAGGCATAAAAAAGTATGTTTTTTTTAATTCAGTTACATATGGCTTGCTACCTGTTCCTGGCACACAAACAAATACCACTAATGTTTGGAACCACAAACTATTATGTTGTACACAAAAATATTGGCTTTTACAGTTTCAGTCCTCCATGAACAGACATTAAGGCAAATATTATTTATTTATTAGGCTATATTAAAAAAATCTTTTGTCTCAAAGCTCTTCAGTTTTTCAAAACCTAATGCGGAATGCGATTTTTAAAAAAAAAAAAAAAATTATTTTTTTAAATATAAAATATTGAAATCCTTGTAAAAGTGAACTTTTGTATTTAAAATGATGTGATCAATGAAAATCTGAAAAATCTGTGAAATTTTGGGATTTTTTTGTATTTGGACAATGAAAATCTGAAAAATCTGTGAAATTTTTGTTTTTGTTTCTGTTTTTTGAAGAAAAAAAAAGAAGATTTTTTTCTTCTTTTTTTTCATAATTTTTTTTCTTCTAACGCGCGCCAATTAACTAACGCGCGCGGGAGCTTTGAGACAAATGATTTTTTTCATATAGCCTTACATGAAAATATGTATCTATTGCTCATTAACCCTTACACCACCAAATCCAACAGAATCTCATTGCGCACTCACGCAAAGGTACATACAAGCCGGGGAGGGTACTCATTATTTGTTTTAGTGTAGGTGCGCCGTCAAAGATATTGAACTATGACGGAAACATTTACCACTTAATTATCGTTTTGTTATCCATATAATTATCACTAATGACCTTTTTTTTACCATTAACAACCTTTAAGGCCCCATCGATGAAAAATGAACCCATAAATTTACCAGAAAATAAGAAAAATAAGGGGTCATTCCTTTACCCAACAGGCGAAAAGGTGACCTAATTGAAAATAGTTACCCGGCAGTTGGGCGGGTACTTTTGTATGGTCACCTTCCCAACACATAAGCTACCTCCTATGGGAAGGCGAGCGGGCACTATTTCCAGGCTTGAGGATACATATACAGGGCCGTCAGATGGGGGGGGGGGGGGGGAGGGGGGGGTGCGTCCTTGAAATTATTTTAGGGTAAAAATTGCGTTTTTCTTAGTTTCAAATTTCAATGATAGTAAAACTACTCATAAAACATGTTGTTTTATGAATGGAAAATGGGGTCAACGATGGCAAGATACATGAAAATTGTGTCCTAAATTCGCTGTAATGCTCAGAGCTTCCGAGGGCTTCGCCCCCCTGGACCCCACCCGTTAATGGCTTCGCGTTAGAGGTGCTCGCATCGTCAGCGTGCTGCAGCACTAACACTCTGACGTCATACTACTACTTCCGGTAAAAAATCGTGAAAACGCACCCACCCCCATGGGCAAAAGTGTCTGACGGCCCTGATATATATCAGCATGAACCGTGACTCCTATGTGCAGTGGATGGAATGAAAGTTATATACACTTTTTAATTGACAAGCTTTTTAAATTAAAACAAAGAGTTCAAAATCATTTGAGTTACCCTACCCCATGGGAATAATTTTCAGATCTCAGTTACAAGCGCGAACACTTAGTATTTATCCATGAAGACAATTTGTTTGCAAAATTTACAACATGGCTCCCAGCATTATCATGATCTCAGTTGTAATTTAGACAAATCTGGAGTCAGGTTAAGGAATCTGTCTTTAATAAAACCCTAAATAATAAAACACAGTCCCTTGAACTAACTCATCCATCTTTTAAATACTATCTTAATTGGACATTGCAAAATTAATGTTTCAATTACAGGGATTTTCCCCTTGTGATGCTAAGCATGCAAAATTGATCATTCAAGAAAAAATTTGCTCTGCACAAATATGATGGTTTAACATTCATTTGTAGGCATGATCATTCATAATTGCCATTCAATTTCGTATTAGGAATCTAAGAGCCCTAGGACCAGGGGCATACTCAACTTTCAGGTAATGTGCTTATCCAAAAAAAATTAAAAAATAGAAGATAAAACATACAAAAGTAATGGCAAAATTGACTAAACATTGTTAGAAACATGGAAACACATGCTTCTTAAAGAAAAACGGGTGGGATGGGGCAAAAGGAAAAATATGGACAGAATTTCACAAACTTGTCCTTTAGATCACCTGATAGTAAACAAATTGCTGGCAGGCAGAAACAAAACCCTTTCTGTAATAGGGTAGGGGTGTGTGACTGGGCAGTCTGAAAACAGGGGCTTACCGAACTGACACAACCTGAATTGGGGGTCTTATGGAACTGATGGCATGGGGTCTTGACAAACTGCCCATCAAGGTTGAAATGGGGGTCTTGGTGAAATCTACTGCAGGCGAAATCTTAACACAATCAGACACAAATGACTGTGCCGTGACTGGCATTGGATTTTCCCCAGGGATCTTCTCTCGAAAATCCTCATGTGTATTAGCTATAGCAAGCAGACCATCTTGAGACTCAAAAACGATATGCTTAGAGAAAGGGTCTACAGGATTTCCGGGCTAATGAACAGGGGATGACAATGCCCGAATGGGAGAGTTTGGGATTGGATAACTTGTGGAACGACTTATCAGTGAAATAAGATGCTTATGAGCGGCTGACAGGCCGTGAAAAGGGGGTCTTGTCCCTGCACATACCTGTATGGCCAATATACGTTGGGACCCCGAAACTCAAGAGTTCAAATATCAACGCCATCTTTGTTTTATCCATTGGAAGGTTTGTATTACCTTGTTACCTAATGAATACTCATCTCAATACATAATCCATCCTTAAAACACTTCAAAATTAACTTGAGGTGTGATGCATTTGGCCGCTTGAGAATGCATGAAGATTCTACTTGACATACCCTTAAGACAATCACACTTACCCAAGAAACGTGAATATGATATGATGACTCGGGTGGAGAGGGGCACTATGTGTAGTGTGTATAGGGTGTAAGATGCTGCAAGACGCCATAAATGCGCTCTAAGAAACTATGAAACCAAACATGATTGCAGTTTCATAGGTGCTTACTGATATATTTTCTGTTAGAATTTTGACGTTGGAAAAGTGAACAATTTTGGAGCAAAAAGATTAGCAATACAATCACATTCCTGTTGGACACATATACAAGAATGCTTCATGGGTAACAATGTGGGGGAAAAAAGATGGGGGAAAATTAATAAATGATTCTCTGGGATCTTCTTACAGGCACAAAATTGTAGGCATATGGGTGTAGCAGACATCTGTAATAGGGGGAGTGGGCCCCCTGTTCACAAGTTAAAATGCCATCTTTGTTTTATCCATTAGAAGGTTTTGTATTACCATGTAACCTTACCATTACACATATCAATACATAATCCATGCTTAAAACACTTCAAAATTAACTTGAGGTGTAACGTATGAAGTTTCTACTCGACATACCAATAAGACAAACACTCTTGCTCAAGAAGGGTGAATATGATATGATGACCCAGGGAGTTTAATACATGTATAAAGGGTGTAAGTGAGCATAAATCAACTCAGTTCTAACTTATTCAAAAACTCATGAATATATGCGATACGTGCGACCAGATCAAATGCCGTCCTTAATTGGTTACACACAAATAAGCGCAGGTCACTAACGAAGCCAAGTACCTCTGCGTAAACATTAGTAACCTTGCGTATAATGCGTATCAAGTTCGATCACCAAAACAATTCGCGTAATGCCAAGAACGCAGTAGTTACGCGACATGTGAGGGGTTCGATCGATTTGTAATAGGTGAAGCATGGTTAAATTGCCGTAAAACTGTAACTTTTTAAATAAATAAGTAACGTCCTCAGGGCCGTCAGCAACTTTTGCACAAGGGGGGTGCGTTTTCACGATTTTTTACCGGAAGCAGTGGCGTAGCTAGGTTTTTTTTCTTCGTAAAAGGTTGCCCCAAAATTTTTCCAAGTCAGTCACCTCGGGAATTTCACGTAAGTGGGGGGGGGGTAGAAGTCAAAAATGTTCGCACGTCAAAAAATTTCGCACGGACAAAAAATTTCGCAGTCCAAAAACCACTGTAGTCAATGTTTTATGAGTAGTTTTACTATCATTGACATTTGAAACTAAGAAAAACGCAATTGTTACCTTAAAAAAATAAAAAATAAAAAATAAAAATTCAAGGGGGGGTGCGTCCAACGCACCCCCCCTTCTGACGGCCCTGGTCCTTATCATTAAATGATTATTTTAATTGATGGTTTTGAATCAGGATAATGACTTTGATCAGTTGTTTTGTCGGTAACTGTGAAGAATCAAATATTTTACTTTGGGACCTTGGAATTTCCTTCGGGGCTATGCCCCTCGTGCAATTCCTTGGTTCAAAAGTGAATTTTTTTATTATTCTTCACAGTTACCTCTAAACAACTGATACACAGTCATTATCCTTTAAACAACATTTTATTAGGAATAATTTAGATACCTTTTTCGAACCATGGTGTTTGAGCTCCGTAGCTTTCGAGGTCATCACGACCCCATCATTCAGCGTAGTGTTTACTTCCCTCCACTTGTCACATGACCACCTTTTGGGCGATCACATGACAGCAGGTCATCGTAGATGGCGGGTAGGTCGTAGCCAATGTCTCGGTTGAGGGTCGGTTTCAGTGTCCTGATTTCAATAGCCTCTCTGATTTTACGTTTCCAAACTGATCTTCTCTGGCGATCACTTGGACGTCGTCAAGCTTGATTTTAAACACTACGCTGAATGAAGGGGTCGTGATGACCTCGAAAGCTACGGAGCTCAAACACCATGGTTCGAAAAAGGTATCTAAATTATTCCTAAAATCATGATCGACCCCAATATGGGTCTACACAGGCTGCTATGACATTTTATTAATTCATTTTTAATTTGGGTATACCAAGCTTAAGAGAGCAAGGAATTAATGAGGATATATCCCTCTCTAAAAACAAGTTTACAGAGAGTATGCAGTAAGGAGTAAGATAGAATACTTTGGACAATATATAGGCAAGGTGGATAACATTGGGTAGCTGTTCAGTATGCTATCATCCCTATCCTTCCACCTATCCCCAGCCCAAGAGACAGCACTTAAAGGGGCATTGAGAGATTGCAGAGACAAATTAAATTAGGAAAAAAGGAATTGTTTCAATAGATAAGGTATTTAGGAACCCTAGAGTGTAATGATTTATGGGAAAACAATTGAATAATGGTGCTAGATTGAAATTTGGTTGAAGCAAGTTATGTGGTAAGTGGTGCTGATAATTTTGATGTGATCTACATCGAAATTAACAAATCTTGACAGTTTACATGATAGACAGTTGAATTAAGGTAAACGGTTTCAGATGGTAGTTATATGCTTTAGTATACATTGGTGCAAAAAACTTGATTTCCAGAAAGATTGAGGGCCCACTCCATATGTATATTCAGCAATTTCACTGGTTAAATTTCTTGAGGGTGAAAAATCAAAATGATGGCCATAACTTATGCTCGTGTAGTGTTTTAGGCAGTAAAACAATGTAAATTCTAACATTTTTCACTCTCGAGAAAAATGTTGAAGGGTGAAAATCAAAAGTGAAGGGTATTTCACTCTTTGTATAGGGCGAGTGAAAACACTGCTTTTAAGTATGAAAATGTTCACAAGCGTGACCAGATAAACATGTAAAAGGGATTTGATATAGTACAGGTGTGACATTCATTTACAAAGGTCTAAATTTCAGGAAATATAGATTGCATAACCCTCCCCTCCCCTCCCCCTGCCTCTTTAACAACATGAACTCAATTTCCCTGCACTGTATGAACTTAATCAACAAAACAACCCACTTTATTATGGCTATTCATGTTTTATAAATACTCATGCACTGATCAAAATATCACTCTGTATACTTCTTTTCTATAGATCTTAGTAATTTACCACCATTAGAAATATTTTGTTGCTGTACATATAATATGAGGGTATTTTATATTTTAAAATGACCAATCATGGTGATTCTATACCTTTAAACCTCTAATTTACCAATAGGTTAGTGGCACAGAGCACCGTTATAACAATCAATTAAAAAAACAATTAATATTTTAGGCATTATATACTATTCAATAATGACTATAATTTAAGTAGGCATGATATTCCATGATGCTAGGCAATAGGCATATTTATAGTCAATATATAAACACATTACACATACATACAGGAATACAAAACTATTTCAATACAATACAAAAGCAAAAAACATAAAAAACTGACCATTTAGCAATGGTTCTACAAGCACTATAATTCCGTAGTGACATCATCATATACCTTCCCGCCTCCCCTGTCTTTCTGTACGGCTGAATACCGGACGGTTGAATTGTACTTGGCTTCTTTTTGTTTGTTACGATAGACAACAATGGCTACGAATACCGTACATACAGCGGCAACTACTAGGATTGGTAGTAATATGCTGACTGTATCTGTAGGAGGAGATATAACAAACATTCAGTCAATTGAGGTCTAATTTCCCCATGACGAGGGTGTCAATCATCAGGCCCGTAAGACACTTTTTTTTAAGGGGGGGGGGGCGTTAAAAATCACCGGAAGTGATAGAGCTAGTTTTTTTCCGTCGGAGACACGCTGATTTTCTAATTTTTCTGTTCCATTATGGTGTCATAGTTTACCTTTCTTGTTGGTCGACGCACAGAAATACCGGAAGTAGTTTTTGGAGATATTTTTGAGGGGGATTTTTTTGGGGGAGGGGGGATTTTCTCTGTTTTTGGTCAAATTTTCCGGGGAAGATTTTCAAAGGGGGGGGGGGGGTCGCCACCGTCGCCCCCCACCCCCCATCTGACGGGCCTGATCATGGAGGGGAAGGTGGGGGTAGTGGTTTTAGCCCAAGGGGTATGCAAGTCCAATGATTTATGTGATTAGCGCAGTTTTAGTTATAAAGTATGATGTACAATATGAATAGGGTCATCAAAGGCATGCAACATTTGCAAATTTGACACCCTCTCTGGTAGACATGAAGGGCACTGTCTTAGGTTTGCCGAAGGGCTTTCCAAATCAAATCGCACCATGCAGTTCTCTACAGGCCCGTAGCCAGCCTTTTCAATTAGGGGGTTCGATTTCTAAAATTTTCGTAAAAGGTTGCCCCAACTTTTTTCCCAGTCAGTCACCTCGTGAATTTCACGTAAGTGGGGGGGGGGGGGGGGGGGGGGTGGTTAGGTCAAAAAAAAATCGCACGGTCACAAAATTTCGCACTGTCATAAAATCGCACAGTCCAAAAAGCAGCTCAGTGAACATATAATGGTCATTTCGTAGGGTTTTAAACAATTTTTTACAAAAAAAATTCATTTATTTATAAAAACCACGAGCAGATTGGTCATTTTACTATGGTTATAACGCATATAAGCTTCTTTTCTCTTCTCTTACTTTTTTTTTTTTACCGTTGAAAAATTTAGGGGGTTCGATCGAACCCCCCCTGGCTACGGGCCTGCTCTAATACCGCCTACTGCAGAGGGGAGTGTCATGGGCGGATTTTACACAATAATAGTGAGCTTTCTCAGCTGCCAGCCAGGACTATAGGTTCAAAAACAGTCCTGTGCCCTATTTTGTGCAGCTTTTAAATAAATAGGCCCAGGATTTTTCTGCACCCAATTCTATTTTTATTATGGTATTTGCTATGTACATAATGCAATTTGATATTTTTAATGGTTTTTTTTAAATCTATATGTGCAATATTCTCTTTCATTAATTAATAAGTTACCTTGCCTTGTTTTTCAATGTTTTTTATCATGTATTTTTCATGTAATTTGGCCTTTAGGGCCATGACTGTGAAATATTAATAAAATCAATCAATCAATCAATCAATTAATGTGGCTTAAAGTTCACCCAAAGAATCCATATACTTGTATGCATTTAGTTTCATATTGCAGTTTGCTAAACTCAAGACACTGTAAGCTAGAGTTTTATTCTCAGGTATACCCGTTATGCTATGTTAATAATAAACATATCATGAACTTTTTACCTCCTCCAGCCTATAACCTGTAACTGACACTCAAATAATGGAGAAATACCTCAAATTGGTTCCAAGCTCAGATACATATGTCAAATACTGTGTTCATTTGCACAACAATTTATGACATCAAATTAACTTATAAAAACATTTCCTTTGACCTGTCTGACATTAGGGTGAAATCAGGTGTGCTTTCAACTGAACCCTTCACCTACCACAAAACCCCAAAGACAAAACCCAGTCATAAATGTTACATTTTCAGCAAAAATCAGTAATTCTTGTAGAAGCACCTGTGTGTGGATGGTGCCCGGGGGCGGGGGAGTCAGTCAGGTACAATGTTCCAACATCGGCGTGAACGAAAACATGGATTAAGGGTGCTTTTTCCGACCACAATAAATGCTGGCCCGCGTGGCCAATGGCCATTATAATAGTATTAATTTATATAAGGGTGTCAAAATCACCAATTTCATAGAATAAGGATGTATTTGTCAACCTAAACCTTGTTGTTGGGCAAACAGACCTCTGAATTTTCAACATTTCCATTTTCAAAACATTTCAAAAATGTTTGACATTTTTTTATTTTAATTCCCCAACATTTTTCTCCAAAAAACAAAAATATCATTTCATTTTGCAAATTTGAAGAAAACAAATTGGTCAGTCGGGCAACAGGTGGTTTTTTTCGCCACCCAATGGAAGTGTTGCGTTGTTGCGATTTTGTCCATACTTACGTCATATTGATATGTACTTTCGTATGTTGACAAGAAACTATATAAAACTTAATTGGATTTTACAGGCTTTAATACACCAAGTTTTCTGATCGCACTTTCACTATTCACATACAAAGTTACAATACAACGGACATTGACACGTGCTTGGCCGTACTGTGAAAGCCTGACAAGTACCAATAATAACAGCCGTTCTTGTTCATGTTTAAATAAAAAATAGATGAATAAACAAACGTCGCTTGTATTTTGCATGGCTATTAATTCATAAAGAACCACGTTATCAGAGAGTGCCATTTGGGCGATCGTTCACATGTTTCCAAAAGTGCCTTTTACACACTGAGTTGTGATCTTGTGTTAAACACATGATCGCCACTAATTAGCATGGCAATCGGACGACATCCTTCGTCTCAGGTTTCTGGAAATCAAACAAATCTGAAGCTTGTATTTTATGAATGAAACGGTCACGGTCACACTATGGAATGGAAATAATATTTGTTTATTTTAGTCTTCATTTTTAACATTTTTAAATGACTTTTCCTTAGTCATTTGATCGGTGGGGTAGATCAGTTGACAGGGATATTTCCCTCGATTCAGAACCGATCAGGCTGAGTTGTATCTGTACCGATCTGCAAAATCTGTAAAACACTAGTCCTTGATTGACATAATTATATCAATCATTATCGCTATGTTAGAGTTTTTTCCAACGACATATCAACACAAATGTTTGTATCGATAACAGTACTCCTATATCCTTTGCTAATGATTCATCGGGTTAATGATACATGAATGCCCCCATCCCCGGGATGAGGACAAATTGGCTAGGGTGGTATGTGGCAGTACACCTTGTGGGTTTTGCAGGTTTTCACATGAGTTAATGGTCGAAGCTATAAACATTGACAGGTATAGGGGTGGATATCTTACTCTTTATCCTGTGTAAGCAAGGGGCAGTGCCCCCAGCAGGTTGTGATATTCTCTAGACAGAGTTTAAAGCGGGTTCAAGCTATTAAGTTTCTGTACATGTATAACTGGGCAAGCATTGGACTCTTTCATGCTGAATTAATTTGTTTTTTCATGCTATGAATATATATTTCATGCTATTTGTACTCAAACACATCTTGTAATGTCTCTTCTTATTCTTTATGTGATATTTATTAATTGGTACGACCAAAGAGCTAGCTAAGTTTAAACACTTATTTTTAAACTGACTTAAGAATATTTACATGTGTGATATCAATGAATCGATCAGCCTTATCCAATCAATGAATCGATCTGATCAATGAATCGTTCGATCTGATTAGCATGTTTAGTGGTGAAAAATTTCAAAACACACTTTTTATTTGTTTTTATGGTTAATACAATTCTGTTCTCTATAAAATGTTCTCAATTATCTTTCAATTATTTAGCAATTTAGCAATTCTCCTTGAACACTTTCCATGTGGCAGTCGTCCGCAGACTACAGTCCCAAGATTTCACAAAATGTTTCAAAAATGTCAAAATTATTAAATTTCATCACCATATTTGGAATCACCATGAGAAATACATTAAAATGTCCGCGTGGCAAGTGCTAATGTACATTATGTGATCTTAAGTAGTAACCCATTAGACATTACAATATATACATTTATATGTCTTGTCTCATTTTTTGTCCATGACTGAATCCCATTTTGTACTTATGTTGCCATGGTTACTTACATATTCTAGCAGCACTAGGATGATGACCCTCTGTATGGTCTGTTGAATTATTCATAGTCTCTTTCCCAGCACTAGGTTTACTACTAGTAGTATCCAATACACTTGCTGTAATCATGTAGAAATGTTAAATATATATAAGAAAACTGTCATGGAATTGAATGAATATAATAATAATATATTACTGGATCAATAGAAGATGCATCACATGTAATGAAGTAATGTAAAATAAAACAGAAATCAGATAGAAAAAGGTAGTAAGATGTAACTTTACAAAACAAAGACATTTCTCTGTCAGGAATGTATAAATATTTGCCGAAAAAATACTGTATTGATATTTAAGCTGAAAGTATATTTGGCATATTCAATGATATTCAAGTGGTTTTTTTCTGTATTTCAAAAATTAACTTAAAACAATCAAATAGGCCTACTTAAAGAAATATTTTTCTATTTTTACCCGAAAAGCTTGTAAAAGGGGAAATACCTAAACTTGGGAAGAAAACAATATTATTCTAAATTTAACTTTCTAAGAAAATGCTGGTGGTTTTTTTAAGCTGCATAAAAATAAGGTGTTTTTCAGTTAGGCAAGCTGGAAACTAAGACATTTTTGTGGCTAAATACATAAGTAAGGGTGTGTTTGATAACAATAGCTAACAGATGGTCACAAGTTGAATTCAATGGTGCACAACCGTATGATAGACATGATGACTTCCAGGTTGAATTTGCAAAATTAAAACCTGGGTCGAAATTTGTTGCATAGTGCGACTATAGCAAGAACGCAAAATAAATTAACTTGAGGTCCATGGAAAACCCAGGTTGACTCAGGTCCCAGGTAAATGATCTAGATGTGAACAGTGAACATGGCCTAAGACTTCTGTATTGGAATTTAAGTCACCCGGCTTGCCCCAACATTTGAGGTTAGGTGATGAAAAAACCAACCTGTTCTACAGCCAAACAGACCTGTCAGGTTGGGTTGGTGGATTTTCTGCTTGTTTTTCTTCTTATTTCCCTTTAAATGACTGTAAAAAATCTGTTGCCATATTTTGACCAGCCCCAAAA
Source organism: Ophiura sarsii (assembly GCA_035610835.1). NCBI lineage: Eukaryota > Metazoa > Echinodermata > Ophiuroidea > Amphilepidida > Ophiuridae > Ophiura > Ophiura sarsii. The sequence goes on from CM069443.1 coordinate 14,049,361, forward strand.
ATTATTTGGGTCGGTATTCATTTGCATGTGAATATTTTTCCACTGATTTCAAACAAAATTGGTCGGTCGAGCCCTTAGAACAGGGTTTATTTTTTCTTCTCCTTATCATTACATTCCCCTCAACACTTTCCACGAGGCAGGCGGCTGCAGACGACATTCCAACATTTCACAAAATGTTTAATAATTGTCAAAATTATTGAATTTCATCACCATATTTGGAATCACCTCGAGAAATGCATTAAAATAAGTACAAACATTCCTATTATTGGTTCAGTAACCCTTGAGATAGACTTTCAAAGTTGGGAAAGGTTTCTGAAAAATCTGTTTTGTGTATGGCAGCCAGCAGAGAGGTCACGCTGCATGTCAGATTTTGTTGTACGCAAGAAAACAATGGAATTTCAGTGACTGCAATATTTGCTAGAAATAGCTTCGGGAAATGGCCTATTTGGGCATCTCAAAAACTGAGAAACGTGTTAAAAATCATGTAAAATTTTAGAGGAGGGTCAATAACATCAGCAGAATGGTAAAATATATAGTATTAAACACCTTTTGTGACCAAATTTATGTCGTAAAGTGTTTGAAAATTCACGTTTTGAAAATCTGTGGTCTTCGAAATTACAGGAATCCTAACTCATTCTAAACCTCACCAAATCATGAAATGAACCCTCGTCTACAAAAAAAAGTCCATGTACGTATTGCTCTATCTGCTTGGAGATAGCGAAGACCACGGAAACTGCATAGCTTCATAGCACGGAATGAAATCCGCCATAGACATTACATGGCGAAAATCGTACAGATTTGCACTGCAGTCCTCTGTGTAGGGAGTTTTGACAATAGCGAGGTCGTTTGACTATTGTGTTTGTGCATATTTGTGACGACTGACCCCGTTTAACAATCTTCATAGCTTTCATATAGGTCTTGGGTGACCTAACTATTGACTGTATGGTAAATATAATAGCCGCAGAAAGATTGGCTGGGTATGTTATGTAATCGCTGTTGAAAATTGGATGCGTATCAATTACGCCAGGTGTGAACATGATCCAGTTTACAGGGCTCAAGGACCGAATGTAGTCAAGGGAGGTGGTTCACATTGTAATCCTCTAATTCATTTTAATATTCTTAAGAAAATATAGACTGCAAAAATCAATTACATGAGGTGTCAAAATGATCCAGATTTCATGTTCATTAACCTTAACTGCACGATTAGCCTATTTAACACAAGTAAGGGTGGAGGAGTGGTCATTTCAATCTTCTTAATCAAAGAGAGGTCTGATGCAGAGATTGATTCCGTTAGAAGTCAGTGATGAACACCTCTTCACCACGCTATCGATGGTCAGTGGAGAGGAAAATGACCAATCGTGCAGCCAACTCGATACCTAGGAGTAGGCTATCACGTATTAACCTAGTCGTAAGTATTCTGACTTAGAAACTTTCACCCATTTTGAGAAAAATAAAATGAAAGCAAATGTTTTACATCATATCAAAAGGTTTGGGTTAATTAAGATGTGCTTGTCTTGTGAACAAAAATAAAATGTCTATTGAGAACAGCATAAAAAACAGGTGGTTTTTTACATCAATATTGATGCTGCTAAAAATACTGCTTACTTTGCCTTTGACTGGTATTAATTGTAAAAGACTATGTTCATTCTGATGAAGCCCAAAAAATACAATTTAATTATGATTTTCACCAGCGTTATATTGTTTAAAGTAGTCGATTTACTTCAGTTTTAGGCTCGTTTTCTGTGTAAATTGGACGTTCGGTGGCGACCGTCGTCGTCTGAAAATATCAGAGCTTTAAATAGCACCCTCTTAATTTTTAGTGTGATGAAGAGTATTTTCTATGTTAATTTATCTTTCTAAACATATAAGACTCGCTATCATTGGTTGGTGTTACCCGGGGGGGGGGGGGGCGTACTCGGATTTGGTTTGGTCGGGGGTGTGCCGCTGGCGATTCAAAACCCCTACCCATTTTTAGGGGTGATTTTAGAAAAATCGGTACCCATTTTTAGGGGTTTTGCTTCATTTTAGACCAAATTTCTGCAAATTATCGGGAAAATACACCTAATTTTTGCAAATTTTCGCGAAAATAGACACAAACATTTCGAAAAATAGACCCATTTGTAAAAAGTGATCTCATTATTAGGGATTTCCAGCACAAAATCATACCCCATGTTTAGGGATTTTGTGCCAAAAAAGCTACCCATTAGAGCGGCACACCCCCGTATACCCCCGCGTTTATTTCGGTGAAGTTATCCCATATTTTTGTCGAGTAGACAATCTCTGTTTAACTCTCGACATGACCTGCTTATAGCCGCTGCCCAGTCAACCCTTTTATGCTACAATAATTTCGATCAAAACATGCTTTATAACCACGAAACACACAGACCGTGCATAGTTGTACTATGTTTGCTACAAGCGTTCGGATGGGGGGGGGGGGGCGGGGGGATCGAGCTTAATTATTTGTACCCAAAAAAACCTAGCTACGCCACTGACATGCCATTAATACGATAAGAGAAAACGTCTACATTTTACAAGAATTTCAAAGTATCCAGAAAATGTTGCAATATTTAATAAAAAATATTAAAAATTCAGATTGTTCCCTAAAGAGACCTTTTCTAAGACATATCTAGTGGGTAGGATACTGAATAGTCTACGGTAAAAGTGGTTTATTTTTTGCAATTCCTTTTTTTTGCGCTTTGACAATATTGAACTGTTCTGCATGGTTTTTTAATTTGCGATTTGTAGCTTCATCACATAGACCTAGTATACGCAAAAGAAATATATTTGTGTGTTATAATGTTTGCATTTCCATTTTTACAATGCCTGCTTTAAATGTTTTGGCCAAAATTGTATTATCATAAAATCATTTATCTGATTTTAAGTAATTACAAAAACAAACAAAAAAGTGTTTTTTAAAATAAAATTTAGGGCACTTCTTCTCCATACCAAATAACAGAGTGTGGCCATTGTTTTGAACACTTACCAAGATAGTCCTCTAGTGGTATTCCTGATGATGCACATGTAGGGCCTATCACTTCTTTTATTGAAGCTAACCATTGGATCCTATCATCACAAATGATAGGATTTCTTGAAATATCTCTGTTGGAGAATAAAAGGAAAACAAATATTGAATAATTTACGTATCCATGTAATTGACAACTTTCACATCTGACTGACATCGGTTTGTCTTTAAAGAAACATGGAGGGAGGATTGTATCTTTATTGTCTAACAGAAGCAGCTATAAATTGTGTCATTTCACTCAAATCTAAAGGGGACACAATATCATTCCTGTCCTCCTGGGCAGGCGCGTTGCAACCGGGGCGGCAGGGGCAGCCATGGCCGCCCTACTTTTTTGCACAGAAAGAAAAGAAGAAGGGGGAAAAAAGAGAAGAAACAGGGGAAAGTGATTGCTTTTGAATAAAATATTGGTAAAAGTACACACCAAATCGCACCAATACCAATTCTGAGGGGCACTGCACGACTTTGCAATTTATTTTTTTGACCGTGCGAATTTTTTTAACTTTTTTTATTTTTACCTGAAGTTCACATGGCCACCTTTTACTATTTTGTTGTTGGTATGTCGGACTGACCAGCTCAAAAACCTTTACAGTTTTCAACATAAATGGCCGCCCCACTTTTTGGTACCTTGCTACGCCCCTGCTCCTGGGAAACGTCCAGAAGGCATTAAAACATCCAGTGGGGGCCTGAATATGTTGCTTAACCCTACTGCTATTTAGCACTACACATTACTGCAGCATGTTGGAAGTCAAAGAAAGTGTGACTTTCATATCCACCTACTTGATGAATTAAGTGCCCATTAGGGTTGGGACATAGATCTAAAGACAATAAGCTTTTAATGCCTAAAATGACTCCTATCTATAATTAATAATAATCCCCATAGAGACCAGTTTTAATGAGGTTTCAAACATTACTTGGGTCCATTTTAGGTTGAATGCAATATAGCAATGTAAAGGTCTGTTGGTCTACACTTGGTTCAGAACCAAATTGGCAAGGCTCAATTTAAAATGTGACACATAGCAATTCATGCAGAACAGGTGAGTGTGGTATGTGACACACATGACCAATACATGACATGCAGGTACCTCATAGGATTCTTTTATTATGACTGAATATACACAACCAGCACAATTTTCACTTGTTTTATAGGGTATTTACGGTCATTTTTTATTTATTTTTAGTAATACATGGACTAATGTTCGAAAGAGGAACAACGCATACAGTAATTAAAAAACCCAAACGGGTAGTACCATTTTTCATCACTTTCTCTATTTTTTTAAATTTTAAACATTGAATTTGCAAGTGAAAACAGAGTGTACATGTATATAATGTAAGTATGTAATAGTATAAGTCATATTTCCCGATAGAGATGAACTAGCCTAAATCCAACTCTGGTAAGAGGACAAAATGACCTTTCGTAAATCGAGAATTCAATTTTTGTGTGACCCAATTCGATTTGTGGATGTATAATTAATTTGTGGATAGATGTTGGCAACAACAAACCTGATGCCATATAGCTTATGTATAACAACGCAATGCATCAAAATCAACCTGGCCCCGAGTTGTCAACTCATGTCCCCAGTTGTGTAAATGATCGCATTAGGGTTAACCCGTGCAACTCTACCCGGCCCTTGTGTATGACACCATAGGGAAATCATGCTATGATCATGGTTTTCTGTTACCCTAACTTGCTGGCTATAAAGCAAAGGCTATAGCTTGGTCAATGTCATGTTCACATGTCAACTCATGTCCCCAATTCAGGTGTGTATGCACGATTTTTTTCAGGGGAGGTGATAAACTTTGCGTTATTGACCAACTCAACGGCGGCAGCGGAACATTTTTAAAAGCGGGGGTGGCACTTATACACCATCATGTAAGCGCAGCGAGTGGAGCATCTTGCAGCATGGGGTTCAGGGAAGTGCCCCGATTTAAAAAAAAAATAGATGCTCTCTGAGGGCGTTTCTAAGCCATTTCTGACCATATCAACTCATATTCATATTCATATTTTCCTTTACATTCCAGGATATGTTCTGAAACTTTTGCCCAGTATTTTTGTTTAAATTTAGCTGAGTGTCAAATGGTGGTTTCCCCCTTAGTCCCAAGGTGTTTGGGTACTGATTAAACCTAATGTGGCATGGGGTTTGTAAGCAGACCTCATTAACTCATAGTTTATAAAATATAAGTGTTTAAGGTTGCCAAAAGTGGGGGGTGGGGGCATGCCCCCAGCTCTACAAGTGTGGGGATATTATTCGTTGTTCAGATCAATTCAATGTGCGACCCTTAATACAAGTGATATTGTTCAAAGAATGACTTATACATTTGGCGGGTTATTTAAACGAGTATCCATCAACACATGTGTTGGTTACAGATTTAGATATCTGTGGTGTTGGTCTTTTTAAATTTGGAAACAGACTTTAGTTCCCGCAAAAATGGCCAACGCGTAGATGGCCTCTATAATTATATACATGAATAGTTTATGCGAAAAGAGTAAGGGATAATCAATCTCCTAAAGTAACCTGCTATTGCATAGAGTACTATTTGTTTACATTCTTCAGTATTGCAAAGAATGTTTCCTTGATAACATCTGCAACAAGTTCAAAAAATTATTTTAAAAAGTAGTTTTGACTTTCCTTTGCCCTCAACTTTAGTTCAGAAGGGAAGACCTGTCAAAGGGAGCAATATTCCTTAGGGAGGGGGGGGGCAGTTCCGTACCCATGACAATGTCAGAGTAAATAATGCAATTCGAGCAAACTAAAACGGTCATACATTGAATATAGGACATAAAAGTGAAGTCTCAGAAGTCTCATACACACCATCCACCCCAATCAATAAGTATTTAGATATTGTTCAGGATGTCATGCCTTCAAGGTACACACATCTAACACTGACTGCATATTAATGTGCGAAACATTTAGTAGACATTTGCATCATTGTCACACTCCATTATCACATGACAGGCTCGTTGAACAAGAGTCCCCTTAAAATAACAAGATATATAAACCTTATTGCTTAACTCAGTGTTATCGTAAGCCTCGTGTTTGTTGTGATTTCTATACTGAATGGAGAATTGGTTTGGAAGATGTCAGATGTTGCTATGGTTACTGTCAAGGCGAGTAGCGTTTGAAAGGTTTGACTTAGCTTTGATATCAAAATATACAAAACCCTGTTGGAATGGATTATTTCTGAAAAGATACCCCTTCCCATAATGATGTGTTGGAATTCCAGTAATGTTGTGTCATATCAAGTTGGATTTCCTGAAGTTTATCAGCTAGTCCTATACTCCACGAAAATATATTCCAGAATCCAATAGAAAATATATTCCAGAATCCAATAGTTACTAATTTTCCAGTGAAAACATGGATTTATACTAAAAGGTTATACAGGATTTGAGAATTCCAAAAATTGTCAATTTGTTTTTGTTTTGAGAGATCATTTGATGGTTACCATGCAAATTCAAAATTTTAAATCCGCTTCAGTTGTCTGCATTTTACAGACACTTATTTTGAAATCTACATATTTTAGGTAAGTATTTGATCTTCTATAACGGATGGATTTTCAGGAATAGCTGAACAATCTGTTCTACAGGCCCAACCAACTCTTTTTCTTCTTTTTAATTTTTTTAATTTTTTTTTTGTTTGTGGAAAATCACAAACATTTTCCGAAATTTGTGGAAAAAAGCAAGCAAACAAAAACGCCTGACCGACCAACCCTACCAGAGAGGTCCGTTTGCCCGTAAAACAGGAGTTTTATTGTCGCCTAACTGCATATTTTGCCAAAGTCTTATAATAACACTCTGTAGCTCAATATCTATATCACTAGATTGTCTCGGCAAAAAGGTTCAAAATAGTGTGACATTCTTGACCATTTAAAAAAAAAAATTATCTACATTCATCTACACAATCTAAATTTTCTCTTTGTTATTAAAGTGTGTATCAGACTATTTGATAGACACAATTATTACCTGAAGTGTAATAATTTATGGGAAAATGGTTGAATGATGGTGCTGATAATTTTGATGTGATCTACAGTGAATTAAGGTAAATGTTCAGATGGTAGTTAGTATGCCCAAGTATTACGTAGGTGCAAAAAACTGATTTCAAAAAAAATTGAGGGCGCACTCCTATGAGTATCTCTCAGTGTCCCTTTAAAGGGCCATGAAGCCTTGAGTACTGCGCCTTGAGTAGTACCCCTCCCCCTTAAGATTCCAGATCTGAATTAAACACTGACGATAAAAGATTATTTCTTTCCACTTTCTTCCTTTCTTCCCCCCCCCCCCCCCCCCCTTGCCCCTATGATGTTAGGCCACTGTCCCTTGTCATTGTTTGTTTCATCAAATCCATCAAAGACTTACAATTGTACTCATTCAAGGCAAATCTGATAAAACCTTAACATTTGGTTTTACCCCCCAACACATGTAAGGCTGTCTAAACACCTGTGTGTGAAATACAAATCCACACGTTTTATCAATCTACAAACATGATGCTATCAATGAATGTATCAGCCCTGATGTAATTGGCAAAAAAAGGTTAAAACATTTGGGACATTCATGAATAGAATTGTCCTAATCTGCTATATTACTTTATTACATGTTATCAATGTGTGTAACACTCCTGATGATATCAGCATATACATATGCAATATTCAGACACATTCATAACCACATCCTTTTCCAACATCAGAAATCTTAACAATATGGATATCACTTTTCAATATTCATGATCAAAGCAAGATATTCGTTACAATTGTTTATATTATATGCTATCGTTGTATGTATCAGCTATGTTGATATTGGCAAAAAGGTCAAATATTTCGGGACATTTATGACCAAATATTTTCATAATCTACCATCTCTATTACCATACGCTCTTGGTGTATCAATCAAGATGATTCGTCGGCAAAAAGGTCCAAAATTCTAGGACATCTTTGTAAATGTATTTTTACAATTTACAATGTTACTTGATCATACATTATCAATGTGTTTATCATGCAGCCCTGTTGTTATCAGTGATATGGTCCTAAATTGTGGGACAACCAATATTCGATATTATCTATTATCATACCTTATTCATAATCTGTAACCATACAGAACTATTTTGAATGATTTCTTCATCTACTATCATTATGTTTTGAGTTATAAAATCTTGCTCCCCTAGGCTAGGCTAAAATAAATAGTTTGTCACAAGTTAAAAAATTGAAATACAAAAAATGAAGAATATTTTCAGGAAACAGAGCACCACCATGAATAGAGACGAGGGCAGTTTAACTTAAGTCTAGTATACGACGATCTGCAGGTTGAAAAGAAGTGCAATCAACACAGGATCGTCACTCAATCATCAGTATTGATAAAGAAAACAGCTTGTTTTCGAAATGTCTGCAAGGTTTGTTTAACTCTGGACTAGATATTATAAATCCAATCTACATGTCTCTTTCTAATTAAATACCCCTGTTTAAACCTTTAACTTTAAAAGTCCATTTTTTGATAGATTTTCTAAGCTAGAGACTCAAAAGGGGTCATTACGTATGACTTATATTTTTTCATACTTGTAAAACTGTGGGTGTATACTATTTTTCACCCACCGAAATCTGTACTGTCCACATAAATAAATGGCATGTTTTGATAACCAATAAAAGGATGGCACATACAGGGTGAGTCAGAAAGAACGGACACTTTTTCGCAAAGGCGCCATGAAAATTGCAGGCCTGTATATTCAAAACCAAATATAATGCTCAAAAGGCCACATATTTGCCTTTCATCCAAAAAAGAGAATTTTTGAATTTGACCATTGAGTCATAATGTTACATCAATTTGAGTAGAACCCGGTATTTTAAAGCCAAACCACAGAATGCAATAACAGGCAGTATCATTTATATCAGGCTTTTCAGGCTTTTTAATGGAATAATAAAACTGCGTATTGAATATTGTTCAACCAAAATACCCAGATGCTACCAATATTCTAAAAATATTGCCTGCCTTCCAATATTGTTTGTGCGGCGCAGATGATGTGCATGTGAGTATATATGCACAGATGATGTGCATGGGTACATTTTTGAGATCGGCATTTCAATCTTGCTGTAAGGTCAGTTTGGGCTAATTGATTTATTTTTAATCAAAACAGTCTGTTATATAAATAATAATAATAATATTGAATATCTTATTTTCGGGTGATATAAGAATATATTGCACTCGCTATAAAAATATTTTATAGTTTGTGCAATATATTCTTGTATCACCCTCAAAGCCATTCAATGTATTATAAGTATTGTTGGTTAGCTATTTCAGAGATGGCAATCAATGACACAGGTTATAACCCATAAAAGGCGCATGGGTGTGGAATACAAAATCTTAAAATGACTGGATATAAATTCATCCAAGTAATTATGAGTAAAAAAAAGCCAGAAATCAATACAAAACAACACTGAAAAGAGGCATCTCAGCTGAATAAGGAAGCGAGTCTCAATAGAATACATTGAAGAATGGCTTGATAATTCGACCATTCCATGGATTGGCTTTGAAATTGTGGTCTTTACTAAAATGAGTGTAACATTAACAAGGTAACTCAATGGTCAATTTTTAAAATTATCTTTTTTTAGTGAAAGCCAAATAATGGGTCTTTTAGCACTGCCATTCATTTTGAATATACCGGTACATTCCTACATTTTTGTGACGCCTTTGAAAAAAAGTTCCCGCTTTTTCTGACTCGCCCTGTATATGTCTGATGTCTGGACCAGGATTATAGATACAGGTCATTCAAGTGTTTTGTTCATAGAAATTATGTCTACCTTACTCTGTTATTGACCTATAGGTTTTCTCCATATATACTCGCCTGGTCTATCTCATTCTCTGTGAATCCATTGTCAAAATGAATTTATCAAAGTGATATTTTTCATTAGTTTTAATTTCAATATACATGCATATACACTCAACAGCATTTAATAAGTGAAAGCATGTTGAATGCAGCATCACAGCCAGATTTACTTCATCAGATTTTTTATTTAATAAAACATTTGTATAGGAAAAAAATAGACAATTGAAAAATGATAAACACATAATTTTAAAAGCTATGAATTAGTGAAACTTAGATGCTATCTTATTTCCTTAATAAATTAAACATACAGATTTAAACATACATATTGAAAGTGAGAATTGTTCATTGAATTTCGTAAAGACTATTTTAATTAATTGTCCAATTAGGAGAGCGCAAAATATTCTGAAAAAATAGCCTTTTTTACATAATATTTAGGACATCTCTCTCATTGCCATTTCCTTAATGAACTCATATGTATGTTAGGCTACAACAATACCAATATTCTACAGTAATAACAGACCCTAAGCCCTAACTAAACAGCCCTGCAGCTCCTGTACTGCTCTGGACAATATGAAATTCTTAATTAGTGAACTCATATGGTTGAATGTAGTCTACATTAGTTGGACTTCTGTCAACAGTGGCTTTGCTATCTACTGAAGATAGGAACACATCTTTATGCAAAAACTCTACACATTTCAATTGGTATCTTTTCCTCTTTAGCGTAGGGTAGGGTAGGGTAGGGTAGGGGGTAGGGTAGGGTAGTGTAGGGTAATTATTCTCCTCTTACTTTAACTATTTTCAGGTACAGTTATTAACCAGACATTTTTGCCTGGCACATGTGAACCATGTTGAAAATATCAGGGGGGTTCACAGCACTTATGTATAACAGTTCTCAGCATCCATATAAAAAAAACCAATTTACTCTTATTGCAGTTTATTAACAAGAATTTTGCTCGGCCAATCATATTGTTACTAGAGATATGCTCCCAAACTCAAGATAATTACATCTAAGATTAGCACAGACGTACATGTATGGAGTTGTGATTGAATGCCATGAACATCATCAGTGTATTTTATTATTGTCACAATTTTATTTGCATTTAAGTCCCTTCATTTCTTACCGTGAATGTAACTATTGACTCAAGCTATATTTAGCAAAAATTCAGATTTTAAAACCAAATTATTGACTTGAACTGACAAGAATTCAATTCAATTCAATACAATTTGCAATTTGATACCATTAGGGGACGAAAATAAGAAAACCTGTTCCACAGGCAAACAGACTACTCAGGTTGGGTCGTTCGGTCTGGCTTTTTTTTCTTCTTTTTCTTTTTTCCCCTTCAAAATGAACGAGAATAAAAGAAATCCAAAAATGTTGCTGTAATTTCACATGCCAACAAAAATATTTGGGTTGGTATTCATTAGCACATGACATTCTTTTTACAACAATTTCTATAACAAAAATTGGGCCTGTAGAACCCCGGCGTAGAGCAGCTTTGTGTTGTTGTTGCCTTAGCTCACGTTGACCCATGTTGTGATTGGAAATAAACTATTTGGAAATCTAATATTCATGTCATACTCATATGTCCGGTTTCAGTATTTGATAGAATTGACAATTTGATACCCTCAGCCAGCTTTGGCCCCTGTTATGGTTGAATATCGAACATTTGGAAAATTAATATTCATGTCACAGACATTTCTATGCTATTTACAATTATGTTTTATGTGCAAGAAATAAGAAATGTGATTAAACTGCCTGCACTTCACCACAGATAATCACACCTCATACTAGCATATACATCATTAGATAAGTTATGTATAAATGCAGCATTTCATTGGGGTTAGGATCAGACTTACACAGTAATATATAAAATGTTAAATATATCTTGAGCTATAAAGTATTTTGTGTTGCCATGGAAATAAAGCATGAAGAATTCAATAGCATGAGAATCAACTCCATAAAGAATAGTGTTGCTGCCATAGTCTATTTGTCCATCGCGAGACAATGACATAACTAAACAGGCGCAATATTTACAAATGCGTATGAGTCTTCCGCATTTCTATGTGTGAGTGTATACGCAAGCGCTTCGATAAGGCTCGCGTTTATGTACTGCAATTAATGAATGACGCAGTTACGGATTATAGGGAGCAAGGGGAAACACATGTGCAGGGCACCATCTGGAGTGCAAAATTGGTCATGCTTTTAAACACTTTCCATGTGGCTAGTATAGGTTTTCCCAGTTAGTTTAACACTTTTTTCATTATATTTCATATCTCGTTAAGTTAGAATTCGTCCCCAAAATCTGACTTACGCATTTTGTTAGATACATTTCGTCAATGAGCATTATATTTCAAAGTATGACCATTTCATTTAATTCATTGGTCATTTCTTTTCGTCAAGGAAGGATTGAATTCGTATCACCTGATGGGTAGCGGGTCTATGCACAAATATAATTTGTCTTTGTTCATTATTTTTAATACTTTTATCACATATATTCGTCGGGTGTTAGAAGAATAGGCCTACATATTATTGCAGGTTAGATTTGAACCACCGACATGTGTTCTTTTGCCTTGTTGATTCAGATCCGAACAGACCTACATTTCATATCAGCGAACAAGAAAGAAAGAAAGAAAGAAAGAAGAAAAAATATATATATATAAAACGTATAGGCTTATAGCTGGATTTTACATGCTTCTAGGCAGGACGTTCCACATGGGACGAAATAAAGTGAACTGAATATGAAACTATTTGATCAAAGACGAAATAAATGTATACATTATTAGGTTACCGCTGTATCAGACGAAATGGAAGTGTGTTAGGACGAAATAAAATGAACATTAAATGAAATTCATTGCGCAAAATATGAATATACTTGACCAAAGACGAAATTTACTTTAACAAATGCAACCTTCAAAATTTTGGGACGAATTCAATCTTAACGAGATATGAAATATAATGAATAAAGTGTTAAACTAACTGGGAAAACCTATATTAGTTATACCATTATTACACAAAACAGATTTTTCAAAATACTTTCCCAACTTTCAAAGTCTTATCTTAAGAATTACTGAACTAATACTAGGCATGTTTGTACTTATTTTAATGGATTTCTAATGGTGATTCCAAATCTGGTTATGATATTCAATAAGTTTGACATTTTTGAAACATTGTGTGACATTTTTTGACCAGTCGTCGCATGAAAAATGTTAAAAGAATGTAAAGTTCTTTTAAAAAACATGTTTAAAAAAATTCTTTAGGATTGACTTGATTTGACTTCAAACCAGAAAAGGTGTACACACTTGTTTACATGACTTGGGGTTGATTTGACAAGTAATAACAAGTTTAGTCACATATGTTGCTATCTCCAGTAGATAGCAAAACCTGTACATGTAACTGTGGGTAGCATGTTACTATCTACTGAAGATAGCCTGCACATTTATGTGTATATATTATTGTTTAGAGTGTTTGTGTATTGATATGTTGCTTTCTTCAGTAGATAGCAAATTCTGCAGATCTACCGGTGTAAAGATATATCTTGCTATTTTCAATTAATAAGTGTGCATATCTACTTTGGACTAGATATTATAGTTACCTCCAGTAGATCTCTCTAAATGTAAAAGAACCACTCTTTCAAGGAGTTAAACGCAGGACAACATGTTTTTGAGTGGAAAAACACTCTAAAAGGAGTGAAAGGGGATTTTATATGACAATGTTCCACTCTATTGAGAGTAAAAAATGACCTTTCACACTCATTTTAGAGTGGACATTTTCCACTCTAAAACGGGTTGTCCTGAGTTTCACTCCCTTCACTCCTTTTCGAGTGAATTTCCACTCTTTCCACTCGTTTTACATTTAGAGAGATACAGCCTGCATATACATGTGCACTGGGTGATTGTGTAATTGCCATTGTGTGCACAGTCACTTGAAATTACTGTTTATTCAACCCAATACATGCATATCACATACATAGCTCTAGAGCCATTATAGTAGACGCCTTTTACATGGCCCACTTCACTGCAAGCCAATTAGAACAGACTATTTGCTCAATTTGACTGCGTACATGCTTCCAGATATTTCGTTGTTGGAATGACAGAGCGTTGCAAGTGATGTTTTGGTCATTTTGTAGGAGAAGCATTTTTGGGTTCAATTTAGTTGACTGAATTATTGTTTTAACCAGCTTAATTATTTATTACAAATTAATGGACCTACGGCACATAATCTCCTGGCCATAGTTCGACATACGTGGGCGCACTTCGATCGGGCTGCGCACGCATGCTTGAACTCACAAAATACTGCCAACCAACAACACCAAAGCACCTGATTGGTCAAATTTAAACTGAAGTCTTTTTAACGATCGTCACGCTGCGCCGTATCCACCAACGCAGTGGTCCCGCTGCGCCGTAACCACCGACGCAGTGGGGCGTGATGGTGCGTGAAAAAGCTCACAAGTTTTTCAGTTCTCACGTTTGAGCACCAACCAATCAGAGCCATGAGGTCGAGATGACGTAGTGCGCACCACGGATGACCATTGCACCGTTTTGAAATGAGGTCATACTTTACGCGAGCTCAACCTCATGTGACGTGGGTCCATTAATTCCAAATTCAAAACTGGTAAAATGTGTGAATTTGCCAATGTAAGTAACTAACAACTTGATTTGGCCAATAATGTCACATACGACGTTCTTGCATTCCCACGCCTATTTGTGACTGGATCCATCAAATTTAGACCAAACTGGACAATGGTAAAAGCTGAGGAAAGGCAAATTCTTGTCCAGAATAGTGAACAAAGAAAGTATAAAACATACATTGTTGATGATGACAATGTCCCCTTAAAAAGAAGAACATGACAACACCACTGTCCAGGGAATCCCAAGCAGCAGTCCTTTTATTATTCATTCAGAAACTGAAATTTGACTCTTTATAGTTCTGTGCGATATATGTCACATATCTGAAGGCTATTGATGCAAAAATACTTAAATGTCATATTAAACTATGTGTGACATTTAAGAGTTATAGTTTGAGTGTATACCCATTTCCTGTGCATATTTTATTTACATGGCTTAATTCAGGCTCAGTTTTGATAGTTTAACGACATCTAATCAAGACATAGAATTGCAGAGTGACTGCAAAGTGGACTGTGAGCATCAACATACTTCAATTGATAACAACTTCATTGACAAGGTAACTAAATATGATCATATTTTATTGGAATTTCATTGAGAATGACACTCAAATGTTATAATTGACTTGCAGTATGTTTTAAAAAAAACTTCAGGATTGTCTGTTTCTACTATATCATTGAAAATACAACTAAGATCATCTTCATATTACGGACATTTCATTCAAAATGACATACAAAAGATTCAGTTGACAGATCGTATCAAATAAATATAGGTTTTCCCAGTTAGTTTAACACTTTATTCATTATATTTCATATCTCGTTAAGTTTTAATTCGTCCCAAAAGTTTGAAGGTTGCATTTGTTAAAGTATATTCATATTTTGCGCAATGAATTTCATTTAATGTTCATTTTATTTCATCCTAACACACTTCCATTTCGTCTGATACAGCGGTAACCTACTAATGTATACATTTATTTTGTCTTTGATCAAATAGTTTCATATTCAGTTCACTTTATTTCGTCCCATGTGGAACGTCCTGCCTAGAAGCATGTAAAATCCAGCTATAGGCCTATACGTTTTATATATATATATATTTTTTTTTCTCTTTCCATTTGGTCTTGCAGCCATATTTTATTAAGTCTAATATATATATATACGGCTGATATGAAATGTAGGTCTGTTTGGATCTGAATCAACAAGGCAAAATAAAAATAACACATGTCGGTGGTTCTAATCTAACCTGCAATAATACGTAGGCCTATTCTTCTAACACCTGACGAATATATGTGATAAAAGTATTAAAAATAATGAACAAAGACGAATTATATTTGTGCATAGACCCGCTACCCATCAGGTGATACGAATTCAATCCTTCCTTGACGAAAAGAAATGACCAATGAATTAAATGAAATGGTCATACTTTGAAATATAATGCTCATTGACGAAATTTATCTAACAAAATGCGTAAGTCAGATTTTGGGGACGAATTCTAACTTAACGAGATATGAAATATAATGAAAAAAGTGTTAAACTAACTGGGAAAACCTATATTAGGATTATCAGTCACTCTAGTTTGATCAGCTTTGATCTCGCCAATTTGGAACTGATAAAACTATACAATCTATCAAATATAAACAATATAGACATTGATGGGCTACAATATGTCAGCGTTGAATTGTTCATCATTGATCTGTGTATGTATTTAACTCATAACATTTCTGCTATGAATCTTTAAAGGTATACATTATCATGCTGTCAAATTCTATTTCATATTAAATGGTACTTTTGTTTTACGTACATTCCAAAAATTCATAGCAACACGATAGCATGTGCTTAAATTTAGAATTCAATCAAATTGTTTTTCTCTAAAGCGAACTTGATATATTGACTCGATGTCTCTCTATATTATAGCCATACAAGAAATCATACGGGAGGATCAATGTGTCCATTGCTGTGCTGCTTAGAGATGGAAAAATAATAGGCCCTATGTTTACAATTAAAAGGTAATGAGTTATGCCAAAAACTACAGTTATGTTGAAAATACAGTTATGTTGATATCAGGGATGAAAAAATATTATAAACAACTTGCTCAAAACAAAACAAAACATGTACAAGGTAGTATCGTAACACAAACATATTTGAAATATTTCGATACAAGATACAAGAAAAACTTGAATATTTGGCCATAGTAGACTTTAAGAACCAAAATAATTAAAGACCAATTATGTTAGCATATAAAAGGTGCATGGACATTTGTTTACAAGCCTACCTGGACAAATACAGCAACTGTTCTCTATCAGTGTTGTAACAAGTGCAGCAATAGTAAAACTCAAGAGTGCTCTTTCAGGTAAAGAGGGTTTTAATAGGTTTGCTGTCAAACAAGTTAGAAACTGACAGTTTTGAGCTTGTCTGACAGCGAACCTGTTAAAACACTTAAACTGTATTTAGTTAGAGCCTATCACATAAAGTGTTTTTGAAAGCAACTATGTATAATGCTTGTTAACGGTGTACTTTATCTTTCTTAATATAAAATAAATCCAAACAAAACATTTGTTTTCAACATCACTGTCAGCCCCTTGAGAGAGAGATCAAGAGTTGAATTTTATCAGCTTATTGCACACATCTATAATTATTGTTATTTTTAGTTGCATCCTCTTTTTTAATTAAACCTATTTGTACCTGTATTGATGGTACGTGTTGTTTAGCACAATATCATTCTTACTTTGCTTTCCAAACACTGCGGCAAATCCATCTCTACGAAGACAATGATTGTTTTTTACCAGTGGCGGCACTCGGGGGAAATGCCCCCCCTGTCACGACCTTTTCCCCCAATTGCCCCCTCCTCCCATCAGCTCCAGCCCCACTCCTATTTGGGCCCCAAGTAATTAAAAATGTCAAAATTACTTAAAATTGGTCTAAAATGTGTAATTCAGAACAAAGTAAAGCTAATTTCAGGCAATTTTTACATTAAAAGACAAAATGTTGATGCTGTTGATGCCACCTTTTTGACATGCAGTTAGCACAAATTATAATACAGGGTGTTCCAAAAGTGTCTATACTTTTGAAATCATCATGTCAAAATCCTTGAGATTTCACAGCATCATGATCATATCAATGTTACGGGGATATGTGAAATGTTAAGTTGTTCATTCTACATGCACTGTTATTCTCATGTGTAAAAAAAATGTTATGTAAAATGATTTTTAAACAACCATGTGTGATTATTAAACAAGGTTATGTTAGGCCTATCATATCCCATTGTGTTAATACTAGGTTGTGTAAAATGTAATTTGATTATATAAAATTGAAATGCCGCAATAACAGAATTTTAAACAACAGTTGTGTAGACTTTGAAGCGCGTGATATGAATTAACCAATCACAAATTACCCTTGTTGCTACCAAAATTACTGGAAACGAAACGGCGGACGTGTCGGTGTTGCTTGAGTGAGTGGGGTTTTGGAGAGTTGATTGAAGTATTTGACAGTAATATCAGATATATATTATAAGTATATAATGTTTCACTTGAAATATTTCAGTAAAATATACGCAGTAGTAAAAATTATTCAGTGTGTGTGATTCTATCAGTTGGCTTTTTTGGTAAATTAGTGCAAACTTATAATAACTAAACTTGAGCTTATAAGTTTACACACTTTACAATTTACACTTCACAGTTACATGACGAAGCCAACTGATAAAATCACACACACTGAATACTTTTTACTACTTCATATTTTTTACTGAAATATTTTAAGTGAAATATATACTTACCATCCAATACTTCAATCAACTCTCCAAAACCCCATGCACAACTATTGTGTAGAAAATTAACCAATTGCTGTGTAAACCATTAAAATGGCCATTCCACAACCCAAAAGTAATTCACAACTATTGTGTAGAAAATTAATTAATTGTTGTGTAAACCATTTACACAACTTAATTGTGTAAATTAATGTTACACATTATTGTTTAGAAATATTACACAACTGTTGTGTAGATATTACACAACTAGGTTGTGTAAACTGTTACTAGGTTCCTATAGTAAACAGCGGTTGTGTAAAATGTTACACAACTTATTGCTATCTTTTATGTATAGTCTCATGCGTATTGATACATTACTATCTTCATTAGATAGTCAAGATACTATCTTCACTAGATAGTCAATACTTCACATCCATCTGTGTACAGTTACTGCAAGTGCGGTCATTTTTGCAGCATGTTTTATTTTTGCACAATTATGTGAAACCGTCATTAAAAGTCAGGCAAAACCTCTTTTTTTTTGTTACATAAGATTTGCTTGCAGTTTTAGGAATTCAGCAACCTGCACTGCAGAAATCTTTGAATAAGTTCATCAGGATTGAGATTATGTCGAACAAATCTTCTCCACTCTCACAACTTTGCATCCTGGGAACGAGAAGAACATCTCTCATTGTAAAAACAAGTGGATCAAGCTATTACTGAGGAAGTCACCTGACCTGATTGATATAACCATCTAAAATGTAAGTAAATATTGTTCAACACAATCTCAATCTTAACCTGCAGAAATGTGTCAAAGATTGGAGAGCATGACAACTTCTGTACACACAAATATTTTCTTTGATAGTATGTTGTACATCTGGTGTATTATTAGGTTGCTATCTTCAGAAGATAGTCTTGACAGTATGTTGCACATCTGGTGTATTATTAGGTTGCTATATTCCGAAGATAGTCTTGACAGTATATTGCACATCTGGTGTAATATTAGGTTGCTATCTTCCAAAGATACTCTTGACAGTATGTTGCACATCTGGTGTATTATTAGATTGCTATCTTCAGAAGATAGTCTAGACAGTATGTTGCACATCTGGTGTATTATTAGGTTGCTATATTCCGAAGATAGTCTTGACAGTATGTTGCACATTTGGTGTATTATTAGGTTGCTATCTTCCAAAGATAGTCTTGACAGTATGTTGCACATCTGGTGTATTATTAGGTTGCTATTTTCAGAAGATAGTCTTGACAGTATGTTGCACATCTGGTGTATTATTAGGTTGCTATCTTCAGAAGATAGTCTTGACAGTATGTTGCACATCTGGTGTATTATTAGGTTGCTATCTCCCGAAGATAGTCTTGACAGTATATTGCACATCTGGTGCATTATTAGGTTGCTATCTTCAGAAGATAGTCTTGACAGTATGTTGCACATCTGGTGTATTATTAGGTTGCTATCTCCCGAAGATAGTCTTGACAGTATGTTGCACATCTGGTGCATTATTAGGTTGCTATCTTCAGAAGATAGTCTTGACAGTATGTTGCACATCTGGTGTATTATTAGGTTGCTATTTTCAGAAGATAGTCTTGACAGTATGTTGCACATCTGGTGTATTATTAGGTTGCTATATTCCGAAGATAGTCTTGACAGTATGTTGCACATCTGGTGCATTATTAGGTTGCTATCTTCCAAAGATACTCTTGACAGTATGTTGCACATCTGGTGTATTATTAGGTTGCTATCTCCCGAAGATAGTCTTGACAGTATGTTGCACATCTGGTGCATTATTAGGTTGCTATCTTCAGAAGATAGTCTTGACAGTATGTTGCACATCTGGTGTATTATTAGGTTGCTATCTTCAGAAGATAGTCTTGACAGTATGTTGCACATCTGGTGTATTATTAGGTTGCTATCTCCCGAAGATAGTCTTGACAGTATGTTGCACATCTGGTGTATTATTAGGTTGCTATCTTCCGAAGATAGTCTTGACAGTATGTTGCACATCTGGTGTATTATTAGGTTGCTATTTTCAGAAGATAGTCTTGACAGTATGTTGCACATCTGGTGTATTATTAGGTTGCTATCTTCCGAAGATAGTCTTGACAGTATGTTGTACATCTGGTGTATTATTAGGTTGCTATCTTCAGAAGATAGTCAATCCTTCATGTCTTCATTTGTACAAATATGCTACATCTTTATAACCGACACATATATTCAATTGTGGTGTGTGCTATCGCTGAAATGGGACTTTGTGGTGCATTCAGACCTCAGAATTATCAAATGGTTACCCTCATGTTAGTATAACTCTCAAAAATCTTAAATTAAACGTTTTAAAAAGGCGACAGAACTTCTCGGACACCCTGTTTATATAAAAATAAAGGTGGCAATTTGTGTGGCTGTGAAATATGCATTTCCCCCGTCTCACATGGATGCTTCTGAATGATATGCCATATGTGACCAGCGTATGAGAGAAATACAAAAATGTAACACAGACATTTGCTGATTATGTGCCCCTTTTTTTTGCAACTCTAAGTATGTCTTAAAAATGTTGATGTATGAACATAACTGCAAATAACTGCTTTACAAATATGTATGTAATTAATGTGTGTGAGGGCAGAGGTGGGGTGAGGGGGTGTGTGGCTTTCTTCCAATATCATCATCTGTGTGTAAGGCAATGAAACAACCCTGTTCTACGGCCAAACAGACCACTCAGGTTGGGTCGGGCGGCACTTGTTTCCCTTTAAATAAGACACAAAATATGTATTAACATTTTCCACGCGGCAGGCGGCTGCAGACGACAGTTCCAAAATTTCACAAAATGTTTCAAAAATGTCAAAATGAGTGAGTTTCATTACCATATGTGATGCGATCTGTGAAAACCCGTCGGATGTCGCAAAATGTGAAATAGGGATTATGGGTAAAATAAGAAGAAGAAAAAATAAAAAAAAAATAAAAACTTTTTTTTAATTTTTTTTAGATTTTGTTTAGAAAATTAATTTCTAATACTTTGTGTCATCACCTTTTATGAAATTTCACCTTCAAAAACTTACTTAAGTCACTTTTCTAATTAGCCTTATAATGTTATTCTGTTGAACTATGTATCTTTTATGGCCTGTTTTCATGATTTCTTGTTTTGTAGCTTTTTATGACATCACACTCATAATTCACTCATAACTTTTTTTGTAGTGATCGCAGAAAAATGATCAAAACAGTTCTGTAATCAGCACAGATTCAGCTTCCTTATGATATAAATAGCTCCAATATGAAAAATCCCGACATGTGGCGGGTTTTCACAGATCGCATCACATATTTGGAATCATCATGAGAAATGCATTGGAACAAGTACAAACATGCCTAGTAATAGTTCAGTAATCATTCAGATAGACCTTGAAAGTTGGGAAAGGTTTCTGAAAAACCTGTTTTGTATATGGTCAAACTATAAGCCGCGTGGAAAGTGTTAAGATTTGTTGGGTTGTTATCCATATGCATGTGAAAATGTTGTTCACCAATTTCTCAAAAAGTTGGTCAGTCAGGCCTGTATACACACGGTTTCTTTTTTGTCTATTCCTTAATTCCTGAAAATAACTATGGTTATCATATGTCAGGAAGCTTTCTAAAATCCAATAGGCTTAGGTAAACCATAGCCCAACTGAACAAGAATTTGTAAATTACGCATTTTTGAAGACTTGTAACACAATCTTTTTGTTTTTAATTTCTTTTTGAAATTGCTTTAAAATTCAATTAGTTAGCCTATAGATGGGGAGGGGGTTATGGGTGGGACCTCATTTTAAAACTATCACCATGGCTGTATTTAAAGAAACCTCAACCAATATGATAATTACTAATCACTTTAAAAGCTATGCACAAGGGAAACTCACACCAATCTATTCTGTTTTGCCTTATATAGTGGGTTGACATTTAAAAAGGGTCAGTACAATTGATAACACCTTAAGTTCAGTTCAGTGTAGCCTGTTAATTTCACAGCATTGAATAATGGTCTAATTGAATGGGACATTATTACAAAAGAAAGATCCTCCACCGGAGAACTATGAAAGCCATCACCATAGAGATGTGTTTTTATTTAGTGTCATGCTCCAATCTGCTGGTATGTTCGTGGCAATTTGTTCTTTTATATGAAGTGCCCTTTAGCATGCTTTCAAAACATAAAGGCTTACAATTTTCTCCTTTTCCATTTGGAAACCAGATTTACTAGGGATCCTATCTCGTAGGGGGCGGGGGTACTCAAATTATTTTTTGAAGGGGGTGTCCTGCTGGAGGTTTGAATTTGTGACCCACTTTTAGAGGTATTTAATCTAAAAAAGGCTGATTTGACCTTTTTTATATTTTATGAGACCATGCATGTTTGGGTTTTGTAGAGATTTGTTTACGATTTAGGACCCAAATTAACGATTTTCCAGCACAAATCATACCCCATGTTTAGGGATTTTTGAAGAAATAAAAGCAATCCATTTGGGCGGCACAACCCTGTATACCTTATATATGCGAGTCCCCCCTATCCCCGCTTTCTAAAGCATCCAATCAGGGGGAAATGGGTTGACCAACAAAAAAAACACCACCTTTTTTGATTGTTCAATTTGTGTCTGCATGTATGTGCTGTTCTTTAAAAATTCCCCAATTGAAACATGTGGTTAAGGATATATTATACCTTCTTCAAATATATGATAAAAATGTTGGTGGTCATCACATGCCCCACTTCAATTAATCAAAGTTCAACAGAAAATATAGTAGTAGTATTCATGCATGCGAGGCCTGTGAATCAAAGATAACAATTCATCATGGCACAGAAGCGAGAGGGTAGATACATACAATTTATCTAAATAATGCAAATTATTTATTTATTTATTAGTATGCAAAACATGTGAAAATAAATTGTTCTGTGTACAAGTCCAACTAATGGGTTATTTTTATTGAAAATTAAATGTGCAAATAATTTATTGCCCAAAATGTAGTTTCTATGCACCACATATTTGAAATATTCACTATTTTAGAAGAAGCATTTTTGTTGTTAGTATGACTGACTTATAGCACGAGGCAGCGTAGCTGCCGAGTGCTATAAGGAATTAATAGCACTCATTGACAGTGACTATTTTAGTGATGATTTATGTGGCAGAGCTCTACCCTACACACCAGATACACACCACTTTCACAGTAGGACACCTCTCACTCACCCCGACTTAGACAATCATCTACTAAACACACACACACACCAAGTTGGGTAATAATTACAGTGCTGTAATTAATCAAGTTATTTACGATGTCAAATTTACTGCATTCTGAAGCTGTACAATAAGTGAAATTTGTGGAATTCTGGATTGGCTGTGTATGTGCTATTAACATCAAAATAGTGATACCTTCATTATTTTGGTATAAGCACAAATGGCTACTACACTTGCCAGCGCTGTATTTTATTAGAAATTGTTTAATTATCTTGTTTTCCTTATTCTCTTTATTTTTCAAGAAGTGGCTGTCAAATCCTGGGTGGGGAGGGGGGAATGGGTTACTCAGATTTGGTTTGGACTGTGTGTGGGGGGGGGGGGGCTGAAGCGTCCAAACCCATACCCATTTTAAGGGTCATTTTGGCAGAAAATGGTACCCATTATAAGGGACTTCCATTCAAAACGCAACCCATATTTAATGATTTCAATTATTTTTGCAGGATTTTGCATTTCACTTTAGCGATATTATGGGTGAGATATTATCCTAAAGAAAATAGTAACCATTGTTTAAGGCCAAGATCTGAAAAGTTGGGGGGGGGGGCACTTTTTGAAGAACAAAATCATACCCCATGTTTAGGGATTTTTTGCAAAAATTAACCCATCCCCGTATACCGTACATCACCGTATACCATATTAGGCGAGTACCCTGGGTGTCAAATACAATTGCTGTGACCTATGACCTTTCCTGCTGATACCTGAACGATACTTACACTATTTGCAGGTTAGGTATTCCTGAAATTTCTTCTAATGTTGTTAAACTATTTCCACCTACATACCTGTACAAAAACAAATAAGGATATGAACATGATGTTAAGTGAAGTAGAAATGTCTTCACTTCAAAAAGTCAAATAAGCGAAGTGTTATTATTAGGAGGGGTGGCTTCTTCTTAGGCTATGCGGATACAGGTATTGTTGGGTCTTTTTCTTTATTGATACAAATTAGTTGATAAAGATGACGAATAAAAGAAACCATATTCTTACTGGCCCAACCGACCCATTTTTTTTTAATTGGGAGGGGGGATGTTCATGTGCAAATGAATACTGACTCTATTGTTTTAGTATGACAAAAAACAGCACACATTTTACATATGTGATTTTTTGTACCATTTTGAAGGAGAATATAAAAGCCCGACCGACCTACCTAACCAGAGAGGTCCATACACAGTAGAACAGGGTTTCATTTTCATCATGTTCATAGCCCAGGGTTCAATTTAGGCAAAAACATGGCTTATTTTGTTTTAAATCTCAAGTTTTATACTAATGGATGAATTATTTATCTTATAAAATAACAAGCTATGGAATAAAAACATAATCTTAAAAGCTGTGCCCACATTGAACTGAGACATACCATCTTTTTATCTGATATGGTCTTGTATGGTCAAAAATTAAATAAATTGTCTAAAATGGCAAATATTTACAGGTTTCTGTGATTTTATATTCCAATTTTGATGGGACAAAAGAAGAAGCAGAAAAAAGCCAGACCGACAGACTTGCCTCATAAACATTATTTTCTTCTTCTTTTTTCTTCTTTTTTCTTCTTCTATGACGATAATGACATTCATCTTTAAATACAAATGGCCCCTGGGCTATTTGTCTCATAAACATTATTTTTCTTTTTTCTTCTTTTTTTCTTCTTCTATGACGATAATGACATTCATCTTTAAATACAAATGGCCCCTGGGCTATTTGTCTCATAAACATTATTTTTCTTTTTTCTTCTTTTTTTCTTCTTCTATGACGATAATGACATTCATCTTTAAATACAAATGGCCCCTGGGCTATTTGTCTCATTAACATTATTTTCTTTTTTCTTCTTTTTTCTTCTTCTATGACGATAATGACATTCATCTTTAAATACAAATGGCCCCTGGGCTTTTTGTCTCATAAACACTATTTTCTTTTTTCTTCTTTTTTTCTTCTCATATGACGATAATGACATTCATCTTTAAATACAAATGGCCCCTGGGCATGTGGAGAGGATTTATGGTCAAATCATTCTGAAATGGTAAAGGGCAATTAAACGGTAAATGTTGTCATCAGAAGAGGAAATAAGATTTACACCAGAGTGAACAAGTCTTTTCATAGGCTATATATATCATCGTTACAAGAAGGTCATAACTAACATTTTTAACATATTGCTGTTTTTGTAAACTTATGTAAGTGTAGGTATACAGTCATAAAAAAAAAGTAACTATACAGGTAATAAATGTACTTTTAACACTAAAAATATATATCCTACCTAGAAATATTAAATCATAAAGTTGTTGGGAAATTTATCTTCTTTAATATGAGATATTGCACGCTAGGATCGGTTGAATATTTAAGAAGCGACAATCCAAAATGTAAGGTAAAGTCACAATTTCAAATTCACATTTTACATTTCAACACGGGGGAGAGAATGACAGGTAGCGTGTGTGTGGCGTATTGATCCATCGGAACAATGCGGCCGACTGTCCAACCTGCGCATGCATCCCCCAATGGCACTACCGGTAATCAATAAGATACCCGTAGATTTGGTCCGCGTGTAGAAAATAAAAATGTGAAAATGAAAATCGGACTTCTCCTTACATTTTTGAGTGCCACTTCCTCAATAATCACCCGATCCTAGCGTGCAATATCTCATATTAAAGAAGACAAATTTCTCAACAACTTTATTATTTAATATTTTATGTAGGATATATATTTTAAGAGTTAGAAGCCCATTTATTACCTGTATAGTTACTTTTTTGATGACTGTACATGCATATTGTAAGGTATGGAACAAGTGTGGAAAGAAATAAGACATCTCAAAACAGCAAAACAAATGGAAAATAGCACAAAAGGGCCTTCTTGAAAAATGGAAACAAAATATATGCAGGTACAACACTTTATGCACTCATAGGATGATACCAACTAAACCTTTGACTTGTAGAAATAATTTCCAGCTACTTATTGTCTTCTCAGTTTGATTTGTCTGTACACTAGACCAATCCGAAAATATAAATATTACACATTTTGGATGTTGCTTAAAGGGGCACTGAGATTGCCGAGAAAAGTGACATTTGGAACAAATGAATTGTTTTAATAGATAAGGTATGTAAGAACCCTGAAGTGTAATAATGTATGGCAAAAGGGTTGAGTAATGGGACTAGATATAAATTCAGTTGAAGCAGTTTATGTGGCGAGTAGTGCTAATAATGTCGATGCTATCTACACTAGCAGCCCAAAAGTATTAGGACACTTTGCAAGCTGCAAATTGAGAGAAAACACTGGGTATCTATTGAACTACTGTGTTAGGTTTTTGGTATTCTAAGGTTATAAAATGAATGGAAAGTTCTTAAAATGTTGTTACAATAAATTCGGGATGGTATTCCTACTTAAGTCATTATTATTTAAAAGGAAAACATTTGCAACAATATTTCGGTTTTTTGCATCGATACATGATTATTTAGTTAATTTGAGTCAAATAGCTTGACAACAATTCTTAAGCCATGATGAAATGATAGCCCTGTGTAGTGTGCCCAGGTCATGTGGGTGCTATGAGAAAGTACAGAAAATCTGGTTGGTTTCCATTTAGAATATGAAAGTAAGGGACCGTTCATTATTTATGGTGGAGGGGGGGTTGGGTAAAATATAGGGGGGGTCATGTAACTTTCATATGTTGAAATAGGGGGGGTTATGTAACTTTTTATTCTTAAACAGGGGGGGTTGTGTAACTTTTTTAAACTAAGATGGTGGTGATTAGGGTGATTTTAGAGGCTATTTTGGAGTGTAAATGCCAATTTTTTGTGCGCTTCGCGCACATTTTCTTACAACCTTTCAACTTCAAAACATGTAGGCTACTTATGATGACACTACTTGTACTTTCGTACAGCAAATTGTGCACGCCCTGCTCGGACGATGTGTTGGAAAAACACCTATATAAACGTCAATGGTTGAAAACATTAGAGCCATAAAAAAAATGTTAATAGCCTAGGCCTATGTTCCAAAAACCAATTTGATTAAAAACGGTAATTTCTTGCATGCTTTTCACCTCGTCTCACTCTCAGCTCTGCACCAAAACTCACAAGAATATTTCATACGTTTTTGTCTGGATGTTCTAACTTTTTTTCGGGTTATAAAGACTCACAAAACACCCAAAATGTATAAATATATGACAAATGTTCCGCCTCGCTACGCTCGCAATGTAGTAAGTCATTAAATTATTGGCCGTTCAGAGACACAACCAACGAATCCATGGACAAAAGAAAAATACATCCCCTAAGTATGTGACAAGTTGATTTTGAGGGGGAGGGGGGGGGGGGGTTGTGTAAAAATCTATTGGTTAGTAGGGGGGGTCATGTAATTTTCAGTTTCAGCTGTAGGGGGGGTTAGGTAATTTTGACATACGAGTCTCGAATTTGTCCCAACCCCCCCTCCACCATAAATAATGAACGGTCCCTAAAGGTGTCAAAATTAAACTAAATTTCCCCCCAAATATCTTATTTTGAAGATGAATGAAGAGATCAGGTGTCAATATGTGTGAGAGATTAAAGACTAGTGATAATATTGGGATTAGTTTTACTTCAGTGAATCCATTGACAAACAATTGAGAAGGGTGTTTTTGAAAGGAAGTCAAAATTGTCAGACTACCCACCATAGGGATTACATTGGCTATAATGAGGGTGATGAATTATTCATGAGCTATTTCCAATGGGACATTTGTATGGGGACAAGGAGTATATATAATAGGAGGGGACACTTAGCTCATTTGCATATTTGTCATTAATATGATTAACCCTGCCTTGACCCTATGCCCTGCTGTGAGAGGTCACAGATACCGCCCTCTAACCTGAGAGGGGACTTTTCTATTGTTCTCATGCACAGCGTTGGCGATGAGCGACCGAGAAGTATAACAAAAGCGTACATAAAACAGATCGATTCGAAGCAGTAATTTGAATACATGAATTATGCAACACGTCACACAACGTCCAGTCTAACAATGATTGTGGACCGTATAAATGATGCAATTTTTTGTGTTCGAAAATGTCATCATTTTTTACCGTTCTTTCAAAAAATAAGGAGTATAATCACATTATAAACACATTTTGTGCGAGAGTAACATACAAATATGGTATAAAATGGCAAAAATGGCACGATAAAAATCCGTTCGTTATAAATAAATGGATAAATGGTTAATAATTAAACTATCACCATTTACACTCGTTGATCTCTGTGGCGTGCATCGTAGGCCACGTTGTTTGCAAACGACAACACGGGTTCGATTCCCGGTGTATCCGTGAATGCCATGCTTTTTTATATATATTTTTTAAACTTGACGGTGGATTAATGTAGCATCATTTTTATGTCAATTTTTCTAAATTATAAAGGCCCATGCGTTTATAGTTGTTGTTTTTTCTATCATTTATCTCTTTGATTTATTTAACTTTTAAACAATTGTATGCGTAAACTATACATGTATATTAGCGCGATAAATAAGTGATTTAATTTGATTTAATTTGAGTTCGGTTTGATAATGATAGCAAAACTTGTTGTAAAACCATTTTACCAGTCAGCGCAAGTTTGTGTACATCACGTTTAGTTTGATATAGCTAGGCTAATATACTATTTGTAGCTATATTTGTATACAAGAAGCAAACACATTTCCAAAACAGAGAAACATGAGAAACGGGACCGTTACTAACGTTAAATTTAATACCATTGCCATGATTACCAATTTTTAAGGCTCTTTTGGAAATCTGTACAACCGATGAATTTCTAGAAAATCGTTGATACAACTTCACTCAGGAAAGTCAGATCTTGTAGCAAAACAATAAGCCAGCTTTTTAATAAACTAATTGGGAGACGCAATGATGTCGAAATCTATGTGGAAAAGGGAATCAGATAACTATTGATAGACTCGATCAAGTCTTGTACCACTGAAGGGTGATTAGAGGTAATACACGTTTCGGCGATGGGGAGCTAAAGTTTGTTTCAGAATATAAAAAGAGCAACACCACCAGAATATATCTTACTCTGTACAACACACATGTTGATGGATACTCGTTTGAAAATAACCCGCCAGTGCATGAGTAAAGTGGATTCTGTATAATAAAACAAGATTTCTTATTTAAGATCTGGAATAAAGGTTACCAGGGGACATTTGCTTCAACGATGCTCCTATGCGTACGTCAACTGAAAGAGTGGTCCGATGGTATCAGAGGCGCCATAGCCAGCACTCGGAACACCATCAGAAACAATTGATTTTGTTCTTTCTTTTGAAGATGTGCACATTGTCTCATTCAGTAGATAGTGTATTTATCACATGTGGCACTACTTCACTAGATAAGCGCATGTATAACCGTGGTGGCAGTGCTAATAGCGCATAGTTAGTGTGCCATTACTATGTGTGCTATTATACGCATGTCACACTATACGGTATTCACACTAGCATTACTATGTGTGCTAAGTTAGCACATGTGTATGCGGTGGCCGCGCTATCGTCAGTAGATAGCGCATATAGTCACATGTGGCATTACTATATGCTATTTTAGTAGACAGCGCATGCGTCACATGTGGCATTACTAGTATTATGTGTGCAAGAATCTTTAATTCAATGTATGCTACATGTATCCTTCAGTTAGATAGCGCATGTATCACGTGTAAATGTGTGCTATTCAGTAGAATACTAACGTTAGAGACGGTTATAGCATATAATAATAATAATAAATTTTAATAATAATAACACACAGCGCATAAAGCAACGGCACCAATGCGCTTTACAAACAAATGATCAATATCTTAAAAAACTACACATACATTAAAACACATGATAAAAAGATTATAAATATATTCAATGCAAAGAACACCTCAAAAAATACAAACAAATTTGTTAAAACAGCCATAGGAGAAAAATACAGTCAGCTGCTATTGATAAAAACATTGCGATTTAAAAGTCAATAAAACATCAATTATGACAAGTTATATGCAGTTTAAAAAAAATATAGGTCTCACAGGGCCGGGCCGGCCAGAGAAGTGCTCCCGCGCGGTCACAATCAGGTGAGGTGTTTCATAAAGCGGTATTATTGTGTTGTTGTTTTTTATTATCATCCAGTCCGGGAACATTAAAATCAAATCACATCAAACTTTTTTGAATAATGTGTATCGTCAATATCAATATTGTCTGCTTGATCTTACCATGGGATACCAAAGAATGACTCCGCGGCCGGCTAGAACATCGGGAACTTTTCCTAAGGCTTTTATGGAGCCCGGGGGACAGATATACTGTTGACTAGTGCATCACAAGAAGTTCTGTCACTTGCATTGCAGTACATACTCAATAGGAACTTGTCAACGATTTTGGTGGACAAACCAAAGAAATCGCACGCATGCGTAGAAAAAAAATGAATTCCCCTTCTAGGTTAGAGGGCAGTAGAGAGCCTTTTCGATTTTCAGACGATGCCGGACGTACGAATATTTGATAGGTTACATTCGGTGGGGGGACGTTAGGATCCGTCCGCCACTGAATACCGTACGGTTTCGTCAATGTTTATACGAACACATTTCACTCCCAGTTTAAAATGTTGAAAAACATCATGTCAGGTATAACAGCGATTATTTTATACTCTTGAATCTTGTGCGTACAATGATTCTATACATGTGACACCGGTCAGAAGAGATTCATCATTGACTTGTTGAGCACTAACTACACGGTAAATGCAAGAGCGCGTCACTATTTGTATCAAGATTTTTCCGTGCAGATAATACTAATTAGTCAACATTTTGGCTTCATGTTTAATCCACGGTTCAAATAACCGATGCCTATAATGGTTATAGCTTAACTGCTATTTTAATTTCCAATAAAAAACTATTTAGTCTTTGGATCGCCGCAAATGAGCTGTCCAAAGCGGGGGGGGGGGGGGGGGGGGGTCTACGAAAATCATACGTAGCCTATGCCTCCTACGTTTGATTTTGGTAGAAGAAACATACGTGCATGTGCCTCCCAGACTTTCTACACCTGCATCATATGCAAAATTAACACCCGATCGGTATACCAAAGTGAAACGTCTACCGATCAGAGTATAGGCCTACCCTTGTATATACCCTTGTATATACAAACAATAAACAGAAGGTAAGTAGAAAATTGGGTTCTCAAAAGTGTAATAATTAACCAAAATTGGGTTCTAAGTGTATTTTAATCAATAAAGTACGGGCCATTCTATACCATCAAAGAGGGGGCATAATGAAAACCTTTTTGATTGCCACCCATCGATACCAAATTTCGCGAAAAGGCACTCCAAAAGGTAGGCACGTTAATACGTAGTACTACTTACATAGTGAGAACCCCGGGTCCAAAAGCTATTGGTCGAGGTCTTTAAAAATAGATTGTAACAACATGCAACAAAACATAAAAAACTGGTATTGTCCATCTTTTAGTTACCAGTAAGTCAAAGATTATATTAGCGCAAAGTGACCAGGCTCCTTTTATTTTGCAAGTTTCAATGTCATAATAACTTCAAAATTATTGACGATACTGACACTTGAATTTGTTATCCAGCTCCAGCGGTTTTAGGATGATAATAATTTAGTAACAACATGGGCAAGGCTCAAGATAACCATTTTTTTAACCGGGAGCTACTTTTTTCAAAAGTAGCGCCCGGATCATGGGATTTATTGAGAACCGGGAGCTACTTTCAACTTTTTATACAATCCAGCGTGGCAGCTTTGTCAACTCGAAATTCGATGTCTTGGGCAAGCTTCCCGATCGTCAACGGGCGCTGGTGTGAACAAAATATCAGCGCTCGGTTGTTTATTTTTCAGCAATACCGGGCGCTATGGCAGAATGACCGAGGGGTAAAAATCGCCCAGCACCCGCTTATCTTGAGCCTTGAACATGGGATGAATTTTCTGTGGTCATAATCAAAATCCATCCATTATAACATTGAAACCAACGGAGATTTAAAAATTACGGCCGTTCGTGTCCACCATCGTCTGGTATTTTCAATTTTCGACTCTACAAATGACGTGTATTTTTTAATATTCATTGATATGATTATTCATTGTATATTCATGACTGTCACTGCCTTCTATTGTTATAGACAATGAGTGTCCAGGGGTTGATGGGGATTTCAACAGGGCAGATGTTTTGTTTAATTCCATGGAATTGAATTAGCAGATGTTATAGGAAACATGAATTTATCAATGAGAAGAGATTCAACAACACATTTGTTCAACTCGTAGTGAAATTTTACACTCCAAATTGAATACATGGGATGATTTTGACACCATAACCAAGTGTCCTAATACTTTTGGTTGCTAGTGTACATCGAAATGACCAAAATGTGAAATTTTACATGATAGACGGCGAATTAAGGATGGTATATGCCTGGTGATGCCTAAGTATTACGAAGCTGAAAAAATAAAACAATTTCCAGAACAATTGAAAGTGCACTCATACGTATCTCTCAGTGCCCCTTTAAAATTATAACTGATCAATGTAAAAAAAATAATGACATTTATGTGGTACTCTAAATCACATAAAAAATCAAAGATTGAGTTTAAACTTATGCTAATTTTGTGTTAACTGAAAGCTTTTATCAAATTATATTAAACTTGAAAACGTTCTTCGCGTAATGCCAGAAATGTCATGTTTGTTTTACAGACAATTAGGTCAGTGACCAACTTTCCGTAGTAGACAAATTAGACCATACTGAAAGAACAGGTGTCATGGAATACTCAACAATGTGGTGTGTTGAATTGGATGCATGTTTGAATGTGATCAATAAATCTTTCTTTAGAAACATTGGATTTCCAGATTGCCATTATAGTAGATTCATAAAAATATTGGTCCATCAGTTATTAATTTGGACCTATTCCATTTAACGTAAGAGAAACCTTGGACCAATCACGTCGATATCAGCATCGTTTAGATGTTATTGGTTTCGCTGCGAAATAATGGACTTCAAACCATTGAAGTAACACATCCCCAAATGTCATGCATTCATTCAGGCTTTAATCCTTCTTGTATAGATGAGGATTAAATTAGACAGAAAATCAATTTAGACAACGGTACGAGAAAATGTTGTCACTATTCTGGATATGAATATAGTTGATTTGCAGACATTGGCTGATTTACCATTTCAGTCAGAGCAAGAAGTTATCATAATTAATGATAACTCCATGGTCAGAGAAGTCCATGGTCAGAGGTACAGAAGCAAAAGAGGGGGAGGCACTCAAATTTTAATCGTAATATGCAAGATTAATACCTTGTCATCATCAGTACCTGTACTATTGTGACGTATTCAGCACTATGTATAGATAGGGTGAACAACTACTATTAAACCTAGTAACTGGCAAAATTATATGAATTAGCTGCATTGCTGACTTTGCCTGCAAATAGGTGTTGGTCAATAGCCCACATATTTTTTTATAAAGAAGATGTGTTATTATTCAGATAAATTGATAAAGGTATTCAGGTGGTCTCATAGCCAGACATTCATAAAGTAACATTTATAATCCGTATCTAGTTTGATATACATTTTTCTCCATCTAGGCCAAATGGTTTATACAAAAAATGATGCTTGAATTAATTCTTTTTTTTCTCACAAATAAATACGAAGAACCGATCTTCTTGAGTTTAGTGTTTCCTTTATTTCACATACATAATGAAAATGGAAAATAATTAAAAGTGAAACTTGATTATCCACTAAATTATGAATAGGTTGAATGACAACCATAACATTTTTCTTTCGAAAACTGTATAAAGTCGATGATGGTCGATTTTTATTATTGTGGTGACCGCTTTTAAAGGGATAACATATTTGAAGCTGTTGGATTAAGTATTTGGTTGTCGTGATTTGTAAAGCTACATAATCAGCCCTATTCACTAAAGCCACACTATCATGAATAACATTTGATTATGGAGCGCAAATAATAACATCTATAAATGTACCGCTGTTTCATCATTGGTCAAAATGGGTTCCTCTAACGCCCATTCGTTGAGATCCAAAATTAAAACTGATTGGCCAGAGTTTATGAATCTACTATACCTACGATGTGATTCAAGATACAGGGAAGCATAGAGCATGTTTCTGCTGGGGAAGAAACCGCTAATAAACACTAAGTTTGCCCAGAGAAACAGGCAAAACCCGGCAATAATCGGCAACAATCGGCAATAATCTTTTTGCAGTGCCCCAGCAGAAACATGCTCATAGAACCATATGTAACAATGATCAGATTAAAATTTAAAATCATTGCCAACCCCCCTCAATTGGTAGATATTACCTATATTGAAATGGTACACTGGCCAAGGTCTATTAATCTACTATATCAGCCTTGACTATTTGTGATATTATAATGACCATATAGTTATCTTAAATTTGATAATTTCAGTTTGAAAATCACTGATTCCAAAGATTTGGGCAAATCGTATCTAATATGAACATTTTTGACCATAATAGCTTAAACTTGGCATCAATGTTTACACTTCTTGCCCAATTGTACCATACATCAAAGTCAACTATCCATCATTTATAAAGATGGGGCCATTACTTGATTGCCAAGAGTCTCATGACCCAATACTAATGTCACTTTCCCTAATGGTCAAAAACATCAGAACAAATCAAATCATAAATCTTCTGAAGAAAGGTGTAGCAAGCAACAACTGAACATTACAAGCATTTATTTCTATACTAAGTAAAATCCAAAATTTTCGAGCATGTTGATTTCACAGACATTTTGCGAATTGTTTTTTTCGCGGGCGACCTTCTGGATGCACTGCATGAATGTTGAAAACAATATTTTCATGTGTGTTATAATTTTCGCGGAAAAATGTTTTGCGATAAAAGCGCGAAAATAAAACCACCGCAAACAGTATGTGTTGTGACCAAAAGCTGAATTTTCTCATCTACACATTTGCTCAGTATAAACAGGTCATAAGAATATGTAAAACAAAACAAAACACTTCACTAGATGCAATTGAATATGTTCCCCCTCTATTTCTCTAAAGTGACTTTGATATTGCATTAGTATGAATAACTAAATGTAATATAGTTACATAATATAGTTATCACATTGGTGACAGCAATGTTTATCAACAAAAGCAATGGCCGGACTGTTGTTCCATGCTTGAGGGAACAGCATATGACCACAACACTGTCTACTGTGCCATATTGCCCTTTATAATGCTTTGGTGCGAATTTTAAAAGCACAGGTCCTAAACAAAACAGGATGCGCGCACGCGCACTTCGCTGGGCAAAGAACAATGGCAACTGCCGACCAAATGCCCCGGCATGACATCACATGTCACCCCATCTATTGGTTAATTTATGAATCTATATGTTATATGTATACATTTCTGGGTGCAAATATGGTACGAATAAAAGACAAGGTAACTTGAGCGTCATCAACTGAACAAATCATATTGATAAAAACTGCATCGTATATATCATAGAATACATAAATCACAATTTGGTCAATTTAAGAATGCCATTAACGCCAATAGAGTATATGATTTAAAATATTTATTGTATCAAGTTATCGCAATAGGGTGGTGCAACATTTTGGGGGAGGGACAATATACTCCCCTGATGCTAGATGTGCTTAATATTATTGTAAACTATATTTAATACAATAATTGCCCTTAGATGCCACCCCGTAAAACACCAATAAGACAAATACGAGATAGGAATTTGCAGGACTGGCTGAGACCATATTGGAACAGTTTTATTGTAGAACATACCCAATTTATATGGGTTATGACGACGACATACTCATCAAATATCACCACGACTTTAATATGACATTTACACATTAATTTATAACATTTACTACTATGGACAACAGGATATACGAAGACGAGGTAGACATGACATATACAAGGAACACAACGGTGTACACGACGAACACAACGTGGACATGACAGAAATAGCTGCCGGAGGGAGCCGGGGCGAAAACACTTCCCATGAGCCCAGCAACGGAAGACTCAGTCACCGCAATCAGTGGTGACGCGGAAAATGCGCCCGCCCCGACTCCGCCCGGCCCCCACTTCACGCCTTACAAGGGACCGACTATAAGAGGGACCTCATTGCGGCAAAAGCAGGCAGGGGGTGTGGAAGGATGAAGGACCAATCAGGACCCCCCTCCAACATAGCACATGAGGGATACCTCCCAACTCCCCCTAACCTAACCAGCACCAGGTGCCCAACAGTATACCTGAGACCTCCTCCATCCCCAGATGCAAGCACAAAGGGTGGGTGGGAGGGAAATTTACCAACTAGCCCTGATGATCTCAACCAAAAATGTGACAAGCAAAGCGCAACCGAAATAAACCGCGAAAGAATAGAGAGCCTTTGATTGGCTGGTGTCACAACCAGACGACTATACACCTCGGTACACAGCCACACATTGGCTGTCAACCGCATATGGCGAGTTGGTCGATAAAGGGGGTGATTTAAATTACAATGCTCACAATTCATCCCCAAAAAGTGTGACCACCCGAAAATACAGGGTGTCCCAAAAGGCAAATTTTGCATTCGCCAGACGAGCTGTCAAATGCATACGTAAATTTGTCCTACTGATGGGTGATTTGGGTTGGGGCAAAATATTTTTGAGAATAATCTTAGCCACATTAATACCACCATAATCAACCTGGCTTCTTTTTTAGTAAAAGCCAGGAATAGAGTAACTCCTGTCAACATTTTACTCATTTAGGGGGTTATTTTTTTTTTGGGGTCGGGGGGAGGGAGAAAACACCTTATTTTATGTTGAATTTTGGCTTCAGATGAAAATGACTAAAGTATACTTCAGTATCAGTATCAACACTAAAGCAAAAGGTTAGTCATTTAGATACAAAATGTATCACGCAATGAATCTAACCCAACACAGTAGAAATATTACTGGGACTATCCGATTATCTCTGATTGAAACCAACAGAGCTAATCATTGAAGGTTTGTGCATCCTCTAATAGATCATGGCTTAGTGAAACGCTCACTGTAATTACTAACCTATCAAAATACCAACCAGGTTTTTTCAATGTGCATTTCACATGTAAGGAACGGGCATTTCCTTGTACCCGTATACAAGGAAGATTTGGTTTTCCTCTTTTTTTCCTTACTTGATTCTGTTATGGATTGTATACAGAAGTATTTCAATTACATACATTGAAGCATGCAATGAAGAATTTGAAAAGAATGACTTAAAGAATGATAATATAGTTGCTGTTCCATCAAAACCTTGTATCTCCATCTGGCATGACTGCAGCATATAAAGTTATATTTCTTATGTATTAAACTTTTGGATAGTCTTCTCTAAACACGTTCAAGGTCACATCTATCACAACCTTGTAAGTCCTCTCCCCTGAACATGTTTAAAGTAACACTTCCTACATAAACACATAACCATTGGCCAGTTTTATTTAATACAAGCACATGCATGCTGAAGGGTCGGAAAAACGTACAAGGTTATGACAGAACAGAGATGATATTATGCTCCAGGGCCAAAATATGAGGCTGTTTTCTACAAAGCAATTTTTACACATTAGGCCCCGCAAATTGATTTTTAGTTTCCCGTCGCCCGCGCTCCATTTTCATGCCCGCGTTTGAATTCATTATTGAAATTTTTGGGGAAAAAAAAAGTGTTTGCAATAAAAACATCCAAATTCATGCATTTTGTGTGATGAAATTGTCCAATCATTCGTCCGTCGTGAACAAAGTAAATATATAGCCTTTCTGTAACTTACATATATCTAAATTGACCCAATTTCATTCTTTGATAGGGTGCAGCGGTGTATAACAATACGTCTGACATCCACATTTTGTATAATAATGAAAGTCGTAAAAACAATGAATAATGAATAATGAAAAAGTTGCCTCACTTGTTTTGAAAAAAGATGTTACGGGAAACTAAAAATCAACTTTGCGGTGCCTTATAGATAATTTCAAAAATGTTATAAGAGTGTGTGGGGGTGAGTGAGTTTGCTGGACTATTGGATATTTTCAAATAGATTTTCACACCATACCATAGATAAAATTAAAATACAATAGGATTTTCATGATTTAAGCAGTGCTTATGAATCTTTAAAAAAAGTAAAGCTTTTAGACCCTGATAACACAAAATCCTGTCAACATAAACCAGTTTCAATAGCCTCAATGACTTAATATTGTACACGGTTGCTCTATAGATCTAATTGAACAAATGATGACCTTAACACTTTCCATGCGGCAGGCGGCTGCAGACGACATTCCAAAATTTCACATAATGTTTCAAAAATGTCAAAATTGTTAAATTTCATAACCATATTTGGAAACACCATGTGAAATGCATTGAAATAAGTACAAACATGCTTAGTATTGGTTCAGTGATCCTCGAGATAGACCTTGAAATTTGGGAAAGGTTTCTGAAAAATATGTTTTGTATATGGTCGAACTAATAGCCGCATGGAAAGTGTTAACACCTGAGACCAAAAAGTAATTTTATTCAAACCTGCTGCTGAGGATATTATTAGCTCACTCAAGCAGAACATTCCATTATTGTATGCAAGGATTATTTCAAACACATCACAATACTTGTAAAGTTGATATAAGGTCAGAACGCAATGAAAATTCGACGTATCTTTTCAAAAATAGCTTTGTGCTGAACATAGTCAGTAATTTTACAGATTTTACATACAAAAAATACAAAATTGTAATCCATCACTTTGCGAAATATTCAGTAACTGTCATTTATTTAAACAAATATTTTAAAAATCAAATCTTTTTAAACCACAATCTTTGAAAATATCTGAAAATGTTTGAGTTCTAAATTGTTAAATAAATGCCTTTTTGATCGATTATTTTAAAAGGTCTGAATAGCCTAAATAATTATTTGCAAGTCAGTGCTATTTAATCAGGTAAGTTGAAATGTGGCTGCTACGACATTAAACACTTTAGAAAGTGTTTAAATGCTAAACATTGAACTATCTAAACACATCTGGTCTCCGCTTTCTAAACACTGCAGATATTATGCTGATCTGCTCTACAGGGGCTGCGTTTTAAAAAGATATCCTTCAAATATCTATGACAACAAATACTAAGACATGGATCCCAATTTATAGAAAACATGAACAAACAATGCCATTTTAGGTAGAAAAATAATTTGACAATCCAATCCATGAAAATTGGAAGGTAGTATAATCAGACATTTCGACAATTTGAAAATTGTTATACCGGTACTCATAAAAATTTGAATGCACCCCCCGGGGGGTTACTTTCGCCAAAATCGTACGTGGATGTGCCTGCCGGACTTCGGAAATGTGACTTTCCCTATACCTATATTTTGGCTAATTTCCCACCCATCAATATACCAATTTGTATGAAAAATTGGGCGCTTTTCCCAAAAATGCCTCAAAATACACCCAATTTATGCCAATTGGGCGCTTTGGTCTGTGATGAAAACCACCCCATCGCTATACCAATTTTTGCGAAAAAGGCAGGCACATATACATATACCATATCAATGTGAGAACCCACCCCCCTCCCCGTATGCTCCCCCTCCCCCACTTGGTGGTTGCTACTTGATATGTGAGCCTCTAGCTGAACAAGTTGATACATTTTTAATGGCACTTCTAACCTAATCAATTCTAACACTGTTATGTATATTGAATAAGCGTGAGTAGAATACTATACTGCTGGAGCCAAGATTGACAATTAATAAACACATGCTAGTTCTTTGCTCTTTTCACTCAACATATTGATGTAAAAAGGAACATACGTATTTCTATGTTATTCATTTGGTCTTTTTCATGCAGATACAAGTGCAAATATTATTTCTAAAGCATAATTATGTATATATATACAAAAGTAACAAATTTAACATTAATTCACCATTCTCACTGATTTGTATAAAAATCTAAATGGGCTCTCCCAAAAGATTTTTTAAAGGAGGTGTCCAGCGAGCACAACATTGTGCATTTTATGTTAGAAAAATAATTATCAAGCCCAAATCGCATAGTTATATAGAACAAAACAACATACTTATCAAACAAAGTCTTTTTGGGGAAGGGGTGAGAATCGCAGAAGAGATTATTATGGGGGGGGGGGGGGGGATGTGGGAAAAATGTGTGAACAAATGTACCTTTTACTATCAAAATGAGCTAAAATGAGCTTGATTTGGGCTACTAGACATAACTTTTGACTAACTTATAAGCTAATTTCAGTTTAGCTAATTTTGAAATTAAAGGGCCAAATGTTTAATTTATGAATTTGCTTCCCATGTCTCCTATTTGGAAATTAAACCGTGACAAATTATTTGGAGAAGTAATCTAAATGTCATCATACTTAATGAAAGAAATATTGCCATGAGGGCCAATATGTTTGCAATAATTAGTGCTCTTATTTTCAAAAATTACTAAAACATAAACTCGTCTCTACATTTTCACTCTTTAGGTATCTATATTTTGCATACATAATATCAAGTGTTTTTCGTAATAGTCCTATTACCAAGTTTTGCACATAAATCAGACAAGGCAATTGCCAATTAACTTCTTGAGCGCCAACAATAATTTGGTAGAAGATACATATACACATGTATACACTAATCTGTGAAGCATTTATTTTTTTCTAGCGAAGGAACTACTGTTAAATCACAGATCCACCATCTGTTGTTGAATAACCATACGGTATTTCATTATAAAAGTGTAGAAATAATTGCATGG
Organism: Ophiura sarsii; assembly: GCA_035610835.1. Lineage (NCBI taxonomy): Eukaryota > Metazoa > Echinodermata > Ophiuroidea > Amphilepidida > Ophiuridae > Ophiura > Ophiura sarsii. The sequence continues at coordinate 14,090,441 of CM069443.1, forward strand.
ATTTTACATATAATTATGAGCTCTATATTATTAGCAAATGATATGATTTTTGGATCTCTGCAGGGACACACATCAGTAATGGCTGCTATTGGCTTTGTTTAACGCTTTTATTTTGCAGCATTATAAGTTTTTAGTTTTGGGTGGTTGTATCCCATCAGTGACAGTTTAACTGTCACTGATCCCATATTGTGTCAACATTGGTCTTTTAAGACTAAATGTACTTTGGAATGCACCTCCCAATAATTCCAGTGATAATCGTCTCAACTCAACATTACTTCAGTGATACAGTCTCGGCCCAACAGTTTATTTTCTGTAAATCTCCACCCCATAAATAGAATCCTGACAGCGGGCATTTTTAAGAAGTGACTATTGGATATGCTGAAAGTAATAAGACACACTACATTGGACACGAGATAACAATCTTTTTCTCGGTTGCAATAAGTCCTCTGGGAACGTGCATAGGCATACAATGATTTTCAGAATGAGCGCAAACTGACGGAAATGAGCACTGAGGGAATGTCTCTATTAAGTTTGAAACACATTGTCTAATAGCGGCGGTTGTCTGCTTGACAAATAACCATCGTGTCATTTGAATGATGTTCTTGTCAGCTAACAAATGCTGCCACAGAACATTAAACGACCTGCCATTAATTATTAATAATAGTTACTATTTTTCAGGATGTGACCTGTTTACATCAAATTAAATCAGTTTTATCGCAAATCGGTAAAAATCCATTGATTATCCTATTCTGTTGCATTGTGGGATTGAAAAGGGCCCCTTTTCTAATCCACAATGCATCAGAAAAGGATAATCAATGGATTTTTTACGATTGGCGATAAAGCTTATTGATGTTCATTTTCTGCAAAAGACAAGTATAATACCCGTAAAAGATGGTAGAAAACATGACTTTGTAATTTTTCTTTTAAAAATTGAACTTTCCGTCTTAAATTGATGATACAAGAAAAAAACCATTGCATTTCTTTCTTTTTTTTCCCAACAAATTTGATTTCTCAATATCGCTGACCAATATTAGATCGCTTTTGATCTACCGGGCCACAAATGTTTGAATCATTTTTATGTGATCATCTCCTATAAATTGTATCGGTTTCCTATATATTCTAAAATATTCTTAATACTTACAGTTTTCTTAACGCAGGAAAATTGTTGAATACAGCTGCATCTATTTGTACAAGTTGGTTATCTGTTAATATCCTGTAAAAACATAAAACATTATTTCTTAATAGAATCATCATTTTCTATAATAAACAGATTATACTACATGGTGTTCAAATCCAATAGAAGTGACAAGATGTTGTATTAAATGATGATTCACTATCATACCAGTAGCCTTGATTGCCAGTCTAATCACTTCTGTTTACTGCTACTGCATTTTGTCCAAAAAATATCCAAATGATGCAGTTGTGCAATTATGAATAAAACAAAAAATGTACTAACACCAAGTTGAATATGACATAGCTTTAATAACAAGGAATGTTCTTATTTTATGAAGAAAGTTACACATGTTTAACAAAGCTTGCAACAATTGCACACACGCACACAATCCAACTCTTATACATTGCCTGAATATCTTACAGTGGCTCTCGAATATGTCAATGTTACTCCATTTAACTCTATCACTCTAATACACCTTTATTCATACTTTATTTGGCAAATGGCAAATTAGTAAAACACTTGTCATGGGCAATTTAACTTTATACACAGCATGTGAAAATGTAAATAAATATACTAAAAGGTAGGAATTGGATTAAGTGAACGTGAGATTCCAGTGAAAGCATCGTCAAAAGTTAAATAAAATTAAAGGTAATTTTACATCTTGTAATAAGCATCTCAAATGCTCAATTGGCTCAAATCAATCTCTTTGTGGAGATTTTGTCTAAACAAGTTAACAATACTTGTTTTTGTTGCTGTTAACCAAAGAGTAAAATTTGTCATGTTTTCATCAAAAAGTGATCAAAACAAGGCCCATATAGAACATGCATCATAAATTCACACATACAATTCCAATGCGATAACATTTGCATGTTTGGAATCAAAGAAGAATGGCGGTTTGGCAAGGAAATGCTGCGCCTGATTAGAATATGCGCTAACATCACTCTCCTTTCCCAACTTGAAATGAGTAAAAATCCTCTATCGATGGAGCAATTATCATCTTACTTTAATGTTGCTGCTAATAGTATATAAGCAACAAATAAATTGTTTATTGCAATATTTACGATAACTCTATACGCAACTCACCATATCCCATCACATTAGGCTACTAGTAACACCAAGGTGTGATGTCCATTCATAAATGCATTACCTATGTAATGTAATTTAATCATTCCCGAGTCTAAGAAACAGAGAGAACTGCCCAGCGCTTCCTGAATACACTGTACTATCATCCAACACCGCAGGCTATTTCACTCATATTATCTGTTACATTGTCATGGTCGTGAAACTCAAGCGTACAGGTGGTGCATATAAGGGTTGCCAGACTATTTGATACCCTAGCTGTTGCTGAAGTGTTCCCCCAAAATGGCATATACAGGGTATCCCAAAAGTTTCGATACCATTTCAAAGCTTTATATCTCCTGTCAAATAATTGGCACTGGAAATCTAAAAATATGTTGGGATGGAGAACACTTGTAGAATTTGTTTGATACCAAATTTACAAAAACAGCTATCTTTATTATCATAGTACAGGAGAAAGTTTCCTGACCTGTAAAACTGCACTCTCATAACACGCACTGTAATGTTTGCTTATGTAATGAATTAGATGGAGCAAGGGAGGGATATGGGAAATAAGGAAGTTGTTTCTTTGCGTTTTTGGTTTTAAATCTCAGATTAAAATAATATCATTTTTTGAGCTTTAGGACATATAAACAATTTACATCAGTTAAAATAGACTAATAAAACCTATAAGGTAACGTTTCTGCTTAATCTGTATCTTGTACAGGAACTTCTTCAAGTCTCTTCGCAAAAAAAGGTGCACAGTTGACCTCGGAACTCTGTTCTCTACTGAAAGTCGGTGAACAGATTGCGTTGGATTCTTAACTACTGCACGTCTAATGATGTTAATGTTGTTTGTTGATCACTCCAGCGTTTTTACGACCAACGCGAACTGCTTCTTGTATAGATCCTGTCTTTAAGTATTTTCCACAATGTTCCAAAATAGTTGACTTTGCGAGTGCGCTCTTATGAGTAAACTTTATTGATTTGGCGTCAGCGTACAGCCAAAAATGTGAATAAATTTATTTACGCTGCAATGCATCCTGAAAATTAGTATTAAGCCTATTAATGTTGTGCACTAAATGTAATGAGTGATGTATTTTGTGAAAGCCAGGTGAATGAAGTATAAGGAATGTGCAGCTCTAGTTTCCAGCACGTGTTTTATGCACAGCTGGCGTCGTAAAAATCTTTTGTTTCATTATTCAAGTCTAATAAAATGGCTTCAGGAACGTTTTTTCTGGACCATTTTAGTTCAATTTTTTACACATTTCGACATTAACATGGGTCAAGAACCACCATAAATATTCTAAATATTCGGCAAAACGTCATACTGGACATTGTGAGTGTTATAAATGACAATTTGTGTGTGCTTCTCGCGTATTAGTTTCAATGTTTCAATATTTAAGTATAACAAGATGGCTGCAAGAACTTGTTTCTGTACAACTTTAGTTCAAAAACTGAAAATATTTGCGAGCTTCGCAATCATTTTTTCTAACAGTTTCAACATTATAATGGGTCTCGAACAACCCTTAATATTCTTGCTTCCGCCGTTACTGGTAAAGAGTGCGGAGAACAGGACACAATGACACCAAAAAAAAGGTTCGAAGGAAATGAATTTGGATTTGAGCATACAATCATGTTATTGGTTTGAATATTTTTACGTTAGAATTTCAATATGCAAGCGATTTTATTCCTGAAACCTATGTAGGAATTATTATTTTTTAGTTAGTAGGCTGGTGAGAAAATGCCAAAATTACTGGTTCAGAATGCTGAATCTTTGCCGTAAAAATGCCTTAAACCCAGGAAATTCCAGGGGCTTTGCCCCTGGACCCTACCCGCTGGTCGCTCGCTGCTCACAGGGATACCAAATGTGGACCCCCATCAAAACAGTCTTGGATACACCCTTGCCCCAATTTGACCCTAAATGAGTGAAATATTGAAAAGTGCCTTTAGTCTTAAAAAAAATAACCTTTTTTCTTTTAAAAAGTACTTTTTTCGTTGAATATGGTAGATTTGAGACCTAACACAAAACAACAATGCACATAAATCTGCACAAAATGGGGAAAATGGAATCCTCACTCATAGAACTATATATATACACAATTTTATTTATTGATACTCACATTACTTCTAAAGTCTGTTGAAATTTTGATAATGCTTTTGGCTCTAATTCAGATATCGCATTTGATGAAACATTTCTGAAAAGAAAAATAACAAAATAATATAAATATTAGCATATAAGACAGTTTAGATGCATGTGTCAAATTAAAGGCAGGGAACAAGAAAAGAAAATTCTGTCAATACAAAGAGTTTTTGGTATAGTACTTCACATTTCGCTGGTTTTAACCAAAATGTGCAGTTTACTTTTCCTCTGTGATCAGATTTGCACCCTCCTTGAATATTTCTAAAACTTACCAACCCTTCTAAAGATGGTGTTGGACAGTTGGACTTTCAGCAATTTTCTTCCCTTTTGACATGAAATTCAAGTCTTTGTTTGCCAAAATAATACTGGAATATCAGACCCTTTTTTATTATACACATCTAATTTTCACCTCCATATTGGTAATAAACTCCAGCTTTTTAGTTTCAATGTTAGTGAATTCAAACCTCGGTCATGCAGTCAGTTCAAGTGAAGTTCATCAAACACACAAGTAACAGAGTGCAGCATTTCCAGTTTTTCAGACATGACTCTATAGAATTCCATCAAAATTTTGGTTTGTTTAGGGTTTTAGAATTCCAGATTTGAGTCTTTAAATGCATTCTAGATTTTTGATCGCAAATATGCATCGAAATTCCATTTTCTCTTCACCCACCATGGGTCTATTCTCATCTGTAACAACACTGAATTTGTTCCAATGATGTATACACAGAACTGCAGGCTATGTGCTGCATATGTATGGGTACCTTATAATTGCTCTATTACCCTACTATACTGATAACTCAATTACATGTGGATATCTAGAGGCAAGAATTGATCAAACATCATCAGTTAATAAACTTGGATGCTCTCTCTACTATAAGGCAAAAAAGCTAGGCTGCTTGGTCGTTCACTTTCATCCCTCTTTTATTTACAAAAAACAAGAGAACCAATTTTCAGTGAACAATTAAAGTGTCAGTTATGGATGCAGTCAAATGACAGAATTGTAGAAATGGCAAACAAGTGGTCAAAATGGCAGTGTGTAAATCATGCCCTTAGATTAGACTAAACAAATATGGGTTGATTGGCCTACCGACCATGTAAACAAACAAACAAACAAACAAACATACAAACATGACAGGGTAATAGGGTAGGTCGATCGGGATTTTGTTTTTTGTTTTAAGAAATCACCTGCTTGGGGGACTTAAAATAGCCGAAAATGAAAGCAAACAGTCAGAAACTGTAATACTTGGTTCAATTTTTATATATATATTCTTTTTAGTTTTTCTTAATAATTTTTTTAACATTTTTAGTTTGATAAATTTCAAATTTGCAAGCCTCCTTACAGCAGCGATGATACAGAAGAGTGGGGGTGAGTGAGTGTGCATGAAGGCAACAAGCCCAAAGTATACATCTTGTTTATATGCGATGCCTGCATGTGGCTAAAATCACACGGGTATGATAGGTATGATCAAAATCATGCACATAAACTTGTTTTACTTATGAGCACGGAGAGATAAAAAAAAATCACATTTATCGCCAATTTGGAACTGAATTTATATGATGCATGCAGCCCCAATAGTATGGGTATGATCAAAATGACACACTTACACTTGGGTTGATTTTGAGTGGAGAGAGTGATAAAAAATGCATACTTTTCGCCAATTTGGCAAAATAGCCTGGGAGTTTCTCTACTCAATGACTTGGCCATTCAACTCCTCAACTATTGTAAAACAACTTAATTTCACACCAACTTAATTTAGCGATTTAGCATTTAGTAAACTTTTTGCGGCAATTTAATTTCACTAATTTGTACCATATTCCTATATATAAAACCATCATAAATAATATAATTGGCGCCAATTTGATTTGGTGAATTAGGCCTCCTAGCAAAATTAGCGAAATTAAATTGCTAGCGAAAGTAAGTTGTTTTACAGTATTAAGATTCTGTGAGCACTATTATATTATCCTGACCATTTACAATATGCACCATGCATCCATCCTTAAGATGAATAAAAATACAGTTTTCACACCTTCCCTTTATGCATGGAAACATCTGCTGTTCACATTTACTACCTGAAATAAAATGCATCATTTGCATCCATTATTCTCTCTATAAATAAATGGCCCATACTCTTTTGAGTCAATGAACATAAAAAAGAGTAATAATAACTACATGTAAGCTTCTCTGACGGACAATTTTATTTCTAAAATTGTAACTGTAAGATTGGAGGCCAAATCTAAGACAAATTACAATTTATTTGCCTTCTTGCCTCAAAATATCATTGGTACGGTACTCTAAAATGACAGAAAATAAGAATCTAGTTTGGTGGGCAAAGGGACCTTCCAACCTATAACGATACCAGTTAAATTCATGAAAAATGGTTTATTTCGGCAAAATCAATTTATCCCCTAAAATACAGATTGCCAAAATCTAAGAAATGTATGAAAAAATACGAAGATTTCACAAAATAATTTTTAAATCCCAAAAGAATGGCACCAATTTGTATAATCAGTGGAAAATAATATAATCAGTGGAAAATAAATCTAAATTCAAAGTAACGGTCTTCATTCCAGGGAATAGCTTATCAACTTATCGCTATCTGAAACATACAACTAGTCATAGAACTAATCAAAGATTTTTTCTTTAGGAGGTTGCTGTTGATACATGATTGCACTGATGTTGTGAGCAATAGCTAGCCAGACAATCATGGCAATGTGTAATTTACATATTGACAGGTTTGAGTATTGGAATTGAGTTGATGATACAAAATGTGGAAAACACACTTGAGATTGCAGCGTAGTTGCTTTTCATAAAAAGATGGTCACTGACGCAGGTTATATTGTGTTTGCCAATTTTCTCCTCGTCGAATTCTCGCACCACATGACTGCCTGCCTTAGGGTCAGGGTTAGGCTTAGGGGTTAGGGTTTAGGATTTAGGAATAGGGTCTATTCAGTAGGGTGAATGTACTGAAATGAGAAATCGGCGAACTCTACTACAATAAAAATGAATGAAGCAAAGTCATACATGTACAATGTATACAATTGTTTACTGATTGTTGTTGATATCTTTCATTTCATCAAGCCTACCACATAAACGTATTTAGGGTTTTTCTATAGGCTAAGTTCTACCTCCTCTCTTGTAAATTTGTTGATTATAAAAATCAGCCCTTTGTTCATGTATGTATAATAGAGCCAGAATTAACCATAAAAGTGTTGACCTAAAGTTACCCATTTCTCTCAAATGGTAAAGTTGCACAATGTTTTGAGAAAAATGAATGTGTTCTTGCCACACAAATTCCTAACTTTTTGAGGGACTAAGATGGCACTCCTCGAATGTTAAAATAAAAGTGCAACCCCTTGTTATCGTGTTTCTCAGCTGTTCAACTACTAGTATATTTAATCAGGCTTGTCAAATGTACTACCAAGTTGTACTCGCAAAGACACGGGAGAATTTGCCAACTATGTGCATGCACAAATGGCATTTCTTGTGGTCCTGTATATTAATATTATTACTGAATAAAAATGGTTGAGTATAATCAACACTTTGCACATGTACCATACAATTGTAACAAATATAACAAAAATACACAAAGGCATAGGATAGATCTACCATACCATAAAGGAATGCAACATTGCAAAACACATGATAATTATAGTTGAAAATTGGGCAATAACTTAAAAGTTAATTTTCACAGTTCACATGAGACAATAGGGGCCTACCCTTTATACCAGAATGACACAAAGTTGTGAAATTAGTCAAAATTAGCACTTTTCCTGGCGAGGGCGCTTGACCACCAAGGCAGATCATGCTCATGGCGGTTTTTTCCAATGAACCTAGTAATTCATGATTCATATTTGCCCTGAACAAGTCCTTCCTTACAATTTTGCCATTTTTCCTAGATTTGTTGCAAGTAAATCTGAGTTTACAAAACAAACCCTTTTCCAAATGCGTGCTTTTTTTGACACCCTAAGCACACCTGTATCTAATTTGAACCAAAATCACCCTTTTTAGCACACTATTTGCATTTTCTCATGAGTATGATATCTATTTTTAAAAACAAGTGCCCCCTCCCCCTCCCCGGTTGTGCACCTTTATAACCCCAGAACATAATCAATCAGATTTGTCTTTGCTACCTGATCAAGTTATAAATTTTTACTCTGTAATATATTAGAGCAGGTTACACATACAGTCAAGGCCAGCCACCAGCCTTTACAAATCTTGCCTTTGACAAGAATTATTTATTGCAAATCAAAATGGTCAATGAAAGGGCAAAGCTATAGAAAACTACACCTTGATAGAAGAAAAGACCCTGGGAACAACAATTACATTTATAGAGTTACATGGAAGGGGGGGTACTCAGATTTGGTTTGGTCGGGGGTGTGCCGCTGGAGATTCAAAACCCCTACCCATTTCTAAGGGTGATTTTGGAAAAATCGGACCCATTTTTAAGGGTTTTGCTTCATTTTAGACCAAATTTTCGCAAATTATCGGGAAAAAAGACCTAATTTTTGCAAATTTTCGCGAAAATAGACCCATGGATGTCTCATGAAAAAACGACCCACTGGAGCGGCACGTCCCCGTATGCCATACATACGTGAGTACCCCCCCCCCCCGGGCATGGAACCATGCAGAATAATCACCAGTTTCCAGTTTGTTGTAAATAAGAGCAAACTTTAAAAAATTATCAAAAGTAGCGCGTAGACTTCTTTAGTTTTTAGTTTCTTTATTATTAACCACCTATAATATTTGCAATTAGATAGTCTGCACTTTGCTATTGCATCAAAATTCTTAATTTGTTATCTTTGTGACGATAGCTCAAAACGTGCATATTTATACTCAACAATAATCAAAAAAAAAAAAATTAAAAAATTGACACACCTAAGGTAAAAAATGGTTTTGCCCTCAAAATAGGATGTCAAAGTCAGGCCAAATTTAACACTGATTTTCGACACTTTTAAGCGCCATGTGGGATTCTGACGTATGCAAGACCTTTGCAGTGCCATACATTCCCATCTATTCCACACTGGTATCGAAACGCTATCGTATGAGTAAATCACAGTGGGTTGAATGTGACTTTCTGGGAAAGAGAGCAACCCCCACCCCCAATTATCTCCGATATCAGAGAATTCTGATAATTCTTGGTTTTACGGCTCCGGGACTGACTGATTATATCAACAAAATAAAATGCTTGTGAGATAGGCTTTTATGACGTGAGGCTGATCGGTTTGTCACGGACGGACGTTTGTGCAAAACATGAGCGAAAAATAGTTTGTAAAAAGTAACTACTGACATTTATTCAACTTTTTATGTTTAATGTTATAGAGAATCATCTACTTTATTGAAATACAAAAAAAAAATTAAGGTGTGGTTTTTTACTAAGAATAGAACGACGGAAATGTTTGTGTCACGGACGGACTAGATAGAAATAGGGTTCTCTACCTTTTAGTGCTTCTTTTTAATTTCTATCTAGTCAACTCCATATTCCCCAATGCTTTCCAGGTCAAATAGCAAGTAAGATACATGGTTTGAATATCTGATACACAGCATTTGAAAATATTTCTTATTTTTCACAGGGGTAGGGTAACAAACTTTGTCACGGACGGACATTTTTGAGCGTCACGGACGGACGCAAATGTTAACTACATAACAAACTTTGAAATTGCCACTTATTTACACTTTAGTATGAAAAAATGGTATCAAATACTTACAAAATAGTAAGAAAAATGTTAAGTCATGAATTTTCAGTCTTAGGAATAAAAAGCAGTCAAGATATTAGTCTTTTTTGGCACTTTGATAGCAGAGGGTGATCGGTTCAAGGTTCACATTGGTGTGAAAAAATTACTTTTTGATATTGATATTGAAATGTACTTCACAATATTGGACAACATCTTGGCTAACTGAAACTGCATTTGAAAAGAAGAAAAAATGCGGAAAAGTTTTCGGAACAGTCCATTATTGCCCAAGGGGTAGAAACAAGATGCGTCATGGACGGACATTCTTAGTAGAAGTTGACCTTGCCATATTTTATGTTAATGAAACATTTTCATTTTTTTAAATTAAAAATTAATAGATGGCACATTTATCCATTAAATAAGAAATGTATTTTAGAAAAAAAGTTCTGGGAAGTAATTACCCTGCCCTTGTGATAACTTTTTGATGCAGAGCTGTCCGTCCGTGACGCAAAAAAGTTTTAAAGTTTTACAACTTTTTTCAAGGAAAGAGAGAAAAAATAAAAACATAGTGAGCTATCTCCCCTATATACCCCTTTCTCATGTAGAAATGAAACTTAACAATGGCGTCAATAAATAATTAAATCAGTGATTAAAAGTTGTCACGGACGGACACAAATTTTGTCACGGACGGACATTATTCAGTTCTGAGTACAAATGCCAAACTGAATCCTGCCCCTCTTACCATAAATGGCAAGAGATAGACCTGCTGCATCATATAAATAGACTGTATGCTGTGATAAGACTTTGTAAACAATTTTGACCCTTTGATAAATTTTGTTCGATTAATTGTGTAAAAGACTGTATGCTGTGATACAACTTTTAAAAACAATTTTGACCCTTCTTTGATAAGTTTTTGTTCAATTAATTGTGTAATTAAAGGTTAGTGATAATGGATACATGTAGGCATCCAACCGTGTTTTGAGTTTTTCAAAGTTTCATGAAGAAAAAGCCTGCAACTTTTGATAGTGCAATGCTTAAAATTGAATTTGTGCTAACATCTCCAATGATACTTTCTGATTTCAATGCTGTTACTTGCTTTTATTTTACATACACTTATTATATGGGGCAATTTTAAACAGTGTCTTTTAACTGATCTCATGCTACCCCTTTTATTTGCAAGCATTATTTCAGCATGTACAGGCAGTAAGGTTAACAAGCGCAAGCTATACTACAGATTCACCAAAGAAGATCTGCTGAGGGTTCACAAATGCGCAAATAAGCAAATGACTTCATTTGACTTCAAGTAATTTTACAGTGCACCTGGTGAGCATCATAACATGTGCTCACTGCTGTAGCAAACCTTATCATTTGCATAAAGGGCATACCTGTATGGACTAGTTCATTTAATGGTAAGAGGGGTGGTATTCAGCTTTGCTTGTGTGCTCAGAACTGAACAGTAGCTAACAGTGTCCGTCCGTGACAAAATTTGTGTCCGTCCGTGACAACTTTTAATTAAAGATTTAACTAATTTATGCCTGCCCTAATTAATTAATACTCCTGCATGGGATAGAATACATATAAGGGAGATACTTCACAATGTTTTTATTTTTTAACTTTGTCCTTGAAATTAGTTAAAAAACTTTTAAACTTTTTTTGTGTCACGGACGGACAGCAAAACATCAAAATGTTAACGCAAGTCTAGCGATATAACTTCCCCAGAACTTTTTTCCCAAATATTTATCTTATTTGATGGAAAAGTGTGTCAGCTATCAATATTACATCCCAAAACTCTGAAAATGTTACATAAACATAAAAATATAGCATGATGAACTTGAAGTAAAATGTCCGTCCGTGACGCATCTTGTTTTCACCCCTTGGACAATAATGGACTGTTCCGCGAACGTACCGCATTTTGAATTTTTTAAAATGCAGTTTCAGATAGCCTAGATATTGTCCAACATTGTGAGGTACCTATCAATATCAAAATCAGAAATTTATTTTTTCATAACCATGTTAACCTTTAACCGATCAGCCTCACAGGTATTCATAATATAAGTTAAAAGTTTAACAGGTTCTCCGTGGGACAAGTTTTAATCTGTCAAGCTTTCTTCAGGATTAGCTCTTACTTCTTCAGGACAAAAATATTATAATATTAAGCAAAACATAGAGATTGCCATCATCATTTGGGCTGCCCCTTGCCCGATGATTTGAGAGTAGGTGCCCTTTCCTACTTGTGAAAGAATTGGTGGCTCTGAAAAGAGCCGTTCAGATGGATTGCCGCTTTTCTGTCAAACCATCTTTGCAGGTCAGTGACCGCACTACTGTGCATTAGACTTTTTGTAGTCTGTAGTAGACAAGGGGCAGTCTCTACATTATTTCCATTGGTCAAAGGGCAGTCCTTTTGAGGTTCTATATTAGAGCCATATACACTACCGCCCGGAACTGCTTACGCAGTGATTATATCCTAGAAAATCCATCTTCTATGAGCATACTATTGATTATTTTCACTAGTAACGATGTTGCATGTGTTCATTATATAGTTCTTCTTCATAAATTCATGTTTGTTGCATGTTACGATCATCGCATTTCATACAAAAACTCAATAATTCGAGACAAGTCAAAATCTACACAGTAAAATCCCATAGACATTTGCCTCATTAATATGCATGAGCTCATTACCGCTATTATTGCGCTATGGGAAAATTCTGTCTCATCTACACCTTCTCTGAAAAAACCAGCTTTTTAATAATTAATTGTTATATTCACAAATACAAAATGCTATATAAGGATGCACAGTCCTTATAAATGCCTAAAACATGGTAATTTTTTGAGGAGGTAATTTGAATTTCCGAGAAAAAACTGAAATTTAAAAGACAATTTAATTATTTTGGTTTAAAAATCAGTGATGCAATACACACCAGAGAACCTCGCAGTTTGTCTGTATTTCGCACGAGGCAGCACAGCTCAGGGCCCTGGCAGGTTTTAAAATCACCGCGACAATGGTTTGCATTCCGTAATACAATGGTATAATTTTGCAAAGGTCAGTCGATACCTTTTCCATTAGTTGCCGGCTATGTTATTGGAACAACATAGCCCAACAGCTTATACCACCATACCATGCAAACCCGAACTTACTGCCAGATGTGATTTAATTGGGCGATATCTCTGTCTTTCACATTGCAATAGTCAACACCCACTCATAAAAGAATGCGCTAAAAGGGTGATCGATTCTAGTCTAACAAAGGATTCGAACAAGTCCATTCAAAATAATGTATGTTGGATCACGCGGTAACTAAACTTATATTGGGTGATTAATATTTTCTAATAGCGTAGGTCAGGCTTGGCTGATCTCAAAATTCTATAAACAGACTTGACAAGCCGTCTCGCTAGGAGGTGTCACTACTTTGAGCATTTTTGTAACTCATAAATGGGAAGATTACAATTTAACCAGCCATTTTTACCAACATGAACTCAATGGTGTATAAAAATGTATGGTGTGCTTTGTATACACTTCATGTCCACCAGTTTGATGTATTTATAACCCATGTTCTATGCGCACATTTCAATATGACAGAATACCCCTGTATGCAAAATTGTAATTGCTGCTGCAAGTTTTAGTCCGAAGATTTTGCTGGTTCCCAGTTCGCGACTGGTATCATTCTACAACCACAACTTTAATAAAGTTTTGTCTCGAAGTATCACTTTTTTTTGGAAATTCCAGTAACATTGTCAAAACACGAGACATGTTTTAGGTATTAATGACCATTACAGATCCCTGTCATGATAATTATAATTGTTTACATTTCGTAAAATAATGAACAAATAATGATTTGTCGGAGATGATTTTCGCAAGCAAGGATATCCCATAGCGCTATAACAGCGATAATGAGCTCATGAATATTAATGAGGCGAGAATTGCATGGGATTTCCCCATAGAGAAAATAGCGACCTCAGAAAGATATTTATTTTGTCAAATATGTAGGCTACAAGGTCAAGGAAAGACGAATTTATGAATGAGAAGATATTCAGGCACCTATATAAATAGGATTTGACCTTGATATGGGTAAAATTAGAAGACTGTGTGGGGAATAAGTTCTCTCGATGGTGTGTGTAAGCAGTTCCGGGCGGTAGTGTATGTAGTAGGCCAGTGGCAACCTACGTGTAGAACTCTTTTCAGAGCCACCATCTCTGTTCAGTGGAAAAGCGGCAATCCATCTGAACGGCTAAATAAAATGCTGTTCTTTCTTTTTTTTTATCTCAAGACTAATTGTACATAGTCAATAGTGTATTAAATTTCTCTCATTTCAGGCAGGATTACCTCCATGATAGGTTGCCAACATATTATACCTAGCAACAAGTCTGGGAAATAATAGATCAAGACATAGATGAATGCAACTGCTCTAACAGGTTTTTTTACAAATAAATTTAAATTGCAGAAACACCTCTTAAATATGGGTTAACAAAATGTGAAATGGCAATTTTTCAAAGTGTTTGCTTTTAACAAATCTCAATAAGTCTGCACTTTGTGATTGTATCAAAACTCTTTTCATTTTATTTTTCCCATTGCCTCTTAGATTCCTAGAAGCTCGGTTATACTATATAATATTTCAAATGCCTGCATTCAAATTGCAAGTGAATTATATAAACAATGTATGCTGGTTTTTGTTTTTGTTTCAAGAAAAACTGTGCATAGTCAATAGTGTATTAAATATCTATCATTTCAGGCAGGGTTATCACTATGATAGGTTGCTAATGTTCCCTAGCAACAAGTCTGGAAAATTATATATGAATGCAAGGCTCTAACTGTACTGTTAAAAGCGTTGTTTAACATTTTAAACAACCACAAGTTAACCAGTGAATTGCTCAACGTTGTTTAACATTTTGCTCAAAATTTAATCAACTTGTTCAAATTTTGAGCAATATTGTTTAAAATGTTAAACAACGTTGAGCGATTGCTTTTAACAGTGTGTGTTTCTTTTTTACAGAAAGGTGTTATTGCACATCAGCCTATATGCTGCCTTTTGCCTTAATGCATATTAAAATGGTCCTTAAGGAATTATAATTATCTTAAATTCAATTAAATTGGAGAACACTTCTTAAAATATAGTTATATTGTTTTCAAATTATATTTGTTGTTGTTCTCTGAGTGATTGCACCAAAATTATATGAATCTGTGCACACTATGTTCAATGAACCATGGAATCATTTCAACTCTTCCTCTTCCCATTAATATGTGACCTGGCACGACAATGAGCGTAAAGTCGCAAAAATTAAAAATGATTTTGTTTTCACTTTTTCAGAAAGTAGATGTCCTCAAGTTTAACAAAGTTGTTATAATAGGCCATTCCAAAGTGAAATTATGATTAATTGAAGTTAATCAGCGCTGAATTATTTAATTGGAGAAAAAGGCCTTCAAAGTCAGTGAAGCTTATCGTCACTTGGCTCTCCTACATTTTCAGTCAAAACTTAATCGAAAGATTGTTTATGCCAAATACCTCTCATTAAAAGGTATGTCATCGGTCCATTTGGGAATTTACAGGGTTCAAACTACTATTAATAGCTTGGAAAGCCCTGACCTTTAAGACCATACCAAATTTGTCACAGGGGATACTATTTTAAACCAGTGGAATTGATGATATAAACAAGGTAATTTCGAGACATTTCCTCTCTCTTTGCATTCATTTCTTGAGATGTAAGAATAAAATGCCCTCTCTAAAACTATTTAAACAAACATATTTAGACCCAAAATATTTTCTTAATACTTCAGATTGTGATACATGAATAGTTTATCTATTCGAAAAATGAAAATATTTCATTTTCGACCTCCCCTTGTCAAGTTGACTATTTCAGGCCATACCTCAAAATAAGCCCCAGCGACTTTACGCTCATTTGGTTATGCGAGGTGGCAGGTCACATGTGGCAAATAACCATCAAATAGACAATAAGTAACCAATATCTGGGGGAACCAGATGCTGCGACCTCCTTGGAAGAAACAGGTAAGCTCAGTAATATATCTAGAGCATACATTGATATGCTTCGGTGGTGTGTCATTGATTTAGAAACCTGATTTGTATGCTATTCTAGTGTGTGGTTTGGTCACGGAGTAAACTCCTATCACATTGTTATTTCTTGCATAATGTGTCTCCAGAATTATGGACTACCATAATTGTCCCCTACAATTACGCAATTTGCATGTTTCTTGCACAGATTTCTTGCTATCTTCAGAAAATAATTGTCATAAATGAGCACACACTTCTTAATTCTACGAGATAAGCACTTTCAGTCCAATTGGATACACAATTATGGAACAAGCCTTAATGGACATACAGCAAGGTAAAACTTGACAGAGGGGGATAGTTCTGATCATAGGTGGCGGAAGGGGGAACATGGGGGTCCTGACGACCTCTTGACCCCTAAAACTGACTAAATCTCCCATAGAACACATGTATTAAATATGTCCGTGAACCCCCCTAACTCATCCCCGGGAGTTCCTTTAGTATACCCTACCACTGCATGTCTTCAATGGGGGCTTTTAAAGAACGACCCATACACTTACACAGTGAGGATTACAAATGGTAGGGTATTCGTAAGCTTACCCCATCCCCGTCCCAACACGACCCCCCTAAATCATAATGCCTCTGCCGGGAGGAAAGTGGTTTGTTCAGAGGGATACCTGATGGTGAAAGATTAAACAGGGCCTTTGTACAATTTGTCATTTTTAAGCCATCCGGGGTGAGATGGGGCAATATTTAAGTTCTCTCTTTCAATTACCACCTCCCCCTAGTCCACCCCACCCCACCCCACCCCACCCCACTAAAATAAGTATAAATACTCACATGAGTGTTACAGTTGCTGGGATGCTTGCAGGTATTTCAGTAAGGCCTTCTCTAGAACACGAAAATGTTAGGTTGTTACAAACACACGTTGAATCACCTCGTCCATAGCTATCATCACACTGACTATTCACAAATGAAATCAAGGTCATGGTCATAACCACTAACATCACACAGCTTGACCGCATGTTTGATAGAAATCGTAGAATCTTGATCAATGGCATAATAGTAATACACATATCGCAATGAAATATGGCCATATTAAATTCCTTTTCACATATATTGCATTTAGTTTATTCCAGTTCTTATTTCAGTTCCAATCAAGGTTATTCTACTGACTATCTTTGCTCCAATCTTGACACCGTCCAGTGTCCAATGCGGCACCACACCAGCGGCACCACGTACGTACGGCTGATAAAAGACTTCCGTGTTGATTCAATTGTTTTCTTCACAACCAGCTGGCAGTGTCTTGTTGTCCTTCAGTATACCGCACAAAGGTATTCCATACACTTCGATTTATATAGAGCACAAGAGCAATATAAGGCGCATCTCATTCTGGCTTCCCAGTGCTTTCAAATTTCAAGCTCGAGATAAACACTGCAAGTCTAAATTAATTCACTATTTATTGTACGAAGCATCTGGGCAAGATTACATGATCACCGTCAATCTCATCTAATTGCTCCACTTGTATCTCGCCCGAATCACACGAATCATCAGGTATCGCTATACTACACCTATGATATACACGTTTTCATTCTTAGAGGGCGCAAACAGATTAAATTACACTCAGCAGGAACTCAAATTACATTATCACTTTCAAAGTACAATATTATATTGCAGAAATATCATGGACAGGCTGTTCTTGTAACAGTATTGTACCTTATGGACAGGGCAAAGCATGGATTAGATATGCAGGACAGGGGTAAATCACAGAGATAGTTCAACTATATCAGGAATAGAATAAAATATCAGATATCTTTCATCAATTCAACAATCAGGGGTAGATAGCAGATATAGTTCATCAACTCTAGTATCAGGTGTAGATAGCAGAGATAGTTCATCAACTCCAATATCAGGGGTAGATAGCAGAGATAGTTCATTTATTATAGTATCAGGGGTAGATAGCAGAGATAGCTAATTAATTCTGCTATCAGGGGTAGATAGCAGAGATAGTTAATTAATTCTGCTATCAGGGGAAGATAGCAGAGATAGTTAATCAATTCTAGTATCAGGGGTAGATAGCAGAGATAGTTCCTCAACTCTAGTAACAGGAGTAGATAGCAGAGATAGTTCATTAATTCTATTATCAAGGGTAGATAGCAGAGATAGTTCATTAATTCTGCTATCAGGGGTAGATAGCAGAGATAGCTCATCATATTATAGTATCAGGGGTAGATAGCAGAGTTAGTTCATCAACTCTAATATCAGGGGTAGATAGCAGATATTGTTAATTAATGTTAGTATCAGGGGTAGATAGCAGAGGTAGTTCATCAACTCTAATATCAGAGGTAGATAGCAGAGATAGTTCATTAATTCTATTACCAGGGTAGATAGCATAGTTAATTCATCACCTCTAATATCAGGGGTAAATAGCAGAGAAAATTCAATAATTCTAGTATCAGGGGAATACAGCAGAGATAGTTCATCAATTCTAGTATCAGGGATAGATAGCAGAGATAGTTCATTAACCCTAGTATCAGGGGTAGATAGCAGAGATAGTTAATTAATTATAGTATCAGGGGTAGATAGCAAAGATAGTTCATTAATTCTAGTATCAGGGGTAGATAGCAGAGATAGTTTATTAATATCAGGAGTAGATAGCAGAGAAAGTTTATTAATTTTAGTATCGGGGGTAGATAGCAGAGATAGTTCATTAATTCTGCTATCAGGAGAATATAGCAGAGATAGTTCATCAACTCTAATATCAGGGGTAGATAGCAGAGATAATTCATTTATTATAGTATCTGGGGTAGATAGCAGAGTAAGTTCATCAACCCTAGTATCAGGGGTAGATAGCAGAGATAGTTCCTCAACTCTAGAATCAGGGGTAGATAGCAGAGACATTTAATTAATTCTAGCATCAGGAGTAGATAGCAGAGATAGTTAGTTAATTCTAGTATCAGGGGTAGATAGCAGAGATAGTTCATTAATTCTATAATTCTAGTATCAAGGCTAGATAGCAGAGATAATTCATCAGTTTAACTATCAAGGGTAGCAGAGATAGTTCATCAACTCTAGTATTAGGGATAGGTAGCAGAGATAGTTCATTAATTCTGCTATCAGGGGTAGATAGCAGATATAGTTCATTAATTCTGGTATCAGGGGTAGATAGCAGAGATAGTTCATCGATTCTAGTATCAAGGGTAGATAGCAGAGAGAGAGAGTTCATCAACTCTAACATCAGAGGTAGATAGCAGGGATAGTTCATCAACTCTATTATCAGGGTAGATAGCAGAGATAGTTCAACAACTCTAGTATCAGGGATAGATAGCAGAGATAGTTCATTAATTCTAGTATTAGGGATAGATAGCAGAGTTAGTTCATCAACTTTAGTATCAGGGGTAGATAGCAGAGATAGTTCATTAATTCTAGTATCAGGGGTAGATAGCAGAGATAGTTAATGAATGTTAGTATCAGGGGTAGATAGTAGAGATAATTCATCAATTTAACTATCAGGGGTAGATAGCAGAGATAATTCATCAATTTAACTGTCAGGGGTAGATAGCAGAGATAATTCATCAATTAACTATCAGGGGTAGATAGCAGAAATAGTTCATCAACTCTAGTATTAGGGATAGGTAGCAGAGATAGTTCATTAATTCTGCTATCAGGGGTAGGTAGTCGAGATATTTCATCAACTCTAGTATCAGGGGTAGATAGCAGAGATAATTCAACAACTCTAGTATCAGGGATAGATAGCAGAGATATATAGTTCATTAATTCTAGTATTAGGGATAGATAGCAGAGTTAGTTCATCAACTTTAGTATCAGGGGTAGATAGCAGAGATAGTTCATTATTTCTAGTATCAGGGGTAGTAGAGATAATTCATCAATTTAACTATCAGGGGTAGATAGCAGAGATAATTCATCAATTTAACTGTCAGGGGTAGATAGCAGAGATAATTCATCAATTTAACTATCAGGGGTAGATAGCAGAGATAGTTCATCAACTCTAGTATTAGGGATAGGTAGCAGAGATAGTTCATTACTTCTGCTATCAGGGGTAGATAGCAGAGATAGTTCATCAACTCTAATATCAGGGGTAGATAGCAGAGATAGTTCATTTATTATAGTATCAGGGGTAGATAGCAGAGATAGTTCATCAACTCTAGTATCAGGGGTAGATAGCAGAGATAGTTCATCAACTCTAGTATCAGGGGTAGATAGCAGAGATAGTTCATCAACTCTAGTATCAGGGGTAGATAGCAGAGATAGTTAATTCATTCTAGTATCAGGGATAGGTAGCAGAGTTCATCAACTCTAGTATCAGGGGTAGATAGCAGAGATAGTTCCTCAACTCTAGTATCGTGTGGTAGATAGCAGAGACATTTCATTAATTCTAGTATCAGGGATATATAGCAGAGATAGTTCATTAATTTTTGTATCAGGGGTAAATAGCAGAGATAGTTTATTAATATCAGGAGTAGATAGCAGAGATAGTTAATTAATTCTAGTATCAGGGGTAGATAGCAGAGATAGTTCATTAATTTTAGTATCAGGGGTAGATAGCAGAGATAGTTTATTAATATCAGGAGTAGATAGCATAGATAGTTAATTAATTCTAGTATCAGGGGTAGATAGCAGAGATAGTTCATTCATTCTAGTATCAGGGATAGTTAGCATAGTTAGTTCATCAACTCTAATATCAGGGGTAGATAGCAGAGATAATTCATTTATTATAGTATCAGGGATAGATAGCAGAGTAAGTTCATCAACCCTAGTATCAGGGGTAGATAGCAGAGATAGTTCCTCAACTCTAGAACAGGGGGTAGATAGCAGAGACATTTCATTAATTCTAGCATCAGGTGTAGATAGCAGAGATAGTTAGTTAATTCTAGTATCAGGGGTAGATAGCAGAGATAGTTCATTAATTCTATAATTCTAGTATCAAGGCTAGATAGCAGAGATAATTTATCAGTTTAACTATCAAGGGTAGATAGCAGAGATAGTTCATCAACTCTAGTATTAGGGATAGGTAGCAGAGACAGTTCATTAATTCTAATATCAGGGATAGATAGCAGAGATAGTTTATTAATATCAGGAGTAGATAGCAGAGTTAGTTCATTAATTCTAGTATCAGGGGTAGATAGCAGAGATAGTTAATTAATTATAGTATCAGGGGTAGATAGCAGAGATAGTTCATTAATTCTAGTATCAGGGATAGATAGCAGAGTAAGTTCACCAACTCAAGTATCAGGGGCAGATAGCAGATATAGTTCCTCAACTGTAGTATCGGGGGTAGATAGCAAAGACATTTCATAGTTAATTAATTCTGCTATCAGGGGAATATAGCAGAGATAGTTCATCAACTCTAGTATCAGGGGTAGATAGCAGAGATAGTTCATTTATTATAGTATCAGGGGTAGATAGCAGAGTTAGTTCATCAACTCTAATATCAGGGGTAGATAGCAGGGATAGTTAATTAGTTCTAGTATCAGGGGTAGATAGCAGATATAGTTAATTAATTTTAGTATCAGGAGTAGATAGCAGAGATAGTTCATTAATTCTATTATCAAGGGTAGATAGCAGAGATAGTTCATTAATTCTGCTATCAGGGGTAGATAGCAGAGATAGCTCATCATAGTATAGTATCAGGGGTAGATAGCAGAGTTAGTTCATCAACTCTAATATCAGGGGTAGATAGCAGGGATAGTTAATTAATTCTAGTATCAGGGGTAGATAGCAGACATAGTTAATTAATTTTAGTATCAGGGGTAGATAGCAGAGATAGTTCATCAACTCTAATATCAGAGGTAGATGGCAGAGATAGTTCATTTATTCTATTATCAGGGTGAATAGTATAGTTAGTTCATCAACTCTAATATCAGGGGTAGATAGCAGAGAAAATTCAATAATTCTAGTATCAGGGGTAGATAGCAGAGATAGTTCATTAATTTTAGTATCAGGGGTAGATAGCAGAGATAGTTGATTAATATCAGGAGTAGATAGCAGCGATAGTTAATTAATTCTAGTATCGGGGTAGGTAGCAGAGATAGTTAATTAATTCTGCTATCAGGGGTAGATAGCAGAGATAGTTAATTAATTATAGTATCAGGGGTAGATAGCAGAGATAGTTCATCAACCCTAGTATCAGGGGTAGATAGCAGAGATAGTTCATCAACTCTAGTATCAGGGATAGATAGCAGAGATAGTTAATTATTTCTAGTATCAGGGGTAGATAGCAGAGATAGTTCATTAACCCTAGTATCAGGGGTAGATAGCAGAGATAGTTCATCAACTCTAGTATCAGGGGTAGATAGCAGAGATAGTTAATTATTTCTAGTATCAGGGGTAGATAGCAGAGATAGTTCATTAACCCTAGTATCAGGGGTAGATAGCAGAGATAGTTCATCAACTCTAGTATTAGGGATAGGTAGCAGAGATAGTTAATTAATTCTACTATCAGGGGTAGATAGCAGAGATAGTTAATTAATTATAGTATCAGGGGGTAGATAGCAGAGATAGTTCATTAACCCTAGTATCAGGGGTAGATAGCAGAGATAGTTCATCAACTCTAGTATCAGGGGTAGATAGCAGAGATAGTTACTCAACTCTAATATCGGGGTAGATAGCAGAGATAGTTCATTTATTATAGTATCAGGGTAGATAGCAGAGATAGTTCATCAACTCTAGTATCAGGGGTAGATAGCAGAGATAGTTCATCAACTCTAATATCGGGGTAGATAGCAGAGATAGTTCATTTATTATAGTATCAGGGGTAGATAGCAGAGATAGTTCATCAACTCTAGTATCAGGGGTAGATAGCAGAGATAGTTCATCAACTCTAATATCGGGGTAGATAGCAGAGATAGTTCATTTATTATAGTATCAGGGGTAGATAGCAGAGATAGTTCATCAACTCTAATATCGGGGTAGATAGCAGAGATAGTTCATTTATTCTAGTATCAGGGGTAGATAGCAGAGATAGTTCATTCATTCTAGTATCAGGGATAGGCAGCATAGTTAGTTCATCAACTCTAATATCAGGGGTAGATAGCAGAGATAGTTCATTAATTTTAGTATCAGGGGTAGATAGCAGAGATAGTTCATCATCTGTAGTATCAGGGGTAGATAGCAGAGATAGTTAATTAATTCTAGTATCAGGGGTAGATAGCAAAGATAATTCATTAATTCTAGTATCAGGGGTAGATAGCAAAGATAATTCATTAATTCTAGTATCTGGGGTAGATAGCAGAGTTAGTTCATTAATTCTAGTATCAGGGGTAGATAGCAGAGATAGTTAATTAATTTTAGTATCAGGGGTAGATAGCAGAGACAGTTCCTCAACTTTAGTATCAGGGGTAGATATCAGAGATAGATAAATTAAATCTAGTATCAGGGGTAGATAGCAGAGATACTTCATCAATTCTACCGTCAGGGGCAGATAGCAGTTATATAGGTTCAATTATATTATCTGGGGTTATTAGAGATATACTTTGTTCATATAACTCTCGAGTAACCTCCGAATGTATTCGAATGACCCCACCCTTATCATGCACATGATAATATGCTGATATAAGCAATCAAAGGCCCCGTCACTGGTGTCCAAATGCTGCAGCAATCACTATAATACCCGGTGATGTCACAGTACAGAGTTCATTCTATTATAGATAGCAGGGGTAATTCATCAACTCAATATGACTAAGGTGGGATAGTAAACAATGAAGTCAGAATGTTAGAGGAGCCCTTTGGGGGTCAGGCCTAGACTGAATTCTTTTGGTCGTCACAATTTACACAGGGTGCTCAAAAGTGAAGACTGAAAAAAATACAGTTCCAAAAGTGTGCGCTGAT
The DNA here is from genome assembly GCA_035610835.1 of Ophiura sarsii. Taxonomy (NCBI): domain Eukaryota; kingdom Metazoa; phylum Echinodermata; class Ophiuroidea; order Amphilepidida; family Ophiuridae; genus Ophiura; species Ophiura sarsii. The sequence continues at coordinate 14,114,328 of CM069443.1, forward strand.
AACTCGTGAATAAACATGTGCTTATTCACACACTATCATGCCACACTGCATCTGTGGTTTCACGCAGGTTTGTGCATCGCCTGATGCGTGTTGTGATGCGACTTCCCACGACACTTCCGTTCACTTTTTTGCCATGTTCTTTTCCCATCCCCTTGATTTGGTCCGCTTTTTTAAACAATGGCGGCCATATAGAGGGACACGGGGACCCAGTCTAGGTCAGGCCTAGGGTCCCATGTGACCAGAGCACCGTGTATAGAGACCTTCCGTGTTTTAGATTAGCGGCTATTTTGGAGGGAACACTAAACTCTATTCAAGTATCTATTGGCTAAAAATCCACTGTATTTATTTAAGTAATATTGACATTTCAAATAGAGGTTATACTAATTTTGAGGTTATTCATCAGATTGTATTGAATGATGAGGGTTTGTGGGTCGCTCCGTGTTGCAAACAATTTTGTGTTGGCAGCTAATCCATAACACGGGATCTCTCTATTGATACTGGATGTCACTGGATAAATAGACGACACATTTGAAACATTAAAGAAGGCTTTCACACATCTTATTTAAAATAGGGCATGAATTGTATTCATGTATTTATTTACTACAGACTTTGATATGATCCAATTTCAGACCATTATCAGGACTATTATTTGTTTTTGAAAAAAAATTGTTTCTTCTTTGAATCTGACCCTAACATGTAAGGCAAATTATACATTATAAGATGTTGCTGATAAGCAATGATAAGCAAAATGGAAAAAATGTGATATCTTTGAATATGTTCATATGGATTGTTTGTATACACCGTTAGGAGAATTCTTTGCGCACAAAAAACCACACTATTGATGTCTGTGTTTGGGTAACTGACATTACCTTCAGTTCAATTTGTTTTGACTTCTTCACATGCCTTAAACTCTATGTTGCTGATGTCCAACATACACATGAATAGAGGAGAAAATGAATTTGAAAACAAAAGTACCCTGGAACTTACTTTTGCAAATACAGGGTGTCCCAAAAGTTTCGATACCTTTTTAAAGATAGAGTTCTCAATCTCAATGCGCCAAAAAACATCACTATATTGCGCTCAAAAGACGATAGAGCATCACTCTACACTGTAATTGCCAAAGTAACAGTACACTTCATTAAACTCAAGACAGCGCTGTTCTTTTGAGTGCATAATTGTGGTGAATTTGGCACATTTTGATTGGGACCTCCCCACACTCTTAATTCTATGAGATGCTTTCAGTCCAATTGGATACAAAATTATGCAACTCTTAAGCAAGTGGCTACGCACTGAAACAAGTGATTGCTACAAATGTGATATCTTTGGAAAGAAGACCACATCAGCTTTCCATCAATATGCAGGCCCATATAAATTGATCAAAAAATATCTGAGAAATTGGTTATTGAAAAAAAATGTTTCAATTTGTTTGAGGAGTTTATTTAGTCCATAGATCTTTGTTATTGTGGATTTATGTTATACATTTCAAAATATAAACAATATAATTTAACCATGATTACAGTACCACTGTAAGCATGCGTTACCAAAAATGCATAATAAGGGGCGTTTTTAAAGATTTGGCATGCATAATACGTTAAGGTCTAAGATTGACCATTTACAAGAGAAATTGTTTTTTCTTTCTTCAAAATCCTGAATCCTGTCGATGTTTACATGTTTAGGGGTCAAATATGCTTATAGTATGATGTTTGCCTGGCCTCCCTGGGGTGTGCTGAGATGCATATCACACAAGATGTTTTGAAATATTACACTCAAAAGATACTATTTATCATTTTCTTATAAGATGCTGTAATAAATGGGGTTTGGATTTTTTTCTTACTTCTTGGAGCAACTTGATTTGAGAATTAAATCTCAGTTCTACTACTATCCAGCCTGAATGGACAACAGATAAGTTAACTTCTTACTCTTTGCTCAATAAATCTCAGTCTTAATCATACTACACAGTAGATAAAAACCCTGTAGGTCCAAGTTTTGCTTCTTTGGCGAAGGAGTCTGGTTAACTTACAGAAAGATAAACAAACTTAGGTCCCAGTTTTAACTGTAGGTTACAGTTCTGCCTCTTCGTTCAGCCTTATACCTAACAAGCTAATAAAACATTAGGTCACACTTTTCGTCTTTGTATCACTGCACAGCCACTACAGGGACTGTTGGTGCAGTCACTTCGGCCCCTTTGGCTATGAATCTCAATCGTGCCTGTAACTGAGGGCGCAAGGTCTTGATGACTCTCTCTGCATCTCCTTTGATACTGTCTCCTGTAAACATGTATTTGATATGGTAGCTGTAAGGAGGAAAATAGTTGGGTTAAGGAAATGTCTGCTAGGAATATTTGTTATTTTGTACCTATTTGGGGTTGTAAGACTCAGAGGGGGGGGGGGGGGGATACAAGGCTGGATATCATACCTGTTTCTTTAAAAAAATGCACCAATTTGAAATGTTTTTGGTTTTGGTTTTGGTTTTGGTTTTTGGTTTTGTTTGATTGTTGTTGTTATTTGCAAGGATTATGGCCAATGCCTCTTTAAGCAAATTAGTTTTATCCATTTACTTGATGATGCAAATGATGTAAAGCAGGTTTTAAGAGCTAGCTGTCATATTTGTAAGGGCAAACAAGTGGAAGGGAAATGGACATTTTATTGAATGTCTAACATTTATGTGCACAGGAAAACATAGGCAAGACTCCCTTTCTCTCTAAAATGATTATTTTTGTCACTATTTGGAAAATTCTATACTCTATTTTGGCTCCTACTGTCCTCTTCCACAAAGAAAGTGCATAAGTTTAGGGCAAGGAAGCGACAAGAGGAGACATTTTACACTACAGCACAACATACATGAATGATTTATGCATTAGCTACCGCCCCCCCCCCCCCCCCCCCCTGCCCATCAAACAATACAATAAAGGATACAGGAAGTCAGTGATAGTGTCTGCATGGGATATCTGCTGACTGTGTTGGTCTACTACCTGCAACATCTCATAGAGTTCCACAGCAATCTGTAATCGGAAGGTAGAAAATGGCAACATTTTATTAATTTGTACCAAGATTTTTTGACCTAAACTAAATATAACAGAATTTTCAGACATAACTCTTATTATGTAATGACAGTTCTCAAATGCACTGCTTTTACCAAGTCACTAAACTTTAAGTGTCAAGTCACACACAGGTAGATTTAAGTCAAGTCAAGCAGTTGTCAATTTCCCTTAACGGAACATGAAGAAAGGTGTTTGTTAACAACCAACTCCCTAAGCTTGTTTTTGACAATTAAACTATCAAGGGAGAAAAATGTTGTGGGAAAGATCACTCTTCAACCATGCCGGGGATTGAACCCAGGCCGCTGGCGTGGAGGGTGGACCCCAACTGTTTGCACTAATGGGGGAGACCATTTGATAGCTCGTCGGATCGTGCCATGAGATCAATGAAGCACGCGCTACAGCAGCTATTTGCTGTGGCCATTTGTGGCCTTTTGGAAGGTTGGGGTTAATTCAAGATAAAAATCAATCCATTGGGTCAAATCAAGTCACTGGTTGGCTCATGTCAAGTCAAGTTAAGTCAATGATGTTGTTATATGCACATTAAGTCACAATTAACATGAATCTATTTGTTTCATGCATTGATATTACCTAATAACCTATCAAGTCATGTTCAGGTCACTTTATAAAAAGTATAACAGACATAAAACAAATCCTTTGTACAGTCAAATTTGTTTAGATAAAACTCAATCAAGTCAGTTTGCGTGTGTCATTGTGAGAATCTTGGTTTTATTTAAATTTCTTTAACATGCTTTTTATTTCATTAAGGATGGGTTTTTTCCAGCCTACTCCTCTGTAAAATTGTGCTTGTTTTTGATGCTATTTGATGTATTGCTTTATATGGATATGAAGGTTTGAATTTGAATGTGAAATTTGGTCTAGCACCCGACTTAAGCCAACTCAAGTCTTTTGGAAAACTAAAGTCAAGTCATTTCACCATTTCCTGATATGTTCTATTGGCACTAGAAATGGGTGTAACTACCAGAGCGAGGTCAACATTAGTACACTCTAGGACAAGGTTCCAAGTTTTTGTGACCATTGTTCAATCCGATGGTTATATCTGTAAGTGTGTGTCCTTGGTTAAGCTCAGGTTACCATACGTATCATACGTGGTTTTGACTATAGTCAGCTGCAAAGAAGTTTAGCACTTTTTGGTGTTACAACCGTGTACCAAGCGTAAACACAAAAGTGCAGTTCCAATTGGTGGAATAGAACAACATGACTTTCAGGCGACTAACGTGCGCATCCAATTGGCGCTATTGTATCCATGACGTCAAGAGTGTTTCCACGCACAACACGCTCATTATTTACCACATGTGTGTAGGACCAGTGCTAACCTTAATACTGAACATGAGTGATACATGGTTATAACCTGTGACCCCCAGGTTTGATTGGATTTGATTCAGCATATAATCATATCATACAAAAAATACCATTGCACGTTTTAGAAATATAAATATTTAGAAATACAAATAATCATACACTTACAGCTAAACATAAAAATGATAACATGTCAAAGACAACCCTTTAACCTATAGAAACTTAAGGTGCTCAAACACTTACCTCTAACAAGCACCGTGTTCGTTCTAGATGAAACCTGTGTAGAAATGGCCCCACAAGATGACACACAAATAAGAACTGTTCTTCTGTCTTGACCAAAGGCTTCATGTGTTCTCTCATAAACCTGAATCAAATACAATTAACAATGATCAATTGGTGTGATACAATTGGAACACATCAGGTCAATGCATTTCATGATGTTATGAGTAATTCATTTCTACAAAAGTGCTTTCAATTCAATAGGGTTTTCACACTGTTGAGGACTTGAAATAAAGTTTCTAAGTGTTTGCATAAAACAATATAAATTGTTACAATGTAGGACCGAATGATACTTACGAGGGCAGCAGAGTGAGTTGTCCGATATTGGAATGATGCCATACAGCGTGAGTGAGCGCCAGTATATAGGAGCATGTGAGCTCAGTATGTGAGGCATAACTATCGGAGAAATGAAACACTGAGAACACACGGTCTAACAAACGGTCACCGCTGAGGGCGGTCTTCACAGCGGGTATATCGCTCCTGAGTACCTCTAGAATCTTGTCGTTAATCACCTTCCAGTAGCATTCCTGAAAATAAAAGATAAATGTGTCACACGTCATAAGAGGATGAAAACAAAAACCCTGTTCCACAGATGATTGGACCTCTCAGGAAGGGTCGGGCATGGTTTTTTGTGTGATGATTTTGGGTCAAATTTCAACAGTTGTTGAAATGTTAAAAATGTTCAATTTAAAAAAACCAAAACAATTTGTCAAACATTTTTCACAAAATTTGTTTAAATAAATCTTAATAAAAAGGGGTCAGTTGGGCCTGTAGAACAGGTTTTTTTCTCCTTGCCTAAAATAGATCTTGTCAAAAGGGCTTCTGGTTGCAATTTTGAGATGTAAAGCAAAATAGTTTGTAAAGTATCAAGAAAATAAAAATAATTACACACATTCTTTTCCTCATATTTTCAAAAAAACACCTGTGCATTCTATATAACTGTGTACCATATCAAACCTTGTTTAATATTCAGTGTTGATCTGGCAGGTGGTCAGACCAGACTGTCACATGGACCACAGGCTGTGTGCAAATTGTGAAGACAGGAAGGATTAAGTCTCGGTGTATACTTACAGGAAGGGCAGTAAGAACCAGTGCTACAGCATTCATCCACTTCATTATATCCTCACGAGGCATCTCAGCAGGGCTGTAAACAATAAGATAATTATTGAGGGTGTGTGAAGTAGGGTCGGGTGATATGCAATTTTCAGGATTAAATTCAATGTAAACTGCGCCAATAAAGTATCTAAACACTTACAAATGGTCAGATTTATCGGAACCTGAAATAGTGTGCAAACAAATTATTAATTCATTCAATTTACAGTTATCTTCTGCGCATTTTGACACCTCTTTTGTTGCGCTACGATGTTGTTTGGCGGATTTATGGGCACTTGAGTGGCTTAAGGTTGAATTCAAAAGTTGCAAAAGCCCCTATTCAAACAAGAGTGTTGTACTGTTATCTTTTGCACATTTTGACACCTCTTTTGTTTGGCTAAGATGTTGTTTGCGATGAACATCAGCATTAATTATCAATAACATGACAATCATTAATTGTCATGGTTAAGTAGCCAGAACAAATTGGTGTCTTTTGTCTTGATTTTGTCTGTGTGTGATGCTTGTGTGAGTTCCTTTCTGGAATTGGGATGAATAGGAGCTTTTGCAACTTTTGAATTCGACCTTAAGCCACTCAAGTGCTCATAAATCCGCCAAACAACATCGTAGCGCAACAAAAGAGGTGTCAAAATGCGCAAAAGATAACTGCGAATAACATTAATTAATTATTTGTTTGCATACTATTTCAGGTTCCGATAAATCTGACCATTTGTAAGTGTTTAGATACTTTATTGGCGCAGTTTATTTACCTTTTCAGTATGACATCCAATATGTGTGGTGGTATGGGAAAACCCGTCGGAAGTCGCTAGTGTTAATATTGAGATATATGGGTCATACCAAAATATTTCTAACAAATGAGTTCCAAGGCAATTTTCCAATATTGGTCCCAAGATAGAGATTATACCTTGAACTTTAGTCTCCAGGAGTTTTTTAATGCAAAATTCCAGATGTGAAGTTTATTTTAGTACTTTTCTGAACCTTGTTTATCAACTTTTATGTGTAAAATGCTATGTTTACGTACAACGACATTGTTACCATGGTAACCACTTGTGAATTCTGACAATGCATTGTAAAGATTTTGAAAGTGAAGAACTTACAATTGTTAATAATATCGCAAAAAACTAGGTTCATATCAAAAGTCCTTTTCATATGACAAGCTATTCTGTGTGATATAACAATGTAGTTTTATTATTATTAGAGTATTTAAAAGATTTTGTGTACACCTTTGAATAGTCAGTTTCAGTTTTGAGTGTTGCGTTTAAACTTGCCGACTTTAAAACACTATAACTGTAGTTCTAGATGGAATTTCTGAAACATTTAAACAGTCCTATACTCAGTAGAGTATGAAGCTCTCTGCCAAAGAAAAAAAACAAGTTGCTAGAAAATTACCATGTGAAGGGTTTTCCCATGCCACCACACATATAGCATTGCCTACTGCATCCCCGGTGCCAGGCAGAGCCATAAGTTCTATACCTGTCACATTGAGGGCGTGTGAAGTAGGGTCGGGTGATATGCAATTTTCAGGATTAAATTCAATGTATTTACCTTTTTAGTATGACATCCAATATAACATTACCTACTGCATCCCCGGTGCCAGGCAGAGCCATACGTTCTAAACACGTCACATTGAGGGTGTGTGAAGTAGGGTCGGGTGATATGCAATTTGTCATGATTAAATTTACTGTATTTACCTTTTTAGTATGACATCCAATATAGCGTTGCCTCATGCATCCCTGGTGCCAGGCAGAGCCATCAATTCTACCCATGTCACGTTCAGGACATGTAAAGTAGGGTCGGTGATATGCAATTTGTCATGATTAAATTTACTGTATTTACCTTTTTAGTATGACATCCAATATAGCGTTGCCTACTGCATCCCCAGTGCCAGGCAGAGCCATAAGTTCTACACACGTTACATTGAGGGCATGTGATGCAGGGTTGGGGAATTCATTGAATCGCCAGTCCATCGACGGAAATGGAGCAGGAAGCTTACCAGCAATAGGTGATACCGCGTTAAGGAAATGGAATCATTATCAATATCGTAAGAAATATGGCTTATTGTTTGTGACCCTAGTATTTGCACCATCTGGCTCTATTTTGTTACATGTGATGAAATAAGATGATAAGAGATACACCCTATATTTTGTCAGTCAGAGACATCAACCACAAGGATTATACCACACTAAAGACATCTACAAACAGGCGTGGTCATGTACATCAATTTCAATAAAGCACCCAAGAACTGACACATAGGCCAACTCCTTCTTCGTGAAGACTATCACTGAATGGAACAAACTCTCCCCTGAAATCTTCAAAATCATTAAACCTTCCAAATTCAGAACTGCCCTTTCCCGCCTTTTCCTTTTCTCAAACTAACCTCCCTTCGTCGCCTCTCTTATTGAGTATTTTGGAGGTTCACCAATCCATGACCCAAGATCCAAGAATGCCATCAATCCATTGGATTTTTGGTTCACCATATTTTCGTTCAATATTATGTTAAAGTCCCACTTGTTTTTATCAGGGTACTGTGAAAAATGTAAACATTTGAGATTTGGTATCATCATCCTAGTGTTTTTCAATCACTGCTTAGAGTTTCATTTAATGACGACTATGATGATAACAACGACAAGGACAACAGCAGATAACGATAATGTTTGCGACAACGAGCTATATCTATATGCCGACGACTCAACACTCTTTGCACCCATTAAGTCATCAACCGATCCCAACACAGTAGCTGCTAGTCTCAACAGAGATCTAAGCAACATGAAAGTATGGGCTGACGAATGGAAAGTGACCTTTGAGCCTACCAAATGCAAGACCATGGTAATCTCCAGGAAAAGATCCCCATCTGAACTTGACATCTACTTTGGAGAGTGCAAACTACCATCTACAAAAGAATTGGATATCCTGGGCGTCACCATTGACAGCAAGCTTACCTGGTCAAAGCACATCTCAGGCATTGCAACTAAAGCTGGTCAAAAGCTTGGCGCTCTACGCAAAGTTGCAAATAAACTGGAGGCTAAAGGTAGATCTACTGTCTACAAGTCACAAGTCCGCAGCATTATGGAGTATGCTTCACTAAGCTGGGCGAATGCTTCACCCACCATCCTAAGCCAGCTTGACAACATCCAAAAGAAGGCACTTAGAATTATTGGAGTTAATGAAGCTACTGCTCGTTCACAGCTCAAAATTGACAGCCTGCTTCACAGGCGACAGGTAGCAGCGACTACGGTCTTGTACAAGATGCATACTACCAACTGCCCACAAGATCTAGCAGGGTTACTTCCCGCACCATATGTCCAACGTCGTGCTACCCGTTCGAGCGTATCAATGCCAGTCCATGCTCTTTCTCTGCCGACAGCCAGAACTCGCTGCTTAGACAGAAGCTTCATTCACACTGCTGTTCCCTTATGGAATAGTCTTCCAGATGATATTGTTGGTAACATTTCAGCAGCTGGAATCCAGGCTTTCAAGTGCCGTGTGCACGGTCATCTTCTCTCAAACTCTTAACTTGTCATAGCCTTCACACTTTTTCATGACACCCTTCATTCAAGTCCTTTCAACATCCGACTGATACATATAATAGCATGGTGGTCATGGGTTAAGTGTAGGTTAATGCTTGGTTGGGAGATGGTGGTCCTGTAAAGCATGTAGCCAGCTGGGCTGGTGATACGGTCATGCCCCAACAGGTGACAACAGGCAGCTCCTGGTAGATTTAGTTCCCAAGTTTGTTGTGTAGGTTCTCTTGATGCCCATCAGACCTCCAGATATTATTATTTTTCTATAATTTATATTTTGATGTTGTTCTCTATGTTTGGGCTTTTATCTTATTATTATGTCACTTTCATTGGCATTTTTAACCTCTGCCCATTTGTGTGTCTTGTTTTATGCATATTTTCTGAGTTGCAGTGAACCAATTGATTGGCCTTTCAGAGCTCTCTTTCGAGAGTTACCAGTTTGATTTTTAATCACTCTGGTCATTAACCTTGTTAATGTCTGTTGGGCTATTGTTCACATTTGCGCTTTATATACAAAAAAACCAAAAAAACCATAAGTTTATAAAATTTCATTTACTAACCACCATTAGTCCCTTATATAAACAAAATTTTACAAATATGCACTTCCAAAATAGACAAGATTTTGGTCTGAAAAAGCTTGCTTTTATCAATTACTATTATTTATTACATATAATATTCAAACAAACTGAGTCTACACCAACTTTTATTCAATGGATTAAATGGATGACTCCTTCCTAAAAACATCAACAACACCCTCTTCAAAAAACATCACCACAAAGGGAAAGGAGTCTACCAGTTGCAAACTAGCTTCCAGCCGCTGAAGACGGACTATGGTTAGTCTAAATATTATGGATAAAAATGTGAGCGTTGAAGATCTGCTTTAAAATATTATATTTTCTAAAAAAAGGATATTGTCTACTAGTCTGCCGATAAGGCTCACATAGTATTCATGTTCTGGCTCCCAATGTACCTCTTCTGCAGTGTTGGCTATGTAATCCAAGTATGGTTGGGATAAGCACCTAGGAAATAAAACAAAACATACATTTAGATCACAATGTATGTACAATGTTAGATCGTTGTGGGAATGCGCACATCATAAGTCATATTTTTGGCCAAATTGAGTTATTAGTTTAAACAAATATAGGCAAATTCACACATTTTACATATTTTTACCAGTCTTAAAATTGGAAATAGTTAATTTTAATTAAATAATTAAGCTTGTTAAAACAATAATTAAGTTATCAAAATTGAACACAAATATGTTTCTCGTACAAAATAACCAAAATATCACTAACAACGCTCTGTCATTCCAAAAATGAGATAATAACAGGATAAGGGTTCTGAGGGATTAAGACTATTGCTATTATCAATTATCATTGGATGGGTGAAAACCTATCAAATACCTCAAATACCTCGACAAGGAAAAGTGAGACAAATATGGGGTTTCTTCTGATATTAAAATATGTTGATGGACAAAACAAAAGCTAAAGTTTCCAACCAGTTTCATAAATTCATACCATGTCAATCCCACACAAGTCAATGTATCCAGTAAATGTTACTTACGACTTTGTCCAAAATAAAGCTCAAAATTCTAACCTATACAGACTACATTTTTTGGTATTAGCTTTCAAATTTCAAGGTACATGTGTTAGTTACTTTACTTACCAACCAGGTGGCTTGATGCCTTTTTGAGCCCCAATTATAGCACTGACTAGCTTCCTTTTCAATAGAGGGCGCTCTGAGTTGCGTAATCTCTTCTCGTAGTAGTGAAATGTGTTATACAGATATGTCACTGGTTGGTCTGAAACAAAGTGAGGGAAAACAGGCATAAATATGATCGATCATTTCTGTCAACAACAAATTAGGTCAATAAAATTGATATGATTGGATCCTTTCAAGGCCAAATGACTACTTGACAGGTTATTCACTTTTCCTATTAATCAAATGCATATAAAAGTATACATTTTTGGATCAGAGAATCCAAATTTTGCATCAATTTTGAGAAAACCAAAAAAAAAATCACTTTTTTGATCCAAAAAAGTTTAACAAAGCTAACAAAAACAATTTTAAGTAAAAAAATCCCAAATTGCTAGATTATGATGTAAAGACACTAACTTAGGGATGATTTTTTTTTAAAAAACCTAATATAATATTTGTTGAAATTTGACCAAAAAACGCCAAAAAAGTGATATTTTCATTTTTTCCCCTTTATTGGCGCTTTTCGGTCAAAATTTCAAAAATATTTGATTAGGTTTTAAAAAAAAAATTGTCCCTATGTTAGTGTCTTTACATCATATTCTAGCAATTTGGGAATTTGTTACTCAAAAATATTTTTGTTAGCTTTGTTGAACTTTTTGGTGGTCAAAAAAAGGGTCAAAGGGTCAAAAAGTGTTCTCAATAAATCAACATTTTTGGTCAAAATTGATGCAAAATTTGGATTCTCTGACCTATTTCCTTTCAAAAAATGTATACTTTTATATACATTTGAGTCATTGTTCAATAATTACAGCACTCACAAAATTCAAAAAATGACAAAATGACTTCCTTGAGTCCCCCCTTAACACATATTTCATAGCATAGGAAAGATGACATAACCATTGCAATATTTTTCACTTCCACATCACAAGACATTGCTATTGGTGCGCATACTGTGATGAATACAAATGTTGTCTGTGAAAGAGACTGTCTACTAATTCTTGAATGGTGAAAGATTCTTTATACATTCAAAATTTGATTTTTCTATTCACCAGGAAGTCAACATTTAGACAATATTTGTGTCAAATTTATTAAGAATTGTCTTGACATTTTTCTTTGGTATTGCATTGTTTTGATTCTTATTTATGCAAACATTTAAATTTATATAATGCCCCATTACGCCTGATTGGACCAGATAGCACTAAATACATTCTTGTAACAAGTAGCAAGCAGTTGCCAGCACACCTTTTGGTTCAAAACAGAAAAAACACCACTCAGTCACATTTCATCTATTAATTTGCAATGGATTCTGATAAAAATATTGGCAACATAGAATTCTTACCATGGAATTTGTAGAGTCCTCCTAAATGGTCCAGCAGAGTTTCTAGGGATTTTGAGACTGGTGGGAGTTCAAGGAATCGGTGGATCAATATGTCAAACACCTGCAGTGAAACATAGTATCATTTATCATAGGATTAATTAAACTTTTTCATTAATAATAAGCTGAACATTGGAATTTGTTTTTCAATCAGTGCAATAATTTCTAGATCTGAGCGTCACATTTGCATTCATTGAATGCACAATGTGTAGTGTTATGACGGCCTGCATTCCATAACATTTGGCACCTTTGCACCTGTTGCGGTTATGCACCAGTCGCATAGGATGCGTGGGAATCATTCAAAATAATCTAGAAATTATTGAACTGGTTATAATCTAGCATAATCTTGATAACATGCATGAAAGTGATAATAGGTATATTTTATTAATCCGGATATCAAGCAAATAAATGTCTGCCTTTTAATTTTTTTGAATATTATTGAACAGTGAAATTCTCCAGAAAATCAGCTTAAGAATGATATATTGCAAGTCACAATTAGTAATTGGCAGATTTCTTCTCTCGGCTGGTACAAAACTGATAGCTGGTAGATTACTACTCACAGGCAAGAATCTCAGACACACATTGCTGAAATATATGGGTAGGTACTGTGACTGTGTGGTCAGTGTTGCTCCAGTCTTCTCTAATAGACCTTCATAGAAATACTTCTCTGGAAATTTCTGGAATGAGAAATACATGTTATGGATCACTTACAAAACTGGTTGCTTACTTGAGAGGACAAGTATGATACTATTGCTTAAAGAACAGCTATGCAGGGTGAGCCAACAATCTGCAATAGCGTAAAGAAACCATCTTGTTTTCAAAACCCTGATGAATTTTACTGTTTGTCTTTGGTAACCCTTTTACTGTGGTACCCAATTGACATGTTTGTCCACAAGATACTGCACACATTCCATTTTCACATTTGAATATTGTGCCAACAAATTTGGCAATAAAATCTGAGTTATTAAAATTTAGAACACATTACACAATTCATAACATGGGTAAGTGAACATTTAGAAGGTTTCTCCCATCTAAATAATACATTGTGCATATATACAAATATTACAAATTGAATGAATGAAATTCCGTTGGATCAACCTACCCAGTTGCGAAATTGGGATTTTCAATTTGGGGGAGGCAAGAGGGGGAGAAGACCTGTGTTCAGGGGGAGTGGGCATAACTATTTATGAGTTTGTCATTTGTCACTAGGAGGGATCCGGGATGGGGATGGGAGCAAGCCTTCTGACAGGGGAACCCTTTCACTTCCTGCAATCCACTGATTACACCCCTACACCTACCCTATGGTAACTGATGTGATTGGAATACCAGTCACTCTGCATCCAGTGATCGGAGGGAGCTTCTTTGACAAACTCGTTGACACGATTCCGAAACTCGCTTGGTTTGAGCAACAGCAGCTGCACAATGAAGAAGCACACCTGGGCCTCATTGCCTTCATGACTCCGCAAAGCCTGGATTAAAGTAAAATAAATCAATATGTAAGGATACTTGGTGGTATTGTTGATGAGGGTTATATCTTCATGAAATAGTATTTTCCACAAAATTAAGAATTTTCACTTTGTTGATAATAACCCAACTGCCTGCTCTTCAGGAGGACATACTTTGAATTTGGGTTGGGTGGTGGTCCAAACTTGTTTTGTTGTGGTTATTTTTTGTTATTAAATATTTTTGAAGTTAAACAAATGGAAAATAAACCAGAGCAAAACCAAAGCAAACAAACAAAACCAAGCAAACTATGGGGATTTGAACCCTAAGCATTTATATGTTTTTCCAACGCTACCATAAAAAAATTACCAATTTTCCTCGTTTGCTCCGGTAGTAGAGCGTCAGTCTGGCGTTTGGGAGGACCCAGGTTCAAATCCCGGTTGAGGAAATTGATTTTTCATTCTCGACTACCACAGGGGAAAGAATTATTATTATAGTCATCTCTTCCACCTCAGGAACTAAGTATCTTTGATTTCAAAACATAGCAAAATCAATCAGAGACATAACAGAACAAAATGAAAACAATGTTATCAACTTACCAGACTTAACACCAATCTGTCCAGTGTCACCAAATTATACTTCCACACCATGTCATTTAGAGTTTCTATACACTGGAAAATAAATAAGACAACAACAAAATTCACAAAATGAACAAAATTACAGTATATAAATATTTATTGCCGACAATGAGGGGCTTCTTGATTAAACGCCATGATGAAAAATAAACTGTTGATGTCAAAAAGGGGTAATAGTTTTAAATATGAGACATAAATAAAAGGCTACATATATCTGTATCTAACACCAAATTAATACCAAACAATGATCGGATTTTACATTGAATCACACCATGACTGCAGAGCAGTACGTACATCTTCAAGATTTTATTACTATTGTTGCATTATTCTGATTGTTTAATAAGACAATTCTATCTAAATAAGGCGACTCCCCCCGTTATATGGGCCCGGCCGACTATTTTTTTTTCAAATTTGAGAACTAAAATTGTAACTCTAATTATTTTAAACAATTTATTTGATTTTTTTGAAAACTTCACAAATATTTTTTGAGAAGAAAAAAATGACCGTCCCTTCCTAAAAGGTATGTACGCCATTAGAGCAGGTCCCCCACTCTTGTTGCCTAAGCAACCAATCCCTATTGTTAATACAAACCCTGTTGACATGTTGTCCTCCTGCTGATGTAGAGAACTCATATACCAAGAAGTCTGCAAACGTTCGGATGTGGCTTGCCAGGGCCCTTGGTCCGATGTGCTCAAGGATCTTGATTGTGACTGGTCGGATTATTCGCTCCGTGTCTAATAGCATTTTCCATACCAGACTGAGAAGCATAATGTGAAACATTAAAATAATTACATGGGAGGCTCATGGGAGATACAGGGTGAGTACAAAAAAACCTGTAATAGTGAAAAGAAGCCACATTGTTTCAAATTCAATTTGGAAGTTTTCAAATATGGTAAGAAAAACATACTTATACTAACTTTGTGTGAATTTTTAAAATTTAGTCAATCACATTTATCGTTTATCCTGGGTGAACCTTTTTACTGAGGCACCCAATTTACATGTTTGTCCATGAGGCATCTTATCTAAAACATGCATATGAGCACAAAACAATGTCCGCCATTCAAGGACCAGAGATTAATTTACACCATATTATTAATATGGTGTAATTGAAATTGTATGCACAATGTATTATTTAGATGGAAGATACATTCTAATAAATGTTCACTTACCCATGTTTTGAATTGTGCAATGTGTTTCAAATTTCCAAAGTTATTGCAAAACTTGTTAGCAGGATATTCAACTGTGAAGATTGAATGTGTACAGTGTCAATTTAGATTTCCACTATGCCTCGTGGACAAACATGTAAATTGGGTACCAAGCAAAAAGGTTCACTAAAGACAAACAATAAATGTGATTGACCTTCATTTCTTTCTGACAAAGTTGCTAATAAATCTGTTATTCTTAACAGGTTTAAAGAAGTTCAAAATTCATCATGGTTTTCAAAACAAGATGGCTTCTTACCACTATTGCAGGTTTTTTAACTCATCCTATAGTAATGCTAAAATAAAGTTATAAGTTGGTATTCCTTATATACATAATTATAAAATCACACATTATTGTTATTTTCTTTTATTTCACTTGGTACCTAATTATAGCATCTTAAATACAAAGCTATGGATGAATTATAAGATCAAAACTCAAAGTTGAAAGAGTCATGGGAGAAAAAATAATGTCAAAATAAAGTTTTGAATTACTGTTTAATTTTTACCAGCATCTTACCATAGGAACAGTGGTGGTTGACTCTGCATGAAGTGGCTCATGATATCAGCATCATTGGTAATTGCTACAAGATCAAGGTAATAAAAGATGATAATACTATTATATATATCTTAATAACAGAATCTGTGATAAATCTATGTTCTTTTAGGTATCTATTCCAATACATCAATAACATCCATTCATGAAAGTCTGAGGAGTGGATGAAATGTTTTGAGTCAATATTATTAATTATTGAAACTTCATATCCATTAATTAGGTTCTTCTAATATTTGAAAATGATCATTCTGACATTGTATACTTATGTTGTATTTAATTCTAGAGGTGGCAAAGAAAATGGCTATAAATACCATAAGCTCACATCCTAACCCCCCCCCCCCCCCCCTCTGAGTACTAAAAAAACTACTTCTAAGCCTATCTCCAAACGCATGTGCTGAAGGTTTTATGATAACGTGCGGAGGGTCGCAAGATCAATTCCCGGCAATTTAGTTGGTGTTTTCTCTTCCAAAATAGTGATCCCGGTTAAAAACGTAGTTAGGGGGTTAGATTACATGGGTGTTAGCTTGTGATGTTATATTGGATATTGGAAATGCCAAGCAATTAAAAAACTGATGATTATTAGATGGCATCACAGAATGTGTTTATGGAACAAGTTTTGTTTTAATAGAGTTCTATTCAAGCTATAGCCTTTCCTATATCATTAAATTTCATGGTAGGGCGAGCTTAGAAATAATTAAGCATCTGATGATACAGGTAATTTTGGCCAAATTCAACAATACTGGTGTGTAATTTTATAGCGAGGGAATAGATCTGGACGGAGTGTTTGAATCAAGTCAAATTGTAAACAAATCTTAAACCCTTCCTTATACCCCGCGGGAAGGAGGTACTCACATATAAGGTATACAGACACGTGCCGCCAAAATGGGTCACTTTTTTGAAAACATTCCCTAAACGTGAGGTATGATTTGTGCTGGAAATCAGAAAACATGGGTCTAAAATCGGAAAAACCCTAAACATTGATCCAGAATCACGAAAAAACCACCAAACATGGGCCCAAACTGCGAACCCCAGCATAACCAGCCATTTTTCAGGTAAAAATGCCCCTAAAAGTGGGTCAGGATTTCAAATCTCCAATGGAACACCCCAAATCAAAAAATGATTTGAGTACCCCAAGGCTTATACCCACAAACCTTTCCATTTCCTGTACTCATCCTCAACGGTTTTCTTCAGAAATGATCTGTTTTCAGCTGTTGCCTGGTTGTCATGAAAGAACTGCTGTAGGGCGGACGGGAAACACTGTAACGTATGCGTGGCCCAATTATGAGGGGTGTTGCTGAACAGTGTTGCCAGTATATCCTTACACCAGTTGCCAGATAGAGTCTCTGATCCTAAAAGGTATGACATACATATTGAGGTGTTAGTTTCGCTTGATTTGTGGATTGCTGTATAGTGTTTTAAGCCATGGATTATATTGTAATTTTGATTATTATTCCTTGCATTCATATTTTATAATGTTGGTCATGTGCTGTTTAATATACTGCAATCTTATGTATATTTACATCTATTTTTATTTATTAACAATTTGATTCATGCCTTTGTTGTAATTGTTCATTTTTTAAATTTTACTGTATAAGCCCTTTGTGATATTTTCGATGTAAGGCGCTATATAAATTACTTTATAATTCTTTTGACTTAATTTGACCTAAAGGGCATAATGTGTCCGTGGTTTACTTTCAATGTATGTATGTAATTTGCAAATCACTTCATGCAGCATATGCTCCTCTATTTTGAATTATGTTCAAACACTTATGGTAAATATCTAATGATAATCCACCCACCTGTGACATGCATGGCTCTAGCCAAGGTCAGCACCAATGCACGGTTTAATTCCTCTGAATCAGATAACAGCTGCTTGGGATCTTTCAGGAATCGTGATAATTGCGGCTGAACCTCTGCACTGCCCAGGCCGGTGATGATGCGTAGGGCTGTACTCTCAATACTGTATAAAGATATGAAAAGTGTATCACTTGTATAATATTTGGTGAAAAGCAAGATATTTTACTTTTTATTACAAATATTAAAAAATAAAAGATATGTCAGCAAACAAGTTAAACTAATTAAAAAGATACAATGTAATGTGACAGAGCTTCTCTAATTATTTCATGCCTTACACAAAATCTTAATTCTTAACAGTAATAAAATCTCATAGGCATGTCATCTTGACATTCTCAAATTTCACTCAAGTCCCAACCACACATACCCTTCTGTACCCTAATGTCTTTAGGCTGTGGTACTTTGTTGAGTTGGTGAAAATGACAGGGTAGCCGGGCCCTCAATTACCCCTAATGTCCTTACCATTGAAACAACTGATTTTGATTAGCTTGTGGTACTTTGTTGAGTTGGTGTAAATTACAGAGGAGCTGGACCCTGAAGTGAGGTTGTACATGATGTAATCGATAGCTGAATAGTTCCAATAAAGTGTGTAGTATCCCCCAGGAATTATGCTCACACACTTTTGGCAGCAGCTGACCTGAAGAAACAATGAATAGAAACAGGTAGAGACACAAAATAGCTGATTATCTCTAATCCAGTTTAGCTTCTACCGTACAGTGATGTCACAGCATATCATTTAGCTTCCACTAATGAACTAATGAGCTGAATTATGTACCATGAAATTAAAGATAAATCTTGGCATGAATGTGATTTATGCAATTCCTGGCCACACGAATGAACTAGAGAGGGTTCCTGGGTGTTCTTGGATGGAAACATTTGTAGGAATAATCGAAGGAAGTTTGTTAACCATACATGTTTAGGGCCTCTGTGAAAAGGACTCATTTAGGGTCCATTCTGAAAATGCCTTTGAAAACAAGTGCCCCAGGTACAGTGATCACAGTATGATATGTGTACTTACTGATGAAACCCTTGATTCCCAGTGATTCAATCTCTTTATAAACCAATAGCCTACTGTAGGTCTCCACCAAAGCTGGGGGCAGTCCTATGGCAGGTGTCATGGCACGAGCATGAATTATAACTTTGAAAACAAGTGCCCCCTCACACCGGTGAAATTAAAACAATCGCAATAAAATAGATGTACTTACTGATGAAACCCTTGATTCCCAGTGATTCAATCTCTATATAAACCAATAGCCTACTATACGTCTCCACCAATGCTGGGGGCAGTCCTATGGACGGTGTCATGGTATTCCTGCTGTGGGAGAGCACTTTACTGGATATGTGGTGGATTAAGCTGCAAAAATTAGACCAAAAATGATTAGACAATTGGTGTGAACGTTTTAGATATGCATCTTAAGATGTTTCCAATGACATCATTGGTTTCGTTTCATTGTGATTATTTTCCACATTTCTGGCAGGCATGACAGCTCTTGCATTTGCACTATCTGTTGAATTAAGCTATGAGAATTCAGATAGCAAATATTATTAATAAGCATAACAACAAGATAGAATGAGGGCGCTTAATTGAACCCCAGAGAATCTTTTAACCCATGATTTGTGACAACAAGTTCATCAAAAGGTACTTGATATCAGCCTAGCAAATTTCAAGAAATAACCAACTAAAAATGTAAAATGATCATAATTATTATAACTTTAGTTACCTCATCCTCAATGGACTGTGGTTGGAGTGTATGATTCCCCCCCCCCCCCCCCCCTCTTATATGACTCATATGTGAAAAATGTGGATTGGCTGGGCAATGGGCATGTGGAATACCTTTTTTCTATTTGGCCTGATGGCTCAGTATATCAAATTTCAACTTACCTCATCCTAGCATGTACTGTGAGAGAGTCTAAGAAGTTGAGCGATAGTGGAGCGGTAGGTACTGAGGCCACACAGTTTGGCGAGCCAGGCATAGGTACCGTGTTCTTATTGGTCGTATAAACACTGTCAAATAACACACTCATTGGTTTGGAAAACAGATCCGGATTGGTGCTGTCTATTGAAATAAATTGATCAAAAGAGGGGTTACTACATGTATACACTCCATTCCATCGGAAGTATGCATGTAATATCAGTACCAGTGAATATATTTCCGATTTAGACTTAGCATTTATGTGAGAAAGCCAAGATTTATCTTTGATCAGTTGATTGCCTACCCAATGCACTAAAGTCACGCTTCCGATTATAAGTTCCTAGGATCCCTACTATAGATTAATCAGTTCCAAATTGTGAGAAATATGTATTTTTATCTCTCTGCGCGCTAAAGTGAGCATCACGCATAGGGTTCTCAATGCACCATGCTGCGCCATGCGAGCGTTTTGCAAGCCCACGCTCTTCTGAATTTATTTGCTTCTGTAAATATGTTTGCCAATTTGGAACTGACTGAACTATATACACTTTGACATTACATTTAAAACTACATGTGAAGTGAAATATAGTCTTAGTATTAGATGATTTAATGTTGATATGTTTGGAAATACACCAGGTATGGTTAAATGTGAAATTTTGATTATCATTTTAAAATGCCACCAAGCATTGATGTTGATATGACTGAATGCCTAGTTGTGTTTCAAATATAAATTATATTATTTTAGACAATCTTCGTTAAAATCATAGAATTAATACAGAGATACCAGATTTTTCCACCATTGCCATCATAAAATATGAACCCTTTAATAGTTTATATATTGTTTGGCTTAATTACTTACAAGCATTGCAAAGTAATGCAATCCTAAAATCTGTCAGAGGAAGCTGGTTGGAGCTCTTGAAGGTCTGCTGAAAGAAGCTATCAGAAATAGAAAAATAATAAATACTTTAATATATTGCTTATCACACATTACATAATCTCATGAATATCTCATGATTTTAATATGGATCACAATTTTCGAAGAAAAAACACCAACTAAATCGCCGGGACCTGGCCGGGAATCAATCCGGGGATCCCCGGACTCCAGCCCTTTGTCCCACCCACTAAGCTAAAGCCCTCAGCTACTCGTTCACGCGAGTACACGATGCTCACTATATATAGGCTCGGTTGAATATGTCATTGTCCGTTGGCACAGGCGCTTGGAGATGGACTTGGAGTAGCATTTTCTAGCACTCAGGGTTTTTAGGGTTAAGAAACTCCCTGTTGTTTTTTACTTGTTTTGTATGAAGCACAAATGTTGACATTTTTGTTCATATATTAAATTTTCTGAAATGTATAACTTTGGATCCAGAATGTGTTACATTTACAACTAATATTAAATAATCAAAAGTGTGGTATAATAAGTTAGGTGACAGACAACATCTATAAAGCTCATGTTATTGCATTTTCACTCCAAGTGCTTTTATCTTCTTTTTTTTCCTTTTTTTTTTTTCCATTCATTTTATTTTTCATTCGTCTATATTCTATACATAGTTATATAACATAATAACAATATATCAAACATACTGGTATCAATAAGTTACAAATATGAAAAACATGACTCTACCAGCGAACAGCATGTACCAACAATTACCATTTGCATGAAGATAGATGGCTAATGATCATCAATGGCACATGACCTTCGTAGTTGAGTTGACAAACAAAGCAATATATAATATGGGCTGTCATGTACATGTGTTTTACAAGAAGAATATCAAAACCTACTATTTACTCTGTGCTATGTAGGCTTTTGCCAATCTTGTGCCACATATTTTCACTGTGTCTCAAGATACTAATTCTCCATTTTAATTCGTATAGGAACCATTTAAATGCATCAACGTTTTTATTATCAGTGATCTTCATATGTCTGGATCTATACAGAGTGAACGACGCCAGACTAAGCATTCTATTTAGCATTATATTCAATACATTTTGATTATCTGGTTTATAACCAAGCACAATGATTTTTAACGATATCTCTGGACATGGAATATTGTTAGAAATAATAAATCTTTTAAAATGAACCCAAAAGCTTTTTGACAAAGGACAGGCGATAAATGAATGTAGATAATCATCTGATGTGTTGCACTCAAAACAATTGGGTGAGTTCGCCTTGTTCTATTTATATAAGTTAGCTTTGGTAGCGATGATTCTATATAATAATTTGTAATTGAACTCTGCCAATTTTCTCTCTTTTTCAAGAATAGTTTTCATAGTCCAAATATCGTCCCATTTTGGTGACGTAGACAGTGCTTTTATCTTAACATCACAATATATGTGTGCATCAGTGACATTTAAAAAGGTATAACAACTTTTGTATCACCATATACAAGCTTTGGCTATATTTTGTTCATCTACTTCTGTTATGTGACATCAGAGCTTATTCTAGAGATAGATGCAGCATTTACTTATGAGTGCCACATCTTGCCTATGATCCTATACACCAAGCATGTGCAACCTGCGGCCCGTCGGCCTCTAATCTGTGGCCCGCGAAGCAATCCTAAAATTCTCATTGATGTGGCCTGTTTTAACCGGAACTCCCTAGGTTACACAAATGGCGGATTGATTGTGTTGTGCTCCCTTATAATTGGTAGGGTGACGCGCTGCATTAATTAAGTAAATATAACACGATCACATTAGAATCATGCATATGGGAATATAGTGCAATCGCTGGAATACACCGTACAGATATAAATACAACATTTACTTATGAGTGCCATATGTTGCTTATGATCCCATACACTATCACATTAGAATCATGCATATGATAATATAGTGCGATCGATGGAATACACTGTACAGAGGTAGATGAACCGAGAATAATTATTTAAAAAAGGTATGATAACTTTGATAACACCCTATAGAAGCCATAGCTACTTACTCTAAATGGATCTTCAAGGCTGATGGTATAGATCTCTGTAATGTCTGCTGTTCAGTTTGGGCTTTACGTGTCAGGTGTATCCATATACAAGCCATGGCTAAACGATGGGTGCAGTTGGCTTGGTTGAAATCAGGTATTGGTAGTGGCTGTGAGTTACCATAACAAATGATTGAATAAATACATTACACAATGAGTCAATTCAAGTTCCTGGTTTTTAGCTTAACATAAACATGAAATAATGTGTGTGACTTCTCACATCATGAAAGACAAGTTATGACCAGGTGATAAAAATGAAAAATCCAAGGTGGTTTTGCGGGAAATTAAATATATTTCAGTTATAAAAATCATGCCAAATGTTAACATAAAAATGCATGATGGAGATGGGGTTGCCATATTGGGAAATCACAATTCTCAAGTCCCACCCCGTTTTGTCCCAAACAATAGAAAATGTTGATTGTTAATGTCAAAATTACCTAAAACTAGCTGAAACTAATTTCAGACCAAATTAAGCTAATTTCAAGCAATTTTGCCATTACAACCTATTTGTTTGTGCACTTCGTACCCAAAAGTTTTTCTCTTTCATTCCAGATTTATTTTGGCTCCACCCCAATGTTGATGCCGCTACTGTTGACTGTCTACCACTAAGGTAACCTCAATCGGAGAGGAGACCCTGATTAACAGCACATGGCAAGTTGTATGTAGAATAATCTCGCAGAAAATTATTCACTTATCACAATAGTTCCCAGAAAGAAAATATTTTTAAGCTGCCCTGCATATTCATGTAGTTATGAATGGTACAACATGGACACTACCGATCACAATACAGTGCACAACCCACATATATCTATTGCAGGATTAGGCTATATTAAAAAAATCTTTTGTCTCAAATATCTTCTTTTTTTTCTTCTTTTTTTTAAACATAAAATATTGAAATCCTTGTAAAAGTGACATTTTGTGTTTAAAATGATGTGATCAATGAAAATCTGATAAATTGGTGAAACCTTCGGTTTTTTGTTGTTGTTGGAAAAAACGAAAAAAAAACCACCCCAAAAACTTGTCTTTTCTAACGTACATCAATTAACAAACGCGCGCGGGACCTTTGAGACAAAAGATTTTTTAATATAGCCTTAGAATAATTACTTATAATCAAATTATTATTAATTACCTCTTTTTCTGGATACAGCAGGTCAAACAGTTTTGGAACAGGCAAGAAATCACCGAGTGGATTCTTCTTGATGCTGCCAGCAATAAACTGCAATAGAACCCACATCAAATGGTCTCGACCCTTACGCAAATTTCTGCCACTCAGCTAGAAAGATAAAAATAAAAATGTGAACAAAGAAAGTTGGTGTTCTCAGAGTGCTTAGTGTATTGTATTCTCAAACATACGGATATACTAGTTGCAGAGGGTTGGGATGAGGCAGCGCACAAGTTGGTGGAATAATGATCACTTGGACTTGAGGAGTTCCTGAGGAGTTCACTTTCTGAAAATACTGTATATTTCTCATTCTTTATAATGAATTCTCTGATGTATAAAATGTAAAAATATCTTCATAAGAGGAAATGAAATGAGACTGACTCCATTCAAAGAGGTACCATTTTACATATTTGATTTCATAAATAATAAAACAATCATCAAGAATAGCCCATGTTTCCAGTCATCATGGGAACAATTCAACTTTTTACCTCAAGTGCAGTATTGTATAGGGAATAGATCTGCTAAGTTAATTTGTGTTTCCATGGTTAAGAAAATTGTAGTTCAGATTGCAAACAAATCTTGAATCCATTGATTCACTCACCTTTTCATGTAATGTCTTCACCATATGAGGGAAACTAGCAAATTGAAACAGTACAAATATGATGATCTGACTGGAGAGATGTTGCCACAGTGTCTCTGTGGCAACCTGCAGTTCTGGGTTGCCATCTTCTTTCTCTGACCTTTCCATGGCAACCACGACCAGGTCAACCAATTCTTCCTCCAAGATCTTGCACCGTTGCTTTTGCTATTGGAATTGAACAAGTAAACAAGATAAAACATAATCAGGGTTATAGAATATGAATCTTTGTCAGAGCTATTGGGTTAGATACAGGGGCCATTCCATTGGCACCTGTTTGCTTCCCCATTATAAAGCTGCCAATGTTCCATGACTTGCTTACTGATTGTTTGAAATCTTTGCCATACAGGAGGGACAGGGTATTTGCTATTGCATCTCCAAAACTCTAGAATAATACATTTTTCAACACCTACATTTGCTGCATTTGGCAAAATCGCAACATAAGGATCCTTTCCTTCTTCCCACTTGAAAATGTAGCTTTATGCCCATCATTTATTGTTTGGCATTTTATTATTTTTATTTCATGATGAGGCAGCACGCATTTCTTCAGGCTGGTAATAAATTGATCACTTGTTGTAATACAATATACACCAAAATACAAAGCATTCCTGCCTAGGTGCTATTCTGTTATTTCATTTTAAATCTTTAGTATATCAATAATCTGAAATGACCCATTTATTTACACATGCCTAGCTGTTTCCAATAGTGCAGTGTACAATGCAGAGAAATCCTATTGAAAATATTGTTTGATGCCACTTTATTTTATCATGTTTAGTTGAATAATTAATCAAAATTATCTACTAAATGTTAACGAATAAAATATCAAATTGTGAGTCAGCATTTTCCAACTTACAGAATTTGTGTATGGCTATAAATGTTGGATAGTATACTTTAGGTCAAGAAACATTCATTTATAATTACACAGTAACATAATTTCATTTTTTATTTATTCATTCTATCATTCACTTTATTCTATCAAAGTTATAATGCATGACTTAAATACACATAATATTTATTTTTCGTTTGGTTTCGTGTTGTTACAGCTACACAATCCATGAACATTTTTTACTGCTTATTTACAGCAATCTAAACAGCAACCTTTATTGGTGCCCTACAGCTACCTGCCGCTTTGTTCAATCCCAAAATACTACATCACATCGCTTGAATAGGGCTGCTGTAAAACATATCATAACAGGATCATCTGGTGCTGAGACAATTATCATGATGATGGGCACTTATCACTTGTTTACAGCAATCAAGAGAGCAGCCAATATATGATACATACCGCCTTGTTCAATCCCAGCATACTGCAGATTACATCTCTTGAATAGGGCTGCTGTAATACATATCGTAACAGATGCATCTGGGGTTCAGTCTGTTCCTAAAATGACAAATATATGATATCAGTGAATTTCTTAAATAAATAAAAAACAATGAATTTAGAAGGAAAAAATAAACAAAATAAAAAAGATTAAATAAAGTCAACCCCCACCAAGAACGTGTGATCAATTATTTTTGGTCTAACTAGTAGCATTTTCAAATAGATATGAAAACCAGTTAAAATGGCTCAAAAATGACACGCTCTCAGCTTACAGGAGACAAACTTGGGTTTTTTAAAAGCCTAATACTAAGTAAATGGTTAATTACCTAACTTGATTCATAAAGTTACAGTTTTACAATCCAATTCACAAAAACGAACACTCTAAAACTCTTACTTTTTCAAATGGTAACAGTCCTTTCAGTTGGAATGTGAGCATTTGAGGATCCAGTTTCCATGAATTCCCAGCAATGTTGGAATAGCCTACCACTGGTAGAAGGCTAGAACGACCTGAAAATCACAAAACAAAATAGTCTTTTTAGAGCCCTATTCATTCAAACCATCTCACTGCACTGGATCAACAACAATCTACTGGCAGGAAAGTCTGGAACAAGTGAGTGACTAGGACAGCTTATACAGGAACCCCATCCAGCCACACCTCCTCACTCATCCCGATCAACAATAATCTATTAGCAGGAAAATCTTGAATAAGTGTGTCAGAACAGCTTATACAGATCTTCCTATGATTTGGTCAGTAGTTGCAGGTAGATTGGACAAAAGGGAAAGCAACACAAAAATATATGCTATTGCTAGACGAGTAGCAAGTTCCCATCAACGTCCAATGTTACAATTTTACTTTTACCCAGAGAACCACTCAAAAATGAAAGTACTACACATCCACTTTGATAAAATTTCCACAATTTTGTATAATAAAGGCAATTCTTATATGGTGCTAGTCCAGGCTCTATGTTCCACGATGAAAAAAACAGAGCCAGTGATTCTTCCTTCGTGATCGCAAGCTGCGAAATTATGGAATGAGCACCCGGTATATCTGAGGGAATCTGTTTCCTTGTCTATCTTCAGAAGTGCACTTAAAACTTATTTGTTTCTTACATAATTTGTTATTTTGTTCCTTGTTTTTATGTAAAAGCGCTGTGTTCTTTGTAGAGTGCTATATCCTTTGTATTATTTACCACAGTTTGGTTAAAAAAGAATATTGTTGGTCTCAGGTCTCATTTACCCACATGAAATGGACTGTAATGCATCAACCTTCCATTCCCTTTCATCTATCAGATTTTAAAACTAACATAAGGCAACAAGAACAAATATCCTGTTCTACAGCAACATTTTAACAGATTTGTTAAATTATTCTGAAGGGAATAAAAGCCTTATCGACAGACCCAACCTGAGAGGCATGTTTGCCTGTAGAATAGGGTGATCTTCTCCTGTCTCAATTTTAGTCTCAATAGATAAGTAACATCTTCCCTTTATTACATCGAGTATATGGACTACCTTAAAACAATATTCAACATTCCCAAATAAAGTAAGTGAAATAAATGTCACATGTGCTCTAAGAACTTAAAATTATCATTATTAACCTTGAATTATTATGACTGTCTCCTATTTAAATTCATAAATGATTATCTTGATCTCCAATCTGTAACTGGGTTAAATATACCGGAAAACAATCTTTGATGACATGCCAAAATACACTGAGCCAAAAAAGAAACTTATAAAATTTTAACAGATCACCATAGGGTCAGTACACATTTCTCTTGTGTCATTGAAGCAAACAATTTGTTATTGATTGCCATTTGAAGCAATACATTGCAGTAATATTGTATCCAAATTTGGTACATTTTCATGTACAGAATTTTATTTGGTGATCTGTTAAAATTTTATAAGCTTCTTTTTTTTTATAAGTTTCTTTTTTGGCTCAGTGTAGATATCATATAAATCATGTACAAAGTGCGATGATTACCCTTTAAACTTGACAAATGCATATCTTGATTGTCAATCTGTAACCGGGTTGAACGTAAATATGTACTTTGAAGGTGTGTCAATAAGAATATCATACAGACCTAAATCATGTACACAGTGCCATGTTACACATTCACATCAACTGTACCAAATAGACCACACCCAATATAGCTAGTTTATCATCATTTGTATATTTCATTAGAAACTACCCATACAATATGGCTAATGTCGGTACAACTTTCGTTTTGGCTCTGGCTTGTGCTGTGACACTTATACATAGCATCAATTGTACACCTGTCAAGAGAAGCGTCACTGATGATTGTTACGGAACTGACTGTGTGATCGACCAAGCTAAATTAGATTTACCTCGCAACACCGAGCTTCTGGAGAATATCACTGGTTCTGTGAATCATGCCTTCCCAGAAATCACTAACCTCCTGGAGAACATTGCTTACGTCCATAATAATGCTACGGAGACTGCTTTGCCATCAATTGCCCAATCTCTAGAAGATGACAAGGACCTGCAAACATCCCAGAACCTCCTGATAGAGAATAGTACAGCTGTGACAACAGCAATTCTATTGGAGATGGTCCGACTAATGCAAAATCATGACAACAGGGAGCATAGACTGCTAGAAAATGTCACAGTCTCTCTTCAGCGGGTGACAAATCTATTGGAAGATCAAGCAGAGAGACAAGAACAAATACTCCAGAGTGCAGCATCTCTTCTACCACTGCTACCACTGTACACTTGCGTGAATGGACTCACTAGTGGAAAATACATGCTATCACCCGGAAACAATGACTTGGGTTCATTCCAAGGTGTTTGCGATATGGACACTGATGGGGGTGGATGGATTGTGTTTCAACGTCGGTTTGACGGCTCTGTAGATTTCGATCGGGTCTGGAATGACTATGAAAATGGATTTGGCAGTCTTGATGGAGAATTCTGGATGGGCCTGAACAAGCTTCATGTAATAACAAGCCGTGGTCAATGGGAATTGAGAGTTGATATGCAGAAATTTGATGGGGAGAAGGCTTATGCAATATATGACGACTTTTACATTGGAGATAGTGCTTCTCGCTACAGACTTGATTTTGGATCTTATTCCGGTACGGCCGGGAATAGCATGACCGACCTGAGCAGTAATAGTCTTGCAGAGATGCAATTTACCACTAAAGATCAAGACAATGACCCGTATACAACATATAACTGTGCAATTAGGCAACGAAGTGGCTGGTGGCATAATATGTGTACACGAGCTAACCCCAATGGCCTTTATGAGGGGCCAGATGGATATGGTCAAGAAGTCATATCATGGTTTGACTTCAGAGGATGGTGGCCACTTAAAAAAACTGAATTGAAAGTAAGGCTTATTTCAATGAGGCCATAACAATCTGTCATTCATCAGTAACAAGTGGTATCCAAGATTTCCAGGGTGATTCAAAAAGTTCTACCTCCTACCTCCTACCTCATAACTATGCTATTATATTAGCCAGTGTTATGAAATATTCCACAATTGTAGCTTTGAATCTCAGCTACAAATTCATAGTAGCTGTATGTATATATATTTTGAGGGTAATTTCCGTTTCCGTTGTCCAAAATCTCTCTCTGGCTTTGACCGCATCAGAACAAAACAAAACATACATCAACTATCATTTACTCTACTTGTGTAGCTATGCTTCAGAGCTATAATCATGACAACTGTCATGAGGCTGACATTCAAATTAGGGTTGTTATGAGTGAGGAGGTAGAACTTATTGAATGACCTTCGTATAATAAATAGTGGGGAAGAATATTAAAAGTGCACAGGTTTAATTATTTTCATAGAAACAAACGTAGCCAGTTGTTATTGACGTGAATTGGCTAGACATGAATGATTTTTGATTTTTTTTAGTTTTAGTTTCAAATAAGGACCAGCTAAAGAAAGAAAGACTTTCTTTTAATTAAAAATAAAGACAATTCAAATTAATTTTAAAAAGCAGTGGAGACATTTTTGTAACTTTCTTGAATTGGCTAGACATGAATGATTTTTTTTTAGTTTCAAATAAGGACCAGCTGAAAAAAGAAAGACTTTCTTTTAATTAAAAATAAAGACAATTCAAATAAATTTTAAAAAGTAGTGGAGACATTTTTGTAACTTTCTTGCATAAGATTTTGAAAAATGCCACTTTTTCTAAAAAAATAATTTTTGGAAAATGTGAATGTTTTGGAAGAAGTAAACATGCTATTGAAAAAGAAAAACTTGCAATGGGTAGCCAAGCGTTTTTTCTTTGATAAACGTTTCAATTAATCAAAAGGTACATTTGTGTGTGGAGTTATGCTAACAAACGCGTTCAATTTTAAGGGGGCTTACTTATTTTGACCCCTTTAATATATTTGATGGGAATGTACTTTAAGAGCTCCCAATAAGAATATTTAAAAATCTAAAAATAGTTATAATTGTTAATTTGTTTTGATTTTATAGTAGCATTTTTAATAAAGGAATCCAATTTTTTGATTCTTTTTTCTATCTTGAAAAACAGTTAATTGTTTATGTGACTTTCATTAAGCCCGTTCCTGCTCCCCACAAAAGAACTCATATTTGACATTTTTGTTGACAATAAATCTACCTTATAGAGCTGATATTTCCTATAGACCAGTACCATACATATGCAGGCACACCCACTCTGATTTTTACACCATCCAGGATGTATTTCAGGTTTGTTACTGTTAGGTTTTTTCTTCTTTATAATAGCCATCAAAATGATAAAAACACATCTTATAGCTGCAACAAACCAAAAACCATTCTAACAGCAACAACAAAACCTTTGTAGATCCTTCTTAAGTATACTATTAAATGCTTAATTTGAACTCTGTATATGTAGGCTGATGATCTAGTGCAGGAAACCAGTATTCATGTGTAGGACATCAAAAGGATATGATAAAAGTAAAACATGTGACGCTATTAATTTCCTAGTCCAAACCCGGGCAGATAAAATCTAGGATGGTTAGTGAAATCGATCTTGGTATATTATGAACCATGATCTTGATATTTGGTTTCTTTTTCATCCTGTCCCAAAACTTCATCAGAAAATGAAATAGATGAGGTGAGATCAATTTACCCGGCAGTTAGCCAGCAGAGACTATTGTTCCTTGTCCATAAGTTTACGCACTCATCATGTTTGTTGAGAACCCATGCTTTTAAACCTTGTGCCAACAAGATACCATGACAAAGAGGTCATCATAGTCCCGGCAGAGAAGTTCAGCACTACCCTCGCGCGCATGCTAAATAATGAGCGTGTGGGCGGTAACATTCTTGACGCCATAGATACAATCAGGCCAATCAGATGTGCGCGTCAGTTGGCTCAAAGTCATGCTATTCTATTTCACCAATGGGAACTGCACTTCCGTGTTTACACTTAATACACTACTTGCACGCAATAACCATTTTAGAATGAAACCAAAACTCTCCCCTCAGCGCGCGCATGCCCAACCGCGTCACGCATGCACAAACCTGCAAGAAACCACGACGCAGTCTGGCGTGATAGTGCGTGGTGAGGGGAGGGCCTCGCTTTCAATGGTTCCATCTGCACCGTGCAAGTAGCATATACACAATCGTAACAGAAAAAAGTGCTGAAATTCTTTGCCGCTGACTGTAGTGCATAGTGGTCAATTGCTGTTCCTTCAAGCATGATCAGAGACCAGTTTCTGTTTGTATTTTTATACCCTACAGGTCACCAAATGTATGGTTCTGGTACTTTTCTCAAGTAATAATATCAGGGATTCTACAATATTGAGTATCCTATAAGGTCCATTGGCTTACCATATTTAGTGCTTACCAAGATATAATGTAAATTGTATTTCATCAATAAATAAAATAATATACACCTTTTATCTTTGCAAATTATTTGTTGTATGCAGAATTATTAATGCATAATGAAAATGTGACACACTATATTTTTGAGTTGATGCAAACAGACAATACTATTATACTATACTAATACAAGTGGTCTGCCAAAAAGGGTGTTGATTGCACATGATATGCTGTTCTCTCAGTTGATATGAAACTTTTGGACCTTGGTATAACCTTAATTTCTCTCGACACACAGAATGTGAAGTACTGCTTAATTGGTAATTGTCATACAATTAATTTGGTCACCCGTAGCTAAATTTTGATTGCCTATTGTTAAATTTGCGATTTGAAAGTTCCAATACATATACTGGTAAACAAAAGATATATATATATTGTAATGATGCGCGATTTTGACCCCCCTCCTTATTTCAAATTGTACTCATAAATTGCATTGTGTTTTATATAGGTACTGTTGTGCGCCCTGCCCTCAATTTGTCCATCGCGTAGATCATTTTTCCATTACATAGTAATGTCAGCCTTGTAGTTTAACCTAATTTATTTTGATCTAATTATGCAATCACACAGCATGGCACTAAATGGCGTAAAGTAATTGGCTAACGGTTTTGCCTAATTAGCATAGGTGTAAGGTGATTGGATGATTTTCTAATTGTTATGAATAACATTTTCTTAACCAATCAGAGGATAATTGTATCCAGAAATATCGCGCACCCGATTGTGTAAATTTATATGCTGGGCAGAATTATTGGAGCCGCTCAATATGATTGTTGAGTGTAAAATATTCCTATTATTGTGACCGCTAAAACCACTTTTTAGCCAGCACCAAATTATGTTGATACTGCGAGGTAAGGCATAGGGTAAAGGATAGATAGTGAGTGGAATTATTGTGTGTGTTTATTACGATTGGAGACTTTTGGTGACTTTTAATGACTTTTTGATTGACTTTTACGATAGCAGACGACACGGCGCTACAGTGTGTAGTGTTGTCTCTGACAGGTTCTAGCTGTAATCTTATGGAATAGGTTCTGGTTCGGTTTACACGACTACACATTAGTAAGAGAACAGAACACTAGCATAGGCTGAAAGCAGATATCTAAATTAATTGACCTTTAGGCAGATCTGACAAGAATTTCCACTTCTAATCACAATCCTTATCACTAATGCTTACTGACACAGGACAAGAATGCTGTGCATACCGAGGTAGCGAGGATAATTTGTAGCGTAAGTGTAGAGTAAGATAAATGTAGTAATTTAGGTTTATTGTAGGGTGTTTTTCTGTAAAGGTTGCCTACACATTTGTAGTAGGCCTTGATTGTAAGCTTTTTAGAGGCACGTTATAGTTGTTGACCCCCTTTGGCCTTTTGATTTGTATGACTTGAGACTTTTGTGAGGGAAGGCTACCCGTGATCTACTGAATAATAATACAGAGTCAGTAGGGTACCTATCCCTGTCAATCTAGTTATAGGCTAGCCTATTCAGGCCTAACCTATCATCATCCAAATTTATCCCTAAACGCTGGTTGAATTTTGTACCGGTTTCCCTTCCTAGGCATCTTCTGGCTTTTTCTTTATTCCAAATTAATTATGGCCTAGCCCTATAAGATTCCTCTGAAAAGGTGCCATATTATGTTCATTTGATAAATGTTGATCTATCGTCACCATTACGTGTAGCCTATGGGTTTGGGTGGATTTTGTGTGTGCCTTAAATTGTAATTTGCTTGATTGATATGAATAACATGTTTTTAGGTCATTCTGAGAAATTAAGCTATTGTTGACGTGTGTGTGTATACCAATTTCTTTAGTATCGTGTGAGTTACTTAGGCAATTCTCTGTGGAGTGAATATCACTGCATTACAATATTCACATTTTTAAAATTTTTGTGGTAGCTGCTTGAAGTGCAAACATTAATGTAGCACGAAAATGTCCATGTTTGCTGTATACAATGATTTACTTACCTGTAATTGACACTGTGTTGGCGGTGGGACGGAATGAATCTACAAAGTTGGACAGGGTATCACCGTGAATCTGGAATTAAACACAACAAATCAAATATTCAATCAATCAATATTTTTTTA
This sequence comes from Ophiura sarsii, assembly GCA_035610835.1. Taxonomy (NCBI): domain Eukaryota; kingdom Metazoa; phylum Echinodermata; class Ophiuroidea; order Amphilepidida; family Ophiuridae; genus Ophiura; species Ophiura sarsii. The sequence goes on from CM069443.1 coordinate 14,148,264, forward strand.
ATTCGTTCGATTTTTTGGCACAATCAGATAAATGCACCCTTCTTTAATTTACTATCAAGAATGATCATTTAGATGGACTTACCCAATGTCCTTGAGGAATATCTCCCGGAAATAACTTCTTGATTTCATTGACAGCAAAATAGCTTGGTAAAAGACATGCATTTCTGTCCAGTATATGTTGTACAACCTGGTTAAATAATAGTATATATAAAACACTGTTAACAATGAAATTGTAACATAATATTCTGCTTACATAAAAAATTATGCCAAGGGTTTTGTGCCAAAGCCCTAATATGTAATCATTATCATCATTCATCATCGGTCATCCATGGACAAAATGGAGGAAGCATTCGCAACACACTGGGCCCAGACTTTCCTGTCATTCATGAGTTGGCGGATCTCTGGCGGATCTAAACCCATATCGTTCTTGAAGGTATCAGGATACTGATGGGGTCTTCTGCCTCTGTTAGCTTTCCCACCAGGAGGAGTCCATAAAATTAGACAGGAGATAGGCTGGTTGGTTGTTCGCATGCAGTGGCCAGCGAAACATAAACGGCGCTGCCTGATAATTGATGTTATAGGGGGAATATCGCCATAAACCACTCTGTTTGGGATGTGATCCCTACAACTGATGTTAAATATTCGATGTAACGGTTGTTTTCTGTCTTTGACAGATTCCATGTAAGTCTTTAAATGTTGTGAATATGAATTTATCATGATCAGTTAAATGATGACAAGCTGATGACAAATCGTGAGCACTATCTGATTACGTTACCTTACCATCAGTTCTTAGGGAGCACAGTACAGATGGTGGTATTTAACAGCAAATTATGATAAAGAAAAAGAGACCTGTTAGGCCATGGAAAAAAAACCACCCTGTTAGGCCATGAAGAAGAAAAAAACCCTGTTCTACGGGACTGACCGACCCATTATTTAATGTAAGATTTGTTTTTTTGAAATTGTGTAAAATGTGTGAATTATTTGAAAATTGCATTAAAAATAACCAAATTAAAACAATAAACTCAATTTTTTTTGTGTGTGTGTGCCGGTTTGAGAATGCTACCACCCCCTCCCCGCTCTCAAAGTATTATTTTTACGAACCCCCCCCCCTCAAATTTCTGATTCGGCAGGACATTTCCCCCCCAAAAACCAAAAAACATGCTCGACCGACCGGCCTTACCTAAGAGGTCCGTTTGCCCGTAAAACAGGGTTTTTTCTCTATTCGTGGTCTTATGCATACTATTTGCATTCTCTAGGAGTCGCCTATCGTGCAATTGTGAAATCCCTGCTTGTACTTAAATATAAATATACAGTTGAACCAGGGATACTATTATTTTTGGGATAGGAAACTCCTATACTGTGCATAGGTCGCGATTTCTAGGCTATTTTAATGGGCTCATTCAGGAACTTTGACTTTTGCATGATCATATCTTGATGGCGCTGAAGAGCTGTTTGTTTGTCATCTGCTTAGGTACAGACTTAATTGAAGTTTACCCAGAATTGTTGGGGAAAATCCTAAAAAATTGTACAGTTTCGAAAATTGCCATAAAACCTTACAAGCTGCTGGGATTTCACCACCCTGAATATGATTAAATCACGTTTAATTGATTGTTTATACATTTTAGCTTAGTTTGTCACTTCCCTTTAAATATGCACCATACCGTTGTTGTTTGTGTCTGACAGACTTGATGCAAGTCTATATATCTAAGCAGAAGACAGACAGCGCCATCAAGATATGATCACACAAAAGTTAAAGTTTCAGTATGTAGTAGCTTCCGATCGGCGATTTGAGATGCACACCCCTGGATGAACCTCGTTAGCACAAATTTGCTAGGCCTTCAATTTTAATTTGTGTTAACATGCAATGCATTTGTGCTATCAAGTTATATTATGATGTAAAATATAAGGTTGCGACTTTAGTATAAGTTTGCTGATGGGGTTCCACTGTAATTCAAATGAACTTACTTTAGCCGCTGCTTCTAGCTGCTTACTAGATGACACATTCACTGTCTTAGGAATGGCCTCTAAACGTTCCAATATTGTCTTCAGAACATCACGACAACCCTATAGGCAACAAGAATAAATTACAAAACTTATCATAAATTGTTATACTAATAACATAAACATTGTAAGGATATCTGAACATCCCCAAAGAAAATGATCAGAACCATCACAAAAGATTATCACCAATATCAACAGATCATCTCTTAACAAGAATCCATTTTCCCAAAGATTCAGCAAGGAGAGTAGCAAGAATTCAAGTTAATTCTTGAAAGAGACACTGTACAGCATACCACTTTAATGGAAGCAGATTCTCACAAAGTTCTTTGTGAAAACTAGATATCAGGGTAGACTGCCAATCACTCACTAAACGGATTCTTGAGACCTTTGATAAACTTCTAACTGTGAAAAGTCATCCATATGAATCTGATTCCATGGCTATTATCATACTGACCCAAAAATTATTCCCACTCTCAATAAAGTATTATGCAATCCCATACCCCCTATTTCTAGGAGTTCAGAAACTGTGATTAACTAAATGAACCAAATTATGATAATTGTTATTCACTAACATTCTTGCTTGCATTAACTTGCATTTATATTGTTGCAACAGGTCATTGACTAACAACTTTTTCATGGTCCTTTCCCCCCGCCCACCCATACCTCATCTCGCAGCTGTGTGGAGGACAACCAAACAATTAATTTTTTGGGCCTAATTTCAAAATCACAACTTAAAGGTTCAAGCACTTTATACCCTGTCCTTAATGTTTAAACATTGAGGACTAGGTTTGAGGTACTGCATCTTCACAGCATTAAACACAAGGAGTCATAATTCTCCCATCTTTGTTAAGTTATGCCATCATTTATGTATGCTAAATTTGCTGACAAAATTAAAATATTTACCTTGTAGTCTACACTCCCTATAATCCGGTGTATAACTTGGAATGACTGACACCACAATTCACTTGCTGTGTAGTCTAAACTCTGGCTACGCAGTAAGATATCACACACCAGCCTGTAAATATCAACAACAGTTTGACTTTTTGATACAGTTTTTTTACTCACTATAATTCAATCACAACCCCATTTCCACCCACCCCATCCTCTCATTTTCATTTATTTAGTTTCCAAACAGTTTCTTACTTTACCTATACAATATCCATCTCTGCAATTGTCTTGTCTTGTTGTATACTGTACAAATCGCCTGGAAGTGGCTATCAACGTACAGTCATGCATCGCTGCGCATTTACTAATTAAAAAAAATGTTTTTACTGCCGTTGATCAGTGTTTTAAAAGTGGCCACATCAGGTGCTGTTTTGGTACTGGCTGGTAGGGCGTTCCATGTCATAATTGTCCGGGGGTACAGTGAGTGCCTATGCCCTATAGCATTCTTTGTTTGGTCTGATGACATTATAATTAAGTTCATGTGATTGGCGAGTAACATATTTGGCAATAATCATCTTCACAGTCTGACGTTGTCCTAACACAATTCCAACTCATCGACACTATCACCAAAATGTACTACACACATGGCATGTTTGCTTTCTCCACCTCTCTTTCCTATTTCCTAACAGTTTCTTTTCAGAAATGCTCTTCATCATATCAAACAACTGTTTGACTCTTTGCAGAAACCTTCTATCCAAATATACCCTCACTGTATCTCAGCTAACACTTCCACCACCCAATCCAAGTCCACAAACACATCGGCTGTAGCGGGGCTAGAACTCACAACCTTATGTTCCCTCCTGCCATTGTCTCCCCCAATCAACAACCTCACCCTAACTAAAAAAACCCACAAACCTGCACACTCAATCATGTTCTACTTCCTTTCTCTTTCTTATTTCTTACGTTGCAGGTGCAATTTTCCTTTGTGCAAATTTTTACCTTATCAAAAAAAATGTTACTATCTCTGATGATGTTTTCTGTCACCATCCAACCTATTCCAGCCCATACACCAATCCCACATCCATTATCATCTATAATCAATCCTACTGTCTCTTTTTTAAAATATTTCTAACAGTTTCTTACTTTGCAGGTACAATATTCTTTTCAGCAATACTCTTCATCATATCACACAAGAGTTTGATTCTCTGGTGATGCTTCTGTTTATGCAGGTACGCCACATAGAACTCCATACCAAGCTCATGGGATTCCTGCAAAAAGGAAGACATTTTTTGTTTGTTCTGATTACGGTAATCTGATTATGCATTATCATTAAATACGTTCATTTTTTGAAAATATTAAATTCAAGTTAAAAAATTGTGTATTAACCCAAACTCTTTTCAACACAGGTGAGACATGTGGAGCATACACTATTTTAGAAAACTTTTAAACAACATCAATTATGGCGAACATGTCCAGTTTCTCCATTTTATTTATATGAGTTCATCATACCATCTCATATACTTACATTAGGGAGGGTTTTCCAATAGTTTTGGAACGATTCGATGCAGCATAGTATCCGGTTGTTTTCTTCTTCTTGAGAATGTAAGATAAATCTGTAATGTCAAATAATGGACAATTAAATAGAGTATCCACTTACTATCTTAGTAGAAAAGTAAGCAATAGTCTCTATAAGACCATTATAATTTGTGGTACATACCTAACAAAATAACACCCATATTTCAATGAAGTCTAAATTAAAAACAAAAATCCTTTTGGGGTTAAAAGCATAACTGGAGTCAAGATTGCATATTTTTGTTACTTTGTTTTATAAATACCAATTTTAGGGGAAGTACTCAAGTAATCAAAGAATTTTATTTACTCATATAATTTTGGTTTACAAAACTTACCCAGAAAATGCCTCTTCTATTGCTGTTGTTTTCTGTAAAGTGTAAAACAGATCAATTAATAAGTCTACTTCCTAGTAGTACTGCACTGAAATAATCCTTCCACTGATCTCATTATGAAAAGGATAGAGGAATATGGTAATATAGTACTGCATAGACAGTTCAGACATGAAAAAACAACAACTTTAAAATGACACACCTTTGTCAGTGAGTAAGAAAGAATTGGCACTTTTTTGACGTGTGTATTTCTTAGGAAGACAATTTGATTCGCTCTAATTTTAATATTGAATTTTCCAAATTGATCATTTCATTATAATGTTGCATCAATTTTAGCAAGCCCCTCTTTTTTCGATCCAATCCATGGAATTGCAATAATTCATGATTGATTTAAGAAAGAATGAAGAATGAATAGAATGAAGAAAAGCATAATTTGGACATCCCATTGATTGGCTTTGAAAAAGAAGGCTCCATTAAAATTGCTATAAAATTAGAACGCAATGATTGATATCAAAAATTCTCTGTACTGATTTTGACTATACAGGCCTAAAATTCTCTTGATGCCTTTCACAAAAAGTGCCAGTTCTTTCTGATTCACCCTGTATCATAGATTTGAAACTGCTGTCATTTTTGGTATTAGGAATAGATAGCTTTTATGCTTTTCACATGCTTCTGCTATGCTCTCTGCTTGCTACATACTAAAAAACAAAGGAAACATATATATTTATCCAAGCTTATTGAAATCATGTACATTGTAAGTGTTAGGAACATGTATATCCATGACCTGTTGACCACCTCTAAAGGATGTGTTGTCTAATCAAGTCCTATTTTTAGATGCCATATGTTTACTGTTCATGATTCAATTTGGGCAAACATTGGGTATTCCAATTTCAGACACCATAAATGATTACTTAATTATCAGAACCCTTACTCCAGAATGTCTTATAAAATCACACAGAAGGTCTATCAATTGCAGCAACAGCCATTGTCTATAACAGGACAAAAATGTTAGGCAAAGTTCTCATGGCTGACCGGTAGACTGCCTGAAGTCGACTGCCTCACCGGTGACCCAGATTCTATCCCCAGTAAATAGAAACACACTTAGGACCAAGCTTATTAACCCTAACACACCCAGACCCCATCATATCCCATTTAGTCCTACTTGGCGTTTGGTGCTGTACAGACATCAACAGTACTAGTCAATGCTAACTGTTCTAAATGGGGTGAGCTGGATGGGTGACTCTATTTGAAATCTGAAATCCCTGGTGAAAGATGGTAATTGTGTTAAATTATAATGCCTGATAGGAGTTAAGCCATGCAGGACAAGGTTACTATAAACTCCTGAACCTTATGAAGCGCAATATGGGATCATATATGGGATATCATGATGTCCAGACATGTACTGACATTTTACAAATGGGATTTCATGCTGTTTGGGTCTTAGACTATCTGATACACAACACTGTTAGGGTTAAAATATTCAGTTCTGGTTCAAGGTAAGGATTTTAAGGGTTACAGCCATTGAAAACAGAAGCAAGTAACCTGAAGGCTTGGGGACCTAACAAAATGCCAATTGGGGTGTTGGGAACAGAATTCTCATATGCCCATTTCAATTTCATTGGTGAATTGTCATGAGGCATGAAAAGTGGATCTGAACATACTTATGGCCCATGCGAGTACCGGTACCCATTTCAGGATTTTGCAACCTATACTTAAATATGGGCATCATACATACCAGTGCATCATTGAGAATCTTCCCCAATTCCGCTTCAATTGGCGAACTCGTATGGGATGTCATTGCTACAGCAACTTTGTTTGAGATAACAAACACAAGTCAACCAAAGCTGAAAAAGAAAAATGGTGTTTGTTCAGAAAAGACACATTAGAATTTTGTATTACGACTAGCGAGCAAAACATGAACAAATTACTGTCGTCGCCCATTTTGCGAGTCATCCAAAAAGAACGAGCAGTTTTGCGAAAATATTGGTGTGACGTGACCATCGAATCTCCTGTTATCCCAATGCCGTATCACCGAAAGCGAGGCAGGTAAACATGCACGGACCACGGAGCATTCATTAAAAAAATATCATAAAACTATCACACAATTTTGCCATCTTGAAAAAACAGTAAACCGCATGGTCGATTAAATTTTGTTGTTCTGTGTAAGGCTCCGGATTGAATTGCACATTATCTTCGAGAACTAGGTGAGTACTAAATATTAATATAAAATTGTCTGTGAAAATCAGAATTTGGACAAAGTTGAAGACTTCCGTCTTTTTGGTATAGTTCCCCCTAACACATCGGCTTGAACAAGTACCCATATCATGATATGGGTATTGTAAGGACTATAGTACAGTCAGTTCCAAATTGGCGAAACCTGTTTACAGCAGCAAATGAATTCAATAGAGCGTCGCGCGCAAAACGCCGGCATGGCGCAATATGTGTGACAGTTGCGTATGCCAAAATCGCACTGATACGCTTGGATTACTTTTGCGCGCGGATAGATAAAAACCGAATATTTCTCGCCAATTTGGAACTGATTGAACTATAGGGCTAGCCATTTTAACCTCGGTGAAGTGAGACATTTTTTATGAATTTTGAGCCAGTATTTCTTTGAAATTGAAACAGGTTGAGATATTTAACCAATGTATACATATTAGTTATTACTTGAACATTAAACATGAGCAACAGTTTAAATATTTTTATTCAGAAAAGTTGAAAAATATTCCCGACTTGACTCATTATGCTTTCATTCCATAGCTCTCATACAGAGAGCTAGGATAAAGAGCTAGTCTATATATAGTACTGTAGAACTGAGGTAGCGCGGCGGTTAAGAATTTAAGATCCTTTATAATCGTGTGTTTGTTGATTTCAATTGATGCGATTGCGAATTGCGACGATTCCCATTCAACCTCATCCCCGTGCCTCCTTCAGACATACAGATTGAAGTAGGCACATATTGAAGTAGGCACATATTGAAGTCACATAGAAATGGTGGTCCCGTGTATCAGAAGAGCTAATGTTTATGTACGGTACCCGCAGCATTCAATTTCCAGCATTTTTTTTGTGTAGCAAAAAGTGCGATGCACTATTAGTTTTGTGTAGCAATTCACAAATTTTGTATAGCACTTTTTTTCTAGTAATAGGTTTGGCCAGTGGCGTAGCCAAGGGGGGGCAAGGGGGGGCAGCTGCCCCCCCTGTGGGGTTCTCTGCCCCCCCTGTTGCCCCCCCTGTGGGAAATGTCAGTTGAAATAATTTGGGACTAACCTATTCACAACACAAGGAAATTCAATCCTCAATTTGGTTGTTGCCCCCCCACCAAAACTCCCGGCCCCCCCTTTGCCCCCCCACTGAGAAAAACCTGGCTACGCCACTGGGTTTGGCTTTGATGTAACGTGATCAAATATCAAGTATGGAATCTTCTTGCATCGCACTTTTAGCTACACATTTGTGTAATTGAATAGCAATACTTCAAAAGTGCGGAGCATTCACACTTCAAACGTCACTCCTCACAGCTACAGACTCCATTCGTAAAGAGTAGGGGATCATCCCGGTCTTTTTCTTCTTCTTCTTCTAAAGTGCAGAATTCATTATAATATAGTCGCACTGCGTATCCCTGGAACCTAGGAATACTTATGGAATTTTGTGTATAGATACAGACCGGGATGATCCCCTGCTCTTTACGAAGGAGTCTGTAACCTTTTTTAACGTGCTCGGGGATAGCTCTTCCGATACACAGGACCAACATTCCTATGTAACTTCCGAATCACGGTGCGCCAATGTACATGCCTACTTCAGTCTGCACGGTCTGAAGGAGGCATGGGGACGAGGCTGTGTTGGTGTATTGTATTGAACTCACGCTCAAACGATCCACCAACACTAACAGAACAGAACTACGGTACGGATACGGTGCGCAGTAGTAGTGTTACGACGCTCCAACCGACTGCGCCACCTCGCCCCTTCTGTATCTGTATTCTGTACACACATAATCCTAGGTCACACAGGGCAAAAACGAGGTCTTATAGGCTCCCTGGTCGTTTAGGTTCAGATCAGTATTTCCTGAAGTCGTGGTCAGAATACTTCGGCACTTTTTTTCTGTGACAACTCACTGCGTCCAGCGTAAACACGGAAGTGCGTTGTAGAACAGCGTTATCTTTGAGCAGTTCGACGTGTCGCGGCCCCTGTAATCCGATTGGCCGCGATCGTATCTATGGGTCATGAATGTCCCCGCCCACACGCTTATTAACTAGGCGCGCGCATTGGCGGTTTTAAAGAGTGCTGAAGTATTCTGGCGACGACTATAATTATTTTACAAGACAAATAGCCGAATTCAACAGTCTGGCAAGGAAATTTACACAGTACGAAAAGTTGTTAAAACTTTACGAAGGCTCACTCCATTCGATTCGTAAAAGGTAATTTTAATTTGTCACGAAAAATTGCTTGATTAAAGTGTCTTACCAACATCAATAAGTATAAAATGCTACCTTATGTATCCGTGGAAAGGTAAGTTATAATAATAATATTGTCGGTCTACGCAAATGCATTTTCCTTGTTTGATTTGCTTGTTTTGATTGATTGTAGTGGTGGGCATTTCGATGAAACACAAACATCATTTTGCTTTTGAAGTTTCTCGATTGGACGACGCTGCTGCACTGGTCACGAATTCCTAAAATTGACTATTCGTATTAATTTATTTCAAGTCAAAATCAATGACGTTTTAGGTCCGTTGTTTTTCCTATCATCTTTGACATACTAAATTAGTACTGTACCCCTTCATTAGAATTTCAAATCATGAATATTGATCTTTATAGTGAGGTTTAATTTAACTCCATTGGATACGCAAAGACGCAAAGTGCAAACAAATGCCGGTGGGTACGTGTGTTAAACCAGAGAGACGGTTATTACTGAAGTGCCACACTCTTCATCTTGGCTGCAAGTGCAAACCATAGATTAGTTGTAGTGTGGCAAGGGTGACGGGGCTATTCGCCCTTAGTAATAGCCTTGACCAGGCTTCTAAAATTATTTAAAATAACGCAGTCCCATATTGTCCGTAACCATCTGGCGTTGCTAACACAGTGACAAGGAAATCCCACCCTTCTCCATTAAGCTGAATCATAGATCTATGGCTGAATATAGCGTGCTAAGACAAGTGACATAGGATTTACGAACTGAGAGCTGTGCTAACACAAAGCCTTGCACATTCTGCATTGCCAATCTAATGTTTCACTTTATAAAACCGATGGAAATCCAACGGTTTTTCGTGGGGGTAATATTTCCACATATGGACGAATATGTATTATTCATAAGGTATAACATCCAATCAGAAGAGACAAGCAGCCTTGGACCGGTAAACATCGTAAATATTCATTAAATTGCGCTATTACGACACTAGTGGGGGCGGGTCAACATGTTTATGAAATTAGCATAAATTACTTCACCTGTCAAAACAGATTGTACAAGGCTTTCGGGCGCAAGCGCCCTCAGTCGAACTTCGTTCTCCCGCGATGGAATCTCAATAGCGATCACTACAGTTTACACCGGGCTTCGTCCGGCGTGTTCAGTGAGTAATTGGTGGGTCAGTGAAGGGGGCGGCGGCTGATAAACTTTCACTTCAGTTTGGATGCTTTTATCGCACTAAATAAATAAGCTTATAGGACTTGTTATTATTTATTAATATCAGTATAGCCCGGACTACTACTACCCGATACAAATTTTAGAAAGCCTGATCAAGGCTACCTTAGTAACCCAAATGTGACTTGATATTTGTTGTGAAGGTGTTGATTGTGGGTGCGCTTACAGTTCAGGCAGGTTGTTCCAGTCTTGGATGACTCTTTGGCTGAAGGTGTATTTTCTGGCGTCTACCCTCATATGTTGTTTTTGGAGCTTGTAGGAATGACCTCTGGTTGTTGTTTTATCAGCTAGCTGAAATAGATCTGATGAGTTTATGTTGTCGATGCCATTGAAGATTCTGTAAACTTGGATTAGGTCTGCTCTCCTTGCTCTGTCCGCTAGGGTCATGAGGTTTAGGTTCGTCAGTCTCTCATCATATGGCATGTGTTTCAGTTCTGGAATTATTTTTGATGTCCTCCGTTGAACTCCCTCCAGCAGTTTTATGTCCTTGGATAGATGTGGCCTCCATACTTGGATACAGTAATCTACATGGGGTCTGATGAGAGATTTGTAGAGTAGCATAACAATATCCCGGCTTTTGTATTTGAACGCTCGCTTGATCATCCCTAGGGTTTGATTGGCCTTTTTTTGTTGCTTCTGCACATTGTTTGGAAACTTTCAGGTCGTCTTGTATCCATACTCCAAGATCTTTTTCCTCTTTGGTGTTGTTCAATGCTTTGCTGTCCATCTGGTATACATGGCGAGGGTTGTTGTGGCCTATGTGCATGACTGAGCATTTAGTGACGTTGAAGGTCATTTTCCATTTTGTCTTGAAGTGCGTCTATGTCTTGGTCTGTTGGTACCGGTCTTGATAGCTTTGTGTCATCTGCGAATTTGCTTATCTTTGAGTCTATGCCATCTTCTAAGTCGTTCATGAAGACTAGGAAACATAGGGGTCCTACTACCGATCCTTGCACAACTGAACTTTGGACTAGACTTTCTTCTGATTTAGCTCCTTGTACTACAACTCTCTGGGTTCTGTCTGCCAGCCATGCTTGGATCCATTTCACTACTTTTCCACTTCCATGTGCCCGCAGTTTTTCAATGAGTCTTCGGTGCCGGACCTTGTCAAAAGCTTTAGGTACGTGACATCTACTGGTGTGTCCTCAGCCGTATACTTTGTCAGCATATCCATGTGGAGTAGTAGATTGGTTGTGCATGATCTTCCTTTCAGGAACCCATGCTGTTGAAAGAAACAAACATATTCTCTCAATTTCTTGTCTGCGTATTGTTCCTTTCTATTTTAAACTGTTGTTTGTTATGGTTGTTCAAATCATTAATAGTCTTCACTGCCACAATTTGAAGAGTGGATCGTCACACATGAGTGATCACAAGCTTTGTTCTATACTATGAGCTAGTGTTGAGGCTACGGTGAGGGATATAAAATAATAACTTACCAAAATGGTCATGGCTTAGTAGTGGCTTAGACTTATTTTTCATATTGGGGTGGAGTTTCTTACAAAATTGATAACAATGAAATAGTTTACTTTTTAACCTCACCACACTCCATCCTCCATTGTGAAAATGAAATCCAAGTCCGACTGCTAATTACCCCAATACCTCTTCATTAGATATTTTAAAGTCCCTTACACTTGTCAAATAAAACAAAGCTGGGGTCACTCACGTGTGACAAACTTATTTTACCCTTCAATTGAATTAAAATGAAGAATTATTATTGATTTGAGCAACCATGACTAATAACAGAGAAAATAGAAAGGAACAAAAGATTTTATTATACAGTAGACAATAAACATATGAACCATTAAACAAAAGAGTGAACAATATGAAAAGGTGAAATGAAATGGGTGAATGAAACAAATTAATGAAATAGGTATTATATATATAGGTGACAGTGTATACAGTGAATGAATCGGAATGAACAAAACAATGTTGGAAAAAACCCGACATAATAGATATGAGCACATACATTGTAATTCCTTAAGTTTGGCAAAACATTAAAATATTTAATGCAAATTTTATTAAAAGGCTCATATTCAGACGTCTGCTCCTATTTATTATAAAAGAACACCCCGTTCCATGAGACGGTAACTTTACTGTCTATTCCCCACCGTGATCCCCACCTGTATTTTTAAACAAAACAATTAAAAGTGTGAATTGCACCGAGAGATCACAAGTGGATACTAGCATAGATTCTGATATACTAGACATTATCTAGCCATTTTCCCTCTACCGCCCAATCACTTATTGTGTGATTCGCAGTACACTCATCTCAAGATCCATCCATGGAGCTCACCCTGTATGTATATTATGTTCAAGACATTTTGATATCGCCCATCTCTATTAGGTAAACAAACTGATGACCTTTTTTGAGTCACCCAGTTATTGCGCTTGCGCATATCAGTGGGTGTTTTACTTCGTTGGGGAGTGTATTTAGTTTTTCAGTCTCCGATCAATGTAAGTTTTAATTTAATATTTTCCCATCTATAATAACACTTTTCGTAACCGCCAGCAATTTATTAGTGTACAATATATTCATATATTTTAGTACGTAAAGTTAAGATTTGTATTTGTAATCAAGTTATTTGTAAGCGCAGTTTTTATCTGCAAGGTGGTTTTTCTCTTGATTGATCATGTTGATGGAATGTTACGACTTCCGGAAACGCTGATGCTGAAAGAAAACCCCTATAAATTGATGGGATCAAAATCATGTCAATTGTTAAAATTAGTGTCAAGTTGTTCTCAACGTATTTGGTAAACATAAGAAAGTAGTTTTAAAGAATTATCAAGTAATTTATTTATGAAAATGAATATAAAGTGTGAATGATGTGTCTCATATAATAAAATGTCATTCATAATCACAAATTTATAATTTGTAAATAAATAGTGTTGCTCCAAAACCTAAAATTAAGAAGGAGATTGCTAAATAAACTATTATAATCAAAACAAATAATTCTTGATCAGAATGTTGTGATCTGAACGCTCACGTTCATCTCAAGGTTTAAATTAATGCGGTATTGCGACGCACTGCATTCCAAAACTACGTACAGGCGCACAGACAGTGCTAAGCCTTTTTAAGGTCACCGTCACACATCAATTCAATGGCATTTTATGTATGATGATCTGTTGCTGTGTTGGTAGAACAAAAATGAAATAAACTGAACAATTTCACTTTGATCATGATCATGCGATAATCAAATCATATTAGTAATTTATTTCAAGATGTAATAATCAGGGCGAGAAAAAATGTTTTATTTCCCGGGAATCAAGTCAAATTGTTCACAATATTTTACATATTTTAGCCATAGATCCCTTCATATTGCCAAAATTTCCCTTCAGATCTCCAAATTTCCCTTCAGATCTCCAAATTTCCCTCCAGATCTTCAAATTTCCCTGGAATGAGCTTCCCATATTCCCTGCTTTTTCCTGCTGTGGTAATAATAATATAACAATTAACATTTTACTACTTTTTTGTTGTATTTTGTAATTGAATTTGTTGTATTTTGTAATTGAATGTGGCATTAATGGTAGAGTGGAATTATTATGACGATAATATCATGTGGAATGTGGTGGTTTGTTTGGGGGCGTGAACTTTCATTGTCATTTCTCACATAATAAATAAATTCCAAACATACCAGTCACTAGCAGCCAGTAAGTTATGATACATGTACATACCTGTAGTGTTAGCTAGCCATGAGAATGAAAGTTTAAGATTTGCGTCCACCACCCACATGCTTCAAAACATCCCGCATAAAAACCTTATTTTTAAAAAAAAAACCACCTCATTATTTAAAAAGGAAAACCTCATTATTTACAAATTATATGAAAAAGCATCGCTATCAAAAAAATGCAAGCTTTAAATCATCAAACAGTTGTAAAAGAGTATAAAAAATATGTATACTTAGCCCACACAAACAATACCGCCCTGTCAAGCTTCAATTTTCTCACTCGGTCACCCCGCACATCAATATCTCCGGTGAATGGATTCATTCTAGTGCACAGCACAACATGTTTTGCGCCGGCTGGGATAGCTCCTCTAAATTGATTAAAAGTGGATTCTACACTGCCATTCATTTCCCAAATGTGATTGGTCCTGCGGCAGTTGCAATTGTTGTTTTTTCGCTGGAATTAAATAATGAATGATGAAAAATGAAAAAAAACCACCTCATCATGGGCTCATGCCACTTTATAAATGTCTGGACGCAAATCTTAAACTTTCATTCTCATGGCCTTTAACAGTAATTTAATTACTAGCTGATGAAAAACTCACAAGGCCTATATGTACATTTTGAGATTTTATATTGAACATTATTGCCATGTTATATTGATGGGGTTTTTTTTCTCTGTAAAATGTATATTTTTAAAATATTTGTTTTGTGTGAAAAAACCTAGCAAAAATACAAAAACAAAATCAAACGAAAACCCATAATAAATACCCAGTTGACTCTACCTGAAACGTTCATCTGCCCTCCCCCATTTCAAAAGAAATTTAAGAAATCAGTATAACTTATGCCTATTGACGGCCAAGGTTATATAGCAAAATGTTATCTCTGTGGCATAATCCCCCTGGTCTTCTCATTGTCATAATTCATGAATTATTTTATTTCTTTCAACAGATCAAAACAACTTCCACCATGTCGAGCAGGGCTAAGGCAAAGAAGACCACAAAGAAACGAGCACAACGTGCAACATCAAATGTCTTTGCTATGTTTGATCAAGCACAGATTCAGGAATTCAAAGAAGCTTTCAACATGATTGATCAAAACAGAGATGGATTTGTGGACAAGGAGGATCTCCACGATATGTTGGCTTCCCTTGGTAAGTTATTCCTTATATGACCATAGGACCTCTGGTCCTGTTGGTCCTGTTTTATGGAAAAGTGCTTCTCAAATTTTCACCGGGTCTGACTCTCAATCGTTAGTCTTTGCGCAATAGCTATTCTACCGTGTAAGCAGTATGTGTCGATCAAACACCGTCGTCATCGTAATAATAATAATATTACCGTTCTTATATAGCGCTTTCCACAATGCAAGCACAGTCCCAAAGCGCTTTTTAAATCAATTATTATCGCTGCCAGTTTAGATATCAGAATCCTTTGGTCGCTACACTTAGGCGGCTACCAGTCGACAAGTGCACAAGCCTATCAGCACTACTTCGATTTTGATATCCTAACAGCTCCCCAAATATCGCTTGGGTCGACGAAGCAATTGAGACTAAGTACCTTGCCCAAGGATACAAACATTACGCCGTTGTTGTTACACTGAAGGTTGTCGGTTCATCAGGGAAAAGAGAAGGGAGAGAGGAAGGGGGGACATTTCTGAAAATATCTAAAAATGTATAAGGAAAATATAAAGTTTGGGGACTTGAAATTGCTTAGATGGCATCTAAATTCCAGGTTTTCTCAAAATACCTTCATAGGGCCCCACGCCATATCTTTGGTACATCATGCCTTTCATCGGTACAACTGCATGTTGTGCCTTCCTTGTTTCAAAAAGCTGGCTACCCCACTGTGTACAAAATACAATATGTGTTTAGTAAATGTACTACGGCCAAGTTTTGTGTAATGACTTAGAGTTTGATTTAGGGGAACATGTTTTGCCCATGTCTAACATTTTAGAGGTTATATTTATGAAATAAATATTTCTACCATCGTATTGCCGACTTTCATCTCATAAGATTCTGTACAGTTTGTAATTCTTGATCCTTAAGATGAAAATCACATTCCAAGTTTTGATGAGTTGGGTCTACTTTCCTGTATCTGATCCACCCATCTCTAATGGCTTCATAATGAATTTCTGTTGGAATTTTTCAAGCTACAAATGTATAGTGTATTTGGCCATCACGAGACAGTGACGTAACTGCATAGTCTACTAATTGCAGCATATAACGCCTGCGCGTAATCGAAGTGCTGGCGTATACACACAAGCGTTGAAAGACGGAAGATACATGTACATGCGTGCGTAAAAGCTGCGCCTGTTAAGTTACGTCACTGTCCAGAGGAAGCCAAATAGAGTATAGGTTGTTGGATGATAAATATGTACCACATCACATCAAAGGGGACATCTTGTCTGCTTTAGTAAAATATGACATTCTGACCAATCATAAAAGATTAAGATTTTTTAGTACTTGGAAAACATGAGGAAAATAATGTATACATTTCCTTTAAATTTCATCTGTATTTTATATACTATTTTCAGTATTTTGTTCTATATTATATATATCTCAAAGTAAGCATAGCCGACTCTTAGTGTTTCACATTATAAATGTGATGATTCAATAGCTCTTGGTAACCATAATATAAATGTCTTTATTTTTAATTTGATGAAACTTCTCTTGGTTATCTTATAGGCAAGGACCCAACCGAGGCATACCTTGATGACATGATGAGCATGGCTCCAGGACCCATCAACTTTACCATGTTTCTCACATTATTTGGGGAGAAACTTAATGGAACCGACCCAGAAGATGTCATCCTCAACGCTTTTGCATGTTTTGATGGTGAAAATATAGGTAATTTATTGAAATAAAATTGAGGAATTTTATTATGTACTGTAAAAAATTCACACTACAGGGTGTATCAGAAAAAAATACAACGCACCTTTAGAGGATTGTAACTTTCTGAATAAGTGTCAGAATAGAACAACTCAAACTACAAAATAAAGGCAAAATAGTTTGCTATACTTTAAAGAAAACCGGATGTGATTCGGTTCAGTAATTCCAGAGAAATTAGCAATTACATAACATTAGTCTGGGAACACTTCCATCCAAGTTTGCTCATATTGAGTGATTCAGACAGCACATACGTACATATGTAACATCAATACTTCTCTACAAAATGCCATGGATTAACGTGTTTTTATGGTTCTAGATTTTATCTTACACCAAATAATATGCCAGATGAGACCAAAGTTTAACACAAAATAAAAATACAAGTTGTATAGATTATTTTCATCTCATTTTAAACTTAAGAACAGAAATGTTTTAAAATTTGTAGGATAAGTTCAATCTTTTTATAACAATTGGAAACAAAATTATAGTAATTTTAGTAAATATGAATATTGTCGTTATTAAACCAACTTCAAGATCTAATAACATCGCGCATACAACTTATCAAGCTTCTAGTCTTCACATTTGCAACTTGAAGGCTGAAATTGATGTACTGTATATTATAAAATTATCGCCAATTTTGCGCATGATGGTCAAATTATTAGTATCGCAATTGAAAATAAAATAAATGTTTTGTTTACATTAAAAGAGTATGGTCATATCTCTTTCCTTACAATGAGTTGTATTGTTTTTGGTTTTTTGGGTGTTATGAGTGTTATGATTGATTATTCAGTATTCTTAGATCACAAATTGAACTTTTTTATCATAGTACTAAACAGTGCTGGCTAATTGAACATTAATGAGTAAGTAACCAACCGCGCAAGTGAATATCTGTCAAAATATGCAAACTTGGATGGAAGTGTTCCGTGACTTCTCTTACTTATCACAGATATCTCCAAAATTACTTAACAAAATTAAACGGAGACCGTCCAGAAATTACTTTAAAAAGTGTCAAAGTCAAGCGAAAAGAAGATATAAGCACTGATTTCAGACTGTTTTTGTGAATTCTGTCTTTAAACCTGTTTAAAAGGGTCAAAATGAAAATGTATGTGGGCAGGGGTGTGGCTAAAGAAAGCGCCCTCACTCCTTAATTTAACGTGTATAAAACAACCATTTTTATGAAAACAGTCAAATTTTTACCCAACTTTATAAAATGGATTCTCTGACCTCAAAAAGATAGACAAAAACAATGGAGTTACATAAATTTTCAATGCAAAACAGCAAATTTCTGATGTCCCACAGACCCCCCCCCCCCTCCTATCAGATTTTTGGCGGCACCAACTTACATTTGAGCCAATTTCAATAATAAAAAAGGAGTCAAAATGCTCAAGCGATCACACTGCATCAATTTAAAGGGGAGACCTAATGAATTTGAAACATCACCATTTTATAGCCCACAACTAATAAAAAAAATCTCATAACCCTCACTTACCCATCCAAACATGAATGCTAATTAAAGTAGAGCCCAAAGTTTTCTGCTTTGGAAAGTTTAAATTCTGCCTTCTTCAGTTTTCAATTTGAGCTAAACACACCTGCACCCAGGATAAGCATTTCTTTTATTGTATATTTTGAGTAAGGTAAGACCAAGGCAAACATTAATTTACATGAATATTAGTCAAAATGAATTGCTTGTGTATTTTTTAGATTGAAAATAATGGAAACAAAACATGAAATTCCGCTTTCTAAAAGAGAAAGCAGAAAACTTTGGGCTCTAGCTTAAAGGAGGTGTCTTGCAGGTACAACATTGTGCATTACATGTTAGAAAAGTAATTACTGAGCCCAAATCGCCTAGTTATATAGAACAAAACATACTTATCACAAAAAATAATAAAAACTGCCATCTCTCAACATGCAAATTTAAAATTTGTGGTGATTGAAAGTCCCGGTATCGATGAAGTCATGGTTATTGGTTGGTGCTTAAATTTTCGCAAGTGCATTGTTTAACTATGACTTCATTGATACCAGGACATGTTTTTTGAGCACACATGTATAAAATACAGGTAAAATGATGGCCTTGAATTAAATTGGATTTTGTCTGTTCCTTTGTTTTTAGGTCACATGAATGAAGACTACCTGAGAGAGTTGCTGACAACAATGGGGGATCGATTCACAGAAGAGGAGGTAGACGAAATGTTCCGTGAGGCACCCATCAACAAAAAGGGTCAATTTAATTATCGGGATTTTGTACGCATTCTTAAACATGGCACCAAAGATCGTGACGATGACCCTAACCTTTGAACCATCATTTGACCTTTTGATACTACTCCCATCCATCCCAAAACATTTTGTTCCTTTTTATTTGATTTTTTTTGTGTCGAGAAATGTTGAGTGCAGGTGTTTTGATTATCAAGCTACATCTAGAAGATAATGAAATGAAATTCATCTCTGAGAAAATTTGATGAAATTAAATCCATCCATTTGGTGAAAGGGTGAATTATTTGTTATATTATATTTATTATTCATTTAGTCTGTTAGGGCACCACTAGGCTCATCTGTAGTATTCTGCACTGTGTACATTGATCCTAGTTTGATAAAAGGAGTGGCAAATTCATGATTTAAAGATTAGATTGATGATATTTATAAAGCAGATATGAAAATAAGAAATAGTAAGCAAAGAGGCTGTAAAAATCAGCGATACATTATCCCAACATAATGAAGGTTTTCTAGCAACTGAAAGTCAGTGTTCCTTCATAATTTTAGCATATTGTTCACAAATCATCACCTAAATATTATTGCGTGGTTTTGCACTGACCTGAGCTAATTGTATGCTTGATTGAGTAGAGGTCAACATCTGGGGTATAGACAGGTGCTATGTATTGGTTGCTTCCCTGAATACTTGTGCGAGAGGACTTATTTTGAATGAGTTAGAATTCTTAGTTCATTTTAGAGATAATAATTACAAATATTACATCACTTTCTTGATTAATCCCATGTTGACATTTATCATAGACCAAATATGGATTCTTTTTTGAAGCCATTATAAGAAGTGAATAATTATCTAAGAATGTGGGATTTTGCACTCTATATGTTATAGCTCATATTATTTTAGAGCTTGTATTAATATGTTAAGTTATTACGTAAACTATATTATAGATTTTTTTATTATAATTACACATCTATAATTTAGTATAAAGGAAGGCCTATATTTAATCAACTCCACCAATTTTATTAGTAAACGTGGGTATTCCAACCTCAAATATCGCTGTTCCCTTCACCACCTCTGGTGAAAAATCATTCCCATGTCACTATGTAATAATCTTTCATGTTTGGCTTCCATTCAGAGAGTTGATTTCAGTGGCAATGACAGCTTCCATGACGATATCATACTCACATTCCATGGTTGAATATTTTCTAGAATTCAATCATTTTCTTCAAAACAACTATGTTTTAAAAACAAATTATTTCAACACATATAAATATATTTGTTGTGGATTCATTTGTTTGCAGGCTTTTCCCACCAAATAGACGAAATGATCTTTGGACAATAAATCCCTGTGGTTGTTTGAGCTTGTTTTCTTAAAACACAAACAAAATATCAGTTAATCAATGATCTGTTGTTTAATTCTCACAGATAATGTATGTTTGCCATTTCAGTGATCAAATGTCATGTAATTGTAAGCCTATTAATCAGTAACCCAACAAGGGATTAATTGCCCAGATGCCATCTTGGTGTGAAAAGCCCTAATGTTAAATTATACATGTAAAACATTCCTAGTTGTTTCGGACCAATTGTAACAATTAATTTACATGTTTTAATGAGGTGAGATGATAATTATGTATAAAAGTGATATATTTTTTTGTATTTGGTATTAATTGATTTGAAAGGGAGACATGGTACATCACTGACCACAACCATATACCAGATATTTTAAACTTGTAAAATATATGTGTTGCTAATGGTTAAAGATGCACATTATTACGAGGAATTCCATCTTTGTATAATCGTAATTTAAGCTAGACATAAATAATTAATAACAATCTATAGCAATTATATATAGAACTTTTATTGTTGTCAATATTTATTTTTGTCTTTGCATTGAATTACTAATATAAGGGCAGTTGGTTTTCCAGAACTACACCCTTAAAAAAGGTTTGGACATTTTGTTCACTTGCCTATATTTCATGTATTTGGTGATATGTTCATATTGAAAGCTGATGTGTTCATCTTTGATACCTAATTTGTAGCAGTCACTTGTTTCAGTTCTCAGCCACTTGCTTCAGAATGTAGGGAGGTTTGATCTGCGAAATCTCTTATTATTTTGTGCGCAGAAGTCAATAGAGCATCTCTCTATGAGCCCCCTATACTGTTCATGTAATTGTCAATGTAACACTTCATTGAACAATTGGTTGCTCTTTTACGGCACAAAATAGTGGTGAATTTGGCGTATTAAAATTGAGACCGCCCCACATACTCAAACAAGTGGCCAGGCACTGAAAGATTTGATTGCTTCCAATGCGATATCGTTGGAAAGACGAACACATCAGCTTTCCATTGATATGTAACACAATATAAAATACAACAAAATATATTGAAAACAAATGTCTGAACTTTTTTTAAGGAGTTTATGATGGCTATTCAGGTCTTCAGTTTTTTATGGATGTCTTGAGCGCCTCCTAATATTATCTGTCCCATATCAGTTAATAAATGTATAAAGGGCTGGTCTTCAAGAATTAAATTCCTCGCTCCATATTTTGGAATACGGTGGCTGAGTTCAATGACAGAACTTTACACAGTTTGCAGTATAGGCTCCTTAATAAGATGCAATGTTTGCTGTTGGAAGTTACATATTTGCACTGCAAACATGCTCAGGGTGTTCAAATAATGTGTACAAAATCTGGTATAAGAACTGGGCCTTGTATGTGCTCTACAGCTTTTGTGGGTGTGCAGTGGCTGCGGAGCATCATAATTTAGGGGAGGGGGGGGGGGGGGGGGGGATGTGGACAATTTAGGGGGCCTTGGACATATATATAATACACATGTTCTATGGGGCACTTTGCTGCAATGACTGAAGTTTAAACCCAGTTCAAGGTTGGTTCAAATGTTGTGTGGTTTTTAGACCTCTGGTTGAGAGATTCATTTGATGAACCATGTACAAAGAGTTCACCATCATGCATCTGCATTATTGGTACCAAAACATGACGGACCTTTTCCTTCCTTTTCTCCAGCACAAATTATGAAATGTTTTAAAAAGTAAAGGCACAAATGTGTGTAGTCATCATCCAACACCCTTTAGGATTTAAAGAAGAGATGATTTGATTTGTACAATTTATAGCCTATTTATAGAAGTTATAGGAAAACTCAATTGGAAATAATGTTGTCATTTTCCGTACACACACCCCAGTGATACATTGTGCGTAATTGAAACAGAACCAGCTACTTTACTGTGCATTTTGGTATACCGGTACATCCACTACCCAGATGAATGAATTCAATTATCTGGGGTATAAAGAGAAAGATACTACTGAAGTCTTTAGATAGGATTTTATCCTGTCCAGATACAGTGCAAACTTTCATCTATTTCTTATCAAATAAACGAAAGTTACGCCTGAAATGTATTAGTGCAAAATGCAACAACCATGGTTTCCAATGGAACAACCATGGATTGCAATGGAATAACCGTGGTTTGCAATGGAACAACCATGATTCGCAATGCAACAACCATGATTTGCAATGGAACAACCATGGTTTGCAATGGAATGCCAATGGTTTGTAATGGAACAACCATGGTTTGCAATGGAACAACCATGGTTTGCAATGGAACAACCCTGGATTGCAATGGAATAATCATGGTTTGCAATGGAACAACCATGATTCGCAATGCAACAACAATGGTTTGCAATGCAACAACCATAGTTTGCAATGCAACTTATTTTCCCACTTTTTGTCTGAAACCAATAAAATGATTGACTGCCAATCACAATATCTTACATTCTGGTTGATGCATATGGAAAAGGTCATAGATGTGACTTCAGGAAAATATCCAGTTCTGTGTCCTATTGAGTAACTTGACTTGCGACTCAAGGTTTAGTGGTTTTTATGAGACTTGTGACCGCAGGAGGGTTATTAACTTTAGTCACAACTCTGATAGAAACAGACAAAAATACTCGCTCAACATGAAAACCATTTAAGATGTCTTTGATATTGGACCCAGCTATGATGAACATGGCTAGAAAAAATAGAGAACTCAGGAACATGATTCCTGGGAAATTTTGACTTTGGAGGGAAGTTTTAGGGTATAAAAATAAAGAAATACATACATTTGAAGGAAGACATTTTCTCCATGTAGGGACATTTTTAAAGTTAGGTTCGCAGGGGACAAAATTCTGGCCCTGATAATGAATCCTTCAAGTGAGTGGAATGATGCCACATTTCCTTTCCACACCACCATGCATCAAAGAAGCCATCACAAAGCAAACAACACAAGAAAACAGCACCTTCTGAACAGCGGCAAAGGAATCTACCATTTCAGTCTCCTGCATGAGTCACTTCCTGATCAACACTACACCAGTATAGGATGACATCCCGTAGGTTGTTGACATTTCCTGGTTCTGTAAGTTCCCTGTTTGAATAATTAGCAACATTTTCATCATCTCTGAATCGACAAACAAATAAAACGACAAACAAATAAAACCCTGTTGTATGGGCAAACAGACCTTGCGGGTTGGTTGGTCGGGCTTTTATTGCCCTTGAAAATGACCACAAAAAATATTTAAAAGTCTGTAAATATTTTTCCGCTTTTGACACGCAAACTTTTTGTTGCTGGTCGGTATTGATTTATTTACATGTGAAAATTGTTTTCACCAATTTCTAAAAAAAAGGTCGTTCTATGCGGTATAACAGGGTTTCCTTTTTTCGTGGCCCAATGAAGAAATTCACATTGGGGTGTGTGTGGGGCAGGTGGGGGTGTGTGGGGTGGGCAGCTGTGTATTGTTCTTGATTAGTCCTTGTTGAAAGATGTAGTTGGAGTATATAGTTCAGTCCAATACTGTTACATTTTTTAAACCTTATAAATTCTAATAGAAACTTTTTAAAAATATCACAAGTTGTGTACTGTAAAATTGGAATTTTTAATTTTGACCACTTATTGCCAATATTAGTACCGTATTATCCCAATTAAGCGCCCATGCCCTTATAAGCGCCCACCCCTCTTTTCCAATAACTACTAAAAAGTAACACCTAATAAGCGCCCATCTTTTTAGCCACTGCAGCTCAAAATAAAGCATGAAAGTAGCGTCCGAAAGTCCTGGCATCAACAAGATGTTGGTGATCCACGTATCAGCAGGCTGTGCACATTTTCCACTAAAAATGTGCATCAAAATTCGGAAACAATTTGACAGTTTCCACGATAAACCACTTTAAAAAAAGTAACTTTAATAAGCGCCCATCCTAAATGACTTTGCTAAGAGCCCTGGGCGCGTAATAGGGATAATAGGGTACCTAAAAGAGCCTAAAAATGCCTCAACAAACAAGAACTGAAAGTTAGAAGCAACTTTGCACTTCCATTGTTTATCCAAGGGCATTTCTTGTAAGTGACATCATGATATAGATACAGTTTCACTGTCCGGATGTGCGTCTTAGTATATTATTACACATGAAGATTATGTTTGTCCTACCACTATGGCCCCGGGGGGGGGGGCACTCAACTTTTTTGGGTAGGGGTGTGCCGCCCAGGGTCTCAAAAAGGGGGGCTACAGAACTGAACTGAGTGGATTTTATGACGAAAAATAGGGTCTTAGGAACTGATTTTTTTCAAAAAATAGGTCTTGAGAACTGGCCTATAGTTCAATTTTCGATTTATTTTGGTTTAAGAACGCAAAATTGTCAAAGAATTAGGGCTTTGGAACACAAAATTGGGGCTTTGGAATGCAAAATTTCGCGATTTTTGAATTTTCAATAAAATTGGGGTCTTAAGAACTGATGCAGGCTCAAAAGGGGGTTCATAAGAACTAGCAGCAGAGGGTGAAAAAGGGGGTCTTCAGCACGGCACATACCTATACCCTTTTCAAATGTCAGTGCCCCCCCGGGACTATGGCCTCTAATTCGAGCTATTCACCAGGATTTTTGGAGGATTGACCTTCAATTTGGATAAAAATTGGGATTTGTACGTATTACAATTACATTGTAAATGAATGAACTTACACACCATGTAAGGATTCAGACAAATCTGACCTCTTTTTCACAGCAAAATGTTGATTCAAATATTCTTTTCTCTGGACATGAAAGTATTCCACATACCCTAGACTAATGCATCTATCATTTTGCCCACGGTTCCAAACTCGTAACTGTTTATAATGATTGTTAGATTAAATGAACTGACAGATCTATAGATTTACTGTAATCAGGTTCGACAATTTGGACCTGACTGAACTATAGTTCTATACAATATTTTCCTTACCAAGCATAGAATAACCCCTATTATAATATGATAAGGGGGAGGGTATAATTAATTCTGATACTTGGTGTGGGTGCTAGATGTCCTGAAAACTTTCAGGTTTCAACATGTTTTAGTTGTCACCAGAAAGATTTAGGTGAATTTTCAATCTTCTATGTGATTGTCCAAAAATGCATTGGATATGGTAGGCTACATCAATAACAACGAATAGTTCATGTAATACGTCCAATCCAGGAACATACGTCCCACTTAATAATCAGGTTCAATTGGTAGGCAAATAAGGAAACTTGGTGTGTAGTTCAAGGGCATTATGATGCTTGCATTTCCTGCATTGACAATCAAAAGATTCACTTATACCTATTAGGCCAAATAAAATAAACAAAGTTTCGCGTCCCCACCCGCTTCTTTTATTGAGGCCGCATGGATTTAAAGAAAAGAAAAAGGATGATTTTTTAATATATTTTGTCGATCTTATCCCAGCATCAATATCTACTGATCTGTATTGAATTTGATACTCAGAAGTGTAAAACATGGTGCTAAACACTATTAAAACAATGTAACAATATAACATGGTGCTAACACTCTGAAAATCAGTTCTTGTTTGTCTAACAATTGTCTCTTTTTTAAATTATCATTTCATTTAATGGGGAAAACACCATGGAATGCCAGAAATCTCAAAATGGCAGCCAATTTGAAAAATAAAAAGCCCCTCTTCCTCTATTTTTTTGAAAAACCCGGACGTGAAACATGTTTTTTATTTTATTTGGACTTAGCTCACAATCAATTTTGAGTGTCTATATTTCATTAAATTGTTTTGTTTGTTTTGTTTAAATTTAATTATTAATTAATTTACTAATGTAGCATCTTATTTATTTATTATTTCAGTTTTTTAGTTAGCTTGTTTGTTTGTTCATTCATCAGGCAGATTCGGTTCATGGTACACACAATTCCCCATTCCCATAATCAGGGGCGTAACTATTATACCCCCTGCCCCCTCCCACCCCCTGCCCCCTCCCACTCCCACACCCCTGCCAGAAGGCTCACCCCCTGATACCCCATTAATGAAATGACAAACTATATGTATATTAACAAAAATAGTTGATTATGTCCCTGATCACATGCTTGCCCCCTCACATTCCCCCCCCCCACCCCCTGAAAAATTGAAGACCCTAGTTACGCCATGACTGAGATGGGGGCACCATGATCTATTCTTGCCCTGTCCCATCAACAATTGGTACTGTAAAAACGGGGTGAATAGGGACATAGGGGTGAATAGGGACAAAAATGGGAACAGTTTTTTAAATGTCACCCGGCCAGTTTGTGTACCGTAAAACGGGGTGAATAGGGTCATGGGGCCCCCATGTTTGTTTACTCCATTGGTGCGCCACGCCTAGTGGAGGTATGTATAGGAATACATTTTATGTGTGTGTGTACAGTAGAGTGTCCCTATTCACCCCTATGTCCCTATTCACCCCGTTTTATGGTACTGTGTTCATGAATCCATCAAGAATTCAACACTATATCTCAAGAGTGGGTAGGGCACCGGCATAGCAGGGATTCTCAATTAATTTTGCTTGAGGGCCACTAGGCCACAGATATCTGAGAGGCCATACTCTTGGTGGGTCCAAATGACCGTTCATTTTGTTATGTTTTTCTTTTAAGAACCGTTCAAGGGTTAGGTATAATTATTTGTTTCAAGGGCTGAATTTGGCCTACAGGCTGCCTATTGAGCACCTCTGGGGCAGGGCTTAAGTGATGCTGACACCTTGTCGGGAATGCATTTTAGCTAGCCTCTTTTTATTTTGGCAAAAATGAGTTAAGTCCCAGCTCAGCTTTGAGAGAGAATGGTAAGTGCTTAGGTATTTTGTTGTATTTTCACACTTTTTAAAAATCTTTGTTAATGCTCATTATCTATCAAAATAAATTTAGTAACAAATTAATTCATTATAGTTTTTTATTTTTAATATTTCCTTTAGAATTTTATTTTCTTTAACAAAAATCACTTATATTAAAATGTCAATACAATACTTTTATTTAAATTGTTCATTCAAAATGTAACTTGAGTTTTTTTTAATAAAAAACTATACTGTACATTAAAATTGCTACTTTAAAAAAGGGAGCTTATTTTATTGCAGCGAGAAACTGGGACAAATCTTTTTTTCTTATTGGCCTTGAAATTGTTTAGAAGTTACTCAATAACCAAAGTTATAAGGAATAGGCACAGAGATTGTTTAGTAGTTACTCTACAACCAAAGTTATAAGGAACAGGCACAGAGATTGTTTCCAGTTCATCGATCACCAACAATTATCAGAAATAGTTGTGTAAAGCGTTTTTTCTGTTCAATTAATAGGATTCAGTGACGCGTATAATAGGTCTTATCATAAATAGCTGCTGGGTGTTCAGTGGCATTTTGTACTGGTAGAATATAATGTTGAACCCCCTGGGGGAGGTACTCATGTATAAGGTATACAGGTATGACCAGCCCTATTGGGTTGCCTTTTGCAAGCAAATCCTTAAACATGGGGTACAATTTGTGCTGGAGCCATTTTTGGAGGTAAAACACCCCATCAAAAAATGAGTACCCCCCTCCCTGTGTTGAACCTATAGTAATGCCCAAGTGGTTGTTTTTGGGTATCAGTGGAAGTGCCCAATGAGTGGCACAAATGGCTTCGCTAGCAGTTGAAAGAAAGTAAATCTGGGTCCTCTTGCATGGAAATACCACTACCAATCAAACCTCTGCATGATCCATGCTGGTGGGGAACACTGAAAAACGTTTTTTTCTTCTTTTTTGCCATGCCTTTCGTGATGATGCAATGAGCTAGTGCTACCAGGGCCAAGGTAGTGCTGTACATGTAGAAATTTGGCATACTTCGATAGGGTTAATATTGGGTTAAAAGCTAAAAGTAACCTAAGAACAGGCATCAAACAACACACTAACTGTACCTTAGGACAATAGCTGAGAAAGGAAACTAATTATTTTTGATATAGGGGTTGGAAGAAGGGGGAAAGTTCACCTCTTACTATCTAAAACATGAGTGATGTTACTTTCTTTTAGTTTTTGATAATATGACCCATATCTATAGGGTTTTCTAATGATTTTTTGATCTTGAAAGATGGCTGATTTAATATTCATGATTTTTTGTAAAATGAGACCCACCCATACATTATATGTTAGTCCCCTGTAGCTCATGTCACATTGCTTTGATGGTGCTCTGATAGTGCTCTATCTAAGATGTGACCTTATTGACCAAAAGGCAGCAACTGCAGATAACGGTCTATGCCTGACAAAAGCTATTAATACCCTCCAAATTGATGTTGTTTTTTACAGTTGATTTTCCCTTTCAAAAGTGCACGCTTTATAGGTTTATGCATATCTCAGGATGTGTAGTAGAGTTTCGAGTCTTTTATTTCCCTGTATGTGAACAAGTGTATACCTGAGGCATAATTGCTATTGTACTTGTGTTAGTAGAGAACTTTTATGCAGTTTAATTAAAGTTTGTTCTACATTGACAGTGCTAAAATCGGTGTCACCAAAACATACATGTTTTTGCCAGCATTTAATCCAACAACACCAAAATGTTTTACAAATCCCTGAAGTTCAACTCAAACTGTGAATATACTATTTTGACTTGGTGTTATACTGGACTTCTATTGACAGCACTGTGTACAAGTTCCAATGGCAGCAATACTACTACACCAGTATACATCAGTGGTTTCTTTTCGTTCAGTGGTAGCTGGGAAAGCCGCAATATTTTACCAGCTGTGGAGATGGCGCTGGACCATATCAACAAAGATCCCAGGATATTACCAGAATATGAGCTGAAGATGATATGGAATGATACGGAGGTGAGATGTTTTATTAATCTTAGCGCACAAGAGGTACCAGAATTTTGGGTTGGTGAATTTGGACAAATTACACATGTTTTATACAATATATTTCTGATGACTGAGAGAGAGGCTGGGGTTCATGCTGGGATTAGAAAGCATCGATAGAGAGCAGGCTAGTGTATACGTAACACCCATTTAAAAATGATTAGTTAATTATAATAGTTCTACATTAACCTAACCTACATTGTACCTGGAATCTACAAAACACGACAGTGCTACAATCTTGTACTGCGCGGCGGCCCCATCAATCTCGTACCACGCTCAGCGTGGAGTTCACCTTGTGAAACAAAATTATGTTTTTTGAATATCACTCATGTAGCTTAGGGTAGAGCATACTTTCCCCTCAAATTTGATCTGTTTTTCCCCTGATAGTTAGTTTAATTCACAAAAACATGCCTAGGGAGTTAGGGTTAAGAAATCCCAACAAGCCAGTGGCGTAGCTACCGGGGAGGGGGGGGGGGGGTGGATAATGCCCCCTCCCTGACAGAAAAAAACCTTTGTGCCCCCGCCCCCAAGCTCTATTAGTGCCCCGTGCCATTCTGGCCGGATGTAGTGTGTATCAGCATTATGACAACTAACAAGGACCATTTTCAAGCGTGTTTGGGTAAAACATGCCCCCCCCCCCTCCACCCCACTCTCAAGTTTTCTGAGCTGACAAAAAAATTAGGGCACCCTTTACTAACATTTAGGAAATCTTGCCCCCCCCTCCCCCCTGAAATAAATCCTAGCTACGCCACTGCAACAAGCCAGGTTCTTTTAAACAACTGGAAAAAATTGGGAAACAACCAAGTTTTTAAAAATGTGAAGCAACATGTGACATGCTCCCATAAACATGAAATAAGTTGTGGCTCATATTTTTAAGATTTTACTAATAGTAACTATGAAGATTTTACTACTCTGAAAAACACACCAAAAAGTGGTTCTTCCGGTGACAATTACTGTAAAACAACTTTTAAGTTGTTTTACACTAATTAAAATTGCACCGCGAATTAGCATTTAGTCAACTTTTTGCAGCAATTTAATTTCACTTATTTGTATCTTCTTCCTATATATATAACCATAAATAATATAATTGGTGGCAATTTAATTTGGCGAACTTGATCTCCTAGAGAAATTAGCGAATTTAAATTGCTAGTGAAATTAAATTGTTTTACAGTATCTAAAATGTTCCACAAAAAAGGGTGATCTTTTGAAAATATGCAAATTCTCCAAAAAGGAAGGTGATTGATATGTTAAATTATAAAAATTTTATAAAATAATTTGGAATACGGTACTTAAAGTTATATGTGTTCTTTTTCATATTTTTACACATATTTTGTTCTCTCTCTCTTTAACGAAGTTTGACTTATCAGGAAAGACTTTCCTGGACTAATAAATCTATCTTGAATGTATTGTCTGTGAAAATGCCATCACAGAACTTTACTAACTCATAATGGAAATCCGATTCCAATTTAAGGAATTTCTCAACATATTTGCTTTCATTTTCATCATAAAGCATTCTATAGTATTCTGTTCACTTGTGTACAGTTGCAATGGCATAGCAGGAAACACTGTTAACGGCGGCAACACGTGGTGTCAACCCATGGAATTCTATTTACGAACAAAAGCGGGGAAAATCACTCCGAAAATAAGTTGTCGGAGCAGACTCCGACAGTGTATTAAAACTGTAATTTTGAAGTAATTAAATATTGTATGGCTCTGTAACTTACAAGATATTTTAGTTTCATAGGTAAATGTAAAATGGATAAAATCACAGATAGAGGGTGTCATATGAAAAAGATTGCATAATATGCCTTTAACAAAATGTGAAAATGACTAATTGTGTGAACTAGGAAATGAAATGTGAAACTAAATTCAATGCCATGACTTCTTCATTCTTCATGGAATTAGGGTATTGTTTGCTTTATATTAAGCCATTGCAAATAATGTATTGCCATGATTCGGTTATCGAACGTGTTAAAAGTCAAGTTGAGGTGTTGCCAGCAAATTCAGAAAAGCAATTATTTTTGGAAAAAAACTGACCTGTATTGAGATTTTCTAGGCTTCATAGGCATAATGGGTTATAGGTTTAATTTCAATTATTATTCACCAACCATAAGATTATATTTAGATATGACTTGCGATTAAAAGTACTGTAGTGAATTATTTAGACTCTTGGCTCTATGGTTATGTAAAATATCTGGCAACAGTCCAATTACATTGCAGCATTGACATGGCAGGGGGGGGGGGGGGGGCAGGGTGGAGCTCCGCGATTAGGACCCTTCCCCCTCAAATAGAAAAGGTCAACTTGTAAAAGTAATGAGATATTGTAAATGGTAGGCCTATGTAAATAGTCATGTTGCTCCATTTTATTTGCTTGCACCTGTTTTCCAAATAAAAGAGTCTAGTTGTGACGGAATTGTACTGAGTGCACTACATGATAGGAATCACAATTAACAAAAGTGACTCGCAAGATATGCTGCCAACATACTAAAATTAACAAAAGATACAAAACTTCCATTGGTTTCATATCCAGTTCTGAATAACAAAACATACTAAGTGCAAACAGGTGCTTTTACAAAGTAAAACATCATGTATATATAAGATGGGTGATATCTTATGGGCGGGTCCGTAGCACAGGAGCACAAATACAAATACAAATACAGAGACTCGGAGAGATGATACTAGTTTGTTACACACTCATTATTTTATTAGATGACTTTCTTCTGATGACTAACTTTATTCGCACGACTGGCGTGGAGTATGGAGACAGTAAAACTGACCCCTCTCTGTCCTGAAACATGGGATCTTATAGTGCCTATCAGGTTCCGCCTCCCCAGATGGAACCGCCTCCTTTTCTAGACCCATAGGCTTTCAGAGGTATCAGATGGGCCTAAGGCCATCCCCCTCGTCTAGCCATGAGTCTTGATTGGCTGGCTCCATCTTGAAGAGGTAACACCTGAAAAGCCCTCTACGACCCACATCTCAAGTACTCGATAGGGTGAGCCAAGTAATATGACCAGGACATCTTTGATGACCTTCTTACAGTACTTCCCCCCTAAGCGACTAATGGTCTCCATTAGTGACCGGATGTGTAACGAGAGTCGGGGATGTAAGAAGGTATCGAGATGTCCTGTCAATCACCAAAAAAAATTTCATTATTATATATATATATTATTAAAGAGCAATCATAAAACTCCAATTAAAACAAAGATGTTATGCCTGTAAATGTTCGTCCAAATTGAATACTGCCAAAACGTCAACTATTTTCCGTTGTAAACTCATTCTTTTTCAAAAATTCTGAACTATTGAAGCATATTCATTTGTATGTTTTCGAGAAAAAAAAATTATATCATGAACATAATAGTCTAATAGTTTCTTTAGGCTAGACTCTGGAATCTTCATCTTGAAGAGGTAACACCTGAAAAGCCCTCTACGACCCACATCTCAAGTACTCGATAGGGTGAGCCAAGTAATATGACCAGGACATCTTTGATGACCTTCTTACATATACAGTTATGTACTGCATGTATATGATTGGGGGGGGGGGTAATATTGGGGCTAGAGAACAAATTGGGGGACAAGATGGTTGCCTTCTTTTTATGTCAAACTAGACATTTCACACCAATTGTAGGTAATTTTGATATTAAAAGAAAGTCCAGGTGTTCGAATGCTTCGGGGACAAAATGGGGTGGGGCTTGAGCTGACTGGGAGGGGTGGGTAACAAATGGGGAACGGATCCCCCATTCCCCCATTCATGATACCGGTGCATTTTTAAAGTGTCCGCATCATTGGAATAAAGGAAGTTGGATACGGAAACCTATGTTAAATCAAAAATGTACAAACACATGCTACATGTACATCATCCCATGCTCAATGATTTGGATGATTCTTATTCCAAAAATAATAATTTTCTTTTTCAGTTGTACAGCTTCATTTTTTTATTCACCACATGCATATATATGTGTGGTGGCATGGAAAAACCATTCACATGGTCATTTTCTTGCAATCTGTTTTTTTTTCTTTGGCAGAGAGCTTCATACTCTATGAGTATAGGACTGTTTAAATTGTTCATAAATTCAATCTAGAACCACAGTTATAGTATTTTAAAGACGGCAAGTTTATATATGCAACACTAAAAATAGAAACTGACAATTCAAAGCTTCAAACTTCATGTACACAAAATCTTTTAAATTCTTTAAGTTTAATAATAATAACACTACACTGTTATATCTGAATAGCTTGTCATGTGAAAAGGACTTTTGATATGGGTCTGTTTCAAAACCTCCAAGGTTATGTCGGATGGAATTTGATAGGGAAATGTGCTGCCATTTTTGAGGCAAAGAGTTTCACAGGTTATAACTATGTTTCAGAAGACAAACAATTGTGTCAAACATATCATCAGATGCTCGTAAAAAATGTTTGCATATTTTCTTGTTTATCGTGAAAAAACCCACTATGTCGGATGGAATCGATAGAAATGGGGTTCACCAAAAATTAGGACAAACATAGTTATTCTATCGAAAGTATAAGTATAATCAAACTAAATAAAGACTCTGATACAAGACAAACAACCACTGATTATATTTCAACATTTGTATTTATTTAAACTGCATCACTTTCTGAACAGCGCCCTCTTTAAATGCACCATGTCGGATGGAATTTGAGCATGTCGGATGGAATGCAAATGTTACTTTTCAAGGCACTTTATAAATAACTTTCAATTTGGTAGCCAAAAACATGCATTGGCAATGTACCTTCAATATTGGTATGAAAGAATTTTTTGAATTTCTTCATTAAGGTTTGGCAGCAAAAAATATGAAACAAATTCCATCCAACATGCTTTTTTCCATCCGACATGTTTTTATAGAATTGCTGATTGCAACTAAAATAAATCATTCATCAGTGCAGATTTTTTACTGATGCAAATTGAAATATTTTACACTACTGATCTTGTATAATATTGGAATCTCACACACGTTTTAATTCTTTTATTGACTTATTGGAGATCAATTTAAAGTTGGTACTCTCATAATATTTTGTCCAAAAAAGGTCTCTTTCAATGGCAGAACACGCACAAGGTGGAATAGTTAAATAATGAACAATTGTATTGATGTTTAAAATACTCATTCATTAGGCCTACATTGTACAACTAAACACATTTTATACTACTGATCTTAATTATTTTTGGAATGTCACACACATTTTAATTCATTTATTGACTTAGGGGAGATCCCTTAAAACTGTTAAAATACTCTCACTATTATTTGTCCAATAATGCACTTATCAATTGCAGTCCCGGCCCCGGGGGACCCGGGGCATGGCGGGGACTATGCGTGGACCGTACGCCAACGTACAAAAACATGGCCCGGCTATGCGGGGGCGTACCAAACGTACCCCCGCTAGCCGGGGCGTGTAGCCGGGGCATAGCGGGGACGTACATTACTGAAAAAATAGGCAGGGCATTGTAGCGGGGGCGTACACTAGGGTACACAAATGTACACCCCGGGGCATAGCCGTGGCGTACACATACATATAGCAGGGACGTACGCTAAGGTACAAAAAATGTACACCTGGGGTGTAGCCGGGGTGTAGCCGGGGCGAAGCCGGGGTGTACACATACATAGCGGGGAGGTACGCTAAGGTACAAAAAGTATACACCTTGGGGTGTAGCCGGGGTGTACGCACACATAGCGGGATGTACGCTAAGGTACATATCATCCACACCGGGCATAGAAATATAAAATACAGACATGCACTTAGGGCACTAGGCCTATATCAAACTTTAAAATTAGTCACCTCGATTGATCAATGCCTGGATTTTCACTACCATGACTACGGTAAACTTAGTACAATTTGACCATAGTGCTTTTGCCTGGAAATATGTACACGGTAGGGCCCGGACAGATAGACAACACCTACCTACTTGCAGCCCCCCCCCCCCCCCACCTCAATTCCCCCTCCCAAGTCCCCAAGAAGGTCCAAAATTCCCCTCCCAAGTCAATTAGATCAATCGTCATGTTGTCGGTCCATTTTTAAAACTTAAATAGGCCTACTGTTTGTTCATAATAAATAAATTGGATCAAAACTTTCCAATGTTGCCGTTGGGTAGGCCTACTCATGATCTATCAAAAATAAAGCTACACAATATGATATCCATAAAGTGATTTTTTGGCTCGATTCATTTCTGGTTGACAACAGACTGAGATAGATCATGCCAACATTATAGTATTTTTAGTTTTAGGCCTCTGGTATGTTTTGTTCTCTGTATAAACTAAACTATTCACGAAACCATATAGTAGTCAACGGTAAATCATGAAAATGCTCGCAGTGAACCGTGTAAATGACATGATAACGATTCGCTAATATTGGTCCGGCTGTCTGGGTGTAGCCGGGGCGTACACTTTGCCCCGGCTATGGGGGGCCAGGACTGTACGCCGTCGTACACTTTGTCCCGGCTATGGGGGGCCGGGACCGTACACCGGCATACACTTTGTCCCGGCCATGGGGGGCCGGGACTGTAGCGGGGGCATACAAAAGTGGTGCCCCGCCCTGCGGGACCGTACACGACTGTAGCCGGGACGTCACATCAGCAATGTGTACGTCCCGGCCCTAATCCCCGGGTCCGGGGCTGCAATTGATAAGAGCATATAAAGGGGATGCTCATTGGTTGAACACGCACAGCATGTAATATTTTAACAATCAACAATAATTAATGTTTTAAAAAAAGTTCATTCATTACAACTAAACCTATTTTACAATACTTTAGCACAATAATTCTCTTGATTAATTTTGGAGTGTCACACACATTTTAATTCATATTTTGACTTGATGGAGATATCTTAAAACTTAATACTCTCACATTTCTTTGTCCAATACTTTCATTGGTTGAACAGCATGGAATATTTTTAATAATTCTGTGGCCCCGTGCATGAACCCCGTAACCCACACAGACACCGAGCTGATAAAAATCAAGTTGAAGTTTTTAATTTAATTTTTTAATATATGTTATAAATACTAACTTGGTTTATTACATTACAGACTTCCTTTTGGGTGCATTTGAATGTCTGGAAAAAATTGGACCTTAAGTTAGCCATAAAAAGGAAAAAAAGGGAAATACTGAATTTGTGCATGTAAAGGCTATGGGAGTAAGTCAGTATGATTTTAACCCTAAATTTAAATTAGGTATGAAGGCCTACAATTTTAAAATGCTAACTATTGCCAAATACCAAACACCTCTAACAGTCAAGAGTGATGTACACAGCCAGGCCCGTAACTAGGTGGGGGGCAAACCAATGTCTTTTTTTGTGTTCAAATGAACCTTTTTTTTGTACTAATGTACTTTTTTTTGTGAAAACACCCCCCCCCCCTCAGAAAATGCCCCACTTTTCCCATTGTGTAAAGCATTTTTCTGGGGGTTTGACAAAAATATGTCCTAACCCCCCTCCCCCTCAACATTTTCTGAGATAACTAAAACGATTTGTTTGGGGTACCAATGTACCTTTTTCAGAATAAATCCCCCTCCCCCCCCCCAAAAAAAAAAAATCCTGCTGAAGGGCCCTTTTTTGCATTTCATTTTTTGATTTAAATTTGAACTGGAAGTGTCTAATGTTACTATTTCTTGCTTGCAATGAATAACTTAACTTGAATACATACTTTTTAGACTATTATCACACTATAACATTAGTTAATTGACATAGGGCCTATACCAATTTTGTCTTGACATAAACCATATATTTTTCACCCCCCCCCCCCCTCAAAAAAAAGATTACAGACTGACCAACCCAATTTTAAATTTTTAGCACTTCAGGGCAGCACAATATATTTGTTGTGTTTGTTGTGACCTTAATAAGTGGTATTAATGTAATAAAATATATATTCCAATTTTAATGGTGCAGCAAATTAATTTTTTTGTGCCCCAATTTTTAGGTATTAAATCATTTTGATCAGTTTCCATCCGACATGCTAGAATTCATGTCGGATGGAAAATAATCTCCCCCTTTATATTTCTTGAAAGTATAGCTTAAAAGTTAAAAGTAACATGGATCCATACAGAGTACTTAAATCCTCGATACCTGAGAGTAAAATTTAATTTGAAAAACTTGTCATTATTTAAACAAAAACTTTAAAAGTTTTATGACCATGTCGGATGGAAATTTTTCTGTGTCCAGATTTTGCTTATAAATAGATCAGTAAATAGATAGAATTTTGCAGATTTTTATTTATTAATACATGCATTACAAACTACTGATTACACTATAGCCCAAATAATTCAAAATGACACAGATTACAAATATGAATGGGCTTTAAACTTGAAATATCAAAAAATTCCATCCGACATGCTTGTAAATTACATTGCTCGTAAAATAGACCCGGAAATTTAATAAAACATCTAAAATGTCCGGGTTTTTGGTACCATTTGTTGGATGTGGTGTTAAAGAACACAAACAAAAATGGATTTAATAGTCCTTGATCAATTTTCAATTTTGACTATGATGATGACCAGTTTTGAAACAGACCCATATGTACCTAGTTTTTTGCGATATTATTAACAATTGTAAGTTCTTCAGTTGCAAAATCTTTACAATGCATTGTCGGAATTCACAAGTTCAAGAAGAAGTAAGCTGGTTCCCATGACGCAAATTTTAGTTCATTCACCTCTGATTTGTTGGCAATAAATTTGATAAAAGGTTCAGAAAAGTACTAAAATAAACTTAACATCTGGAATTTTGCATAAAAAACTCCTGGAGACTAAAGTTCAAGGTATAATCTCTATCTTGGGACCAAAGTTGGAAAATTGACTTGGAACCCATTTGTTAGGAATATTTTGGTATGACCCAGATATCTCAATATTAACACTAGAGACTTCCGACCGACCGGTTTTCCCATACCACCACACATATATTAAATGACAATAATAATACTTTTGTTATACAGCGTGTCCCAAAAAACTGGGTTCAAAAGTTTGCGAGCTTATAACGAAATAAGTAGAAATTATGGATAGTTTATATTTAAGGATATCAAACAAAATATACCTGACCTTAAGGGGGCTGTGCACCTTCGCACAGCCTCCGTAAAACTGTCGTAACTTCTTCATTATTCATTTAATCTATATGAAAGTATACATATTTTTGCAGGAAAGGGTTCAATGAATCCAACCATGATCATGAAATTGACCATTTTGGAGAAAATTATAAAAAACACGTTTTTGCCCCATTTTAGGTTTGGAAAAGATAACTCAAAATATATTTTGTCAAATTAAAACTAACTAAAAAACGTAGCTCCAAAATCATTTTTTGGCACTTTTTGGTCTCTAATTCAAAAAATAATAAATATTTTCAAAAAAAACCAAAACGATTCCTAGGGAATTGTATGAGGAATATAATAAAACTAGTATGACAAAATTTGACAAAATATATTTTGAGTTATCTTTTCCAAACCTAAAATGGGGCAAAACACATGTTTTTTATAATTTTTTCCAAAATGGTCAATTTCAAGATTATGGTTAGAT
Organism: Ophiura sarsii; assembly: GCA_035610835.1. NCBI lineage: Eukaryota > Metazoa > Echinodermata > Ophiuroidea > Amphilepidida > Ophiuridae > Ophiura > Ophiura sarsii. The sequence goes on from CM069443.1 coordinate 14,187,057, forward strand.
TCATTGAACCCTTTCCTGCAAAAAAATGTATACTTTCATATAGATTAAATGAATAATGAAGAAGTTACGGCAGTTTTACGGAGGCTGTACCTGAAGGTGCACAGCCCCCTTAATTGGGTAAATTTGGAGACCAATCCAATGTAAACTTTTTGAAGTACAAAGATTTGAATAGAGCGTGGTCAGAACCCATTTGTCCCGATTTAAGGAATAAACCATCCGTGTGTTGCATGAAACTGTGCGCTATGTGCAGTATTCCGGGCATGGGGTTTATTCTCCGAAAGAACTTAACAATAACCCGGACTATAACAAAGAACATTTTTGTTAATGTAAATAATGAACTTGTATTATTGGTATATGACCAAGATAATTTTATTTACTGCCCAAGTCTTTGTAAAGGATGAATGCAAAAACATTGACGAAATCACAACAATGTGCAATTGTAAGGTGTTCCTTGAAAAGTGGGACAATGGGTTTTGACCATGCTCTATTAAAATCTTTGTATTTCAAAAAGTTTATATTGGATTAATTACAGAGTTTAACCAATTAAAGGTAGATGACCTGATCACATTTCCGTAACACAGAATTATTTCAAACATACGGAGATTTTCATATCATGTGAAAGCTCGTATTTTTCTCATCATCATATTGAAATTTGACGGCCTAAATCGGTATAATTACGGAGAAATCGATGAAATAACGTCGAATTACCGCGAATGGTGGTTACCACCGATATAGTTTGTGTACTACTCAATGGGTACAGTTCACAGCATCTTGTGCGTCTAAAATAAGAACCATTAGAGCTATGCAACTCAAACTTTGGAACACAACCTTTTTAAGGATGACCTTTCATGTAGAATAGAAAACAAACTTCAAGTTGAAAATTGGAACATCTACCTTTAAGGTCATGTATATTTTGTTTAATATCCCTAAATATAAACTATCTATGTTTCCTACTCTTTTAGTTGTAAGCTCGCAAACTTTTGAACACAGTTTTTTGGGACACGTGGTGGGTTGAGAAAATCAGAGCTTGAAAAGGTTCTTTTTGGCCAAAATCAGTGTCTGAATGGTAGATACTGGGGTGCATATTGGCAAAGGCACAGACACTATGATTATAGGTCTTTAGTCCAAGTTAAATGGGAAGTACCTACAAAACATCCCTGTATGTAATGCCTATTATTATTAACCTCAATGTAAACAGAGCTATCTACAACTACATATTTCCTTCTCTCTAACTACTATCAATATCTGACATGACATATCAGTACCAGATACCATCATAGGTCCTAGGACCATGTCCGGTGTCTGACACTTTCTAACAGGAATTGACACCCGGGGGGCACCAGGGGGATGGCATATTGGGTATTTACCTGCATAATATATAAAAATCTATGAAAAGGTATGGTTTCTAAGCATCAACCACACAGTATGTTTTTAAAGGGGGTGGGGAGGTCTTTTAGTGACAATGGTACAAAGTGAGGACTTGATTGACAGACAGATAGAAGATAGATGGGTCTTTCAATCTACTCCAAATTTGTCTATACACATTTAAGATATATATGTGTGGTCTTTAGGTGACAAGCTAAGAGATATTTGGGTGACAGGCATAATTTAAAGAGTGAGGGTTATTGAGTGATGAAAGAAATGGTTAATATGATGGTTTTGTGTGAAGATATACACACAAAGAGGCGGTCATCGGGTGACAGCAGGCTTGAAAAAGGGGGTTATTTTGATAGTGCATGGCGCATAATATTATTTGTAATTGCTTTTCTTACACAGTGTGATCCAAATACAGCAACATATACTTTATATGATCAGCTGAACCATGAACCAACTAAAGTGGCGATACTTGGAGGTGGATGTTCCGTATCAACTCGACCGATTGCTGCTAATTCCGGTTTTTGGAACCTTACCTCGGTAAATACTTTAGTTTAGTTTAACCTCTGCAGCACAAATGATGTGAATACAAAATTTTCCTAGAAATTATTTTTGTGAAAAAATGTTCATGAGCAAATGAATACTGACTTTCATTTTTTTATTTTTGTCTTAAAAAAACCCTGCAAAATGTTTACAGATTTTTCTGATAAAAAATGCCTGACCGACCGATCTAACCTGAGAGGTCCGTTTGCCCATAGAACAGTTTTGTTTTTTATGTTCCCAAGGTCCCGCAAGCACAACATTGAGCATTATTTGCTAGAAAAATAATTATCGAGCCGAAATGACGTAATTATATAGAACAAAACATCATACTAGTCACAAAAACGAATAAAAACTGCCATTACTAAACATGCAAATTTTAAAATTTGCGGCGATCGAAAGTCCTGGTGTCGATGACGTCATGTGGTATCGGTGCTCAAATTTGCGCTTGTGCATTGTATAACTATGACTTCATCGACACCGGGACTTTCGATCGCCGCGAATTTTAAAAAGTGTATATTGAGAGATTGCAGTTTTTATTTGTTTTTGTCATAAGTGTGGTGTTTTTTCTATATAATTATATTTCTAACATATAATGCACAATTTTATGCTTGCAGAAACCTCCTTTAACACAAAACCTTTTTTTTAAGGCCTTGGAAACTTTTGTTAAAACTTTTGTTTGGTGTCATTAAGCTTTTTCAAAGCATAACACGTTTTTGGATCCGGAAAAAAATCCTTACAACTATTTTTGCACATGATACTTCAGAGCTTTATCAATACTGACTAAAAATGTATTGAGCTATATAGACCAGTGTCCTAAAATATATGTAATGTACCTGTAATGTGATGATTTGCCTCAAATCCCTATTCTATAGGCCTATACATGTACTTGAGCAACCCATTTTGTTTAAATTTGATAAAAAATTGTTTACCAATTTTTAAAAAGATGTTTGAAACTTATTAGAATATTTTTGAAAATTGTTGAAAATTCACACCCCCAAACCGCCTTACCGACCCTACCTGATGAGGTCTGTTTGCCCGTAGAACAGGTTTTTGTAGTTGTTGCCTTGTGTTTTTATTTACACAATTATTTTATTTATGTGTTTTGATTTCTATGATGAATCAACCTTGAAAGTATGGTATTCCCAAACTGTGACCTGAGCATTATGTATATATTTGTGTGTGTGTGTATTTTATTAAATAATTTATCTTTGTATTGTAAATTTTGTAGTTCACATACAGAGTGTCAATAATCGTTAGAAAAATTAATTTGCAAATCTAAGACTTAATGCTGGCACTATCACAAATAAGGGGCATCCAGTGAGAGCTGCCAATATTTATAAAGGGTCACGGGATAAGAGCATGCATTTTACATCTATTGTTGTACAGGGTGGGAAGGGGGTGTCTGGTGAAAGTAGGCCTACTTGCAAAATATCCTCCAAATATGGGGTTATGGGCGAGATCATAAATTTTACATTCCAGATGCGAGTAATGTGGGGTCATTTTAGTGAAAGTTATACTTGACAAATATGTTTAAAATATGGGTTCAATGGGTGAGAGCAGTATTTTAGACATTCGATGAAATCAAGATGCAAGAATATTGGATTGTTTGGAGTAGGTGAAAATGTGAACAAAAAAGTGTTGGAATGAGATACAAAACCAAATTGAATAATTATAACAGCCAATCATGTGTCACATCTGATGAGATTGTCCTTTGTTCCTGGGTGCAAAATTAGGTATGAATGTGTAAATATTCCCCAAAATGTCTACTTTGTTGTTGATTCACAATTTCCATTTTGTATAGGTATCGTACGCTGCTTCAAGTCCAAGTTTATCGGACCGTGATCAATATCCCTACTTCTTTAGGACTATAGTACCTGATAGCCTCCTGAATCCAGCCAGACTCTATCTGATGGAAAACTTTGGTTGGAATAGAGTGGCTACACTTCATGGACAGGAAGATATATTTGTATCGGTAAGTTGTTGTGTTGTCAGGGTAATTTGGTTAGATTATCTTTGATAATTTATGTAACCTTCATGACAGGGCGAGGTACTACATAGGTGGAGGGCATTGCATTTGGGTTTTCATTCTAAAGCAGGATTAAACTAAAGGTATATTATGTGATCTTTTCCAGGGGATGCCCTCAATCCTCGAAAACAAAATTGGAATCAGATTTTCAAATATGGTTTTAGAGTGAAAATAAACATTGGGTTAACCAGACAGTTTATTTTTTTACTCTAAATTCACCCAAAAACCATGATTTTGAGGTCATTAGGAATCGTATCGCTCTGTAAATTGGAATATATTTATAATTTATGATCAGAAATGTAAATCTGCTTCCAATTTTTTTTGTTGAGGATTGAGGGCATCCCCTGGAATAGATCACATAATATACCTGTAAGTAGTGGCATAGCTAGGTTTTTCATATGGGAGGGGGGGGGGGGGCAAGAAATGAAAATGAACTGATAAGACTTTGTGAAATAGTGAATAATGTGCAGTGGCTTACCAAGGATTTGGAAAATGGACAATTGCCGATAAAAACACAATATGCCTTTACTAACTAAACAAATGCGCGCGTAGTGCAGTGTCCAAATTAAGGAAAAAAATCTGGTAATCCTACGGATTACCAATGTCATGAAATCTGGTAATCCGTAAACATTTTTGGTAATCCGTAATTTGACCATTAAATATGCAGATTTCTGGAAATTTCTTTTAACCTAATACTTATGCACAAATCAGGTATTAATAGCCTACTTACAGCTAACTTACTTTCTATTTAGGAATAATTTAGATACCTTTTTCGAACCATTGTGTTTATTTGTATTTATTTATTATTTTTGTGCTTATGACATTGATACTGACAGACAAAACTTGGTCAACAGCCTAGCCCCAATGTAGGGCTATCGATAGAGGTTAAGCCTGATTTTTTTTCAATTGCACATAAATTGAAAAATACCTAAATTCAGTAAATTATCATTTAATATGGGAAGAGAAGTGTTGCCTGTTAAATGACATAACAATAAAAAATATATTTGCAAATTCAAGTCAGAAAAATTATATTTGTGGTCCATAGGCATGTGATGAGGTATTGCAAAATGGTAAATATGTGTATTAAAGATTTTGAAATGCATTCAAAACCTATGTGTTATTATTTTCACCATACATACATGAAACATCTTTGGTTACCATATCACATGCATAAGAAATAAAGTTATAATCTTTTTATTAACTTGAAATTAAAATATATTTAAAACAAATCAAAATAGTTTATGCAAACATTTATCAATCTTAATAATGGTGCATAGGGTTACAGGCAACACTTCTATTGTCATCTGCGATAAAGAACAGTGTGCATGGTTTACTGAATTTAGTTAGATATTGTTCACTTTTAAAAATAAATGGGTTTTTTTTTACACTGACAACGGTCCTCAAAAGTTGTACCAAGGAGTTATCATAGTTAATAATACAATAACTCCTTGGTTGTACTCTCAATCAGAATAATGAAATACAAATACAAATATTTAGGATCTTAAGTTATAAGTTACCTTAGCTATAGTGTGGGTCATGGGGTACCATGCAACTTATTTTGGGTCAAATGTGGGTCATCTAAGGTCATGTTTTATAATTTTTGACTTTGAATTTTTTTTTTTTATATTTTTTTAATTTTCTTTTTTTGGTGGTCGTCCAACGGATTACCAGCATTGAATTTTCTGGTCGTCCGGCGGCCATTTTGGTCGTCAGGACGCCCGGATTACCACTTAATTTGGACACTGGCGTAGTGTGCACAGATTTGTTATTTACACTATTAATTTGGCCATTATTTAGGTACATTTTTATTTTTATTTTTTTGGGAGGGGGGGGGGGGGGGGGGGGCGGAGGAGCTTTTTTTGGGTATTAATTTGACAATCATATTCCATGTAAAATGAACCAACAGTACCCATCTCAACTGCCAATGACCAACAGGGTGAAACTCTCGCCACTGGGATTGAGAGTGGAGTTATGATTGTTTGGTTGTTTGATTGGTACGCTTCCGTCATAGCTGACAGCTTATGACTTGAGTGATGACACACAATTTCCGTCGGTCTGCAGTAGATGATTAAAGGTTGCCCAACCAAAGATTTTATTCTTTCCAGCCAGGCTATGTTTTTGTGTGGAAACCGGGTGAGGGGGACAAAGTATGATTTTTTTACCCAAATAATCGCTGCGAAACCTCCTGGATTTGACCCCAGGTCCTCCGATCACAGCGCCGCGTCCATAACCACTCGGCTTACCTGTCACCACTCGCCCGGGCAGGAGATTTCGTACACGCATGTCATCTTGGTTGACGACGTCATCGAATTGAATGCTGTAGCATGCACATGAACATTGTTTTTTGCCATAGTGAATCGTAGTGTCTAGGAAGGTTAGGGTTAACTTAACAAGCACTTAAAATTGTGTGTTTTAACCCTAACCAGCCAGGCTATGTTTTTGTGTGAAAACCGGGGGAGGGGGACAAAGTATGATTTTTTTACCCAAATATCGCCGCGAAACCCCCGGGATTTGACCCTGGACCTTCCGATCACTGCGCCAAGTCCCTAGCCACTCGGCAAACCTGCCAACGCTCACCTGTGCAGCGATTTCGTACACACATATCAGCTTGGTTGGAATGGAATGCTGCAGCACGCACGTAAATACTGTTTTTTGCTGTAGTGAATCGTAGTGTCTAGGAAGGTTAGGCTTAACAAGCACTGAAAATTGTGTGTTTTAACCCTAATCAGCCAAGCTATGTTTTTGTGTGGAAACCGGGGGAGGGGGACAAAGTATGGATTTGTTATCCAAATAATCACAGTGAAACCCCCGGGATTTGACCCGGACCCTCCAATCACTGCGCCTTACCTAACCACTCGGCTAACCTGTGAACTCTTGCCCGGGCAGCGATTTTGTACACACACATCAGCTGGTTGATGACTTCATCATGTGCGTGAACATTGTTTTTTGCGGTAGTGAATCGCAGTGTCTAGGAAGGTTAAGGTTAAACCACCTTGACGTGTGGTCTTTGTGGCCCTGCATAATGACCTAAGCAGTTTTTCCTTGGCATCTGGTTTCTTATGCCAAGTTTTAGGTGTGAAAATATGCAAACATTATGATTTTCTTGAATAATAACAAATTCTCAGAAGTTAACTTTGATTATGTTTTGATAACTCAAAGGTGTTTTCATATAACACATATCAAATATGCTGCAAATTGGTGATTTTCTATGAAAAACATTGTACATTTTAAAAGTTAGCCTTTTCAATACAAGTCTTTGTTTAATTATCACTTATATAATTGTGTATATCCTTCTTTTCATTCTAAAGGCAGTGGATGACTTGGAGAACAGGCTTGAGAAAGCTAATATTACTTTAATATCTGGCCAAGCAGTGACATCAAGACATGTTTACCAAGTGATAGAATCACTGAAGGTAATATAGGTCTATTTGTTGTTAAGGTTTATACCCACAGCGGAAAAAATCAAATGTCCCATAAGGCTTTGCACCTGCACTACTGGAAATGGTCATAATTTTCAAAATGGATTCCATCAGGACAACAATGGCGATTGCAGACTCATTCAAATAATCCCCTATCTGTGAGTCTGTTATAGTACCCCCTTCTAGCCTACCTAACACCCAACCAGGCCTGGAAATAGCACCCGCCCACCTGCCCATAGCTGGTAACTTTTGCGTCGGGCAGGTGATGATGCAAAAGTACCTGACTAATCGGCAGGTAACATTTATTCAAACTCACGGTGTAAGTGAGTTACACTGGCAGATGGAATTTCTGTTAGGCAGGTATTTTAACGGAGCCCGACTGGCTGGTTGTAAAAATCTGAAGTTCCAATCCAACCCAATGACCTCATATTTTCTTTTTGAAAATGTCACCTAAAGGCCCATATTAAAAAATTAATCTTACCCCGAAACTCTATTCTTATAAACATTTGGGGAAAAAATATCACCCAAAATCCACTGTTTAAAAAAATATTACACAGCACATCAAAAGGTACATCTTGTTTACTTTTGATGAAAATTGCTATTTTGACAATATCTATGTTTTAGTTAATTTTGATTTATTTTTCATAGTTGCATGACAGTAGAATAGAATATCCCCATGACCCTTCCCTGTATTAATCTGCTTGATGCAATTTTGTAGGCAAGATGCTTCCAATGAAATAGGTACATAACATGTAATGTGTTAAACCTATAATAATTAATTTGATGTTTGCTTTGACAGAGTGATGACACCAAAATTATTGCAATGAATATGTATGCATCTCGAGCTCGTCAAATATTTTGTGAGGTGAGTTTCCAGTAGACATTATAAACCCCAAATTGGGTGGGGGTGGGGGGCAGTGGCAGACTGCTCCCTGACCTTGACCACCTTTACAGTTCAGACAATAATTATAAAGATTGTGCCAAATTAGACCCTCTTATACCATCCGACTGAGTAAATTCACCCCAAACCAGGATTTTCCTCTCTCAAAAACGACACAGTTGCATCCCTGGCTCAAATCCAGTAATTTGATGCATCAGACATATTTACTAAATGAAATGAAAGACAATATTATTCTCATAATCATGTTTCAGCATAAATGTGCATCACCAATCTACAACTTGCATTCTGCACGTCTGCATGTTTATTTAATTTAATTTATTAAACCGCACAGATGTTTATGAACGCCATCGTAGTTTGGTGATAAACATACGCTGAAACATGATTTAATCCCTTTCAACAACGACCAAGGATTTGAATGCCATTTCATAAATAGACAATGCAAATGAACATAATTTAATTGTATTTCATTTTTAACAATTTCATAAACTATTTTATTTAAGTATATTCTGAAAAGGAATGTTATGGTCAAATAATCAGTTCTTTCCAATGGTATACAGAACTCTACTATTGTCTTTTAATGTCCCCATATTTTAATAACCCTTTGTCAGTCACTGTTTGACAATTATGGTTAAAAGCCCCAACTTCCTCATGAATGATAAGCCTGATTTGTTTACTTTGTGAATACAAATGAGTGGTAGCAGACTTAGAAATTAAGCCATTGTATTTTGTTTCAATTTAAAATGTTGCTTTAGGCCAAGGAAATTAACACATGTCCTACAGAACTGGCGGTTCATTTTTTTTACAAATTACACATTTTTGAAAATTGTTGAACATTTCTGAAAATTGTTGAACATTTCTGAAAATTGTTGAACATTTCTGAAAATTGTTGAACATTTCTGAAAATTGTTGAAAATTGTTGAAAATTGTTGAAAATGTAAAAGATATCTGAAGAATTTGAAAATGTGTCTAAATTGTCAGATACCATCCCTATAAAACCCCAGACTAATGCTACCTGAGAGAGCATTCACCCGCAGTCAATAGTTAGGTCACCCAAGCCCTATATGAAAGCTATGAAGATTGTTAAACGGGGTCAGTCGTCACAAACATGCACAAACACAATAGCCAAACGACCTTGCTGATTTGTCAACACTCCCTACACAGAGGACTGCAGTGCAAATCTCTACGATTTTCGCTATGTAATCTCTATGGCGGATTTCATTCCATTGTATGAAGCTATAATGTTTGCGTGGTCTTCGCTATCTCCAAGCAGATAGAGCAATACGTACATGGACTTTTTTGTAGACGAGGGTTCATTTCATGATTTGCAAGGTTTAGAATGAGTTAGGATTCCTGTAATTTCGAAGACCACAGATTTTCAAAACGTGAATTTTCCAACATTTTACGACATAAATTTGGTCACAAAACGTGTTTAATACTATACATTTTACCGTTCTGCAGATGCTAAAGACCCTCCTCTAAAATTCTACATGATTTTTAACACGTTTCTCAGTTTTTGAGATGCCCAAATAGATCATTTTCCGAAGCTATTTCTAGCAAATATTGTAGTCACTGAGACTCCATTGTTTTCTTGCGTATAACAAAATCTGACATGCAGCGTGACCTCCCTGCTGGCTGCCCGTAGAACAGGTTTTTCCATTGCCTACGATGTTGTTTAACCTACAAAATTGAAGCACACTGATCCCAAAATGGTAACATTCAAAGATACAAGTACGTAGTCATTCATTAGGCGACGGAAAAAACCCTGTTCTATTGGACTTGATTTTTAATCATCGAAAACAATTTTTGGAAATTAAATATTTTGATTGATGTTGAACATTTTGAAATAAAACCCGCACATAAGTAATAACGCCTGACTGATACACTCTACCTGAGAGGTCGTTTTTCCCGTAGATGAGAGTGTCCCCCGTCACCTGAGGCATAGGTTGTATTTGTGTGTATGTTCACTCAGGAAGTGGAAACCCAACTCTAGTCTTTTGCTCTGTGTTTTTCTACAGGCATATCGACACGGAATGATCGGAGATGGTTACGTATGGATGATATTGGGCTGGTACGGAGATAAATGGTGGGAAAAGTCCAATGATGATGATGATGAATTACCATGTGATATAGAAGAGATGAGGGATGCTATCTACAGCTCCTATTTCATATCAATTGAAATGCAACAATTGGATGCCAGTGGAGCCGTTTCAATTGCTAATATTGTAAGTATATTGTGAGGGCTTTTTGGCACTAATGAATTGGCCTTTAAATGCGCATTCATACTCTTGTCATTACGCGCAAGCCAATGTCGGCGGTTAAATGTTGCCATTGTTTCAAGTTGTGCACCAATATCTGAACGCACGATTAGACCACACATGTGGATTGTAATTATACTTTATGGCAGAATAAAAGGGACAGTCAAAATATTGAACCTTTGTATCACCAGATTCCAATCTGACACCTGTAAATAGACATTTTCAAGTGTTTGATTTTTAAGTATTGTTAAGTTTGAACCTTTGCTTAAATGTGTAAATTAATATGGCGAACTAAAAAAATATCCCGTCTTCAAATTTTTATTTTTTTGAAAAGCAACAACAAAATCCGCTCGACTGACTGACCCTACCTGAGATGTCCATTTGGCCGTAGGACTCCCCGCCTTACGTAGACTTATACACAAAACAAATATATATGTGTGTTTATATTTTTGGAGTAGCTGTTCGGGCTCAAACAGTTCAAAAAATAATGTTGCATGAATATGTCCTCATTCACAGTTTGATTTTTTTAACAATTTCTTCATCTCAGACTGCAGATGAATATAAACAGGAATTACTCGATGATTACTTAACCCTGGAAAAGTTTGCCGGTTATGAATACCATCCAGATAGTCCATTGGGATATGATGCAGCGTGGGCCATAGCCCTTATGCTGCATAATGCTTCCAAAGTTTTCAATGCTCAAGGAAAAAGTCTGACGGATTTCACTTACACAGACCACAATATGGCCACTACATTCTTCAATGTGACGAGAGATGTAACTTTTACTGGTGTTTCAGTAAGTATTTAGAAATTCTGTATGAGATATTAAGTGTTTCAGTGGCGTAGCCAGAGGTTTGGTGAGGGCCCCCAATATTTGACTCTGTCGGTTGAGATTGAGTCTGTTAGGTTCATTTAAAAGTGGAAGTCAGAGAGAATTATGACGGTTACAAGTACAAAGATAACCATTGTTTGCGCGCCGCACGGACATGTGCCCATCCTGCAAAATTTTTTTTTTTTTTTTTTTAAATTTAGAAGCTTTTTTAAAGATTAATGTAAAATAGCACATTTGTTTAGTCAGTAAAGTCTTGTCGGTTCACTTTTATTCCTTATCCCCAATGTCAAAATCCTAGCCACGCCATTGATGATTTTGGTCAATATGAATGAAAAGAGTTAATCTGGCCCAAATGCTTTGAAAGAGAGATATGGGAGCTTGACTCTTGTGAAATAGGCTTTTGTGACGGGTATTCATAATATAGGTTTGCCATTAAAAAATAGCTATCTTTGATGGTGTGTGATCGACCTAAATAATTTCGCACCCGACGGTCTATGTTGACCCGTTCAAGTATCCAGGAGCCCAAAAAGCATATATTTCGATATTGCACCATAGGAGAGGGGGCATTTAATGACAACTGTCTTAATTTTGATGCAAAATGTGATGCTTTATGGGAAATTTGGTTGATGTCTGGTTTTTAAAAAAATTAACAACATATCAGTGCAGATCTTTGAATAAGTTCATCAGGATTGTGCAGATTTACAATGTATTCAGCCATTTGTCGATCATTTTAGAACTTCACTACCTATTCTTTAATGTGTTTTCTGACAAACCACCCCCTGTTTAAAATAGTTTTGATAGTCGTGCATATACAGTTAAGCCCACAATTATTCATACCCCTTGGAAAATATGAGTTTCCTGCGTTTTTCTCATATCTATACCAGCTGAAGTGGTGGAACTTTCGCTTTACACTAAAGACAATTAGATTGCAAGTACAAATCAATATATTTGGGCTCAACATTTTTTGCATAACAATAGAATTGAACAAGAATTGTGTTTTTATGCCTGTCCAAAATTATTCATACCCCACATGAAGTCTCAGAATTGAGGCCACTTTTTGTGATAATATACATGTTTTTGACATTTCAAACATTCTTTATATTGTGTGATAGGCTTTTACATTGTTATGTAATTATTCCATGATGTGTGCATACAATGTGGATGCATTACAAATGTGTCCTATTGAATGTACAGTGAGGGATATTATAGGACAACACTCTAGCTCTTTGACAGCATGGCGAAGAAGATCAAATAACTTTTTTGTAAATATTGTGAATGCTCACAAAGAGGGGAAAGACTACAGAGCTATTTCGAAACAATTCCAAGTGCAAGAATCCACCATACAAAGCATAATTAGGAAGAACAAGACGTTCAACTCACTAAAAAACATTGAAGGATGCAGTCGGAAGCCAGCGGTGTCCCCTTGTTTGGCAAGAAAAGTATTGCGAAAGGCCAACAACAATCCACAGATCACCATCAATGCTCTCCTGAACAACCTTGGCAATTATTGGACCAAGATATCATGGCAGACACTCCAGCATATATGGCACATGAGAGGTCTCCATGGAGGCCGACCAAGAAAGACTCTACTCCTTAAACGAGACACAGAGAAACTTGTCTTGCATCTTAGACAACCCCAACACTGAAGACCAAAAACTTGGATCTTTGTCCAGAAGTGCTCTTGCAAATGCTAGATGAGTTTCTCATTGTCTCTTTTCAGGAGGAGAGTCTTTCTTGGTCGGAGTCCATGGAGAACTCTTGTGTACTATGTCTGCTGGAGTGTCTGCCCTAATATCTTGGTCCAAGACTCACCAAGGTTGTTCAGGAGAGCATTGACGGTGATATGTGGATTGTTGTTGGCCTTTCACCATACTTTTCTTGTCAAACTAGGGGACACTGTTGGGTTCCGACCGTGTTCTTCAGGGTTTTTAACTGATTTTAACTGTTTTTAACTGATTTTAACTGTTTTTAACTGTCTTGTTCTTCCTAATTATGCTTTATATGGTGGAATTTGGCACTTGAAATTGCTTTGAAATAGCTTTGTAGCCTTTCCCCTCTTTGTAAGCATTCACAATGCACAAAAAAGGTCCTCACTGAGTTATTTGATCTCCTTCGCCATGCTGTCAAAGAGCTAAGGTGTTGTCCTATAATATCCCTCACTGTACATTCAATAGGATACATTTGTAATGCATCCACATTGTATGCACACATCATGGAATAATTGCATAACACTATAAAAGCCTATCACACAATATAAGGAATGTTTGGAATGTCAAAAACATGTGTATTATCACAAAAAGTGACCTCAATCCTGAGACTTGGTATGAGGTATGAATAATTTTGGACAGGCATAAAAACACAATTCTTGTTCAATTCTATTGTTATGCAAAAATGGTGAGCCCAAATATATTGATTTGTACTTGCAAACTAATTGTCTTTAGTGTAAAGCGATAGTTCCACCACTTCAGCTGGTATAGATTTGAGAAAAACGCAAAAAACTCATATTTTTCAAGGGGTATGAATAATTGTGGGCGTAACTGTATATACACTCTCATTCTTGAATTCACGACCCTTGATGTCCCTAATTAAGCCTATGGGGAAAAATGGAGGGTGTATCTCCATTGTTACATTAGTTATTCCAACAAACATTTATCTGTATTTTTAAGCTAATCTATACATTTTTTATAATTTTAGGGAACTGTTGGATTTGATGCCCAAGGAAACAGAATGGGAATAGTACAAATACGGCAGCTACAACGTAAGTATTTGTCCCAGGTTTTGTGATGTTTTCGTTACTATAAAACCGCCTCATCATCAGCAGGTCGCTTCAAATAATCACACAGTAACTCAATGCATAAATCATATATGTGGCCCATCACATCAAAATGGACATGTTGGAGGTGCGGGTCAAATCTGAGTTATTGGTATGACTTTAGCACATTTTAAGCTTTGAAATGATAACATGTTGAAGGTAATCGGACTTTGTAAACACAAGATATGATTTAAAAAAGCATGTTTTTTTTCTATTATTTTCTTTATATTTAATCAAATATATTGGCCTCTATTTCAAAACTGTGTTTGCCGACAACGTGTCCTTTTTGACGTGACTGGCATAAATATATCAGTACAATGCAACAGGTCATAAACACTCCACATTTTCCATTATTATATCTTTCAAATGCAATACGGCATACATGGGAGCTTCCATGGCACATAAAGTGTAACACATGAAAGAAGACAGTCAAGAGTTGCCAAAGGATGGATTTCAAGTTGAAAATAATATCAAAAATCTGCTTTTTAGCCTCAAAACTTAAAATCTATTGTCAGTGTGGTTTATTTCTATTTTTCGAGAAAAAAACGCAACAAAAAAAGACCTAATTGACTGACCCTACTTCAAGACTCGCCTATGTTGCTGTATTCCTGTATATCAAGTAGCCGAAAATTAAAGATGGATTTAGAAATAATTAACAATCCTGCAAAATATGTTGATACCTGAAAGGTTTCGTTATGAATTAATTCAAACCAATTTTATGCCTTGAATCTTTTTTTTAATGTCACAGCTGAATGCGAGGAAGGCTGGATTCTCCACCAAAATACAATGTGTGTTAGACCATTAAATGACACAATAACAGAAAGTGATGCTGAACAGTACTGCACAATGCAAGGAGCAAATCACACTCAATGCCCAGATGGATTCTCTGTTATGTTCTGTTGTAAAACACGGCCAGGTAGGTTGATGGTGTGTTGGGGAGGAGGGGGCAGGGGAGTTGACTTGTCATGGATATCATGCACAGCTTGGTGATACTGGAAGAGTGATGCATACACCATTTATATCATGCTGCAGTGTGAGTAAAAAAAAGTGTAACTGCAGTGTTAGTAAAAATATGTTGTACAGGATTTGTTCCCCAAAAAGACTAAACAAATTCGACAAAACAATGAAATACAAATTCATAGAGCATATTCTTCCGTTCATATGAAAAAAAGAATCAATGAAATTTATCCGTACTATCAAGCGTTAAGCCTGTTTTAATAATTGAACCAATTTTTGGAGCTGTCCACGAAATGCTATATCCTTTTGAAAGGTAAAGAGTACATATTCACAAACAGTCATTAATATTCAAATGAGAATTAAACCTGGGAGTCGATGTTAAGCTATGTGGATATAATATGTTAGGACACTGGACAAACACCTGAGATGAAGACCTTCATGGAAGATAGGCGTGTCTGGAGAGCCATCATTAATGTCCGACAGAAGTCGACGAAGTGAGTGAGTAGAGTAAGTAAAAGAATCAAGAAGAGAGGCGACTACAGTTTGCTGGACACTGTGTCAGACGTTCTGGGGATGCGTTCTAGTTCTTTGGAGACCAGTTCATGGCAAAAGAAATGCTGGACGACCGATGTTAAGCTATGTGGATATCCTATGTCAGGACACTCGACAAACACCTGCTGAGATGAAGACCTGTATGGAAGATCAAATACACAGTAGAATTGTATGCATAATCCATTATGCGGTTAAAAATTGAGTCAACAATGAAATGTTCCCTTTTTGTCAGATTTTGTGTTTCATATTATGAGGAATAGAAGCAAGGCCATGTGTTTTGAACTCATCACCACCCAAAAAGTTTGTATTTTTGGGGACGAATGATCCATCTCTCATTAAACAAATATTCATTCCCGACAACTTCTTTTTGACTTACATTTTACGGAAATTCAGAATGACCAATATTTTTCTTGTGACCCACAGACACTAATATTTGAACATATTTTACTCCTGTTTTTGTTTTGCTTTCCTTATTTTGTAACTGAATAAATTTGTCCTTGTTTTATGCTTAAAAACATGTCTTATCCCGACTGTTGATGCTGACACTATGATCAATGTACTTTGTCTTTCCTTGTTTGGCAAGCATCCGCTTTGTAATTTTGTGCATATATTATAAAAGTTTACATTTTCCAAATTAAAAACATACCCCCCACACAGGCAGTTGAAATGACATCCTCCAATTAGAAATTGTGTGAATCAGGAAACACACTTTCAGTTAGCCTTAGTGGTCAAGCACAGTACACAACTTTGAAGGCCTTTCATGCTTCCTGAAATGACACAAACATCATGGAGGGCACTCCGATATGAAGTTGTATACATCTGTGTGAATGAAAAATGTGAACTAAAGGGTGCTTCTTTAACCAGCGCAATTGCAGCCCATGTGCAAAGGGTGTCAAAATTGCTAATTTTAGAGAATGAGGGTGGCTTTTCAAAAAGTTGAATCCACAGTAAGGACAGCTTTCCTCATGGAAAATTGCCTAAAATGTAAATAAAATGGTGACACAGTCAGGAAGGGGGGGGGGGGGGGGGGGGGGGCTCATTTATAAAAGTTAGCAAAGGATATAGGTCCTCAAGACAGAGTTTAGACTGAAAAAAGTGTATGAACTATAATTATGTGATTCAGTTTTGTTTTGGCTAATTACCCTTAGTGCGGATTCATGTTGAAAAAGACACCCTTATTCTCTGATCTTGCCAATTTTGATACCCTTTGCACAGGCTTGTGTGGACCCGCATTGTGGTCTAAAAAGCACCCTTAATACACGTTTTTGTTCACACGGATGATTACAACATTATATCTGACCTGTCCCCCTGGGTGACACAGTAAGGGAAATCATATTAATTAACCAAATTTAGGCATATTTGTAAAGTAAGTGACGTTATTTTTGTCCTTGTTTCCAGATTGTGAAGAACGTGTGATAGCACGGTACAAGGGAGCTATTGATGACTGGGAGTGGGCAGGAAATTTAACATGGCCAGGTAAACAAAGCTAGGAAATATACATATTTTTAAAACTAAGATGGTGGAAAAGTATGCTCATCAAATTTGAAACTGAACCTAAAATCACACCAATCACACATTTTAACTTTGTTTTTCAGATTATACAATAACAAGTGCCCTT
Organism: Ophiura sarsii; assembly: GCA_035610835.1. Taxonomy (NCBI): domain Eukaryota; kingdom Metazoa; phylum Echinodermata; class Ophiuroidea; order Amphilepidida; family Ophiuridae; genus Ophiura; species Ophiura sarsii. Next base: position 14,204,346 of record CM069443.1, read on the forward strand.
CTGAAGAAAGTACAATTATAATAGTGACAATTAAGGCACATATCGGCCACTCTAAATAAGAGCGCTCAAGGCACAAACATAAAATACAATATAATAGAAAACGATAAACAACAATAAAACTACTTAATTATTACTAGTCTTAACTGAGAGTGAAGAAATCAAGGATCGTTGGAAAAGCTACTGTGAAAATCTGTATGTGTCCCAAGAAGAGACAAATGGCTCACAGGAGTCTCCCCCGCCTCCACTAGGTGAAGATGAGCCTGATATTCTTCTATCAGAGGTCCAGGAAGCCATCAAGAAGTTAAAAAGTCAAAAGGCACCTGGTCTAGACGATATTCCAAGTGAGCTTCTGAAGCAAGCTGATGATTCTGTAGCAGTTATTATGCAAAAGCTGTGCAATACTGTGTGGAAGTCAAGAGTATGGCCAGAGGATTGGAAGAGATCAGTTTTCCTAACACTTCCAAAGAAAGGGGATGCTAGCGAATGTAAAAATCATCGTACCATCGCTCTGATATCACATGCAAGCAAAATCCTGCTGCACATCATCAACGAACGTCTTAGACCTCATCTTGAACGTGAACTTCCTGCTGAGCAAGCCGGTTTCCGGAAAGGCCGCGGCACAAGAGATCAGATAGCCAATGTACGTCACATAATGGAAAAATGTTTTGAATACCAGAGGGAGGTCTTCATGTGCTTCATAGACTACGCTAAGGCCTTTGATTGTGTGAGGTATTCGGCATTGTGGACAGCACTGCAAGAAATGGGAATCCCTTACCACCTCGTCCACCTAATTCGCAATCTGTATGATGGTCAAGCTGCCTGTGTTCGCACTGAGAAAGGAAATAGTGACTGGTTTGCTCTAGGTCAGGGAGTACGACAAGGGTGCATACTTTCACCAGCACTCTTCAACCTTTATGCAGAGTCTATAATGAGACGTGCATTGGATGATTGGCCAGGGGGGCTGTCAGTAGGTTCATACCAAATACACAATCTACGTTATGCCGATGACACCACCCTGTTTGCAACAAATATGGAAGAGATGGCGGAACTCCTGAAGAAAGTCAAGGTGGAGAGTTTGCAGCTTGGCCTACGTCTAAATGTCAGCAAGACCAAGATCATGTCCATAGGCACAGATGGTGTTGGAGAGCCTCTCATAATTGATGGTAATGAGGTGGAATTGGTCTCAAAATTCAACTTTCTTGGATCCCTAATCACCAAAGAGGGTGGTTGCAGCCAAGAGATTAGACACCGTTTAGCAATGGCTAGATCAGCAATGATCAACCTAAGTAAGATCTGGGCTGACAGAGGAATAACCAGAACAACAAAAACCAGGCTTGTCCAAGCCCTTGTATTTCCAATTGCCATGTATGCGTGTGAGACGTGGACCCTAACCAAAGCTGACAAAACAGAATAGCTGCTTTCGAGATGTGGTGTTGGAGGCGTATGCTTCGTATCGTATGGACAATGAGAAGGACCAATGCCAGTATTATTGAAGAAATAGGGGTGTCTAAACGACTTCTTCATGCTATCAACACCCAAATGCTGAGCTACTTCGGCCATATCTCACGTCACAAGGGTAATAACCTGGAGAAGATGATCATGCAAGGCATGATTGAAGGGAAGCGCAAGAGAGGCAGACCTCGTTCCCGGTGGATTGACCAAATAAAGTTGATTACTGGACACCCGCTCCGTGATTGTTACTCCTTTGCTGAAAATCGTTATTTGTGGCGCAGTATCTGTAAGGTCACGAGCTGTCAGTCATGACAGGACCGAACCAACCAATTATTACAAAATGTCTCAGACATCAGATGTGTTTTCAACAGTTTTTTGAAGATTGTAACGGGTTTTGCAGTTTTAATATGGATAGGAAGTTCATTCCAGAGACGAGGAGCTGCAATAGCAAAAGATCTGTCTCCCCAAGAGCGCTTAGATATAGACATTCTCCCTTTTGATATGTAATGACTTATTGGAGCTTTCTCAGATTATACAATTTGTAACCCTTTAATTATATCATGTATACCCTCAAGTTTTGGTCAGATAATACAACACCTCTTTTGAACCTTCAGATAATACAATGTCCCTTTTTTGATCTTGCATATTATAATGAAATGATCGATCATCATTGTTTGAAGCTGAGATAACACAATGACACCATATAAATGAATTGATATAATACAATATTTAATCAAATTGACCATTTGCAAGAAAAAGGTACATAAACACAATCCTGTTGATATCTAATTACTAAAATCCACATTTTATGCTGAAAATTGGCTTCAGAGGAAATACAGGGTTAGGCCTAAAAAAGAGGTTTGATTGGCGTAACATAGAAAAAGAATAGGGTAGGTAGGTTGGATTTTTAATATTTTTTTAAAAATCTATAAAACGTCTATGAAATTTTTATATAGGCCTACCAGCACACATATACCATACAGACATAAACAAATGACACAAATACACATTTTCACTGTTTCTCTGACACATATTTGTTTTTTGGGGTTTTTTTCTTCTTTATCTCACACACACACACACAAATGTTTAGGGTCGGCGGTAAAAAAAGGGTCGGTCGGGTTATGCCAATCAAACAATTTTTTTTTAAGGCCTTAGTGAAAATATCTGCATATCTCCGCATATCTACAGTTTGATCTTTGACTGTCTCCTCTGGGCACCCGCTACAGACTTATTATCTTTTATCTGTCTTGTTACAGGTGGTCAGATACCTACCGATAAAACCCCGCCGGAAATTGTCAGAATCCGCAAGAATGCGATTGAAGTCAGTGCTTATGTTCCTTTCTACGTCATGTCAGCATTAGGAATCATCATGTGTATCTTCTTAATTACTTTTAACACAAAGTATCGCAAAGAAAGGTAATGTGTTTATTTTTCTTTAAAATTTGGTCAAATGAGGAATTTTTTAATGTGAAAATAGAATTTTACAGTACCAGTATATTGTAAGAGAAGATACCAGGAGCTTGATCCCCAGAAACCATTTTGGCTGGTCGCATTTACCTTGTCTACTCATCTAATCAAAACTTGCACTCCCATTACTTTTGTACATGGTTCCCCTTCGTGGTTCAGAGTCAACTGGGTAAACATGAATTGTTAGTAAGTAAAACAAACCGTCATTGGCAAGTTCTGGTTATGCTATATTCATTTATGTTTTTTCACTAACAATTTATGTTATAGAGAAATTACCTTTGAAAGATTTAAAAGCATAGCCTAATGTAATTCTTTTGCAGAAAACTCTAGTAAGAATGGACAATTAATTCAAAAGATATGAGAAAATGAAGGGTTTAGAAAATAAAATAAATTCTATCCTTTGTACGGTTATCTCAACTTCCTACTCATTTTGCTGGATCGCACCCACATATTATGTGAGGACTGTGTATCCGTGTCCATAAAAGGCATAGAAAAATGCATGGTTTCACTACACTGCATTGTTACCATCGTTGTTTGTTTGTGACAGACTTGAAGCAAGTCTATATAAATTCTTTGCATATTTTTGGAAAGCCATTGGCGAATCACCGCTCACGTGAACATGACGCAACCATGACTCATTCGGCACACTGATAGATAGCGCTGTGAATTAATTATTATAATTTATCCTAAAAATAAACCGTGACCTATTATTTACATGCACGTTATAGCTATAGAAGTCTCTTATCCCTCAATTAATAGAATCCCTAGTTCAGGTGTTTCATAATGGGTCACTCTCTCACCAAATAGCTACTCATGCTCATCCAAAAACCACTGAAAAGGTCCACAAATGGTGGAAAGCACAAAACAATTTGAAAGGCATCACTCACATACTCATGCATGCCATGTACTGGCATATATTATACAAAGAGATATCCATAACAAAGCTTTATCAGAAAGTCATTGAAAAGTTGTATAATGTTGTAAGTTAGATTTGAAACATTATGATCCAACGTTATAAAAATTAAACTTTAAATACAGTCAACACAATGTTTGGTTAGTAATGTTGCTACAACGTTGTTAACACATGAGAAGGTGCTGAAAACGTTCATGCAAAGTTATGTTTGAACATTGTGAAAGTGCTTAATATTTTCTTTAAATTGGTTGTATGAATGTTTTCCATGACCTAACCAAATTACAGCTTAACATGTTAACTTGAAGGTTGTGATAACGTTAAGTGTTAGCTGGGGAGGATGTCATGGAGTGAAATCATGACTCTTTTCAATGCTTTTTTGGACGCAGATGCCTAACTATCATTATGCTGAATCAGTGGCGTATTTAGGTTTTTCATAGGGGGGGGGTTAAAATAAAAAGTGAACCGATAAGGACTTAATCGGGCTGTCAACTTTTGAGAATTGAGAGGGACATGCCGGCGTGAAAAATCAAGCTCGATATACCGCCAATCTCAACCGACACGACTCAAATATTGGGGCCCCCTCTGGCTATGCTAGTGTGCTGAATGACCCCATGAGATTCTTTTGCCATGTATAAATCATATTTGATTTCAAGTAATTGTTTTGTATATTGATGTGTAGTACCTCCTATTTTTACTATTTGTACTAGGTATATCAAGCTATCAAGTCCCGGCATGAACAACATAATAATCATGGGTGGTTGTCTGATTTACATTGCCACGTTTCCATCAGCATTCATCAACCGGGATATATCTATCACGGCACAATATTGGGCATGCCAGGTGGGTAAACATTTTGTAGTCTATGATTAAAGGCATATTATGTGATCTTTTCCAAGTAGCGCCCTCTATCATTGATTTTTACTATGAAAGCAGATTTTCTTGCAGATTTGCATTTTTGATCATAAATCATCAAGATCTTCTAAGTTACAGGTCGATACAATTCCTAATTACTTCAAAATCATGGTTTGAAAAATAGATTATGCGATCTTTTCCAGGGAACACCCTCTATGTTTGTTTTTTTTAAAGCAGATTTTCTTGCAGATTTACATTTCTGATTATATATTGTAAATATTACAGTGCAATATGATTTCTTAATTACTTCAAAATCATGGTTTGAAGAGTAAAAATAAATTGTCCTGGATGTTTATTTTCAATGAGTCCGAAAAATCCTTTTCAAATCAGTCCTATATGAAAGATAAGTGCGTGTTATAAATCTACATTATTGTTATTGTTATTTATTTTTAATAAATAAGAGAATACAATACAGTATGGAAAACTTTATTATGAAAAGAAGAAAAAAATATTGACATTCCCAAATTTCCTCTACGATTTAGTAAACATGGTAAAGTTCTGTGATGTTTTTTATGGAAATAACGGTCAAGATAGATTTATATAAAGTCAAACATCATTAGGAAAAAAGTGTAAACAATTGAAAAAAATTCACATAATATGCCTTTAAGTGGCGTAATATAGACTTGTTAAACCTGGTCTAGACAAACAAACAAAATAACAAACAAATATCCAAACAAACAAACAAACAAACAAACAAACACACATACAAACCAGAAAAAAGGAGCGGGCTTGGGGGAAATTAGGGAATTTGTGAAGTTCCTTGCTGAGAAAACTTGAATTTAGAAGGATATTTTTAGTTCTAAAATCAAAGAATTACATAATAATTTGAAGGGAAATTCTCTTTTTTTGAAGAGAAATTGTTGTTGTTGTTGTTGTTGTTGCTATCTTTGGTGGGAAATTTGCATTTTTTCCAAGGGAATAGGGGTATGTGCTTCTCGGTTAGAATATGTGCGCCCTGTCCTGTTGCCCCAAAATGAGACGACAAACTCATATACTGTCACAAAATTAGGCAGTTACCCCCACCCTCTGATCACAGGCCTGCCTCCATCTCTTTTGTTCCTTCAATGACAGACCTGCTCCTCCCCTACCCCATTTGCAGACCCTATAGTATTGTTACTTTTACTAAGATAGATTCTGATAGGGGTAAAGTGCTATATTCATAGGTTCTAAAATGAGGGGTTTAGAACCTTAAATCCCATACAAATGTGATAGATGAGTTATTGATAGATTTTACCGGCCAATCTAATCACTGTGCTAAGAACCCACCTTAAGCGATCTTTTAATCTGCAATAAGGGCACCGCCCTCCTCAAACCCTCCCTATACATGTGCCTGTTGTTGGGCCTTGGCACCTTTACTGTGTGTACAATAGGATTGTTTTGGTTATACCATTAAAAATTCCATTTGGGAATATTACTATAATTAAATAATTTTGTATTTCAGGTCCGTTCCATTTTCCTGACTTTGGGATTCACGTTATCATTTGGTGCTATGATAACTAAGACATGGCGTGTTTACAAAGTTGCAGTCTTCCAAACAGCACCAAAAAGAGTTGTAAGTTTATACATTTTTTATTCAATTAGAAAATAAGTCCAAATGTTCTATTTAGGGGATAGAGTCACTTATCCTTAGCCCAAATCAGATGGAAATTGCGGATCCTAACCATCAAAGTATAGTTCATCTTTACACTGAAGTGGCTTATATTAGGCAAAAAAAACACCACCCTGTTCTACTGGTAAATGGACTAATCTCAGGTAGGGTCGGTCTGTTGGGCCTTTTTGTTTCTGTTTTCAAATTGCAACATTTTGGTGAAAATGTTGATGGATGATTTTTGTTGTTGAAAAATTCATAAACATTAAAAAAAGGGTAAGTTGGGCCCGTAGATCAGTTTTTCCCGTCGCATTAATGTAAAAACATTCGTTTCATTTACATTTTGACATGAACCCAGGCCCTGTTAATAAAACAAGAAAGTATGTTCATTTACCACCAGACACAGGCATTTAACCCTAGAAGTGGTCGAGGTGGCGCAGTCGGTTAGAGCGTCGTACACTGCTGCGCACCGTAGTTCTGTTGGTGGATCGTTTATGAGTGAGAGTTCAAAAATGATACACCAACACAGCCTCGTCCCCATGCCTCCTTCAGACCGTGCAGACTGAAGTTGGCATGTTCATGGCGCATCGTGCTTCGGAAGTCACATAGAAATGTTGGTCCCGTGTATCGGAAGAGCTATCCCCGAGCACGTTAAAAGGTCACAGACTCCTTCGTAAAGAGTAGGGGATCATCCCGGTCTGTGTCTGTCACAAAAACTCATGTCCCTATAGTTCCAGGGGCCGTGGCATCATGGAACCGTATAGTATACACTATACACTATGTTCTGTAGCTATGTATCAGTGATGATGATGATGAAGTGTCGCAGTGTTTGATGGGTGGTGTAGTAGGTGTGCTGGTTCAAGTACACTTTACCGGTTAGAACTTGTTAAAAATCAAATTTTTTACCATGTTTTAAATTTCAGATCATCACAAACAGATAGCTCTAACAAACACTTGCTGGTTATAACATATGAAAACATTCATTTAATTCATCATATTTTAAATTACAGGTCATCACAAACAAACAGCTCTACATTGTGTTAGGTGTTATAGTAGGGATTGGAGTTATCATGATCATTTTACTGTGTGCTTTTGAAAAGGTTAAAGAAGAAGTAATAATGGTAAGGAATATATTTTGATGTTAGGTGATGAACATACCCTGTTCATGGCCATACTGGGATTTCTACAAGAAGGGTTGGTTAGTTAAAGGATTGTACACAGTGGTAACACACCGGCATCAACAATTTATCACCAAAGTATTTATGAACACTCCCTAAGTGTCTTATGTTATGATGTGTTTTTCATTGTTTTATTGTTTAAAAATTATTGACTTAATATTTTAAAAAACACATTTCCCATTCTTTTCAAAAGTGTGAAAAAAATCTCAAATTTGAAAATTCCAGATTTATAGTCGGGACAATATAACAGTTTTTCCCCACCGTATGATATGATAAGTTTTTATTTAGAATGTAGGTAGCTCATAATAATTATGCATATTTTAATACAATGGGTCCTCGGAATATAGGGTGACCTTTATGGTGACATATTTCAGTGATTGATCAGGCCTACGTTCTTAAAACGACCGGGTCAATTTGCCTAGAGGACGTTGTCAACTATGCACCCAACCCGACCACAAGTCCTTTTAATAGAGTAAATGCTGCATAAGTAAAGGCTATAAAGCACTTATCAATTGCAACCCTAGCCCTGGGGGACCCAGGACTAGCAGGGATTTGGGTCAGGGCATACAAATTACCAATATGGCGTAAGTTCCTGCTACAGTTCCAGCACCTTAGCTGGGATAAAGTGTATGTCACCATTACAGTCCCAGCCCCCCTTAGCCAGGACAAAATTGTTTTATTTTTTTCATAGATGTACGTTCCCGCTACACGCCTCAGCTAGCAAGGGCACACTTTGTACATCCCAGCTACACACCCCAGCATAGCCGGGCAACATTTTGTGTACGTCCCCGCTACACAGTCCCCGCATGGTCCCCGCCATGTCCCGGGTCTCTGGAGCTGGGGTTGCAATTGATATAAATGTAACTGCACAGAGCTAAAGGTCAGTCAGTACCAAATTGGTGAACCTGCTTAAATCAGCAGCGAATTAATACAGAGCGTTAGCATGCAAAAAGCTTGCATGACGCAACATGGCACACTGTGAATTGTATCTGTGACGCATGTGTATGCCATGGATTGCTTTTGCGTGAGGATACACAAAAACTCACATTTCTTGCCAATTTGGAACTGATGAAACTATAGAAGAACAGTGAGTAGGGTTTATAGGTTGTATATGTGTCCCCTCAAGTTTGCAGGTGATGTCAGGTGACGTCAGTATGTATTCTATTGAAGATATCATGATATCATCAGGTACTTCTATGCTTCTATGTGGGGGGGGGGGGGGGAGGATGCCACAAAAATTTTGGCTTTTATTGTAAAATTTGCCTGAAATGAGCTTAATTTGTTCTAATATTAGTTTATAATAATATATAATAGTTTAAGCTAATATTAAGTAATTTTGACATTCAAACTCAACATCTTTGATTGATTTGATTGACTCAAGTCTGTATGTCCTTATGTTTTTTTCTAGATGGACACAAACGTCACCAATAAAGAAATACATAAGTTCTCCACTTACTGCCACAATAACAAATCACTACTACAAATACCAGTGTGGGGATTTAATGGCATATTAGTCATTATTGGCATATTCTTGGCTTTTCAAACCAGACAGGTATGTAGACATTTAATATTGAGACGTATCAGGGAAAATATGCATGCATGACAACAAAAAACCCTACTTAGGTGACGTCCGACCCATTTTTTAATGAGAAAATTCAATGATTTGCTAATGATTGATGTGTATCAAGTGTCAATTTGTTTAGATTCCTGAGGAAAGGCAGCATTTGTATTTTCTTTCATACATTTTTTTACTTCAAATTTTAATCCTGTGGTGCTGATCAGTGGGTATTAGGCGCGTCCAAAAAACCATATATTTAGGGTCTTTTTCAAGCCAGGGCATGTTACGTAGGTAACGTTAGGGTATCAAAACAAGGAAAATTAAGATAAAGGGTATACTTTTCATACAATGGTTTTACATATTTAGGGTCAAGTCCTATTTGTTCCGTGAGGATTATAAATAGCCACAATATATGGGCAAGATATTTTTCTCAATTTCTATAATCGTGTACGTGATCTGATCTAGATCAGATAAGCATATTTGTTTCATAATTACTTGCTAGGGAAGGAAAAAGGGTTTGAGATATATCATACTTGGTGAGAGGTTTAAAACCCTAACTCTAGTACACCACACGGCAACAGATTTGTTTTCCGACCCCCAAAATTCACCTGAAAGGTCCCCCCCCCCGGATTTGAACCACGGACCTCCAGCACCAGAGCCCAAATCCTAACCACTACACCACGGCTGTTAGTCACACTTGGCTCAGTATATTCGCCTCCTTGTATAGTTTGGGTCTGTTTTGTAGCCCAAAAACCTGTATGCCAGGTTATAGAAACATTTTTTCCGCCCAGTTGCCGTGTGGTGTAGTAGAGTTAGGGTTATAGTGATGAGGGTTATACTAAGTACTTTTACGTAGGGTATCAAAATTTGTTGACTACTTGTTGGGTATCAAAATATTTTGACAACTTGTTTAGGGAACTTGAATTACTGATATTACTTGTGTAGGGTATGTAAAATACTGCCCATACTTGTTTAGGGATGCTTTTTCACATTAATGTAATTACTAATTTAGAGAGCTGTTTGAAAAGACCTTGGACGTGCCTGATTAAGGGGGTATTTTCAATTTTCCCCAACCAGCCAGCCGGGCAGGTAACAAGTAGAATTTACCAGCCGGAATGCAAACTAACTAGCCCTACGAGATAATTCAGTTTTGAATTTAATATTAATGTTTGCCACCGGGTTGGTGGTTAGTAAGTACAGCCCTCCGCCTGATACCCTTCTTGTGGGTAGTAAGTATAGCCCTGCGCCTGATACCCCTCATGTAATGACCACTGAGCACCTCGGGATTTCAATCGAAAACATTGTAGTGGTAAAATATAAATTCTATAGTTAAGTCAGTTCCAAATTGGCATGTTTCCTTACAACAGGGAATTAATACATAAGGGTGTGCACAATGTACCACCAAGTGAATTACGTTTGCTAATTTTGAACTGACTAAACTGTAGTGGTTATGCACATGGAAGTCGCCTTAACTGAGTTGTGCTGGTGATGGTTGAACATTTTAAATAATTATTTTTCTTGTTCACAGGTTAACATCGATGGACTCAATGACAGCAAACTGATAGGAATCTGTATCTACAAGTTAGGTTTACTCAGTTTTATCTACATCATGTTTAGTGTATTATCACAAAACAATCCAGCTGTTACGTTTATAGTGACCTCATCAATATACATGTACTACACAACGTTTACCCTTCTCATGATTTTTGTACCAAAGGTATTATTTAGTTTTAAGATCTATATATAAACCACTCAAAAAAGTTTGCATTTATTTTCTCAATCGCCTATATTTTGTATATATTTATATCGTGTGTTGCACATCAATGAAAAGCTGATGTTGAAGCTGAGACTAATATACCTTTTTAGTCTCAGGTTGAAGCAATCACTTGTTTCAGTGCTAAGCAATTTGCTTGAGAATTTAGGTAGGTCTCTATCTGGATGTGCCAAAATAACCACTAATTTGTCCTCACAATTCATACACTTCTTTTGAACACACAGTGGTGACTTTTTTGAAGTGCCATCATAAAACTTAATGCCCACATGTGAGGTGATGCAACATACAACCAAGTTTTAATAATGCTCACAACCTTACCAAAAACACAAAATAACATTGAAAGTTTAGTAGTTACCGTACTTCCGTTTTAGTAACTCATCATAGTAAGCTTTTGACAATATCTCTAATTTTCGTTGTAGTCTCAAGACTCACCTTTTTCCATGCTAAATGTATTTTGAGTTCTGATGTGTTACATGCGCTATGATCTAGATGGAATAGCGCTATATAAATATTAATTGTTATGTTATGTTATGTAAGCTCATTATGACAAAAACTTATTTTGCTTATCGGAGCATGACTGATATGATATCTTGGGGTGATTAACTTGTGTTCTCACACCGGCAACCAAAATCTTTGAAAATTTGAAATTTTGTGCAGATTTTAAAAAAATCTTTAGATAACGTTGATTTTGTTAGGAGATGAAGAGGACATTTTAAACTACAACTTTCCCTTCCTCACTCCCCGTAAATCAATGTTGAGACACTTTGAATAACTGGTAAATTAAGACATTGACATTTCTCAACATTGCACGGGGGAGAGGGGAGGTGTTCCAAATTTGTTAACTTGGTAACTGTTCCAAGACTTGTTGACTCATTACCTGACACTGGTGGCAAAGCATCATTTGTTTGGCATTGTTTGGGCTATGTTTCCTCTGAATACCTTTCCCATCCTCCTTCCCCATGAACCTCTCAACACAGCCCCCATCTCCACATGGTTTAAGGGCTTCCCTTTGCCAGAATCTTGGAAGGTGTAAATTTAATTGATGTAACAACTTCAATAATGTAAAATATCTCTATTGTTCAATTTTTATCTGTATTTTTCGGAATTGACTGTTTGTTTTAGATAAAGCATGTCCTGTATGATGAAGGTGCCGCTGAACCTGCAAATATATCAAACACAGGTAAAAGCCGAGAACCAAGTATGGCAGACAACATCTCTGTGGACTATGATAACCTTACAGACAAATTAATGAAGGTAAGGAGAGAAAAGAGTAGGATTAATTGGTTAGTCAGACTATTTTCTACTTGATAATTTGGTAATTGAAATAAAAACATTCAAACATTTCTAGAAATGGCAAATGCCCCCCCCCCCCCCAAAAAAAGAGTTTCAAATTGTTCAAGGAATTGTCTCGAAAATGTTCAAAAAATAAAAATTGTAATAAAAAATCTCAAATCCCCAAATGATCAGTTAATTGAACCTGTTTATTTTTGCTCCCTGACCTAAGAACATAAAGGTTTGGGGGTTTGCCCATTCCAAAAAACATAACAAATAGTATTTTTACCTTTGTATAGAAGCATAACCTTACAGACAAATTAATGAAGGTAAGGAGAGAAAAGAGTAGGATTAATTGGTTAGTCAGACTATTTTCTACTTGATAATTTGGTAATTGAAATAAAAACATTCAAACATTTCTAGAAATGGCAAATGCCCCCCCCCCCCCCAAAAAAAAAAAAGAGTTTCAAATTGTTCAAGGAATTGTCTCGAAATGTTCAAAAAATAAAAATTGTAATAAAAAATCTCAAATCCCCAAATGATCAGTTAATTGAACCTGTTTATTTTTGCTCCCTGACCTAAGAAAATAAAGGTTTGGGGGTTTGCCCATTCCAAAAAACATAACAAATAGTATTTTTACCTTTGTATAGAAGCATAATACCAAGCCTAATTTTCCAAATTCTAGATGTTGATATCTGTTGTAAGAATTATTTTTTGCTTGAATTTTGTTCCCTAATTTTATTAAAATATTATAACTAGTTAGGCAACGGAAAAAACAGACCCTGTTCTATTGGCCCGACCGATTTTAATTTTTTGTTGTTGATATAATTATATATTTTTTATGTTAAAAATTGTCAAAATTCACTAAAATGTCATGCAAATGTGAAAAAAAAACCACTAATAAATTTACAGACCTTATCTGAGAGGTCTGTTTGACCTAACAGGGTGTTTTTTCTCGTCACCTTACAAACAATTGAATTATATAATTACTAAACGAAAGATTCTTTAAATTTAAACAAAATTGTATCGTTTCTTGATATACTCCAGAAGTAATACCAAAATGTTAAACCAATGTTCGTTTTTCAGGCAGAATCAGAGGTTAAGAGATTAAAGGATTTGCTGAGTAAATATGACAAGAAAGATGACCCTCATATTGGGTGTGGAATTTGGTGCTATGGAACGGTTTGTGGATGCTGTACCTCTCCTGACCTATGTAGAATTACCATGGCAACAAAGAACATGGATAGTACTGACACTACTAGCACCAGAGATATTGATCATGGGGATCAAAATGGACAATCACAAAAACATGACAGTGTGTTATAGTTGTACTGGGCCAACAGTTCCTCTAGATGGTCACTATTCTTAAAAATGGCAGAACAAAATCAGGGGACTAAGAAAAGAATGCATGTGAACTTTCTCATAAGACAACCGTGAATCGATATGCACTTATGCAAAAAATTACATAAAACTGTATAATTTGGCCTGTTAAGAGAGTGTGTAGGAATTATCACACCATGCCTGGAAAAGAGGGGGGAGGGGTGGGGCACTCAGTTTTCTTGTGGGTGTGTATGTGCAGTGCCCGTTTTTCGAAAGTGGTAAATAAGTAACTGATCATCATTGAAATTTGAGTCTACAGGAGCGGCTAGAGGGTGAAATGGTACCCAAAGAGTGTCGCAATGTTTAATCGCCTATAAATTCATCTTTTTACCCATTTTTATCGTGTACACATTTACATCATCATTGCATCTTGATTTGTGTCATGCTGTATAGTGTTTTATGACATGCTTAAATTGTACTTTTAATTATTTTCTGTGCTTTCATATTGTATTATGTTTGCCATGTGCTATGCTGCATTCTTTTGTATATTTATTCAAAATGTTTATTTTATTCACACTTTGTTCTATGTCATTTTTGTATTATAATGCTCATTCTTTTTATTTGATATGTAAAGTGCTTCGTAATCTTTTCGATGTAAAAGCACTATAGATAATGTGACCTGTGACGTAATGCCTGGCGGTATGTGTGCGCATCTACAGGGAATGTGCTTTGTAAATTAAATTTACACTTGATCGATCATCACTTACAGTGTAGAATGCAGTAGTCATGCAAGTATTTATGCCCAAATTAAAACAAAACAAGACCGTTTTAGATTGTCACTTCTTTAATATTCAACTGATTCTAGCGTGCAATATCTCATATTAAAGAAGATAAGAGACTTATTTAATGGTTGAAAATTGGCAAAATAGGATTTTTTTCTTCAATCTGTTATGGGAGGCCGTTCCCTAGGAAACACAGTCCAATTCCCAAACCCACCCTCTATTAAAATAGCAAACTTATTCTTCACCCAGAGAAAGACAGACTTCTGTCACTTGATGCATCGCCGTGTAAAAATTGACTGCAGTGCATTACTAATTAGCAAGCCCTCAAGCCGACCATGCTCCCATTCTGGAGCAGACTGGTAAGGAGACTTTGCCAATTTGGAGCTGATTAAACTATAGCAGTGTGACTTAACACTTTCCACGCGGCAGGCGGCTGCAGACGACATTCCAAAATTTCACAAAATGTTTAAAAAATGTCAAAATTATTGAATTTCAATACCATATTTAGAACCACCGTGAGAAATGCATTGACATAATTACAAACTTGCCTAGTATTGGGTCAGTATTCCTTGAGATAGACTTTGAAAATTGTGAAAGGTTTTTGAAAAATCTGTTTTGTGTATGGTGAAAAAAATAGCCGCGTGGAAAGTGTTAACATTCATAAATGGATGAGCGTACACTTTAGAACTGCATATTTTGTTCAGTATTCTCATCAAACACTCTCGCAAGGTTGTTCGCAAATAATGTTGTGAAAGATTCAGTCTAGTAAAGAGAGATTGTGTGTGCTCAACTCCTGATTTTTTGCATACATGTATGTGATGCAGCACATCAAATGGGGAGGCATTGCAAGTAAATTCAATTTTGAGTTTATTATGTGTGCTCTCAGAGCATTGCCTAAGCTTTTTAAAAAATGTCACTAAATTTATCAAGGCATTTAGATTTTACAAGTGAAAATGACTCCTTAAATTCTAATTATTGTCTCCATATTTTCTGTTCTTTTTCATCTATATCTTGAAAAACACAAAGCTGCAAAGTCTCCCCCTTTGATTTACTGCATCACATAAGTAGCCTATATTATTTTGACCATGTATCCCAACCTTTAAAATATCTGTTGTACACATTATGAATTGTATGAAATCTGTATTTGTATTGGCTCAGAGTCCTACAAGTATATTTTTATATATATATTTAACATATTTGTTACATGTATATATATTTAACATTATTTTGTAACATGTACCAAATTTTCCAGTGACTATACTCCCTGTCATAGTTCCTTGGGCATAATTTGCATTATTTTACGCGATCTTATTCTGTTGTTGTTTGCGGGGCGCGGTGTCAAAATTCTTGACAGGCGCGAACAAGGTCACGCGCCGTCAATCAGGGCGTGTGACGATTTCACGATTGACCAATTACGATGCGGGATTATTTCCTCAAAGGGACTGGTACGCACTTCCGTGTTTACGCACAATCGCACCTACGCATTGCAATGCGCATCTACGCACAATACATACTCAACTCGCATGTACACATGATTTGATGGAATTATGTCCAAGTCATTGTGACAGAGAGTATAAGACCCCGTACACACTAGCAAAAATCCCTTCATTGAATGAAGCGTTAATGCAGATTAACTAATGAAGGTGCATAGTGTGTACGCTCTTTCCTTCATTGAATGGAGCAAAACTAATCTTCATCCAAGGAAGCAAAAGAAGTTCTTTAGATTAAGATACATGTTAATTCAATGAATCGATTGGTAGTGTGTACGCTCCTTCAGCCTTTTACTCATGTGGGCAAGGGGGACATTGTTATTATGTTAAAGGGTAAACTTATGTATGAGGTACCATTTATAACTCTAACACAACTATACCCAGGTTTAGAAACATGAGTGGTGAATCATCTCCAAAAGTGGTTAAAGGGGCACTAAGAGATGTGTTGGAGGCTGCGCCCTCAATTATGATAAAAACTGGGATTAGTATATTTTTATAATTATATTACATGTATGAACTTACACCTACTGTATAAGGATTAAGAAAAATCAGCCCTCTTTGTACAAGAAAATGTCGATTCAAAAATGCTCGTAGAGCCGCAACGAGCATTTTACGTCCGACAGTAGGCATATCCCCCCGCAGTACGCGTGATACATAACACGAACTATATTTGCATTGAGGGCGTTTTTCAATAAATTTTTAATGTTCATCTTGAATTCTGAAGTAAATTTTTAAACATTTAAAATTTTCAACACCACTTAATGTCCCTTTAACCATCCTATACTCTGTTTGGCCATCTCGAGATAGTGACGTAACCGCGTATTATACTAATTGCATCACATAACGCGCGCGCATACTCGCGGCGCTGGCGTACAAACACGAGCGTTGAAAGGCGGAAGATACACACACGTGCGTAAAAGCTGCGCCTGTTCAGTTACGTCACTGTCTCGATATGGCCAAACAGAGTATAGTAGATCAAGGTTTGTGAACTGTTCAATGGGCACACTTGGAAGTGTATTTTTGCTTTGTTAATCAATACCACTGAAGCAATGTAAATCAGATGTTGGACTATGTCTGTTTTAATTATGCCTCTTCTTCATGTGCAATAGTAAACACCCGTGTGACAAAATTGGGCCATCCCCTTTAACAGTAAGTTAAGACATATTTTTTGTGCCTCACATTTAAAAGTTCCTTATTACTGCTGAATTAACAGTGATTATTGTACATATGTATTATGCTGTTATGATGTGAATATAAATAATAAACCATTTCAAAATCGATATTGGAAAAGTTATGATTTGGTTCATCAACCATGTGTTTTGCTTTGTGCTGTATTTCTACAAATGTATGAAAATTGGGAACCAACAAGTTTTGAAAGTAATTGAATCTGCTTTTGGAAAAGTTCAATTTGTTCAAGGTCTCTTGAGGGCATTTTATGTGATCTTTTTACTCTGGAGGCAGATTTTCTTGCTGGTTTGTATTTTTTATCATACAGCGTGTGCCAAAAAACTGGGTTCAAAAGTTTGAGAGCTTATAACTAAAAAAGTAGAAAACATGGATAGTTTATATTTACGGAAATAAAACAAAATATACTTGACCGTAATTGGTTAAACTCTGTAATGAATCCAATATAAACTTCTGGAAATGCAAAGATTTTAATAGAGCGTGGTCAAAATCCATTTGTCCCACTTTTCAAGGAACACCCCGATGTGTTGCAATTGCGTATTGTTGTGACTTCATCCAATGTTTGCCTTTGCATTCATTCTTTACAAAGACTTGGGCAGTAAACAAAATTATCTTGGTCATATTGCAATAATTCAAGTTCATTATTTACATAAACATTAAAAAAATGTTCTTTCTTATGTTCCGATTTTCAACTTGAAGTTTTCTATTCTACATGAAAGGTCATCCTCAAAAAAGTTGTATTCCAAAGTTTGAGTTGCATAATTCTAATGGTTCTTATTTTAGACGCACATGATGCCGTGAAATGTGCCCATTGAGTTGTACACAAACTATATTGGTTGTTAACCACTTTTCGCGGTAATTCGATGTTATTTCACCGATTTCTTCGTAATCATACTGATTTGGATCGTCAAATTTCAGTATGTTAATCAGAAAAATATGATCTTTCATATGATATGAAAATCTCCATATGTTTGAGAAAAATCTGTGTTATGAAAATGTGATCGGGTCATCTACCTTTAAGTTCTTTCGGTGAATAAACCCCATGCCGGGAATACTGCACATAGCGCACAGTTTCATACAACGCACGGATGGTTTATTCCTTAAATCGGGACAAATGGGTTCTGACCACGCTCTATTCAAATCTTTGTATTTCAAAAAGTTGACATTGGATTGGTCTCTGAATTCACCCAATTAAGGTCAGGTATATTTTATTTTGAAATCCTTAAATATAAACTATCCATGATTCCTACTTATTTCGTTATAAGCTCGCAAACTTTTGAACCCAGTTTTTTGGGACACGCTGTAAATCGTAAAGACTGTGTTTGAAGAAGTTGAAATAAACTGTCAGGGTCTGTGCCCGACAACCTATTTCCCAAGTGTTTTGGTTCCTAAATAAAGTTCCATGGTTTTACAACGTGTTAACGCAGTTTACAATATATCCGGATACGATTGGAACTCTACACAAGTACGGAATGCTTATGATGAAACTCAAAAAATATGTTGAAAGATCCTTAAATAATTGTAAGGCAGTTTTTCATTTTTATTTAGTAATGTTATGAGATTTTTCTATGGAAAATACAGTCAAGATCAATTTATGAGTCCAGAAATGTCTTTCCTGATAGTAAAACTCCATTATAAGAGAGAAAGAAATATGTGTAAAGGTTTGAAAAAGATCACATAATATTGCTTTAAGTGGGGGCAATGTGAAATGTTATTGTGACTAAAAGTAAGGGACCAACAGAATTCCTCCAAACATTTTTAGTTGCCTTGTCCACAGTAACCATATTTTAGAGGAGTACATTTTGGTGCTTTTAAAGAACGTACCCTTCAATATTTTGAAACAATGGTAATCTCTAAGGCAGGCCTTCTCAAATGGTGGCGCGCGCGCCACTTGTGGCGCATTGCATCAGTCCGAGTGGCGCGCGGAAGGACGCATAAATAAATAAAATAAATAAATAAAATAAAATAAAATTTGAAAATTTGAAAAATAAAATAAAAAAGAAGAAGAAATATATCCTCAACTTCAACCAGATCGCATAACCACTTCAGCCACTATACTGCAGTGGGGTAATTCATGATTATTAGTAGTAGGCCTATTGATTATCACTACATTTGCTACCATTTTGTGTACATTTTATCATCAACATCTCTTTATTTCTTGTACCATATTGCATTCAAATATAGCTCTCCTTAGCCTCTTAAAAAGGGGAAATCCATGAGCTTCCAGGGGGCGAACCTGGACCCCACCCGTTTTTCGCTCCGCTCGCTTCGCTCGCAGGGATAGTGGCGCTTCTAGATCACTAACATCTCACAAGTGGTGCTTCACAAAATCTAATTGAGAAGGCCTGCTCTAAGGTAATGTTATTGAAAAAGAAACTATGGGGGAACCAAGGAGCAAAACGATTCTTGGAGGATAAGATACATTTAACAGAATATTACACACACCCCCACCCCCCTACCCACAAAATGGCCATTAAATCGTGACACTTGTGTCTACACATAGTGTAACTATAAGCCACTTACACTCCTTTAGAGGCTGTCAGCATGTATCATAAAAGCCATCTCATCTTGAGTGTACTAGTCAACTCTGTTACAAATTTTCAGAACTTAAACCCCTGAACATCTACAGGTTGAATCAAAAAACATTGTGCACGTTTTGAAACGACCAATTCCTGACCTACAATCGTTTTTGGTTATATACAGTCTGTCGGCTATACAGGGTGAATCAAAAAACACACCTTGTGCATGATTTGAAACGGCTATTTGACCTTGTGTGCATTGAACCATGGAATTGTTGTTCGTATAAAGCGTTGTTAATCTAGTTTATCCTCCCAAAATATGAAAGTAATCGACTGAAAAATAAGCAAACTGCGACACTGTCGGTGTTTTTCGCAATTCGAATGGGATTTACACAGATAAGACATGAATATTACTGCAGCATGATGATATGGAGCACAGTTGCGGCACAGGGATGTCACTTCAGCTGACACGTGCCTCCACTTGTTGAAGGTTGACTGGTGATGCAGCATCACCAGTCACTGATGCAGGTATTCAGATTTGTCCAGAGTTAAAGAATTAATATTTAAGGAACATGATGTTATGATAATGACCATTTTAGCAAAACCAATTTACCGTGTGTAAATCCCATTGGAATGGCGAAAAACGCAGTCAGCCTACACAAATTATCACAGTTTGCTTATTTAGCAGTCGATTATCTTTTGGGAGGATAAACTAGATTAATAACGCATTATACAGATAAACAGCAATTCCATGGTTCAATGCATGCATAAAGATCAGATAGCCGTTTCAAATCATGCACAATGTTTTTTTGATTCACCCTGTATAGCCGGCAGACTGTATATAACCAAAAATGTTTGTAGGTTAGGAATTGCGAGTGAATGACGAGAGTGTGAGTACAAATCCTGTTTACAAACATTATTATTTGGGCCACGCTTGAAAAAGACAAGATGTCCTTTATAATTAAATGATATAAAATAAAGAATAATATATTGGAGAAATTGTACACACTAAATCATTTAAAAAAGTTAAAATTTACCTTGTCATTAATTCAACGATATACCAATTTGGAATGGGGGTATAGTCAAATCTTAACCTGATCCATAAGGCTACGAAACCCCCACCCCTTGTTCTACGGGCACACGGACCTCTCAGGTACGGTCAGTCAGTCGGTCAGTTTTTCCCCAAAAAATGTCCAGAAATGTTGGTGCATTTTCAGCAATTTTAGAAATTTTCCCCCAAATGGGTCGGTCTGGCCTGTAGAACAGGGTTTGTTTCCCTGTTGCCTAAAGGGTAGTTTTTCTTGTCAAAACTGACCCCTTTTTCACACAAATAATTGATTCCCTTTTCAATCTGGGCATAATCGGCTCTTTATGTTATTGTGTATGGGATTGATATATTAGGTTGTGCATTAGCTTTAAAGTGTCACATAGTTTTGAACCATGTAGCCGTAACTCTCCATCAAGAAAATGGTAGAATAAGATTTTCACAATTTAGCTTGTTATAAAAAGGTGATAACACAACTCAAACAGTTCATCTATGAGAAAACTGTTTGCTTTCATAACCTAAGATAATTTGAACCATTCTTGTTATTGTGCATGGGATTGATTTATTAGGTTGTGAATCAGCTTTAAGGGGGGACTCGAGGAAGTTTCTTTCTGAGTGCTGTAATTATCGAACTATGACTCAAATGTATATAAAAGTATATTATTGAACTATGACTCAAATGTAGCCTATATAGAAGTATACATTTTTGGAAAGAAAATGGATCAGATAATCCAAATTTGGCATCAATTTTGACCAACAATGTTGATTTGAGAAAAATCAACATTTGTGGTCAAAATTGATGCCAAATTTAGATTCTCTGATCCATGTCCAAAAAATGTATACTTTTATATGCATTTGATGAATAGTTTAATAGTTACAGCTCACAAAACTCAAAAAATCAAATCAAAAACTTCCTTGAGTCCCCCCTTAAAAGTGTCACATAGATTTGAACCATGTAGCCGTAACTCTCCATTCAAGAAAATGGTTGAATAAGATTTTCACAATTTATCTTGTTATAAAAAGGTGATAACACAACTCAAACAGTTTTATCTATGAGAAAACTGTTTGCTTTCATAACCTTAGATAACTTGAACCATTCTCAAGAGATGGTGTGACCTGCAAAACATAAAAGGTCGTGTTGGTGGCAATCAATTGGTGCATTTTCAGTAATTTTAGAAATTTCCCCCAAATGGGTCGGTCTGGCCCGTAGAACAGGGTTTGTTTCCCTGTTGCCTAAAGGGTAGTTTTTCTTGTCAAAACTGACTCCTTTTTCACAAGAATAATTGACACCCTTTTCAATCAGGGCATAATTGACTCTATTTTATTGTGCATGGGATTTATTATTTAAGGTTGTGCATTAGCTTTAAAAGTGTGACATAGTTTTGAACCATGTAGCCGTAACTCTCCATTCAAGAAAATGGTAGAATAAGATTTTCACAATTTATAAAAAGGTGATAATACAACTCAAAAAGTTTTATCTATGAGAAACCTAAGATAATTTGAACCATTCTCTTGAAATGTTGTGACCTGTCACAACATAAATGGTGTTGGTGGCAAGCCTTCATTTCTGAGATATCAATTTGAAAGAGGTAATATAATGGGTACTAAGATCGACAAAATCAGATATACGAGGGTCATTCAATAAGTTCTACCTCCTCCCTCATAACATCGCTAATATTAATGTCAACCTCATGACATTTGTCATGATTATAGCTCCGAATCATAGCTACAAATGTGTAGTAAATGATTATTGATATCTGTTTTACTTTTATTATGACGCGGTCAAAGCCAGAGAGAGATTTTGGACAACGGACACAGAAAATTACCTTAAAAATATACACATGTTTTCGGGTGTTTTTCGTATTGTATGGTTAGATATAGGAGCATGATTTAAATACTGAACATGGAAATGAATGAATGATATCTGAATATATTACAGTATTACCATGTAATGATAAGATTGTAAACAATATTAGTTCTTGTAGGCTTGCAAATAGTGTACTATCAACTCAAATGTATTGCTATGCCTTTGGCATACCAGAATACTGCAATCAGTCAAATTTTCGTTGTTACAACTTAAGCCACAATGATGCCTCGAATGTTAAATCTTTACCATAATAGTCACTTTATGAGTTTTACTTATGTGCAACCTTCAGAATAGTCAATCAGGTAGTCAATGATAGAAAATTATCGCTTTGACAGACTTTAAATCCCTCCATTTAGTTCGATATATTGAAGATCGCTTAGTTATCATGAAAGTCAAATATGACTTTTACAGGGTTCTCTAGCCGAGGGGTTAACTGAATGGTTGTCCTGACCTGGATCTGGCTAATCAGAGGGCATATTTTTTCCAAACCAATCAGTCAACTTTATTGTTTACATTCTGTTAAAGAGATATCTGACATTTAGAACGGTTATAATTGACCAATAGGTATGTTCTGCCTCTTACAATAGGCCAATTGAAAAGCACTTCGGCGATATTTTGCTGCTTTTCATCCGTTTCCGTCACACTAAATCGAGGTTTGATTCTCACGACATGTCCGGCAGTACTCAGATCAATTTACATTGGATTTGTAGCTGAGGTTCCAAGCTACAATCGTGTGTTATTTGATAAGACTGGCTCATATAATAATAAAGTTATGAGGTAGGAGGTAGAACTTATTGAATGGCCCTCGTATAATAAAGAAACCTAATTTTGTCCTATTATTTTGCCTAAATATTCTACAACTTTATCTGCCAATTTCTCAAAAGTATTTTCTGACAACATGTCCTTTCTGATGCAATGGGTCACATTTAATGCAATATGAATAACATTATCTAATTTTTTTTGTTTCATATAAACACAAACCATGGAATTTAATAATCATAAACACCTTGTACACCTGTTTAATATGTCACTAGTAGGTTTTAATTGTCACAATACCGAGTTGCAATAATTCAAGTGAAGTTTTACATAATCGTTCTTAGAAATCACTCTTAGATTTATATTGTTCAATATCCAATACATGCATAATAATTAAGTGTCCAGTTTATTATGAATGTGTGATACACATGTGGATAATTATAGTAAATTCATAAATATCGGCCGTTGATTTGAACCACAATGGAACAATCACAACAAAATGGGTGGAAAGTTGCAAAAACTTGTTTATAGTTTTTTATCATTTTCTTAAAATATAATATTTCAGCTTTTAAATTATATATTAATCACTATAGCTTGTTTCTATCCATAGATATGAGCAAAAGAAGTTGACACTACCAAGAAACCCTGTTTTGAGAAATTGACCGTCAAAGTCAGGGAAGTGTAACAACGCGAATGTGTGTAAATAATTAATGGCACTTGAGATGGATCAATATCTCGTTATAAACTAGCATGTTTCTTTACTCTGATTTCAATGAAACTTTCTACAGATGATTGTTACATTATGGACAACATTATATCAAGGTTTCAATTAGATATCTTAAAATTTAACATAATTATGCACTTATCAATTGCAAGCCCGGCCCCTGGGGACCCGGGGCATGGCGGGGACCATGCGGGGACCGTACACGAGTGTACAAAAAATTATGCCCGGCTATGCGGGGGAGTGTACGCAGACGTACAAAATGTGCCCCCGCTAGCTGGGGCGTGTAGCGGGGGACGTACGCTAAGGTACACAAATGTACACCCCAGGCGCTTGCTATAAATAAGCTAGAGATGCGATGCGCTTAACGTCATAAGCCTAATAACACAGGGAACACAACGAAATGCATTCCGTTATGGTTGCAGAAGGAAATAAGCGACCTTGGGACTGTAGCCGGATGAATATACTTTGTTCTGGGAAATGGGTGGCCGGGACTGTACACTTTGTCCCGGCCAAGGGGGGCCGGGACTGTAGCGGGGACGTACACAAAATGGTGCCTGGCCCTGCGGGGGACCGTACACGTTTGTAGCCGGGACGTCACATGGGCAATTTGTATGTCCCGGCCCTAATCCCCGGGTCCCCCGGGGCTGGGGATGCATTTGATAAGTGCATTAATAGCCAATTATTTAAACTCCCTTATCTTTACATCACGAAACAGCTGCCGAATGAAATACTTAGACTACATCCTCCAGTCTTCAATATTACCAAAAATTGATGTTTAGAGACAGAATTGCGCGAAACAACGTTAGGAAATGTTCAACGAATGTTTCTTGGAACTGAAAATACCGATAACTAAATATCGCCCCCTATCAACTTTTTTCATTGTTCAGCCTGTATCTCCTATTCAGATACCGCGACTTTCCGCCTGTTTTGTGGTGCCTTGTCACATATTGGCATCGTTAAGATAATGACTATCATTTCCTCTTAGAGTTTTAATCCTTCTCGTATAAATGAGGATTAAATTAGAAAGAAAATCAAATTGCATAATCATAAAACAACACAAGGGTATGTTATCACTCACTATTCTGGATACCTACCTACGATGTGATTCAATACATGGGGAAGCATAGAACCATATGTGTCAATAATCAGATTTTCAAATCACTGAGCCTTCCCAAAAAACTGGGTCCAAAAACTGGAAAATTAAAATTAAAAATGTAGGCGACATAGCTGCTCCATATTTGAGGATATGAAAGAAATTTGAGGATATGACATTAATCGGTGTAATTATGAGAACAATCAGATGTAAGGTTTTTGAAATACAAAGCTTTGAACACAGCATGGTCAGAACCCTTTTTTAAAAAAATTTTGCCCATGAACCGTCCATCCGCTGCATTTTGCGCATCATACTGACTTCATCTACTAAGTTTTGCCTTGTACTTTATTATTTACAATGACTTCCTCAGAAAATTCATCTTCGTCCAGGGGGATTAAAAAGTGTTTTCATCGTGCAGTTATTGTCCGTTTTACTATACTGCACACACAGGGAGCTCGTAATTGGTGCGTGACCTCTCCTAAACGCTATGTACTACAGGTATACGAGGGTTGCAAGTTATTTTCGTTTTAGCCAAACTATTTACTTAAATTCCCCATAACCCTCGCCAACCCAGGGAGTATTTACTTTTATTCCTTATATCCAATTTTTACATGGACTGTAACTGCACGATGAAACACTTTAAATCCTATGAAATGTTTTAGACGAATCAATATATAACCTTCCGAGACACTGCCAATCTTTGTAGCAGTTCAAAAACCATTCCTTGGAAAGGAAACCAGCCATTCATCTCATCAAAGGAATTAGAGGCAGGGTATTAAGGTCTCAGTTGCTCTGTTTTTGTACATTTTCAATAACAAGGTTACTGCAATTTCTAACGCTGAATATTGATAAAAAAAACCTGTAATTTAAACCTTTATAACAAACGTAATATACTTCGGAGAATAAACACCACGCAGGGAAAACTTGCACACACTGCACAGATGCAAGGTATTTGTGGTTTATTGTTTAATTGGAAACCGGTTCTGACACAACTCTATTAAAAGCTTTAGCTTTGTATTTCAGAAAGTTGCCATTCGACTGGTCTCACCACCGATTTCACCAATTAAGGTCAGGTATATTTACCTCAATATCCCTAAATATGAAGAAGCTATATTTCCTACTTTTTAAGTTATAGATGGGGTGAAAGGTGACGTCATACCAAGCATTTGGTCGACAGTTGCCATTGTTCTTTGCTTGGCAGTATGCGCGTGCATCGATCCGTTTTGTTTAGGACCTGTGCTTTTAAAACTCGCGCCAAAGCATTTAAAAGGGCAATAAGGCCTAGTGGACAGTGTTGTGGTCATATGCAGTTCCGTCAGGCTCAAGCATGTATCGACAGTCCAGTCCCTTCGACCGCTGCTTTTGTTGATAAACATTGCTGTCACCCCATCTATATAAGCTTTGCAGTTTTTGGACCCAGTTTTGTTGGACATGTGGTAGCATGCCAACTCAAATAATTATGTAA
Source organism: Ophiura sarsii (assembly GCA_035610835.1). NCBI lineage: Eukaryota > Metazoa > Echinodermata > Ophiuroidea > Amphilepidida > Ophiuridae > Ophiura > Ophiura sarsii. The sequence goes on from CM069443.1 coordinate 14,230,706, forward strand.
TGCCACAAATCAAACTGAATGATGATTATCTATTGAACAATAGAGGTTGTGCAACTAAAGATTTGAACTGGTGTCCTTCACCATAACCATGGTGTTGTATCATTTTCAAGAGGAGAAATGATAGTGCACCCTATAGACTTGATATGGCAATCTTTTCAATGGAGTTCAGAACTTAAAAGCGTGATCCCGTTAACACAGACAGCGATAATCGGATTACATGTAATACTTCATCGCTGAATAATAATTGGCCAATGCATGGGGTGGTGTACATAATGAATGGGTGCATGCTTCAATTGATGTACATATAGTTACATCCACCAAAGTATTTATGAACATTCCCCTAGTTTGGCAAGATTTGTCTTTTCAGATTGTAAAACATTGGGCTAATTGAGTACAATTTTTCACTTTTTCTGTTAGGGATAAACCTATGCATATGTGGCCTGACCCTTTCAGTTGTTATGCTATTTTAATATTACACTTGTTGATTATGTACAACTTGAAAAATGTACCTGATTGAAATGTAGGATAAATGTAAAAGAATGTAAGAAAATAAAAGGAATTTATCATACAATCGCTGTTTTATGTTCAATTTCAATAAGTTAGGTGTAAATTTAAAGTTAGCTTTGTTTAAATTGTTTGTTTGTTTACACGGTCGGTCCTTACGGACATGTCCTGAAGGGATTTGTAACATGAATTTAAATATAAATTTTCCTTTTTGGAGACTACTGGTCTGTTTTGATCATTGATAGGTCACATATTATATTTTTAGAAAACACAATATCAAAATAAAAATATTCAAAATGCATCTTATTAGCCTTAGTCTGTATTAATTGTGTGAATATATATGATTGATTACATTTGATATCATTTGAGGAAACATAAAAATACAGTAAAATAAAAATATATGCATCTTATTATCTATACGCTGTATTAATTTTGTGAATATATGATTACATTTGATATCATTTGAGGAAACATAAGAATACAGTATATAAAAATGTTTCATATACAATTATATAGGCTTTCACAATGTGATTAAAATGCTAATTAAGTACCGTAATCTCAAATGGAGTCACCCGTGTAGGTAAGGCTATATTTGTCTCTTCAGTTTTTCAAAACCTAATGCGGAATGCGGGTTTTTTTTAAATCTTTTTTTTATAAATATAAAATATTGAAATCTTTGTAAAAGTGACCTTTTGTATTTAAAATGATGTGATCAATGAAAATCGGAAAAATCAGTGAAACTTTTTTTTAAATCCCAAAAAGATTTTTTCTTCTTCTAACGCGCATCAATTAACTAACACGCGCGGGAGCTTTGAGACAATTTTGTTTAAAAATATAGCCTAATCCATTTGAAATTCCCGGATAGGAGGTGTATGGATCATTCAAATGGAATAGCCCAATTAGAGCCACTTGCGTGAAATGAAGCATTTGCTTTTGAAAGTTCATGGACTAATGATTTAATACATGAAACGAAATTACACCAAAACTAAATGCATAACGTCCCTTACTAGGGCAAGTAAAAGAGACTGGGGTAATATTGTCTCAAATTGTGTCACCAATAATATTACAAGAATTTTCATGAAAAAGTATTGTATCATATTAACACACTGTCAGGTCATACCAGGGTAATGAGTCTCATACACTCTCGTCTATTTAAAACCTTTGGTAGAACCAATGGGTTCTTCAGAAACCGTACAGAACCCATTTTGGTCGCTTTAGAACCGTTTGGTTCTGCATGGTTCACAAATGTTCAAGACCCTTTTTCACAGGTTCAAGAGAGAGGTTCTTCAAAAGTTAAGAACCTTTTGGAGTATATAAAATGGTTCTGTAAGGTGTCTGAAGAACCCATTTTTGGTTCCATTCAAGAACCATTAAGGGTTTTAAATAGAGGACAGATTAAGAACCCTTTTTTCTGAGAGTGTAGGGTATAGTGGGGTTATCATACCCAAAACCGTGTCACTGGTAGTATTGCAGGATATAACCAATGATATACATTTGTTATATAGGCTTTCACAATGTGAATCTGCAACATGTAAAAAGCTTGTACATGTATGTCTTCAGCTAACTTTATAGTATAGTCCCAATGAAGTCAGAGCCACTTCTAAAGAAAGCTTGAACAATTAAATTACCCAACAGCCAACAAAAAACAAATTTAAGCAAATTACTGAAGAGCAAACCTTTGAATAACCTTTGTATATCACAATTCATTTTGCCTCTAATCAAAGGAAACAAGTTTGCTGCAAATTCGACGCATATGTGAACACTCCCATGTACATGGCTTCGCTTCCAAGTCTTTTATCATCCAGTCTAAAATGGGCAGCTTTGACACACGTCTGTTGTATTCCTCATGGTCTATATCGCTTTTATGAAAGTATCTGGACGATGCTTTCTTGTGATTTAAAGCAATTGCTCCGATAATAACACTGATGCGACTGTAAGCTTGATCTCTTAAAGAACCTGGCGTTTTTTTGTTTCGAGGACAGCTGTGACAAGATAATAATCGTGTGCGATACTGTTTCATTATTTCTTTATGAGAGATTAGTGAAATCTCTTCCCTCTCATAGAGTTGAAATCTCTCATCGTTATACCATCCATAAGAATACAAACTTCCACCATCGTCATCATTCCAAGTGTGTCGCATCTCCCAATATATATCCTGACACTTTTCGCACATTCCAAATTTATCAAAGAAATAATTCATATTCCGCAGTCGCATTTCTTCAAACTTTTTGTTGCTGTAACGTTCTCGCTGTAAAGTAGAACTTCCACTTGTTGAGCTGGAGTCGTCAGAGTCAGAATTTGAACTTTCACTTGAACTCATCATACGAGCTGTCTTCAATTAATTTCTACATACACATATTCATACCTATAGAAAAACAAAAGATATACATCTCAGAAATTGTAGCAAAATGGCTGTAAACACGTACTGCTCTACTGCAGTGGCATGTGTAGGATTTCTGTGGTGGGGAGGTCCAGGCTCTCAATTCCCTGAATGACTTCACACTATCTTGTCTGTAGTGTGTGAAATTGTTAAAACATTTATTTACACAAACCTGTCCATATAAGGTACATATTGGTTTTAAATAGGCTTCTCTACAATAATGTTCCTGGATAAACGTGTGCAAAAACTGGATTTTTAATACTAATTTGCCTGTTGTTCCCTTAACTGACGCCTTGAAATGGGATCAACATTTTAAGTAAAACCCCTTAACATGCCCCTGAACCTTTGGATGTATACGCCACCACTGCTCTACATTTTGTAGATAGCAGAGTTGATCAGTTGGGCATATTTTTTCCCTTCACAATTTGTCCACGATATTTAAAAGAAATTTCAAGCATCTTCAAAGCTTTTCTGTACAATTACACACAAAAAAGTTGAAAATTAAATTTTCCCCTTGGCGTAATACATTTTCCTTTTTCCAAATTTCCCCCAAATTATTGCCGTAAAATTACAGAATATCTGAGATTTTTTTTAATGGAAAATGATACACTAGTATACAGTAGGATACATTCACAAATGTGATCTAAAGTGTTGGTAGTTCAGTCAAAATGGTACCCATCATCATCAATTTGACGCTACTCGTGTCTTTCATTCTTTAGGGACACGAGGCGTTGTGTCTATTGTTATTTCAGTGCCTTCACACGCCGCTGCCACTCAGTTCGGTTTTGGGCGGCATCAACGGCGGCATTAGGTTGTAAGCCTATGGCGCTCAAGTCCTCTTGGAGCTGCGCTTGATATGTACGGCGTAGTGCGCCACCGAGGCGGTACGGTTCAGTTGCCTGGTTTTTGGGGTGCAGGAACATGGCGAGTGGCAGTTCTGGTCTCCGGAGGGCATGGCCTACCAGACGAAGTCTATTACGGGTCAGTGTCAGAGTCGCGGGCTCAATCAGTGCGCGGGCATACAGGTTGTCATTTGAGAGCCGCTCCGGGTAGTGCACGCCAAGACAGTAGCGCATCAGGGCACGATGAGATGCATCAATGCGACTGCCCAATGTTTCTGTAATTGCCAAAGCTTCGCAACTGTACAAGAGGACAGATTCCACGGTAGACTTGAACAGCTGCATTTTGGCGCCGTCGCTGGCTGAACTGTTCCACACCTGCCACTAAATCCAACATAATTGTTTCCACTGCACAGTGCATTTCAGCAAGGTCTCCTAATCACCGTACTAAAAGTCCCAAACATTCCCAGCATGGGAAAGTGGTCTAATTTGCATAATATACAAATTAGCTTCCGACATAAGGGTCAAATTGAAAAATGCACGGATTTTTATCCAAATTTGGAACATTAAACCTTTTCACACTGGCCCGACGATTGATCTTTGGACGATTGGTCGTCGCTAAATGGAGAATAATTCAGCCGTTTCAAAACGTGCACAGACTTCATTCGATCATCGGTCATTGGATTCACACAGAGAAGTGGCCCTCATTTGACGATCGATTGTCATAGCGACTGTTATTGCGTCTACAAAAGGCCGATCGTTCGTCCAAAGATCGATCATCGGGCCAGTGTGAAAAGGTTTATTATAAGCATTTCATAGCATATGGGTAGGGTAAATCGATTATGTTAATGCACATGTAAACAAGAAAAGATGCATTAAATGCTAATAACATCACAAATGTACTCAAGTTTCCAAATTTGAATGAGAGACACATTTTGAGATCTTATGCCTGTTTTGGGTATCTCATGGACAAACGTGTGAAATGGGTGCGCAGGTAAAAAGGTCCACCAAAGGCAAACGGAAAATGATATTGTCTTCTTTTTTCACACACATTTAGTAACAAATAAGGTATTCTTGTAACATAAAAACGTCAACTTGGTTTTAAAAACAAGATGGCTTCTTTCCACTATTGCAGGGTTTTTTGACTCACCCTGTATGTAAATCTCTAGCTCTACTCAGTTAGCTGGTGTCAGAGTCGGAATTTGAGCCTTCATCAGAACTCATCTTGTTTAATGACGAGACCTCAAATTTGTTAGCTTTCTAGTTTCTACAAAGTAAAATGAGGAACAAAAAGATATACACATCTTCAGATATAATGATGTACACTCGTCAAAAGAAGTTCCTGGACACTCATTGAAGTTCAAATATTTCACATAAATATTTAATATAAATTAAACAATTGCATGTCAAAATAAGCAGACAATAATTCTATATCATGTCTGTATGAAATTAAGATGTATGCATTCATGCATGGCTGAGCACATTCATTAAGGAATGGTAAGGAGCGTAAAAGGAAATTGCAAGAAATGAGCATTTACAGTCATTTGAATGGAGGGATTATCCAATTTTTTGCAATCTTCTTGCCATTGTCAAGTGAATGGGATCTGCCATGCATGAGTGATCATGTCTAAATTCCATGTTAAGCTGTTAGAGGATTACTTTCTGCTTATTTTGATATACAATTACATATATATAATCATCTTACTATAATTTGTCTTATGGTGTATGTATGTATGTATCCATAAAAGGCTCTCTCAGTTTGCAACTAAACGCCGTGAACTTTGCACTGATAAAAGATGATTATAATGTGAGTGTTATAAGCTATAAATGGCTGAAAACCGTACAGAATTGACCGAGATATGAGTAAAAAACCATGAAAATCCATGGATACGGGTCGTGTTTGTTTTTCACTGCGTACGCTGTAACCATGCAGTCGGCTCGCGTAACACAAAACGCGTCGCAGTGCGCCATGCAAAATAAACGCGCACGCACGCACGCACTACACCCACGCACCCCTACAAGGCGGGCGGGCAAATATTGGAGAAATACGCTGCGTCACGGGAGTTGTGGTTTTGATTTTGGGGTTGAGATAAGCCACGGGGCGTTGGCGGAGACGGGGACGGCAGGGCGGGTGGCGGCGGGTCGGGGGCGGGTGACGGCTGGGGGGAGCGGGGGACGGGGCGAGGGGGTCTAATGAAGAAATGTGGTTTGGGAGGCAGGGGGTTAATGAAGAAATTTGATACTAAATTGCGTAACAGGGAGTGTCATGAGGTGGAATGAAATAGTATGGTTCTTTAAAAGTATAAACCATAGGATATAGCTGGGGTAAGCATTCAATTTCAGGTATAAGGAAATAGGCCTATATACATTATATTTTAACTCATAAATGTATTCTTACCAATTTCGCGATAAATGTTCGTACAGCTACTTATGTGTTATTTCATTTTGTAGGTGTTCTTTCTGGTAGGCGCTACATACTAGCGGGAGCCCGTTCGAAGAACGGGCGTCCCGCTAGTCTTACTATAATTTGTCTTATGTTGAGAGTATGTATGTATGTATGTATCCATAAAAGGCTCTCTCAGTTTGCAACTAAACGCCGTGAACTTTGCACTGATAAAGGATAATTATAATGTGAGTGTTATAAGCTATAAATGGATGAAAACCGTACAGAATTGACCGAGATATGAGTAAAAAACCATGAAAATCCGTGGATACGGGCCGTGTTTGTTTTGTTTATCTTCATGCGTACTGCAACCATGTATTCGGCGCCTAACACATAACGCGTAATAACGCACACCACGCACGCGGGCGGGCAAATAATATGGCTCGATTGTGCCGATTACGCGCACCACACTCGCGGAACAAATGTGTTACGCGTCGCCTGCATGTTTGCGCCTAAACGCGGCCTCGCACCATGCATCGCACCACACTCGCGGAACAAATGTGTTACGCGGCCTCGCACACCGCGCATCGCGGAACAAATCTGTTGTTTACAATTTCATTCATCGAAGGGAATGCGATTTCATTCCGTCCTTCTCAGCCGTACGAGAAAGGTGTGCATCATACAGCTCATGCTAAAGGTGAGACATATTATTTTAAACGTCGTCCTTCTCAGCCGTACGAGAAAGGTGTGCATCATACAGCTCATGCTAAAGGTGAGACATATTATTTTAAACGTGTTTGAATTTATGTGGTTTCTTATAGACCAATAATGGTTTCCATAGGCCAGTGTGTTTAAATCTAAATGAATTTCACTTTGAATTCATAGGCCTCCTTACTATAGGATAGCTTAAATCCATACTCCATCGCCTTGCTACCTTACATAATATTACTGTCTTCTTATACCGTGTTCATAGTCTGAAGTAGATCATAGATGTAAAATAAGCGCTGATGATGTGTTATAATTGATAGGCCTATTTAAATGTTATTCATGCAGTTATTCATGCCGTTCCCAACATTATAACTTATATATACACCATGGGCCTATAGGTTTTTGCGTTATGATTTTATACACATTTATTCAATTCCGTTAAATTAGAGAGTGTATAGGCCTACACTGGTGAGTCTGGTGTGGGTGGGATAAGACTATGTATATGCCCTACATGGATGTGTTCTATGTGCAAGTGTTTGGGTGGGTGTATACAATTATTGAAATATGTAACGGCCTACACGCCAACCAAGACTATGGAATATTTCATTGACATCCGTAATTTTATTTTACGGACATTTCTAACAGTGTAGGGGTTTAAAGAGTGGTGTGGTTTCTTATAGGCCAATGATGTGGTTTCTTATAGGCCATTGTGTTTAATAGGCCAATGATGTGGTTTCTTATAGGCTATTGTGTTTAAACTTAGACTACCGTATGTATTATAGGCCCTACATGGATGTGTTCTATTGTGTGCAAGTGTTTGGGTGGGTGTATGAAATTCTTGAAAGATGTAAATGTCTATGCTTTACGCCAACCAAGACATGGAATATTTCATTGACATCCGTAATTTTATTTTATGGACATTTTTATTTTATGGACATTTATAACAGTGTAGGGGGTTTAAAGAGTTGATGTGGTTTCTTATTATAGGCCAATGTGTTTAAATTTGAATCAATTTAACTTTTAACTTGAATACATTTATTGCTGAGTTTTACATGACTTCAGAGTAAAAATGTAAAATACATTTAACTTTCATCCACTATAATAGCAAACATTCTTTTAAATCATATTATATGTATCTTTAATTTAAACGTGCAGTTACACAAACAAAATACCACCAGGAAAGGACCGAGACAGACGAAGCTATCCACCAACCACTACGCCACAGCAAGGCAACTCAGCAACAATAAACACACAGACGAAGATAACTATATAATTAAGGTAGGCCTAGGATATACTTTCTAATACATTTAACTTTCATCCACTATAATAGCAAACATATGATTCTTTTAAATCATATTATATATATGTATCTTTAATTTAAACGTGCAGTTACACAAACAAAATACCACCAGGAAAGGACCGAGACAGACGAAGCTACACAGAAAGAAAAAAAGTGAGTCATCATCGAAAAATGAGTCTTAACTTTCATCCACTATAATAGCAAACATGATTCTTTTAAATCATATTATATGTATCTTTAATTTAAACGTGCAGTTACACAAACAAAATACCACCAGGAAAGGACCGAGACAGACGAAGCTATCCACCAACCACTACGCCACAGCAAGGCAACTCAGCAACAGTATACACACAGACGCAGATAACTATATAATTAAGGTAGGCCTAGGATATACTTTCTAATACATTTAACTTTCATCCACTATAATAGCAAACATATGATTCTTTTAAATCATATTATATATATATGTATCTTTAATTTAAACGTGCAGTTACACAAACAAAATACCACCAGGAAAGGACCGAGACAGACGAAGCTACACAGAAAGAAAAAAAGTGAGTCATCATCGAAAAATGAGTCATTTTGTCCGTGTAGTGACACACTATGGCTCAAAATGAGTCATTTTGTCCGTGTAGTGACTCATTTTACGATGATGACTCACTTTTTCTTTCTTTCTGTGTATCCACCAACCGCTACACTACACAGCAAGGCCACTCAGCAACAGTAAACACACAGACGCAGATGTAGGATATACTTTCTTATTGTTGGAACAAAAAGGATTGTTTTCACCAACAAAGATAAATGTACGCTTTGTCGGTGAAAAAGTCCTGAATGTTTAAAGGTTGTTTGTGAGAATAACCGTAGCATATTTATATTTTGTAGACTCTTTTTCATTTAAATACCTGTATAGCTCGATAAGGTGTCCACTAACTGCACCTCCTGGAAACAAAGATTGCACTAATTACTAATGCCTTTTGTTTGCAACATTGTGCCTAACCGGCATATTTTGGATGTTTATCATAACGTAGAATGTTCCTCAGATTATAAACAAATCATGTGGAATTATGCCATCGCATGCGAATACAGTGCATTCATTCATTTTAAATGTTTACGTAATCAATGTTAGGCCTTTATGTAGACATACAAATTATCATAACGTACAAAGTAAAATGGGTTATAAAATGTATTCAAACACATAATGTGGAATGCCGTCACGAACACATATAATCATGTTTTGGCCTTAGTATTTATGGCCTACGTTTCATTATCGACAAAATACATTTTAGCCTATGCCTATCAGAGGCGTTACTCTCGAATTCAATAATGATTGACACAAATTTTACAATTAAAAATCTAAAACTTCAGGGGCACCATGACGCTATGTGGTCAAATAGTACGCGAGACATTGATTTAAAATATCGACAATTCTTTGTTTTAATTATACAGGGTGAGTCAAAAAGACTGCAATAGTGGAAAGAAGCCATTATTTAATCCTAACTTTTGAAAAAAAATTAGGTCGATCGCATTTTCGTTTGTCTTTGGTGACCCTCTTTGCTGCACAACCAAATTTACATGTTTGTCCATGAGCACAGTGATTTTCAATTGAAATGGCACACATTGCATTTTCAGATTTGAATATCCCGCCAACAAAAATTTGGAAAATGTCAGTTTTTTATTAAAATTTAGAACATTATAAGCATTTCATAGCATGGGTAAATTGAATATGTCAATCCACATGTAAACAAGTAAGGATGCATTCAATTCCAATAACATCACAAATGTACTCAAGTTTCCAAATTCGAATAAGAACATTTTGCGATCTGATGCATATTTTGGGTATCTCGTGGACAAACGTGTGAAATGGGTGCACAGGTAAAAAGGTTCACCAAAGGCAAACGGACAATGATAATGATTTCATTTTTTCACACAAATTTAGTAACAAATAAGGTATTCTTATAACGTTGAAAAAAATTCAATCTTCAACTTAGATTTTAAAACAAGATGGCTTCTTTCCACTATTGAAGGTTTTTTTTACTCACCCTGTAGTTGAAGTAAAGTTTAATTGACAAGAAATATGCGGTTTTTATCTATACCCGGCCTAAATAAAGTACACCAAAGCTGCGCGCGCTATTTTGGCATACACAAGCGTCTGCGCCTACGATTCACAACTCGCCAAGGATTGCATGCGAGAACTTTGCTCGCTATTAGCAGATTTGTCAATTTGGAACTCACTCAAGCATCCACTCTTTCCAGGTAGTTTGCAACATTAATTAGCCCATATTTACACAATTACAGTTATCATTAATTCATTTTTATTATTAATCATTGCTGAAATAACACCCATTATTTTGATTTATTAAATGTTTTGCGGTTCTAATCAGTTCCGTTTTTGTGTTTCAACTTTAAACAGGTTTTCAGTAAACACGTTTATTAACCTAACATGCACAATGCCTAAGTTAAAGAAAAGAAAATCCACTCTTTCGAGGCATCCGTATTCATGTACAAAACACCAGTCGAGGCTACATCAAATGAGAAACTATTCGATAGATCTACGCCAAAATGAAAATGAGATACAGCGTCAATCTCGACTAGATGACATGAGAGATTATTCGATAGATCTACGCCAAAATGAAAATGAGATACAGCGTCAATCTCGACTAGATGACATGAGAGATTATTCGATAGATCTACGCCAAAATGAAAATGAGATACAGCGTCAATCTCGACTAGATGACATGAGAGATTATTCGATAGATCTACGCCAAAATGAAAATGAGATACAGCGTCAATCTCGACTACAACAAATGAAACAAAATAAGATCAACGCACAACAAAATGAAACGGAAATTGAGCGTCACTCACGACTACAAAAGCATAACAACCACAATATCAACGTACGCCAAAATGAATCCATACAAGATCGGCAATCACGCCTACAAGAACTTCGTAATCAACGACTTAGACAAACTCAAGAAGCCCTCACCAATCGTAGAAAACTTGGTGTCATAAAGGACTCGGACTATTTTCGTGAAAGCGACTTCACTCTTGAAGACAAACATCACCAGCTTCCAAGCCTGTTTGATTCATATTCTATATGCCCCCACTGCACAAGTATGAAGTGGAAAGAAGAAAGACTGGGGTTCTGCTGTTCGCAGGGGAAAGTCAAGTTGGATCCCATTCCATCACCACCTGATATAATCAAGAATCTCTACCAGAATGCTTCTTTCCTAACCAATATCAGGAAATATAACAACTGCCTCTCATTAGCCTCACTTGACATAGGAAAGGAAATCATACAGCAAGGATTTAGTCCGACTGTGACGATTCAAGGCAAGATGTATCACCTAATTGACAACCTTCTTCCATCTGTCGGTAATGTTCCCAAGTTTGCTCAGTTATACTTCCACGACACCGATAATGAAGCCTCAAACCGGTTACGGCACCAGCCAGACTTGGATCGTTCAAGAGTTGTCACACTACAAGAAATTCTTCATGATGTCAATCCATACATACAATCGTTCAAAGCTGCGATTGAAATTCAAGAACACAGTCAACAACATCTTGAGATTGTTCTTAATGCCGACAAAAGACCATCTGGTGAGCATGCTCGGAGATTCAACATGCCTACTGGAAGTGAGGTTGCAGTGATATTACCTGGTGATTTAACCAACAATTTTGATGTAATTATCCACACTAGGGAAGGTCCAATGCAGAGGATAAATGAACTTCATCGTAGTTACGATCCTCTTCATTACATCCTTCTCTTTCCATATGGAACTGATGGTTACCACTTGAACATTAAACATTCACAAGGGTCTCGAAACGTATCACCTGCTGAATTCTACCGATATATACTTCAAATAAGGACAGACAGTGAGAACTTCGTCATGAAATCTCGACGCCTCGTGCAACAGTATGCATGTGACCAATACGCCAAAATAGAAGCTGAACGTTTGAAATATATCAAATATCATCAACGAGAAATACGTGCAGATAAGTACAGCGGATTAATGGATGCACTCGACCAGAATGATGCTGTGAATGCCGGAAGGAAAGTTATCTTGCCACCGACTGTATATGGAAGTCCTCGATTCTATGCAGAAGCCTTTCAAGATGCAATGGCTATAGTACGTAAATATGGCAAACCATCATTATTCGTCACATTCACATGCAACCCTAATTGGCCAGAGATCAAGACTTCTCTCTTTCCTGGTGAAAATCCAAGTGACAGACCTGACATCAGCGTCCGCGTGTTCAACATCAAACTCGAGGAACTGCTGGTAGACATACGTCGACGAGACATTCTTGGCAAAGTAGCCGCCTTCACATGTGTAAAAGAGGATCAAAAAAGAGGTCTTCCGCATGCCCACATCCTGCTCATACTGAAACACGAAGATGAACCGCAAACACCACAAGATGTTAATCGTATCGTATGTGCTGAAATACCGGACCAACAGACGAATCCAAAGCTGTACGATATCATTACTCACAACAACATTCACGGGCCATGTGGTGCTATCAACAGAAATTCCCCATGTATGTCTGGAGAAGGTGCATCAAGATCATGTGGAAAAGACTTTCCCAAAGACTTCAGAAAGCACACAGTAATGACTCAATCAACGTATCCCGAGTACAGACGTAGATCCCCAGAAAATGGAGGCCGAACACACACACTTACAGTTCGCGGCAATAATTTCCAAGTTGACAACCGATTTATCGTTCCGTACAACCCTTTGCTGAGTCTAAAGTATAATGCGCACATCAACGTTGAAGTGGTTCATAGTGTTAAAGCTGTGAAATACCTGTACAAATATATAACCAAGGGATGTGATCGTGTCATGGTACGTTTAGGCAACGGAGAGGAGGTAGATATTACTAATGATGAGGTCGAGCGCTACGTTAACGCCAGATATGTGAGTTCATCAGCAGCTTTATGGAGAATATATGAGTTCAAACTTCACCAAAGGTACCCCGCTGTAATGAAATTACCTTGCCACCTGGAAGACGAGCAGCTGGTTGTATTCACCGAAGGACAAGCTGCTGAAGCTGCACATCGAGGTCCACCAACAACTAAGTTGACAGAATGGTTTCACCTCAATCGAGAAGATCCCTGCGCGACAGACATCCTTTATCCAGACATCCCGAAACACTATACGTGGAATGGAAAGCGATGGCAAAAGCGAAAACGCAACTGCGCATACAGCAATGGCGATACCATCTCCGACATGATTGGTCGCATTCCTGTCATTAGCCTGAATGCGCACCAATCAGAGCTCTATTTTCTTAGAATGCTTCTTCATCACCAGCCTGGCGCGACAAGCTACTCTGATTTAAGGACCGTTGACGAAGAAGAACAGCCTACATTTCAAGCTGCGTGTCTTAAATTAGGACTACTCGAAGACGACGCCGAGATCGACCAGGTGATAGAAGAAGCTGCAAATTACAAATTCGGCAACCAGCTACGAGATGTAATCGCTACTATCCTCATCTGGATCAGACCCGCGGATCCGCTTGCTTTTTACGAACGGCATAGACACCATCTTATTGAAGACTACCTTCACCGGGATCAGCAAGAGGAACCAACCCTTATCATCATCAACGAATTACTCATGTATCTGCAGGATAGGTTAGAAAGGGAAAACCTAGATTTGGAGCGAGATTTTGGGCTTCCTAAGCCTGATGCCAGTATTATGGAAATCGTGGAAGGTCGTCTATCCAGAGAGATGCGAGAAGAGATCGAGCACGATGTTGACACATTACGGGATATTGATGCAACGAATAGTGCGAAATTGAATGCAGAACAACGAGTGGTTTACGATACTGTCATTACATCGGTTGAAAATGAGCAAGGGTTGTTGATCTCATTAGACGCCTGCGGAGGGACAGGTAAGACCTTTGTCCTGACTACAATTCTAGCACATGTACGATCCCAGAATCAAGTCGCTCTCGCTACAGCTACAAGTGGAATTGCAGCAACTCTTCTGCCAAGCGGTCGGACTCTTCACTCACGACTCAAGGTTCCCATCAACATAACAGAAGAAAGTACCTGTAACATCACTCCACGATGTGCAACAGCCGAACTGATCCGTCGATGCAAGCTTCTGACATCCGGAAAAATAACCATACGTTTGGTGGCGTTACAGTTGTACTTGCTGGGGATTGGCGACAGATATTGCCCATTGTCAGAAAAGGAAGTCGAGCTGGAATTGTCAATGCCTGTCTGAAAGCATCCCCTCTATGGTCAGATGTCAAGGTCATGAAACTTACAAGAAACATGCGAGTTGCATTGGCAGGTGGAGATGAAAGTAGTTACGCAAGTCATCTCTTGGACATAGGAGAGGGGAAGGTCCCGGTTGTTCGTTCACTCGGCCAGCACAAGATCAAACTGCAAGAGGAGTTTGTATACCCTTCAGACAACATTGGACAGTTCACGAATTTCGTCTTCCCTGACTTGGAACATAACTATAAGAATCCTGAATGGTTGACGTCTCGAGCTGTACTTTGCCCCACTAATGAAGGTGTGGACAAAGTTAACAACTACCTTCTGAAGAAATTCCCTGGATCTGAAAGAGTGTTCAAGAGCAGTGACACCATTGGCAGTCAAGAGGAACGTCATCATTTTCCAGAAGAATTCCTGAACAGTTTAAACCCATCAGGATTGCCACCTCATGAAATCACACTAAAACAGCACGCTCCTATCATCCTGTTACGAAACATCGATCCCATCCAAGGACATTGCAATGGCACTAAGTATGTTGTAACTCATCTGAACGACCATATCATCGACGCCACCATTGCCAGCGGCGTACATGTTGGAAAGAAGCTCTTCATTCCGCGTATATCTCTGTCACCATCTGAGAATCTATACCCTTTCCGACTCCAGCGGCGTCAATTTCCAGTCCGAACAGCATTTGCAATGACTTCAAACAAATCTCAAGGCCAAACATTAACACGTGTTGGGATCTACCTGGAAAAGGATTTCTTTTCACACGGTCAGCTGTACGTATCCATGAGCAGAGTAGGAAACCCAAACAACATTAAAATCCTGACGAAGAATGGCACATATCCTGACAGAGACGGTACATACACAGACAATGTAGTTTTCCACGAGGTCCTGTAATCGTATTATGGATATAGTTGCAGTCTTGCAGAAGAGACGCAGATTATGTAAGTTTTTGCATTTTGTTAACACCCCAGCACCCCTACACCCCCCACACCCATCGCATCAATCGATACCACCACACACGCGGCTTTAAAAAACCAGACATATGCCTAATAGAAGACGACCATACCTGGCGGTTTAAAAGATGATGGAGAACACTCCCGATCCTCTGCTCCGTTGCGGGACACTGGTTATTTTGTAATTTTGAGAGATAATCGTTTGTTAGGTTTATCCGCAGTTAGGAAACAAACTAATATAATATGCTCTTGATCTAACATTCATTATTTATATATTATATTTTACTCCCATTAAGGTTCGTTGCCGTATCATTAATTTCGAATACTTGCCGTTTACTTACCTACCTGATTAATTTTTTATCTTTACGTTGTCATTATTGCAGGTTCAGCAAGAAAAAGCCTGGAGTTGAGTACGCCAGAAAGAGAGTTGGTGATCCGGAGACGAAGTTTTAGCTGCTACTGATTGTCGCCAAGACTCCACCAAGAGAAATAGATCCATGTTTACACAATCCACCGCACCTGGCCTCTCCTCTTCCCGGCAGCGATTTTTTGTTGTAATAGTCAATACGATAAAATGGGTGTCTCATAACATGAAAGGAACAAGACTTGCATGGCCATTTTACTTGATACAATAATAGTATAGTGTTTTGATTTGCAGATGAATGTTGGCATTTTTATAACCCATACTTTCAATTTAGTGTTTAGCCAACATATGTCAACAGGCTTTTAACTTTAATTCTTAATTTCATTTTTGACCCCAAAACAAGATTACAAATAATTATGGCCACTTCAATTAACAAAAATGTCAGGGTCATGAATATAAAAATGTTGCATTATAGATTCATCTTTTGTTGAAAAGTTAAACAACATTAAAATCCTCACCAAGAAAGGTACATACACAGATAACATAGTCTTCCACGAGGTCCTGTGAAACATATGATGTTAAGCTCAAAGTCAATCATAATAACATCAATACGATAAAATTAACAACAAGCATCTAAAACATGAGATGGCCATTTAAATTTTGTACAATATTGTTAGGATTTGCAGAGATATAATGGCTTTCTAATGACCGTAGTACTTTCAATTAGGAATAAGCCAACATTCCTTTTAAATCCATGTTTAATTTAATTTTTGACCACCATGAAACAAGATTTTTTATAATTATTGCCACTTTGATTTAAAAAAATGTGAAGGAAACGAATATTGTTTTATATTAACTTTATCTTTGTTGGAAGGAGAATCAATATAAGGAACAGTGCAGTATTTACAATTCAATTGATGTGTTTATTTTATGCAATAATCATGATTCAATTTAAAAGAAAACATTGAGTTTATTTTGTCATTTATTTGTGTGCGCAATATTGTGTATATTAGGCTATATTAAAAAAATCATTTGTTTCACTGATTTTTCAGATTTTCATTGATCACATCATTTTAAATACAAAAGGTCACTTTTTTACAAGGATTTCAATATTTTATATATATAAAAAACCTTAAAAAAACCCGCATTCCGCATTAGGTTTTGAAAAACTGAAGAACTTTTGAGACAAAGGATTTTTTTAATATAGCCTTACTTAATAAGCATTAATTCAGAAAATAATTCCCTGAACCTGGGTTGACTACATTCCGTCTTAATCTTATAAGAAAGAAACAGAGTATGATGAAACTAAATCGTATACAACTGGTGTCAGATGTGGGATAACTTTCGAATTAAAGCAAAATCTTTGATTCAAAACAAAATTGTTTTAAATATTGTCCTATTCCTATGTGTTTTGTTATAAATTCCCCAACACTTATGTGTTGTTTCATTTTGTAGGTGTTCTATCTGGTAGGCCCTACTCCCTAGCGGGAGAGCCCGTCCGAAGGACGGGCGTCCCGCTAGTATATATAATTATATATATTCTATTAAATATTAATTTAATTTAAGTGTCCAAGAACTTCTTTGCCGATTAAGCCAAAAAAAGGTTTGTCACAGAAACATTTTGCAAAAAAGCTAAGTGATGTGCGATTGTTTTTTAACCGGCCATGTTTAATTTGACCTTTTTATAGAGGACTATCTATGGGGTTCAAGTTTAATCATTATTATGCAGTTCGAATCTTCCGTCCTATACTTGCAATGCATTAGTAAAGACCTATTATTCTGCACATTATGTCACTGGAGCGAACTTGGCCAGACCAATATCCTTAGGACTTGGTCGGTTTGGTTACCTGCATGAATACACTTTAAGCATGTATTAATACACCAATTGTATTATGTAGCAGTCAAAAAATGCAGTAGAAACTATTTTTTTTGAATTTTGTCTTTTTTAATTTTTGAAATATTGTGAAATTTTTTTAGGAATATGTTTTTGGATTTTTTTGGGTTTTTTAAAAAAATGCAATTTTTGAGAAATTTTTGGGATTTAAAAAAAAATAAAAAAAATAATTGTCTATACTTTAAAAAAAAAGAAAAAATTGATATTTTTACACTGCATAATAATGATAAAATTGGATGGATTTTTTCGCATGGTACACAAATATATTAGTCTCGCTATGAGTTTTTAAAATATTGTGCTCGACTGCGTCTAGCACAATATTTTTTAAAACTCATAGCTCGACCAATATCTTTGTGTATCACGCTCAATCCATCCAATTTTATATCAAACATGTACTCGCGAATTTGCTGCTTTCCAAATGTATATGCATATACTTTTTGTGTCGATTCAAGCTTACAGAGAGAAGCATATTTCACATACCTATGCGCGCTGATTTCGGAGACAAACAGTTTTTTCTTCCTCATCTTTCCTATTTGATTTGATTTGATATCATTTGGGTCCTACGACCCTGGATAACCCAATAAGCCCCTTATTAGCTTATTTCCATTGAGGACCGTTAGATGTGTGAACAGATACAGACCGGGATGATCCACTTCTCTTTACGAAAGAGTCTGTAACCTTTTTAACGTGCTCGGGTATTGCTCTTCCGATGCACCATTTCTATGTGACCTCCGAACCATAGGTGTGTTTTTTGCTACCATTAGGAAATCGTCACAATCACTTTGCTTCATTTACCTGGCTGTCGATACGGCGCACAATGTATCAGCACTTATAATAGCTTCCCAATCTCGCTTGGGTCGACGAGGCTATTGAGACTAAGTACCTTGCCCAAAGATACAAACACGTTGGCCGTAGCGGGGCTAGAACTCACAACCTTTGTATCATTCATGAATCCTGCGTGTTATCCACTAGACCACACATGTAACCTTCATGTAACCTTGGTCCAGGCTGATTGCTGAACTTCCACTATTAGAACATTGTACTCTTGGTTTTATTTTTCCTGCAGCTGTATAATATCCTTGCAGGTTTTTACATGCTGTGTGATTTTTACCTTACTGTATCATGGTTTTTAGTATTATGTATGTGTAATATGTATCTTTTTTATGATGTATTGGCGTATAACTTGTAGTTTAAGACATTTTACCATTGTACAGCGCCTTGAGGTGTATTCGTAAGGCGCTTTAAAATGCGTTTTTATTATTATTATTATTATTATTATACTTATCATCATTTGGCCGCAAACTCATAAGCTGTCTTAGGCTCAGTTGGTATTCATGGTATTGGCTTATTTAGTGGTGTTTTCCACACAAATTTCAAGAGAACTGTTTATTGAGGATCAATTATTCATGAATTCCAGGAGAACAGTATTGATTAGGCCTATATTAGAACATAAAGGATGCATTTTACAAATATGTACAAAGACAATAGGCTCTATAAGGATGTGCCGAAATGGCAGGGGAAGGTTTGCTCTGCCAGCATATCACACCTGTTTTATCACGTTTGTCATGTCTCAATCTATATACGAGGGTCATTCAATAAGTTCTACCTCCTCCCTCATAACTTTGCTATTCTATAAGCCAGTCGTATGAATATTCCACATTTGTAGCTTTGAATATCAGCTACTTATTCATAGTAGATTGGTCTAAGTACTGTTTGTAATTTTCTGGATATGCATTGAAAACCAAACATCCATTTAGTGCGACGGAAACGGATAAAAACCAGCCAAATGTCTCATAAGTGCTATTCATTTCGCCAATTCTAAGAGACAAAACGCACCTCTCGGTCAATTAAAACCGTTTTTAAGTACAAATATCTCTTTAACAGAATTTAAACAATATAAAAGTGAATGATTTCTCGGGGGAAAAATCCTTCTAATTAGCCAGAACCAGACCAGGATAGCCATTCATTTTAACCCTACCTTAGAGAACCGTTGCAAAAGTCATATTTGCTTTTCATAAGAACTAAGAGATACAGGACTAAATAGATAGATTTCAGGTCTCTCGAAGAGATAATTTTCTATCACTGACTACCTGATTGACTATTCTAAAGGTTGCATATAAGGAAAACTCATAAAGTGACTATCATGTTAAGATTTGCCATCCGAAGCATCACTGTGGCTTGACTTGTAACAATGAAAATTTGACTGAATAGTAGTATTCCAGTATGCTAAAGGCAGGAGTAACAATACATTATATTTGATATTATACTATTTGCAAGCCTACACAGGTTAGGGTTAATATTGCCTGCAATCTGATTTATACATGATAATATAGTATTATATTCAGATATCATCCATTGTTTTCTATTTTTAGTACTAAAATCGGGCTATTATATCTAATCATACAATATGTAGAGGAAACGAAAAAACATGTATTTATCTTTGGGGTAATTTTCTGTGTCCGTTGTCTAAAATCTCTCTCTGGCTTGGATCGCATCATAATAAAAGTAAAACAGTTATCAATTATCATTTACTATAAATGTGTAGCTATGATTCAGAGCTATAATATCATGACAAATGTCATGAGGCTGACATTCATATTAGCGATGTTATGAATGAGGAGGTAGAATTTATTAAATGACTTTCGTACATCTGAACACCTTTTGAATCTTTGAATCAATTTCATATTCTTATGCCAAAGGTATCAACATTAGTTCATGAATGCGAAGGTTAAAATGTGTTAGACGCCACCGTGTGTTGGCCTATAGCCCATGCAAAATAAATGACCACATTATCAGAACTTAAAATTCATAAGAACCTGGACAAGATAAGACAGGAAAAGATCACAAAATATATTGCCTGCATGTGATACCATTTATTTAAAATCCAAAACTAACGAGAAAAGAAAGACACATATAATATAAAGCTAAACCAAGATAACTCCTGTACAATCAAACATTTAAAAGTATAAACAAAAAGATAATAAGAAGTTATGTTGATCAGATTTAAACCGGCAATGTGTGTTCCACAGTCCTCTCCTCAATCGATTGATCTAAACCTCCAGCCGTGAAATTGTTATCAACAAAGTTTGAATATGAATGTTAAGGGGGGTGTGGACTCTCAGGTACAGCCTCCGTAAAACTGCCGTAGACAAAAAAGTGCCAAATTTTGTTGGCACTTTTTGGTCTATAACTCAAAAAATAAAGAAGATATTAAAAAAAAAAAAACGCTCCTGGGGAATGTTATCAGGATTATCATAAAACTAGTATGACAAAATTTGACAAAATATATTTTGAGTTATCTTTTCCAAACCTAAAATGGATCAAAAAAAGTGTTTTTTATAATTTTCTCCAAAATGGTCAATTTTATTATCATGGTTGGATCCATTGAACCCTTTTCTGCAAAAAACTGTATACTTATATAAAGATTAAATGAATATTGAAGAAGTTACGGCAGTTTTACGGAGGCTGTACCTGAGAGTCCACACCCCCTTAATTGCATAATAAAACCCCTATTCTCTATTGCTAACTTTTATATTGACTTATCCCTAAAAAGATCCAAAAGTTTGCAAGAGGGCTCACATATCAAATCTGGCTCAATTACAAATCAGTTTCTTTAGACATTAATACTACATACATTTGTGCTACCCCTTGCTCGATGATTTGAGTACAAAAGTGTCCATTTATTACTTGCAAAATTGTAGGGTCTGAAAAGAGCTTTTTAATAGTACATGTAGGTTGATTTGAAGTTGGTGTCCCTTTCTTAAGTGAGAAAAATTGGTGGCTCTCTCACCGCATATCCGATGTTCTTCCAATTACAAATGTTATATTATTAAAGGTAGATGTTCTGATTGCTGGCCCGATTATCAACTTGATGTTTTCTATTTTACACGAAAGGTTATCCTTATCGCATTCCGAAGTTTGAGTTGCATTACTCCAATGGTTCTAATTATTTTAGAAGCACAAGATCACAAGAAATTTTCCCATTGAGTAGTACACAAACTGGCAGGGGGTTAACCACCTTTGGCAGTAATTCACCACATTTTAGCCTATACTTTCTAAATAGAACATTTTCTGGCCCCTAAGATTTTACAGACATATTGAGAAAAATATGGGGATTCTTCTGATATCAAAATATCTTGATGCAAAAAAAACCCATGATAGCCAAAAAAAGTGATCGGAACATACACCTTCAATAAAATATATCAATGATAATAATATTGATGATTCAAAATGTTCCACATGAAAATAAGAATACCAGAGCAATACAATGTTTTTAAGTCAATCATAAGTGTCAGCGAGAGTGTTGATAGGTAAGAAACAGATAATAAGTTGAATTGGATGATTAAATGAAATATTTTAACCAAATATTTTATTTAACCAAATATTTATAAAGCAAATAAAAGCATCAACAGGATATGATGCTTCAATTGGGTCCCAATTTTGATTAATCGACAAGATGAAAGGGTTTAAAAAACTTTAACAATGCCAAAACTATCTTTTTTGCAAGGTCAGTGTCACTTTTCATTAGGCCTACATACACTCTCATAAAAATAGGATCTTCAGAAAGGGAGGACCATTTGGAGAACCATGCAAAGGTTCTAAAGAGACCAAAATGGTTCTGTAAGGTATCTGAACCTCACACCATCGGATCCAAGCGCATTGAGGCTGTTCAAAATGCAGCAGCTAGATTTTGCACTAGGGACTACCGGCGGACACAGAGTGACAGTGCTATGGTAACAAATCTTGGCTGGGATTCACTATATACCCGACGGCTACTTCATGATGTTATTTTGTTCTACAAAATACAGCATGGCAACCTAAGAATTCCATTTCCACAACAAGTCGACCCTGCTCCTCTTCAAACAAAGAAACAAGTGGTCTATGCTTCCATCAACGCATACAAGTACTCATTCTTCATCAGAACAATACCAGTTTGGAATGGATTACCAGGCAGCGCAGTTGTAGCACCATCTGTAAGGATGTTCCAAACAGCAGCACTTTCAGGACCGTGTAACTTGCTACATGGTCTTTTTTAATTGTCCTGTATATATTGTGGATTTTTGGTACTTGGTACACCCATGCACCTTGACATCACCCGCTGTAATAGTTGGTCATCCGACTCTAGCGGCCACAACATTGAAGCATTGAAGCATTGAAGAACCTTTTTTGGTTCTTTCATTTCTGAGAGTGTTTGTACATCATGAATCATGAATGAATACATTTGTGGACCCAAGTGTGTGTCAGTACGAACCAACCGCGTAAACAAACAAACAAACAAACAAACAAACACCACAATAAAGAAAGTGCACACACATTTTAGAGATTCTAATTTAGAATCTCATCATTGTATGATGAAATAATTGATGAAGACATTTGTTTTTTGATACCTTATATGTGCTATTTGGGTTTAGCAACTTCACCAACAACGGTGTACACATGTTAAAGTTACTTTCTGGTTTGTTGAAGCATGTTTTTCAAGTCAGTGTTTTCCTGTTTGAGTCTCTCATTTTCTCTTGTCAATTTGTCAATTGCTGCATCACTCCTCTGTTTGAGTCTCTGAATACTCTGAATAGTGGCATCGTTGTCTTGCCGAATCTGTTTGAGTTCATTCTTCAATTTAGTATTCTCTCGACAAATGTCGGTAACAGCCATTGTTTTTGCATCATTCATCGACTGCTCCATATGTGGCCTTTTTATAGGCGACATGTCGACTAGGACTGTGTCCGATTGTCTACATAATTTTCGCTTACCGATGATGACTGGCGGCTGGTACACTGTTGCCATGAAGTGGTCAAACTGAGCTGGCTCCCGGTGTTTTCCCCGTCGCTTCATAACATTCATCACGCTGGAGCGCACAGTTGAACTTTTGTATTGGGCACCATACATGCTTGACCACACAGTTGTAATATCCTTCCATGTTGGGTCTCCGGGTCGTTTCTTCACAGCAGATGCTACTTCACAAACAATTTTATGTGTGACAAGCTCCGGAGTCAACTCATGAAACGGTCCTAAAGATGTCATCAATTGGTTCGGATCCATCAGTGTAGGCACTGGTTTGTTCTGTTAACAGGAAAATGTTTTGAATACTTGCATTTTATCTTCGATGCTGTTTATAATCTGAACATATAATTCGATCAGCAATTGATTTTTAAAAACACACCTACAAATGTGCGAAATATGTTCATGCCTGGTACACTACACACACAAAACATGCACATTTGTGCCAAATTGATCGATGATATTGTTAGTTTGCTTTGATTAAAACAGCATAGTTCTTAACTGGGACTACAGGTGCAATTACCTGCGACGACCATACACGACTCCATAAGGGGTATTTTTTCCCGGTGAACACCATGATTGTAACAGTGGCGTATCTGGGGTCTTTGTCAGAGGTATTTTTCCCCGGTGAACACCAGTTTGCCCGATTACGTAAAAAATGGCACAGCTGGGTTGTTTATTCCACCGAATAACGTCACATCCTAAACTTGATGCGCGCGTTGCACACAAAATTTTAACAACATATTTACACGAATCTTGCGATTAGGCCCAACAAAATTTGTTATGTTGTCCTCGACCGCCGCTCGTCAGATTTTTTTTCTTTCAGATTTTTTTAAACAGTTTAAATGGCATTGAATATTAAAATAAGTGTTTATAACATATAATATGTGCGACTCTTAGAGTGATTTAAACTTCTTGTTGGCTGAACTTTGAGCTTCCATGGTAAAAAAAATTAAAAATCTGCCCGCCCGCCCCTCCTCTCTGAAAGCTGTGGAGGACAACATAACCTTTTATTTTTATGGCCTTACTAAGGGAGGGGGGGGGGGGGGTAATTCAAAAAATAAATCAGATATTCAAACAAACAAAAAAGCGGCAATGTCTGGCTAGACGTCCCGTAACTCAAGTGTGCATGCTCAAACCAATTAATGGTACGTTGTAGATATACGGTTTATTCCGTACGGGACGTGAGGCAAGACATAGCCAAAAAAGCTTCCTAGGGAACTTTATTAAGATGAATTTGGTGCAAAGTGATTTTTTGGTCCAAAATTTAAATCAGCATTTTTGGTGAAATTTGATACCAAAAACATATTTTATGACTCATTTCTTTTCTAAAGATGTCAACTTTATACATCATATTAATAGTTCAAAAGTTACAGCGCTTGATAATTCCATAGTGTGATGGTTAACAGACCCTTTTAAGGTACTTTTTTAAATTTAAACAAGTTTCTATAGTGATATTTATGGACAAATGCGAGCAGAGCGCACTAAACCTTGCCATTCTTATAATAAATTGCCCATCATCAAACCGGGCAAGGGGCAAATTGTCATTAGATGGGAATTCAGGGCTGTGCACCTTCAGGTATATAGCCTCCGTAAACTGCCGTAACTTCTTCATTATTCATTTAATCTATACAATATATACATTTTTTGCAGGAAAGGCTTCAATGAATCCAACCATGATCATGAAATTGGGGGATCAAGGGGGATTCCTATTCAAGTTGGTCCTATGATTACCTTGAAGTCACCGAAGTTATGGTATGCACGCTTACACAAAACGTGTTTGGATGGTTGCATCTCTTTTCTTCTCTATCCAAGTTTCTTTTTGATTTTCACTTCTTTCTACTTATATACAAGGTTCAACAACTCCCCCATACCTTAAGTACAGTAACAAAGCGTTGTTGATTTGAGATAAACTCACTGTTCATATGCAAATTACTAGGATAGCGAACCTTATTTGGAAACCGCAAAATTGTAAACAAACAAGAATGTCGGGAAAAATGTTCGCAAAATGTGTTCATTTTTTTCGGCGTATAAATGCATTTCGCCATGCAATCCTTAAAGTTAGCAAATAACTTTATATACCGAAATGTAGCTATATCCCTGAGGAAAATATTTTTGGCGAGGGCCATATGTAAAGGATCACTTCTAAAGCCACAATTTTAGCCGAACCGTCGCTACCTGAGCACAAAAGAATCGCCTTTTTTGCATCATCGCGGCGAAATGTGTTCGCTTTGATCTACAGGACCGTATCACTATTGAAACGGAGGGGTGTGTTTTGATTTTATGCAAATATTCTATAAACATGTATCAAAATGTGTTGTGTAAATTAAACGCATTCTTGATTTAATTTTTCTCTGAATGTTATTAAGGTGGTGTGTGAATAAAATGCTATTTACAAAATATTTTTAATTTCACAATTACTTGCGAAATAATTTGTCTTCTCTCATGTTTACCTTTTGTAACCCAACCCATTCTGAAGTTCCATCGCCAATTTACGGGGAACGGACGATGTCCAAATAAGGGCCTAATTATAATAAACGTAAACTTTTTTTCTTGATTTTTAAAGAGCAGCTATTTTTTTATGTCAAATTAAGCCTATTAAAACAAGTTTTGTACTTGTTTTCATTAATTATCCAAAACGATATTCACATTTGAATGATGTAAATATGTTTGGTCGTTGTTGAACGGGGTTCAACACGGGGTTTAACAAGGTCTTCGTCGTTGTTTATCTTGAATCGACAACGGTAAGACGGGTTTATTTTGCTCGGGCAGCTAGCTGCCCTCGCAAAATAAACCCGTCTTACCGTTGTCGATTCAAGATAAACAACTCCCAAACCTTATTGAACCCTAAATCATATATTGAAGATCTCTTAGTTCTTTATGAAAATCAAATATGACTTTTGCAGGGTTCTCTCAGGGAGGGGTTGTCCTGATCTGGTTCTGGCTAATTAAAGGGCATATTTTTTCTAAGAAATCAGTCACCTTCATTATGTATAGTGTGTTTAAGAGATATCATCTCTCATTTATCAACTGAAGGGAAAGCCCCTTCTACAATTGGCACTATTTAGCATCTCTTTTGCTCACAAAGTTAATGGGTGGCTAGACCCTACAGACAATTTTGTGATCTCAAAACTTAGGGAGGGTTCCCGGCGTCAAAATAGGCAACCCGATAGTAGATCTCCCATCACCATTCCTATTTTGAGACAAGTGTGTCAATCTTTGCAGGGTATTTGTACCTCAATGTTTGAGGTGTCATTATTTAGGGCAGCCTTTCTTTTAACATTTTTAAAAAAAATTTAAGAGTGGGTGAATTCACAGCTATTTCCAAAAATTCTGACTTATCTCGTATTTTGAACCGCAGGGATGTCACTATCAATGAGGGTTTCCTGGATGTGGTTATTAGGTTCTCAAATACTGACCAAAGAGGGGAGCCGGTAATTCTACAATTTGAGCATGGTAGCAGTGATATGTTATGTCATGTTAAAGCAATGTCTGAATACTTAGGCGTCAGACCGATTGTCGAGGCCCCTCTTTTTATAAATTTTTGTATGTCCCCCCTCACACTTTATCAATTTGCCAGCTTATTAAAGAAAGGTATCAGTATTAGGCTTAGAAAACAAGAATTTTTCCCCTCATAGCTTTACCGCCGCTGTTAGGGGTATACCTGTGGATTCTATTAAATCAATGGGGTATTGGCAATCATCAACTGTAATGCTATATATTAGGTCACATTGTATTATTCACTTAAATGCTTAGTCCGGGGCCTTGTAAGGTGTTTTTGTCGTCCTTATTACTACCCCAGTTGGTCGGGTGTACCTTATTTTATCAAATTTATACGAGGGTTGGTCAATAAATAATGAAAGTGATCATGGTATGGGATGCATGAGTGATTCTATTGACAGATAGTGTGATCAATACAAAGTATGAACCTTTGTCTTTCAAACACTTTTGGATTTCTAGGTATGAACTATATGACGTCATAGCTTTAACATCATAGTGTTGATCACACTATCCCTCAAAAGAATCACTCATGCATCCCATAACATGAACACTTTCATTACTTAATGACCAACCCTCGTATATCAATATATTCTTATTTTTGCACTTGTTGCTTTTTTCTTTTTCTACCCTCTTATTTGCTTGTGTTTGTCTTTTGCATTGTTTTTTCATAAACACATTTTACTGTGCAGGTCGCCCCTGGATTGTGGGCGATAGTTTCGTCGATTGGGCCGGCCGTAACAGATCACAATTAAAAGGTGGTGGCACAACATTTTGGATTGGTTTATATCAGATAAAGTCATGTAGTGACCCTCAAGTTACCATAAACCAAAATTAGTTTGAAACAATTTCCAGTGAATGAGAGCCAATAATGTGATTTGCCATTTGGTTTACCTATTTACGGTATTGCCCAAATAATGAACTTAACAATTGTTTAATCTGCGGATAACAATTGAGCGGAATGGCCAATTATGGTCTGGATTCTCACAATATATATTTCTATGTGTCACTACGAACTCTAATTTGATAGACAAAATAGAATTGTCCTATTTATGAAGTACATTTAAAATGTGCAAATACATAATGTGTCACTATGAACTCTAAATTTATTGACACAATTGAATAATGTGACCTTTAAGGTCCAGATATTACGTATTAATACGTAATAATACAAAATGTCACAATGTGCACTACAAGCTGTCCCAAAATGATTAGTACCCTTCGATGCCCAAAGTTCCATAAATGTTTTCATCATCAAAATCAATGAGATTAGATCCGTTGTTTTTCTATCATATTTGCTATACTGTACCCTTTCATTAGAATTTTAGATCATGAATATCGGACTTATTTCAATGAAGTTACACTCCATTGTGTAAGACATGGTGATTTCACCTTTTTGGCAAAATGCAAAAAAAAATGTGTTTTTAAACAGCTTGTTTGAAAGAAACTAATACATTCTCTTAATCTCTTGTCTGCTAATAGCTTTGGTTCCTTTCTATTTTGAACTGCTGTTGTATCATATCGTTGTTCAAACTATTAATACTTTTTCATTTTGATTCAATTTGAAGAGTAAAAATGGATTGTCATGCATGAGCCACCCCAAACTTTGTTTCTATAATGAGCTAGTTTTGAGGCTTAACTTGAGGGACATTTAAACAGGTAAAGACGTGGTCATGGGTAATTAGCAGTGGCTTAGACTTTTTTCATATTGGGGATGCAATTTCCTACAAACTTGCTAAATGATATAGTCCCTCAGTGTTTAACCTCACGTAATCCATTCTCCAATGTGAAAATGAAATCTAAGCCACTGGTGATTCACCAAATACCACTTCATTTAGAAGTCCCTAAACACTTGTCAAATAAAACAATGCATGGGGTCACTCAAGTGTGACAAACTTCTTTTACCCGTTAAATTGAATTAAGGAGAAGAATATTAATGATTTGAACACCCATAACTAATAACAGTTACAACAGAAAGACACACATGATTATATTGAGTAGACAAGAGATTATGAGAATACACAAGTTTCTTTCAAGCAAGCTGTAATAGCACACACATTTTTTAGCACTTTGTCAAAAAGGTGAAATCACCATGTTTTACATAATGGAGTGTATCTTGAGTTTGATAAATCCGATATTCATGATCTAAAATTCTAATGAAATGGTACAGTATGACAAAGATAATGTAAAACAACGGACCTAATCCCATCGATTTTGATGACAAAAATTATTGAACTTTGGGTATCGATGGGTACTAATCATTTTGGGACAGCCTGTATAAAAGTGCTTCTATCAGCTCCCTTTGGCAGGAGTGGGTTTGGTTATTTATGTCAAATAAACGAATTTCCGGTATGGGGCGGATTAACGCTCAACATGTTATATTTGCGTGTGCATTCTAATTTTGTAATCCTAGTGTCTTACAGCAATCCTTGGCTTAAAACCACGTTTAAATGTGTACAATAATATGGGCCATAAAGTTCATAAGTAGGTGGTTATGTATAAACATTGTATACTCTCTTGTCTTACCTTTCTAAAGAAGATATCCTGATCCTTATCTTCTTTCCAATCAGGAATAATTGCTTTTATGGTGTCCTGATCATTTGCATTCGTCTGGAATTGTCTCCGCGCCATATTCATATGGTATCTGTTCATGTAACCATAGATATAACAATTAAAAAATGCATTAAGTGTCTCAAATTGCATGAATTTCAGATTGGTTAATTTTTCAGTAGTTCTTATTGAAGAAGCACTGATTAAACAGCACCTTGAATTATGGTAGTATTTGATTACACTTTTCAAAATGTATGCATGCATGCCTGTCAAAATATAACTGAATCATACAGAGACACGTGTTGGGTATCAATTATGTGTGTGTCATATATTTGTCTACGGATTCTGAATCAGATTATATACCATAAAAGTCAACCACCAGTGTATGTGTTTATGGAATATACATGTAAGGAGTGGTTTTTAATATGTAAATCATCACAAATGGTTTTTGATTGGACGCTTCAATTTTTTTGCTGCCTTATATCAGGCCCGGGGGGGGGGGGGGGGGGGGGTCAGTGAACATACCAAGCGGGTACGCATCCGCGTCCAAAAAAAACGTCGAAAAGGGTCCAGATTTCACCACACGACGTCGTCGACGTCTTTCTGAAAAAGGGGTACTTTTTAGGGGGCATCGCACTTTAGGGTATTCATTACAGCATCAAGGTATCGACGTTTAGGGGTACTAATTGCAGGGATAATTGTTATATGTGTGACTTTTCAATAAACATGCAAAATGATGAAAAAAATCTTCAATATTTCCCTCATTTTCGCATGCATTCTACATCATGCATATCTGTATGAATGTCACATGATTATGAATTAAGATTATTTTGAGCATTACTATATTACGCCATTTAGGGGTGCATTATTGAGTGTACTTGGTAACGCCATTTAGGGTAGGGTTTGTATGTGTTACGCCATTTAGGGGTATCAAAATAGTGTTCTGGTTTACGCCATTTAGGGTCCATTTCAGAGGTGCTTGGACGCGCATGTGTACCTGCTTGGTATGTTCACTGACCCCCCCCCCCCCCCGGGATATCAGGCCCTGGATGGATGGCAATTCTGACATGGTATAGTTCATCAATTTATGTTCTAGACTTTATTCAAATTCAAGACCCTAGCACAATGTAACGTCATATCCGTCAAGCATGTTCTGATTAGCACTACTGTGGGAATTAAAAATTACCTGTGTAAACTTTACCTTATGATGGATAGTAGAGGATAATACCGTCTGTTGTCCTCACTTGGAGGCGCCAATAGATGAAGCTCGTTCTTCACAAAATATTTGATGATGAGATCCATCTCCTCGCTCGTCCTAACCTGATAAGTAGCTACCACTTCATATATTTTATTAATTATGCGCTGATCTAGCCTTTGAGAATCACCATCTTCCTATTGATTAATCAAAGAATTAAATCATTAAATAATATAAAGACTCGGAAAAACTACTAGAATCATGCTTATATTGTTAATATTTAAATAATTAAATGATAGATTTTGGAGAAAAGCTGTTTGATCAAATTATGATGTTATATCTTGTAAAATAAAGGGTTCAACAAAAGAAAGTATACCACTTTGTTTATGTCATTTTGAGTAACATTCAATTTTTTTTTACCAAACAGGCTAGATAGGCATTAAGATGAATCTTTTAGGCATAATTTGATACCAAATTTGCCCCCTAACAACAGAGATAAACCATGATTAGCACCATTTAAATAAAATTAGTCACTTTTCAAAAGTCACATTTTCAATACACATACGCGGGAAGAAAAGATCACATGTTACCTGTTCATAATCAAATAGCCCGCTCGCTCAGGCACAACCCAACGCAGTTGCACTGTGTGATCAATATCCATTTCATTCCCGGCCATTCAAAGTGCCACGCACAGCATTTTCTCGCGGCTTGCGTGCGTTGAAAATGTGACTTTTGAAAAGTGACCTGGATTTTGCTGATGATATAGCACTACTGGCATCATCCATTGCTTCAGCTGAAGAACTTTTGCAGAATGTAGAGGATGCCTCCAGTTGTGTAGGGCTTCGTCTTAATGTTAGAAAGACCAAGACCCTCCTTGTGAATATACATACTACATCCAATGTTGAAACTCTGAATGGCCATGACCTTGATAACATTAAGGATTTCTAGGATCGTCACTACCAGATTCATTACATGACTTCAAGTGCTGGAAAGCTCAGGCACGGGTTGTATGTAACAAACTTTACAAATTGTGGAAGTCCAAACTTGATAGAAACATCAAAATCAAGTTTTTCAGGGCATGCGTAGAAAGTATCCTACTGTATGGTTCAGAAACCTGGACGATAACTCAAAGGTTTGAGGATAGAATTGATGGATGCTAAACACAGCTACTTCAAAGAGTACT
Source organism: Ophiura sarsii (assembly GCA_035610835.1). Lineage (NCBI taxonomy): Eukaryota > Metazoa > Echinodermata > Ophiuroidea > Amphilepidida > Ophiuridae > Ophiura > Ophiura sarsii. The sequence continues at coordinate 14,262,461 of CM069443.1, forward strand.
TAACATCAGCTGGCGAGACCACCAAACAAACAGAGTGGTTTATGGTGACATACTTCTTCTGTCAGTAACTTTGAGAAAGAGACGTCTACAGTTTGCAGGCCACTGCATACGCACTTAGGATCAGCCTATCTCCCACTTGATGTTTTGGACTCCTAAATATGGCTATTCTAACCGTGGCAGGAAAAAGACTACCTATCCTGAGAGCATTGCAAAGGACATGGGTCTTGACCTAACTGATATTCCACAGCTCATGATGAATAAAGGTACTTGGTACCAATATATGTCAGCTGCTTCCACTATTCCGTCCAAGGACGACCGATGATGATGACCCGCAATCATGGCAAAATTAGTGTAAATTAGAACAAAATTAGCGTGCATTTATTTATCAGAAATGTCTTTGGTTCATTTTCACTTGTTGATATGAAAAACTAGTTATGCCACTGACGTCGGCCCAATAGTATCCGTGCGATTACAAATATTCAAAATTGAGAAAATTGACCGTCATGATTAGCACCGCCCACCGCTTGGCTCTCCTGTATGTACCAACAAGACCCTTGCCATTTACTTTACATATTTACATGTTAGGGAAGGCTGATAAATATCTCTTCGTTTTTTTTTGTGAGCATGTTTTGGTCAATGGAATTTGAATCCCCGGCCATTTTTTTATGCTAAATCATATACAAAAAATAAGTGTTTTTTTCAATTTTAGGCCAAATTTAGCACCAAATTTACTCCCTGACACCGTACTAAATGCCAAAATCTCAGCACACAGAACTTACTTGTTAAAATCACAAGAAATTTAACAACAACAAAAAAATTGCAATTGGGAGGGGGACACCCGGACCGCATACACTGTCAGAGCTGCTTTGCAGCTTAAAACAGGATAAACATTGTGCGGTTTGTGCCCCCCACCCTCCCATTTCAAAATATGTTCCGCCGTACCTGATGGTTAGCTTAATACCCAACGACGCTACAAACTAAATGTTATTCTTATTCTTATTTAGTGTATTGGTTATCTTTCATCAAACTTATGTTTTTGTTAGATATTTTATATCTTACTTCACCAGTGCCATGCGTTCCTTGGTGATCCTCAGTGGTGGGTAAGTATACATAGATGCGCCTCTCTCCAGTTGGAGGGCTGGGATTATTGACAAGTAAACCCCTCAGGTTCCTTGATGCTGTACCACGTTTTCGCACCGTGTCTTCATTGATCTGTAAATACAAATATATAAATTATATTATTAATTATATATATTATTTAAAAATAAATAAAAATGCCTTTACTGCCATGTTTTAAAAACCAAAATAACAACACATTAGACGTTTCAAACAGTACATGGTTGGTTTCAAAGTGAACTCAAATATGTGGACAGATTTGTCATCTTCTTTGATTATAACAATTCAGATCAGGATGTTATGGGATGTTGGTAAAATTACTATTGTTAAAGAGGAATAGTCTTATACATATATTGCAAAATTATTATGAATGCTAAAATATGTATTTGCACAAAGGACACTATGTTAGCTCTTTGCACACTGGGGTTTCAAAATCTGTTGCAACCCCTCATTTCTGGTTATCTGATAAAAAAATGTTGTTCACCAAAAGTTGTAGGGAATTTATTAGAGAATAATGACTGCGTAACAACTGTTTTCGTGAATTTGTTTTAAAATCAGAGGTTTTTGTTCTGGTCTGAGGAATTGTCCCGAGGGACAATTCCGAATGACCAGAACAAAACCCGAGGATTTCAGAACAAATTCACGAAAACAGTTGTTAAGCAGTCATTATTCTCATTCATTACTGAAAAATATGCATATTTTATCCAAATCGTTGATTTGTACCAATATAATCTTGCTAATAATTAATTAGTTTTCTGTTTATTTTGTCCACCCCTTCTTAGTTATTGAAACAGTCCAAGTCGGGTCATCCCCTCATTAACATTTTTATCATTCAACCAATCAGAAATAAGCTTTAATCGTGTTTCCTCATAACTCATTGAATATTCAGTTTAGGGGCGTGAGGCGTTAATTTGATTGGTCGGTCAGTGAGCAAAACAATCGAGCACTTTGGCGCAGTACTTTCGGGCAATTATTAGTAACCCGTGCTCGGCGTGCGCGTTCTCATCTAACGATTAATTTTATTGGAACGCACTTGGTATGCAGCTATCGCGATTATTCATGAAATAATGAATTCCTCTCAATTACCCTACAACAATTATGTATGAATAAATTATTCAATTGTTAAAATTAAATAACTAAATAAAAATGGAGCCAAAATAAAATATGGTTGACCATTTTTGCACACTTACACACAGAGCCCCTGTGACCAGTATGTGAAATAGGTGCTATTGTATTCATGCAGTCATGGTCAAATACACTGTCAATTACATATTCAATAAGAGTATGTAGTAAGATACACTACGGTACTTAGAAATCAATGGCCTCGGACCAAAAATCTTAGTCCTCCCTGTTGACCCCCTGTCCCAGTTCAGTGCAAGACCGTGGGAGTTGTGGTTCAATATCATTAGATCAGCATACACATACTAACCTTAAATTCTGGATATTTGATAACCTCCTTCATAATCAGTCGTGCAGGGCAATCTAACTTTTTGGTCGGTTTTTTAATCCGTCTTGATTTTGTGCCAAGATACCCATGAGCATCGCCAACCATCTGTCCAAATCAATCAAAAAGAATACTAAAATACACAGTCAAGCCCAATAATTTATTAGAGAAAATAAGATGGAAATTATAGTTTGTTGAAAGACTATGGTGTGTTAATAATTTTAGTGTGAGTAGTGATGATAAAGTTTCCCAACAGGCTACTAGTAGGAAAACTAAGTTGATGACTGGAAGTTGAGTTCAACCCCTGCTCTAATCTGCAATAATGATTCAATGCACTCGGCATATTCTAGTTCTGCTTTCTGATTGGTTTGATACTACTAAGAGTGTATGAATTATCTTCAATAGCTGATATTTGAGGTAGTTCAGATTAGTCCCAATCTTGCATTTGTTAGGCTCACCATACCGCACGATGTCCTACATGAGAGGTGCATGTTCCCAATGTGAATGTTGAGTATGGTATGTTTGTTTTTTTGTTTCAGAAGGGTCAGGTGCAACTGAAAATGGTTGTTTTTCTTTTAAAAGAGCTAAGCTTTGATTATAGAAAATAACAGCCAATTAAAACAAACCTGTTTTCTCTCCTGCATCCTCGTGACTTTAGCATGTCCATTCCGATCTTTTCCATGGTGACATTCATATACCTTTTTGCTAACAAACAAAAATGGAATACCGTCATACTTGATGGAACTGTCTCCTGCTTTCCGGTCTACCCAAAGAACTTTGTTTTTATCTACATTGCAAATAGTAAAGATGAGTATGAGGTTAGTCTGTAGTTTAGTAAGTGACGATTGTTTGATGCCTGTTTGATGCCTGAACCCCCCCCCCCCCCCCCCCCCGGGTCACTTATGTATAACAGTTGGGGTGGGGGTCTCTCATGTATAACATACTTTGTGTATTGATCCATGTGAATCTACTTTTAAAAACTACTCTTAATAAAAACTCCTTTAAAAGGAAAGGGGTGCTTAACCTACTAGTATAGCCTCGAAGGGTATACCCGGGGGGGGGGGGGGGGGGGGGGGGGGGGGGGGGATAATATGGCTGGTGTTTTTATAGCAGATGAGCAGTGATTAAGAAATGGAAGTGGTGGACTGTGGGAAATGTTTGGTATACAAATTAAAAAAGTAGGAGTAGGCCTACATGTACATTAGCAAGGTATAGCCTCGACACATGGAAGGAAAGCAAAGCAATACATGCATATCTTTTCATAATGAAAATATGAAATGAGCAAGTGTTTTGGTTAAAAGAAATATCATGGTCAAGGGTGTTGGTCAGAGTGACCGGGACTAGGTAAGGTTTTGGTGATTATTGAAGAAAAAATTGCTTCAATCTTTAGTACTGAATATTCATTATTTCATGAATAATCGTGAGCTTGTACCAAGTGCGTTCCAATAAAATAAATTGTTAGATGAGAACGCACATGCCGAGCGCAGATTACTAATAATTCAATAATAATACAAAGTGTTTGATTGTTTTGCTCATTGACTGACCAATCAAATTAAAGCATGTGTGATAAATAACGTGAACCTTACCGTATACATGTATACTCGGAAATATGACCACATCTCCCCTGTTTTAGCTGATTTACATTGGCTACCTGTGAAGCAACGCATTGTCTTCAAATACTCTTTTCTCATCTACAAAATACAACTTGGTAAAGCACCCGTATATCTTGCTGACTCTGTTCAACCATACACTCCTCGGCGTGCTCTTCGTTCGTCAGAGCAAGGTCTCTTAAAATTAAATGGAACAAAAATGCAGTGGGCAACAGAGCCTTTGGGATTGCAGTGGCAAGAATATGGAACAATTTACCCACTATCGTCCTATTAAACAGCAATATAAAAAGTTTCAGAAAGGACTTAAAACCCCACTTATTTAACGTGGCGTTTACTCAATAATCTGTTTGTGGTCATCTGTGACATGTTTTGTGCTCTATTAAGGGGGATGTGCACCTTCGTATAGCCTCCGTAAAACTGCCGTAACTTCTTCATTATTCATTTAATCTAGATAATAGTATACATTTTTTTGCAGGAAAGGGTTCAATGAATCCAACTATAATCATGAAATTGACCATTTTGGAGAAAATTATAAAAAACATTTAGGTTTGGAAAAGATAACTCAAAATATATTTTGTCAAATTTTGTCATACTAATTTTATTATATTCCTCATACAATTCCCTAGGAATCTTTTCTTTTTTGTTGTTGAAAATATTTATTATTTTTTGAATTCAAGATGAACATTAAAAATTGCCATAAGTGTTGTTTCTACTTACAAAAAAAACCCAGCAACACTTGATTAAAACAATACCATTGCTATTTATTGAATCATTCCTTTAAAAAAAATGTCAACACCACTTTGTGTTCCTTTAACTTTAAGCCTTATACCAGTATGGGAGAGTTGTTGAACATTTGAACATTAAATAATAGTATGTCTATCTATATCTATGGACTACTTGGCAGAACAAGTTAATTTGTTATCGCGCCAAGGCCCCTGAAACCTAGGGAAATAAGTTTTTTTGTGACAGGTAACAGACCCGGCCGGGATGATCCCCTACTCTTTACAATGAGGTCTGCAACTATTTTAACGTGTTTAGGGTGAGTGTCTGAATACACGGGGCCAACGGCTTTACGTGACTCTCCGACCACGGCGCAACTGACATTCACTGTATAGACCTGCATGTTGTCGGGCACGTTGTATACAGGAGAATTTCTACAATTAAATCAGAATATCAGATTAACTAACCTTACTGAATTAAGATGGACGTGATTGTAGACTTTTCGACCTAGATAGTATACCGGTAGTACTTTTTGAGTAAGCAATCGAATCTTGGTTTCAAGGAGACTTGAACACACGATCCTGTACTTGACAGAAAACTCCAGACCGATGATCAACGCGCTAGACCCTTAAGCCACCTCTATTGGCATATGGTAGGGATGTTCATATCATTGACTACAGATGGGCGACATTTTTAAAAATATGGTAGCCCAAAATATGTGGAAAACTCCATGTTTACCTCTTTTAAATCCAGCGAAAAAAGTTTATTTGTAAGCCTACTACCAATACCATGACTACTTCTAGAATTAAATATTACCTGTAGAACTAAAATTATTTTAGTACTAATTCTAATATTTTAGAAAGCATGATTTGTTTTTAATCTTAAAATCATTCCTTGCAGGTGGCCAAATTGTCCAGACCTGGCAAATTTGCCTGCACTGGCAAATATATGCCCGCTAAGTGGGCATATTTGCCAGTATTTACAGTTAATCCAAAAGTAGCGCTTCCACACAAAAAATGGAATATTCTAACCCTTCATATATCAATTGTTTAACTCAATACCTAAATATTATGTGTCGCTTCAAAAACATTCTTGGTTGCATTTTTCCAGAAAAATGATGAAATTTCATTCATTTTGTGGCAAGTGGACATTTTGCCAGTATTTACAGGTAATACAAAAGTAGCCATCCACACAAAAAATGGCATCTTCTATCCTTCATATATCGCTTCAAAATAATTCATGGTTACGTTTTACTAGAAAAAAGATGCAATTTCAGTTATTTTTGGCAAAAACTTTGAAATTTCATTTTTACAAGCTTTCATTGAAAGTGCACTACTGCATTAACAAACAGGGAATCCTCTACCCTTATTAATACTGATAGCTTTTACTAATACCTAAATATTTTGTGAAACTTACAAAAATAATTTGTTTTACTGGATGGAATGGAAATTAAATGTTTTACTGGATGGAATGGAAATGAAATTAAATGTCAGTAATTTTGCCATCACAATTTATTTTTTATTTTTTAAGATTTGATTGAAATGATAATTGTTGGATATTGACATAGCAAAACTCACCTTGTATATTATGGGATCTTTTTCGGGGGATGCCCTCAATCCTCGAAAAAAAATTGGAAGCAGATTTTCTTGCAGATTTACTTTATAAATCATAAATTTATTCCAAGTTACAGAGCGATACGATTCCTATAGTAGATTCATAAACTCTGGCGTATTGGTTTCGATTCTGGACCTCGTCCATTGGGCGTTAGAGGAACCCATTTTGACCAATGATGAAACAGCGGTACTTTTATAGATGTTATTATTTGCGTTCCATAATAAAATGCTATTCAATGCCTTTATCAATTTATCTGAATAACAACACATCTTCTTTATCAAAAATATGCGGGCAATTGACAACACCTGTTTGCAGGCAAAGTCAATGCAGATCATTTTGCCGCAAGTTCCCAGTCACTAGGTTTAATAATTAATAGTTGTTTACCCTATCTTTACATAGTGGTGAATACGTCACAATAGTACAGGCACTGATGATGACAAGGCATTAACCATGCATATTACGATTAAAATTTGAGTGCCTCCCCTCTTATGCTTCTGTTACCTCTGACGGAAATGGTGAATCGGCCAATGTCTGCGAATCAACAATAATAACCTCAAAATCATGGTTTTAGAGTTAATTTAGAGTAAAATGTGAAGAAGAAAAAATAGATCGTACCGAGCGGTACAATTTATTTTCAAATCATAAATTTGAAATAATTAGGAATCGTTTTGATCTGTAACTTATCATATCTTTATGTTTTAAGATCAAAAATGCATATCTGCGAGAAAATCTGCTTTCATTGTAAAAATCAATGATAGAGGGTTCTTCTTGGAAAAGATCACATAATATGCCTTTAATGATGAGGATACCAAATACAATCTCATTCTTCACATGTAGTCACAATTTTGACTGTTTGTTATTAAAAGTGGATAAGATGAAGAATTTGATTTGGTATTCAAAAATTTAATTTGATATAAATAATTATTTATATTCAAATATTATTCAAGATGTTTATAATTTATATAGAAGCACAAACAAATAGATTAAATGTCAGTAATGTTTGGCCAAAAATCACCACCCAAGCACACACCAATCCCCTCCCCCACCACAAACCCACTCAACCCCAACCACAAACCAACTCCACCTTCCTAAATACCCCTGCAACCTCCCCTCCACAAATCCCTTCCCCACCCCATGCCAACACAACCCCTTTACCATCACAATCCCCACCACAAACTCCCTCCCTTCCCCACCACAAAACCCTCTCCTTCCAATCCCCTCCACAAACCCCATCCATTTCCCATCCCCACCACAAACCCCCTCCCATCCCCACCACAAACCCCGTCCCTTTCCCTCCCATCCCCACCACAAACCCCTCCCCACCACAAAACCCCTCTCCCACCACAAACACCCTACCCACCCCATGCATCTGTAAGAAGGTCATCAATGATGTCCTGGTCAGATTAACTTGGCTCACCCTGTTGAGATGTGGGTCGTAGAGGGCCTCTCAGGTGTTACCTCTTCAAGATGGAGCCAGCCAATCAAGACTCATAGCTAGACGAAGGGGATGGCCTTAGGCCTATTTGATACCCCTGAGAGCCTATGGGTCTAGGAAAAGAGGCGGGTCCATCTTGGGAGGCGGTACCGGTACCTGATAGGTCTTATAAGAACCCATGTTTCGAGAGAAAAAGAGGTCAGTTTTTACTGTCAGTTTTACTGTCTACAAAATCAACGCCAGTCTTCATAATAAAGTGCTTCTCATCTTCTAATAAATAGTCATCTAGAGTAACATCTCTGTGTTATCTTCTGTGCTTGCTGGACGAACCCAAACGTGAGGCTCAACTCCTTACACATCAACAACCCCCTCCCCATCACAATCCCCCACCCTTAACCCCCTCACCTTCCCAATCCCACCACAAACCCTTTCCCCACCATAAAACCCCTCCCCCACCACAAACACCCTACCCACCCCATGCATCCATCCCCCTTCCCCACCACAAAACCTCTCCCCAGGGCCATCCCATCCCAATCTGCAACCACAAACCCCTGCCCTCCACCACAACCCCTCCCTACCACTAAATCCCCCTCCCCAACCACAAACACCCTCCCCATCACTAACCCTCTCCCAACCACAAAAACCATCCTCATCACTAACACCCTTCCCAATCACAAACACCCTCCCTATACCTCTACCTCACACCAAACCCCCCTATTACAAAAATCACATGGTATCGTTGCACCGCCCATCACTACAAACACTTTAAAAATAAAATAATAGACAACACTTTTGCTTGATGCTGAATGGATCTCTGACACACCCCTTGTATTTCATTGGCCACAAGTATTCATTTAGGCTAGCGGATCCACCCAGATATAGGCTATCGGATCCACCCAGATATAGTGAGACTGTGAGATATCAAGCCTCTCAGTCTCATACCCAAGGGCCAAAATCGCAAAATGTTCTTCATCTCTTAGACTCTTGTATTAGTTGTAGTTGTACTATCAGAATTTACTTCAAACAGGAAATCAAACATAAACCTTACCCCAACAGATTTCTACTCTTTATATATTGGAACAATTTTTATAGGTTTCAATGATGAAAAATAGTGAATTTATTATGCATTTTGTCTCGTGGTGGCTGAATTTGCCATCGGTGGGACAATTTGGCCACCTGCAAGTGCAAGGAATGAAATTATGTAAACTTACCGTCATTTTTTGATTGCGTTTGTTTGTTTATGTGCGTTATAAAGGAAGAGATTGTTATGGCCTCATACTGCCTTTTGATTTCTTCGGCAGCCTGCCATGAATGCACATAGCCAAAATTTGCTGAGACCCTTTCAGCAAACAAGTCTAAAACCCCCTCCATAAATATTTTATATCTTGTGTTGATGTTTTGGGGAATTGCATTATAATAAGTGTGTTATTACTAGCTGTGCATTTATTAAAATATTTGATGTATTATTAATAGAACTAGTTACAATCATATATATATATCATTTAAAATAAATATTTTATTTAAATAACACTTTTTTACTTTACACTGCTAACATTTAAGCTATTTACTTTACTTTAAACTGAAACAATCAGTGTATATAAAGAACTAAAAAGAAATAACCTTGTTTTATATCTTGCACAAGCAATACAATGTAAACATTAATCCAAATCGTCATCAGCTAATCTGTTGCAGAGATATATCAAGTGTTGTTGATATAAAAAAAAGTCTCTAATTTTTCTAAAAGAAATGATTAAATCTAGCAAAAATGTTGAGTATTTATAAGCTGAAATCCCCTATATTGAGTAAAAATTAGTATTACATAATGACTGAGTGAATTTGATGGTTATTCAAAAGATAGAAAGATCACCATTTACTATAATTTTAGGGTTAATAAATAGCACCACAAATTGTAAACAAAAGCTGCTTCTGATCCGATTACATTCTTGTCTTGATTTGTGCCGGAAATTTGTCATCGATTTTCATCATTTTGACTGATAATTGGTTAGTTGTTTCTGTGAGCATGGATGTAAATTGATTTCATTTTTGAAATTGAAATAGTTGGCTATTAAAGCATGCGTTTGGTTTTCATGTGTACTTATTTTTAGGCCTAACTCACCCACACACACCCACTGCCAGCACTGCACTTTTAAATAAAATAGGCCTGCCCTGGCCTAGGCCTAATATAATATAGGCCTATTAAAAATAAGTACAATTCAGAGTAAAAATAAAAGTATAAATAATAATTATGACTATATGAGCACTGAGCACTTGTTCAAGCAAATGTGTAATGTAAAAACTAAGTCTAAGACTAAGTCTGCCGCCTAAGGCTATAATCAAAACAAAGAATTCTCGATCAAATCGTATACGATTCCTCAGTGTCCCATGCGACTGGGGCGTATTGTGCGTGACCGCGTCAATCGCGATGGCAAGGGCGCAGTAAAACCGGAAGGTGTGACGTTCTTGTAAACAAATTAGGTAATTGACCAATCGCGGCCCTAATCAACAAGACCCCACGCTGCGTGATTGGACAATTATGTAAGTACGCCCGATCGCGTTGTGGCGTGGTTGTCAAGGGCTCATCACACTGCGTTCAGAATTTGGATGAACGCTGGCGTGGCTGGAATAAATGTTTTGATCGAGAATTCTTTGTTTTGATTATAGTAAGGCTAAGGAAGTCACCGTTTGTCAACGATGATCGCGCCCGAAATAATCACGCTTTATTTATGGCTGTGCGCGCTTCATGTAATGTACGCAATACGCTGCTTCAATGTGTTCATTCAATTATAAATCCGACTATAGACATGCTATTTCTTGATTCTTGAAGATAATGTGCAATTAGGGCCTACTTGCCCGTGGGTGAAATTTAATCCGGTACGGTATGGCAGAGCCAACTTTGAACTTTATCTCCTCGTATCTACGAGGAGCTATAATCAAAACTAGAAATAGTCGATCACAGCATATGGGTATGTCCATGAAGTTGGGCAATTCAAGAAATTGTGTTGATTTGTGTAGGATAAATGCATTTTCTGACAGATTGCCTGAAGTTTATTTTCACAAGTAATATAATTTAGAAAGACCTCATACTAACATGTCTTTTAAAAGTCAAATGAAAGTTATAGCTCCCCTGTAATTTTTTTTATGCTTCATTAATAGTTGGTGTCCGGCCCTTTTTTAGTCAAAAAAGTGTGACATGAAAATAGAAAAAATGCAAAACATAATTTTGTAAATATAAATGTCATAAAATCATAAAATTACTACATAATCTATGAGTATATGTTCCAATTCACCTTTAAGTAGATTATGACAGAACAAAAATCGGCCAATTTGATATGACGTCTTCGGGAAATTGCCATACCTATGCTACAGAAAGGAGTCCACCCCAAAAAAGCATGTAGCATCGGTATTTTAAGCTCACCAACAACACAGATGACATTTGAACCCACTGATTTTGGGTCCTAAATTACCGTATCACATTCATAAGAAAGTTTGAGCAAAACTGTACCCATAGATGATGTTATTTTAAAATTATTTGAGGAAACGTCACTGATTTTTGACGAGGTGTCCGGTGTAGCATAGGTACATTTACAATGATTGCCCCTCTCAAGTAAAAAGATCCTTTCACATACTGAAATGAATGGCTCCCTGCAATTAAGTGTTTTACTAGAGGTTCTCATTGGGACCAGTTTTGGGGTAATTGGTTTTATTAAAGACAGCAAAAAAACTGAAAACAAGCGAGGTGTCCACCTGTAGTGCCGGTATTACCATGTAGCTTAGGGACAAGGTAATTAGTTTATAATGATGGCACCCATAATTCTTTTTCAAATATTTCAATTATACTTGAAAATATATGGGAAATAACATAACATGACAGTTTTTAGTGAGATAACTCACAATATTTGATACCATTTTTACCAAAACAATGTACCTGATGCTACATGGACACTGTGTCCATGTAGTGCCGGTAATCAAGTACATGTAGATATTGGGTATCAAATTTAATAAATTCTATACATCACTCTTATTTTTAGTAGTAATTGTAGTGGCTATTGATATAAAGAGGAAGTGAAATGTGTCTTACTTCATTTTATGTTAGTTATCTGTAAAACAATAGAATTTATACCTATGCTACAGGACATGGTGTCCATGTAGCATCAGGTAAATTTCTTGTATGTTTAGCCGTATGGACAGAAGCTTTTACTTTTTATTTAATTGTAATGTTACTAAATCAGTTAAACAGTTATCAGTGATGATAGAATTATACAAAATATGTGTGTCAGAAGCAATCCTTATTGATTACAGACATAATACTACATCAAAAAGGCTTGAACCAAATTACCCCACAACCCTCAATTTGCAAAGCATCATATCACTTTTTGTGATGTAGAGTAGTATCAATTGTGTGCTTTTATGAATCTGACCATGAAAGTGCAATATAAATCTATAAGAATGGTGAGTAACCTGAACTATTTAAAAATAATGCAAGGGAGAAGTGTCAGAATGGTGTCCATGTAGCATAGGTATTTTTACCATAATAACCTGAAACTAACCTGCAATCAATGATTATTTTCATACTTGAGAGGAAAAAGTTCACTATTTTTCAAAAGTATGGATATTGTCGGACCTAAAAATAATATCAGATTAACAATTGAACAATTTTGAAATTTTGACCTCATGTCACACTTTTTGGCCCAACTTCATGGACATACCCATATACGATTCCCCAGCGTCCCATGCAACTGGTGCGTATTGTGCGTAAATGCGTCATTCGCGATGGCAAGGGCGCAGTAAACCCGAAAGATGTGTCGTACATTGTACTTGTTCTTGTAAACAAATTAGGTAATTGACCAATCGCGGGCCCTAAATAACAAGACAACACATCCTGTTGTGGCTGTTTTGGAACGCACTGCATGCAAGGACACGCTCAACCTTTGTAATGATCGCGAGCGCTTGGATCATGACGCTGTGATTGACAAATTTTGTTTTGATTATAACATAACATAGATCCCGGCTGGCAAACGATATAACTGTGTCATTTAAGTGAAAATGTTTCTGGAACACTGCAAAAGCAAAAGGTTAGACGTTTGCAAATAAGCTTATCAGTAATATGTTCTCCCACAGTGCTTACCTATCTAATTTTTAAAACCGAACAACGAAAGCAGAAAAATAGCACTAATAATCTGAGGTGTGAAAATCAGAAATTTGTGAACACATGTCGTCTAAAAGGATTAAGATAGCGGCTTCCTTTGCGTGAACTTCTTTACGTTTTTACCACTACACCACCTGTTTGTTCCCTTCAACATCTGTCAAACTGTATGCTAGTTTTTGTATCTAGGATAAAGCTCTGTGTATCTGGTATGTTTACAAAAACAATGTAAGTCTCAGTGGTACATGGATGTCCAATGTGTCTGAGGCCTTGGCGTCACAAGAATGGGTACATGTAAAATTAAGCATGAGCCAAGAACGAGTGTCCAGCTCGCGAATTTATTAACCGTAACAAACATTTGGCCAAACACTGTCATGTATTGCTGTACAATGTACGTGCATGCATGTACTATACGCTTTACTCCGTCAAGGTATCAAATGTTTGTTACGGTAAATAACATCGCGCCCCAGCTCATGCCTCACTGACTTTTTCACATCCAAAGTGGATTTATGGTATGAGACATCATGATGCATGATTTAAAGTTATTAATGTTTGCAGCTGAAGAAGAACAAGTGTACATTTACATTTAACAACTGCAGTTTTCTGTTTACGTGATCGTAATTAGAAATTGAAATATCATGAAATTTTGTGTTTCTAGAGCCTGAAGTAGTTCCACTCCCAATTGTGTTGTTTTTTTACTTTGTAACCAGCCACCACCTTAAAGGGACATTGTAGTGTTGATATTTTTTTATTTTTTAAAATTTACTTCAGAATTCAAGATGAACATTAAAAATTGCCATAATTGTTGTTTCTACTAACAAAAAACACAACAAAACTTGATTAAAACAATACCATCGCTATTTATTGAAAAACTCCCTCTATGCAAATATGGTTCGCGTTATTTATCACGCATACTGCCGGGGGATACTTTCTGACGTAAAATGCTGATCTGCCGGAGATCAGCATTTTTGAATCGACGTTTTGTTGTACAAAGAAGGCTGATTTTTCTTAATCCTAATCATATATTTTTGTAATTGGGGGTGCTGCCTCCACCACATCTCTTAATGCCCCTTTAACTTAAAGTATTTCATTCTTTATACAGCATTCACCTGAGAGGGCAGAGCTGCAACAATGGAAGGGCCATAGTGGATTCAATTTAGTGTACAAAAGAACTACACCGCAAACCAGCCCACCAAAGTCACTTAATCCAACATCCACCAGAGTTGCTTAATCAATTAATCTGGTCCATAAGTTTGTTTTGATCTTAAAACAAATAGAGATGCAGGAGGTGCCAGTAAGAGTGGCAGTTAGGGTGAGTATGGTAATCAATACCCATTCATCTCATCTTGTTCAAATTTGAAAACAATATGCAGAGTACCATAACCAATAGACTATATTTTTAAAGCTTCTTAAACCTATATCGAAAGAGGTAAGAGAACTTCATGTTGCCTTTACGTAAGGCTCCCCCCCCCCCCCAAAGAGTTGATTGATTGTCCTCATCCGACCGACCCTAATTTTGAAAACTGAGAAAAACTCTTTGTTTTTGTCTTTACTGTACAAATGAATACTGACCCTTATTTTGGAAATTCCAGATTTTTTTCTTTTTCTTCCAAAATTTTGCTTCCTCGAAATACTCTAAAATATATTTGTCATGGTTTCTTTAGTCTTTTAAACTGTTTTGAAAGATGAATGAAGTGATAAAATAACCCATTCATATATGTAGTAACTATTTCAAAGTTAATTATGCATCTTTTGACTGTGATTTATAAAATTTAAAAAAATCCAGACAGACTGACCCAACTTCTGAAAGTGATCTATGGACACTCAAATAGTTATTTGTTTTGCATCAAATAGTTATTTGTTTTGCCTAACAACCACTTAATGCTCAATTATCTGTGCCTATTCTTTTCCCCTCTTTGTGAGATATCAAGCATGATTAACTACTTTTTAACTGTGTTAATGTCTTAAAATTATGGAAAGTGTGTAAAAACTCAAAGCAATTTGTTGTTAAATTTAAAATGTCATCATTTTCAAATGAAAAAACAACTTTTGGACTTTGGAAGATAAGGGTACCGTATTATCCCTATTAAGCGCCCAGGACCTTATAAGCGCCCACCCCTGTTTTTCACAATGACTACCAACAAAAAATCCCTTATAAGCGCCCACCTTTTCAAATGGTCAGCATCCTCAAATGACCACTTGTACATATATTTCATTTAGTACATGAAATGGTCAGCCTCCTCAAATGACCATCAAATGGTCTGCATCTTCAAATGACCATCAAATGGTCAGCATCTTCAAAACCTTTTCAAATGGTCAGCATCCTCAAATGACCACTTGTACATATATTTCATTTAGTACATGAAATGGTCAGCCTCCTTAAATGACCATCAAATGGTCAGCATCTTCAAATGACCATCAAATGGTCAGCATCTTCAAATGACCACTTGTACATTTTATTTAGTACGATAAATGAGTTTTAAAAAGGTAACATAATAAGCGCCCACCCAAAATGACTTTGCTAACCGCCCTGGGCGCTTAATAGGGATAATACGGTAGTTTCTTTTGTTTTGTTTAGTAATGTTTTTGTAAATTTGAAAAAAGGGGATGAGTGATGGAGGTCATTTTAACAACTTTTGTTTTTTGCCATGTTTCATTTTTTAGGTGCGCCCTCTGTTGCCCCAAGAGAGACTGCATCACCATGAACTATGCTTGAAAGTGCTTCCGAAAAAGAATCAGATAATTGTTGGCAAAGACCGAGCTTTTACATTTGACAATGTTTTGTCCTCAAGAACTTCACAGGTGAGTGGTGGGGTTTGTTTATGGATGGTTAATTGTCTAACAAGATTAATTATAAGATGGGTTTCATAAACAAGAATTTGTCTGCGTCGGTTGAATACAGATGTAAATTCAACTTTTGATCACAAAATTTAATACTGGAAATTTGAAGTGCATCCATTTTCATCAGCAGTTGACGAGTGACTTTCTTTTTTTCACAAATTTAAAATATATATTTTCATCATAGACTTTTAATTGTTATTACTTGGAATTAATTTTGAAACAAAATGTGAACCAAATTTGAATCTACATATAAACACATAATTTGTATTGGAAAAAGAAGAATAAAATGTTGAATGTTTTTAAGTATTATTTCTGTAAGTTGATCTAAGTGAATACTTTATTCATTACTGTTCTTTTGATTTGACAATTTAACCCATGCCTGTATGATACTGCCATGCCTTTTACAGGAAGATACCTATCACAGATGTGTAGAAGGACTTGTAACCAGTTTCTTTGAGGGATATAATGCTACTGTGTTTGCATATGGACAAACAGTAAGTTACAGATTGCATAGCAGTCATATTCTAGCAAACAAGGAAACATGGTCATCTTTTATTCTCTAATTCCAGTTGGCACATGTAGCATGGATTACCTAAAAAGATGTTTGATGACAAAAAACAAAAACAAATTATAACAACAACAGCAAAACAATGCACACACTTTTGAATATTTAATGTGAGATTATTTCTCAAAATCCTTGAAAGAGAATAAATCCAGCTTTTGCATCCTCAAACTTCTGTTGGAAAATGGATAGAAACAGGGTAAATTCTGAATACTTTCTAAACATATTTGACACAAAGAGAACTAAGCACAGAACAACAAGAATATGTGACTCCCAGAGCCAGGACTGTATGTGCAGTCACTGTTTAAGATATTTTTATACCAACATTATGAGATGGGGTGCTGTGAATTTAAGTTTTTGGCAATAGTTTAAAATATATCAAATGATAAATCTGTGATTTACGAAAAATTCCTGGTCAGAATTTTGACAGGTTTTGGTATATTTATGATTTAAATCCAATTTGGAGACAATGATCCTATACAAATTCTGAGTGCAAGCATCTGGTTATTTATCTAGAGGTAAACTTAGGTATTTTTTTAAAGTGATAATATTGGTAACTTGTTTAGGTAAATTGATAATATTGGAAACTTGTTTAGGTAAAATGATAATATTGGTACCTTGTTTAGGTAAAGTGATAATAATTGGTAACTTGTTTAGGTAAAGTGATTATATTGGTAACTTGTTTAGGTAAAGTGATAATAATTGGTAACTTGTTTAGGTAAAGTGATTATATTGGTAACTTGTTTTAATAGGTAAAGTGATAATATTGGTAACTTGTTTAGGTAAAGTGATTATATTGGTAACTTGTTTTAATAGGTAAGGTGATAATATTGGTAACTTGTTTAGGTAAAGTGATAATGTTGGTAACTTTTTCTTCCTTTCAGGGATCTGGCAAAACCTACACCATCGGAGGACACAACAGTGTAAACCTGACCGATGATGAAATAGGTGTTATACCACGTGCTGTGCAGCAAATGTTTGAAATAATGAAGGTAAATATTACATTTGAAAATACCTGAAGTATAATGTGACGTCAATGCATAAAGTATGAACAAAGTTGATTGAAATTGTTGAAAAGTATGAAAAAAATGAAAAATATTGATGTTCCAATAACATTTTCACATAACATTTTCACTCTGCCCCCTATGAAATATTAATGGCTGAATGACCAACCATAAGTATAGTATCCCTTGCCCAACTGTGACGGTGGGGAACAATCAAAATTACAGTGGACACCAAAAGGGAAACACAGTTAAGAAAAAGAGAACACACAACGTTTTGGCAAAATATAAAGATTTGTATACAGAGTATGGTATAGGATAAAAGGGCAGGTTGTTACTCTGCTGAGAGAAAGTAACATACTGCAATGGTGATAGGGATAGGGATATCCACATGTAGAACAGTTTGTTTTCTTTTAACCCTAACTATACTACACCACACGGCAACCACACGGAAAAAATGTTTTTATAACCCGGCGTGCAGGTTTTTGGACTACAAAACGGACCCAGGCTATATAACAAGGCGAATATACTGAGCCGAGTGTGACTGACAGCTGTGGTGTAGTGGTTTGGATCTGGGCTCTGGTGCTGGAGGTCCGTGGTTCAAATCCGAGGGGGGGGGGTCGGGTGACCTTTCTGGTGAATTTTTTGGGTCGGAAAACAAATCTGTTGCCGTGTGGTGTAATAGAGTTAAGGTAAATGAAGCCTAAGGGTCGGTCAGGTTTTTTGTTCTTTTGTTCTTAACATTATTCTTGTGAACATTTTCAATTTTTTCATAAACTGTTTACATTTTTTTCCTTCCAAATCTGAAGACGAAAAAAATGAGTCAATGGGACCGTAGAACAGGGTGTCTTTTCATCCCTATTAGATAATTTGTAACATGATTATTTGTTTTATCTTCAAGACAAACCACAATGTGGATTACATCTTACGAGTGTCCTACATAGAAGTGTACAAGGAAGAATTGAAAGATCTACTGGATATAAATACAAGTAGTAGAGATATGCACATCAGAGAGGATGAACAGGGCAATACAGGTAAGGATCCACAACATATGGGTGTGGCAGCTCTAAATGGGAGATGATATCAGTGCCTAATCTAGTCATAGGTGTAACATTTATGTGTGAGGTCTGACATTCTTCTTTGAGTGCGCAGATATTTTGATGTGATGGCTATAGTTCACTCATTTCCAAATTGGCCAGAAATATGCATTTTTTATCTTGCTGCACAGAAAAGATATACATATTAGTGTTGAGTTATCCCGTGTTTTTTCTCTTACGTGACACGGGTCATTCTATACGTGCGTGTCACGGGTACCCATATCCCGTAAGTCTCACTCTCCGTGAATTCCCTCAAACACACCGGGAGTAGAGTTCAAGCCCAGCAATACCTGCAGAGTGCATTAACCAAATGTAGCATCGCGAAATGCGAAACACTTTAGAAGACTTTGCGATGCTAATGCACATTAATTTAGCAAAAGTGCGACGCAAAAAGATTCCCTACTTGATCTCTGATTACGTAGCATCAAAGCCAAACCTACAAAGATTGAGTTTCATCTTCAAATAACTAAAAAAAGTATCATAAATCCTGAAGTATTGGCAGTTAATATTTCGTTTTCGTCAGAGTTAAAAAACCCATTGGATTACATGTACCTGCGCAGCATTTTTTCTGTCGGTTTAAAATCGGTACAAAATGGCGGTTTCTGCGCATTTATAATCATGACGTCACTGTTTTGATGCTAGTCTTGTTCTCAAGTCGCCGAGTGTTACGATTAGACTGTAACTCTCAGTCGCCCTCTTTCGTCGCTATCTTGCAGGCTCCGACATTTAGTACAGCTTTTGCGGCCGTACGGTAATATTGAAGACTGGGGGATGTAGATGTTACGATTTGGGAACGGCCGCATCCATCTGGACATTTTAATATTTCGGTGCACCATGGGCACAAAAGGAATCGAATCGAAACAACATGGCGCTTTGGTATTTCAATCTCGAGCGATCGAAGTGCGGCTAATAATCCATTAATTTCCTTGTATTTCCTTGTGTTTTATTATAAAACTGTGTTAGTTCAAATTGTAAAATCTAGTTCGTGTTTTCGTATACTGTGTTTTGCTTACGGGCCACGGGTTATACGTGCGTTACACGGTCGAACCGTGACACGGTCGCGTGCCTAATACATATCAGGGGAAAAGAGGGCAATCCAATTAAGAAAATAGGCCAGCAAGAAAATATATGGAATCTTAGAAAAATGTGCACATTAGGTTGGAGGAACAGGACAATGCAGTTAATATTACAAACACAAAGGACAAGTAAAACACCCACAAGAAAATAGCGGTACTTAATCAAAACAAATAATTCTCGATAATTTCAGAACATTCCCAAGCATTCTATGAGCCAGGTGCATGACCGCAACAGTCACGCAGCATAAGGACGCAACGGATGTTTACACAGCAGTCGTGCGCCTGCTGTTACAGAATGTAGTGCGTCCCGAATGCTGCGCTTATCAATTTGGGAAACGCTAGGCGTTATGGAGGGATCGAGAAATTATTAATATGTTTATAGTAGCAATGATATGCATATAAGAGAGGATGAGAATATAACACAACTGAACAACAAAGAGATGCAGTATACATTTGGTATCCTACATGGGCAGTGCTATGTCTATTGGATTCTAAATCAGACTCTAGCAAAGATATCTAAAGGGAGAAGAGGTTTTCAAGAAAACATTGGGACTAATAAGCTAAGATATGCATATTACGTAGGAGAAACAGAACAATACAGATCACAAGACCACTTTGAATTCAGGAATACCTCTATGGCGATGTGGTATCATAGAATGACATCTCAATTTTTGTTTGTGACTGCCTTTATTTCAGTGATTCTAGGCAGCAAGGAGGTTATATGCACCAGCGTGGATGAAGTGTTAGGCTGTCTAGAAATTGGTGCTGCACATAGGCACACAGGGGCCACCAATATGAATGTTCATTCCAGTAGATCACATTCCATATTTACCATTAATGTTGGTAAGTTAATATTAGTGCATATATAGAGATGTCTCTTCAGCGTATACACCACCAAGACGCTCCCCATAGACGCTACGTGCAAAGTAGGGGTCATACAATCGGCTCTAACTTGAGTTATCCCATACGTCCTTACATGACATTTCCAGAGATTATTCCCAAGGGTTGTCCGCAAAACAGATCAAAAGCATACCCCTTGATGTCAGACTAGATTTTTCAATATTTTGCGATGAATTTGATGTAGCGATTTCGGCCAATTATTTACGCCCCATAACTCAGGACGGACCTTACGCCGATTTCGGTCGTTTAAAACTTTAAAATGTTCAAACTAGTGCAGATTTGGAGATTTTTACTCTGCACACTCATAAAAATGTATAATACCCAAAAGTAATCAAAAGAATTGAAATAAGTCTATCAAAATCTCGCAATTTGTACCGTAAAAAGGAACTATTGCTGTGATAAACTTTTACCGGACGTGCTATCCCATAGTGCTTTGGTGGTGTATATCCTTCATCCTTGATGAGTGGAGGAGGAGGGGTATCAATGTATCTGTTTGGCCAATGAATCGTGTGTGTTTATTGCTGGTACAAAATAACACAATATGTACTTTTTATCACCAACTTGTGGACTCCCCTGCAACCATGGACATCCATGGTGACTTGATATGTGCAAAATGTTATAAATAGTGTAAAAATATACATTTAACTATGACATGCCATTGTTGAATAGTACCATGTTATGTGTGGTGTATCATACACTTTAAAATGGCTGAAAATGTCTTTGGGGTGTCTGTTAAAGTTGATACACCCTGTTCTTGGTTATATAGTTCTGAACTAAATAATAAGGCAATTACAAGTTTGGGTTTCAAACATTTAACACTCACTTTTTGTTTTATCCATTTCTTTTTCATGCAAAGACCAATTGCGACCACATTTGTTCTATTTTTGAGAATTATTTATTCTCCCATCTTGGAAATAAATTATCTCTTGGGACAGATGACACACAGTTCACATTGTAGTCACTGTTATAATGCTGTGGACGAAATTGCTGGCGTGTTATGTTGTTGCTACGTCCAAATGTTTGAAATGCGCGCACAACTAAGCATTCATGTGCATGACGATTTCACAATTGACTAATCAGGACGCGCGGTCATTTTTTGTAAGCGTCTGTTACGCACTTCTGGGTTTATGAACATACTCTTGTACGCATGTACGAATTGGAATTATGTCCATAGCATTATGATGCTGACTAATGTGTTCAGAGACTCTGGCTTTGAGAGGTTTAATTTCAAATTACTTGCTCTGTTGCTTCTCCATCTAAACTTTGATCTTCTAGTTCTGTTTCACAGGACTGATGAAACTAAAACTTGTGTTTACACTATTTATCAATCCAGAACAAAGGTGGGAGGATGGCGGCGCTGACAATGCACCACCAAATTCTACGCGTGAAGTAGACGAGGTGGTAGGAGAAGACGGGGAGGAAGTGGAACGCACCACCAACTTTATGTCAGCCAAATTTCACTTTGTTGACCTGGCTGGTTCAGAGAGAGCCAACCGGACAGGCAATGCAGGGGAGAGATTTAAAGGTAAGTGCAAAAGAAAACAAATGTATTTGATTACTCTATAGGGGGTGCAACAAATGGGAAAGATACATATATATATATATATATTTTAAATGATTACCAACATTGTGTGCAAGGGATATAAGGGAATAATGCGCACGGGAACAACAGGATGTATGTTCATGCATAGATATTTTTCAAAATCAGTCTTTAAGCAATGTTGACAAAGAGGCCAAGATGGCCTTGAGAGCTACCTGACTCTCAAAAGGTATCTATACATTTATCATGCATGGGAATGTTTTGAAAGAAACAAAGATGACAAACATATCTGTTTCAATATTTTTGGCAGGTAGTTTCATTGCAAAATAGATGCTTCTTTTGTTTCAAATCACTTACCATAGAATAAAGTTTTCCGCCGGGCTACTACAAGGAAAACTTATTTGGTGACCGGAAGTTGGATTTCACCTGTTTCAACCCTGCTCCGGGTCATGTCAGAGGGCAGCGTTTTCCGCGAAATATTTGACTTGTCCACGGGGTACGCCACATACATCATTCATTCTTTATTTTGACTACAACCAGACCGGTCACCCTTTCAGTTGGAGAAAAACAAACATCATTATTTGGCAGCGTGGGTTTGTTCCTTTGCTGTGGTTTGAACTATCATTTTCTCCAGTTTCGTTTGGGTTATTTAGCTACAAGCTACACCGTGTGTTTGGTTTACATTATCGTTTCGTTATAAAATATAACAAACGTTTATTTCATCAAAAAGAGTACCGTTTTTAACATTTGCTGGGTTTTCGTTGGATTTTGGTAAGAGATTTAAAAACTTAAAAGTACTGTTTACGGTGTGTCCCTTTCACAATCACAAAGAACTCTGTTAAAAGATGGCAAGGGGCCGTGGGATGAAAAGGAAGGCTACGGGAAACCCGCCAGCGGTACCGCCTGCCGCTCGTCAGACACGAGCCCAGGCTCGGCATTTATCGGTCGCCCTCGCGGACGGTCAACGACTAGGCAGTCAACAGGCAGTGGACGGGGTCCAAAACCAGCCCAGTACTAGTGCTCAAGGGGCGAGCGCTGTGTGTGTGTCATCTAGTGCACCAGCACCAGCAGCAGCAGGAAGTGCGGTACAAGATATGCAGGGTGCGGGGCCAGTGGTGGCATTTCCGGTACCTCGTGCGTCTGTTGGAAACCAAGATGGCGGACCGAGAGCAAACTGTGCAAGTGTGTTGGGTGAGGAAAATTTACCAGCTCCGATACCGCAACCAACGGGTTATCTACAGTTGAATGCTAATGGAGGAGTGAGGAGAAACATGCAGGCGGGTGAGCTAAATTTGGATCTTAATGAGGCCTCTTTGGGCTTCAACAGCCCTGTCGTTGGAGGGGTTGTGAATAGACATTCACAACAACAACAACTTCAGCAGCAATTAGGCCTACAAAATGTACACGTAGAACAACCATTCCAAAACCTCCCTAATTTTGGTTCCATTTCACCGCTATCGTCTGTATGTAGCCCCTTAGGTGAGGGTCTACCACAGCAAATTAAGGAGAAAATTGCGCGGGGGGATTATGTAGACTTCGTGGCCCTGTTGGATAAAGGGGGCGAGGTACAAGGGTCAGTAGAGGAGGGGATTTTGGGCTTAGACGAGTGGGGTCAGGTGGTGCTAAAATCCAAAAAACCAGCGCCCAAAATTACGTGTATTAGTTCCTGGACCAGTGCTTTTCTCATTTTCGCGGCAGTATTTTTAAGGTCCCATCCAAACCGCGCACAGGAAATCTTGAAATATGGCCATTTGGTGCGTACCGCTGCAGCGCGTTTTGAGGGGGAAGGGTGGAAAGTGTACGACTCGCAGTTTCGTATGCGGCAGCAGGCGCATCCCGGAAGGTCATGGGCCACAATTGACCATGAGCTTTGGGCGTTTTATGTGGCAGTGCCTTCCCCTCAGCAAGAGGTAGCTACCGCGTCTGATTTTCGCAATGCCCAACACTCAGCTTCCTTTAGCGCCCCCGGTGGCATGGCATATTGCTTCCAATTCAATGGTGCGGGATGCAAACGTGCCAGTTGTAAATTTCTACATGCTTGCCAAGTCTGCCAAATCGAAGGCCACGGTGCAAGGGAGTGTGAAGGAAACCTAACAATAAGCCCTCATCAAGAGGCGGGTTCAATAATTTAGGAGCAGGGGGAAGTCCAAAGGCCAAATGAGTATTAAAAATAATAATAATAATAATAAAATAAAATAAAATAAATTAAAAATATTAAAAATAAAAAATCAACCTCGCGAGTCCGCCGATTATTCAACCATCCATAAAAAGTACCATCAAGTCTGGCGGTCCACCATCCTTTGAGGATGATAACTCTGGTCTATGTTGCAAATATATCATGGCGATTAAAATTACTTCAACATTGGAAATAGGAAAGAAAAAAAGAGGTGTGTATTGTATTTATATAATATTATAAAATAACATAGGTTGTGAAATAATAAAAGGAGGTTAAATTAATGAATAACGGTTGGCATGAAGGATTGGGGGGGGGGGGGGGGGGTCTCGGGGGGGGGGGGGGGGGTCTTGTTGGGGCAAGTCTCCTGGATGGGTTCCTTGTTGGGGTGGTTTAGGCCTCAAGATGTCAACATTTCAGAATAAAATTGTGAAAATTAATGAGTAATTGTCAGGAAAGAGGAGAAGGATAATATTATTAATAATATTATGGTACGGTTAGGTAATAATTGTATTGGAAAAATTGTCCGAAGTAGATATTTCATTATAGTGGAAAAATTGACAGTAAGGACAAACTAAAGTCGTAATGACATGTTAAAAATGAAAATTGGATAGCTTAAACTTCAACAGCAGATTTTGTGGCATATTTACTTACAAATTACACGTCAAGTCTATATTTACATATTACACATCAAGTCCCTTTTCATTTACATGCCGAGGGCACATAACTTTAAAACGTGTCAATTCAATGCTACTTTGTTAAAGCATCATGATACAATGTATGTATATTGCTGTTGATTTTATGCAAATGTGGGTGATCAAACAAAGGTCACAAAATAAATGTCAGGTTGTAGTCAAATACTACCACTTCCTTAAAACTCTTATTTGTCCGTGTAATTCAATTATCTGGCAACAATAAAGTTTTCCGCCGGGCTACTACAAGGAAAACTTATTTGGTGACCGGAAGTTGGATTTCACCTGTTTCAACCCTGCTCCGGGTCATGTCAGAGGGCAGCGTTTTCCGCGAAATATTTGACTTGTCCACGGGGTACGCCACATACATCATTCATTCTTTATTTTGACTACAACCAGACCGGTCACCCTTTCAGTTGGAGAAAACCCACCCTCCACTCCCTTGTGTGAAAGCAGGGTCGCAGGCAGTGCCGAGTGCATTCAATCTATCATAATGCCGTGTCAGGTTCCAGGCGTGGTGACACGTGTTTGTGTGCAGATGTGGTCATTGCATATGGGTACCAGGCTTGGTACACTAGGCGTGGTTACAGCAAGTTGCGCCAGGCTTGGCGCGAGGTACCAGGCTTGGTACTCTCCGCAGGCAATTGCAAGGTGTTCCCAGGCTTGGGAGTATGCAAGGTAAAAGAAGGCAACAACACAATTGCGGATCTGGGCGTTATGCTCAGGGGGTGGTTTAGGCCTCAAGATGTCAACATTTCAGAATAAAATTGTGAAAATTAATGAGTAATTGTCAGGAAAGAGGAGAAGGATAATATTATTAATAATATTATGGTACGGTTAGGTAATAATTGTATTGGAAAAATTGTCCGAAGTAGATATTTCATTATAGTGGAAAAATTGACAGTAAGGACAAACTAAAGTCGTAATGACATGTTAAAAATGAAAATTGGATAGCTTAAACTTCAACAGCAGATTTTGTGGCATATTTACTTACAAATTACACGTCAAGTCTATATTTACATATTACACATCAAGTCCCTTTTCATTTACATGCCGAGGGCACATAACTTTAAAACGTGTCAATTCAATGCTACTTTGTTAAAGCATCATGATACAATGTATGTATATTGCTGTTGATTTTATGCAAATGTGGGTGATCAAACAAAGGTCACAAAATAAATGTCAGGTTGTAGTCAAATACTACCACTTCCTTAAAACTCTTATTTGTCCGTGTAATTCAATTATCTGGCAACAAACCTATTCGTTTATTCCAATCTGTTTCTGTAGAATCAGTACACATAAACAGCGGGCTTTTGTCATTGGGGAATGTGATTAGCGCCCTCAGTGATCCCAAACGTAAAATCGCACACATTCCATATCGAGATTCCAAGATCACACGCATACTGAAGGACTCCCTCGGTGGCAACGCCAAGACATGCATGCTGACCTGCATCAGTCCGTCGGCTGTCAACTTTGATGAGACTTTGAATGCATTGAAATATGCTAATAGGGTGAGTAGCAGTAAATTAAGTGCTTTATTTGTTAATAATCTTGTTTGCAAATCCAATCAAGTATGCTCAGAAGTATGATGGCCATAAAATGATGAGAGATATATACATTACAGCCTTGACCGTAGTTGGTAGCATGATGAATGTTGACACTCGGGAATTCATTATGATTCTGTTTGTCATCAGCGTAATTCTTGTTTGGCACATAATTACCAATGTTATAAGAAATACTTTGACATAGTAAAGTAAATTAACAGGCCTATAGCCTAATAATGCTACTGTAGCCTCGAATTGATATAGAATCTGTTGGACAACTGATTCAAAATTTGAGACATTTTACCCATAGAATGTACCATAACATCTCATGCGAACACAACATAAATAACACATCATGTCCAAATGTTTTGTGATACTGACTATGTTTGATGCATTGATGATGACATCTCTACCATTCCTTTCACTGATAAAGAATTATGGATCTGTTTAAACATGATACTCATCCAATATTTTCTGCTGTCTCTTTCCTTTTTTTCAGGCTCGTAATATTAAAAATAAACCGATCATCAACAGAGATGTGCAGTCTGTACAAATAGCTGCCATGCAAACAGAGATTCAAGCATTGAGGGAAGAACTTCAAAGACATAGGCTTGGAACAGCTAACCCTGATACGGTAGGCACAATTATTGTATGGCAAATTCTGTTGTTTGATTCATGGTCAATTAGAATGTACTGTGGTGAAAGCATAATATAAGGATCTGGGTAAATGTTCAGATCCTGGAAGCATGTTGGTTAATTTTTGACTCTGTTAAAATGATATGCAAACTTAACCTTTTCAGCCACATATATCAAGGAAACTGTAAGAATGCTGTAAATGGGAAAGCCCCCTTATTTTTACTGCATTGCCCATTGGACAAATATTGTTAAACTTTCCATTGAAACACATTCCATGAAAGTGGACAATGTTCAAGTGGTATTAACACGAATGGATCATTTCTGGCAAAAAATATTCCCAGAAATATGATACAATACTTGTTTATGGATGATTCTGCTGTCACATGATCACATAACAGGTGGTCATGTGACTACAGGGTTAGCATTGCAACGTAAAAAGAAGTGGTCAACCACTATATCTTATTTTCTCATTCTTAGATTTGACTGGTAAATGGTTGCACAAGTTCAATAAATGGATCCTTCATTTCACTTGACGTTTTTGTTAATCTGTATTTCTTTCAGAGACCAGAGGGTCAAGAAAAAGTGCAAGCATTGGAAAATCAAATTATAAGGTTTGTTGCATTCATTATGTTTTAGATGAAATGATTCATTTTGAATGTTGGTCATTGTCCTGATAAAAGTGTTTGATTGCTGTATGGTTTGTGTTTAAGAAAACATGCAGCCAATGAGATACAAACAAAATAAGTATGTAAATTGTGGTTGCATTATGGAAACAGAGCTCCTCTATTACAAAGTCTGTAGTTAGGATTGTAGGGGGAGGGAGGGTCTGGTCTGGATTTTTAAAAAAAAGGGATCTTTGGTAAAAATTGATATATTCTTGTAGTTTTTTTGAGATATATTAACTGTACAGCCATTTGAATTGACTTTTAATACCTGTGACATTTATTTTGTATACCTGGTGGTTCAAAATAAAGTTGACCCAAGTTCTAGGTAACTTTTCAACTACATTTTATAGTTTCAGAGAATTTATGTTTACTTAGTCTTAATCAGCAGTAAGTTTTGAATTTATCCTGAACAAATGGTAAATTTAGCTTGGTTGGTTCTTCAGATATGGTTCATTACAGAGAGCATGCACAAAACTGCCTTGTCCACGGGAGCGTCCTTTGAATTAGTGGAGATAGAATGCACAAAGTGGACTTACACACGATTGGTCACAAATTGTGAAAAAAGGAGAAAAAGAAAAAAAGGAGACATCTGAAACATCTGCCTGGTGCTTGACATTACCTACCTACGTACCTAAGTTTCTTTGTTGAATGTGAATTGCACATAAGCACAGAGATTGGGATACTTTGAAAGGCAGGCTTTTCAATTCTGAATCTAGAGCATGCTGTTTTGTTGAAGATAAAAACTAAATAACGCTCCCTTGGACAAGTCAGTTTTGTGCATGCTTTCTGTAATGAACCATATCTGAAGAACCAAACAAGCGAAACGCGCCATTTGTTCAGGATGATTTCAAAACTTACTGCTGATCAAGACCAAGTAAACACAAATTCTCTGAAACTCTGAATGTGGTTGAAAAATTACTTTGAACTTGGGTCAACTTTTTTTTAAACCTCCCGGTACAGTAAATCATTGGCATGCTGAATGATTAAACCTTGTATTATTTTGTGATTGTCAAAATAATAGTAAAAACTAAACACAATTTCTTTCCGTCAATTAGAATGAGATTTGGAAGGAAACCATATAATAAACTACATTTTCACATTACCAAATAGGCACATGATAAACCATGCCATAAGGATTCAATGTAATTGTCTTTTTCTCTTTCCCTTTTTCTCCACAGTCTTCGAACAGAAAGCTCACATTTCAAGGTTTGCACGGAAGAAGCAAGCAAGATATTTAATGGTCTTCTTGAATCAGAATCACTGAATAAACGCCAGAAATCTGCCATCAGAAACTGGATGGACATGGTGAAGGAGGTGGAGGATGATACCACTTTTCAAGAGGGGTTAGCAAGTAGGGAGGGACAGAGAAAGGTTATTGAGCTGGAAGCCAAATTGAAAAAGGTGATTACTAGATATGAGAAATCAATAGATCAGATTTATAACAAATTTATGTAATTCATGAAACTGCAATAAGTTAAAAACTTAAACTTAAAAACAATTCAAGCCCTTTTCTATAATTTTATAATTTTGGAACTGTCCATGAAACTCGAACAGTATTATTTAGAAACAGTATGAATATGATATTTTTATCATTTAAGGGAGGTAAATTAAGTTAAATAAAACAATGTAATATCAATATCCATAACACTTTATAATCACAGGCCATGTATGATCTTGCCAGTGATGAAGAAATCTTTGCCGAAAAGAACCGTGAGAACTCTGAGCTCAAGGCCAAGCTTCAAGATTTGGAATCGTCCAATGAGAAGGAGGGTGAAGCGTTCGATGAGGCCGCAGAGCGTATTCGTCATCAGGAATCACAGCTAGTGGAACAGCAGACACAGATACAAGAGTTACAGAATATGCTACAGGAAATGCAACAGCAAACGGTAAGGCATATACAGTGTGTCCCATAAATGATATATATTGGCCAAGTTGAATTTGTTTAGATATACTTCAACTTACTTGGGGTATAAATGTGATGTTAGTGTGTATTCAGGTGGTTGACCCATCATTTACGTACCAATTCTAGATTTTGTTTTGAGTTCATGAAAATATGAGCCATTTAAATCATGTGCATTTCAAAGTTGTGCTCAATATTAATAGACAGTTCTTAATAGCCCTTTACATCGTGCTAGCACAATCTCAAAGCGCTTTTTGGCCAATTGTTATTGATGTCATTAGGAAATTCTCACAATCATTTTGTTTGACCTTATGTGCCAACCATATCAGCACTTAGGTTTTAATATCAAATGAGAACATAAACTAGTGCGTTAAAATCACACATTTATAAGTTATGCTCAAGAGTCATTTTATACATAACTTGTGATTCCAACTTCTGCATACATTAAGATTTTGTGGGAATTTTGGGTTTATGAGCAAGTAGTGCATTTTAGGTCCCAGACAAAATAATCATAGGGTTTCACCGTGTAATAGATTGTCATTTGTAATGTGCTGAAAAAAAATGAAAAAAAGTTTTAATTGATTTTCAAATATGTCATGCCACACTAGAACAAAACAATATTTTGACAAAATCAATGAATATAATAAATAGAGGACATTCAGAGGGAGCTGGATAGGTTGATGAGTTAGTTGATAATGGTTATAACCAAGCATTTTTTTCTTGTCCAAATTTCTAGACTTTCTTAATTTCAGCCAATTTTTGGTCTTTTTAGCCTAAATTCACACACTTTTTCAGGTTTTCTCAATCCTCTTCATTTTCTTGCCTGAATAAACCAGAGCCAATGTTTTGAGATCAGTGGCTCTTGATTCATTGACATTTTGGGTGAACCAGAAGCCAAATTTTTTAAACCCATAATAGATTTGACAATAAATGTGCCAATTACAGGGGCCCATGTTGTCATGATTCTTGGTAGACATTTTTGGATGCCATTGTCAAATAAGTGTTGTCTTTCAAAATTATTAGGACTTTTCAGTAAAATGGTTTGTGAGTAGTAAATGGCTCCTGTGGCACACCTAAATTCAACTTTGGTAATAACTCATTGTTTTTCTTCTCAAGTTTTCTATCTCTCTTGGTAGACCATGTCACATGTGACGTGATCAAGTGAAATGAGTCATAAGTCGGCAGTTTTCAATTTTGATACTTGTCCATCATTTGAGTAAAGGTGGAAAATACTACATTATGGTCCAAACCCCATTAAAATTGAACTTCTAGTTTTTAAGTTACAAACAATTTACCAACTGAGAAAACAGAGTGTAACAAGAGATTTGTCACTTCTTTTTTTGACCTACAACTCAAAATCAATATTACCGACATCCCACTCATTCCGCTTGATCGTGTCACATATTCTAATCAAATTTATCAGCTTGGAGTACAAAATAAATTCAGACATGTATGTTATTTGCACAATTCTTCATATTTTCATAGCAACCTGAGGATTTAGACGAGAGCGACGAGAGTCTACACATAGATATCCCTGTGACAGCAGGAAGACGTGCCATGTCAGTACCAGCTCGCATGGTAGGAAGGAATCGACTCACGTCTGGTGGAGAACCACTGTTGAGCGCTAGACCACAGTCAAGGAAACTTCACACCAGTCCTCCATTGGTAAGTTGATGTATTGCTGTTGTGTTTTTAATTACATTTTCCTAAACTAGGCAAGCTTGTAATTAAATTGCGAGATAGTCTTTTACGACGGGTATTTATAACATAGATTAAGAGTTTAACGAGTTCACCGTTGGACAAGTTTAAAACTGTCAAGCTTTCGTCAGGATTATCTCTGACTTCTTCAGGACTAAATTATGATAATATTAAGCAAAACATAGAAATTGCCACTTCTCTATCGTCTATTAATAGAGAAGTGGCAATCTTAAGCTCTTTAACCTGTACGCTTGTAATTGCTAGATGATATTGTAAGTGGGGATGGTGATTGGTGATGTAAACCATGAATTTTTGGTTAAGCTATTCTTATTCATGTACTTTTCTATTTTCTATTGCATATATTATCTGACTTATTATTGAGTTGATTTTGATGTTGATATCAAATGTTAGCAACAGTATATACATTGTAAAGATAAAATTATAAATACATGAAGATACTAGGAGAGCAATATCATTTGATTGGAAACACTACTTTCAGTTTCAAAGCAAGACCATGAAAAAGTACTGCTTTTTCATATTTTTGCAAAACATTTGATGTAGAATCAAGATTGATAGAATTAATAGATTTGTGAATCATCAGAACATGGCCTCGAATCAGTATGGAATGGGGAGGGGAATGATGAGACAGCCATTACAAGTTTTTGTTTTCATGTGACGCAAATAAAATGTACACTATGGTAATAATAACATTGAATTAGGCTCTGATTTGTCAAAGATTGCAGTATTCATTTTATTTGTAAATGAAAAAAGTCCTTGATATGAGCTTGAGAATCAAGTTGACAAACCCTGAAATCTGATTTTAACCCAGCGTATAACACATTACCCTTGTTGATATCAAGCAGTGGGGCCTATCATCCGGTAGCTGCAGCACATTCTCTCTGGTGTCTTCCATGAGTGTCTTTTCCTCATCTGTGGTGTCTGCACATCCACAACTGGTTTGTCTACCACAATTCATGGTAATGGGTTTTGATGCATTCCATCTTTTTTTTATGATTGCTCATTTTGTTTGAAAACCATTCCAAACTCCATGAATGTGCATGTGCTGTGTTTTCATCAGCTAGTCAATTTTATAAATAGGTGTGAAAACCCAGATGTTTCTATTGACTAGAAAGGTTAACATGGTAGAAACCCAGATTATGTCTTCAACAATTATTCTTAGCACCCAATTTATACCGTTATTTATAGTGTGTTTGTTGCTCCAATTAGTTGTATAACATAGTCTAGGAGACTTTTTAGGTGAGGGGCACAGGTGATACCAAGTTAAAAGGCATATTTAAAAGTTGTATCATGATATATTTTGAGATTGGAACAGCCTGTACTTTAATTGAAATCATTTTTGGATTGTTTTAATGCCCCTAATGTAGAGAATGTGAAATTTTAAAATAATTTTGAGGGCTGTTTCAGTTTTCATTGCGTCACTTTGAGGTGTTTTGTTTTTTTGCATTTATAATTCCCATGCATGTGTTAATTTTCCATATCAAAGCTATCTGTCATTACAGTTTGCTACACCTAAAAAATCAGGTGTTTTGACCAAGTTACTAAACCTAAATTTACAAATCAAGTCAATTCGATAGAGGTTTCCTCAAGTCATTCAATAGGCTAAGTTTAATCATTTTAATCACTGGTTGGTAAAGTTAAGTCAAGTTACTAATTTGGTTCATGTTACATCAAGTCATACTGAACATGAACATTATTCACTTCATGTTACATGTTAAGTCATTGCTCTTAGTGATTTGAGTCAAGTCAAGTCATCAAAAATAATAAATGGTGATTTAAGTCAAAGTAAGTCAAGTGAGGTCAGTGATTCAGGTCATCACAGCACTGATACCTTCTGTTGACTGGCGTGTGCGTGTCCATGGTTTCGCATCATAGCCATCCTCATTGCGTTGTGAAATTGGAATTCATATCCAGCATCTTTAATTTGATGTTTCTTTGAAAATGAATTGTTATGCAGTTCTGTATCTCTATTTGCTTGATTTTAATTATTCTTCTGTCTGGATTGCTCAATGATTGGATGATATAAATATAAATATAAAAAATGATACGTAATAAAACAAAAACAAACAGTAATAAGGTAAGCATAAAAATCTAAAGTGATGTTTTTCTGTAAAGTGTGTTTATTTTGGTTTATAGATTGTAAATTTTAAGCTTTCTTGGGGAAATTTACAAAGCGGAAAAATGCGGAATTCAACAGTTACAAAGCAGAACATTTGTGACCTTAATATAAGGCATAGTTGCTGTTCGTCCATAGGGATCCTAAGTAATCAGTCCAACACTTTTTAAAAGCTTGTGAGGATACATTCTCTAATACAATTGTTTGTTTTGAAAGTTAAGAAATATTCTTGATTCTTCTAGATCTGTAAACTTAGTAAATGTGCGTATTGCAGAAAACGTTCAAGGTATCACTAGCTAATTCTGGGGCTGCTACACCCAGTTGAAATTATGCATGATTAGAGTTATGCAATCACCGCATGTATCATAAGAATGTTTCTCATCTGCAGCTCTAATACACTTTGCCAATTAACAGCTGATTAAAATTTGCCTTCCCATTTTGACAAATTTTGCATGTTTTTGTTTGTACAATTCACTTATACTTACCATACTAATCATATAATTGCTAGTTATCACAGATGCCAAAAGTGAGATTTATGTGTGGAATTTT
This sequence comes from Ophiura sarsii, assembly GCA_035610835.1. Lineage (NCBI taxonomy): Eukaryota > Metazoa > Echinodermata > Ophiuroidea > Amphilepidida > Ophiuridae > Ophiura > Ophiura sarsii. Next base: position 14,296,551 of record CM069443.1, read on the forward strand.
ACCCACCATTAGGACAGCTATAATCAAAACAAATAATTCTCAATCAACAAGTACGCACCACACACACAAGTACAACACAGACGTGTTGAGGTTTTTGGTCCATTGCGTTCATGCCTGGTAAATGCACATCACTCATGGATATGTGGCAAATTGAATGGGAATCGTTGCTTTGATCATAGCAGGCATTTCTGAGCATTTATTGTATTGAATACTGGCCAGAGAATAGTCTGAAAGGTCTCCTAAAGCTAGAATGATAGAGCTTACTGGGGACTTCAACCCCCCTGGCCTGGCCCGTCCCTGTCCACAAGGTTGTTTTGCTTGCTCAGCTATATAATATCTTTTAGATTTCATGATCAATTCCAGGTGATATAGTTTTGTTATAACCCTGTGGCATCTTGGATTCATTATCATGCAGTGCATTCCAGACCAGGTGTCCCATATACGGCTACCTATTGGAACATAAGTGTGCATGAGGAATCACTAGAAATTTGTGTTTTTCTCATTCCCTTTAATATTAATGGCTGTTCAGCCATGTGTATACATCTAACACAACAAGTTCCTGGCCAGGTGATTAAATGTTAGCTAATTCATAATCAATAATCAGTACTAAAATCTAAGATATACATGAAGTGAGTACATTTCTGCCCCGTAATTTGGTACCTCATATATATAAACATTTAGTGGATACTTTTAAGTTCAGTTCAGTAGTAAGTTTAAAATCAGAAAAATATGATATTTTTTTTAGATACATAGGTTATCAAAACCACCTTTGCTAAGCCATTTTTAAACAGCAGGGTAGATTAACATCACATTTGGTTCCATTTTAAATAAGCATGTAAAAACCCATTTCACAATCGTCTGCTTCATCCCAAAGCATTGTGATGAAAATGTTCAGTCTTTTTTGCTGGATTCAGGGTTTTTTGAACATCCCAGATGTCTTCACTTGATTTTGTTTTGGGCTTTTGAGCCCAATTTCTTGCATTTGTTCATGTTTTATTGTACATTTCTTCTCATACTTGTTATTAAAAACTAAGATGAAGTTTTTTAACCAAAAATATGATAAAGCAGGGACAAATGCCCAAATTATCTCCAGTTTAAAATAATTTCCCCTATTTTCAGATATTTTCATTTACATTTCATAAATTTAACCTCCACATTTCAAAATTCACTCCCTGTTTCATGACCTGCCATGCTCATCAATGCCATTGTTTGTTCATGTACAGTTTTCGTTAGAGAGAATCGTGCAAGGTTTCCGTGCACGCAGTCAGCTCCTAATAAAGAGGTTGGAGGAGGAAGATGAGGTGATGCAGGAGGATCTCAGCGGTAGCAGTGAAGAGGAGGACGAAGAGGAAGATATGGATGTGATGGTGGAAGGACAAAAAGGTGTTCGTAAAAACAGGTAAAATTATATTTTCATTCATTCATGACATTACCTCTTATCTTTTGTGCCAACATGTTAATGTGTTACTACTGTATCAATTACTAGAATACACTGTAATGTATTTACGTAGAGATAGTTGAACAGTCTTTAGTGTATATAATTTGATCAGTACTAAGTAAGTGAATATTAATCTTGATTTTTAGTTTATTTGAAGATGAAACTCAATACTTGTAGGTTTGGCTTTGATGGTACGTGATCAAAGATCAAATAGGGAATCCTTTTGCGTCACACTTTTTGCTACATATTTATCCTCAAAAGTGTGTCGCATTTCGCGATGCTACACCGGTTAAATCGAACGCTGCACTTGGTTGTATGCACTATGCAGGTTATTGCTGGGCTTGAGCTCTACTCCCAGTGTCTTTGAGGGAAGTCACGGAGTGTGAGACTTACGGGATAGATACGGGTACACGTTACACGTTACATGCACGTATAGAATGACCCGTGTCACGTAAGAGAAATTACACTGGATAACTCATGCCTACCTTCAATCACTGCACATTTTTAAAAATTGCATGTTGAGAAATTTTAACTTCATTTTTATGATAAGTATGATGCTTTGTTCTATATAACTACGCAATTTGGGCTCGATAATTACTTTTCTAACATATAATGCACAATGATGTGCTTGCTGGACACCTGCTTTAAGAATAGACAAAGTCCATCCTTTTTGCATTTACCACAGAGTATATTCAAGTGATATAAATACATTTGTATGCACTATATTGCATTACATCCTCTGTAGAAATGATTAAAATCAATAAATATTGTTAAGGAAAGTTTACAAATCCTACCTGTTCTCCCCTCTTATTAGGTCATTAGGCAAAACTTGGAGCATTCATGGCAGTGGAGCTAGTAATAAATCTGCACGCACTCGCTCCAGGGGTAGCTCAGAAAGAGTCAAGAAAAGATTGCCTCCAAAAAGACGTAAGTAACATTGCTCATTGCCACGTTATTTGTTTGTTTCAGTCAAAGTTTTGTTGTTGTTGTTGTGTCGGATTTCAATAACTTATGTGCTTGGGAGAATGAAAAGGCTATAGATTTTGCAATTCAAGTAACTTGATTATATTTGCCCATATAACATTATTCCAATTTTTACACTGCAAGTATATAAGAATACATAAGCAGCTTTTGTGTGAGTTTGTGAAACACATAAACAGCTTTTGTGTGAGTTTGTGAAACTTCAGTATGCAAACAAAACCTCAAATTTATCACCATTTTATATCATGTCAATAAATTATTTATGGATATTCTATTAGATAGTCTGTGCCATTAACCCTAACTCATACGGGTGGTTTGTAGCCATAAAGCTAACAGGGGGAAACATGGGACGAATAATAATACACAAAATGTGGTGTGCTGTGCCGCCTTCAGGGGATGGAACCCGGGCTGCCACGGCCAGAGTCCAGGTGATCATGCATCATCCTATAGTTCAATCATCAGTTCCAAATTGGCGAGAAATATTCAGCTTTTATCTATCCACATGCAAGAGTAATCCAAGCGCATAAGCGTGATGTTGGCATACGCAAGCGTCACACATACAATGACACCGCAACATTGCGCGCCATATTGCACCATGCGAGTGTTTTGGGTAGGGGTCGGTTTCCCAAAAATAACTTTTGGAAGCCCATAATTATATACCTTTGCATGATTGCGCAATGAGGCCGACCCTAGTCCACGGTGCTTCTGTTGAATTGTGTTGTTTTTTCCTTTTTATACAACATAATTACTTGAGAATTGTTTCTCCCAAAATGTCAAAAATGTCAAAATTTGAGTCAGTATTCTTTTGTATAGGAAATCCCTCCCCACACAACCTTTCAAAATCTTGGCATGTCAGACCTATAGAACAATTTTTTTCTCCATCACCTTAAATCTTTATTAGTTACATGAAAGGTGGTTACTAAATAACCCTTCATGATATTCTATATGGAATTCTATTAACTATATTTTTAAAATCTTATCCCACTAGAAAACACCATGATCAAGGTGACAAAGGCTGGGGACAGAGAGAATCTGCCAAGACCTGAACCACAGATTGAAAAGTTGAGGTCCGGAGCAGAGAAAAAGAAACAAGAAGTCAGGGAGTCGCACCTAAGATTAAACAAGGTCCAACAGAGAACAAGGGACGTGGCGCTAAATATAAGGTAGGATGTCAGCAGTGGTGACATCAAAGGGGCAGGTACTTTCTGGTACTTGTCTTCAAGATCTTTTTTCATATCAACGTGTTGCTATTTTTACAATCCTGGTTGACCATTATCATGCTGTCACCACAAAATTAAGGTCCGTGGTAATAAAAATTTCACCACAGTATTGACAAATGTCATTGTACACAAGTTAACACAAAAGATAAAAAACAAAATGTACATAAGTTAAAAACCTGTAGTATAAACATGAATATGATCATATTCATTAATTCACCGACTTTCTATGATCTTTCATTACAAAATCATCTTGAAAAAATATCAAACGTCCGGGTCCTCTTTAAAAATGGTAAGAGTTTAGCCATATGATTACAATAGCGTTTCTTGGAAGTATACCGTAAACCCAGTAGACTGCCTTCTAAGTGAAACAGACCTAACAAGGTCAGCCTCTTTATCCTTTGTGTGGGTGCGTGGCGTCCATGCAATATTGTTCAATGCCTGAAGGATTTAGACTATAAACACGGAAGCAGCAACTCAAAATCAAAATGGCGACTAACAAAAGTGATGACCATGAATTATTTGAGATCGTTAAATGCCGTAATGGTCAGATTAAATGAGCAAGCTTACTTGTTTTTAAGGCAAATAATAGGGCTTGGGTTTAGCAGTAAGTGAATTTTGCACATGTTTAGAACTTATAGCCTTAAATTGAAATATGTTATCCATGTTAACAACAACCCTACATGTATTGATTAAAGATTAAAAATTGGCAACACTGTTTGAAATATTAGATTTATAGGGTAAAGAACAATCTGCAAGAATGATATTAAAATATGTTGTTTTTATAGGTTAAAGGAGGAACTTATCCGTGAGCTTGTAAAGACCGGCAAGGAGTCTGAAGCATTGAATAAGAAGTATTCAGAGAAGATCAGGGCACTTGAAAAGGTGAGATAGTAGACCTTCCTTCTAGTAAAAAGAGTGTAACTAACATTTGTTTCCCTTACACTATACTTCTTTTTGCCACTTCATGGCTTGTACTTTCTTTCATTGTAACAATCTTTTATGGATAATAGAAGTGACAATAACAAGTATACAATTGAATTCTTTATGGCAATTTTATAAAAACTGAATTGTAAATGGATGGTAGTATTTTTAGTGACCTGATTGTCACAACTGCTTTACAACAACAACAAAAATGATACATTGTACGCAGATCAATTGTTGGCTTAAAATGAAATACATAATATTGCTCATAAAATGACAAATATATTGTTGCCAGAATGATAAATCTGCAGTGGCTAAAGCATTTATATTTTAATTTAATTTTTGTTGTATGGTTAAGTTACAATTCGATGTAAATTATATTCACTGATTTTGGCCAAGTTTTAGGGGCTTTGATTTGTAAACAATTTTCCTGTATATTTTAATGTGTATTAGGAATCAGAACAGGCTAGGTCAGAGCTACGGGATGCCCAGCAATCACTACACAACCTATCAGCGCAGGATAAGCCCAACCAAGAGGAGGATTATAAGCGTAAGATGTCAGCTGCAAGGTCAAAGGTCAAAGTGCTAGAACGTAAACAACAAGTGAGTGTTCATGGGAGATTCACCTAAATGGGGTCAATGTATGAAGGGCTCCACATGAATTGTAAAAGCTTCAATAAATGTTTATTGAGTATGATGAACCTTATTGTCTTCAGTCCTGTTGATGTTTTCGTCTATTAAAGATATGCCAGATTAGGCCAATGTAGATACAAATGTACCTCCTGAATGTTAGGCACATGTTGTGTTCTGTTGCTTCTGCTGATGATGTGCTCACTGCTATTGTCTTACAGACCTCACATTTTCTCCTGCATTCCTCAAAGCATATGGATTCATCTACCTCAAAGCTTTTGTTTGTGGCAGAGTGCAAGGAAGGATGGTATTGCGCTAATGTTTCCAATGAACCTTCTTTTTACGTGTCCTATTGATAGTGTAAATATGATTGGCAAACCAGTGATTCTAAGTCAAGTTTGTGATTGTTGAAATTTCTATTTGATTTCATCAGGAGATGGGAAGAACTCTTAAAACCCAGAATCAGAGCGACAAGAAGATAGGAGACCTTGAAACTCAAATTGGTAGGATGAAACAGCACCAGGAGCTCATGCAGCAGAGGCTAAAGGAAGAGGGGGAACGCAAGGCTAAATTAGAGGTAATATTCAGCAGTTTTGTAATAGGAGCTCATGCAGCAGAGGCTAAAGGAAGAGGGGGAACGCAAGGCTAAATTAGAGGTAATATTCAGCAGTTTTGTAATAGGAGCTCATGCAGCAGAGGCTAAAGGAAGAGGGGGAACGCACGGCTAAATTAGAGGTAATATTTAGCAGTTTTGTAATAGGAGCTCATGCAGCAGAGGCTAAAGGAAGAGGGGGAACGCAAGGCGAAATTAGAGGTAATATTCAGCAGTTTTGTAATATGGTTCTATTATTCAGTTGAGTTAAAGGTAGATGTTCCAATTTTCAACTTGAAGTTTTCTATTCTACATGAAAGGTCATCCTTAAAAACGTCATGTCCCAAAATTTGAGATGCATAGCTATTATGGTTCTTATTTTAGACGCATAAGATGCTGTGAACTGTACCCATTGAGTAGTACACAAACTATATCGGTGGTAACCACCATTCGCGGTAATTCAACGTTATTTCGTCGATTTCTCTGTCATTATACCGAATTAGGCCGTCAAATTTCAGTATGATGATGAGAAAAATACGAGCTTTCATATGATATGAAAATCTCCGTATGTTTGAAATAATTCTGTGTTACGAAAATGTGATCGGGTCATCTACCTTTAATTCTACTTAATTCATGTTATATATGCATTGATATCTAACGGCAAATAAACACATACCGGTAAGCAAAATATACAGAAGTGAATTTATTTGTATATTAACCATGTCTCACAGTCCATAGAGAGATATGGTAAACCAGTGCTCTTTTTTAACATGACACCAATCTTGAGTCAGTTTGAAACTAGTCAATACAATTATTTTTGTATTTAGACATGATTGGTACCATCGGTAACTTTAGAAGTTTTCGTATTGTTTTGTATTGTAGCGTGAAATGCAGAGAGATCAGCAGCACATCAAAGAGTTAGAAATCCGCAATGAGCATCAGCAGAAGATTCTCAAGAGGAAGACAGAAGAGGTAAGGGGTGAAAGGTCACAAAGAAGCTTCCTGTTTTTGTTTTCCATGTTATGTTACAAACCAACAATCACACACAAGCATATTTCATGATTTGTGACCTTATATTGTGTTCAGAGAATACATTGAATTTTTCCCCATTTGCATCCTGACCTAGAAGATCTTGAGTATTATTACTTATACCAGGCTGGTGCCACTACATGCAGACTTCTCATTGCCGAGATTGAAGCTTCTTGTGTGCTCCCCATTTTGTGAGTCGCATCGCGCGTCTCAATGACATTATAAAGCCTTGGGTGCTGTCAATCATAGGTGCTGTCAAGATAGCGCCCCCATTTCATGAGTCACGTCGCGCATACTCACGCCCATATGCTCATATATAGGAGGCTCTTGTTTTGCGATTCAAATTTTATCACCCATTATAATACTCTCCCTGCTCATACCAGACCCAACCGGGTAGAAACATACATTTCCCCCAATCCCAAACCCCAAATTGTTCTATTGTCTTTGATGGTGGTACCTTTACTGTTGAAGGACTTTATGACATGAGACCAGACAGTTTTACCAAGCATGCCTTCTATTTGTTTTTTTCTTTACAGGTTGCGGTAGCCAAGCGTAGGTTACGCAAAGGAAGCGCTGGTTCAACAGGCCCAGAAGGAGGTGATGATGATGAGCAATTGAAAATTGATGAGCAACGACGCTGGCTTGAAAGCGAAGTAGAAAAGGTGCTATTAAGAAAACAGAAGGTGACAGATCTGGAAGAAGATTTATCCAAACGTGAAACAATCATCAGCAAGAAAGAGGCGTTGTTAAGACAAAAGGGCAATATAGAGATTAAGAAAATGAGATCTAGTCAAGTTTTGAGTAAGGTAAGTCATATATTTAAACAATTGGAAAGCTGTCATAAACTCGCTACCCATGGACCTTTTTCCTGTGGCATAATCGGAGTAATTCTGTTATACCCTTCACAGAGGTATTCATAGTGCATGATTTTTAAGAACGACGCATACTACCGATGTAGGTGTGTAGGGTATAACAGAATTATGCCGCATAATCAGCTCTTCTATGCGGTGGTCAGGGCTACAAATTTCTCTCCAAAACTTCAAATGTTCCTTTCCAAAAATCTGATAAGTGGGAGATGGGTAAGGTTGAAGATGGGATCAGTGTTATTTACTGATGACAATAATTAATCATTAATGCCACGCTATGATACCAATTGTCCTTGTTAGCTCATTTGGTAGAGCATCCATCTGGAGTTTGGGAGGTACCCGGTTCAAATCCCGGTCAAGGAAATTATTTGTTCAATTCCCGACCACCACAAGGGAAAAATTAATTATTATCATCACTTCCAACTTGTTAACTAAGTAACTTTGATTTCAACAATAATCACGTTTTTAAAATTCACATATGCAAATGGAAGGAAATATGGATTGCATAGTGCATGTAAGCAGACAGTCCATATATGCCATACAATTCATAGTTTTGCTATATGACTCGTAATGAATCGTCTGTCCAAGAGCTGGTTTAAGATCTTCCAACAACACTTCCCGCCTTGTTTTACATTTCAACAATACCGCTTTTTCGTATATTGGTCCAAGGCTGTGGAATGACTTCCCACTCTCCATATGCACCGCATACAGTGTAAAATCTTTTAAAAAGATGCTGAAAACTAATCTCTTTCCGCAGGTGTATCTTTTTTGTCAATTTCGGATGCAATCCAACCTTTTTAAAAAATGAGTCTGTTTTTAATCCATGCTTTTTAATGCTTTAATCTGTATATTATATTGTATATTTAATTATCTTTTAACCTATTTTAATGTAATTTAATTGGTATTCTTTAATATGTTTATCTTTTGTATTTCCTGTATAGCGCATTGATCGTGTTTTTGGAAATGCACTTAATAAATCACGTTTCATATCATATCATAATGTGTGTTTGGGCATGCATAATCTTTTAAATAGTGCTATTTGAATCTGCATCATTTTTGCATAAACCATTTTCAATCTTGAATGATTAAATGCCTTTATGGTGTAAAAGGCATATCAAAATAAAGCTTACAAAATTCCCCAAAGGTGTATTTTATTAATTATTGTAACATTATCTGACATTATGAAATTATCACAAAAATATGCAATTCATTATTTTTTGTCATTGCTACTTAAAGGACATAACCGGATTATCATCTCGAATTGAGAATGTGGAAAAACAGATTGAAGCCAAGACTAGTATACTAAGAGCTAGTGTTGAGTCACAGAGAGGACCCATCAAAGATGAGATCAGAGCTCTCAAAAAAGAAAGGTTTGTATAAATTGACAAGGAATTTGATGGAGGCACAAAACAAGTCAAAGATAGATTTGCTGTATATAAGAAAGCAGTTCTATATACTGTACCTGTAAGAAGAGCATCCTGTTTCTCTAGTAAATGACATCCAATGGCTAGCACTGTTTAATTCAAGTATCATTGAAAATGGTTAAGTCCTGTTGACAACATTTGTCAAGCGATGTATACAGGACCAGGCATTACATTTTGAAGTTTTACATCAAAAAACTATAAGGCTATCAGTAACTACTGCAGATAATCAACAATACATCAAATGTTATTTGGGACAATCTTGAATTTAATATTTTGGATGTGACTTATCTAAGTGGGGAAACATTTGCTGGACAACTATACACATAAGGTGATATGGAATTTGTGTGGGAGTTTATTGGAGTTTTAATAAATGTTAATTATCTATTGATTACATTTTTGTGTATGATTTTGTGTGTTAAAAAAGAAGAAGGAAAAACCATGAGTGATGATAACATGATGAAATGATTTCACCAGGTTATTAAATGACACCTGTTGCTAGCATTGGTTGTTCTCTGAATATTTTGAATCTTGGTAAATATTTAAATATTTTCCCCACGCTCATCATTGGTATTACTTAAGTGTTTCTGATCAAAAATGCAAATCACTAACCAGGTGTGTACATATGTTGTGTAAAATGATTAAGTTATACATATATGAATCTGTATGGTTTATTACTACAGAGAACACCTGTATAAACAACGCTCTGTTTTGGATGATAAACTACAGCAAGGAACCTTACTGTCACCAAGAGAGGAAAGAAAGTAAGTTTAAAAGACTTTGGTAGATGAGAAAATAAAAAACTTTTTTCTATATATAGAGGCTAAAAATAAGCTGCATCATAGAATGAAAAATTATTTGAGTAGGGTAAATGATATATTATTATTCAGCTTTTTATCATAACACAGATCTTTTTGTACCTGGAGTTTTCAAGCAGATATACACTACCAAGACTTGGTATACTGTGTATTTGGAACTTGCAATTTGTATATCAATTTTAATAAGGTTTATCGCAAATAGGTAAAATCAATTGATAATCCTATTCTGATGCATTGTGGGATCGCAAAGTGTACAAATTCGCGAGAATTCGGGAGAATTTGTAAACTTTGAAATCCCAAAATGCATCAGAAAAGGATAATCGATTGATTTTTACCTATTTGCGATAAACCTTATCAACAAATGCATGAGATGTCCATCATTGTCTGAATAATACAGTACTCATAACCATAGTCTCATGTTTCAGATTTTGCTAAACACAATCAAAAATCAAAAAGTCAATCAAAAAGTCAATCAAAAAACAAGTATCAGCTATTTATTCAGAATTTATGTGCTTAACTTGAGACAAATGTAACCTAATGAAGGAACAGATACATCGAATACTGCCATAGAATTCAAGAGCGATGATGTAGTTCAGAAGCAAAAAGAACTCATATCATCAGAATAGTGTAACAATTGTTAGCTACATTTAACATGTTTTACTCAGATTTCATTTGTTTAGTAATGTTGTGTATTTTATTTTCAGATTAATAGAATTAGATGAAGGGATAGACGCATTGGATGCTGCCATGGAGTTCAAGAGTGATGCCATAGCTCAGAAGCAAAAAGAACTCAGATCATCAGAACTGACACAGGTAATAATAATACTACTTACGTACAGCTGACTGCTATCTTCATGAACAAATGTTTTACATCTTTTTTATAGGTTACATAACAGCCATTAATACAGTGATCATTGTACCTTTGCTGAGCATACCTCATTTTGTCAGCCTGCTTCATTAATTGCCTAACTCATTTTTCTAGTTTTGAGAAAACAACAAAAATATGAAAAGTGAGTTAGGCAATTATCAAAGAAGGCTGATGATATGTTGAATAGCACCATGCATAGTGCAGGTGAATTCCAACAGAAACAGTAACTGTTGGATAGAATTAGGTTGGGGATATACCTTTAAGTTAAATGTGGCTTGTTATAGGCCTAATACGAGTTAATATGACCCATTTTAAACATTTTACATAATTATTACAAACTGCCTTACTCTCAAGGCTGACTTAGGCAGAATTGAAATTGTGCATTTATCAACACTTTTGTTACAGCATGTGCATAATGTAATTAAGTCATGATTTATGTAAAAAGCTCAATTTCGCTGAAAAGTGAGTTAGGCAATTATCGAAGCAGGCTGACAATATAAACAAAAAGTGGTTGTTGATTCAAGAGAAATTTAATTTCAAATATATTTAAAATATGAAGAAGCATCATTTTCAAAAGTTCAAGAAAGAAAATGGAAATGCGAATTTAAAAAGCTACGTGCACGGTCTTCTCTGACAACCTTCTTTTGAGCCAAATCTTGTTCACTAATACCTGCAGCAAAAATCTGCAAACTCATGGTGTGTGATAGAACAAATCCAAACCAATGTTGACACTAATTTCAATTAGACATTTTAATCCATTCTGTACCCTTTTTTCCTTTCTAATTGAATACGACTTTGCAGAGTGAGATGATGCTAGCTGGACGATTCAACTCTTTATCAGCAACCGACGCAAGGACGCTGCTGACACGCTACTTTGAAAAGGTCATTGACCTCAGGGAAGCAGACAAACACAAGGACCTTGAAATAAGTGAATTACAGGTAAGTTTATAATATATGTCCACAATAGTAGCCCCATCAAATTTTGGAGCGAGTGAACATATTTCTTTGTCCTCTAGGGCAAATAACCCATTATTATTTAACAATTTTAACAAATCTTAATATCTTCAGGGATTACAGAATTCAGTATTTTATTTCATGTCATGTATTCTGTATTTTTCACACCAACAGATGAATATAGATGAACAATCTAGATTCACACAAGAACTTGAGGGCGCTCTTGAACAGGCACGTATGGAACTTGACCGAAGGTTAACTGAGCAAGAAAAGGAACATGAACAGAGAGTACAGCATCTTATTAAACAGATGAAGGAAGGTGGAAGTCTAGATTCAATAGGTGGAGCAACTACTGCAGATTCAGATATCAGGTAGGTGTAGTAAGTTTGCTGTTGAGTTAAGGGGGGGGGGTGAACCCTCAGGTAGAGCCTCTGTAAAACTGCCGTAACTTCTTCATTATTCTTTTATATACATCATATTAATAGTTCAAAAGTTACAGCGCTTGATAAATTTCATGTTGTGAGGGTTAAATACAGGGTGAATCAAAAAGAAGTTGTACGGGAATGAATATTTGTTTAAAAATAGACCAAACAAATTTGACAAACCGATGAGGCACGTATTCAAAGATCAACTTATTCCGCTCATATGACAAAAGGAATAATTGAAATCGATTAATTATCAGGAGATATGCCTGTTTTAATAAAAGAACCCCCTTTTTTAGCTGTCCATGGAATGCTTAATTCTCTTGAAATCTTTCCACTCTAAGTGGGCAGGTATGATTGCTGATGTTTGTCCTCTAAGGTGTCTTAATTGTTTTAAGTGGGCCTTCAATGTTTAATCATTTTCTTATTGTTGTCACTGATTTTTTATTTCATGCACACCATTCCCACCTGTGTTTGAAACTCCCGGGCTTTAATCTCATTTGAATATGAATGAATGTGTGTACATTTTGCTGCCCACTTAGAGTGGATAGATTTCAAGAACATTAAGCGTTCCGTGGACAGCTAAAAAAAGGGTCTCTTTTATTAAAACAGGCATAGCTCCTGATATAATTAACCGATTTCAATGATTCCTTTTGTCATATAAGCGGAATAAGCTGCTCTTTGAAAACATGCCTCATTGGTTTGTCAAATTTGTTTAGTATATTTTTAAACAAATATTCATTCTCTTTTTGACTCACCCTGTACATCATATCCAGGTAAAGTGATTCATGCCTTGATTCCTCACTTGATGTAACCTGTGATCTGTGTAACCTAGTAACCTATGTAACCTAGTTACCTATTGAGTCTGTTTGGAGATCTTTTGAGAATGCAATTTACATGTACCAGGTGAAAATTAATTTTGATGTCCCACTTTGATAGTAAGAGTAGGCAGCCTACATAATGGCAAAATAAAATAATTAAACATTTAAACACCAATTTCAATCAGAAAAATGCTCAAACATATGTGATGTGATGAGTCACAAGGGATGATTCAAGTAAGTTTAGTATTGGTAGTAATTCTAGGAACAGTTTACTTCAACATTTGTGATGAGTATTTGATTCTTCCAAGAAATAAAAAATAAATGATTAAGTCAATGTATATTGCACCATGTCGATATGCACACATATTCTCAGCAATATCAGTGAGCCATGCTTTTTTCTAATTTCTTTCAATTTGTGACATATGCTTTTACTGCCATGATTTATATTTGTACTTTTGGTTTGAATTTTCCAATTCATAGAGGAGTCATTGAATGGATTCATTCCAGGGCAGAAGCCTTCAAAGCTTGTAGTGATTAGGCCCCAGTCACTAAATACTGTATTTGTTGTTTGTTGTGTTCACAGGGCCTACGAGAATAAGGTCAAAGAGCTTGAAAAGGATTTGTATTACTACAAGAAAACAAGTCGAGAGCTGAAGAAAAAATTAAGGGAGTTTGTGGCATCAAGCACATCATCCAATCACAATGGCAGAGGTATAAACTAAGCACTAGCATTATGGTGTTTTTTCATAATTTATTTTTACTGTTCATTATCAGAGTATCAGAAGAATGTATCATTCATAGAACAAAATAAAGTTAAGTGTAAGCAGCTGTGAAAGATAACCAATAATAAATCCTTGTTACTTTTGATAGCAATCTTAATGTTAATGTTTGTTGAATTATAATACTATTTGTTACAGAGAGGCAAGAGGTCCACTCAAGTACCAGCAGTATTACTAGTCACTCTGGGGATGGTGCACGTACCGCCACACCGGTGCGTAAATCAAGAAAAGATATGCGAGAGTTGAGGTGAGTCAGAATGGTTATGCAAGAAGCTTCTCATCAAGCCCCTGAGATTATTGATAACAAAATGAGTAAAGCAACTGTTGCAATATGATATATTAATTATATAATATTGAATGGCTTTGAGGGTGATACAAGAATATTTTTATAGCGAGTGCAATATATTCTTGTATCACCCGAAAATAAGACATTCATTATTATTATTATTATTTATATAACAGACTGTTTTGATAAAACTAAATATGTAAGCCCAAACTGACCTTCTCTGCGTATATGTACACACGCGCACATCTTCTACGCCGCACAAAAAATATTGGACTGCAATATTTTTTGAATATTGGACACACATCCGGGAACTTGGTTCACAATATTCAATATGCACTTTTATTGTACCGTTTGGAAGGCCCATATAAATAAGAATATAATTGGATCATTTGTTAAGCTATGGTAGCTATGTGTTATTTAAGTGAAAAATCAGTTGTTCCTTTGGAGGTACAAAACAGTCAATATTATGATTTTTTGCCAAAATGTTATTGTATCTATTTGCTTCTAAATGAGAAATAACCTTAACTTTGATGTGATCATTGATTGTCCAAAGATCTGTTGTCACCATGGGGTTATAATGAAGCATCTGATTAGCTACTGAAAACCATGATAATTGTATAAAGCTGGATGTAGCAATTTTTGGACCCTAGATCCAAATGTAGGTTAAAGTCATCTATGAACTAGAGTGGAAATAGCTATTCAAACAACTTATCACTCAATATTGATATCAGTGATTGCATTGAATGTATCCACACTTTTTGACAATTTGGTGCTATTATAAGAACATGATTTATGACATGTAATCAACAATGATATGCAACACGCTTAAATAAATTAAAATAATTGGCGATCAGAGCGTTGTGATCTGATCACTCACTTTAAACTAAAGGTTTAATGCGACCTTGCGACGCACTGCATATCAAAACAACAGATGTTGCGTAGTATGTGAGGGACTGATGTGAAATGATCGACAATTATTTGTTTTGAGTATAGTATATAAAGTCTGTGTAAGATATAAAGACCGTTTCTACATGGGGTTGGTTTTAAGATGTTTTTGTTTATTTCCCTTTGTAGTGCTGCAGAAGTTTCACTGAGACGATCAGGGGCAAGCCAAAGTGGATCTTTATCATCAGGTGAGCCAATAAAAGGATAGTAAATTTTTTTCATGTGCCAACTTTTCTTCTAAGCAGTCTGAATGGGTTTGAATGGGTTGAAATAGAGTGACAGTATACATTATTTTCTGATAGTCTTTAGTACCATTTGTTTGCTATGTGAATATTACAGACTGACATCTTGTCTACTAGCTGACTGTATAGGAATTGCCATCACATACAGCCCCCTAGAAATTGGTTTACTGGTCCAACCGACCCAGAATTTGCTTAATTGAAATTTTTTCTTTGAAAATTTCAAGATATAAAATTATGCTGATAATGATATTATTCTTTCCCTCTTGGTGGTCAAGAAATGGGCAATTCATTCTTCGACCGGGATGATTATTATCATCACTTCCAAGTCGTGATTTCATGTTTAATACAATATTATTTCTCGTCGCTAGAAAGGAGGGAGAAATATTTGAAGTTGAACCCTAAGCATTTAGATGCATTGACCACCATAAGGGAAAGAATAATTGTTATCAACCACCTCATGAATTAAGTAGCTTTGATTTCATATAAGTTTGTTGTTTATCTAGGATATAGATCCGTAGATTTTGTAAGTGTTTTGACAGTTAAGAAAAATAGAATAGAATCTTGAGCTTCTTGAGGTTACTTCTTGAAGTAATTCAGTTCACCTTAAGAAAACATGGTCTCAAAGATATTTTTAATTTTTTGTTTAAATGGCTTAATTTTAAACAGGGCAATATTCTCCCTATATACTCAGGTATTAAATGATTCATCATGTATTCATTTTATATGTTCACACAGATTCCGTCCATAAAAATGGTGGATCTAATCCATGGACCTAGCAGAAATAATTGTGCCAATTGGTTTGGCAAAGGAACATTTATTTGGAGAAGAGGACAAAAGTAGGAAGGAGATCGTGTAGTTTGCCGTATGTGATGTAACTTTGTGGTGTTTGGATTTCAGCTTTAGCCTGCAAAGTCAGTATCTACTTCTATAACCGGTTACGTCACTTTGTGCACTGAATTAAGCTGTGTCCAGTATACAAGATGTGTACAAGCTTGACACTGTGATGGAACCCAGTAATACTAACTCTTCATCAAATTCAACAACTCTGACTTAATTTAATGAATGGGTTACAGTCCCAATTTCTAATTGTAAGCTGCATTGCTTAGTTCAAATTGTATAGATGCATTATGCATGGATACAAATTGCAGTGGGAAAAGGGACCATTGTACGACCACTTGGCTAATATTAACACAACCCATGCATATTTTACCATTTGGTACAAGACTATCCGGACCCTAACCTTCACCTTAACCATCCTAACCCTAACTCAATGGAGTTAGAAGAATAGGTGTTGACCACTCTTGTTGTCCACATGGCTATTGGATGAAGTGAGAGTAGACCAAATAGCATTTTAACACTATGCCATATCTGTATACAGTCCATTTCATATTCAGGAGATGGTGAATTCACTTTATAGACGCACCATTTTATGCACATGTATAGACCACCCATCTTTGTGACTGGGGATGTGTGTTCACATCAATGATTTGAGTAGATGCACATGCTTTAGTACTGTGGTCAGTAAATGCCACACTCAATTCACTGACTCGAGGAGGAGAAATGAACACAGCAATGTCCCTTCATATCCGTCGAATTTGCCTCCTCCATTATCATGATAGCTATTTTACTCACAAAAATATGATTTGCCTCCTCCAATTTCATGATAGCTATTGCACTCACAAAATCTGATGCACAATTCAATTTCTTGTAAGATAAAATCTTGCAGTGTGTGGGGTACCATTATAAGGCTGGCCCATATAATGAGAAGATGATACTAGATCTTGCCAAAAAAAATTCCTGGGTATTTTTCAATTATGGGATACAGAGGAAACATGTATTTCTTGACTGCATATAGGCTAGAGGAAACTTGTTTTTTTCCAATAATTAAACAGACTATAACCAACCAAATTTTGTCATAGCTTGACTTTGTTAGGTTAAAAGACAGCTAAAACACATATCAACAATTGGTTAACAAAAACATCTATTGGATGTTATACTGATTGTTAGCATTTTTAGATTCCTTAAACAGACTACAAACCCTGCCCAATACCGAATGGCAAATGCACTGCATATGTGTGGGTTTCTCCATAAACCGAGGGAAATGGTTTCTGACACGCCTCACTTTAACATCTCAAAGAGTTTGCATTGGATTTACACGACATTGACACACTCAAAGGATGACTACATACAATTTGTAACCATCAAATATCAAGAAGAAATTTACTTTGTTTACAAAATCATAAGCTTGCCCATTTTTGAACCCAATTTTGGGGGATATGCTGTAGTTGATGTTCTCTTTAGACCTAAAGCACTCTATCTTGAAAATGGAAACCGATGAGCGATATAAATGTTGATAAAACTTCCATGTTGGTTGGTTAAAGTTACATCTTGGATGTATCTGATCAGGATTATATCATCAGTATTTATTTGAATATTATTCGTCTTAAATAGTACTTATACAAGCACTGTTTGTAACAAGCAGTACATTGATTAAGCGTATGTACAGGTTGTACACTGAGCCAAAAAAGAAACTTATAAAAAAAAAGAAACATATAAAATTTTAACAGATCACCAAATAAAATTCTGTGCATGAAAATGTACTAAATTTGGATACAATATTACTGCAATGTATTGCTTCAAATGGCAGCCAATAACCAATTGTTTGCTTCAATGAGAAATGTGCACTGACCCTATGGTGATCTGTTAAAATTTTATAAGTTTCTTTTTTGGCTCAGTGTATATGTCTGTTGAGTTAATGTTAAGGTACACAAGCAAATTTGAAACCAAATTGTTTGAAATACATGTTGTCGTCATATGTTATTAATGGTGATCAGTACTTAAATGTGTTCCATTTACTTGTTATTATATACTGTAATAACCTACTCACTACCTGTGCCCCATAGTGAGTACTCACCAACTTACAGTAGCTGTTAACTGCTAAGGACAAGGATATTCAGTATTTTTCATTCATAAAAAGTATTCCAAGTAATAATTTGTACTGCGGCTTGTAAATAATAACATATCTTAATAATAATCCACTTGTCATCGGTACACCCGTCCAAAGTGCCTAATTTTATAAGTTTTGATCTGGGTACATGATTTGTATATTGTCAAACTACTCAAGACTCAAGTATTTTATATGTGTATTCTTATGTACTCAGAATGTACTCAATGTGAACAGCAGCTTTAATAAAGTGCTGTTAGATAAAGCAGCTGTGTTAGCAATGATTAGTATTAAATGTTTTGAACATAACATCGAATTGAAAGGTGATTGATAAGTTAGTGGTCTATGGTGCTGGGTTGCAAGATCTCTGAATGTTAATAGATTTCTGAAATTAGAATCTCAAATAAAAAGATGGTACTTTTATTTTTGATTGAAATATAAATACCAAATAGCTCTTCAACCTTTCTTGGTGAAGATTTACAATTAATTTTCCAGGTTTTCCATTTTCAAGAACCAGATAATGTCAAGATTTCATTGAAACTCATCACTTTCTATCATAGGTCACAAACTTCTCAATCACCCCATGTATGTTAACTTATTACCAATGTGGTGTTCTCCAATCTTGTCTTCAATCTTGTGACGTCTGGACAACTGTGTGAGGTTTTGTAGGTAGTGTATGGCAGTAGGGCCATAAGGTATTTGGGAATCAAATTCTAAGCCAATGTATTTCATGTGTGCCTTATCTTTTCCAATCAGGCATTTGGGAGTCAAGTTTTAAGCCAATGTATATTACATGTGTGCCTTATTTTCAATCTTTTCCAATGTACCCTGTCTATGTATGTAGGGGTGTGTATTTTGAATGTGTGGGTGTTGATCGTTTGTGTATTTCTCTCATAATTATAGTTTGTTCAGTACCAAAATGGCAAGTCTAAATATCTGTTTTAGTTGAAGGTAGAAAGGTGTATTGAAACACAAGCAGCTGCAAGCCCAAAATACATGCGTATGCAATCCTCATAATTGTGACCCGTCGTGTCAAAATGGACATGTTGGAGGCCCGAGACAACTCTCAGTTAATGGAATGACTTGAAAAGAGCACATTTTAAGCTTTGAAATGACACCATGTTGAACGTAATCGAACTTTGTAATCACAAGATATGATTTGAAGAAGCATATTTTTTTCCTATTATTTTCTTTATATTTTACCCAATATATTGGCCTCTAATCTCAAAACTGTTATGTCTTTGCCAACAACATGTCCTTTTTTACATGACTGGTCACAATTTGGTGCATCGCAATTTACACCCAAGAATATGTCTACTGAGAGAGAACTTTCAAATTCTGGTGCAAAATTGTGATACAAATTTTTTCCAGTTTTAGTTATTGGTGATAGATTGCAACCATAAGCAATCATATCTGTCCAACTTGAAATGTAAGGTACAATGTTCTACTTCCGAGGAAAAAGAACAATTTCAGGTCTGTGTGTATGAAATGTGTGACGCCAACCTAGTCTCTTTGATATTCGGACTATTATTGACTGATTACTCATTACTTTATTCCGTTCTAGAAAAATGACTGAATATAGATGTGGGTTCAGTCTCATATATATAGACTGATTGCGATTTTCAAGATGACTGGGTTGGTGACACACACACACGGAGATATGAGCCTCAACATGTCTGCCTATTTGATATGGAACAAACTTGGATGTAACTTGACTAAACTTATGTTGTATATGTATGTTTACTATAGACCATTTCAAATCAGAAAGTATTTGATAGGTTCCGATGCTTTCCGATTAGCCGAGTGCTTTTGGCACCAATTTGATGACTCATAAGTTATCAACATAAAAAGAAACATGTTTTCACCCGGTTTCTTAAATAACCAGTGTGTGGATTGTGCTGTTGTTGGTTAGAGATTGTCTTTTTCACAAAGTTGTATTTTGCAGTGTTTCAGTAGCATAAACGGTGAGATAAAAGATTCAGGGTTATACCTTCACATTTTACCTTCATCTCGATAAATCTTGAAGTTGCCGGTATCGATGCCATTGTTGATGAAAACAAAATAGTCTCGCTACTAGTTTTACTTCTCATGGGTGCACGCTTGTATGTAAACATAGTAAACCACTAAGCGGACAACCAATGCTATGACTGCGATCAACCGCTTCATTACTCTTAAGTCCATGTGACCTGTTTTTCCGATCTCGATTTGAAATGGTCTATTGGTATTATTATAGTACTTTGTTATTATCATCTATCATAACAATTTCTAAAAACAAATTGCTGTACTAATGTGGCATTTGGGACACACTCGGTACTATTTTATGTGACCAAAGAGTATTCACCTTGACATTTTTAATTTCTTAAATTATTTGTACATAGTAAAATATATATGTTATGTTGTATACAAAACATACTAAACCTATATGTGATCGTAAAAAGATTCCGATTTATTTTAACCTTAACAAAGCTACAATTCATTTATTTTAATTCACTGGAGACAGATGTGTTTGACATCAGAGAGAATTTTCCCAGTCAAGGCTATTTAAGGTTTTGGATTAAGTGTTTCCTATCACATTTTCATTATGGAAATATTTATTGAAACAGAGCATTAACACAAACACAATAAATGACCTAAGTTTGTGGTGGAAAAAGTGTACTTAAGGTACCAGTTTCTGGACTGTACTAGCATCAGTCGCTACTGGAACACCCAGTATCTTTCGATACTGGTACAAAGTCAGTGTTCCAGTATCGGACTATCGTGGCACATATAAAATGTTCCAGTATCAGGTGATACTGGGACATAATTATGTACCAGTATCGTTCAATACTGGAACAAATCTCACTGGTATCATGTGTACCAGGATCGCCCGATACTGGAACAACACAATTTGGTGTTCCAGTATCGACTGATTCTGAGCAGTAAAAACAGATACTGGCAACTTTTATTTTCCAGTATTGAATGATACTGGTATATCAGAATCTTAGTACACTTTTTCCAAAATGCTTTTAGCAGTGTAAAAAGTCATAAATAATATGCACAGAAAAAACCATTACCAACATGATTTGTATGGGTTTTTGATGACTTGAAACCATATTGCAAATGATGTTCATGACCGGAAGAGGGGGGGGGGGGGGTACTCAAATTATTCTTGACAGGCATGTGCTGCTTGAGTGCAAAAACCCACACCCATATTTACATTTTTCTGACTTTGAAAAACAGCTGATTTGATTTTTAGGAGGGATTTTCTGGAATATGATTATTTTAACCTAAAACTGAACAATTTCACTGGGTTGATATTGGTTCCATGTCTAAGAATGACCTTTTCTGCATATTCGAATTAATGTCTAAAGATTTCTTGCCAAAAATGACCAAATGAAACAAGACATCCCTTTAGGTATTCCCTCTTTGGGAGTCAAACACATCTGTCCCGAGTGAATGCATTGTTTTATGTGAATTCCTGGAATAAAACACATTTCTCGTAAGATTTTATGTCTCTGTGTCATTGATATTTTGTGCATTTCTTTTCCCAAGTTGTTGGCGACAGATTGTCTACAGTAAATTTGTTTCAATCAATATATCACTATCCAAACTTGGGCAACCAATTTAGGGTCCTTTTTACGTTCATGGTCACATATGCTAACACATGTCAGGTCTTCACATCACCTCTTGTATTGTAAATCCATTGCTGATAAAATGAAGCTTGGAACTAGAGCCAACTTTAACAAATCCTTTACAATAATCATATGCTATAGTATTCCAGTTATATGTGTTAAAAACAGCATTGAAAATGAACCAAAAATGAAGAAAGTTAAACATCAACTTAGCAAACCAGTGGTAGATTTGAACACTAGTCCATGTGAATGTTTAAAAGATGGCATTAACACAATAGCAAGAGCAATAATACATGACCAACGGATTTTAACCATTATTCTTAAAATAGCTATTTCATATACCATAATTATATGCCCAAGGTGTAGGATAATATGTAAAAACAAAATCAAAATTGTCTCCACAAATTTGTCTCTCTTTTTGGACCACTCTGTACAACAAATTCATACAGACATAATCATTATAACACAAGAAAATGCCAATAAATCATTAATTTTCAATTTTGCATTTATTCACAAATGGCATTGAATGCTTCCATTCCCTCACAATTATATCTTGTACAAATGATCATATTGAATCTTTGCCTTACGTCGCTGTTCTGTTAAAATGTGTATGTTTTTCCGGCCCTTCAGCATGTATAAAGTAAAACTGCCCACCGGTTATGCATAGGAAGTGTTGTTTTATACATCTTGATAAATGTATTTTGGCCCTTGAACATGTTAAGAGCAGACTGCCCAAAAGGTTATACATAGGAAGTATTACTTTACACATGCTGAAGGGCCAGTTGGAGATACAAGGTTTTGACAGAACAGCGATGATTACATGGAATAGGTACAAGAACAGCGCAGTAGTGAGCGAGACCTGTCAATCACCGATACAGTCGGAACATTTGTACCTATTCATATGATAAAATGCTTTATTGATCTAAAATTATGTTTAAAGACTGTTCTTTATCATTAGGATCAGATTTGCTAATGAAATGGAAATGACTTACAGGTCATGAATCCTATGAATACTTTCTCCTTGGCTTTCAGCGATGGGTGCGAATGCATGGAATTAAAGATTTGGAAGATTTTGTTGGTTTCAGATTGTTTTTCCTATGGATAAAAATAAAATACTGTGAAAGTGGAAATTTTGAACAAGTTTGCTTGTTTTTATTTTCGCGATTTTGAGCTTTCTTTCATAGACCTACACACAAAAGGAATATATTCACACGTTTTTATTTTTGCGCTTGCTGATCTTAGCGCGAAAAGCGCAAAAATAAATGTAGCGCGAAAATGTCCACTTTTACAGTGTTGGATTACCATTTCCTGGGTGTACAACAGAGTGGAATGGTCATTGAATCATAACCTTTTACTTGAGGTTTGCAGAGAGATATATTTTCATCTGATCATAGATCAAAGGTATGCCTCATATGGAAACCAGATCCTGAAGCAGCTGGTGAAGTCATTCTCTCTGAGGAGGATGAGATCTCAAGGATGGGTATTTACACCCTTTTGTCTCTTGCCTCTGGTATTGAGGAAGATTCAGGAAGACGAAGCAACAGTGATTGTTAGTGGTCACTCCAACTATCTGATACTTGAAATTGTATGCAGGAACTTTGGTATTCCTGAAATCATCTCCATTTGATAGTTACCCCCAAACCATTCTCTACTTGACAGAAAAATGCAATTGGCATTTATCACATTTTGTATCTGAACTCAACTCTTTCCAGTGATTTCTGTTGTTTGGGTATAGATGTAAAGGCATGGCCTTTGCTGCACCTGTACATACTGATTTCCATAAACTTTACAAAATAGTAATTATATCAACTATAAACTTTATTTTGAACTGATCAATTTGACTTGATTGGGGTTTCTTGAAGAGAGTATTTCTCAAACATGTCTACTGGTTGTGGTTCCGTTGGGCATAAAAATAAAAATGCTTGCATTGTCTAGTTTGACTTGAGTTTCTTAGCAACTGGAATGTCTTTTTCTGGTGACAGTTGACTTTGCACCTGGGCTTCCTGATTTTGTTTCTGAAGTTGTTGTTTATGTTGTTGTTTCTTTTGTTTCCATGTTGGCTTTTGATTTTTGCTTTGTGCTTCTTGCTTTTGATTTTTGGTTTGTGCTTCTTGCTTTAATTTCTGGTGCTCTATTCTTTGTTGTTTTCTTTGGAGATAGCTGCATATATTGTCTATTTGCTTCTTATGTAGGCTACTGTAGAAACTTTCCTGGTTATAAGCACCTACAATGATAAAAGGAACGTACCAAATTATTATTATGATTATTATTGATCATGTTGGTGGTTAGGACTGATTTGGCTAAATATTTTGCATTTATAAATGGTATTTGTAGTTTGCCAAACAGAAAAACATGATTTTCTTCAGATATGCAGTTACTATACTCGCTTAACTTAATGACTAAACTAAGGCAGTTTTACATGAAGTACCTGCTAATAGGGCAATCTTTGAAGGTACTTTATCAGAGTAGATCTTTTAATCATTTTAGCTTCACTTATTTGTTTTATCCCACCCACTCACTTACTTACCTTGAAAGAATTGTGTATCTTGGTTGATTTGTGTGGTGATTTTGCTGGCGTCAGTGTCTGATTTGGAACTATTTAGCTCTTCAAACTGCAAAATAATAAGAATAACACACCAGTAAATATTGTAAGTTTTCCCCTTTGTTACTGAAAATCAAAAATATCAAAATATCATTCCCCTGTCTTCCCTTTAAATCCAATGTCTTTTCACCTTTTTCTTTGCATCTATTTTTCTCTTTTTCCACTTTCTGTCTTTCATTTCCATCCTTAACCTCTTTCTCTTTCTCTTAGCTTCTTCCCCATTTTTAAAAGTGTTGAGTTTTTTTTCCTACCCTCAAAGGAGGGTATTTTCAATAGCCTATACCAGTTTTATCAATGTGTCTCCATGCCTAAAAAGCAGTGATGACTGGTTTATCGTGCCATTGGCAGCTTCAGCTATACACTTTTGGAAGCATTATTCAGGTATTTCTAGTCGTATTTCAATAAACAGAACAATAACAAGTATGGTCACACGTTATGAACTCGCCTCCCAATAGGGTGGTGCTGTTACACTTTTTAGTATCATGCTGTCATGCATATTCCTTAAATATTTTTTAAAACCACAAAAGCTATCTCAACAAATTTGGTATCAATTTAAAGCCCTGGAAAAAAGCTATCTGCCTGCAAAATGGCATTGGTATATAACTAATACAGAAGGGGAGATACAGCTGTTCGAAGTTTGGGGGCCAGGGGTGGTGCTGGAAGGGGTGCCGCCTGTACAAACTCAATGGGAAATTGCACTTTTTATTGCCGATTTTGTAGAAACATCGTTAATATTTTTGTCAAATCTGAGTGTATTGCTACATATTTGATACCAAATGAGAGCTAACATATTCCACTTTATTGTTTTATAATTGACAAGTAGATTTGAGCATTCAAATAGAGTATACACTGCAAATTATGAGCGTTTACTTTTGGACAAACTAAAAGTAAACTCAATACTAAACACTTATGTGAGCCCAACAACTAAGCTGTCTTCCACCCACCCTATAATAAATAACTGCCCCATTAAATCACAGATGGTGGAAACATCTGTGATTATATTCACTCACTTGGAGCGTGCTTTGAGGTCAATTGAAGTGCAAAATGCAAGAACCGTTTTGTTTTGCGTTTACTTTGACTTTTGTGTTTAGAATTGCATTACCTTTTAGTTTGTCCAAAAGTAAACGCTCATAATTTGCAGTGATATCAATTGATAATAGGCCTTATAAGGCAATTATTAAAAAAAATCAACAATTTAAATTTCTGACATTATTTATCTTGAGAATTCAATAGCCTGAGCCGAATATATAGTTACACTTTTCAGTAATTTAATATAAAGGGGTCGGTATATTATCAATATTATTATTTTAAGTGTTATTATCATTATAATTATTAACAACCTCATTGTGAGCATATTGGTAATAACATTCCTCTGATATCAATAGGCCTACTTTACTCCAGCTTTTTATAGTGGTGAAGTTGAAAGCATCTTTTTGTTACGATGCTGACAAGTGTGTGAAGGTATTAGCTCACTGATAACCCATTATACAGTCATTAGCAGCTTCAACAGTGACAGATATACACACCATTATACCCTATGATCCTATTTAAACTCTCTGCTGGCTCAGTCAGCCAATAGTCATCCTCCTATCAGCATGGATGTTCCTGCTAAGGCATCATCATGCCACAATGTGATATTTGCAACATGACATTCACCAGGAAAAAATCTTTAAATCGCCACAAAAAATCTGCGCATCAAGATGGACCCACAGTTACCTGCCATATGTGTGGGGCGCACTATGCTAGAATGGATGGATTTGTTAGGCATGAAAAGAAGCACACACTCATTTTCTTCAAGTGCTGTAAATGTAACAAGACATTTTCCTAGAAGGATAATTTGATCCGCCATGAGAAAATGCATCATCGTGCATCTAATCAGCTAGGCACGTGCACATTTTGTGGAAAGATTTTTGCTAAAAAAGATTCCGTAACAGACCATGGACCAGTATGCAGTAAACGAAGTCAACATGATCCAAGGTCTACATCAAAGGAACCTAAAACCTGTGGTCGGTGTAGAAACCAATTGGAGTGCTGTATCTGTGCAAAAAAAAATTAACCAGAAAGTCTTCCTTAAAGCGACATGCTGATTCTCATGAAAAGCGATATTCCTGTGAACTTTGTGGGAAAGAATGGATTCGGAGAGATAAAGTTAAAACCCATTGGTGCCCTTAGACATTTTCAACATCATCCCCACCTATGTCTGGAAGGGAGCGTGTTCGAAAATATCGCCTTAAGAATCAAAGATTCACTGTCAAAGAGCCCGGATACCAAAGCCAACCATGCAAAATGTCTACTTGATTCACCAAGAACCTGTAAAGTATTAGAACAGACAGGCGTTGTTTTTACCAAAGCACATCAAGAAAAGAATATCTTGATGCGTGGGTGAAAGACCAAGCAGATCAAGCGTCAGCAACCAAAAAGATGCGCACACACGGAGCTGTAACATACCGCCAGCAATCCGCAGCAGCAGCATTTGGCCCGAATGTTCAAGCCAAGAAGATAACTAAAAGGTTGCCAAAATTCTGCAGTACGATAGAAAAACAATCAAGAAAATAAATCAAGAACAAATAAGAGAAAAAGTGATGTCTGGAAAAGCGTCAGCTTTTGAAGATGTTGTTCGAAAAACAAGAGGTTGTAAAATACCTAATGACTGGAAAAAGGCAATGAGTGACTTTTGGGAAAAT
The DNA here is from genome assembly GCA_035610835.1 of Ophiura sarsii. NCBI lineage: Eukaryota > Metazoa > Echinodermata > Ophiuroidea > Amphilepidida > Ophiuridae > Ophiura > Ophiura sarsii. Next base: position 14,323,625 of record CM069443.1, read on the forward strand.
GATGCAAGCCATCCAACAACAGATACTACTCGCATGGAAGTAAGAAAGAAAATAGGGAAGAAGGAGTACCTGTGTCATCGAAGGCAAATAATGACAAAAACCTACAGAGAAGCTTTCAAAGTTTTCAGGACAAAATATCCCCATATGAAAATTAGTGAAACTACCTTCAGGCGCTGCAAGCCATTTTACGTGAGACCGGCTACGGCAAGGGACTTGGAGCAATGCTGCTGCCAAAAGTGTGTTTCAGTAAAAAAGGCATTCCGAGCCATGGACAATTTAAAAAACAAACACAACTGTGATCATGCCTATGGCGATTTATACACTATGATGAAAGCAACCCTTTGCCCAAAAGAGGAAGGGTCAGACTTCCACAAACTTGAATGTTTGAAACAGGAATGTGAACACTGTGGAATCAGCAACCTCAAGTTTTGTGAAAAAGAAAAATGTCAATCTGATGAGTGTCTTGTCACCTGGTATTGTTTTGAATACAGAACAAAGAAATCGTCAAAATTCTTGGACTTTGTGAAAAAAGAAACCCTGCCAATGATTCTACTAGAACACTTGATGACTTTATTGAATGGGTTTGCATATCATTTATTTATGGCCAAGTGGCAGCGTACTCAATGGAGTAATTTAATTCAGAACCTACCTGCTGACCACGTACTAATTACCTTTTAGTATGCCAGTCATGACACTTTACAATAATGTCCTTAGATATAAGGTCACAACATTGACCCTAGCCACTGTTGAGCCATATTACTATCTACTACCCCAGTCACCAATCTACCCAGGTTACTGATCTGCTCGCCCACCGAGACTTGACGCTTCTGTTATTAGTGCCAGATGTCCAGCTATAGAGGTGTGTCTTCTGATGTGCCAATCAAAATGTTGAAAGCATATTCCATTTTTCAATGGGTTGTGACAAAATCATATTACATGTATATATTTCTTTTATTTGCAAGTTTTAGAATAAAGAATCGTCATCTAGTGAAACTTTGATAGAGAAATCAATGTGTAACCATATTCAATAGTTCCATGTGTCATAACACAACCTGAACCATCATCAGTAATTTGTTTCCCCCTACTTATACCCCTACAAATAAAATGATGTGTGCCTGTACAATTCCAGTAGCAGTAAGGCTGAGATCACTATGGTTACAAGGTGAATTTCATTGGCCACAGGCCCTAGAGAATGGTCAGTGGATTGGCTCAGAATTTTCCCTTCAGCATTATTTGAAACACTGTAGAACTAATTACAGAAGTACCAAGGCTGACCGGGCTAGGGATGTGTAGGTATGTAGGCTGGGACACAGTCTGCTTATTGTACCTGTATCCAGTTAGCAAAATTGTTCTGTGGCAGGAAATAATAAGTACAGCAGTTTCAACTGTAGTAGTATAGTGTAAAAGGGGGTGAGTGATCAGCCTGGAACCAAGGCTAGCTGGGATGCCCAGGCTACATTTTCTCTGTCTATATATACCTGGGAGGGTATATATTGCAGCATGGGATAGACCTTATGTGCTCGCACAAACAGGTGCAGCAACTGGTTGTATGGTTTTATATGGTGTAGTAGTGTTCTCGGGTTACAAATCCTTCAAAACTAGTCAATCAACTGACCCACTTTGGAAAGGCTGTCTACTTGAAGGCCATAAAAACACCACCTTGTTCTCCGGGCAAACGGACCTCAGGTAGGGTCGGTCGGTCGGGCGTTTTTTCTTTTCTTCAAAAATATTAGGAAATGTGCCGCTGAATCATAAATTTGAGATCGGGGGTGGGTCCGTGAAAAAAGGGTGGCATTCTCAAAACCGGCGCGTGCAAAAAAAAATGAGTTCATTGTTTTAATTTGGTTATTTTTAACGGAATTTTCAAATATTTCAAAAAATGTACACAATTTCAAACAAAAAAAGTGTTTTCTTCTTTTTCTTCGTGGTCTAATGGGTGTTTTTTGTTGTCTAAGCGATATGCTTTCTTCAAAAAAAATCTTATAAAACCCATATGAAAGTGTGTTTACCTTAACGATTCCATCAGCCTCTTCACCGGCTGCATAGACTATCAGGGGTTCCGACTCTATGGGTCGTAGTATCCACAGCTGACCTGAATCGTCGTAGCAGATACTCCATGGGGACACTCCACAATTCAAGGTACTTATTTGGGTGCACTGTAAGCCATCATTAGATTCAGAAACTTGGTATATGACAACTGTTGGGGAACTGTGAATATTATCAACAAACAAACCAAAACAAAACAAGTTATGATTAATTCTACAACAATCTTCCCCATAATCTAACAAACTATTTTACAACAAGCCAGCAGATTCCAAATATTTAACTAGACAATCACACAAGTTTATCTTTTATACTTTCCCACTTCCATCATCGAAAAATAATATACTCTTCTCATGGTGCTTATTACTGTAAAATAATGACATTTTTACTTATGATATACACACAACTATAGTAGATTCACAGACTTTGGCTGATTTACCATTTCAGTGTAGGTAATATCTTCCAATTGAGGGGAGGCAATATCTTCCAATTGAGGGGGAGGCAGTGCTTTGAAATCTTAATCTGATCATTGGCACTTATGTTTCTATGCTTCCCTATGGTAGGTAGGTAGGTAGTTCATATACAGAATAGTGACAAAGTTTTCTCGTACCATTGTCCAAATTTATTTTTATTCTAATTTAATCCTCATCAATACAAGAAGGATTAGAAATGATGATCAATATGTGTCACTTGTTAAGATGCCACGTTTGAATAGCGCGCTATTTGCATGGGTAGTTTAAATGCATGCATGGATGCATGGTATTTGGGGATGTGAAGTCCAATATATCGCAGCGATATAGTATATAGCATCTAAACGATGCTGATATTATTGTGATTGGTCCATTGCAGTTCTTCTAATATTAAATGGAGTAAGTCCAAATCAACAACCGATCAGCCAATTTGTATGAATCTACTATAGCTCTCATTTACCCTTAATACACAATTTTGTTCTTTTATCTCCCTTGCTTTCTCCTCTATCCATTTCAAAATTTGTATTTTTCTATATCTCCTCCTGAAATCTATTCGTCTACTGTTTTGTAAATGTATCCATTCTTAGTAAAAAGAAACTGTCTACTTTATTTTGAATACCATTTATTTTTAGTAATTGTTCTCACTTTTTTATCATTATTTTAATTTACCAAAGTCAAATCTCAAGAAGTGATCCAGACCTAGACTTGAAATGAACTTGTGACATACCATAGGAAGCAAGCCTCTTCTGACCACTGGGCCATCCATACTCTCCCATTTTCATACCACTACTCACTTTGACACTGCTACAGCTACTAGCTTGTGTTTTCTACAACATGTGATGCATGTGACAGTTGCAAGTTTATCTTTCATTGTTGCTACTTGGCCATCGCCACCACCACCACCATCGCCACCATCACCACCATCTCCATTGTTACCATTGGCACCAATTGCTGTAGTGTCATCATTTTCCGTCTTCCCCTCAAGTGCATTCAGTGAAACTTTGTGAAGCTGTTGACCTTTGGTGTAATCCCAAAATCTCACCGTGCCATCCTGTGAAAAAATAATAGTCGCTTAACAATTATCATCATCTAAATGTCACTTTTTGCCACGGACAATATAAAAAGTACTTCATTAACTTTTGGAATAATATGATTGTGGATAGGGCATATGATTTAACATGGTTTAGAACTCTAGCTTGTTTTCATTGCCATTTTTGCTGTCCATGTTAGACATCACTTCACCATTGACACGTATTGACTACAGCAAACAATGAGCTGAATCAATGATCACTCAGTGTTGATGGCAATGAGTTTGCTTGCATATACAGTCAGAAAATATCTACTTTTTATAAAACTTTTATTCTTCATTTTGTTGTCAATTTTTTATTTCATTTGCGTGTCACACAGTCAAAACATAAATAAAATACTACTACAAATGTATGTTACTTTTACAAAATGCTTATGATTACTACCTAAATCTTTCTAATTTAAATAATCCATTTTGTGTTTGGTTAATTTAACCCTTTCCACAGGCTATATGATTTTAAACTTGAAACATAAAATAAACATTTTAAACACTTGAAATGTCAGTTTTGATCCATCAAATTTACATCTATATATCAATCTCTTTACCAACAGAATAATATAGATAATAGTTAAGTTAACTTTTGACAACTTGCAACAAGATCATTATCGTGAAGCAATAAGACACTTTCCTCAGAGAAACTGAAATCCAAATGCATGTATGAAACTTACTCCACTTCCAGATACTAAAGTATTGTTAAGCCAAGGAACTATTGAAAGCCTGCTGACAAACCTGAAATTATAAACAAACGGGCAACAAAGTATTAATATGAGACAAATCATTCATTTAAACCCTAAACACACAAATCATACTTTTGAACTGCATTGTGCATTGTACTATGTTCAAAATGAGGAAAATTACCGGCAAGGTTTAACAAAAAAAAGTTTAACCTTTTCTCATGCTATTTGACCTTTTCACTGATGCAATGATATTATTGAACATAAAACTCATAAAAAAGTTAGGATTTTGTTCTTCTTCAATCACATACATTCTGGATATTCTGTCATATTTTCATTTTGTTTTAACTCTGCTGCTTGGTCAATAAAGTACATTTGTACATTTGTACATTGGCAACTATAATAGTCACTGTCATAATTAATGTTGTAAGTTCTAAACGTTTAACCGCTCATAGGGTGTTTAAACGTTTACAGAATTCGCTAAATGGCTAAACGTAAGCCCTAATAAAATTTTAAAAGTAAGACTAAATTTTAGGTAAACAAGTAAGCTTACTCATAATTCTCATTCCATACAACCATTACAGCCTTGTTGTACCAAATATAAATGTCAAAATTATTACGATAACGTTTCTAGAAATAAATTCCAAAAAAAAACCTGGTCGAAACGGCCTTGTTGTACCAAGTATACATGTCAAAATTATTAAGATAACGTTCCTAGAAATAAAAACCTGGTAAAAATCAACGTCGGCCTATCATACATGCATTATATCGATATTGTTAAACGACTGACTGAGGATTTAGACTAAAAATAAAAATAGCAACTAACGAAATGTGACATTCGCGATCCCAATGAAATCAATGCAAATAACTGGCATAAAATATGTTTAAACACTTTTTTTTAATTTTTAATAGTTTAACTTTAAACGGATAGTTCATTACACGGAAATTTACAACATTAGTCATAATGCTATGGATGAAATTCAAGCTATTTGACACGAGCATGTTTAATGTTGTTCGCGGTGCTGTGTCCAGATGCATGAAGTGCGCGAACAACTATGCATGCATGCGCGTCACGATTGACCAATCAGGACGTGCATGTTTTTTTAGTATATAAACATTGTGGTGATTTTGGCACATTCAGATTGAGACTTACCCATATTCTCAAACAAATGGCCGAGCACTGGAACTAGTGATTGCTACAAATGTGGTATCATTGCGACCATTCATAACTAACCCACAATATATAGCAAAACAGCTACAAACTATATTTTATTGTCTGATTTTTGGTTGTTTTTATTTTTCTTGGTGTAAAATGTTTTAGCTCCAAACATCCCTAAATATCTTTTAAATGTAGCACAAAATATCTGCTACTATTTGATATCACATGTGGCACTTACTGCGTGTGTCCGAGGCAGAATGACTGTATGGTGTAAGAATTTGGCAGACAACTCACACGGATCTTTTCATCTCTGTCTGCTGTCACAATAAATCTGTTATCGGGGGAAACGGTCTGCAAAAACAATTGTCAATATTGTAGTTGAAAAATAATTCTTCATTCAAATTTATGCTCACTTAAAAAAGACAATAAGAACAGTGATAGAATCAGTGCAACAAATAATACCTTGAACAGCAGCATTTTCATATTCTTAGAAACAAATTCAGTAACCATATAGGATAAGTTTTAGGAGTACAAAAATAACCTTACTCATTATTATAAACCCCCATATCTGACATGCTCATGTGTGATAGACATGAGTAACAAACAGCTCATGATGGCTAAACATTGATGATTTTCCCCTTCAAATTAGGCGGACCCGCTATGGGCGAGTGGGTGATATTTCGTGGCCTGCTCAAATGTGCTGGTCTATGTGACGCTATTGCTGTACAATAATCCTGATTATTATTCATATGGGCCTTCCAAACAGTACAATAAAAGTGAGTAATGAATATTGTGCACCAAATTCCCAGATGTGCGTCCAATATTCAACAAATATTGCCATCCAATATTTGTTGTGCGAGATCAATGCATATAGGAAGTTACACAGAATATACTTACAACATCCAGTAACATGGAGACATGTCCCATAATCAGTGTACAGTCGTCTGTTGAATTACTCAAAGAATATTTGTATACATCGCCTGATTTATCAGCTATGTAGATATTCTCTTGTTTGTGATCAAACGCTAATGCTACGCATCGCCTTGGCACATTCCTGCATATTACCAAAAGAGTAAATGGCATTCAATAAAATTAAAAAGTCACTTTGTACATACATGCAAATTGTATACACATGGATACCTAATGTACACTTTGAATGTACACCAGATGAATAAGCACATAAACATTAGATCAAACATGGAAGCTATTAGATGCTTCATTATGACATGTCAGGTTATTCCCGTAAATGATAAAATGTCGTTCAAAGTGATATTCTGTTTAAACCAATGATACATTTGTATATGTTCAGTTATTAGGTAAACATTTGCATATTTGATAGGGATAAATACTATTTTGATTTCTCAAGATTTTACAAGAGATTTTGAAGAAAACAATGTACCGATGCTCAACCCACGAGGTTGGCATTATATAAAACCATGCATCCTTTATCTCAACTTCAACAGTGGTGCACATAACATACTCAACCTCTCTAGCACTGACTATATTTGACAACTTTTTGTGCAGTGGGAAATAATTAACCTGCCTACTACTAGCGTCCGTCAGACAAGGGCCTGTATAGTGCATGTATGTGCTGTGTATGTATTTATGCAAATAAGGTGCTCTCTGGTCTTGACAAATTAAACTATGATAATCAATAATCAAATCATACCAATATAATTGGCAACATTTCATAAGGCCTATATATAAGGCCATACTCGAATGAAATACATCTAAACTGTCTAGTATGCTCACCTTGTACTAATAGATTCCCATTCAGTCTTAGTTCTCCATACTGTCAGTTGTTTGTAGTCATCACAGACTGCAAAGTAGTCTCCACTAGCTGAGAAATCACAAATGGAAATTTGTCCAGATGACTGATGTGGATCACTGCATACATGAGAGAAATGAAAAGGAAACATTTTTATATTCACCAAACTGTCTAGACCATATGACTGACATGATCGGCAGCTATCCAGCTTCAGAATCCAAGGATATACGATTTTGAAGTTATCAGTTTTTTGTCACTCAGCTTCTAATTTTTTCCCAGAACAACATATTAATTTCGCCCTTTTTATCCAACTACTATTATATTTGACATGTATCTGAGTTGAGTACTCACCTGTCACCTGTGCCTGGATTTGCTTGTCCTTCAGATGACCCCTGGTCCTTGGTTTCTGTTGATTCGGAACTATCCAGCTTTACAGGCTTTACCCTATGATGTTCAAATATTTTCTTGTAATCACTGAAATTCGACACACATAAAACATGATGTTATCATTATGGATGAATAAATAAAACATATTTTGGAACTATAATGTCTTGCAAATATCAATGCATAGATGATAGATACCACATGTAAGTTTATCAAGGTTGATCAAATACTTGCATCGATAGGAACAATAATTGTATTCTAGTGTTTACCTTAAAAAAACCACTAGTTGTTTAATGCACCAACAAACCAATACATGTGTTCACTAACATGCAGCTATGGAGTCTGCCATAATGCATCACATCTTTACTGTTATAGCGTGAATTGGTGATCAAAATTAAAATCAGATTTTTCTTAGAAATTAAAAGAATTGCGTTTATTAAACCAGGTGCTATGTTCTTTGAAGGTTCACAGTATTATTTGAAGACATATTGGACCTGATTCATTTAAAAAAGTGGAAACGTCTTGATACATAAATATGACATTGACGTAGGAAGTGAATATGGGTTAAATGTATAGCTCTTAGTAGAAGAGCTATATGCATCAGATTCAGAATAACTATAGAGTCACCACCCCAATGGTAATGTACAATAATGTGATTTCATTACTCCAGGTTTTTTTGTGTGCAAGACAAGATACAGCTACGTATATTTTAAAATTATATTGATTGCCTTTGATATCAAATTAAATCTCTTCAAATGGTCACTAGAGTTAGCCCATACAATAATGAGGAACATTTTCGGAGGAATTAATTATCTATACATTCCTAAAACACATCGTCCACTGAAGGTGTCTTTTGTTCCCAACTTGCTTGCTCACATATAAAATCATGGATAAACAAATTATCCCCAATACTTCTTTTTAAATCAATACCTTCTATTCATTTGACACTTGAACAGCTGCTTTGGTTTGCAATCATGTAATTTTAGTGTCTTGCTTGATTTTATGTATTCATAAATGCATATTGAGTGCAGGGGTAAAAATAATATTTTTTTCAGGGGGGCTCTTTGTGGATTTTCTCAAGAAAAAAAGCCCTCGTGATTGTGTTTAGGGGGGCTACTTTCAGCAAGACGAGGGCTACTTACAAACTGATATTTTCTAATTTTTCGTATCAATAAACATGTTTTAAATGTATAAGTACAATTTTTAACAGGTTCGCCATCGGACAAATTTTAATCTGTCAAGCTTTAGTCAGGATTAGCTCTGACTTCTTCAGGACCAAATTATTATAATATTAAACAAAACATAGAGATTGCCACTTCTCTTGTTATCATCATTTGGGCTGCCCCTTGCCCGATGATTTGAGAGTTTAGGTGCCCCTTCCTACTTGTGATAGAATTGGTGGCTCTGAAAAGAGCCGTTCAGATGGATTGCCGCTTTTTTCCACTGAACAGAACAGATATGGTGGCTCTGAAAAATGCTCTATACAAAGGTTGCCACTGGCCTAAAATAAATTTGGTTCTAATAGAACCTCCAAAGCCAAAGGACTGCCCCTTGACCAATGGAAATAACATAAGAGAGTGCCCCTTGTTTTAAATGTATTGGTCAGGGCTGTACTTGGTTACCCGCCCGCACGCCCGTGGCGGGTAACTTTTGCATCGGGCAGGTAACTTTTCAAATATACACACCCGGCTGGCCGGTAAGAATTTTGCTGTTGGTAAATGAAGATTACTTGTTTGGCAGGTAAGTTTACGGTCGGGCTGGTAACTTTTACATGCTACCAGCCCGGCTGGCTGGTTGGAGAAAAAATGAAGGTTCACCCCCGACCTGGTATTGGTAGATATACATGTACCAGCTATATTATACCTTACCTTAAAATAAATAAATTGTAAAACGACTGGAATAACCGTCTAATCATTGACCCTTTAGGCCTGTTGTTGACCATTTGTCGACCCGTTTACGCGTGTACATGGCAAAGTGTAAGCCGCATTTGGGATATGAGGTTCTTCAGTCTCTTTGTACAATTCTATCGTAACTGTTATAAATGTCTGACAGATGTACATGTTGTATAGAGATCGAAAGCAAGAATGTGACTACGGGAGATGCGAGTGTTGGGTCGCCATTAATTTTTCTATCACAACACATTGCTTCCGAATTCATCACGAGTTACTCAGTCATTGCGATTAATGCGTGGTATTGTGAAGTAATAATGGAAGTTCAAATTTAGGAATGCTGATGATAAAAAGATCGATGCTGGCTTAAAGAACAAATTCAAATGGCAATAATGGCTTGAAACAAAGGGACGAAAAGGGATATTTATCCAATAAAGGGAATCCTCTGCTGAAAATTCACGGAGGCTATTTCATGGATTTTTATCATTTTTTTCACCCTCGCCATTGCCTTCAGGGGGGCCATTTTACACATTTTGGGGGTGAATCACCCCGGAGCCCTCGTCTATTTTTTCCCCTGATTGAGTGTACACTTCCAGGAGTTTACAAGCTAATAAACCCCAGTCTATCGACCAATCATTTTAATACACACACATGTAGGTCAGGGCCTTAGCCAGGATTTGAAAGTTGGGTGTCCAACTTCAAAGGAATTCCCTTCAAAGTGGGACCAAAATAAAGTGGAGTGTGCAGCGCGACCTGAGCATCCCCGTTCCTCTGTACATTGACCGCATCGGAAGCCGTGAGCTCCGAATTATTATAAATACAAATTGGGGTTGGACGGCTTTAGCAATGTTTAGGGCATTCATTTTCGCGATAGGGCGTCCATATGACGCCCAGACGGCCCTCTGGCTAAATGCCTTGCACACATGGACATGTTATTAACAGAACAGACGGCTGTAGGACGTCCACTGCTTCTTGTCTGGGGATACAAACTTGTTTCAATTGTACATGAAGATGTAATAAGGGCTGCCAATTGTCAATTGATTGATCACACAACCAGAGCTGCGATGAGTTATAAAAATAAAGAGGACAACAATACTCTTTTTCCCCAGGCTTTTTTACCAAGATAATAATTTATAACTTTCGCACCCTTGTTGGTCTATGATGGGTATGTGGGTGCTCCTAACAAGAGGAATTTCAATATAGGGTCGGTGGGATATTTTGGTCGATTTTCCGCGTTGAAGAAAAAATTCTGAAAAAAGTGGGGGGAAGTGTTAGGGTTAACAAGCAATTTTTTGAATTTTTTTTTTCTTCAAAATTTTTCTAAGTTTTGTTAATTTAACAAGCAATTTTTTGAATTTTTTTTTTTCTTCAAAAATTTTCTAAGTTTTGTTAATATAACCCTAACACTACCATATACCCCAAAATACCACGACTGGGCACGTTGGTACCACCCGGCGTGGAAGTTTTTTGATGAAAAAATGGACCCAATACATACAGTCTGGGCAATACACTGCCCAGAACTGTGATACAGCCGTGGTGAAGTGTGGAATCCCTCGCCTCTGGTGCGAGAGGTCCCTGGATCAAATCCCGGGGGGATCGGGGGGGATATTTTGGTCGATTTTCCGCGTTGAAGAAAAAAGTGGGGGGAAGTGTTAGGGTTAAAATGATTTTCCGGCTTTTCTTTTCAAAATCAGTTTGAAAAACATTCTTTCACATTGAAATAATGTTTAGATGCGAATAGATACGAATAGCAGAAACTCACAGAGGATATACATTGTATATGAATGGAGACAACGCAGCGTCTATGCTGTCTTTTGTTGTTATATATCGCGCAACGCCCAAGCCTAATTCAAGATAAGTGATAGCTACTGATAGCGGTAATTGCGCGGACTTGGGTTTGAACGAGCCAGAAAATAATTGTTTTTTTTCCATACACTAAAAATATATAAAAGTGCAATAATTGAGATAGCTATTTCTTGCGTATAATCATAATATTTACAAAGAACCATCTCCTCGTTGTAACAGGTAAATATGTGTGTCAGAAAAAGTATGTCAGAAAAAAGTGGGTCAGGTTATGGAAACACCCATCGTTAGGCATGTTCATAAAATTTTGAAAATAAAAATATCTCTTTGAAAATGGAATACATGGAAACAAAGTACTTTACAATAAACATTGATGATTCAACCATGTCTGCAGGCTGAATAATCACGAAGTTTTAACCAAAAGTAGTTTGCCTTATATTGCTAAAACTGGTCAAGTCATGCAAATTTTAAACTATTTTAGCTTGTTAGGGCTTTAAAATCACGATGTCCAGTTGCTTTTGTGTGGTTAGTTAGACATCAGTGAATACATCCCAGCTCGTGTCTCTCTTTTTCTGTGGATTTAAAAGAGGTAAACATGGAGTTTTCTACATATTTTGGCAACAAATTTTCAAAAAAATGTCGCCCTCTGTAGTCAATGATATGAACATTCCTACCATCGTTTTGCTAAAACTAGAGAATTTTCGTAAGTTGGAAACAGAGGGGACATTGCCACTTCAATCATTGGACATTTAAAATCATCATAATTTTTCACCAATGTATCAGCTTTAGCTCTGTCAGTCTGTGAACCATTGGATTGCATCATACATGTTGTATATATTCAATAGTTAACGCCTGAACTTAAAGGCTTAAAAAGCTTACAAATAGTTACTAATAAGTAATAGTAAAAAAGTAAAAAGGAAGCTTATTTTTTAAAAATCATCATCATGTTTTCTCTTAAAAGATTACCTGGTTGTAAATACGGTAAACTTGTTTCCACATACAAAAACCACATATCTCATACAGCACAACACAGTAGCCATTATTAAACCGTCAAATTAACAAATCCAACTGAGTGCTGTGTAAACGTGTGCTGAAATCCAATCCTGGAAATCTAGAAATCGTGAGTATTCACAGCCCGCATCCCGACAGTCGCTATTTGTAGCCCGAATATATAGGGTAGCTTGGGGCAAATATTAAATAACACCAAAAGGATCGGAGGTAATAAAAGGGGTAACAAAAGTTAAGTCCCCCCCCTTAAATTAGATTACTTTTGTTTACATAACTTCACACACAATAAGACGTTTCGAAAAATTGAAACGATTATGAAAAGAGAAAACGCTTGGCTACCAATAGAAAGTTTGACATTTTCGATATCATGTTAATTCAGGCCTACTTTTCCCAAAACAGTCACATTTCCTCAAAATGATGTTTTCAGAAAAAGTGGCACTTTTACTTGTATGATTTTGGCAAATTTGATGTTAACGGAAACATCATTTTGGGGATATTTGACTTTTTTGGGAAAAGTAAACATGGTATTGAAAATGGGAAACTTTGTACGGAAAGCTAAGCGTTTTTCCTTTTCAGAAAAGTTTCAATTTTCTTAAAACGTCTAATTGTGTGGGGGTGTTACCAGGGGTGTGTCACTGAGCTTGCCGATCGGGTCCACTTTTAAATTGAACTTAGTCAGCATAGAATTGGGGGCGCTATACCGATCAGGCGTGATGATTGTAGCAGACGACGCAACGCTGGCCACGCGTCTCTCAGACGACCCAATTTGGCAACGGGAGTGCACCATTTTGAACAGTCATCGCCCGGTTAACGATAAAAATCCTTTTAATTATGATGTATTTGTCAAAATGATAGTTTAAAATTCGCGATTACGTGTTATAATTCACTACGAATTCAAAATTTAGGTTTCGCGTGGCCACCGTCGTCTGTTTAAATCTACAGCGCCCCCAAACCTATGCTGACTAACATGCCGTTTAACCTGCCGTTAAACCTGGTTAAACATTGTTAAACGCGTTAAACGCCGGTCACGGACGCATTCCGGACGATTACTATAATTTATTCAAATATGCAAAAGGGTCCGTTTTCGCTACGTACGTTAGTATAGGACTTTCCTATCCCAAAATTAATAGTATCCCTGGTGTTACGCCAAAAAATTGTATAGGATTTTGAAAATTTCCAATTTTTCTGAAAACATCGTTTTGGGAAAATGAGACAATTTTGGGAAAAGTAAACATGATATTATTGAGCAGGAGAAACTTTCTGTGAGAAGCCAAGCACTTTTCTTTTCACAAGTTTTTAAATTTTTCAAAACGTTTAGTCCTGTGCGGAGTTATGCAAACAAACTTGGTCTAATTTTCGTACAAAAAAATCACGAGAGAGAGTTTTTAAATTTACTGGTGTATGGACCAAGTGCCACTTTTTGATCGAAAATGTAAAACTTTCTATTGGAATAGCCAGGCATTTTCTCTTTTCATAATCGTTTCAACTTTTCGAAACGTCTTATTGTGTGTGAAGTTATGTAAAAAAAAGTAATCTAATTTTAGGGGAGGGGGGGGGGGGGGGGCTTACTTTTTTTACCCCTTTATGAACAGGTCGATCTTATAATAGTGCTGCCATATGTTTTGAGTATGCGTACCATTGTGTCTTTGTAATGACTGTAGGCATAACCTTTATAATTACTATTAGGCCCTATGTGTATGTAATTTAGTTGTCCCACCTTTTGCCCTTTGTTACCCTTTTACCCGTTTCTAGTACTCTCGTACCCTTTGACTGGACAAATGGAAATCAAAGCGAACCTAAGGGGACTCTTCAAATAGCGCTTGCTGAAATCATAGTACAGGACGGTATCCCAAAAGTCTCGATACCTTTTTAAAGCTTTATATCTCCGGTAAAATAAATCTCAGTATAAAACCAAAAGCATATTTAGATAGAGAAGACATGTACCATTCTTCTGGTACCAAACTTACGATAACATTTATTTGTCTTGTACAGATGAAAGTCACTAACTAATATTAAAGATGACAACAGTCTGAACATTATATACAAACAACAAATAATGTACTTAAAGGCATATTATGTGATCTTTTCCAGAGAGCGCCCTCTATTCATTATTTTTTTTAGAAAGTAGATTTTCTTGCAGATTTACATTTCTGATCATAAATCATACATACATTCCAAGTTACAGAGCGATACGATTCCTAATTACCTCAAAATCATGGTTTTAGAGTGAATTTATAGTGAAAATATAAACTGTCGGAGTTATCCGACAGTTTATTTTCATTCTAAAATCATGATTTTGAAGTAATTAAGAATCGTATCGCCCTGTAACTTGGAATGTATGCATGATTTATGATCAGAAATGTAAATCTGCAAGAAAATCTGCTTTCTATTTTTTTTTCGATGTTGAGGGCGTTCTCTGGAAAGATCACATAATATACCTTTAATACATAACAACTATATACAATGAAGCAAAACGTGGGTATATGCTCCAATAGACCTCGCCATAGTTCAATATCCCCCACGTTAGAGGGGTTAATACCTCGCTAACGTAACAACTAGCAGATTAGCGGGTCTGCCATTTACCACTCTCAGGCACGTAGTGACAAGGCGTTATTGTTTGTCTGCGAGGGCAACTCCACCTGATGCGACTGGTGAAAGAGGTACTGTTGTGTAGCGGGAATCGCTTTTTGTAGAAGTTTTGGACGTATTTAATTATTTAATCATTGCAAACGGTTGCAATACCCTTAAGATCTATTTTTATTACGCGCCGCTTGTAATTATCATATTTTGGGATGTTGCCTGTACGTTACCTGATCGGCCTCACCTATCTGGAGCATAGAGTTGCTAATTGGCCAATTGCTTAATTGCTTCGGGCGTGCGCCGTACAGCGAGGAAAAACCAAAAACGCCATCTTTAGCTGAAACGCGTGTGGAGGAAACGGGAAGAGCTGGAAAGAAAACATCCCAAATCTTTCGAAAATCGGACGTTTTGATTGACATCCTTTCATTGTAAGTACTATAGATGTGTATAGAACATTCTTGGACCATTGTGATTCATGTATTCTGTAAATTGAGCGATTTCTACGCGTTGGACAAGATAGATGCAAGATTTTTATACATGAGTTCCGTGATTTTTTTAACAGTGTGTGTATAGGGCATTTATTTCAATTTTCATCATTTTGACATCGTATTTTGAGACCTCAAATATCTCTTTTTGATTGTGTCAAATTACTTCAAAAAGTCGATTGTTAGTGATAGTATGTCGTATAGCGTTATGCGTGACCAAAAACTAGCCCTGATTTGCGTGTTTGGAAGGATTTTGGGCAGTTTTTAAAAGATATTGAATTTGTTGAAAATGATCAAACTTGTGTGCATAACGGTACCTCTGCGTAAATCAATTAGTGACGTGTTATTACAAGACGACACATGTCGGCGCGCCTTTGATGTTTGAAAGGGGGTTTTAGAACCGCGCGCTATGCAATTGATGTACAATTATTTTATGAAGTGCATTCTGGGTGGGTACAGTGTATCTCAAAAATATTATGCTTTATAAAATTACGCTGTATTGTGTGGTGACTTTGAATTGGTACTGTGTATCTTGAATATCATGTTTTATAAAATTACGTCTTTCATGCTGTGATTTTGGGATTATTACAGCGTGTTCCAAAAATAGTTGGCGTTGAGTACTTTGTTTGCAGAAAGAATTGAATGCATTTATGATGACATTCATTCATTGATTGTGTTTCTGGGAAATTTCAGTTGCACTTTTCTGAACATTAAAATATTGTTACTGATTTTTAGGATTGTTACATGAAGTCAGCTGTTCCTGATTTCATACCTAAATTTTGGATTGAAGTTTTCCTCCTGAGCTAAATTGTTAGTTTATTTTGATCAGTTATTCAGGCTTGCATGTCAATAGTAGTGTGTATGATTATAAAATTACCAGTGCACACAAATATTTTATGAATGTAATTTGAGTCATTGTTTTATGGATAAGTGATTACTCTATACCAAAATTGTCATCCTATCATGATTCAGTTGGATTGTGTAAACATGTAAATTGAGACCATGGTGTGGTAGGAGCGATTAGTGATCTGTTTATTATGTATTTCTAAACAACCTGGGATGGGAGTGCCGCGTATAAATTGAGCCTGTGCTTTATCTTTTTGATTATTACAGCTATCTAATTCAGTATTTTTGGGTAGGCTTTTTGTGATAATATCCCATCATTCCTTATCGCGTTGATATAGAAACCAAACCATCAGAGATGACTCATGATCACTGTATTGTAAATACAGGGAACTTGCATGGCAAATTATTGTATTTTATTACTTGTGTGTTGGACAGAACAGGTGACCCAGATGTTAAATTACTATGATGATGTGTGTATATATTTGTATGCTAGAGTTAAATAGGTATTCCAATATTCCTGAATACTTTCGGTGGTAATGATTTTTAATCATTCAAAATTGCTTATAATATTGAGGGTTGTCATGTACACAAAGTGTGACACCCTGATTGTGCTGCGGAATAGTCGGCATATTTGTTTTGATTGATTAGACCGTTTTGGAGACTTATTGCATTGTGCAAAATGTAATCTGCTGATTTTGGGTTGTAGTTTTTTTTAGTGACCAAAACTAGTGCTCAGTCCAACACTTAGCGCATTTTTGATATTTCAAATTTTTTCATGTTCAGTGAAAAAATACTTAGTCGATTTATGGAAAATATTTTCAATTTCCATAGACTAGTGCTCAGTCCAACACTTAGAGCATTCTTTGATATTTCACATTTTTTCATGTTCAATGAAAAAAAATACTTAGTCGATTTATGGAAAATATTTTCAATTTCCATAGTCCAGTGCTCAGTCCAACACTTAGCGCATTTTTGATATTTCACATTTTTTTTTGGTAAAACACTTAGAAAGTTTTGGAGGATCAAAATTTGTGTTTTTGGTAAAACACTTGGAAAGTTTTAGAGGATCAAAATTTGTGTTTTTGGGAAAAACACTTAGAAAATTTTGGAAGATCAAAATTTGTTCTGTAACACTTGGAAGTTTTCTGTGATCCAAATTTGTGTTTTTGGGAAAAACACTTAGAAATTTTTGAAGTGATCGAAATTTATCACTTGGTCCAAAAATACTTTGTGGATTTTTGATTCCGATATTTTTCATGCTGTGTCAATACTTAGTACATTTTCGATTTCAACATTTTTCATGCTTGGTGAAAAATACTTTGATGTTTTGGCAATTAACTATCTTGTTACATGGTGACACTGTGTCACACTATACTATGTGAAGTACATTGGGGAGCATGCTGATGCATGGGTATTATTAACTGGGGTGAGGTCAACCTTGTTATTGTCCATCCACACATACAATTGTGAATGCCATGAACTTATACTGTATATAGAATAGATTAACTATTAGTGGGAATATCCTACTATCTTTTGTGTTGTAGAGTAATTGAAGAAAGCAACGGAAGCAGTATCCAGTAGCTAGGGAAATATCATATTGTAGAGTAAACTGTAAGTAATGTCACTTCATTTAAAAATCATGGCGATATGTAAATAATGGCAAATGGCGAGTAGGAGAGGTACAGGTGAGAATTAAACTGTTTGGTACAACATTAATTCATCGTAACCTTTGGAAGTGGTTGTCAAGTGTTCCTGTTGGATTGATATGTGCGCTCCAAACCATGGCGTCGTGCTGAGTAATGAAGTTTGTGCACATGTTGATTGTAGTTTAAGAAATAAGACTTGCGATATTTTGTCAAGTTATGAACACATTTCACTTTGGTTACCATTGGTTTTATACTGTATTGTTATAATAAAGTTTAGATAAGTAGTGTAGTAAGCGCACCCTAAGCGACCCATACTCGCGTAGTGTAGTTTCAGTAGTTATAACATGTGGTAAGAATTAATATGTACTTGGGTGAACTCATCATTCAAGACTTGCTTACAAATAATAGGCTTACTTGTACAAAGTCACCATTCATTCTTTGATCACCAATACTAGACTTACTTGTGTGTATATATATTGCTTTGTGTTGGAAGTACTACGACTATGTACCGCCTCAAACCTATGGTTAATGATCGTGGTGAGGAAGTTTGAGCAAATTAATCGACAAATTATGATATGTGTAAATGAAGGAAAATAGTATATGTGCACGTGGCGATGGCGTAGCTTCTGCTATGGAAAGTATTCATAAGTGCACGTGGCGATGACGTAGTTTCTGTTATCAACGTACCGGTTGCTGTGCGCGGTGGGAACTGACCTAGAGGAGTTGAGAGAAGGAGGAGTTGAGAGACAGAGGAGTTGAGAGAAGGAGGAGTTGAGAGAAGGAGGAGTTGAGAGAAGGAGGAGTTGAGAGAAGGAGGAGTTGAGAGAAAGAGGAGTTGAGAGAAAGAGGAGTTGAGAGAAGGAGAGGTCTTACCCACGGAAAGGAGTTATTGAGCTTAAGCGCGCAGATGTGTTATGGAGCCTGAGCGCAGAGTTGGACTGTAAGCTTATGGCGCGTAAACATTTACACATATGATAGTCGGTGTGACAGGGTATTAACACAGTGTTCTTTTCTTTTGGATGTTTCAGAACGCTCCATGGTGGTACAATTTTTCACTTATTTTAATTTTAATCCCTCCCAATATTTTTTCCTTTTTCACTTTTTTAAATTTTTAATCTCTCCCATTTTTCACTGTGGTACAAATTTTCACTTTCAACTTTATTTTTGTCAATGTGGTAATTTTTGGGCTAAGTCATATAAATAACACTTGGAATAATTTGTAAGTGCTGTAGTTGAACGGTTGTTGGAGTTGTGTGTTTCAGAATAAATGGTCCATGAGAATTATAACCTAAGTGTCCGGTTCTTTGTTGTCCGCAGTAGAAACGCAGGTTCTGCCCTGCAAACGAACCCACGTGGTCTTCTCAAATATTAACAGGTTTCTAATTTTAACCCTGCCCATACCTAAACAAACAAAAAAACCTAGTGGTGTCAGATCTGCAAAACGCATTCTGCACGCTTTGTGGTCGGTTTTCGGCGCCGCCGGCTCGGTCCCGCCACAGTTGGTATGTCCGATGGTGGCAGAGTTGTTTTTGAGGGCGTCAGCGGGATCAGTGGTGCTGATGCTGCTGTCTGGTCCAGCACACGGGCTGTGCTGGGGCACGCATCGTTGGCACGGTAGCCTCTGTTATAGAAGTAGACGGGTGCGGTCGTGCGACAGCGGTAGGACCCTGTTCCAGCTGGTCTGACGCTGGCTGTGGTTGCGGTGCTGTTGCGTGTCGTTGTGGTTCGCTCATGCCATGGTCGACCATGTGTCGTCGCGAGCGATGTGTGGAATCCTCGATTGCGACCGTGGGTGGAGTAAACTTGCGTAAGAAGCGCCTGTTTCTTAGCGATAAGCGTCCAGATCCATCAACTTTGACCCAATATTGGTCATGGACTCATGGTCCCTTAGCTCTACGACCGTGCCGGATTTATCCCACTTTGTAGGATGCGGACCGTATTGGTTCTGCAGGAATGCCCAGCGATAGTAATGCAAGGGGCCTTGCGTGAGCGTTGAGGGCTTCAAGTGAGCGTGGCATCCGGGCTTTCATTGCGTCTTCATTAAAGGCATATTATGTGATCTTTTCCAGAGAGCGCCCTCTATTCATTTTTTTTTTTAGAAAGTAGATTTTCTTGCAGATTTACATTTCTGATCATAAATCATACATACATTCCAAGTTACAGAGCGATACGATTCCTAATTACCTCAAAATCATGGTTTTAGAGTGAATTTAGTGTGAAAATAATAAACTGTCGGATAATCCGACAGTTTATTTTCACTCTAAAATCATGATTTTGAAGTAATTAAGAATCGTATCGCCCTGTAACTTGGAATGTATGTACGATTTATGATCAGATCTGTAAATCTGCAAGAAAATCTTCTTTCAATTTTTTTTTTTCAATGTTGAGGGCGTTCCCTGGAAAGATCACATAATATACCTTTAAGTGCCCATGCTTCGCGCCAGGTAGTGCGAATGGATGGGTTGGTGAACTTGTTCTGTCGGCTGACGAATGAGAAGGCATCGCGTATAGGTCTGCCGAAGACTATTTCCGCCGGTGAGATGTTGCAGTCAGGATCCGGAGTGTTGCGCAATTGGAGTAGTGCCCGTAAGAGACCGTCATTATCAAGGGAACCAGTGGGCCCAACATTGTCCATCAGAGCGCTTCGCCTTCCTGACTGCTACTTCGGCGCGGCCATTCAATTGAGCGAAGTAGGCAGATGACACACGTGGACGGACTCCCCAACGTGTAAAGAAGTCGTCGGTCGCAGAAGCAGAGAATTCTGGGCCTCCATCACCATGATCACTCGAGATATCCTCAGGAACGCCAAACGTGGCAAATACTATTCGGAGAGCAGCGATCAGGCCCTGCGCTCCAGCCTGGGTGGTACCATGCGGTGTTCAGAAGATTTCGACCCATCCAGATAGACGATCGCCGGCGACTAGGTAGTGGCATCCACCGAAGTCAAAGAAGTCAGCGTATATAGATCGATTCAAATGGTGTTGCGGGAACTGGCAATAGTGTAGGGACAATGCAGCTTGTGACGGGGCGTTCCGGTTGCATGCTGTGCATCTTCCGCGGGCTGACTGAATGTCCTTTGAGAGTACGGTCTCCCATGATTTTGATCAGGGGCTTGTGATCTGTGACAACGAGAAGGTCATTGCATCCCTGAGTAAAGTATTTCGACTGTTCGAGTCCCCATGCCACTGCCAGTGCCTCGCCTTCGATTGCAGCATAGCGCAGCTCTGTGGATGAGAGGAATCTGGAGCCAGCTAATTTCACCCTCCATCCATCATCGCAGCAGTCAGGGATGTGGGACTCGCAGGCACAATGCTTCTGTGATAGGAATTATCCGATGCCCTTGCAGAACCAATCTGGGCGTAGACAGGTTCTCTCCGTAGGGTCAAATATCTCTACGCCGTGGCGGATGGCGTCAACGATGGCACCCTTAGACGTATTGAAGGCTTCATCAAGCGCAGGAGTCCATTCGAAGCGGACCTTTGGGCTGAGGAATGGTTTGAAGGGCGCCATGGTGTCGCGTAGTTGTGCATAGTTGGCGATTTGGTTAACTAAGCCGAACCAGCTACGGATGTCTGTAGTGGATGTTGGTGTCGGAAATCCGCGTATAGCATCGAGGTATTTCGGCAGTGGCTCGATGGCTTCATCCGAGATCCGAAAGCCTGCAAAATTAACCTCTCTGCGTGCAAAACGGAATTTGTCTGGATTGAGAACTATTCCCGACTGGCTAACACGAATAAGGAAGTCAATGGTCCTCCACCAATGTGCTTCGAGGCTAGTGTCGTAGTAGATGGTGTCATCGACGCATCGCTCCTTGTGGTCGAAATCAGAGAGGATAGCGTCAAAACGGCGGTTGTATCCGTCACCGGATGAGAGGAAGCCTTGGGGCGCTCTGGTGTACCTCCACCGGCCGAAAGGTGTGATAAAGGTTGTCAGATGGCGATCACATTCCCGAAGGGGGACACTGTGATACCCGTTCCATGCGTCACATACTGTCTTCCAAGTTCCTTTGGGGACGCGTCTCGCTAGGTGGAACGGTGATTCGCTGGCGAATGTTTCTTGATGGCAGTTTTTGTTGAGTAGGGAGAGGTCCACGGTGCGGCGTGGAGTTCCATCGTGCTTCCGTGTAACGACCATGCGGTGGCACCACAGTACTGGTTCGCCATATGGGACTTTTTCGATGACTCCTAGTGCCTCATCTCGTAATAGGTCACTGTGCACCTGCTCTTTCCAATGTATTGGTACTGAAGCAGGTTTATGCACTGCCTTAGGGGATGCACCTTCCTTGAGGTGAATCTCCACTGGAGGCCTCGTCATGCATGGGAGGAGGCGGTGAGGACAGGTATTAAATGATGATGCTGCGAAGTGTTGTAGCAACCAATCTTCCATCTTACTATTGTTAGCGGGGGTGCACTCGAAAGGAAGGGTATCGGGCCGATCGGAAACCACTGTACGTGTTGAACAAGAACACGGGCCCGTCCCATTTGAAGATGGTGCGGAGCAACCGGCGTTGATTGCAGGGTGATCCTCCTTGAGTGGACGTTGGGCCGTTGGGGGCTGATGTTCAGCTGCTCCAACTGAGGGGAAGTCGTGCGATTCTATTCCAAGATCCATCATGGCTTCCTTCCCAAGACAGGTAAAATCCATGGGCTGACTTGCTTACATATACCATGGTGGCTCACGATTTCTTGTCGTCGCTCAGGGGCACTCCTTGTAGACGCACAATGATAGCGCCGTCTATGGTGATCGGAGACTTGTTGGCTGCGACTAGGTCTACGTGGACAGGGACGAGGTCCTCCTCAGAGAATCCGGCAGCCAAAAAACCGTCCATGGATCAGAGGCAAGATTGGGCTCCAGTGTCGGTCATCGCTGTGATGGTTGTAGGTGCGGTGGTAGGACAGTATCGTCCGAAAGCTCGGTAGTCTGAGTGGTTCACTGACATGTGTAGCTGCACTTCCGGATGGTTCAAGAAGCGGGCCCTGCGCCATGCACACTTTGTGAAGATATGGTGGGCGTGAACTTGGGTAGAACGTGGTACCGACTGCGTTTGCTTGCAGCGGGGGCGTCGTCGATGGCGACGGTGGCGGTTATTAGTGCGTAAGGGTGGTTGTTGGTGGTTTGATACCGTTTCGTGCAATGCCGACACTTGTGCGAATATCACCCCAGTTTCGGATGTAGAGGACGCTTGGGTGTTATTGCGTGGTGTAGAATTGTCGTTGCGCTGAGATGCGTCGCTGCGTCGGGTAGCTTCCCCGCGGCTACTCCGCTGCGCCCTGTAGCATTTGATGCACTGGCGATGGGGTCTAGTGTTCCAGCCTCGAGCACCCTCGGAGAACAGGGAAAATGTCTGTTTGCAGTCAGGGCACATGGCAGTTCGGTTACGGTCGGGGGTCGGCTGCGTGCTTGTTGGGGTGGCTTGTTTTTGGCGGAAGGAGGATATTCCAGCCGCGGTTGTGGATAAGGCGTTCCTGGCCATTTCTTTGCTCTCGACAATGGCAATGACGTCGTTTACCGCGCTTCCGAGTATGGCATCAGTGCCTAGCACCTCACGTCGAATATCAATGTCCGCAATACCTGCTAGGAGGGCGTCCCGGATTATAGTACCGGTAAAGTTCACTTTCCGTGTACAAATGCACTCCGTGACGTAGGCACAGGTTTCAGATTTTCCACGCACTCTGGCTGCGAACGAGCGGAAAGGTTCATCTCGCTGCTGTCGCATCTGGACGAGTTCAGCGCGTATGACACCAGTAGCAATGGGAATGACGGCAAGCAACTTCATCGCGGCCATTACGTCGGTAGTGGGCTTGGAGACTATGGCAGGATCCGTCTTTAGTAGGCTGTTCCAGAGAGTATCACCGGCACATTGGAAGAGTTGTGGCGAAGAGGCATTAGGGTCGAGTCCGGATCCGGTGACGAATGCATCCCAACGACGTGTGAAGACATTCTATTCCTCGGGTGTCACACCTACATCCACCTTTGGCGCTCGAATCTTGGGCCACGTGGAGCAGGGTGTGCTTGCCCAGCCATATGTACCGTAGAATGGCCTCGTTCAACCCGGCGCGGCAGTTTTTCGATAAAATAATAGCCCAGGGCCTGGGGCCATTATTTCATCGAAAAACTGCTGCGCCGGGTTTAACGAGCACACCACATCGTAGTAATTTGGATTACTCAAGAGTGTTAGGGTTAAGAGGCCTCAGAAAAGGGGTCAAGTTGGGTATCGAAATAATTCTACACGTTTTTTCTATCCAAATTTGCTTTCATTTTGGTACTGCGAATTGTTTTAAGAGATTGAGATGGGATTGAGAAATCTAGACATTGTGTAGCATGAGCCAATCACCCTCTGACTGTTAAGAATGTAAGGGCGCTATACTACCACACCACTAAATTAATATAGTAACACTTTCGTAATTAGATGATACGGTCCAGCAGTGGTCCAGCCTTGGCCCGCCATTTTCTGAATTGACACTAAAGGTAAAAGATGAAGGTTTGAAAAGGGTTGACAGTTTCACTTATTTTATCGGTTTAATCATCAACAAATCTCAATCAAAGTACAAACCGAGTGTAAAGTAAATATTTGTCCTCATATTTCAGAAGGTTACATTTCAAGATGCATCAAATTTAGTGAGATTTTCAGAGATATAATTTCATCAAATGTTACTATACTTACGTGTGTGCGAACTTTAAAATGTTGTATTTGGCTATTGCGTTTGTTTGTTTATTTGTTTGTTTAAACGGTCGGCCCGTACGGTGATAATTTTATTCACATTCTACACTCGTTTGTCATTATATGGTCGTAAAAATACGTTGGTTTACGCATGTTCACCAATAATTGTTGGTATCCAGAAAATTGGCAGGTTTTGGATAAATCGTATTGTCCCAATAAAATATGTCATGTTTGTGTAAACATGTGATTACGCAATTGTATACAGGCTGTAATTTAGTCAAATGTTGCCTGAATGTTTTAAACCATTTTACAAATTATTACCTTGGTGTGCTAGCTCGTGATTTATTGATTATTGGTGTTCTTGATTATTTGACTATACCATGAATATCACCATCTACCAAATGACTCGTATTATAGTGGTTATTTCAAAATTGACATGTGAGAAATTAAATGTACTTTCTGCTTGATGGACACTTATTTGGTTTATATTCCAAGATTTCTGTACCCAATAGGCCTATTTGTTTGCCAAATCTGCGGTACTTATTGTATATGTTCATCAGGTTTGTTTAGGTAAATAATTAGATTAAACATTATGTTTATCAAAACCAGTGATTGAGGCGAATAAATATAAATATTCACTCATCAGCTAACGTTTCTTCTGATTAGTTCAGTCAGATTTCATCAGAGTTGTGATCTTGGAACCGCGGGAACTGGTGTTGCCAGATACGCGGGAATCAGAGTTGCCTGATTCTTTCTTCAACAGCGGATTCTAGAGATTACTCTGCGTTACTTATATTTTATAATTATTATAGATGCTTTTTGTAAAAGTCATGATTATTTGATTCCAGAGAATATTTTCTGAAACTTGCAGTCCACCAAAAATAACTGCAAACTCATGTCATATTTGGATGCGAGATATTGTTAAGCGATTGGTACCGTGTTCAATTAGTGCGTGCATTTAACATTTGTTGTGTGAAAGCATTTAACGCATGGTTTTCCTGTGCGCTGACATTTTACGCATCGCGTGATAATAATGTGTTTCATTTTGCTATTTTGATTTTAATATTTTGTCGTTTTGCATCTGCTTAAATACGCGCAGAAAGGATGCGAGGTGCGCTCATTGTTTTTGGTGCGTTACATTTATACGCAAAATTTATGAGTTTTATTGTACGGTAAAAATGCGGTTGACCTAAATTTGTTATTGTGTGCGCGAAGCGAGTAAATAGTTGACTTGAGATTATTCAATAACAGTGTTATATTTTTGGTCATAACTTTTGGCACCCACTCAGTATTGATAAACTGTGTCCGTGTGAGTTATCTAATTGTAAACAGGTTCTGCGCATAAAGCTGTGTAGACACTTGCCATTTATTATTATGTAACATGTTTAAACTGTAATGTAATGTAGTCATTAGTCTAAATATTTAAGTATTCAGGTATGGTCAGGAGTGTATTTGGAGATTGGGTTCAAGTCCCACCAGTAAGCAACGTAACTATACGCAAGTTGGATCGGATCAGCTGACGGTATTTAGCATGTACGGTTAAAGTCCGGGGTTCGAGTCCCTGTCTGTTGACGCGTCGGTATCAACGTTCACTCTCGATCTACCCAACAATTATAATTTTGTATCTTTAGCCAAATGCTCATAATGTTTACATGCATAATATAAAATGTGTGATTTCTTATGTTTAAATTATTTGACCCAAATGTTTTGTTATGATTTACATTCCAAATTATCAGTACAATTTAAGTAACATTTTGTGTATTTCTTTATTTTCATGGATCTTCTGAAAGAGGGAAGATAACAATATAATAATAATAACACGGTGCTTCTAAAGCGCCTCATACCGAAGTCTCTAAGCGCTTAACAGATAACATAACTTAAATAACATTACAATATAAGAAAAATACAATATGTGGATAACATGCAAAAACATTGTAAACAGGGAAAATCAATCATCAAAAGCAATTGTGAATAAGTGTGTCTTTAGAGACGATTTGAAATGGCTAAGAGTTTTGCGATTCTTGATGTGAAGCGGAAGTTGATTCCAAAGTTCAGCTGAAGCATGACGAAATGAACGATGATAAAAAGTTAAAAGTTGACACAGAGGCAATGATAAGTTCTTTTTTTTTCTCTTTCACAGAACCATTATGTTCTGTCGTTTATTAAATCATATTCATATACTCCAATTCAGAATCTTTCAAAATTATAACCACATTATATAAGTCATATATATTAATAAACACAAATATGTACCACATAGAATACACTGTTCTTATTCTTATTTCGCCACGTTCCCTAATGCATTGAAAACAGAAGAATAAATACATGAACATTACAAATAAACACCATTCCACCTATCTCTCCATTTATCTACAGTATTATTTTTAACCGCAATAAAGTTCTCGGTATCTTTATAAGTCTTCATTATTCTAACAAAAACCATATAATTAGGTTTGCTATTGTCCCATTTGCAATTGTATATGTAATATTTCGCAAACAGTAAGATGAAATTATATTTTATTTTATCAATGTCCACAAAACCCAAAATTATATCTCTCGCATTAAGGTCAAAGGAATTTCGTAAGATACAATTTTGAAACTCGTTCCAAAAGGTTGTTAATCTAGAGCAATTCCAAAAGAAATGTTGAATGTCTTCTATTTCTAGATTACAGAAGGTGCATAGCTCAGAATTAACAATACCCATTTTTTTCAGTAGTTTATTTACCGCCAAATATCTGTGAAGAATCTTGTACTGAAAATAACGAATCCTGGTAGACAATGTAGCGATCAGCGGAATTAAATACACATCTCGCCAATTCAAATCCCATTCATTGAAATGATCAGCCCATTTTAATTCACTGACAGGTGTTTTTATAATCCTCTGGGTACATTCCTTATGCACTAATTTACAGACTTGTTTAACATTCGTAATCTTTAGGACAAATTTCTCTTGAGAATTGGTATTATCTTCCAATTTAACAGTCTTGACAGCCCTTTTCCATTTTTGGGGAATAGCATCCACAAGAGAGAAATAGTCAAGAAAATTTATGTTCATATTGAATTTATGCTTAAATTGGGTCAAATTCAAAATGTCACCATTGAACGACAGCATATCTTTAAAACACTTTAATCCTTTATCATACCAGTTCTTCCAAAATAACACTCTATTAGCGATTCTCACTCTAGAGTTATTCCACAAAATTTCATGATGATAATTCTGGTCATGATTAGTATAGACAACGTGAAACCAAGCAGTTATTACCTCGTATATGAACTTGTTCTTAATGTTCTTTAGACTATTGTCACTAGGATTAAGGTTACAGTACCATATTAGATTACCCCCAAATGCAGCAAGTTCTTTTTTATAGAAGCATTTCCAATTACCTTTGTTCTTATCATCTAATAACCTTTTGACCCAAGCAATCTTGAGCCCTTTGAGCAATGATAAGTTCTTGTGTTGCAGCCGATCGTAAATTTCGAGATGGTTTGTATTCCTGTATGAGTTCTTGTAGATAAACCGGTGCCAAATTATGGATGAATTTGTAAGTTAAAACAATGATTTTGTACATAATACGGTAGGATACCGGCAACCAATGAAGCTTCTGAAGTACTGGTGTAATGTGATGAATACCAATGTGATCATAATAACGAGTGCGTGTAACAAACCTTGCAGCAGAGTTTTGTATTCTCTGTAATTTCGTATTTCGTATTTCCGTAGATTTTTGATTGAGAAAATTCCGAATACGACCTATCTTGTATCAGTCAGGATCAGTCAGGGAGGATCAATCAGGGAGTCCAGACGGGTATCAAATTACTACAGCACTATAATCAGGGCAGAACAATCATGGGTGAAGTGATGTATGATCACTGTGAATGCTGGAAACAGATGTAGGCCTAGCTGTAAATAGTTTAACTAAATTATGTTGAAATTGAACAGAGTTTCGTCAGTCTGTATTTCGCCTCGCAAATGGATAATTCTATTTATCCAACGATCCGTGGTGTTGCCAACTACCAGTGCTACGTACGCTACCAACTAAATCTGGTTGTTGGTGAGAGGCCGTCCCGATTCCGATACAAGAGACACAAAGTTTTAAAGGTATCGAAACTTTTGGGACACCCTGTACTTTGAACTTGTACAATGATTCTCTCTTGGCTTGTGTTGGATAAAGTCAGAGATTTTAAGTGCGTTGAACATTTTCAATATCTCCCTCTTGAGTTATTTTGGAGAAGGGCTGCCGGATAAATGTTGACGTTAATGTTTGCGAGTTTTACGTTTTTGCAGTATAGATGGGGTGACAGGTCAAAACGTGGCTAGTTTCCATTTAGCCCTAGTTACCATTGTGCTTTGCTCGGCGGTTTGCGCGCGCATCCTGTTTTGTTTAGGACCCGTGCTTTTAAAACTCGCGCCAAAGCATTATAAAGAGCAATACGGCATAGTAGACAGTGTTGTGGTCAAATGCTGTTCCCTCAAGCGTGTATCGACAGTATAGCCCCATTCGACCGTTACGTTTGTTGATAAACATTGGATGTAAACAACGGTCACCTCATCTATAAGAAACTAGTGCTTTAAACACGTAATGGCGCCCTCTAAAGTTGTAATGAAGAAAGGGGTGTTATTTGATGTATTGAAATACAGCGATTCTCAAGATTGGAATGATGTCACAAATTGTGCTTACCTGTACGTGATTGATCAGCCCGACTGTTTTAATAAATCCCTTCCACTCATCAAGGGATACAACTAGACACATCATGTGTCCTCGGCATGTTAACCATACACCAGCGAAGCGGCGAGTGTCGCGGCGCGCCGAAGACATGAATTTAGCAAAATACTCCTGGATAAATATCTAGGGGAATTCCCGTTGGAAAGAGATTATTTCCAATTCACTACACATCTATATAAGGATATGAGATCATTGCAACCAGCCAGATCCGCGGCATGTACTAAAATTGTTGGTGACTTTATCGGGGCTCGGTCGCTACGCGACCTCCATTGGATAGTATACAATACATATGGTCATATGTCGTGAATTGGTGTATCAAATAAGGTGGATTTGTCACACATATCAAAATAATTGTGATTAGATATTAATTTATTTTTAAAGTACTTGACCTATTGAATTAAGAAGGGTGTCATTTTGTTGCTAATTATGTCCTCTTTTAAATACAAAATCCCCAGATCATTACGATAAAAATAAAGGAGTTGGACCGTTAAATGCGCAGGTAGTCGGGGTGGACCCGGTAGGCTGCTGGTGGGGGTGGGGGGGGGGGGGGGGGGGGCTGTCATAGAGATAACACACAAAAAAGTCAAACAGTGTCTTCTTTTAAAGTCTTATATGAAGAGCTGTCTTGCAAAAGGGCCTACATCCACTTCTGCCTTTTTAATCATTTTACATTATTGATGGATGGCTATGCATTATGTGGAACGTGGCTTGTATTGGTCGGTGCCTCAATTGGCGTGCATAGATGCACTAATCCAAGTCATAGAAACAGTAATGAACACAGCCATACAATAATTTGATTAATTCCATGGACTTGTCAATACAAATTCACTAATGCAAAATGAGTAACATGTCGGGGTGGTCTGGTGGCCCTTTTGCAACAAAGCTCTTCATATATTGAAAACTATAACTCATAGGCATCTCAAACTGCACGGGTATTACAATCAATAACCACATATCTGATAATATATCATTTGTCACCAAAAATCTTATTAATTAAGTACTTAATTATCAAAGTGCTAATTGGTTCAGTTTTGGAGGTGCATTTAACAGGTTTCTGTGTGTTAAAACGTATTTAAGTAATATTATTTAGCATCGGGTTTTAGATTAAATGTTGTTTCGGAACTAACTATAATTTAATGCAACAATTATGTTGTATTCTTATTAATTATCACCATTGATTAATTAATTGATTAAATCAATTAATTTATCAAATCAAGACTCATTGATTTATTGTAAAAGTTGCGATGGTAAACATGTAATTTTGTATACATGTGTATGATTAGAAACTTACTTGATGCAAGGTGCAGTTATAATTCCTGATAGTGTGCATTTGGACTTTTAAATTGCGGCAATTACGACTCTCATTGTATTGGTATCAACAGAATTTTGTTGTTGAAAATGTGTGCAAATAAAAAAATTGAAAATGATCATAAATCATACAATTGGCCATTTAGTTTTATATAACAGTTTGAAATTTCCTTGTCATTTGATTGGTAGATTGTATGTCACATGACATGAAATTTTTGTCCCATTATATTGATTTTACATCATACGTCATTAATCATGCAATTTGGTTCCATTTGCCTTGCAATCTGGTCCTATACGTTTTGTACCATTGCACGCCTCGTGTTTTTCAGCAGGCAACAGTCACTGTACACGCGCTAATATTGAACAGCGCCACGATTACGATGCGTTTGTTTTTATGGTCAGCTTGTGTGTAGCGCAGCGTCTCCCAACAACCAATCTTCCGGTGAAAGTGCCGTAGCGTAGCCGCTGGGGGCCTATGTTTTGTTCTGCTGCCTGCATATCTTGGATTATAATTGCCTTCTTGTATTGATGGGACTAATGTTAATGCTGTACATGAATGAGATAAATATTGTAAGTGAGAACGCAAGCTTCCAGGCGAGGACTAGGTCTAATTAAAATGATCAATTTTAAATCAAAATAAGCTTAGGCCTACTCAGTCAGTAGCGTAGACCTGTCAGCTTCCGTTTTTTTATGACAAATAACCTACCGAATGTGTTACTGTTATATAAAACAAATAATGAATGTTTTCATTCGTGCAATGGTATGAATATTTTCATTCGGTGAAAGATGAAATGTTCCATTCAACTCAGCTTCGCTTCGTTGAATGGAACATTTCATCTTTCACCTCATGAAAATATTCATACCATTGCACTCATAAACATTCATTATTTGTATAATATTTTTATTGACACCCTGAATAATATAATCAGATGGTTCCAGCTTGATGTTATGATCTGAAATGTATAGATCTGAAATAGTCTACTCCAACAGCAGCCCGCTACTGATGAGACTCACGAGAGTCGAAACGCGTCTAGCTATTTATTCTGCATGCCGTCACCACTTGTTTTATCTTAAACATAGTTGGCCTTTCCACTACAGAAGTCTCTGTACAGCAAACAGTTTTATATACCTGAAGTTTCATAGTCATGAATTACTGGGTGAACCACAACAAGTCGCCTCCATCCATCATCGTTTAAAGTAGGCAAGAGAAGCCTTCTGTCATCGTTTAAATAACTCTCAATAAGCCAGTTCGCTTTTTGATTTATCGTAAGATAAATATAACTGCCATTACCCATCAAGCCTCATATAAGTTTATGAGCCTAACATGTTCTAAGACTAGAACTTTTAATGCCGCGTGTCCTTTAGTCCAAAACGGAATAAAGCACATGGTCTAAGCACAGCAATCATGCGGTTATCAACTCCAAAATTATTTATAGACTTTCTCTTGGAATTGTCCCACTCTACATTGTGATCACCCTGTATATTAAATTGTTGTCAACTAAATTCTGCTATAATTGTCTTTTTTCATTTTGGTATCTAACCCAATGGTTCAAAACATAATTACTGCCGCAAGACTCAAAATAGAATTCATTTTGTGTCTATAAAGCATTGTGTTTCATTACTTTATATACATGAGTTTGGCCACCCTATATTTTAACGGAGGACGATTGTTCGATTTACTTCACTAAAAGCCCTATATCCTGCCTTCTTACTACTATACTTGTTTTTATTGTAATACTTTAGCAAAAAAACAACACCTGGGTATATCAAAAAATGTTTTTCTCATGTTACACCCTGTATAAATAATGCACACCCTGTATAATATCTCTTGGTATTACTCGTACATATCTGGTATCCTTGTAGTAATAGGTTTAATAATATCTTTACTCCGTGTAGATCGGATGTATACAATAAAAGTTATGTGGATTTGAATCAAAATTGGTGAATTTTCTCTCAATTTACACCAACTTTTGACATATGACCATATAGCGATCCGAGCAAGGATACAACTCTTTTACTTGTTCATGTTACATTTTTTTGTATAGTATGAATACCACACACTTGACTAGTATATCACAAAAAGTTGTTCTAATACTTGTTTCACTGCCAATGTAAATGAAGCAAAAACGCCCTCTATACATAGTCAGAGAGAGAGAGAGAGAGCAATGAGGGATTTCCCTTCGACAGAGCCTGGGAATGGGTACGTTTAATGAACGTGACAATCCTGTCCAAGAGCTGCTTTGCTGAGCAAGATGTTTTCCAATTTCTATGTGTTTGAACACGATACTTTTAACTAAAGTACAATGTCTCCCTCTAGCGATGTGTTAGAGAGAGGTTGTGTTGCTTGCTATATTTGGAAGTGTAGCAAGGACCTTTTGAAATACTCTATTTTGTGATGGTGTGATAACACAGTGTATTGAACAATTAACAATGTCCCAAAATAAACTGTGTCGGTATTCATTTGAACGGATAATAAGGCTAAAAATGGAATTTCCCCCAAAATTAATAACTGTGAAATTTGTATTTTGTAATCTGTATCAGAACCGGGTGAAAGGAACATAGTGTAGGTTTCCCAATTCCCGGTGCACCTCTGATGACAGCATCTTCTATAAGCCTCTGTGTTAAAAAGAGGTGTGGTTTTTCAGGCACTGATAAATGCTGTGTTTTGAAATACAGTAAGATATTATGAATTTTTTGGAAACAACGCTTTTGAAGCGTGCAATATCTCCTACTGGAGGTGTGTGTATAAAAAAGGCCGTGTTAATATGTTACCAGCTACGTTTGTTTCTAGTTTTAACATTGTCCGTGTGTTTTGTCGTGTTTTAAAACGTAGTTGCGAACTGAAAGATCAATTAATATCGACTCTTAGTTTATGCCAATCAAATTCTGTGTTGTTTTTATGTTTCAAAACATCATATGAAATTATGTATTTGGTGCATTTAAAAATAAAAAAGAATTAAAGAAAGATAAATAATGGAAATAGTTCATTTCCCCAAACAGATTCCATTAAATTCTGATTAAGAAAATCGTCATATAAGTGATTGAAATTAGAATTACAATCGTTTCCTTACTTGGATCAGTTATCTAACATAGAACGGGAGGTTGGTTTACAGGCATAAACGGTCCCGGCACAGAGCGTGTCAGTACAATTTTCAACTGTAACCTTGTAAGTATCACATCTCGGTTATCAGCACAGCGGCATTACTCTCAGAAAAATCGTTTAATTAAGAACCTCTTTGTACTCAACCCTTAAGAACACTATTCTTAAAAATTGAGAACCCCAAAATGTCCTTCGGAGAACTAAATATGGCTCTTTATGTACCAAATATGGGATTTTAGAACTGTTTTGGAACTCTTTTTGGTTCGATGGAGAATCATTAGAGGTTCCATATAGAGGACAGTTCCCTTAGAACCATTGGAAAAAGTGTATTTTAGGTCCCAGATACTGGTATACCAGTATCGTGCAATCCTGGAACATAACAGTTGCCAATATGGGTCGATACTGGTACGATTTTACTGTTCCAGTGACTGGAACACCAAATTGTATTCCTTGTAACATACCAGTGAGATTTGTCCCAGTATTGAATGATACTGGTATATAATTATGTTCCAGTATCGCCCAATACTGGCACATTTTATATGTTACATGCCAGTATCCGATACTGGAACACTGACTTTGTAACATTATCGAACGATACGGGTATTCCAGTATCGGACGATACTACAGTCCAGCATCGATGATCTCTTTACACTTTTTACGATTGAATTTGTAATTTCGACATTGCATAATTGTATTTCAAATTTAAAAACCTTCTGAAAAACAATTTCCTTTAACCAGAATTGAATTCTATTGAAAATGGTCAATTTCGAGTTTCTAACTTCAGATCTACCCGTGGCTTTAAAAAATATTTCACAAACCGTTCTGATGTTTTAAACTAACTATTTAAATTTGACAGATAATAAGTAATCATTTTCAAACCATGTTATTCTAATAAGTGGACCCGCTCGCTTTTAATTAACAGAACAATCTTAATCTGTGAAACATTTCCGCAAACAACTTAATCGAAACATTTTTCATAACTACGAGTAACTCATGTTTTGAGCATACTTCTTGTCTTGCCTTGTGTGTCCTTGTTAGAGCTATGTTCTATTTTCTGTAACATGCCTTGTATTTCATAAGAGACATGCGATTGATGATAGGTGCCTTAATTGGCTATCTAGCCTATTCCACCGTAAGATTTAAAAACATGTTATTCGATGTATTGTTGTTTATGGAAATAAAGATTTGGTTTTGATTTGGTTTAATTTGATGTTTTATAGAGATTCTTTATCATTGATTTGGTATGCTTTCAGACCGTATTCAAGGTCTATGTTCAGACACAGTAACTCAGTTCATAACAAACCAAAGAATCAAAATTACACATATTCGTCGATTCGACTTCTTTTTATTCACCCACATGTAAAATGTGGCTTTGGTACAATACAGAGTATATATGGTATACTATATGTACATATATATTTACTTTTTTACTGTCTATTTACTCTATAATATATACATAATATAATTATTACCGTAAACTTTGATTGCCAATTATCAACTATTGCTATACTGAATACATTGTCTATTAACAAACACTGTCTTTTTGACAAGTAAACAAAACAATTAATTTACAGCACTAGAGGTCAATAACGTTTATACATTTCGTGTTTATTGCTATAGTGAAAATACACGAATTAGAATTGACATTGCAATAAATGCTCTTGGTCATGGAATTGGTAAGAAATGTATCTCGAGGTTCCCTGGAAAATCTAGTAATACCAGGGGGTGAAACTCAAATTGCCGATCGAAAGCCACATCCAGGAACTACGAGGGTTATTCATCCAAAATGTATTTATATACCTCGTACATAATGATCTGACAACAGCAAAACTTTGATAACAGGCAATAAGTATTGCTTAATTCTGAACCTTGGGCACATATTGAAATATAATAGATCTGGAATGGATGGTATGCCACTTGCCGGTTATCAAGATTTGTGTTTTAGGCAATTCCAGTTTGAAATTGTGCCAGTACTCTAATCAATAGTATTTATTATTGCTTGGAATTAGTACTTTCAACTTCCGATATTTGTGAATCTAGCAAAATCTGTGCCAAGTCACGTGACCCGCTTTTAACCAATCAAATGACAGAAAATCTATTGTATAAGTTATAAATATTATACTGAACAAGGTGAAGCTTCAATTGAAGCTTGAAACCCCCTTCAATATTGAGCAATTCATCCTTTTTTGGAATATCCAATACAGAATCTAAGTCGTTTATGAACGATTTAGGAAAACCCTATAGGGATTGGAATTATTCGTTGCAAGCATCAAGGAAACGCGAATAAGATTCCTATAACCACAGATGGCATACCATCATATCAGAGGCTAGCTTCTGTCTGCTGAAATTAAAATACATCTGAAGCGACGATAAAGAAATTCATAGAAGTCATGTACATCGGTTCAATAGCAATTGAAAGGCTCACTCTTTCGTGGAACAACTCGATCGGTTTTCTTATACGATCGCACTCAGAGATATTTCTTTTGCGTATTACGTCTCCACATCACACGCATATTATGGACGCTGAACTTCAACAAAACCTTGGTGTTATCCTGTATATTGTGATATTAGGAGCCCACATATAAAAAAACCTCTTTCTAACATCCATCGATTAAAGAACTAAACTTTATGGTATCACGTCATCACATGGTTATTGTCAAGACTCGAGCGTTAGCGTTCGAGCATTATTGTCGCCCTGCATGTAGCAATACTGACATAACCCGATTATCATGATCATGATGATGAAGCTTCAGATTTGTTCTGTCACAGCCATATGCACGGTTACTAAGTGGGATCACACGACACACCTTGCCTCAGTAGTGTCCACAGGCTCCCCGATATTAAAAGGAACAAATTCAACACAAAGCTTTCTTCCAAATAGCACATGTCTGAGTATGAGGGCTAGTAGTATGCTTGCACACCTTACTGCCCGCCCATAACTAGATACAAGTGCAACACATATTCCTTCTCTTCTAATAAAATTCACCAGAAGAGGACATTTGTTACAAAGCCTATCTTCACATACCTACCTCTGTCTCAAATACCTGGGCATGCGCATTTGTCAACGACCCTCTATCATTTAAGCGATGTATTCTGTAACAGTGTTACATACATTGGTATAGTCCAATAGAATTAATTAAATATAACATTTTCAAATAGTTCAACAAGATTCTATTGAACTTAGGTACATTCAGTGGTTCCGAATCAAATTGCCTACATTTTCATTAAATTTCTTTCAAACCATATACGGAAACTGTACATTGATCTATTATTTTCATTAAATAAAACACCTTAAACTGTCTGCTAGCTCGCACAAATGATCTTCCTAACAACGTAACTGTCTGCTTGCTCGCATAAATGATCTTCCTAGCGAAATCGTTCTAGAAACATGTTAATACCTGTGAGTATTGCGCAATGACAAAAGTTCGGCTATAATTTTTATTAACAAAGTCATTTCGACTCAACATTGGACTCATACCTTTTGTCTACATGGGATATTACATAGGCCTATTATATGAGAGCTTTACAAAAAGCCTCAGTTTTGTACAAAATAAGGACAAATGACCGAGTGTACCTCTAATTTACTTCAAATTTTTCGTATCGACCTATACAATGTAATATTTGCTCCTTGAAGGCCATACGTTTCTGGTCCAGGGTGACAATTAAGGCTTGGAGAGGGTAAGTTAGCTCAGACTTGAAATTACCTCTGTTTCCTCCTACAACAATCCAAAAACTTTGGGGGAAGACGACAGCTTCATTTCTTTAAAGAAAATAATATGAGGGTCATCAGGAACGAATAAGTTGGAAAGAAATTCAAATGTGTACATTCAAATAAATACTTAATTTATCAAACACTATTTATAATTCCTAGGTATACACATTATTAGTATTACTTATAAAAACCTTAAACCCATTGTTTTCAGATTTGCACACTCCAGTCAATAATATAACGTATCAAGTTAAAGTTAACATCACAGTCAGATAACAAGACTCGGCAAACCAGACATAGCGGAGAACTAGCGGTACACCACTCTGTGATAGACTGGATTCACGCCAACAATAGACGAGTTAGGAGATAACTTCGATCTGATTGTTTGAAAATACCGTTACAGCGGCCACAACGTTGAGCACAATTTGTCGGGTTCGGGGTGGTAGGCCTGTAGACAGTACCTCGGGAAAAATAGTTTGCACTATTTCCCCTCTAACCATGTAGTATTTGTTTTATCACACCTCATAAAAATTCAATTGTCATTGACAATGTCAATATTTCTGATACTTTCAAAGTGTCTTTGGAGACCATTGACTGTAAGCTTTTCTTTTCGTAGAAATCGCCATACCGTTTGCGAACCTCGGCGTAAAATCGCCCTAATCGCCCTAATAGCTTATCCATTTTAGCACAATCTTGCGCTACAGCGTACTTTAGCGAGGTTCCCTTTTCTTTGCAGTAGTCGGCAAAGATGTTAACTGCCTTTTTTACGACGGACAAGCCGTGTGTTTTGGGCATCTTTATTTAATTTACTCAGTAAGATCGACTGCTGTCAAAGATGCAGACCGATTCGTAACTGCCGCCATCTTGGATGTTATTGACAGCGTCATAAGTTCCTTTTTTCTTGGAGAAGCGTAATAATTAAAGTGCGTGAGAACGCTATTACGTAGAGAACTTATGTTTCTGAGTACGATGATATAGGGAAATAGTCAAAATTATAGCTCAATTTATTATCACTGTGTCCAGCTCAATTGACCAATGAAATGGCAGGATTTATGCCTATTATCTCATGACTATTTATCAGGTGTAATAATAGAATATCTTGTCATTTAGGTATGGCGTAGGCCTATCTGTTAAAATTATGGAAAACATGAAGAAACCAAATGGAGCGGCGTAGTAAGGACAGCGGCACGTTGCTTGTAAGAAACGTCAGGATGGATTGGACACATTGTGTATGTCATATTCAAACGTCAGGATGGATTGGACACATTGTGTACGTCTTATTCAAACGTCAGGATGAATTGACACATAGTGTATGTCAAATTCAAACGTTAGGATGGATAGGACACACTGTGTATGTCATATTAAAACGTCAGGATGGATTGGACACATTGTGTATGTCATATTCAAATGTCAGGATGGATTGGACACATTGTGTATGTCATATTCAAACGTCAGGATGGATTGGACACATTGTGTATGTCATATTCAAACGTCAGGATAGATTGGACACATTGTGTATGTCTTATTCAAACGTCAGGATGAATTGACACATAGTGTATGTCAAATTCAAACGTTAGGATGGATAGGACACACTGTGTATGTCATATTCAAACGTCAGGATGGATTGGACACATTGTGTATGTCATATTCAAACGTCAGGATGGATTGGACACATTGTGTATGTCATATTCAAACGTCAGGATGGATTGGACACATTGTGTATGTCATATTCAAACGTCAGGATAAATAGGACACATTGTGTATGTCATATTCAAACGTCAGGATAGATTGGACACATTGTGTATGTCATATTCAAACGTCAGGATGTATTGGACGCATTGTGTATGTCATATTCAAACGTCAGGATGTATTGGACGCATTGTGTATGTCATATTTAAACGTCAGGATGGATTGGACACATTGTGTATGTCATATTCAAAATACTAATCCGCTTCTCTGAATGCTTCAATGAGGCCGTTCATTGAAAGTATTATTCCTACGACTCCGCATATGGCACCACCAAGCATTATACACACATTCCCCAACTTTTGCCAATGTGGTATTTCGTGCCACTTGATTTTAAGATGGAACCAACACGGCCAAACAAACGAGAGCATGGTACCGGTAAAGCTTCCAATAAGTCCCATTAGTAGAGCAAATTGTGGGATGTATATGGCCAATGTTAGTGTGAACAATGCTAGAAGCATACGCAAGCTCAGCGCCCAAACTTCTAACATTCCATCCGAAGCGTAACATGAAGGAAATTTAGTCCTTGGTCGTCCATTGAAAAGTGCTTTCTCTAATAGTTCTGCGGCGGCGAAGTACGGTAATGGATAAGACAAAAGTGCCTTTACGACCAGGGCGACATTGACGAAGCCTTTGAATCCTGCAGAAGGCAGATTGTCGGTAATGACGTCTTTTGTTTCACTCCCGAAAGTGAGGAAACATATATAGGCAAAGGCTGCTTTAAATACTCCCGCTAAACCATGCGTCCATTTCAACATTGTATTGAAGTTATTCCGATTGGTCATGTCACCTTCCAGACTTGGTAAGAAGATATGTGATGTATAGCTAAAGATCACGATCCCCATTGAAACTGGGAACCTTTTGAAGTCCACCACAAGTTTAACTTGTGACCAATGCCAGCTACCTATGTGGGTTATACAGTATCCAATCACGATCACGT
The DNA here is from genome assembly GCA_035610835.1 of Ophiura sarsii. NCBI lineage: Eukaryota > Metazoa > Echinodermata > Ophiuroidea > Amphilepidida > Ophiuridae > Ophiura > Ophiura sarsii. The sequence goes on from CM069443.1 coordinate 14,363,652, forward strand.
TTATGATCACGTGAGCAAATGCGTTGCCTAAGCTCAATCTGGCAACAGCTTTCAAATCACGTAGAAACGCACATGGAATGACAAAGAAGGTCGCTGCCACTGTCCACATTGTGGTGTTTACTCCTTTTTGTAAGTTCATTGGGAAGATGTTGGTCAGTAAATCTCCACAGAGCACCAAGTAGAGGATACATGTCATTATAAGTTCAATAAATTGAGCCGTGTGTACTATTTGGGCAGCGTATATACCCCATACCTCTGTAGCAATGTCCACGTAGGAATTTCGGACGCGTCTTTTCACCCCTGTTGCTGCGTCAATCTCGTATAAACATTGCACAAGAATTATACCGGTGTAATATGTGATTGCAGCAGCAGATAATAGAGCCACGAGTCCCCAGTAACCTCCGTTCAAGACTGCATAGGGCAGAGCAAGTAAGAACATTCCCTGTAGCACAAAAAGAAGAAGAAAAAAGAAACATTAGAGTCTCAATAATATATATATAATTATATTTTATTGTTTGCTTGTAATAGGGGAGGGGGGGGGGGGGGATGAAATTAATTCACTCTGGATAATAATATTGTCATCTTGAGTTATTAATTATGAGTGATTTGTTGCATATATAATGATCTAGGAGCAGTATGTGTAACCAAAATGGGACCGTAGCTCGACGGTTTGTCGGCAAAACAGGATACCGTATGTCGGCAAGTCAGTTGAGATGAGAAAAGAGACAAAAGAAAGTAAATTGCAAGCATGCTGAAGGTTATTCGGGTGGTACCATAGTTGTACTATATTTGTGAGACATACAAGGATTTGTCGAAGTCATCTGGTTATTCTAGGTTTCCCACGGTTGTCAGCGACTTTCTCGATGGAAATTACAATACATACCGTACTCTTCTGAGAGACCTATGGTTGGAATTATTTGTGTAGTTTTACAAACGTTTTAAGGGAAATAAACGTTGATAAATTGCATTTGAGAGTGAGTTTCGTTCAGATTAATCCCGACTCAGAGTTTTGCCTCTCTGTTTTAAAAAAAAGAAATGATCTGAACAGTTCCCCATTATCCATCATTAGATTAAGAATAAGTCTGTTGTAAATGGATTTATAGTTGATCTTTGTTTACACCTCAGTCCCTGAGAAGCCGAAATGCAATCGCCTGGGATTGTTTGGCAAGGTAAGTGGGTGACATTCGATGTGCAGGTGCTGGACACGCAACTGAAGTCGATGCTTTGTGAAATATTAAATGGTTTCAACCACTACCTATTCAAAGAGTCTTCGTTCAGAAGGTGACTGATAAAGTAGTTAGATCACAGACCATAAACATGACCACTCCAGAGCCACTTGCCTTCGAAGAGGATCGCTCCATGGCACTAACTCGCCTGTCAGCGTCTAAGTAACTCTGTGTAACTCTGCGCATGTGCGCGTGGGTAGTGTTAGGATGTGCGTTCGTGCAGACTTACGTTTCGATATTAATAGTGTAAATCGAGGACTATTTCAACTTTATTTCATTCGACCTCGTTCTATAAATATCCTCAAAGCTCATCAAGGGAGAATTGAGCGATAGTTTTGGATTCGGGTTAATATTGTATTTTGGTATGGTACGGCCTGGTGTGTAATATCAACCCTAGCACAAAAGTCTGGAAGCTTCGTGCGCAGGCGAGCAAACATGAATGACATTTAAAAATGTAAATTAAAATTAGTCTTAGAATTTAACTTGATTACGTGTGTTATTGCATATTAGTATCAAATTGCTAAGATGCTATAAGAGTTTTTAACACCTCATGTCATTTCTTGAATAACGCGCTCATTTTTGCACCTGTTTTGGTAATTGGCCTCATTTCCAATTTTGCAGTCATTTTATGAAATAAACGTATCATTATTAACTATGTCACCATGACGTGTTTCTACAAGTTGCTTAGTTAATGTCTCCTAGTTCTGTCAACCATTATCAGTATTTGAAATGACACTACTTTGTTCATTATCTAAGACATTTCAGATTGAGCTTAAGGTTTGTAAAATACATGCGTACGTGAGAAGTGCAGACAGCAAATGCAACTTTGAAGTTTACAAACGCTTTCGGTACGAAAGAGGCATGCGAGGTAACATATTACTAAACTAAAAATTGTAATTGAAATGAAATACTGATGTTAAAAAACTCAAATAAGAAATAGTATAATACAATATCTGATTATAAAAAGAAAAAGAAATATTATCATTACTAATAATACTATCGGTAGTTAAGTCGTTAATCGATCCCCATGGGTAAATGGTAAATTACTGATTGGATTCACACTCCGGGTTCCAGGGAATATGTATTTAACGATAACAAGGCGTAAGACTTTCTCTTTTATTTCGCTGAACGTTCGACCATAGTTGAGAATATTACAGTTGCGCAACTTTGAGATCAAATCCCGGATAAATTGGGCGTAAGTGCCATTACGGTTTGTAGTATAACTTGTTCCTATGTCGATACTATGTAAATGTGTCCCCTGATGTTGTTAATAACACCACCAATAGAAGAAAGAATACACTAACTCGTCAACCATGTGCAATTTGTTAGGTTGATAAATTACTTTAGCTTCAGGCAGCCAATTTAAATTTATCCACATTGCTTTATATATCCCTCTTACTACATAACGTTCCCGAAGCAACAATAACACGTGTAAACAGAGAGACACAACATTTTATGATTAGCTTTTTACTCCCAACGCTCATTGTGATTGAAAGTCCGAGAATACTTTTCACATATTGTTGTACATCTGATGTTCATATGCTTATACGCGGAGAACAATAAGTTTTTACGATTGATGATCATTAAGTTCCTTCAATTATTGCTTCAATACTAAATAATGTACTAAAGCTAAGATGGATGCAACTTATGTTTTATCAGCTCCATAAGTTCTTAGGATACGGTATACTGATTGCTCTTAAATATTGAAAATGCCATTTATTTCTATTGAACGACACATGATCCTACATTTCACCCAACAAACTATAATACTAGCACCAACCTAAGGCCTGTTACAGTATCTAATAAGCATGCAACTTGAACCCGATATGAATATAGTCCGGTTTAATTAAAAAATATTGCCTAATGGGTCTTTACAAAGGCTAGTAGTAAAAATTGAAACGCTGAAACGGTGGCCATTGACCGATGTTAAGTAAAGATTGCAACGGACACCGTACCAGTTATTCCCAGATGGGTGTCTTCATGTTGAGCGCGTGCCGTTGCGGGGAATTTAGTTGGTTTAAACATGTTGAAATAGTGTCGATTGTAAAGACCGACATATTCAATCTGCTGTTGAATTGAAATAAGCTTATACAATATATGCAGAAACACAATCCGAAATGTCAGAGTTACAATATTTGAATTCAATAACCACATGAAGACCATTTAAGAGGATGTAATATAAATGACATGTCTCTTATAAGTCCTAATTTGTTGGTACGACGTAACACATTGTCAGCACATTATTCAGAACAACGGGTGTCTGTTTGTAGGTTGGGACTTGGAGGTGAATTCATATATATTTCAAGTAAGTTTTCTGTTGGTTATAGAATTGTGGGCCATAATGGAGTTTGTTATCTATTTAGTAAATTTATTGTGGTGCTCAAAACAAAGTCATGTTACAATTCAAAAACCATGACTTCTAAATTCCTAATAGAACTATTTCAAAAGAAAAGTGCAAATGGTATTACCTCTGCCCGCACCACCAAAATGTTTAATTACTATAATTGTTCATTTCAAGCAGACGAGAAGTTAACATTTATAGAGAGTGGAAACAATAAGTTTTTTAACTCAATTTTCGTTAGCCATCCTCACCATTATGGTTGCACAATTTCATGTTTATTGTCCATTCACCCAGAAGCTGAAGTGATATACGTCATTAATTGTATGTCTGGTCATGAGAATGACAACGCGTATAATTTGATTACGGTCATTATTCACCGCCCGAAAAACTGGTGACACGTTATTTTCCCGGTCATTTAAGGGGCTAATTATTTTCTCTCGCAACATAAGAGACGATCAAATCAAAATATCGACATATCTGTCGGAATAAAATACTTCCATCAGTCTGTTTCTAAACGAGAGCTCTTCTGGGGCTCCGCCATCAAACCACGGTTTGCACACCTGCTGTTAATCGAATTGAATCACGTGGTCGATAGTTTATTCCGCGGTCTTTTGGGAGCAGACAACCGAAATTAAAAGCGCGCCAAAATAGACTCATCAACAATTACAATATAGTCAGCGAGAATGGTGATACCGGTGTTCGAATGAAGAAGGGTGGCGTCATGCTGTGGTTTCATAATAATGTTTTGAAATGATTATTATCAAATGATTTATTCATTTATAAGAATTTGCGATCACTCCACATTATCAAAGAGGGTTTTTATTGAATCGTGGATATCCTTACAACAAAACTCTACCATCATTTATCTTTTACAGTAAAATTTAAATATCGATAGATTTGATATTATATGTAAGTCCGCTTTTCATTACTATATTAAATCATAGAAATTTGGAAACAGCTACAAACAAACCAGTTTCTACATACGTGACAATTCTCGGGTCTCGTATAATCAAAGATATGATGGCGATTAAATGATTAACAAAATGGCGATTCTTCAAATTCGTGTCAAGGTTATAAATGTACAACAGAAATTTATATTTTATAACAGAATGATGAGGAAACCGCATTACTTTAAATCTGAAGAATAGGACAAACCTGGAGAATAGGAAATATTTTAAATTTGATTTGATGATTCGGGATATGATTGAGAAGTATCCTTAATGACTACGACAAGAATGTACCGACAATTATTGTCCAATTTGAAACCTTTATCCTATGAGCTGCCCATTTAATTGTAAATGTTTTGGTCAGTTTCCGTTAAATTCTCACCATAAAGAAGAACATTTTACGAGAAAATAGTAGGAGATCGTGTCAACACCCTGTATGGTGTGAAAATTACAAATTATCATAACTAACAACTTAAGCAACAGAAATCTACTGATGTGTCTCATATATTTTACATATATTTTAAGCAAGCGCTTCATACACTAGCTAGTCCATTAGCTGTATATACGATTGTATATCAATGTACAAGTGTATGGTTGGGGTGGGGCGTGGTTGAGTGAACCCGTCGTGGGGGTATTTTATCAGTTTATTTTACTTGGTGATGAGATTACAAGGTTTGAACAGATAATGTATAAATACTCTGTCAAACCATGGTTAAAACGACGGCGATATTTTGTTTTCTAAAACAATTACCGCACTATTGGCGGGAAATTGAAATGTTCTCTTTACCTTAATCTCACCGTTTATATAATCGGTCCAGACACCATGTAGGGAGTTTAATGGCCGTAACAGCAAATAAATGTGAAACGTGTACAGACTTTGTTTATCCATGGTTGCTTCCAAAAATAAGAGTGAAATAAATGAAATGAAGTGAAAGGGAACTCGCGCCTGGTTTTTCAAAACAAACCTGATGAAACATGTCGTGCATGCTTCACATTAAAATGGCTCGTTCCATACGCAAACAAGAAATACTTTAACATTAACTTTCACTGACAAAAAATACAATATGAACGTTGAGCATTGTTCTATGTTACAAAACCCAGTTTAAAAAAATCCTATTTGGCACAATTCATGTGATAAAAAAGGTTCCCGAGTTTGTTTTGTTGTTCCAAAGAGTATTTGGTTCAAATATAAATTTACTTAACAAGAACATGTGGAAACGTGATATTCGTGTTGTTTAACAATAATTATACGGTAGATATAAAATGACAGAAAAAGTGTCTGATTTTTTCAAGGTAAGGTTATATTCATCTTGTATCGTTGAATATCACGGTATGTTATTGAATAACATTAGAACTCTGCGATTCGTTTTTGGTTGTTGCAATAAAGATTTGGATCAGATTTAAATGTACGTATTCGCTCAACTGAACATATCGTAGTGCGTCTGTCCTGTCTCTTTTGCAAATCCTGATCATTCAACGGAAGCTTCGTTACTTAAATGCCAATAATTTATGTGGGTCTTGATTGGAATCTATTAAACTTGTATGTGAAAACAAATCCGAGCGTGAAATGCACACATTTAGAATGTGAGATTTACAAATTGCTCAACTTGGTATTTCTAATATTGATATGGTGAGAGTGATATATTAAGTGATAATGTGCACATGACAAACTGACAAAGGTGGCATCCAAATAGATTTAGTACAATTGACATTGATGGCAAATGTCTGAAACAGGTGTGATAAAAAGCCAGGGTTATAAGGAAAACTAATTGTCCTTCGTTATATTTAGACATGGGATATTATGCTGCTCGATACGGGTCTCGATATATATGGATATATATATATATATATTATGTCTAAATACATATACGGTATATCGATGTTCATGACATTTTATTTTATATATGTATATATATATTTCAAATATGTCTCAATAAAAAACTCATCGAGTCTCGATACGGTCTCGATAATGTTAACGAGTATAAATGTTCCCTAAGAATCATCGGCGACTGTCCACATTGCAGACAATCATACAATACAATTAAACAAAAACAATCGCACTAACTCTATAAATGTTCCCTAAGAATCATCGGCGACTGTCCACATTGCAGACAATCATACAATGCAATTAAACAAAAACAATCGCACTAACTCTATAAATGTTCCCTAAGAATCATCGGCGACTGTACACATTGCAGACAATCATACAATGCAATTAAACAAAAACAATCGCACTAACTCTATAAATGTTCCCTAAGAATCATCGGCGACTGTCCACATTGCAGACAATCTTACAATGCAATTAAACAAAAACAATCGCACTAACTCTATAAATGTTCCCTTAGAATCATCAGCGACTGTCCACATTGCAGACAATCATACAATGCAATTAAACAAAAACAATCGCACTAACTCTATAAATGTTCCCTAAGAATCATCGGCGACTGTCCACATTGCAGACAATCTTACAATGCAATTAAACAAAAACAATCGCACTAACTCTATAAATGTTCCCTTAGAATCATCAGCGACTGTCCACATTGCAGACAATCATACAATGCAATTAAACAAAAACAATCGCACTAACTCTATAAATGTTCCCTAAGAATCATCGGCGACTGTCCACATTGCAGACAATCTTACAATGCAATTAAACAAAAATAATCGCACTAACTCTATAAATGTTCCCTAAGAATCATCGGCGACTGTACACATTGCAGACAATCATACAATGCAATTAAACAAAAACAATCGCACTAACTCTATAAATGTTCCCTAAGAATCATCGGCGACTGTACACATTGCAGACAATCATACAATGCAATTAAACAAAAACAATCGCACTAACTCTATAAATGTTCCCTAAGAATCATCGGCGACTGTCCACATTGCAGACAATCATACAATGCAATTAAACAAAAACAATCGCACTAACTCTATAAATGTTCCCTAAGAATCATCGGCGACTGTCCACATTGCAGACAATCATACAATGCAATTAAACAAAAACAATCGCACTAACTCTATAAATGTTCCCTAAGAATCATCGGCGACTGTCCACATTGCAGACAATCATACAATGCAATTAAACAAAAACAATCGCACTAACTCTATAAATGTTCCCTAAGAATCATCGGCGACTGTACACATTGCAGACAATCATACAATGCAATTAAACAAAAACAATCGCACTAACTCTATAAATGTTCCCTAAGAATCATCGGCGACTGTCCACATTGCAGACAATTTTACAATGCAATTAAACAAAAACAATCGCACTAACTCTATAAATGTTCCCTAAGAATCATCGGCGACTGTACACATTGCAGACAATCATACAATGCAATTAAACAAAAACAATCGCACTAACTCTATAAATGTTTCCCTAAAAATCATCGGCGACTGTCCACATTGCAGACAATCTTACAATGCAATTAAACAAAAACAATCGCACTAACTCTATAAATGTTCCCTAAGAATCATCGGCGACTGTCCACATTGCAGACAATCTTACAATGCAATTAAACAAAAACAATCGCACTAACTCTATAAATGTTCCCTAAGAATCATCGGCGACTGTCCACATTGCAGACAATCATACAATGCAATTAAACAAAAACAATCGCACTAACTCTATAAATGTTCCCTAAGAATCATCGGCGACTGTCCACATTGCAGACAATCTTACAATGCAATTAAACAAAAACAATCGCACTAACTCTATAAATGTTCCCTAAGAATCATCGGCGACTGTCCACATTGCAGACAATCTTACAATGCAATTAAACAAAAACAATCGCACTAACTCTATAAATGTTCCCTAAGAATCATCGGCGACTGTCCACATTGCAGACAATCATACAATGCAATTAAACAAAAACAATCGCACTAACTCTATAAATGTTCCCTAAGAATCATCGGCGACTGTCCACATTGCAGACAATCATACAATGCAATTAAACAAAAACAATCGCACTAACTCTATAAATGTTCCCTAAGAATCATCGGCGACTGTCCACATTGCAGACAATCATACAATGCAATTAAACAAAAACAATCGCACTAACTCTATAAATGTTCCCTAAGAATCATCGGCGACTGTACACATTGCAGACAATCATACAATGCAATTAAACAAAAACAATCGCACTAACTCTATAAATGTTCCCTAAGAATCATCGGCGACTGTCCACATTGCAGACAATCATACAATGCAATTAAACAAAAACAATCGCACTAACTCGATACAATTATATGTGACGATCTAGGGCGGAACATGGTGAATAGTTGAATGACTGTATGTTAATACCATTAGCTAAAACATTCAAAGCAAGAGTATATTCAAAGCAACAGCAGACAATCTGGAAGCGGTGCAATCTTTAAATGAAAACAATTTGGACTTAGAAGATGTATATGTCATACAAAAATGTGAATTAAGTGAATCACCCAGGTACTACACTTGCGTTTCACGTTTTGTAAGCGCTTTTTCCAGAAACAGCGATTTCATTATGGGATATGATTTTATGAATACTGCAAGTTGTTTAAAAATATTAAATGTTTAGATAATATTTATAGAAATTCTGTTAACAAGAATAATATTTTGAACCTAATTTTGCCACTTGAGTAGATGCTAATGTCACAATGTTAAAATCGTGATTATTGAATAAGAATTAAAGGTGAATCTCGAGATAGGCCTATGTGTTGATGTTACTGAACCATAGGCAAATACAATATATTATAAAAATACATTAAACGACAAAAAACGTTAAACCAAAACAAACAAATGACCCTGATTAATCACCGCATCTTGCTTGAAATATAACAACATTTGCAAGTCACAAGTGCTACCGCAAGAATATAACGAACATCAAATGCCAGCGCCAACTAGCGACCAGCTGAACAATAGGAATCGAACCACAGCTAAACATCAATGGTCGCTTGCTCTGATGTCAATTGTCTAAAGCTAACTATTGGGTTCCACTATATTAGAAAATTGACATATCAAAATTGTTGTTTAATGGTATGGATGTAATGAATATTAGTTAAACCTCTATTATTAATGAGATGAGAGCCAAATGCCATTCCTCTGCAACATAGCAGATCGATACAGATGAGTGAAAATTAGCGTGTCGCAAAGAAAATCAATCAAAAATGTAAAAAAAATTAAAATGTTTGCAACTTTCATTTCCAGATTTCTCTGTAATGTGTGCAGTAAAGAGAATGATTTCGTTCGTAAGACTTATTTATACATTAAGGAATATTTGATAGCTTACTTATTGAAATTGATTCAATAAATCGTCTAATATCAATACTCCCGTAAGTCCTAAAATATAAATAATGTAGTTGTCCTCGGTCAGTCCTTATTTGGTCATCTCCAAAACATTTTTAGTGAATTCACACGCTCACCATAGGCCGGTGAACAAAGATGTCAATAGAGAAACAAGCCAATACAACAACAAAAGAATTTCAACAGATTTCCCAATCGACAATCTGCCCATCAACGGCTAATAATCGGCGTTTGAACTCACGTCATCTTAGCATAATCACACGCTACTACACAATAATGCCTTCATTGCACACTGGTCTATCTTTAGTCAAATCCGGCGCCACTGCACTGATACAATACAGGCATGTACATATATGTTCATCGGTTAAGCATGAGCGGGTAATTTGCCTATGAATAATGTTGCGAGGTTTTAGAACTGACGGAAAATAAGTTAGGAAGGTCGAGGACAACCAAACAATATTTTATTATTGGCCTACTGCTGGTTGGAAAATTCAGTCAATGGATGAATAGTTCAATAGTTAAATGCTGTCACTTGGAGGCGCTGTAGTTAATGTCCCTAGTCTTGTGAAGTGCACAGGCATTCTGGGATTGCATCATTTGAAATGACTCATAAGAATATATATATGTATTCAAAGAAGGATAAGGAATTGAAATGTAGAGATTATTATTGATACAAACTGTCACTGTTATTGTTAGGTTAATAATGTACGTTTTCACTTTTGATTTGATTTATTACCTTCAAAATATACTATTATATTTATACACGACGTGTTGATACAAACAATTGGATAAACGAGATCTATGCACATTATTTGGACTTACGATTTCGAAACTGGCATCGCACCAGGCTACTTTACTTTATCTTTACGGTCAATGACGGTCACATGACATGACTATCCAATCATGGGCCTCTGTTCGTGAATCCAACAAGAAGTATGATTAAGTACACTTGACAGCAGCTATATTTCCTATTGATGTACAAATCGCCAGTTTTAGAGTACAACAGTTTTCACCTTACCTAATCGAGAAAATAATGGCCGGAGATGGCGCTGTAAGAACACACATAGACAGTGGCGTACCGACCGGGGGGGGGGGAGATTTTTTTTTTAACCCCCCCCCCCCCCCCCCACTTACGTCTTACGTGAAATTCACGAGGTGACTGACTGGGAAAAAATACGAAAATATACGCCACTGTCGGGACGACATATACTTCTGCCCCCCCCCCCCCCGCCCCCCTGGCTCACATGCCGCGGTACGCGCCTGCACATAGAATATCCTGACCTTCAGCTATGTCTCTTATGAGGTTAACCAGAGTGATGGGTTTATACTATTATTCAAAACCGATGATTGATCTTGACCAAACCAAGGCTAAAACAGAGTTTAAGAATATCCTCTCGAATTTGTTCTACAAATATTAGGAAATTCTATTTAAAATAACCATATCCAAATAATTCTGTAAAAAACTATTCAAGTGAAAAACATGTACTACTTTAGCCCACAGGAAACAAAATAAGCCTCTCCAAAACAACACCAGCGCATTCATAGCAGCATTATAGTCTTATCTGCGCTGACAAGTTTTCAAAATGATATCCGTTGGTGTGTTTAGAGGCTACAAGAAGCTTTGATTCTACAAACAACTCCAAGTCTCGTGTTAGCATAATAGGGCAATAGCCAGCACGTATTGGATTACAGCAATTATCTCTTACGATCCCTAACGTCGTCGAATCTCGCGTATTCGTAGTGGTAGAGGTACTCTTCGATTGGGCTGACGAGGATTGCCTTTGGGACTTTTTTCTTCGATCACTGACTCCAAAAGGTAAATTTATCCCACGTCTCTGCCAATAAATGAGAAATTGTACTTCATCTATTTTTATTCCTGGTCTTACATACAGGAAATTAAATTTTCATTGACAAAAGGATGTGATATATTCTATTGTTTATATATCTATCATAAATCGTGTGTCGGTTGTAATATGTATAAATATAAATATTACGGTACTAAATATTGTAATCGAAATTCCAATGTAATGCTGTGTTATTACAAGATTATAGCCGATGGCAAAATCGTAACAACCGGGGATTGAATACTTCATTTAGTAGCATCATTCTCATAATGGTTTTGGCTTCAGGCTGTCAGTTTTATTTTTTGTTGCATGATGACCAGACTTATGATGTTCGATTCGATACGGGTGCAATCTTAACCAATTTGACCTTTATCAAAACTGACGAGGCGTCGTGTTTAAGGTGTAAAACAATATGGCGGAAAGAATTGTGAATTGTCGGCGTGTTCACAATTAAGCCCATGATGAATTCACGTATCAGCCAGACAAGGTACGTAAGATTATAAGAAATCATGTAATTCTGAGAAAAGTCCAAATGATGAGTCAACACGTCACCTGTTACGAAACAATCGATTTTTTAGAATTTGTGATCCTGCATGTAATCTGTTACCTACGACCCAGCACGTCGAAAAGACATCAAGCCATAGCACATGACAAGAACTTAATACAAACTAGGGCGACGAAGCAGCCAGCAATGATGAAAATAGAAAAGGGGCATCAACATGAACTGTAAAAATAGTCACCCCCTTCGGTATTCGATGACCATCCTTCCATTGCCTGAAGTAAAAAACAAACAATTTCAAACGCCCTCTAACGTCGGGGACAGTTCAGGTTTCATCAAATCCCCAATCATCTTTGAAAAAGGAAACTGTCCGAAACGTACGCCACTCAGTAGTATACTAACTATACATTTCTTTGGATCAATGGACCGAGGGGTGTATCTAAAATAACCAAGTAGTTTTCTATAAAAAATGCTGAGATTTAGACCAATAAACCCTTTTAATTATTGGACGATCATCAATATATTTGGCACAGTGACGTCACAAGACATTTGAATTGTCCTTAACATTCACGATGTTGCTCCAGCCAATGAAGCTTCCAATACATTTATATGAAAAGCATTGTTAAATGATGGAAATAGTTAGCCTTTCTTCTAGCTTTATTTTGTACTTTTGGAATAATTTCGCTAGGTTTGAACCGCTTCGGATCTTATTGTCACATCGCCCGTTTGCTGTAGTTCAAATATTTGTTTCTCTAAAATGAATGCTTTTAGAAATTGAACAACGTTTTGATTTGACTGATTGATTGGAATTTTGAATGAAAATGCTATGATATGAAATATAATTATGTGAAGGTTTCTAAGGCTACTATGACATTGTTTGCTATTTTCATATGATGGTCTTTTTGATGAAAGTAAAAGTAAGAATCTTTGGTGAATTCCCTTCAATCATTGCTACAAAATGTTTTTGGCATCTTGATATATTGAGATACGACAATGTCGTTGTCAAAACAGCTTACACAGTATCAATTCCTTTGGGAAATTGTCCGTAATGTTTACTTTATGTTAAAGCGCATATCTTAAAAAGAAGTTTTGCGAGCGCACATGCAAGCAGCAATTCAAATGGATCTGTAGGCATATTTCAACATAAGGAGGCCGTGAAAATTGGCGGGAAATTGACGGGGATGCGATTTCAGTGGATAATCATCGTGCGGATTGTGACGGTATACATGATATATGACACCTTCAAGGAACACCAAGCCGTAAGATAAATTGATACCATTTGAAAGACCAAACACTACATGTAGCCAAAGCGGTTACAGAGGTCATTGCATCATGCTCAACTGAATGTTTCTAGATCACGATCACTTCCCAATATTGATATGTGCCTAAGAAGGCAAATAATTCTTCATGTAATTATGTTTTACATCATATATTTGTTATTTCGTCTTGTTTTGTTTTGTCGTGTCATGTCCTGTCTCATGTTAACTTCTTTTCTTTACCTTTCCCTCATATTCCATTTGTGGTTTTTGTTTTTGTTTGTTTTGTTTCGTTTTGTTTTGTTTTTGTTTTGTTTTGTTTTATTTTATTTTGTTTCGTTTTTTTTGGTCTCTTCTTTCCCTTCTATATTTTGTATATTCTATATTCCATAACAATCCTTTTTACGTGATGTTTTGTTGCAGTAGTATGTCACCTTGACCGGGATTGTCGTCAACATAAAAGACCTCCTTTTGAATCGTGACGATTTCATTGAAATGTCATGTGCGACATCACGAACCGACAAACTATTAATAAATCAGATTATTACGAAAACAGTGATACATGTGTATCGGGTTTTCATTGAATACAAAAAGACCACAAAAGGCGTCAGTATTGAATATTCAGATTTTCAATTCTGTCTATTGCAATACAATAAATACTGTAATTTAATCGGAAAATATTTTGTTCCTGGTAAGACGAGATCCCATTTGCATGTTAATAATGGTGACCACTGATTTCAGGCGCGCAAATCTTTATTATGAAAAATATATTATTTTGTTTAATAAATTGAACTAAAATAACCTGTAGTAAGAAATATTGTACCTACATGTGGTGACCTATATTTAAACACAGCAAGCTATTAGTAAGTTCCCTGTAAACCTGGCTGTAAAATGATATTTAGAAATGTATCTTGTTGCGTTTTTCTGTGTCTGAAAACGATATTGAATGAGACACCCAAGATGCACTCGAAAAATGCAATATACAGGGTGAATCAAAAAACATTGTGCACGATTTGAAACGACCATTTGACCTTGATGCGTGCATTGAACCATGGAATGTTTGTTGTTTGTATAAAGCGTTGGTAATCTAGTTTATCCTCCCAAAAATGAAAGTAATCGACTGAATAATAAGCAAACTGCTACACGTTTGGTAAACTGTCGGCGTTTTTCGCCATTCCAATGGGATTTACACAGTTAAGACATGATGATATGGAGCACCGTTGCGGCGCAGGGATGTCACTTCGGATCTGACACGTGCCTCCACTTCTTGAAGGTTGACTGGTGATGCAGCATCACCGGTCACTGATGCAGGTATTCAGATTTGTCTTTTCATTTGACACTTTGGTATCAGAAGATTAAATGCTTATCCCAGAGTTAAAGAATTAATATTTCAGGAAAATTTTGACAATTGATGAGATTATAATGACCATCTTAGCTAAACCAATTTACTGTGTGTAAATCCCATTGAAATGGCGAAGAACGCAGTCAGCTTACAAAACTTATCAGTTGTTTATCAGTCGATTACTTTCATCTTTTGGGAGGATAAACTAGATTAATAACGCATTATGCAGAATTCCATGGTTCAATACACGTATCAAGGTCAAATGGCCGTTTCAAATCGTGCACAATATTTTTTGATTCACCCTGTATCATTTAATCACGTTACATTTTGTCTGTAGCTCATGCCAGCGGTTCGTATTTCTTCGCCATTAACAAGAAATGAAGGTAATAATCACTTGAATTAAACATAAAACGCATGAAATCCTACGGAAAAGCCGTATTTTGGTAAAGTAATCAAACCGCGTCCTTTTTTCCTTCCAAAATGGAATTGTGTCCTAATTCCAAATGCAGAGCTCAGTATAGAACACGATCTGCTAAGTTGTCCCATTTTGCCTGGCATACAGTACTTGGCGTTTCCTGTTAGGGAATTCCACCTGGACATCGCTACCTCGCCTCATTTCCTATTCGTCTAGCCTTACCAGATTTACAAATCCATGAGGATCAAATAGGATTTTCACAACCTATGAACATGTTATTTCGGGGGCAGCGGGGGCTTATTGCAATAACATGCGCAGTTTGGTCCTTGACGAGTTTGGAAAAATATGAAGCAATTTCAACCATATTTAAAACGTCGTATTTGCTCAAATAAATATCAAAACCTGAATATTACTTATATGCTCCTTTTCTTGATCTTGCAATTATAATGCTATGACGTATGCATAGGATCTAAACACGCTTATAAAAATAGTACTGTTTTCTCGAGCAACATCTTATTAAGTGACATGTGTGTGTGTTATCTTTAAGGGACTCCTTCAATACTAGTAGGCAACGTTTAGTGTCTCGCTGGAGCATCGAAGAGAAATGTCATTATAGAAGTTGCCATTGCAATATATGGTTTAAGTGATGTCAAAATCGTAGACTAACTAGAATAAGTAATATAAACGTATATGCTAGTTAGACAAATAATATCGAGTGTTAGTATTGCCGTTTGTGTTTTATCATCCATTCCTCCAAGAACAGGCCTCTTATTTGTCACGTGCCCACTCCTCTTTATAGCCGTGCCTTTAAATTACTGATTCAGCACATCAACCACGTAAATTCAGATTCAGATTAAAATCAATCATACCGTTTACTAAACCTGAAATATTATTATAGTCTCTATAAGCCCGGGCCGTTTGGAATCGATGCAAGGGCCTTCAGGATTTTCACGACCATGTTGGGTATGTTTAGAATAATATTTATTGGTGAGACAAAAATCAATTAACATCGATAAAAAACCCAACATTCAATCACGCCGAATTCCACGCTGAACCTGCTTGAACCGAACATGATGGAAAGGGTAGATCAATACAATATCATTGCATTATCCGTATAAGCATCGGATCCGCTTTACTTCAGGGAAAATCTCTTCTTCCTGAATAATACAATTCCACGATTTTATTCTATAAACGTTGATAAAAGCACGACAATTTCACAATTGATATCCTTTTTTTGTCGTAGGTGGCTCAGATTTCACATCAAAGGTCACCGTGCCAGTGGTCAACCGTTCATCTTGATTATTCCACTGGAATTATAAAAAAGGCCATACTACAGCAAAATCAGAGAAATACTCATTTGTGTCCAATGCTTATGCGGTTAAAACTGACGCCATTCTGACATTATTAAAATCAGACTTAAAATGCATTATAAGAAAAGATGAGAAAACAATCCCGTATGGATTTATGAGAAATAGCTTATTGTGACTGGTGTACACTCTATATTAAAGGAGATGTCCTGCAAGTACAACATTGTGCATTATATGTTAGAAAAATAATTATTGAACCCAAATCGCGTAGTTATATAGAACAAAACATCATGCTTTTCACAAAAAATAATATAAACTGCCATCTCTCAACATGCAATTTTAAAGTTTCGCGGTGATCGAAATTCCCGGTATCAGTGACGTCATGGTTATTGGTACTCAAATTTGCGCAAGTGCATTGAATAACTATGACTTTACTGATACCGGGACCTTCGAATGCCGCGAATTAAAAAAATTGTACGTTAAGAGATGGCAGTTTTTATTAGTATGATGTTTTATTCTATATAACTACGCAATTTGGGCTCAATAATTATTTTTCGTACTTGCAGGATACCTTCTTTAAGACAACGTGACCATGATTTTGATGGAAGCTATTATAATTACAAACGTTTGTTATCATTGTTATTTTATTTATTTTAGAACATTTGAATTTAAAGGTTATGATTTTTGTTCACAAAGTGTTTCCATCTACTAGCGTACGATACAGGACAATCTTTTTCTATAAAGTTCTCTAAAATAACTCCAATGAATCGAATGATATAAAAAGAAAATCCCACTTATTTATAGAGTAAATTAGATTTTTTAGAGCATAATAATTGGTTGAAATGGCGTAACATTATGCTAATTATTCAAGTGTGTTTGCTCTGTCTGTACGATTTGAACGACATAAATTATTGGGGTAAAAGATAAAAAGCAGTATCATAAGTTGTCTGTACGGAAATAATATTAATGAAATATTTTAAGGGTGAACTGGACCAATGGTGTGATCTTTAGGAAGGACACACATATGCAATTGGACTGTTCCTTTCGAATACTATTTTCACATTCCAGTGCATAATGAAATAGTAAAGTGCATACAATGACACAGGGGCGCTGTGGCTTTTAAATATCAGAGAATAAGACAATGGTAAGAAAGCCACGACAGAGAGCTCCGCGTGTCCTCCGAGAAAATACCAAAAGCACAACAAAATACCTATTCAAAACTAAACATGATGCAGTGACTTGCATATTTGTAGCCACACCTCCTTTTTGCACACACTCTATTATTGTGTAACCTGACAAAGATGCTATGTAATTTTAACGGTATTGTGAGCATATGAAGATATCTATCATACCGTCCCAATATCGTGTGGTACACAGGATTTAAGGGAAAAGTGTAGTTTAGGTCCCAGATTCTGGACTGTACTAGTATCGTTCGATACTGTGTACTAGTATCGTTCGATACTGGAACACCCAGTTTCGCCCGATACTGGTAAAAAGTCAGTGTTCCAGTATCGGCCGATACTGGCAGATATAAAGTGTTTCAGTATCGGGCGATACTGGAACAGTGGGACAAATGTCTCTGGTATCACGTATTGGAACAGTAAACGTACCAGTATCGACCAATACTGGCAACTTTTATGTTCCAGTATTGAACGATACTGGTATACCAGTAAACATCTAGCACCAAAAGTTCCTGACCAGGTGCTTTGATGTTGGCTAATTCAAAATAGATAATTGGTACCACAAATCTGAGATATACATTACATGAGCAAGTTTCTTCTCCGCAGTTTGGTACCTCATTTAAAAACAAAGAATTGATACTTTTAAAGTTATGGCGATTTCAATGACCGCGCATAACGACAGCAAAGTTGCACTAGAAATGGTTTTCTATGGGATATCATTGATTTGTGTGTGATTACTGTCATAACTGTGTGCTATCTGAACCAGCCACCTAGGTATCTGGATGAATGGGTCTGGAGTGATTACGGTATAAAGGGTGTGTCAGCTGTGAAGATTAAACGTCTTTTGCTGATTAGCTGTGAGTCTTTACACACACATTTCCACTGCGTAATCACACACAAATCAATGATATCCCATAGAAAACCATTTCTAGTGCAACTTGGCTGTTGTTATGCGAGGTCATTGAAATCGCCATATAAACTTTAAAAGTATCCAATCGATTATTTTGAATTAGGTATCAAACTGCGGAGAAGAAATTTGCTTATTTAATGTATATCACAGATTTTTGGTACCGATTTTCTATTTTGAATTAGCCAACATCAAAGCACCTGGTCAGGGACCTTTTGTGCTAGGTGTATTTGTGACCTAAAGTACACTTTTCCGGATTCATTAACCAAGTCATGCATAAAATATAGACACTTAGTGCAGAGAACCAAAACCAAATCCAAGGTCATTCTCAGCGAATCCATGTACATTAAATGAAATCTTCTTGGAATGTGATATGAGGAGAGAGGCAGGCGACACTGAACATGGTATGACTAAATCGATAGGATCATTTGTATCTTATGACATATACTAAGGGGAGACGTCAAAACTCGACCGCCCGTTGACTGCCGGTTACGGGCGGTTCCGCCCGGTTCTTTCAGGTCAAATGTTTTACTGGTATATGAATATTCGCGCATGCAACACTGAACAACCGCCGGTTGACTTAATGCTGTAATCTGACCAATTTACACTATCAATCTGTTACTTTGCGGTCATAATAGCTCTCTTTATAATCGTTCTATAAAAAAAAACATTCATAGACTTTCGGTATTGATTTAAAAAAGTTAATTGAGCTATAAACAGATTGAAAAAGCCAACCCCAGCGAAAATCAATAGCTGTATTGTATGGTTGTCAACTGATACTTTTAAGTCTTAAAAGAGCCCATTACTTCAAGATGTTATTGCTCACGTGTGTGACGAGGCACTTTCAACCGGTCGTGTTCACCAGAGTGTTACTATTTGACCTCATTATGTGTGTATATTATAACAGACGACACGTTTTGTGAGAACCGAACGGAACCGGCCGTAACCGGCGGTTGCCGGGCGGTCGAGTTTTGACGTGATCCCTAACCAGTAAAAATGATTAGTGGACTAAAAATAAACGATGATCCGGAAACGGTATTATATTTCACGCCAATGAACAAATCATCGTATGAGATCTCAGACGAGATGGTGTTAAATGGCGAAGAGATATCGTACTATAATAATGACCTTTCTAGGACTATGACTTTTACATAAAACGTTTGGCTAGTTCATCCCCCGTAACATAGCTACCTCAGAAAATCCCGTCTATCAGTCAGTACTGTTTTGCTCGAGAACCTCATAAGATGCTTCGTGAATGGATGCCAACAGATCAGAGAGGCTCAAGAGGTTTCGAACACAAAAACCACCAATTATCTGATTTATCCGCCAAAATTCACCAACAATCCCAAGTCAGCAATCATGTGACTAACGGTATTTAGATGGCTAAGAGTGCTACTCAATAAAAATAACATTCATCTGCATTAGCGTTATTGAGTATGGCAATTTGCATTCATTTCTACATGCTTTGAATTTAACTCACTGTATTAGAATATGTATTCGATGGCGCCACAATACGCACGAAATGCTGACCACTTAAGACCTGGCTTTTTGACATAAACTATTTCCACTTATCCTGTTTTTGGATCCTAAAAGCGTAGCAAATTACCCTATTCGTGATCTGTTGTTTGTAACTAGTTCGTGTTCAATTTCATCTTTATAATTCTCCTGGTGACTATTTAGTTTCGTGTTATATTTAGTTGAGGCGAGCTCCTTGATCTAATTTATAAGGCATTAGGGGATTTGGACGCCGGGACTTTACATGCTAACACAATTATAGAGATTATATAAGATGCTCAATTATTGAAATATTTTTGGATGCAATGATATTGTTAATCCATATTATTTGTACAACTCTGACGTTAGATTACGTTGATCTTATTTGTGAAATTCTATTGGATTGTGATATTTGGAGGTTAAAATAAAACAGATAAGCAGGACTCACAATTATTGAGTATAGTGAATGCATATTGTTTAATGTAGCATACCATCACAGTTTCAATCTGTTATGCTTTCATATGATACATTTTTTTTTGATTACACTCTAAACCAGTTAGTTACTGGTAACAGTATAAATTGTATTCAATATTGCTTTATAAGAGCGTACGCAGAGTGCCGATTAATGAAAATCGTTGAAAGACTAGCTTTCTCCTGTAAAAAGTATAGAAATAGCACAGATTACGATTGTATTTGCACATATAAGGACGTTTTGAAAACATTGTTGCAATATCTTTTACAAAGAACTTTAGTAGAGTAACACGAGGAGATATATTCTCGAATTACTAATTACCATTTATGTTACGGAATCTTGAAAGAAGTAGTAGGTTTTCTAATATGTTAAACGCTATCTCTTAAACCAAGCTCTTTTATTAATAGTAGTAAAACAAGTGTATATTACATCAAGGGTGTCAGTAAAATAATTCCAAGGTAACCCAAATCATTTACATTTTCTTAGTTTAGATCTGGTATCCAACTGAACGTCACCCGATGTCATTTCAAGCACAATCAAGCCTTTCGTTGGTCGTGTGGCTTTCGATATTATACCTCTCCTATTCGGGAAAAAAGTACTTTAGGTCCCAGATTCTGGACTGTGCTAGTATCGTCCGATACTGGAACACCCAGTATCGGTCGACACTGGAACACAATTATGTACCAGTATCGTTCAATACTGGGACAAATCACTACTGGAGGCATGTGTATTAGGATCGCCCGATACTAGAACATCAAAACGTTCCAGTATCGCTCGATACTAGAACACAATTTGGTGGGAACAATGAACCAGTATCGAGTGATACTGGCAAATTCCATGTGCCATTATCGTGCGATACTGGTATACCAGTATCTGGTACCTAAAGTACACATTTTCTATTATACCTATCGGCTTTTCTATTTTGTATCAAAATAAGAAGTTCAGCCGCGTAACAAATAATTAAATAACGAGTGCGCGCTCTGTGGAAATTATGATTAAAGTGTTAAACCTTTAGATCTATTGACCAAATTGCTTTATGATGAAAATGTTCTCATCAATAATTTGTCACTTATGGGACACTATGGCGACATAATATATCAGTATTTACCAGGGTACTGGGTATGTGAAATAGGGTAATCTGAGGCCCTTTTCAATTAAATTCGACCATTTATATAATTGCAGCTTATACCATGTTACAAACAAACACAGAGAGATAATAATGCCTTATTCCAAATTACCATTACAGATCAATGTTACGAAAACGCGAAACAAGTACTAGTTATACTTATGTCAAACGCCATCACCAAACCACGCTTATATATAAAGAGTAGTATAACAAGTGTATGTTATATACATCAAGGGTATCAGTAAAACAATTCCAAGGTAACCCAAATGAATTACATTTTCTTAGTTTAGATCTGGTATCCAACTGAACGTCACCCGACGTCATTTCAAGCACATTCAAGCCTTTCATTGGTCGTGTCACTTTCGGTATACCTTTCCGGTTTGAAAGCATGGCGGCAACTTAATCCTTTCCGTTACACCGTGGCAAAAATGCTCACAGCTTCACGTCCTCTTACAAACACCTTAGTCTTATACACATGTCTTAAAATACCCTCTGTTTTGACTGTTTGCAAGTAATAAATTGTTCCTGTCGGCTGTTCTTTCTGGCGTCAAAATTAGCGATATGTATGTTCAGCCGCGAGACAAGTAATTAAATAACGAGTGCGCACTCTATGTAAATTATAAATAAAGTGTTAAAATCTCTAGATTTATTGTCCAAATTGCTATACGTTGAAGATTCTCTCATTAATAATTTGTCACTTATATGACGCCAATGCGATATGAGGGAATTAATATATTGGTATTTGCAAGAGAGTAGTGATGCGACGTGATTTGTCATTAAGGGATTATTACAACGTAGGTTGTGCTGCAGACACTTTCAACTGTAACATAGAATTACCGAAATGTAACATTAGAAATAATGAAATTAGTATTATTCGTCTGTGGTATTACATAGTGACGTATAGTGTTAGAACGACAACATAATTTGTCAGTGGTATTACATAGTGACGTATAGTGTTAGAACGACAACATAATTCGTCAGTGGTATTAGATAGTGACGTATAGTATTAAAACGATAACGTAATTCGTTGGTGGTATTACATAGTGACGTATAGTGTTAGAACGACAACATAATTTCACTGTGGTTTTATATAGTGACGTATGGTGTTAGATCGACAACTATAATTCGTCTGTGGTATTACATAGTGACGTATAGTGTTAGAACGACAACATAATTTCACTGTGGTTTTATATAGTGACGTATGGTGTTAGATCGACAACATAATTCGTCTGTGGTATTATATAGTGACGTATAATGTTAGAACG
Source organism: Ophiura sarsii (assembly GCA_035610835.1). Taxonomy (NCBI): domain Eukaryota; kingdom Metazoa; phylum Echinodermata; class Ophiuroidea; order Amphilepidida; family Ophiuridae; genus Ophiura; species Ophiura sarsii. The sequence goes on from CM069443.1 coordinate 14,386,561, forward strand.
ACAATATAATCCGTTGGTGGTATTATATAGTGACGTATAGTGTTAGAACGACATCATAATTTGTCGGTGGTATTATATAGTGACGTATAATGTTAGAACGACAATATAATCCGTTGGTGGTATTATATAGTGACGTATAGTGTTAGATCGACAACATAATTCGTCTGTGGTGTTATATAGTGACGTATAGTATAAAACGACAACATTATTCGTCTGTGGTATTACACAGTGACGTATAGTGTTAGAACGACAACATAATTCGTCAGTGGTATTATTTAGTGACGTATAGTGTTAGAACGACAACATAATTTGTCCGTGGTATTATAAAGTGACGTTTAGTGTTAGAACAACAACATAATTTGTCGGTGGTATTATAAAGTGACGTATAGTGTTAGAACGACAACATAATTTGTCGGTGGTATTATAAAGTGACGTATAGCATGTATAGTGTTAGAACGACAACATTATTTGTCGGTGGTATTATAAAGTGACGTTTAGTGTTAGAACGATAACGTAATTCGTCAGTGGTGTTACATAGTGACGTATATGCAAGTTTTGCAACGGACATCTCATAACTGCGCAAGGAATAAAGAAAGTTGTCCATTCGTAAACCGTCTAGGTAAGTTAAATAATTGAATTTTCTTGTCACATATATATCTACATTCAGTTCATTGAGTCGAGAAATCTTAGCTGACGTTTTGTGACTTGCCTGAAAAGTCTTATTTCTTCTCCAATGTCATACGCACACTTTGTAATGGATTTCAAGTGCCAAATGGAAGTGCTCTTTCCTTTTTGGGTAACTTTGATATATGTCACGTATGTACATACGGTCGATGAAAATGTGTCACAAACTCCCTTCTCCCATCACCTATCAGTCTTGTGGCGTCATTATAGTATCTTCTTCATCAAATATATAGGCAGAATGGTAATTGCTGAAAGCATTTTTGGTCATTTGCCCGGGAAAAACGACACCAGGCTCTGAATGGTAACTATATCTTGGTCAAAACGATACTGAATAAACGCCTTGTTAATAAGATACGGGGTACGCTTGAGAACAACAATGTAAAGGTGTTGCTCACTTTCTATCGTCTGCTTATTTTTGGCGGGAAACTAAAAAAAGGTTAATCAACACTTGGCGCCGATTTACATCTCTTCGATAGTTGACAGAAAAATACTGGTGAGTAATAATCGATAGCGCACACTTTGATGGGTACAGCTGTGTAGTCAAAACCTGATCGACAGTGGCATGCCAAGTAAATTATAAAGTAAATTTACCGTGGAGCTATCAAATGCAGATTTGTCTTGCTTCACTTACCACTAAATTCGATAGCTTCGATGTATATGGCTGGTGCTTTAATACAAGGGTTAGTGCAGACATGGTAATTAATATATTCATATTTTTGTAATAAAGTATATGATTTTGGAGGTGTGATAATAAAGCACTATAATAATAAGTGTCGCTATGGCATGTATACATTTATGACCTCTCTCTTATATTATTTGCATCCCTTGTTATATTATTTCTACGGATTTTTCTTATGTGTGCAAGGAGCAAATCTGCTGCGAATAGAATAAAAGTAATTTCAAAAGAACAAACTTTTAAATACACAAAACAGGGTTAGGGTTAATGATTCTAATTTAATTTTAGGAATAATGACCCTTTGGAATAACTAACCTGACCCGTCGACTAATGTAATATCTCGTTATATCTTGAGATTAAAATTCTTCTGTCAGGACCAGCGAAAAGCACTTCTAAATATTATAACTAAACCTAGTCAAACTGTTTTTTTGTAAGTTAGTAAAACCATATCATAAAAATTAAGGACATTTCCATAGATGTCCAATTTCATACCAACGTAATAACGCGACACGATATGATCGAAACATTAGATGAACATTATTGCCATGAAATGGTGGTGATGGGAAATAGCTTAAGACACGCTGTGCTATAGGCCTATAGGGTTACTTTGGATTGCTTGGTAGAAATATTCCTCTATTGTAGTATAGCAGAGTTGTTAATTTGATCTTTTGTACACGCCTGAATATCAGATAGCTTATATAATGCATAATTTAAACGACCCTCCCTTTCAGCAATAATTGATACAATTTCTCTAAATAGTGTGTTATTGATTGAATTAATTAATTAATGAGTCGCACATATGGCAGACAAAGACTGTATGGTCAGTAGCTTAAAAAACTAGTGACACCTTACAAGAAAATTATAACCTACATTGTAAGTATGCTAACAGAAACTAAGCTCAAAGGAAAGAATTGTTTTCATAATGCAGTTCATATAAAATAAATTAAGGGTACAATTCATTCTAGAAATAAGTTGGCGTCTTAGAGACGTCACATTGAGTGGTCATCGATGCCGGACATCAATGCCACATACAATAACTAAAACTATTCCCACCAAGTATCGCGCAAATGGACCTAGTGAATTTTAATTGTACACTTGCATAAAATAAATATATTGGAATATAGTGTTACTTCTAAATGTCGTTTAAATTACAAGTATACGGAATTTGATGTGATGGTGTTGTTGGATGTGTTGGAGTGATGTAGATTTACTTGTGTGGTGGTGTGGCGTGATGGTTGGGTAATACAATAATGGCGTATAGGGGGATAATAGTGAGGAAAAGAGGAAGGTGATATGATGGACATTACCGGACATTACTTTTGTCCATGACAGTTTTAAATGTCCTAGAAAAGTGTCGAAATACAGTTCATAGGTGGCGCAACTGGTGCATGTGACGGGAGGGGACGCCCCCTAATAATGACAGTAACGTGTCTTAACGTCATACTGGACCATTTTAGTGTTGACACTGCAAATCTTTTTGCGCTTCGTGTGCATTAGTTTCAATGGGGGGGGGGGGGGGGGGGGGAGGGGGGGGGGGAGGGGGCATCAATTTAAGCTTTAATAAGTTTACGATGTTTTTTTCGTCCGACCCTAATTGTTTTGGCATCAGCCGCCACAGGAAATACTTCACAGTAACGTCGTACTTTATTAATAGGCATTAGCCATTTTGTTTGGATATTCAATATCTAATTTATAAATTATAGTACGCACTCTCTAAACACAAGTAAACTATAGGGTAAAGGTAAAAGGCTTATTTCGGTACTTTTTCTCGTTATAGGATTGGGATTAAAATTAAAACCAAAATTGTATCGCACCTAATATAAGTAGTTCTAGATTTATCTGGAATAAGGAGTAATAAAATCAAATTTTGGTGAAACGTTATTACGTCATCTATGAGAAACAAGAAATCGAATTCACGGTGGATAGGCACATAATTCGTCGCGGTACAAAATCGTTTGGAATTTGATTAACCAGCACATAATATAATTTGGCATATTTTTATTCCGATGTTCATTAATATAAAATCTGAAACTTGGCAATATTATCATCGCTCCCGAGTTTGTTGATACAGGCGTCGTAGGTCGTACAACTGTCATTAAACTGCCTTTGCAAAGATAGATTGAGTGAGATAGTTTTTGATATTTCAATTTTACTATCTGCAATATTATTAACCCGTCAAGAGATTTCAACGTCTGAAATGTTTTAAATTAAATCTCTCTGCATCATCCAATGGCTCATTTGTTCGAATTTAATTTCCGCAAATATATCAAACATTTATTTAGAGAAAAATGGGTTATTGAATTCCAATATAGGTAATTCTTCCACTTATACAAAAACAATTAAATTTCCCGTAATAATAGTTAGTAGAAAGTCTGTTTACATTTCTGATTTGTCTGCGATTAAGTGCCAAAAGAAAGATGTTTCGTTATGTATTTGTACCGCGGTTTATTTGACAAATGAGAAATATCATATAATAATACAAAAATGATAAAATAAAATAGTATTGTAAAAAAGCTGATTATAATTACAAAAACAATTAAATTTCCCGTAATAATAGTTAGTAGAAAGTGTGTTTACATTTCAGATTTGTCTGCGATTAAGTGTCAAATGAAAGAAGTTTCGTTATGTATTTGTACCGCGGTTTATTTGACAAATGAGAAATATTATATAATAATAAAAAAATGATAAAATAGAATAATATAATTTATATGCAATTTAAGTTGTTGGTGCCACTTGCCCCCTCTCTCTACCGTGGTTTATGCATAGCTCCCTCTCTGGTTTTTGATCGATTATCGTGTTTGTATTGGGATTGATGCATCGACCACTCGAGATAATTGGACATTTATACATCAACATTGCGGTGGTACTTTAGGAAGCAAAATGTGTTTTTAACCTTCTTCTGGAAGAGTTACAAGTATTAAAGACTATGGATGACAATATACTGACGTCTCAGGAAGCATTATATTCGTTATATGCCAAGTACCATTGCATAAGATCGGAGCAAAACGGGGCCCAAAACTTTAAAGCCGAACAGAAGATGTAGGCTCCACAAAAGTTACGACATGGCCTAGACTCTTAATTGAAGGTTGATTTTATTTTATTTTATTTTATTCAGCATATTATCACATTATACAAAAATAGCAATGCACGGAATACAAATATAAACTCTATTAGAACTACAAATATACATACATTTATACAGCAAAACATTTAAAATGATAACATGCCAAGGATAACCCTTTAAGCTAAAAGACACTTATTTCCAAAGGGGTCCTTATATTAGTATTACAATTAAGAAAAGGTATGACCCTACATATATATACTATAAAAACACCACACTCACTTTAAAACGGGAAAATGTAAAACTAGATATTCATGTGAGTCAAAAGGTGAGTTTTAGCATCTTTTTAAAAATGGATTTCAGTGAATTAGATTTAACATTGTCAGGCAGCCTATTCCAATCTGTAATTGCATTATGATAAAAAGAACAAGAATTTGCATTATAATAAAAAGAACAAGAACTTGCAAACATTCATTTTGAGATATTCAACATCTCGTAATAACTACATTTCTGGTCTAGTATTACTTCAATTATTATGAAATTCACACTCACGGGCCTTTTTTGATTAATATGCCTAATATTGTCCGTTTTCATCGCAATATATACATGTATATACGCATATAACGTATTGCTAATACTAGGTGATTTGTCGCCTTCACGCTACAACACCGTCTTACAACCGGGTCAGTGTTTACGTACTTATATGTAAATTTATTTCCCTTGACAAATTAGATAAAGTGCCGCGCAGTGATACCAGTCTGTTTTAATTAATTGCCACTAAACCGTAGGTGGAGCGTCGAGTAAGTTCGGACATGCACGATGGTGGATGCCGAAGTAGCGATAAGGTAGTGATTGATAAAATAAAAGAATACATATCAAAATTGTAAATGCTTCTTACATTAATGTGATTATACGACATCCCTCACATCTAACGACACACGATAACTCGTCACTTGTGCTTGTGGGCAAGAAGATCGTATCTCTATTTTTGTCATAAAAAAGGAGAAACCGTGTTGTCATTATATTGTTTTTATTCCTATGATTTGAAATATCTTATGAATTTTATAAAAATAACAGGTACTTTGAACATTAAAATGTGCGTAGAATCCTGTATTTGTGTAATTGACTGTTACACCACTTAGTTTGATGAAACCACAATCGAATATATGCTGGCATTGTCCAATCATGGCGGGCAATATATGCGCACGAAAAACTTGAAGAGCAATTCACTGACGTGGTGGCCTAGGATATGGACTACCGTTGGGGAATTTCTGGGATTGCATTGAATCAACCTCTGAAGACTATAGATGGGGTGACAGGTGACGTCATACCAAACATTTGCCCGGCAGTTGCCATTGTTCTTTGTCCGGCGGTATGGGCGCGCATTCTGTATTGTTTAAGACCCGTGTTTTTAAAACTCGCGCCAAAGTATTATAAAAGGTAATTAGGCAAAGTGGACAGTGTTGTGGTCATATGCTGTTCCCTCAAGCATGTATCGACAGTCCAGTCCCATCGACCGTTGATTTTGTTGATAAATAAATTAAATAATGTCCACATCGATTAGATAACTTATAATGAATGACGTAATACTGTAATGAATTTTCAATCAAACACGTGGATTCTTGATAATGTTTAAACAGCACAGGGAGACCTATTTCATCTACATTCAACATCGAATTAGTGTATTTCTCCAATTAATTACACCTTCGCATCTAAAGCAACAGTTAAATCTCAAATTAGTGGTAGTTAATCACATTACAGCAGGCCGGTATCACTGCATCGCACTTTCCCATAATTCGTCAAGGGAAACAAATTTACATATTGATACGTAAACACTGACCCAGTTTTCCGATACAGTGCGGCTAAATGAAGTTTCTTAGAATCCTCAATCAATTCTCACATTTGGGATAGACACATCATGAACAAAAATTGAGTAAATATTTTAAAAATAGTAAATTTAGTAAACTACAAACAATGTTGTTGCTGTTTTCAAAACTTTACTGTTTCCCCCACATCTTCCTGTACTCTGGTATAATTAATCATGTATACTGTGCGCATAATTATTTGTAATCGTAATATGGTGCCAATTCAGCCAGTTGACAACAAATTATACCATGAATAATAAAAAATAAATTATACAATTACTGATGTTCGGTGCACTGTTATAATTCGTTCATAGGCAGCATCATTATTTGAGCAGTATATTTTTGAACACCCGCCCGATAGGTGATGGGCAAAATTGTCTATAACGCAACCACCGACTTACTACAAATTGCAGGAGTAGGCTACTTGTACATCAAAAAAAAAATGGATTCATTCCGCAACTGTATTTCTATATTTCTTTGTTTAAAAAACTCTGATGATTACATTCATTCATGTGTGTGATAAAAGTTGTCATATAGAACTTTATTTCTATGGCGCAAGTGTAGATGTCAATCAGATTACAGGAGTTGTGATAGAAAAAAGGTATGGTTACCTCCATGGGTGACTCCATTTGGAATCTACACTACCTGTATCGTGGAATCTACACTTCATGTATTGGAGATAAGGGTCATGTCTTCCATAGGGGATGTATGGATTTCAAATGAAATAGCCCATTAAGACCATCCTTAATATTATGAACTGTGATATACAACTTGCAATTGGATGAGAGCTGATGTAAAATGCCCATTATTTTAATTATTCCTACCCAAGCAAAGATCTATAAATCAACAAGAGTATGGTATTATATACTATGCATTTAGATCAAAAAACTCACATTATTATACTCAAATAAGTTTACAAATATTTTCTATTCAATTTAAAAAAAAAAAATCTACGATTGTTTTATAGAAGATATGACGAATTATTTTTGGGACAACTTGTGCATGTGATATTTGAAATTCGTAAAACGATTTCGATGTTTGATGGCGTTCAAAGCACTTTACATAAATGAATACAGATTCCAGATGGATTCTCAGCGGTGCTGCTAATACGAATTTAGCGAACCTCTATCTATGCTTTAACAAAGCTTTCTCAGCTGCCACGTGCGTATAAGTATTTATGAAATGTCCAAATCATAACATTATCATGATCATACCGCTATGATTGTGGGAACAGATTAGAAAACATTGCCTGTATTTAAATAAGACAAATTTATGTTCAAAACGTCAGCATTAAGAGTATGAATTGGTCGCGAAAAAGGTTTTTTTAAATCATTAAATGCTAAATGATATCCCAATTTAGTCTACTAACATCAACATGAATTCCCATTCAAATGATACACGAAGCGCCTAATATATACTCATTAAGAATAAAATCAAATGTCGCTTTGAAGAAATGTTAAAAAGAATTGTATTGGAGAAGAGGTAGGTCATAAACGGGTTTTTTAAAACATTGTTATTAGGTGCAGTTGTAAAGTATTAGAGAATTCCATTATCAAGGAACAGTATAGATGAAAATAAAAGATGTATACATGAATTAAGCTTCGAAGTGGAAGATTGCGGGTATAACATTAATATTTGACACTATCTGTGAGGTAATTTAATGCAAGTCCATTGAGGAGAACCTTAGTTATAAAGTAAAAAACAAGCCGTAGAAGTCACATGTTATTCATTAAGTGAGCGATTCGGAGAGAATCTCAACCTTCTTTACAATAAAACTGCATCCACCTCTCTGCTAGTTTCACCTTTTACTGAAACGACAATTCCTGTGCAATGTTGATTTATAGTATCAAAAAAGATTACTTTAAAAGTCAAAGAGCGGCCTAAGAGACTTGAAATAATCCATCTAAATGTCGCAAAAACTCCTTTTGAATGAGAGGATTTATTTTGATATCCTACATCCAAAGTGCTTTGAAAAATCGCGTTGATGGTTGAGGTCGTTTGGCAGTTTGATAGTCATGTTGAGTGCAACGTAAAATATAAAACACATTTAAAGAGGTCAATATCATTGTTAATTTGGTAAAAGATATTTAAGAATAATTCATCACAAGGAATGATAATAGCATTTGTTAAAAAGCGAAATTAAAAATACTCGTACTCATATAAAAAGACTACAATGTATAAATGACATGAACCAGGTCTGTGGTAAAACAGAGGTATAATGGTTTATGCAGTGTGTTAATGAAAGTATCACTCTTGTTTGTTTAAGTTACCTAATTTGCATACGATAGCGTGTTTGTTAACCTAACCTATTTTTCTATTTTATCATCCTCTTCTCTTCTAGCAAATGGTAACAAACAATATGTCAGTTTTATGATTTTTCAAGTCGTTTTCAAATCACGATTATTTTTCCTCCGCTCAAAATGGATCTAGTATGACCTATATTTCTTCTGTTATAGTAGCTATAACGTCCATACTAGCCACTGCGAAATGTATTATTAGTTTAATCAAGATATGTATACAAATAATATGTAGCACCATGTAATGCCATTAAAGGCCTACCAGAGGTGTAGCATTTCACAGATGTCCAAATTTTACAAATGATTCCCAACTGACAGTATGATGTTCATAAAGCAATATAAACTGATATCAAATGAGTTGATATAGGTAAAAAATAAATTTATAAACCTGACAACCAAGTTAGATTTTTCTGAAATTTGACGTTGCGTTCTGTATGGTTTATAATTGCTGTAAGATTTAACACCGCGGATGTCATAGGAGTCACACGGCACAATACATCAGGCTCTTCTCTCCAACTCAAGCACATGGCTCTTGAATATGCAATGATGGTGCTAGAGTACCCGTGTTCTGACACTCGTGTTCTGATTTGGTATGCGTACGAAGTCTTGACTAAATCAACGAGTTTCAGGTTTTTCCTTGACCCGTCACTGATGCGTTTTAGAGGAGCTTTGGGACGAAATATATCGCTCATGCTATACGGTCTAGCGCTGACCATAAGCATATTTTGACATTACCAATAATTTGATTCAATAAGGTTTACTACCTCCTTGGTACAGAGTTAGTCCTTAATAACTGTAGATGTTTTTTTTTTATAAAGCTATGCAAACCGGTGCTCCGATTGCTATTTAAGATGATTTCTTCTAGTATGTATATTTACTTTAAAACATCGTAAAAATTATTAATGCCGCTCACACAATCCAGCTTGTTTTAATGCGTAACTTACATGGTCGCCGCAGTGCTATTTGATCCATACCATCTTCCAAATGGCACTTCAATCGTGTCCTTGATAGAAACCGATTCTATTTATACATCTATTCACCGTGACAATACACGTTCTACCATACACTATCCATTAAGATTTCAACTATTACTGAATTCCCTGTGAGGTACGGTTTTATTTCCAGACAAATTGAAACCAAAATTAGACTGTTAAAGTGAATTAATTTCCGAAAGAAATAATATTTCCAATAGTAATTTGATTGTGTCTCAAGACACTTGAATCAATGTCCTGAAATTCTTTTATCACATTAAAATTTTGTGTGTGTTCCCAAAATAAAACAAACATCTCATAAACACCAATTGTACAGTTTCCGTTACGACGTACAAACAGAAAGCTAACAGTACATTAAAATATTTTAATCCACAAGCCAGTTTTTAAAACAATACTTCAAAATTCTAATTCTAACTAATGAGATTCGTGTTTCTTACTTTGTTAATACGGAGTATCAAGCCATTACAAGTGGTAATCAACATGATCAGAGAATAACAGTAATATTCAGAGAATTTCAGGGCAGTCTGAATGATTCTATATCCTTGATCCCAACATCCATATTATTATTACACCAATTAAAATTCCTCATATAGCTTAAACCTCTCTTGCTAATCGTATCTAGTTTGTTAGGAACATATTTCCTGTGTTCGAAGAAATGTTGATATCATTGTACGATATGTTTGAGTTTGACGGATTTACTGTATGTTTGAAGCTGGACTGCTTATGATCTGAGAAAGAGAAAGGGCATCAATAACATGGTTTGTGATTTATTTAGTGACTCTATTGTGCATGAAGGTTGGAATGATATGACAAGTCTTTGGATAGCTTCCAGTTGTGACAATGATGCTGATGTAGTTACCACGACAAATAGAGGAAGTATCCCCTATAGATCATAAATCCTACTCATCCTAAATCAGAAGTTACTTCCGTGTAATTCTAAGGAGTGTCTGTATTGATCCCTGATAGACAATGGTTAAGCACTTGATTCGTACTTGTAATTTTTAGCATTTCTCCTTAGACACTCATCCTACTTCCCCTGAAATAATTATTAAGGTTGAATTAATCTCGAGGGCATGTTTGCATGCAAAGTTGATGGTTTAGAACTCTTGGTTTATTAAATGACAATGTTATTTTATAATCCCTTTGAATCAAGTTATTGAAATTTCTGACTCAGTATGTACTTAACCCGTTTGGGTCGTTTTCGTATGGTTGCATGAGGGTTCCTGATGAGTTTGATGGTGGACTGCTTGGCCCCTCGTCGAGTATACGTGTAAATCAATCTACGATTTAGAGAATATAAGATGGACATTTAGTTTTGGTTGCCCGACTATTGTGTGATAATAGATTGGTTTGTCCATATTTTTGTCGTAGTGGATGCGCCATAGTGGATATTTAAACCCATCCATTATCACACAAAAGTCGGGCAACCAAAACTAAATTTCCCTCTTTTGTTCTCTTTCTAATGCATTTTTTATCCTTCCAATAATAAAAGTTAAACTTTGACGAGAATGACGGGGGAAAGTGATCGTAATATTTTGATAAAAAATTGACCACCCCTTTTTGCAAAATCGACGCAACATGTTGTTGCTGCGCATGCTCGGTTGCCAGGGCGGCCTCATTACCGGTATTAATATTCTTATGGCGCACGCCTTGCAAAATAATTTGTAACGCGTCAGTGCGAACACGCAAATACTAAAGGAATTTAGTTGAAAGAATTTGACAGAATGTTACCTTTGAAACGTTTTAACACCCCAATTAGTCGAGCATTTGGTTAGTGCCGCTTTCATCTTTTTTGGCGGACTCTATATCTCCAACAAATCCGCCTAGGCCTACTTGCTAGCAACACCGCCGTAACTAATCTTGATCACGGGATGAAAATGAGTTGATTCCGTTCCGAAGAGGTAGTGTATTAGTTTGCAAAATTCAATTGCTTTCTTTCTTTTTTGTTTTATTCTTTCTGACCGTGTAGTTAAGCTGTGTTTTTAACGTCAATTTACGCTTGTTTATTGAATACCGAAGGATGGAAAAATCCCCGACTGCATTTCCATTTCTCTTTATTTGCCGGTGTATTAATGCGCACGATGACGTCATAGCCATCCATTACAGACTGACAAGGGATGTCCGAAATTTTGCGGGGTCCAATCAAAATGACTGAATAAAGTAATTACCATACCAAACCACACCCACTGCATTAGAAATTATGATAGTAATTGTAATTGTATTTTATTTGAAGTCAAATTCCACCAATATTTTATCGATAAAGTAAGCATTATAATGAAAAACTACCTAGTTAGCCTCTTACTGCATTATTGGTTGTTCTTCTGTTTACTCCTAAAATAAGTTTACAAACTTTTTTAAATATGTAAGGTTGGGAGTTTATCGCATACAGTAAGGATATTTGAATCATTAAGGATTTTAAATAAATACGGGGCTTCATATAAGTATTCTGAATAATTCAAGACTACATATGTATGAGGAATTGTATAAATTGTCCCTTGTTAAAGCTTGTTTTCATGTTATGCCTTATGTTAATTCAAGTATTTGCCTTTGAGTATTATAATAGTAAAAGAGGTAGCCTATATATTTTCGAAGGTGATTAGCGGGGTCCCAATCAATCTTGCCATAATGCTTTTGATTAACCAAACCAATTCACTAGATATTCATTTTAAAGTAGAACAGGAAAATAAATAGTACATTTCCGTACATGGTACAAGTAGAATTAGTTCACTGCAAAACAAATCCAGAAATAGGCATTTCTATGAAAAACGCGGCCAATATGTGACCTCACGGTTCTCTCCCTGAATATTAAACGGATGATGAGCAATGAGTCGTAGAAAATAGGATTTCTGTTTCAATCCTTTTATCGTGTGCTATCCAACTACTTGAATGGATCACTATAGCATATCCTGTTTCCTACCAGATATGAGGCGTGATACCATACCATCAGCGTGTTTTAGGGCGCATTAACAGTTCGTGGCATCGCTAATTTTGGCGGGGAAAACGATATATCTGATGATTCGGTTGCAACTGTCATCGGTTTATAGGTGATAGGGTCGTGTAAAGCTCAGTGCACTATCTATAAGTGGCAGAGAATGTACAAAATCTTAAAAGAAGATGGACGAATAGTGGGGAAACTATATCACTAAACATCCCCACTCCTAAATTGATCCAACGCAAGCGACGGTCATGTTAAGTCGTTTTGCATGATCATAATGAACGTGTTAGAATCCTATTTTATGTGATATGAAAATATATTTTCATTTGTTATTATTAAATAACTATTTTGGTTTACAAAACTTAAATCAATTAAAATAATCATTGACGTTCTGCCATTTTTGATCCAATGGCAAAACACACGCAAAACACAAATAACTTAAATGATCTTAACTTAACTTTACAAATTAGGTGTAGGAGTATGAACAGCCGTACATTTTGGATAATTTGTCGGTGGTATTACATAGTGACGTATGATCGGTGGTATTACATAGTGACGTATGGTAAACTTTGGTCGGTTTTGTGATGTATAACCTCTTGTTTTGAAATATCGGTTTCTTTCTAAATTCCCAATTGACTAATTAATGTTTGGCTTTATTTTGGTTTGTGTTTGACGTATAAAATGGCATAATCTTTTGCTGTTATTGTTATCCGGATACTCGTACGTCTTATTTAGTATAATTTTTTTGTTAGTGGCATTTATCGATATCAACCGTGTACTATGTCTTGGCATACTTTGTCGTGCCATACAGTGATACCGTCCCGCTTTGATTAATTGTCTAAAAATATTGGTTTCACTGTTGATTCAGATGCGCTCATATACATGTCAAGACGAAGCACACGATTGACATCGATAAATGCCACTAACAGACGTACATGACGTACTAGTAATAATTAAATAACAAAAGATTATGCCATTCTTTACGTCAAACACAATCTAAAATAAAGCCAAAAATTGATTAGTTAATTAGTAATCAAGAAATTGATTTAGTGTACAAAAACATAATTCAAATCTTGCGCTAACATAGAGCGTGTTTCTGCTGGGGAAGAAACCGCTAATAAACGCCAAGTTTGCCCAGTAGAAACAGGCAGAACCCGGCAATAATCGGTATTTTTGGCAATCCCAAAAACCTTCACAAACCAGGTTTGGAACCGGCAATAATCGGCAATAAACCCAATAGAAACAGAAAGGCGATTCTTAGCGGTTTGCGCCGTGAACCGTGTCACGCTGGATTATACACATTATTGTGAAGCAATCTTTTTCAGGTGCGGTGGCATTGTTGGTTACAAAAGGTCAAATGTCGTGGCCCATCGAATAGGATCGATAAACTTAGCGGTAACTTTTCGCGAGTAGAAACAGGGGGGGGGGGGGGGAGGATTAAAACTGACCAATTGAAACTTAGCGTTTATTAGCGTTTACTTTTTGCAGTGCCCCAGCAGAAACACGCTCATAGTGGCTTACACACTATACGTCACTATGTAATACCACCGACGAATTTACATGATATCCTCTTGAGTGAATTAGGTGACATCAAACCATTGTTTGTCTCTTTGTAACATAAAGACAATAATCAACATTGCAGACAGTTTTCACTTTCATGTTATTTTTTTGAAATGTCATATCTTTGTTAAAATGTATACGGACGAGTGTATCGATATTCTAGTGGAGTTTCCGCTTATACAAGATCAATAAATTATGAAATTCCATATACGGTATATGAAGAACATTAGGTATAGGCCTATACAATCAAGTGCGTATCCAGGACTGTTTTGATGGGGGTGGGGGGGGGGGGGGGTGGGGGGTAGGGGCCATATGTTGTATCCTTGTGAGCGGAGTGACCAGCGGGTGGGGTCCTGGAAGCTCATGGGTTTTCGGCATTTTTAAGGCAAAGATTCATCATTCTGAAGCAGTAATTTTGGCATTTTCTCACATGGCTACTAACTAAAAAACAATTATTCCTGTATATAGGTATTACTATATTAGGCAACAGGAGCAAAATCCAATCACAAAATGTGCACATTCAAATTCAAACTTAAACATCATCCACATCAAGTGGGTGGGGTCCAGGGCCCGCGTTAGGGCCCCTGGAAGCTCCTGGGTTGAAGGCATTCTAAGGCAAAGATTCAGCATCCTGAAGCAAGAAGAATTCGGGTGGTTCGAGATCCATTATTATATATGTTGAAACCTGTATACAAGTTTTCAGTTCATGAACTAAAATGGTCCAGAAAAATTTCCTGAAGCCATCTTAAATATTAAACATTGAAACTAAGCGCGCAAAAATTGTGATTTTTTTACACTAAAAAGGTACAGTATGACGTTTAAACGTCCTCCACATAATATTTAGAATATTTGGTGTGGTTCGAGACCCATTATAACGTTGAAACCTGCAGACAAAATGTCAGTTTTTGAACGAAAATGGTCATGGAAAACTTTCCTGAAGCCGTCTTGTTAAGCTTGAATAATGAATCATTGAAACTAATACGCGCGAAGCGTGTAACACTTAAATGGTCCAGTATGACGTTTTTAACGTCCCCACATAATATTTAGAATATTTGGTGTGGTTCGAGACCCATTATAATGTTGAAACCTGTAGATACAATGCGCGCAAAGCGCGCCAATATTTTCAGTTTTTAAACCAAAATGGTTATGTATAACATTCCTAAAGCCATCTTGTTCAGCTTAAACAATGAAACATAAAACTAATATGCGCGAAGCGCGCAAATATTTGCATTTTTAACACCTTAAAGGTCCAGTATGAAGTTTTTAACGTCCCCACATAATATTTACGGTGGTTCGAGACCCATTATAATGTTGAAACCTGTAGGAAAAATGAGCGCGAATCGAGCAAAAAAAGTTTTTGAACTGAAATGGGACAGAAAAAACGTTCCTGAAGCCATTTTGTTAAGCTTGAATAATGAAACATTGAAACTAATACGTGCAAAGCGCGCAAAAAATTGGCATTTTTAACACTAAAAATTGGCATTTTTAACACTAAAAATTGGCATTTTTAACACTAAAAATTGGCATTTTTAACACTAAAAATGTCCAGTATAACGTTTTAACGTACCCCACATTAACATTATGGGGACGTGACCCCGTAACCCCCCAACCATTGGCGCCGCCTATGCCCCTACCCTTCCTCCTCCTGCCTACCCCTACCCTACCCCCTTCTTATCTTCTTCCTCCTTCTTCTCCTCTTCCTCCTTTTTATTTTTACTCTTTTGTCGAGGGGGGGGGGGGGGGGGGGGCATGGCCTGCTCGGCCCCTGGATACGCCACTGTATACAATAGCGGTCACATTTCCACTGGGACTGTTCCGTGGGTTATATTGTAAGATTGAAGATTTCAATATCACTATTACCATAAAGATGTGTTTGAATAACACGTTTTCAACAAATACTCGATACTAAAATTGACCTTCAAGTGATTGGAAATGTAGTACTTATATTTAACACAGTATTAAATAGATTAATTTAGATGCTACGCACTGCTTCCACACTAATCATAAGTCTCATATAGCGTGCATATTTGTAAAACCCGTTGGCTACAGTTATAAAATGTGCGTTAAAAGTGCCGCAAATATACAGAAATATGATCCTAGATATTAAAGCTCTCAATGTGCCTTGAATACCGTCGAATTGAGGGATGCATGTGGTGATTAGATTGGAAAGTACTTACAGTACGTTTTAAATCTGATTTTTCATATCGAACTGACTATCTGGTCATCTTGGGCATGTCAAGGTCCTCAATTGGAAATATTTGATGCTACTAGACTTTGCTTGGTCTTGCCCTAGAAAAGTTCATATTGCAGTGCTTAGATTTCGTAACTCTGATGACAAAATATGAAAATACCCTAATCGTAATTATTGAAACATCATCGATTTTATTTCCCCCTGAACTACATGAGTTCTCCACTCAGTGGCGTAGCCAGCTTTGTGAAATAGTGACGGGGGGGGGGGGGGGAACATAGTTGTACCGACGAAAGGCATGATGTACCGACAAAAAATAGTAAAAGGTTGCCCAAATATTTGTTTTGCAGTTAGCTCGAGAAACTTAAAAACCGGGGGTGGGGTGGGGGCTCGATGTGGTTGTCTTCAAAACCGGCAAAAAAATAAATCGTATGGTCAAAATCACGAATGTACCGAAGGCATGCGTTGTGTACCGACGGGGTAATTTTAGGAGGGGGAGGGGGAGGGCTACTGTCTCCACTTTAAACAAAACTTTAAGTTTCCGCGTAAGACGTGTTAGTATACAATCGCTATAAATGGTACAGTTTTATAATCAAATATGACCACTGTTCATAAAGGAATGATGACCGCAACGAAAACTTTGAAATATATATTATATGACTAACTTTGAATTATATACTTTGCGTACTTTGGGAAACCGCGTTTCCATATTTCAGTCTCCCCGACACTCAATTACTAACTATAAAAGCTCTTTTCGTAGTAGTTAACGACACTCTTCTTTATTTCAAGATTTGGAAAAATGAAATCGGAAAAAGGGCGAGGCGCATTGTACTTTTTTTAAACTTAATATAGGCCTACATAAAGGAAAATCGCCCATTGGCAACATTAATGCATCAGCAAAGAAATGACTTAGAAATGTACAACTCGTGTGTCATGGATCACGAATAATTTATTTTGATCGGGTAGATTCATATTTAAACACATTCTTACCATTAACGAATGTGATATTATTAATCTTTTATGTCACTAGTGTATCATTTTAGATTTATTCTGTCTAAAGGTGTCTTAACCGCGTCTTTTCTATCAAGCATCACTTCGTAACATATAATTCAGCGAACATTATTTACTCCCACTTTCAAATGAATGACAGTTTAACTCATGGACAAGTTTGCAATTTAGGACATCTTTAGAGGAACTTTGATATCCATAAATTAACTCATGTTACGAGATGGATATTACATAAAATTAGATTGCCGATTAAAGAACATTCTAACATTCCGCCGGTGGTATTACATAGTGACGTATGATCAGTGGTATTACATGTACATAGTGACGTATGGCAAAATTCGGTCGTTTTTGTGATATAGAACTTAATGTTTTGAAATATCGTTTTAATTATTACTATGACAAAGTCCAAAAGCCAACGGATAGTAATCAAAAAATTTGATTTGGTGTGCAAAAAGCTAATACAAATCTTGTTTAAACAACATAGTGACTTACACACCATACGTCACAATTTAATACCACCGACGATTCTATACCAAAATACAACTAAATATTAGCAAATGGGTTCCCTAACTAATATTTGTACCGCTAAACATAATATTTATACTTAGTTATTAGAGTAACTGATTTGCTACAGTCATACAACAATGTAGTGAATGAATAATAATCTTTGCATAAATCTGTACACAACCAAGATAAATGATGTATGACACCTTCACGCAACATCGCCGTATCTTACAACCGGGTCAGTGTTTACGCACTAATATGTAAATGTGTTTCCCTTGACAAATTATAGAAAGTGCCATACAGTGATACCGTCCCGTTTGATTAATTACCACTAAATCTTAGTTTCACTGTTGATTCAGATGCACTCGTATGAATGTCAAGGCGAAGTACACGGCTGACATCGATAAATGCCACTAACAGACGTACTAGTATCTGGATAACAACAATTAGATGACAATAGATTATGTCATTCTTTACGTCAAACAAAATATGATAAGATACAATATATTAACATCATCTGCCGCGAATTATTCTTTTGGAAAAACATCTATCTAAGAATAATTCGGTCTGTATAATTTCTAATAAAGATCACGAACAATTAAAAAAAATCTTTTGAATGCATACAACGTGCACACATTAGAGATGAAAGACTTTGTGTAAGACTACACCAGGCAGTTGTCGATGTAAATAAATATCAATTTTACGAAACATTATTCTGAAACGGAGAACCAAACCGCGGATTTGATTGTTTTTATTCATAGACAACATAACAATTGACATTGTGCCTATTCAATCGGTTAGTTTCTTCAAAAGAATTGATTGAATTAGACTTCATTTAATTGCTTTTGCAATAACCGCCAAAGTTGTGTCCAGCAATATGATGTACTATAATTTCTAAGGACCAACCGTTTTCTTTACACCAGTATTAACGAGGCAGGTTTTCAATAATACCGAATGACAACATTTACACTAATCACACATGTAATCAGGGATTGAGGGGTAAATTGACTCCCTCCTCACCTAGACTCATCTGGTAAATTTCTAGTTCGCACAACAATCATTTCATTGTGAGAATAATCTTTTTCCCAGGAAGGATAAGTTTTTCTGGAAATAATGGCTACATTTTGTTGCTTACGAGAGGGCGCTATTTACTTTTTGAAAATCTTTCAAATCTAGGAGAATCTCATGATCACCATTACGACAGGCTAAACCATGCAAGAGTGCTGTCTAGATAATGCATTCATAAAATATAGCAGGTAAGTAGTAATTAAAAAACACCAAAAACAAACAAAAACAAACAATCAATACAATGTCTTTTCCTCAATTTGTGTCTGGAAATTGATAGAGTAATATTTACAGAGTTATTTACAGAATAGCCAGACAAGTACAATTTTCCATTCTTGCACTTGATCATTACCATGCTTAGCATACAACCATGTAGCATAGACATGTCTTGCTCCATGTCCATGGTGTGCTGCGAAGTCCCATTCCCGCAATAATTGTTTATGCAATAATGACCAACGCGGCACTGCTACAATTAATCTTGTACTTCTCCGGGTAATTTTGCCCGTAAATCTTAATCGTAATCAATTCCCTCATCTAATAGCTCACATTATGAAGAGACATTTAGTTGAAACCTAATTGTTGTCGGTGTCCTCTGCCTTGTTTGCTACCGGTCAGTTTCGTCTTTTCAAACATTGTGCATTTTGTTTCATTGTGTTTCAATCTGCCCCTTGGTTCGTATATTTAAAATTCAATCAGGTTAATGTCACCCATTTGGATGAAAATTGTTTTCCATTTCGTGACCTATCTTTAGATCTATCTCATGTACATGTATATGACTCTCATTAATAGTTTAGTGATGCCTTCAAATTGGTTGTAAAACTATGTGGGATTAAATAAAGTGCGTGTGATACTCATATGAGCCATTCGGTGATTGTTGAATGGCAATATCTTATTCATGAAAGAATATGCACTATCGTCGTTAAACGATACTTTTGAATATTTAATTTTTCAAAATAAAACATAACATTTTAAAGCAGAATGTACCGATGTCTGCCAGCTAATATTCTTATTTAATGCAAGGCTCTAACAGATATTGTTCACTAATTTGCATTAGATTATCTACACAGAATTGCAAAGTGATAACCTGGACATGAAGATTAAGAGGAAAGCATATCTGAACATTACCCCTTTCTTGAAACTCATGACAAATAAATGCATTCTCTTATTTACAGGACGATTAATCAAACAAAGTACTTCTAACATAATTTGCTAAGAATATAGCATCGATACAATTTTATCGAAGCTGCTATTCTTTTTCGAACAACGAATCAGAGAATCTTGTAAGTGGGCGTTAGAGTGGGAGTTTCAACTTTGGTTATAGATTAATTAAAAATGTCGATAGTTTATGACAAAGTGATTTGTAATGCGATAACGGATTATGTTTAGAAACGAAGGATACATGGTACTCTCCTAGTAATCCTTCTAAATGGCGCAAGCCTTTCTTACATGAACGAACGTCATGGTTTATATCAGAAACACTACTTACATGAACGATAGACTTTATGTCGCTAACCCCCTTAAATGAATGATAGGATTTATATCACAAACCCTCCTTACCTTAACAAGGGACATTTTATGTCGATATCTATTTATGTTTTAGTAAACATGGTAAAGGATATCGACAGTTGGATAAACTTGATAAAGTACCTCCCTATGCAATTATTCTTTGCCCTTTCGGGACGTTTATTTATATCATGTATTCAAATATACAGGGGAACATATTTGATTACATTGCATCTGAGCGTGATGTTGTTATTCGGGGTTATCTCTTTGCATGATAATACATATTTGAATATATATATAGATGAATTGTATCTTGAATACGACGCAACTCGACCCGTTGTCAATTGTCACGTTTGCTATCAAATGTTTTACGTGCTTCGTTTCATTGATATATTAAAATGACATCGGTTAAAATTGGTGGCCATTGTTAAGAGATGAAATAAAAGACGTTACAAACTGCAATAAAGTCCATAATTCATGTGCATAATCCGATTTTGTTGAAGAAATACCAAATCTCTTGTTTAGATAATATTCTTCACCACTGTATTACAACTGAAAACCCCAGACTGATGCTTCCCATCCCTTTGCTCATTCCCAGAGAAAGAGATGTTATTAACACATTTTCAAATGATTGATTATTTTTATTTAGATTAATGTCGTAATATAGTGTCGTTATAAGAATTAAAAGTGACTATAGAAATGTTATATATAATAATGATATTACAATTATTACAAAAGTATCTACACGTGTATGCTGAAACAAACAATTCAATAAATAACAGCATTCCATTTTGTGTAAAATAATATTTAGGTATTATAAAAACTTTCAGACGTCGCGTTTATAATATGTTATTATTCCCATAAGATTTAACACCGGTGGTGTTATAGGATTCACACGGCACAAATAATTATACACAAGGCTCTTCTCTCCAACTCAAGCACATGGCTCGTGAATATGCAATGATGGTGATAGAGTGCATGTGTTCTGGCACTCGTGTTCTGATTTGGTGTGCGAATGAAGTCTTGACTAAATCAACGAGTTTCAGGTTTTTCATTGACCCGTTACTGATGCTTTTAAAAGGGGCTTTGGGACAAAAATATTCTGCTAATGAATTTCATGCGATTCCTCTAAAGATGAAGATAGCATGTGTTGACAATACCAATAATTTGATTCGATATCTTCTTTTTTTCAAGGTTTGTTACCCACTGTAAAAAGTTATTCCTTTATTGTAAATTGTTTTTGAATAAAAGTTACACCGACTGGTGCTCCGATTGCTTTTTAAGATGATTTCTTTCATTACGTATATTTACGTTGAAACATCGCTCCAATGATATACATGTAGATCAACTATACTTTTATCCCCTTACATAGAAATTATTAATGCGGCTCACATAATCCATCTTGTTTCAATATGTAACTTACATGGTCGCCAATGCTATTTGATCCATACCATCTTCCAAATGGCACTTCACTCGTGTCCTTGATAGAAACCGATTATATTTATACATCTATTCACTGTGACAATACACGTTCTACCGTACACTATCCATTAAGATTTCAACTATTACTGAATTCCCTGTGAGGTATGGTTTTATTTCCAGACAAATTGAAACCAAAATTAGTCTGATTGTATATTATATTTTCGTCGTGGGCTTCAGTTAAGTAGGACAAAACTGACAATGTAATCAAAATATTTTAATCCAATAGCCAGCCTTCAAACAATATTTCAAATTTCCTGTTACTAGATGGAAATTCCTTATTGTTTTTCCTTTGTTACTGCATTATATTAATGCATTATCTGTGGTAGTCAAGAAAATACGATATTGGCGTTGGATTTACGGTAGGTGAACGATTCTCCTCCTGTGTGAAGCTGAAACGCGTTTTGGTTTTGAATGTTAGGTGAAAGAGCATTAAAGGGAGCGTGTGTGGTCTAGTGGATAAGACGCCGGTCTCACGATGCAAAGGTTGTGAGTTCGAGCCCCACTTCGGCCAACATGTTTGTATCCTTGGGCAAGGTACTTAGTCTCAATTGTCTCGTGGTTCAGAAGTCACGTATAAATGGTGGTCTCGTGCATCGGAAGTGAAATAATCCGAGCACGTTAAAAGGTCACAGACTCCTTCGTAAAGAGTAGGGGATCATCCCGGTCTGTGTCTGTACAGCATATTCCTAGGTTACAGGAAAGTTAGCGATTTGCGGATTTAATCCTGCCCTGCTGACTAAATCTTCAGAAGGTTCAGAAGGTTCAGAAAGGTCTATAAATTACAAAAGTAACTCTTTTGGCATTCTCTGCAGGTTGTATCGAAGGTCGTCAACGAGAACGATAATTGAGTCAATTTTGTTTGTGGATGACAAGTCTTTGGATAGCTTCCAGTTGAGACAATGATGCTAATGTAGTTACCACGACAAATAGAGGTAGTATCCCCTATAGATCATAAATACTCTTGCTCATCCTTAATCAGAAGTTACTTCCGTGTAATTCTAAGGAGTGTCTGTATTGATCCCTGATAGACAATGGATAAAAATATTGACTCGTACTTTGAATTTTTAGTATTTCTCCCTAGACACTCATCCTCCATCACCTTAAATAAATCTTAAGGTTGGATTAATCTCGAGGACATGTTTGTATGCAAAGATGAATATTTAAAACTGTTGGTTTACGACTTTACAACATGAAAGTTTTGTCACCCCATTGAATCAGATTAGTGAGATTTCTGACTCAAAGTGTACTTGACCCGTTTGGGTCGTTTTGGTATGGTTAGGTGAGGGTTCCTGAAGGGCTTGATGGTAGACTGGTTGGCCCCTCTTCGAATATGAATAAAGTCAATATCAGAGTGCGACCCACCTTGTTAACGTTTCTTTTAAACTATGCTATTATGCCCTAATTCGGGCATTCGCCTTGGATATTACAATAGTCAAAGAGGAATATTTCTAGGGTTTGTAACGAGGTCATAAACCATGCTCTTACTAAGAAAAGAACGCATATAATACAAGACATAGATTGGAATTTCATGAATGGTAAATTTCAGAAGTAAAACGATATGCACCGGAGCAAAATATATCCCCTTTAGTGAGAGTATATCTTGCATTAATGCTTATTAATTAACAAAACCAATTAACTCGATTTTAATTTTAATGTAAAACTTGTCAAATACGCTCATAACAGAAAATTGAAATTTCGGTGAATAATTAACGGATGATGGGAAATGAGTCGTAGAAATAGGATTTCTGTTTCAATCCTTTTATCGTGTGCTATCCAACTACTTCAATAGATCACTATAACATATCCTGTTTCCTACCAAATACGAGGCGTGATACCATACCATCAGCGTGTTTTAGGGCGCATTAACAGATGGTGGCATCGCTCATTTGGGCGGGAAAAAACGATATATCTGATGATTCGGTTGCAACTGTCATCGGTTTATAGGTGATAGGGTCGTGTAAAGTTCAGTGCACTATCTATAAGTTGCAGAGAATGTATAGAATCGTAAAAGGAGATAAAACGACGAGAATTCATGACAGATTATTCCCTACTTAAATGAGGATGAATGAATATTTCATAATATAGTGGTGGGTACATTATGTCGCTATTCCCACGCCCTAAATTGATCACAACGGACGCGACGATACTGTCATTGGAGTTCCTTTACCCTACCACTGCATGTCTTCAATTTGGAATTTTAAACGACCCATACACTTACACGAGGAATAAGAATGGTAGGGTACTAGTATTCTAAATCTTCACGAGGAATAAGAATGGTAGGGTACTAGTATTCTAAATCTTCACGAGGAATAAGAATGGTAGGGTACTAGTATTCTAAATCTTGAAGTATGATGAGTGTGTTGGAATCCTATTGAGCTATTATTTCAAAATGAAAATATGTTTTCAAGTGTTTTGTTAAACAACTAGTTTGGTTTTCCAATCTTCAATAAAATCAATAAAACAAACGTAAAACTAATAAACTTTATAAAAAAATATTTTTAACTCAACTTTTACAAATGAAGTGTCGGCGTATGTAATAGTAGTAAAGAACCCACAACGTTTATACTTAAAATGTGTCCTCTCAGCTATATCTTTTGATCAAAGTTACACTATAATGTCAAAGGGTATCGATTATCAACCCCTGCCTTTCTCTTTGTAATTTGTATAAAGACAATATCCCGGACAATATCAACGTTACAGACAGTTTTCAGTTTCGTGGACAAAATTGTATGTTTTTGAAATGCCACATTTAGCCATCATAAACACGGTATTTTTCAACAAATTATACGGACAAGTTTATCGTTATTCTGTGAGTTTCCGTTTATACAAGATCACCAAAGCATGAGATACTTCTACAAAAATTCCATAACATGATGATCATTGATTAAGTCAATGATAAAATACAATAGCGATCACATTTCCACTTGGACTTAGGATTCAACATCACCTAATCATAAAGATATGTTCGAGTATCAATAACACGTTTTCAACCAAGATTCGATAATAAAATTGACCTTCAAGTGATTGGAAATGTAGTACTTATATTTAACACAGTATTAAATAGATTAATTCAGATGCTACGCACTGCTTCCACAATAATCATAAGTCTCATATAACGTGCATATTTGTAAAACCCGTTATAAAACAGTTATAAAATGTGCGTTAAAAGTGCCGCAAATATACAGAAATATGATCCTAGATAAAGCTCTCAATGTGCCTTGAATACCGTCGAATTTAGGGATGCATGTAGTAGATTAGATTGAAAAGTACTTACAGTATGTTTTAAATCTTGATTTCTTATCGAGTTGACTTGACTTGGGCATGTCAATGTCCTAAATTTAACATAGTTGGTCCTACTAGACTTTGGTCTTGCCGTACAAAAGTTCATATTGGAGTGTTCAGATTTCGTAATTCTGATGAAGATAATATGAAAACCCCTAATCGTAGGAAAATTATCAATTAATTTCCCCTGAACTACATGAGATCTCAACTTTAAACGCATCTTTCCGTATAAGACGTGCTAATATAAAATCGCCTGATAGGATTTTAGGTTTTATAATCAAAGATGACCACCGTTCAATAATGAAAGATGACCACAACGAAATTTGTTTTCACTTTCAGATACATATTATCTGACCAAATTTATATTATATACTTTGCGTACCCTGCTGTACAGGCCCAAGCGACCCATTTTTCTTAAATTTGGTAATTTAAAAAAAAATGTACTCCCACTTTTAAAAAAGTAGGTCAATAGGGCAAGTTTAATCATAATCATATTTCTTAAATGAATCGAACAATTGGCAATTTAACTCATGGAGAAATTGCAATTTACGACAAGGCATTTGATATTCTTACATTAACTTCAGCTAAAGTTATATCTGTTCAAAAATAAAAATAAATTACCATTGACCTTTTAAAGTTTGTGCTTTCATATGGGACCAAATGTTTAATTGGTAACTAATTAAGTTAAGGCACTTCACATGAAAAAGATTCTCACCATCAGAACGCAAATTGAAAAAATAAAAATACCCTAAAATGCCGAGTGGTCACAAACAGTATGACTCGTTTCCAGTAGTTTCCAGTAAAATCGATAAATCTTTCACACAATTGAAATACTTCATGTCTGTGTTGGTAGTTATGAAAGATGTCTAGACGAGGTAGTCGAGGTAAGTAGCACTAGACTACAACCCGTATAGGTGGATGACCCTCTTTCGGTAAAATTGTTCACTTTAGTGTTCATTATTCCATATGATGAAGAAACATCATAAATTCATTCATATTCCAACATTTGAGTTAAATTGCTCCAGTGTTATAATTGTTCTCCTTGCTGACAATCTACGGGATGCAGAGGAACTACTACATCTGGTGGAAGCAGCTGCGCATACAGTTGGTCTTGGGATGAACGCCAAAAACACAAAGGCAATGCTGTACAAAGAAGCTCCAACACCAATTAAAACACTGGATGGTATTGATCTTAATGAGCAAGATTTCAACATAAGAAAGGCTCAAGCTTGGAAAGCCTGTAACAGCATGACAACAATATGGAACAGTAAACTCCCAAGAAACTGAAAATAAAGCTGTTTACCACCACTGTTGAATCTGTTTTGACCTATGGAGCCGAGACTTGGACACTAACAGTTAAAATGAGAAAAGCGCTGGATGGTTGCTACACTCGCCTCTTAAGGAAAGCACTTAATGTATCATGGCAATCTCACACCACCAACAAAGATCTATATGAGAACCTGCTACCAATATCAGAGAGGCTAAGACGGAGGAGATTAAAATTTGCCGGCCACTGTGCCAAAAGGGAAGAGGAAGCAGTCTCCAAAGTTCTCCTGTGGCAACCCAAGCATGGACACAAGGCTAGAGGACCACCACGAAAGAATTACATCAAGCTTTTATCAGAGGATACAGGACTAACTAGGCAGGACATGAACAACTGCATGCTTGAAAAACCAGGCCATCACAGAAGTTCGTCCCTTCGGGACGCCTTAAGCAAGTAAGCAAGTAAGTTATGATAGAAGCAAAATATTCAATTGCATTTTCCCCATTTAAAAAATATACAGATTCTTTGGTGGTTAACCTCTTTTGGAGGTAATTAACTACTTTTTCTCTCGCAGCATCTTAACGAAACATCTCCCAAGCCCAATATTTTGCAGGGTTGAAGAGAAAAATATGGTGTATTTTTCTCAAACCAAAATCAAAATTTCGATTCGGGAAAAAGTGAAGTTGATCTAGTTATAAACCTTTAATACATGAAATTTGCTAAAAGATTAGATTTTCCCCATCTTACCAAATTAAATGATAACCATAGAATACATACTGGACAAATACCTTGATGTCCACAGGAAATAGGTTATATCTTTGGGATCTTGGCATTTGCATTTTTATCGAATCGAAATCGGTGGATTTATTCATTCAATTGTGATATCACGTTACGAGGTGGATACTAAATTGAATTATATTGCCGATTATAGAAAATTATAGGTACGCTTCCATTTATACCAAAATACAGAAAATTATAGGTACGCTTCCATTTATACCAAAATACAACTAAATATTAGCTAATGGGTTTCTTTAGTATTTTGTATTAATACAATGTTTTAAATTTGTTACCGCTAAACATGAATATACCATTTAGTATAGGCCTATATAGAAATTAGAGTAGCCGATTTGCCACAGTCGTATAACAATGTCCAATAAAGGATAAACAGTAGTTTGGTATAATATTTGCATAAATCTACACAC
This sequence comes from Ophiura sarsii, assembly GCA_035610835.1. NCBI lineage: Eukaryota > Metazoa > Echinodermata > Ophiuroidea > Amphilepidida > Ophiuridae > Ophiura > Ophiura sarsii. The sequence goes on from CM069443.1 coordinate 14,414,129, forward strand.
ACTCAAGATAAATGACGTATCGAGGATTTGTCGCCTTCACTACAACCGGGTCAGTGTTTACGTACTAATATGTAAATTTGTTTCCCTTGACAAATTATAGAAAGTCCCATACAGTGATACCATCCCGTTTGATTAATTACCACTAAGTCTTAGTTTCACTGTTGATTCAGATGCACTCGCATGAATGACAAAGTAGTGTACTGACATCGATAAATGCCACTAACATACGTACATGACGTACTAGTAGCCGGAAAACAATAATTAGATTACAAAAGATTGTGCCATTCTTTACGTCAAGCACAATAATTATTGTTTTGAAGAAAACCAATAAATCTAAGAATAATTTGCTCTGTATACTTTCTTATAAAAATCACGAATAATCTATGAATTTTGAAAATCTTTTGAATGTATACATCGTGCAAACAGAGGTGAAGGACTTTGTGTAAGACTACATTAGACAATTGCCAAGTTTTATATCACACAAACCTTAAACGGAGAACAAAACCGAAGATGTAATTGTTTTTATTCATAGACAACATAACAATTGATATCGTGTCTGGTATACTACAACTTTAGCTGATACAGTGAAAACCACATTATTCAATCGGTTAGTTTCTTGAAAAGATTTGATTGAATTATACTTCATTTAATTGCTTTTGCAATAGCCACCAAAAGCTATTTATGTCCAGCAATATGATGTAATATAATTTCTAAGGAACCAACCGCTTTTCTTTACACCAGTATTGACGAGGCAGCAAGTAAGTGTGTTCAATAATACCGAATGACACAATTTAGAGTCTCTAAAAAGACTAACCCCCCACCGAGACTCATCTTGTCAACTTCCAATTCGAACTACAATCATTTCACTTTGAGAATAATATTTTCCCAGGAAGGATCAGTTTTTCTAAAATAATTGTTAAAGGTGTATGTTCCGATCACTCTTTTGGGGCTATGATTGTTTTTTCACATCATGATATTTTGATATCAGAAGAATTCCCATATTTTTCTCATTATGTCTGTAAAATCTTAGGTGCCAGAAATGGTCCATTTAGAAATGATAGGCTAAAATGTGGTGAATTACTGCCAAAGGTGGTTAACTACCAGCCAGTTTGTGTACTTCTCAATGGGTAATATTCTTGTGACCTTGTGGTTCTAAAATTAGAACCATTGGAGTTTTGCAACTCAAACTTTGGAATGTGACAATTTTAAGGATGACCTTTCATGTAAAATAGAAAACATCAAATTGAAAATCGGGCCAACAATTAGAACATCTACCTTTAAATTCTTTGCCTTCGAGAGGGCGCTATTTACTTTTTGAAAGTCTTTAGAACCCATATAAGAGTGCTGTCTCGATAATGCATTCATGAAATACTGCTTAAAATAGAAATAGAGTAGGTAAATAATTATAGGATTAAAAAAACAACCCAACACTAATTTTTGTTAAACCCTGAAATAAACACAACAATATCGCTTTCTCAATTTGAGGGTGTGTGTGTGTGGGGGTGTGTGTGGGGGGGGGGTGTGTGTGGTGGTGGTGGGTTGGGGGGGGGGGGGTAAATAGATAGAGTAATAATAAAGTTATTTACAGACAAAGTACAAGTTCAATTCTTCCGCTTGATTTAATTACCATGCTTGTGAACCATTTTGAATAGATGGCGTATTGATGTCTCACTCCATGAGGTGCTGCGAAGAAACATTCTCGCAATGTACAATTATGACCATCGCGGCATCGAGGAATATAATAGATCTTATGTTGGTCACATTGCGTGATAACTCCACCAACTGCAAAAATTAAAGTTGTACTTGTCCCGGTCATTTCGCCCATAAATCAATTACTACTTAATCAATTTCCTCGTTCAATAGCTCAAATCATGAAGAGAAATTGAGTTAAAACTGAACTATTTCAACGTTTGTCGGTGTTTTTACCTTGTTTACTACCGTTCAGTTAAGCTTTTTTCAGCATTGTACATTTTTTCAACTGTTTGATTTATGTCATATATCTCATCGTGTTCCATATGCCCCCTGGTTACTATTACGTATATTTCAAATTTAATCAGGCTTAATGTCAGCTATATTTCCTCCCCCATTTGGATGGCAATTGTTTTCCATTTGGTGATCTATCTTTAGATCTATCTCATGTGTATGACTCTCATTAATGGTTTAGTGATGCCTTCAAATTGGTTGTAAAACTATTTGGGATTAAATAAAGTGCGTGTGATACTCATATGAGCCATTTGGTGATTGCTGTATAGTAATATCTTATTCATGAAACAATATGTAGTATCGTCGTTAAACGATACTTTCTACTATTTAAATGTTCAAAATGAAACGTAACATTTTAAAGCAGAATGTACCGATGGTTGATATGGTAGATTAATAAACATTGGCGGATCGGTAATTGCTTTGGACCTATTCCAGTTAACGTTAGAGGAACTATAATGAAACAATCACGACGATATCGGCATGGTTTATGTGCTATTGGTTTCGCTACGATATAATGGACATCCTCCTCAAATATCATGCGTCCCGGCATGAATTAAAACTATCCACGAACTACCTACGATGTGTTACAAGACACAGAGAATCATAGAACCATATGTGCCAATGATCAGATTAAGATTTCAATCACTGCCTCCCCTTAATTGGAAGATATTACCTATACTGAAATGGTAAACCGGCCAAAGCCTGTGAATTGACTATAACTAATATTTCTATTTAACACAAGGCTCTCATGAACAGATATTCTTCATATGAAGTAGGTAAGTACTCCACTAATTTGCATTAAATATAATGCTTCATCTATATGTCATCTACACAGAATAGCGAAGCGTTAACCTGGAACATTACCCTTCTCTTGAAACACATAAACGATTAAAACAAAGTTCTATTAATAATGGATTGCTAAAAAATTAGCACCGATACATTATTATCAAAGCTGCTATTCTTTTTTGAGAATCTTGTATGTAGGCGTTAGAGTAGCAGTTTCAACTTTGAAGTATATTATTCAACCCGTTTACAATTGATCGATACTTACCATTGTTTGGATTTTAGAGACATATTAAAATATGTCTTAAAATCAAAAATGGCCTTCAGTTTGTTTGGTTAAAGATTTAATTAAAATGTCAATAGTTTATACCAAGGTAATTTATGATGCGATAAATGATTATTTTTTGAAACGAAGAATACACGGTACTCTCCATCCTTTTTAATGTCGCGAGACCTTCTTACATGAACGAACGTCAGGATTTATATCAGAAACACTACTTACATGAACGATAGACTTTATGTCGCTAACCCCCTTAAATGAACGATAGGATTTATATCACACACCCTCCTTATATGAACAAGGGACATTTATGTCGATATCTTGCCATGTTTCAGAAAAGGATATCGACAGTTGAATAAACTTGATAAAATACCTCCCAAATGCATTAATTCTTTGCCCTTTTCGGGACGTTTATCTATATTATGTATTCAATACAGGGGGTAATATAAGATTATATTATATTATATGCATTTGAGCGGAATGTTGTTGTTATTTGGCGTTATCTCTTTGCATGATAATACATATTTGAATATATAGATGAATTGTATCTTGAATACGACGCAACTCGACCCGTTGGCAATTGTCACGTTTCCTATCAAATGTATTACGTGCTTCGTTTCAAAGACATAATAACCCTAACCCTGCTAAATCCAACAAACTCCAACAGAAGCGCGTCGGTGGACCCACATTCCCCATCTCATTGCACAATCATGCAAAGGTAGATAATATAGACTCCGAAAATGTAATTTTGGAGCGCGACCCTCGTAGCGTGATGCACGATCACCCGGACTCCGGACGCCCGGGTTCGATTCCCGTGGCGGCACACACCATTGTTATGTCCTTCTTTATCCCGTGTTTCCCATTGCTACAAACCCCCATGATGGGTTAGAGTTAAAATGACATCGGTAAAAATTGGTGGCCATTGTTAAGAGATGAAATAAAAGACATTACAAACTGCAAGAAAGGCCACGATTCATGTCGTCGCTGTTCTGACATACCGGCACATCCCTTTACTTATTTCTGTTGTGATGTGCCGGTATGTCAGAACAGCGACGATGTGCATACTACAGTATGGATATTGTTTGAAGACTATCCAATCTCTTGTTCAGTTAATTCTTAACTACTGTACAACTGAAAAAAATCAGACTGATGCTTCCCATCCCTTTGTTGATTCCAAGAGATGTTATTAACACATTTTCAAATGATTCATTATTCTTATTTAGATCAATGTCGTAATATAGTGTCGTTACAAGATTTAAAAGTGACACATTTATTATGTACCTATACATCAAGTTTTACAATGTATTGGTGCATGCTGGAACGATCAATTCAATGAATAACAGCATACATTCCCGTTTATGTAAAACAATATTTAGGTATAAAACCTTTCAGAGGATTCAGTCGTCGCGTTTAGTATATTTTATCATTGCCGTACGATTTAACACCGCGGGTGTCACACGACTCACACGGCACAAATATACACCAGGCTCTTCTCTCCAACTCAAGCACATGGCTCTTGAATATGCAATGATGGTGCTAGAGTACCCGTGTTCTAGCACTCGTGTTCTGATTTGGTATGCGAACGAAGTCTTGACTAAATCAACGAGTTTCAGGTTTTTCATTGACCCACCACTGATGCGTTTTAGAGGGGCTTTGGGGTGAAATATTTTCTGCTAATGAATTTCGTGCGATAAGATTTAATGCTTATCGTATGTTTTTTACAATACTAAGTTTTAAGACAACAACAATGTTGACCATGAAAATTGATGCCTTGCATTGAATATTAAAGGCATATTATGTGATCTTTTCCAAGTAACGCCCTCTATCACTGATTTTTACTATGAAAGCATAATTTCTTGCAGATTTGCATTTTTGATCATAAAGCATAAAGATCTTCTAAGTTACAGATCGATAAGAATCCTAATTACTTCAAAATCATGGTTTGAAAATAGATTGTACCGAGCGGTACAATCTATTTTTTCAAATTTTACTCTAAATTCACTCTAAAACTATGATTTTGAGGTTATTAGGAATCGTATCGCTCTGTAACTTGGAATATACTTATGATTTATGATCAGAAAAGTAAATCTGCAAGTAAATCTGCTTCCAATTTTTTTCCCTCGAGGTTTGAGGGTGTCCCCTGGAAAAGATCACATAATATACCTTTAAGTGTAATACAAGAGGACTTGGAAGAATGGTTAAATAAAAACAGCCTGAATATTGTATAATCAATTGAACATACGGGTTTACCTTGCGTTATCATAGGCATTTTCGCACCAAATAAGGGCATTTATCAAATTTTCTAACATTAAGGTATTTTTTCAACCTTGAATCCGCAAAAAACGTAGTTTGAACTAACTATATTATTCGTGGTAAAATGCATAAAATGCAATTAAAGTCACGACACTAAATTCACTCAACAAAACCGTATTCAATTCTAAAACAAATACCACCATTAAGGGAGATTTCTGAAATACATTGACGTGAATACTAACAACTGTTATATATGATTGGCATTTAAGTGGATCCCAATAACGCATTAAATGTCTACTAAAGGAATGTTTCCTTTAGTTTTTGGTACAATGAATCCAGTGTGATACGTAGTAAAAAGGCAATTTCTGAATCAATTTGGAGTTAAATTGGAAATGAGTCTGTTTAACAGACAGATGATAAATAATATGTGTTCTAACTAGCATGCGCAGTGCTGTTTGATCCATACAATCTTCAAAATGGCACTTCAATTGTGTCCTTGATAGAAACCGATTCTATTTATGTACATCATTCACATCGTGACAATAGACGTTTCTATACTATCCATTAAGATTTGAATAGTTCAGAACACTATCATTGCATTCACTTTGAGGTCACGGTTATATTTTTTAACAAGCATCGAAAGAAAATTAAACTGTTTAACTAAATTAATTTTCAATCGAAACTCCATTCCAATGGTAACTCAATTGCTTCTATCAGACACTTTGAGTACATTTCCGGAAAACGGTTGTTTTCAATCTATTATGCATACTTTTTGTGTACATACCGAAATAATAAAGCAATCATTGAAGAAAAGCAATCGTGTGATTTATTAGAGTTTGATATACGTTGTTGCTTTGAACGTCTGGCATAGGAAGTTAAACACGTTCACGGGTAGCATTATATTTGTATTAGTATTCAATATTTCTAAAATCAAATATAGTCCGACTGCACAATGAGTTTTTTTCTAATGGGAAATTTGGTGACACGGATATACACATTCAACGAGGTGTTGTTATTCGAAGTCCAAACATTAATTGGCATTCTATCCTTCGATGATCATTAGCCATCTATCTTCATGCTAATGGTAATTGTTGGTACATGCTGTTCGCTGGTAGAGTCATGCTTATTGATACCAGTATGTTTAATATATTGTTATTTTGTTATATAACCATGTATAGAATATAGATGAAAATAAAAAGAATGGAAAAACTAAAATAAAAAAAATTCGATCCTTCGGACAAGACGTACATATCATCGCAGTCCTACGATTGTCGAAAAGAAAACATCTCTACGGCTTTAATTTTACAAAATTATACCAAATGCTGGCTTTATTCTTATATTAATTTCATTTTGAATGGAAAAGTGGTTGATTTAGCCACACACCTTGAATTAAAGACGTTGGCAAATCTTGGTAATTAGGGAATTTGAGGGTAATGTAATACTTTTATCTTAGAATGACGATTTGGTCACTTTTGAATATAAATTTATCCGTCTATTCTACAGATTATAAATAAAACTGATCTGCATTCATGGTACTTTTTAACTTATTACAATTACGTGAACAGCAAAATGATTGCAGTAGTATATTACATTATCTGTATCATACTGTATGTCGTAAGACATTGGAAATAACACGGCCAGTAAGTGACCTCCCGATCCTTTCTCTGAATATTCAACGGATATAAGCAATGAGTCGTAGAAAATAGGATTTCTGTTTCAATCCTTTTATCGTCTGCTATCCAACTACTTGAATGGATCACTATAGCATATCCTGTTTCCTACCAGATATGAGGCGTGATACCACACCATCAGCGTGTTTTAGGGCGCATTAACTGTTCGTGGCATCGCTCAATTGTGGCGAGCGTTACATCGGTTACAAATTGAACATAAGGTCGTGTGCAGATTATCGCGCTATAGTTGTAGTACAGAGATAAAACGTGGAAATCATATTTATTTCATCCCTAGAACCTTAAAGAGGCACCACATTTTTATCATAAAATAACACATCGGTATAGTTTCCCATAGGTGGAGATGCAAAATGTATACGCTGGCTACAGGGTAAAAGTGACTTATACTATAGACTTATACGATGACGTCACTACAATATTTTGCATCACCGAGCGTACAAATACTCGCGAAAAATAGTTCCAATTGACCTTTTTAGGCAAGAAAGAAAAAAATAGTCTCAATTCAATTTCCATGAATATGTATAGCTAGGTTGGAGCAAAATAATAATCTTGCGTCCCGGTCCTCGTAGAAATTCTAAAGTAAAATGTCACCATTATTATAGAACCAAGTACATCGGTTTCGCGACCCACAATGCCAAGGACGCTGTATGACGTTAAAAGGGCGTACATAACCTGATAACGTCACGAAGATGTTTACGATTAAGGGTTGTGGTATTGTGCTTCCCGTACATTCGCTGGAAAGGTGTTAGTTTAATACGTAAGTATTATCGTAACCGACACTCCAGAGCCAAATGCGCAATGGATTTCCGCTAGTTCAACCTGCTTGAAAGTTCTTACTGTGAGCAGTCAAGCTATAGTTAAAGTTAAAGAAATTGAATCTGTGAACGCTCATCTGGACTAATGAGTATTATTGATTAACTTGGTTAAAGGTTAATGACTGGCATCATTTGTTTATAAGAGGTAATGTGGAGACTCTTACTGAGGGTACTGAGGGATTTCCAGGGAGCGAAGGAGGTCTGAAGTAAAATGTAATACATTTTCACAGAACCTAACAAATCAACTGAATAACCTAATTTATAAACGTAATATAATGTAATTCTTTAAAAACACCCACCTATTTGTTTCGATTTTTTTAAAAACTATTTATTTCATTTCCCCCTGACAATCAAACTGCCCACTAGAAGCCGTACTTTCCAACCAATCAATGGCGGTTGGACGCACGTATAAACAATACGCAGGTAATTGAATGCGCGCGGTTTGTCGTTCGCGCACTAGGTGGAAGTCATAGATGCACATGCTCGCGTGTGCCATTATTTTTCACTTATAAGTCAATGTTCACAAAATGCTTTCAAGGTCACAAATATTTCTGGTATTAACTTGATATCACCAACACGTTTTCAGTCAATACTTGATAATAAAAAATGCTTTAAGTGATGGAAAGTTGAGTATATGTACTTCAATGTAAAGATATGAATACATCAGATTCTATGTGTACTTCTAGATAATCCAAGGTCCTATCCTAAAGCTAGCTTATTTTAACCCAAAGGCTATAGAGCATCAGTATGCGCTAAAATACCGCAAATTTCAACACATATGATCCCGGGTAAGCTTAAAGTGTGCCTTGAATATCGCCAAGCTGAGGGCTCTTCGTAGTTGCTGTAAACTAGATTGGTGATACCTAAAGTACTTATAAAATATAAAACCGCCTTCTACATTGCTCAATTTGCTTTGCGGTTAGTTTCTATCATAGATCCTTGTTTCAATGTACTGTATTAGGATATGAATGTATACGCTATATACGATGTCATGTAATGATGTCATGTTTTTGTGCGTCAAATTGACTTTCTATAATCGACATGAAAGCATTGTTTTATAGTTTGTTCGTGAAGGTTATCTATATAGCTAGCTTACTATCTATAAATGGAGGATTTTAAAACGTAATTGTACTGTAAATCTCACTGATTTGGTTACTACTTGTGTGTGCGCCTATATGATCATGCTTTAAAAGGGGGGGGGGGGGGGTGTTGAGTCAGGAAAATTGGCCAAATTTTACACACGGGTAAAAGTGAGATAATGTAGCTTTTAAAATCGGTGGAATTTACTCTTTCAGAAGGTTTTTGTTTGATCGCAATCGGGTAAGCAGTTCTCGAGATATGACCGATTTTACTTCAGAAGTCAATTCTAAATTTGGTAAAAATATGACATTTCATATAATTTTATACACCTAGTGATATATAAGGCATTTTTAAAAGAATTATAAATAAATAGTTTTAAAACAAATATGTTGCATAAACTTTGATCTAAAATGTGTTTTAGGATTTATGTAAAAAAGAAATGCGGTTACAAATGCTGTAACGATGAATTATTTTTCAGCCTGCTATATATAAGGAAATTAATTAAAAATGAATAAAAAGAGAACACATCCAAAATTATGATAATTCAATCTTCAGCTAAAATAACAAGATTTGTTAAGTAAGTGTCTGACTAATATGCAAAAGCGCCCTCATGTGTTTCAAAATGTTAACGGCATGTATCTCAAAACAACGTAAAGGCGAAACTGGCAACACGGGAAAACGGATAACTCAAAAATGCAATGTTTGATTGTAATGAAATTTTGCACAGACGTTAAGAAGACGTCTACAAGATAATGAAAAGTTGTTCTTAATTTTTGTTTTCGTTTTTTAATTACGGCGTGAAATCCGCTGGCATACTCTGGCAACCAATCAACAATTCCGGAGGCATTATTTTGTGCGTATTGACACGCACCTATCCTCCGAATATGACTTGAGAGAGCGAAGGAGGCGTATTTCCCCCAGTGCCAGTGCCCTGACACGAAGCCCTAATTGCCGCCAAGTGAGAAACTTAAGAGCGGGCGGATGGGGGGGGGGGGGGGGGGGGGGGGGGGGGGGAGTTTGTGGTGGTGTGACCATTCTCCCAAGACTGATATCCCAAATTGAGGGGCCATGCCCCGCCCCCCCTTTGAGCACACCACTTTTGGTCAATTCTTTTAGATATTTCAAATTTCATCAAAACCGCTCTCGTATGTTCAACCAGGGCAATTCAGTAGCCATGACCGAGATTGAACACATATTAAAGAATTATTTTGAGAAATCTAAATTATTCTGTTTTGCTTACAGCAATAAGGCCCCAGCGCATGGATTTTTGTAGGTGCTCAAGTGGTTGTTTGCAACCCACTCAGCTATTCAGAATTGGTGTTTACTGGCCCGCGTAAATTGCCTTTGTTCAGGGGTCAGTGTTTCTATGTTTTACTGTTCTCCACTGTGTCCCATTCTCTCTCACATTGCGTTTTGTCAGCATATCATAAGGATGTCTCAGAATTTTCCCACCCACCCACCCTGTATACATCGGGGGAGTTCATATTTATGGGCTAGTTAAGTATTCGATATCGGATTGACACGAGATAGTTAGCAGCTGGAGTCAATTACTATGTTTCTTTTTCTCTACATAGATAGAGTTTTGAGTTTTGCGCAGCCGGCTAGTATCGCATTGATTTTTTTCTTGGTTCATAAATTGTGTGGGTCTCCCTAGGTCAAGTTAAGGATGTTGCGGGCAGGTTGGTATACATTTGGGGCTACAATATCACTTTCAAATAAGTGTTTATTCAGGTGTATTGGAAAAAATTCCCCTACACCAATTTTTTCATTGTTGGGAGGAATGGGTTTTTCGCGTATCGCTGCCTTGTGAATTTTTGATACACATTTGATCTTATTTACTAAGAAGTTTAGTGCAAATGGATGCATGGTTACTATAGTATTAATGGGCCCCTCACATGTATCCGTGTGAGCTGGGCGGCATCTTACCGTGTGAAAAATGGGTGCGAACGGCGGCACACACGGTGTGCCGTTTCCCGTCCGTTGAACACGTTCAGGGGACTTTGCCGGCCACCGGCGTTTTGAGCATGTTCAAAACTCCTGGCGGGTGAGTAAAAGCGGCGGCAAACGAAGAGAGTCCGGTATGAGGACAGTATAAGGACGGCGCACCCGTTTCGCGTCCGTTCGCAGGGCGGTGATGGACGGTGGTAGACATCGACAATCTCAGCGATGGGCTGCGAACGGGCGCATGCCGCCTGGTTATCCGTTCGCAGAACGGACTCTCACAAAAAGTGAATATGGCACAAAACAAAAAACAAAAACATGTTTAGCGTCTGGACTATTTCAAAAGAAAGCCTGAGGAGGACTCTTCATGGCGGTTTGGCCGGTACCCAGGCGTTTCGACCGGTGAGGACCCGGTATAGAGGTAGTATGCACACGATGAGGACACGGTGAGAACGGTAAGCTAAAACTGTATGAGGCCGGTGAGCCCGGTACCAGGCCGGTGATAACCCGGTACAGACTCGGTGTAGAATGGTATCGACCAATGACACGGTGAGGAGGTGTTATGCTCCCGGTGAGAACAGTAAGCTACAAAGGTATGAGGGCGGTGAGCCCGGTACTCGGCCGGTGAGGACCCAGTATATAACGGTATGGACCCGGTGACCACTACAAAAAATCAATGCACCCGTTCACATTTTATTACTAATTGTTTGAACTCTGTTGTTTTTCTATTAGACGGTAAGGTGGCCGCCTACCACATTCGCCCTGCAAACGGGCGCGAAACGTGTGCCGTCTTTGAGGAGGTGATATGAGCCCGGTTCCAGGCCGATGAGGACCCGGTATAGAACTGCATGAACCCGGTTACAAAAAAAAATCAATGCGGCCGTTGACAATTTTTTGCTGATGGTTCACCGTGTTGGACTCTGTTATTTTTCTATAAGACGGTAAGGGGCCGCCCAGCTCACACGGATACATGTGAGGGCCCATTAGGCACACCACAAAATAATATAAAAGTATGGTGCCGAATTTGGCAAATTGGTTAACCGTCTCAGATTTGTCGTCTGGAAGGCGGTTGTTTCTTGTCCCGATGCCGTCATATATAAATATGTGATTTCCTAATCGTTGTCTGCCACAAATTGCAGTAATTCTTATATCCCTTAAATGAACTGAAATCGGGATAATTACTGACTACGTGTACGTCGAACTCATAAGTGTCGTTAAGAACTCCAAAGTAAATAGACACGAGTTAACAACATTAACTTTGAATGCCTTAAAAGGTCATTTACTTGATATTCACACGAGGGTCCGTAATATCATTGATATTAATAATTTTGTGTTTCAACAGCGCCAGAGAAGCTGGTAGCTGATTGTGTGTGAATTTAGAATTTGTTTGGGCAAATAAAATGTCCGATTGGTATGCTGTCAATTGCACGCATCACCTATGCTTTTGTGTCGCGTTTTCTCTTTTCTTTTGACTAAAGGCCCTGTCACACCATAGCGTATGGCCTGAACGTGGCCTGAACGTATGCCGACGTATTCAAAAAATAGCTCGAAAATTGTCAGAATCCGAGAACGTCCAAGAACGTCCAACTTTCCAACGAATTGCGTCAACATCGGTGATGGAATGGACGTATCCATAGCGTATTAAACGCATACATAGCGTATGACTAACGTATTGATAGCGTATCACTAACTTATAACAAACTTATGACAGCGTATCACAGCGTATGCGATCGGCGAGCGTATGACCAACGTATTCGTAGCGTATGTCTGCCGTGCTCTGTACACCCTCAATCCTTGAAGAAGAAAAATGAAAAGCAGATTTTCTTGCAGATTTACATTTCTGATCATAAATCGTACATACATTCCAAGTTACTGGGCGATACGATTCTTAATTACTTCAAAATCATGGTTTTAGAGTGAAAATAAACTGTCTGTGTCTGCGCCGACAACTTATTTTTACTCTAAATTCACTCTAAAACCATGATTTTGTGGTAATTAGGAAACGTATCGCTTTGTAAATTGGAATAAATCCATGATTTATGATCAGAAATGTAAATCTGCAATAAAATCTGCTCCAATTTTTTTTCAAGGATTGAGGGCGTTCCCTGGAAAAGATCACATAATATACCTTTAAGCAATATCAGCATGATTCACTCTCATCAGATGACTAATCTTTAATTACTTTCATAGGTGAAACCCAAGACAGTGTGGAGCTATTTTTGTTGAGTCTTTGTTTCTGTGTTAAGGCCCTGTCACACCATAGCGTATGGCCTGAACGTGGCCTGAACGTATGCCGACGTATTCAAAAAGTAGCTCGAAAATTGTCGGAGTCCGAGAACGTCCAAGAACGTCCAACTTTCCAACGAATTGCGTCAACATCGGTGATGGAATGGACGTATCCATAGCGTATTAAACGCATACATAGCGTATGACTAACGTATTGATAGCGTATCACTAACTTATAACAAACTTATGACAGCGTATCACAGCGTATGCGATCGGCGAGCGTATGACCAACGTATTCGTAGCGTATGTCTGCCGTGCTCGACGTATCCTCAGCGTATCCTCGGCGTACAACGAACACGTGACTTATGCCGTTGCAGAAATTGAGTTTCGTACACGGCGGGACAAGTGTTGCCAGTTCAAGTAAACGCAGCCTAGATGATAACTATTAAAATATCTAGAAGGGTAAATCTATATGTCCAACCTATAACTTAAGACGATTAACGTACCTCTAACGTATATCAGCGTATGTCTAATGTATGTCAGCGTTTGTAAACGTATGTCTAACGTACCACGAACCTATCGGGAACTTATGCAGAACGTAAGTTAAGCACACGTTGAGTACGTCGAGAAATTTTGAACATGCTCAATAATTTTTCGCGGGCTCGACGTGTTCCAAATTTTCACAACGTATCACAGCGTGCTCTTAACGTATACGACGTATCCCAAACTTACCCCTAACTTGTATCAGCGTACACCAACGTACGCCAACGTACGCCAACGTATTTTTCGATATTTCGCATACGTTTTTATACGTTCAGGCGATACGCCATGGTGTGACAGGGCTACCGTACAGCTAGCGCGCATTCGGCGTTTTGGGAACTTATGGAGGGTTTGAGTATATAAATGGGTCCCTTGAGTATCTCGTCCTCACTTCTTCATGGTCTGTCGTGCTGAACACATCAACCCATCATCATATGATACGAATACGCTACGCTACGTTAAGTATACGTTAAGCATACGTTAGTCATACGCTCGCATACGCTCGCATACGCTGTGATACGCTGTCATAAGTATGTTATAAGTTAGTGATACGCTATCAATACGTTAGTCATACGCTATGTATACGTTCAATACGCTATTGATACGCTATGGATACGTGACAGGGCCTTACACGATCGCCCGGCATAAGGTGAATACGTGAGAATACGTCGAAACTCGTTGGAAATACGTCAGGCATACGTTAGACATACGGCACATACACGTTATCAACTCGTTATCACTACGTTGGCTGTACGTTTCCCCCAGCCTACGTTCATCAACGTATACCAACTTACGAGTAACGTACGAGTAACGTACCACTAACGTATGTCAGCGTATGTCAACGTATATTTAACGTACCACAAACTTACCGGGAACTTATGCAGAACGTATTAAGCACACGTTGAGTACGTCGAGAAATTTTGAGCATGCTCAATATTTTTTCGTGGTCCAAATTGTCACAGCGTATCACAGCGTGCTCTTAACGTAAACGACGTATCCCCAACGTACCCCTAACTTATATCAGCGTACACCAACGTACACCAACGTATTTTTCGATATTTCGCATACGTTGGCATACGTTGAGGCGATACGTTATGGTGTGACAGGGCCTTTAGAGTCTGTAAGCAAATTAGTCCGAGCTATCAGGCTATTAGATAATATTATGAGACACCTGCTTTTAAATCAGTAATTTCAACTATACCGTGAATCGTGTTGTGAGGATTGCTAGACTCAGCATAAATGTTTATGAAGAATGGCAGTACCATACTAAATGTAGAACTGCTATTCTAGATATGTCTGAGACCCAATAATTTGAATATAACTCGTCCAGTACCAGATATGCACACACTTGTGGTGCTCGCATTTATCCACGCGTAAAAGGATTCCCTTCCGACGCGCGCATCTATATCGGTGTAATTGTGCGTTGTGTGCATCACAAGCATAAATATGTCAGTTGCGCATTAATATACATGTAGCCACATAGCTGCTTCTGATGTTGGACGCACCCCTACAACAATAGACGTTATTCTTAATTGGCGCATTTACGGCGAAGAGGGATGGCATCCAACTGAGCATGCTCAGAGTAATAATCGCTCCGATTAACATTACAATCTCCTCATTTGACGGCAATGTGAATGCAATTCATTTCAAACTAGTTATAGGAATAAATAGTTTATATGTTCAAGCTAATTCCACGAATGTAATAAGATCAAATATAAAACAGTTTAGTAGAAGTATGAAGAATTTTTATGATTAGTGCAAAGTTCACCCATTGAAAACTACAGCACTCTCTTCATGGCTAAACCGAGAGCCTCGTTTTCAGTCCACTTAAATCCTTCTTCGACGCCAAATGCGGCAATTAAGAATAACGTCTAGCACGGGTCTCACATCTGCTTGAACCCAACGCCCAAATATCACCTTGTATAGCATTGTACCATTATACTTTTTACGAGTTCCGGTATACAGAATTACGAGGCATCTTACATCCTGAAGTGGCTGTAAAAGTACCGTTTCAGTACATTTGTCAATGCAAACCATTTGGCTTTTAATATGTCTCGCATATTAGATACTAATATTGGTATCTGGTTTCCCTCCCCACACACCCTGAAGGCACTCCAAAGCTTACATGAGAGCGATCGGCCATGTTCTATTACTAGAAGCATGGGCGTAGAACCGACAATTGGAATGCAGAAACAGATTCAATATAACTTTCCTAAAATCTAGAGCAATTATTTGATCTCTAGGAGTACCAGACAATAATGGCTTCAAATCAGGACACTTAACGACTACTCTTCTAAAACTCTTAATAAATAAAATGAATTAAAATGTGAGTACATATTAAAGGAACCATAGACGTCAGTAAACGTGCTTCACAATATACAATTACAAATCACACAATGCAGTAAATTTGTTCTGTTTAGAATTACACAACTCACTAATGTGATGAATTACAGCGTTGGATAGTAAGCCCTAATTAAATAGTGTCACCAATTGCATGATATCATATGTCACATGTGATATCCTAAGGTGGACAATTAATAGATGACCTGATATTATATAAATCGTTTCAGGGAAAGAATGTCTGTGCATTCCAAAATTGTGATAAAAAGACACGATTAAAATATAGAGGACCGTTTAAAGGTCGGCAATGTCTAAGATGCTTCGAATTTACATATATCCTCAAATTAAACACTCACAATCTCTGTTACACCACTAATTATATTAAGTGGAATAAATTATACTTAAAGAGCTTTTAAAACGACAATATAGAGTATTTTCTATTAACAGGGTATAATTATCTTAAATCACATTACCACATTCTATACCGCAAAGGAATTAATGATTGTTAAGCTGTAAATGTTTTTATATATTTACAGAATATCAAAAATATGCTTTTAGATAGACACATACTTTAGTATAGACCGAGGTATAAGACATAACCTCATCAAAAATAAATTGGACACGTAAGAATAGTAGACGAAACTAACATCTTTCCAGACTACATACTGTAAACGCAACAAAATGTCCACAGGAAATGGGTCATGCTACCCGTTTTTGCATTTTTTATCAAATTTATTGAGGGTTTTATGGCGTTAAATGTTATAATCAAGTTTAAATGACGCTTAAAACGAATAAAAATCATTTAAAAATGGCTAGTATTTCGCTGAAAACCATAAACCATGATTTTAACAGAGAGTACCCGAAATATGTTGAAAAATGCTTTTTTGCAACCGTGACGTACTTCAAGGAATGCGTTTATTTCTTATCAATTATTTACGATTAAAATGTTGCAAGTTTATAATTAACATAATAACATCTTCTACATTTTATTTTTAATCCCACGACACCCTTGAGTGTTTATCATGGATCACAGATCAAGCATTGGGTGTACGTTTACATGGCCTAGTCAAAAATGCTCCAGGGCCAAGATTATGAAGCGTGCCTAAACCACCTATAGATTAACAAGTTTAATTAAATTATGCACTGCTAGCCTTATCAAAAACATATCTGAATTTAAGGAGGGTATCCCAATCGTGTTGAAACGCTTGCTAGACAGGTCTTTTCCAACCGCATGAACGTCAAGCTACGATGCGCATCTTTACTGTCTTCTAGTGGTGCAAGATATGCACAGGTAATAGTACGCTATATGCTAAAACTCTCAACAATATTTTCACACACTAGAACCCTATATATAATCACTATAAATTATCCAAAATATAAAGATAAAATCATAGGCAACATAATATATTGTTTTACTCTATCAAGCCGATCTATAAATATAATACATTTCTTAATCCTTATACAACTCTTTTACATTACTAATCCTAATGCAAGAACTGTTATTCATAGGAAAATAGTGATGTAGTAAGACAATGCGAACAGCAATCTTTGCATATGTTGATGAAAATCAAATTAAACGCACTAAATACAATCTATGTCGGAGTTTGCATGACTTAATATTTTGTGGACCCAGTGATATTTATTATCGCCAACAAAATGAAATGAGAGACAGACGACATGCCTGAGCCATATTTATCGCCACATCTTTTACGAGGGTCATTCAATAAGTTGTACCTCCTACCTCATAACTTTGTTAGCCAGTCGTATGAAATATTCCACAATTGTAGCTTTGAATCTCAGCTACAAATTCACAGTAGATTGGTCTAAGTACTGGTTGAACTTTTCTGGAGATGCAGTGAAAACCAAACGTCCATTTAGTGCGACGGAAACGGATAAAAACAGCCAAATGTCTCAACAGTGCTATTCATTTGGCCGATTCTAAGATATAAAACGTGCCTATTGGTCAAATTTAACCGTTCTAAATTACAAATATCTCTTGAACGGAATATCAACAGTAACAGTGATTGATTGGAAAATGCCCTCTAATTAGCCAGAACTAGCCGAGGACAGCTATTAATATTAACCCTACCCCATAGAACCGCTGCAAAAGTCATATTTGCTTTTCATAAGAACTAAAAGATCTTCATTATACTGGACTAAATTGAGGGTTTTCAAGTCTCTCGAAGAGAACATTTTCTATCACTGACTACCTGATTGACTATTCTAAAGGTTGCATATTAGGAAAACCCATAAAGTTACTATCGTGTTAAGATTTAACATTCGAGGCATCACTGTGGCTTGACTTGTAACCACGAAAATTTGACTGAATAGCAATATCCCGTATGCTAAAGACGTAGCAATACATTCGAGTTGATATTATACTTTTTCCAAGCCTGCAAAGGTTAATATTGCTTACAATCTGATTTATACATGATACTACAGTATTATATTCAGAAATCATCCATTGTTTTCTATTTTTAGTATTTAAATCGGGCTGTTATATCTAATAATACAATAGGAAGAGAAAACGAAAACTTGTATTTATCTTTAGGGTAATTTTTCATGTCCGTTGTCCAAAATCTCTTTCTGGCTTGGATCGCATCATAACAAAAGTGAAACAGGTACATGTAGCAATAATCATTTACGATAAATGTGTAGCTATGATTCAGAGGAGGTAGAACTTATTGAATGACCCTTGTGGATGTGATAATCAAAGTTAAAATATAACCCACTTCCGCCAATCACTTTAAAAGGCGGATTTCGACCCACTGATACAAGCAATTGAAATGTAAATGGTTTTCTAGAAGGAATTGTTTAGTAAAAGATAATGTTAAATATAGACTTGTATTGGGTACAGAATAAATCCTTATAACAACTCCTTGTTTGCGATTAGTTTTTGTTTGGATTATTATGGGATGGTTACCCTGTAACTATAACTAATAGGCAAACTAAAACACTAGTATATTGGGGAAAAGTGTACTTTAGGTCCCAGATACTGGACTGAACTAGTAATATCGTCGGAAATTGGAACACCCAGTATCGATCGATACTGGTACAAAGTTAGTGTTCCAGTCTCGGCCGCCATGGCACATATTAAATGTTACAGTATCGGGCGATACTAGAACATAATTATGTACCAGTATCGTTCAATACTGGGACAAATCTCACTGGTATCACGTGTACCAGTATCGCCCGATACTGGAACAAAATTTGGCCGATACTGGGACAGTAAAATCGTACCAGTATTGACCGAATATGGCAACATTTATGTTCCCCTGCCTAATTTGTTATGAGAATCAGGACAACTCATTGTGACAACTACTAGAATGTGGTTGTGATTAGTTTGTGTTTGGAATTTTGAATCAGGCCTTTAAGATTACCCTGCTAGCAAAATAAAACACTTGTCATCTATCATCTGCATATCATTTTGATCTCTACATTAATAAATGTACTGTTCTCAATCGCAAAAGAAATTAACATAATAATTTAGAAAATTCATAATTGGCATACATACATGTACATAGACACATCTGTACGAAATCCATAAATGATGTAAGTACTGAAACAATTACCTTTATTTCCTATGGGACTCGTCGCTGAATTGTCTGATACAGATAATAATACAAAATGATTCCCTCTAGAAATTGTGTTTAATCATGAAAATGGCAGTGGTATTGTCTCCTTTCACAGCTTTCCCTTTTCAATATATACAAACGCAAGGTGTTCATGACCTTGCCAAATTCAGCGTCGCAAAACCCACTCTAAACCAAACCTCGAGGTATGCGTGTCGTATTACATCACAATAGAGATATCCACATACAATTGCGATAAAATGTTCCAGAACCAATTACCGGAATTATTCAGCGGGTCCCAGAAAACATGCAACTTAGCATGGAGGAGCTCTACTTGTAGTTTAAATTTTACAGCACATATTATGATCATGTTTACACATTCTAGAGACCGTAGAATCTCCTCTTCTTGCCTATGAAAATAATAACTAAGTTCGAGGCATTGGTTTTTAATTTACGCGTGATCAAAGAGAGGTATGTTGAATACTGTCTAACCTAAAATAAAAAATAAATACATACCGTAACTCTCTGAACGATCTAGACACACAATATTTGTTGAGACTTTCTTTGATCTCACGTAATTATATAACATTTTCGGCCTATCTCTGTACTCACCTGTAATTCAAAAACTGATTAAACAATCTTAAGTTTTATTTCTGAATTAAGATGAATATATTCTGAGGTTTCTAAAATCTATTGAATAATTGAATTCCACGTTGTAAAATTGAAACTTCTTCAAAATAAGTTGCTGCGGGTTATCTTGGACACGCTGTATACCAGTACTTTAATATATTGTGCACCAAATGTGTGTAGATGTTTCTTTCGACAAAATGTACATCACTAGCTAAATATTTTGTGCTTTGGACCGTATATCATTATTACATATCCGGCCGAGTGCACCAATGGCGGGTAGCTGAAGAATAGCTACCTCGCTAGTAACTGAGGCGTAACCCAAAATTTTGAGAGCACCAAACCGGGGTAAGCTACTAGGCTAGTAACTTGCGAGTAATTTACGCTAAACCTTATACCTGACCGGACCCAAAAGTAAATTTAAGCATAACAGTTTATGCTGTAACTATATGATAATTTTTGATTTGCACGATGGACGATTACATAGATATGATGATAAATGAGAGATTTCTATCATACAATTCATTCTCAATTTATGCATCATTTACTCAATGATACATTTATGACCAATTTATTATAACATATTTTAAATCTATCCACAATGATGCATGCAAAATTGTAGACATAATTTCTAACAATCAGTCAACCAATCAATCAAATTAATCAATTAATTTATTATTTAACATCAAAAATCAAATACTATTGAAATAAACGAATATATAATTACATAAATGAATAAACACATATGCCTAGTTATATAAATGAATGAATGAATAATTAAAAATTAAATATTAATTAATAAATACATTAAAAGTAAATTAAAAAGATGTATAAAAAATAATAATACATACACATTTAATATAGGTTTTCCCGATCAATTTAGAAATTGACGCATTCTATTTAGTATTTACGTAGTTTCAATTCGCGCTAAATTGATTGAACGTTTTAGAATGAATGTCAATTTCCAAATAAAAGCATTCTATTTAGTAATATCCGCATTCAACCAAGACATGCGCTCATGTCAGTTCGCAATATAAGCAATCAATGTAATGTTTTTGTCACGCTTTTAAATATTACTGCAATCAAATTCGCAAGCGATAGCGGTACGTGTCATCTCGTGCATTCGAATTCATTTATATGCAAACAATTACCCGATAAATGCATTCTATTTGGCAATACTAAACGATCTATATTATTCGTATCATTATTCGTCAAACGAAAACCAAAAAGCGCCAACACAGTGATGAAAATCCCTAAAGACCTTATTAAACATATCCTCAAATTAACGATATGTAATAAATATACAATTATGTATAAAAAATGTATGTGAGAAAAGAGAAGAGAAAGATGAAAGATAGGCGTAAATGTTTACATTGGTGTAACCAATAATGGCTACACTTTTAAATCAGAATAGCAAAATATGATGGAAATGTTATAAGAGCATTTTCATAGACACATAATGCATTAAGTCCATATAGACAGCGGAACCTGGTGGAGGGGGATCCCTGAATTTCATGGCCTGGCCCCTCTACACCCCTCACCTAAAACGCCAAGTACCACATATATAGAACATTTTGATTAAAATGTTTGCATCCCTCCTAAATGGTCTCCGCCCCTCCGCGACTAATCGTTGATGATTCCGCCACCAACAATTTTTATAAGCAGGATAGGCCTCAAATTGACTTTCCTTGAATGTCACCCATTGACTGTTAGACAATATTCACTTTTAAAGACATTTTTGCATGCGTCTTATATCCAGTCAATTCCTCCTGAGAGGAAAACATTCGCCCCACCCCTCTTCTTTCCGGATCAGCCTTATACGTCTCAATAACCATTTTACCCTTTTTACAATGAATCAAAATGTTCCCGAACCCTTCCTCAACTCTTGGCCTCTTTTCTGTGAAAGCCTAAGACAAATGCGGTTTAATTGAACCAGGGACAGTCGACTGTCCCTGATTAAACACATCGGCTTTTAATAGAATCTACAAAATATTAAATTGATTGCGTATAAATGAAAATGAAAATGTAATTATGACCATTAAACCTTGTGCACGTACACACAAGCGAATTTGAATGCGTCAAAATGAAATTAAATACTTGAAAATGAAATTGATCGATGTTAAAATGAAATAGAATTCACGTAAATTAAATTGAATGCTGTTATAAGGAAATAGAAATATACGTTTAGATAATCATTCAATTTAGCGCGAATTTGAATACTGGAAAGCTAATTTGGTTGATAACATTTTCAAATTGGCCGGGAAAACCTATATATAAATCAATTGATTAATAATAAATAAATACTTAAGTATGTCAATACCTGGGCCATTATATTGAATGATTGCACATTATATTGAATGATTTCATTAAGTCACCATCATGTTTAAAAAACCATAAGGGAATTTCGGGAATCGAACCCGTATCTCCATTTCATAAAAATTGTACCTTTTAGTGCAACATTTGTATGTGATACTCGCCTAAAATATTTTTGTAATGACATGATAGTCCTTATTTTTGAAAAAACGTTAAACAACTTTTGGCCACAAAAATGGCATCATTTTGCCCGGACCGATATCCGATTCAACGTGATTCTTGTTTACACTCACCTATGACCTAGCGAGTGACGACACATTTTTAATATTACGAAGGACCATTCACGTCAGAATTTTACAGTAAAGTATAGGTGAACACTTGGCATATGCGACAATTAATTTTGTAAGGGGACGATGCTGATTAATGTGGATATTTACCTCGCTAGTTACTATTCTGGTGTTACTCGCTGGTTATGCTCTCAGAATTACATCGTTAGTAAGTTACGCTACAGTTAGGGCATAACTACTAGGGAGGTAGCTTACCTCCCTATTAAGTTATGCTAGTTTGGTGCACTCGGCCGATCATCATGTATTTACATGCGTCACATGCATGTTTAAATGGCTTCCATTGCAGGGCATGTATCAATCAAGAACGTCGTCTTTACAACTTTTTACAATAATTGACGGTGTTTGCTTACATAACAGATAAATTCGTTACAACAATACAATTATATCATGTGTGCCTCAAGACATATTTGGGTATTCGTTGGAAGCGTTGCTTAGGCATTTGAAATTAAGTCTTAAATTAATAGAATTAACGTAAGGGCAAATTAAGTTATTATTATATTCATTTATTTTGTGTGGAAAATCCGTCATAGCATGCATATATTGTAATTTGTTTACTGTGTTTTTTCATACTTCCTTTGTTGCTCAAACTGACCTGATAATTATCGGAATGAGTTATTCAGGTTCATCGAATAATTTGACCAGTTATAAAATTAGTGCTCAAAATATCGATAACGAAAACGTGATCCGCAAGCAACGTATCTAAACTATTTTATCTTGATGTATTAAAATTGATGGAAGGTTATTTACAACATGCATATAATTGTTCGCGGCATTTGTATCTTTACAACAAAATTTGAAGGTTCCAAGGGAACAATACGTCAGTGGTAGAGAACATCATTAAAACAACCGAATAATTGTACAAACGAAACGTTAAGTTGATTGTTGTGTGTGTGGTTTAGAGATCTTATTTATGAGTGCCATAGTTTAAACAAAACGTGTAAGATAATACGTCTAAGGTTACACGTAGTACGCGTAAGGCTACACGTAGAAAGTGTAAGGTTAGACGTCTACGATGTATCTTAGACGCCCAAGATAGCATACTCACTTTATTCCGTTAACAATTGTGACACTTTGAATTTAATATTTGCAAAAAAGTATCAATCAAACAAACCAGGGGGAGTGGAGGATGAGGAGTATGGAAAAACAAGGATAAAACCATATTGGATATCCTACCAGCTTATACAATTATCATTATGCTAATCACGGAATAAACCCTATTTGTAAACTGTATTTGCTCATCTTTGACGTGTCAGATGTTATCTTAGACGTCAAACATTACACGTTACCTTAGACGTATTATCTTACACGTTTTGTTTATACTATGGCCACTCATACTTATTCCCTTGACATTATTGACGATATCCCATCAACATTCTGCCAGTATCTCGTGAGACCTTCAAAACTTCATTAACTTATGGATAAATATTCTCTTAAATTGAATCACCAATATAAACGCCCCTACTGAAATTTACTCAACGTAGATGCGTGAAATGTTAATATCCGTTCGGTTCCCAAAACACATCTAAATAACGTAATTTTCTGCTTATGTAGACTAATTTGATCAAACAGCATAAACATGATTCAATCCTGAACACTGTTTCATAATTTAAACAGGTTATTGATATTATTGTAAACTTTTAACATCACCACGACGAAACAGTATTAAAGCACCCTTAATGATAGTGAAGTAGTGAAAACAGACAATAATAACTATTTGCGTTAACTCTTCAAATTGCAAGACGTATTATCTTTGTACCTAGTGTGTGTTTCTGACAAACATATCGCCCAGAAGAAACTGTAGTGAACGGCGCCTCCTCCCTCTAGCCTCCTGGGCACACCTCATAACCAGGCAGGATATTCTCGCCTAGTACGGCGAAGAATCTCAACAATTTTGGAGTATCTGCCGTTAACAAGACCTCCGGGTATACGTGTCATGCTGTATTGCGTTATAGTCAGTAACATATTAGTTTTCAGGATGCTTTTCCCTAACCAATTACCAGATTTCGAAGATATCTATAGGGTATTACTATAAATTCAAGTTAGTAGCGGTTCCAGATATATATTGGTTATTAGTTACAGCGCCAAGGTACCTTGTAAAGCCTGTAACCTTTAAAGCATATAATAATGTAATACATAGAGGAATAAACATAGATACATATACTGTACATGCGATATGATAAATCAGTTAAAAACTCAATAATTCATAAAAAATCTAACGAATTTATCAATATTACTATTATTTGGCGTTCAGAATATCTAAATTTGGCGATCAATCAAATCTAACTTATGTGGATTAAACATGCCTGGTATATTGCCGATTTGGAACGATTAACAAATGTTACATTCTGTAATGCAAGATTGTTTGCAATTATCCGGTAGGATCCCTACAAGGGCAATTTCTCACCGTAATAAGTTTGCGCTCGCTTCTCGAGGACAATAATCAGACGACAACAATGAGTTTACGAGATTTGCAGGAAATGTTGTGATTAAAATAAGCGCACATCTTAATTTGCACGATGTTCTGTAATTACGTTGTCGCTATGTATATACGCGTAGGTACATGTGAGCTTATCATTATGTGCCCCCTTTCTAGACACATCTAAGATGATAGCCGGATACACTTGTCAGAGCGAGGCATCTGAAGAAGTTTAAACTATCTACCTTTAAACAACACTTCGGGTGTACAATATGTGTCGAACTGAATAACACCTCGTCAATGGAGTAGCAGTTTTTTGGGACATATTTTCTAACCAATTATGACTGTATCTGTGGGCAGATTTTGTGACAAAAAGTGACATTATAAATTGAAGTAAGAGCTGTGTATTTTATAATCTTAGCAGTCAATTGAAAATTGTCATTAATTGCCATTTTTAAATAAGTACGTCGATAAAATATAAAAAACAAAATTGATAAACAAAAGTCAGATTTCTTTGATTATAGAATGCTAATTTTCTTGACATTGAGAGCGGATATGTATTGCAATCGTAGACAAGACATTACAGGAATCGACGACGAATCTTTTATTTAGCTTATAAATTATAAGGTTATGATTTGGATGATATATTCTTACAAAATCAGGAAATTGTCATCATGTAGTGCTCTGATTCCCATACGTATCAAATAATTAGATGAAGAAAATTATACATGAAATTAAATGTATTAAGGATAATTAATCGTATCTGACTAAAATGATTCACGGCAAATTAACTTTTACAAATGTTCACACTATTGCCTCTGTTAAAGAGGAAATAGTGTATAGTGTGGACATTTGTAATGATTCTAGAAAACGGGTAAAGTTGACATTTTTCGCATCAGTGTGACCTAACCTGCATCTATAATATCACGTTCACACAAATGGTGATTTTACAGAGTGTCCCAAAAGTTTCGATACCTTTTTTGAAGCTTTAGAAATGATTCATATCTCTACTAAAGTTATTTTCAGTATAAAACTAAATACGTATTTGGATAGAGAAGAATTGTAGAATTATTTTGATACCAAACCTACAATAACAGCTATCTGTGTTCCCAAAGTACCTTATAAACCTTTCATCGTGTGTTTAATGTTAAGGGGCCTCAGAAAAGGAGTGTGAGAAAAAGAAGAAAAAGAACACGCAAAAAACAAATATGTGTCAGAGAAACAGTGAAAATGTGTATTTGTACCATTTGTTTATGTCTGTATGGTATAAGTGTGCTGGTATAAAATTTCATAGACGTTTTATAGATTTTTAAAAAAAAATCAAAAAAATCCGACCTACCTACCATATACTTTTTTCTATGTTACGCCAATCAAACCTTTTTTTATGTCTAATTCTACAATTTTTGTGTGTTCAATTTTCAATTATCTTTTAAGAGAGGTACAAAGCTGTTAAAAAAGTCAATTTTTTCGGACAGCCTATAGGAACAGAAAAATGTTTGACACCATCTTGATGATCACATCAATAGGATGTGTTGAAGTAAAGGTCTCAGTTGTGTCTCATTTAATTTTGTTGATAAGATAATATATATCAATGGAAACACAAAGAAGGCCTAATTATTCATTCAAACCAATGTTTCCCCTACCATATAAAGTGTATCCGTGCGTTTAATATGGAGTTTTCATGTCAATTTTTGATCAACATAAACATGATAAATGAAGATATGGGTAGCTTAGCTTAACTTCATCACTATTTTGTTTTCAACAACATTTCATGTACATTATTAGGATCTGTAAAAGAGGTGTCGTACGATTTGAACATTTATTTTGAATAGAGATCGCCTTGGTTGACTGACCAATGATGATATTGTATTAGTTTTGAATTGTAATGTATAATTTAACATGTGGATATATCAGATTGTCTAATTACGTCTTATTGTCGTTAAAACTCCATTGAAGTACACACCAATAACATATTATGCAATAAAACCCATTCAATTGAATACAAAATGAAAAAAAACACCACGGTAGCATGACCCATTTCCTGTGGACATTTTGTTGCATTTACAGTATGTAGTTTGAATAGATGTGATTTCAATATACCCTTCGAAACACTATTTTAAGAGTCCAATTTATTTTTGATGAGGTATGGTTAAATCTTGTACCTGAATCTATAAAGCCACTATTGGCACAAAGTAATTATCTAAATATATATATAGTCACCTTAAAGGAGGTGAATTTTATTTTACAAACATTTATTCCTTTGCGTTGTAACATTTTGTAATGTGATTTAAGATAATTGTGAGGTGTTTCCTGTTGGGGATAATATTGTAAAAATTGACATGTATATTCTATGTGAAGACATTTATATTATTGTTTCCAATATATATTTCACTAAATATGATTATAAGTCTATTAGACTAAATAATTTTGCGCTGCGGAATGTATATAACATGTGTTAATCTTTACCAATTGGCCATTCTTAGAGGCAGGATTAAGATGCAATAAGCTAGATTATACATCGAGGATGTAGTGCAATATTGTTATTTACTTTCTTTTGTTTTCAATTTGGGGATTATACTACACCTGTTTGGTGAATGCCCGACCATATTAAAACTTTGGGAAAATGTTATGAAATGGATAAAGGAAAAAACAAATATCACCATCATTATGGATAGACAGATTCAACTATTTGGGCTAGCCAACCATAACATGAGTGTTTTAAATGTGATTTTTCTACTTTGTCGCTTTGATATATATATACAAGATCAAAATGAAAGAGGGGCTACCATTTATCGCTTTGTTCCGGGAGGAGGCAAAGCGGTCCTTCTCACTTGAAAAATATATCGCCATAAAAATGGGAACATTGAGAGTTTGATTGTTTGTTTCTTGTTTTTGTTTTTAGATCTTTACCATAGGACATCACATGCGACATACGGTATTATTATATAGAGCAATTGTGAAATGATTTAATTATCCAACGTTTTATCATTTAATCATATTGCGGAATTGTAAACAGTATAAATATAACTACATTGCGTAATTTGCAATCTTATAAGTCAACAACATTTGCTGACGTCCACAGTTACTTTAATGGGTATCCACAATTATATTTATCTAAGTCCTTTTATTTATCGAGAGTTTTAGAAGAGTAGTCGTTAAGTGTTGTGATTTGAAGCCATTATTGTCTGGTTCACCTAGAGATCAAATAATTGATATAGATTTTTAGGAAAGTTATATTGAATCTATTTCTGCATTAACATGACCGATTGCTCTCAGGGTGTTGGGGAATGGCAACTAGACTGAATCCTTCCCGTCCTCACAATTTACAAACGCCCCCAGCGAGGGTGCTCAAAAGTGAATACTGAAATACGGGTCTAAAAGTGTGCGCTGATAACACGGGAATCACGTGTCATCATGCCATACTGCATCGGTGGTTTCACCCATGTTGTGCATCGCGTGACGCGACGGGGCGAGCTGATTTGCTTCTCACGGTGCGCGTAGCGTGACGATCAATACACACTCTTAAGTTTGAATTTGACCAATCAAGTGATTTGGTGTTGTTGTCTAACTTGCGCACGGACAGTTAAAGTTAGAAGTAACCGGAAGTGTCGTGACTTTCCACCACACTTATGTTCACACTTTTTTGCCGTGTCTACCCCCAGTCCCTCGATTAGGACCGCCATTGTTAAATATGGCGGTCATATACAGGGACGTGGGGATCCAGTCTAAATGGCAACCAATATTAGTATCCAATATGCGAGAGATATTAAACCCAAATGATATGCATTACTACAACTGAACTTAAGTGGCACTTTGCAGCCACTTCAGGATGTAAGATGCCTCGATACCATGTATACCAGAACTCATAAAAGGTGTCCTGTAGTGTTCCAATGGTTTTACTCGGTATCAGATTTGGTGTTGCAATTAAGCTGATTGTCATTCTAAGCTGATTGCCTTTTTATAATCCCATTGTTATGGTAGTATCTATAAAAAAGATTCCACTAAGTTTACCGCGTAACAAGCTTTGTCCAGTACCAAACAGGTGAAAAACGTTAGCCTCGCATTAATCCGCGCGGAATAAGAATACTTACCGATGCGCGCATCTGTTGGTGCAGAAGTGGGTCGCACATCTTAACCGGCTACATTATGCGCAACGGACATGTGTGTGTGATATACGCAACGTTCACCCCCACTGACAGATGTGCGAGTCAGAGGGAATTCATTTTGCGCGCGGAAAGTTTTTTGATTAGTTGGTAGTGAAAGAGTCGTAGTCACAGTATTGGATACATATTTGGCAGCTATTGAGGAAAATATAGATTATGGCATACACAATATTTTCATTAGAGATTCCACTTACGGAATAACTTTATGCGCCATATGTCAAATTCTTTACCATTTTACGCTAACATTAATGATAATTCCCACTCCTGGCACTTAATTTATCGACATATTTATTTATGTGACAATTAATGACGATTTGCTACTTATATAATGAAATACTCGCTTGTTTGAATTTCAAATATAGCTTTTTGTTGGAAGAATCAGCCCACAGATATATTCGCAATTGGTTAGAGAATATGTCCCGGGCAACTACTGCTCCACCGACGAGGTGTAATCCAGTACGACACATATTGTACACCCGGAGTGTTGTTAAAAGGCAGATAGTTTAAACTTCTTCAGATGCCTCGCTCTGACAAGTGTATATCCGGCTATCATCTTGGATGTGTCTAGAAAGGGGGCACATGATGATAAGCTAACATGTACATAGATAGCTACTACGCTATTTGCAAAACACCCGACAAATTAAGATATGCCGTTCATTTTAATCACAACATTTTCCACAAATCATCAATGCGGCTCGTACAATCATTCTTGTCTTCTGATTTTGTCCTCGGGAAGCGCGAAACTTATTTTCGGTTATTATTCCTTGAAGAAATATTTGAAGCTCTTACCGGATAATTGTAAAGAATTTTGAATTGTTGAATGTATATAATATGTGTTAATCTGTACCAATTGGCAAATCTTTGAGGCAGGATTGAGATGCATAATCTAGATTTGATGAGTAAAAATCTGCTACAAGTATATTGACATAGTCGTTAATTGTGTTTGTTTTTTACCATCTAGTTTCTATCCCATTAAAAAAATAAGTACTGTATGAGTCGACATTTTTATGCCTCCATATCCTTCTTCAAATTGTATTACATTTAAACATTTGCTTTTATTCAAGGTTCATTATTCATGACGCTGCATCCAACAACCAATATATATATATATATATATCTGAAACCGCTACTAACTTGAATTTATAGTAATACCCTATAGATATCTTCGTAATCTGGTAATTGGTTAGGGAAAAGCATCCTGAAAACTAATATGTTACTGACTATAACGCAATACAGCATGACACGTATACCCGGAGGTCTTGTTAACGGCAGATACTCCAAAGTTGTTGAGATTCTTCGCCGTATAGGCGAGAATATCCTGCCTGGTTATGAGGTGTGCCCAGGAGGCTAGAGGGAGGAGGCGCCGTACACTACATTTTCTTCTGGGCGATATGTTTGTCAGGAACACACACTAGGTACAAAGATAATACGTCTGACAATTTGAAGAGCTAAAGCAAAATGTTATTATCGTCTGTGTCCTCCTCTTCCTCATCATTAAGGCTGCTTTTTAATACTGCGTTATAAAAGTTTATACACTAATATCAATAACCTGTTTAAAGTATTAAACATTGTTCGGGATTGAATATGTTTGTGCTATTTGATAACATTAGACTACAGAAGCAGATAAGGGATATTAATCCCTGAGTTTGAAGGTCTTAAGCGGCACTGGTCAGAAACCTGACGTGATATTATCAATAGTGTTCAAGGGATTAGATCTATAGACCAAACAAAATCTCAAAATCAACATAATTATTTTGTTGTTTTAAATAAATCTCACCACAACTGACGTAGTTTGTCAACTATTTTACAACCATTGTTCACTTGAGACCTTGAAACCTTGATGTTAAGATGAAACTTACAAGATAGAAATATTAAAGCAGATATTTTAAGTTGTATACATGTTGTAAATAACCTTCAATGAACAGATGATAATTTAGTTTGACAATTTTCAACGCCGCCCACGGAACACGTCCTTTTGTTATCAATTTGTGAGTACTAAAATTGTTTGATACACCGGAATAATTCATTCAAATATGTTCTTTGTCCATTGGCGCAATAAAAGGATCTGGAGAAAAAAGGGGAACAAGGATGATATTATGGATATGCGATAAATAAATAATAATTACTTTATTTGCTCCAACACCACGTTGATTCCATTGATTCCAGACATAATTTCAAACTAATACTAAAATATGTTTTTATGCACACGTGATAATTTAATTTGTTGTAAAAAAAGAAAATAACTGTCCCATTTATTTTAAGATACGTAAGAACACAAGGTTTTTGATCGACACAAGCCCTACTATGGAAGCCATTTTAGAATGCATTAGAGGTATAAAATGCTAATTCATAATGATGTACGGTTCCTCTTAAACACGAAATGTTGCGCTATTAGTGATGTAGAGAGAAACATATAGACAACTTTGGCGCACAATAAGTACTACTACATATTCCGGTAATTGGTTGTGGGGATTTTTTTTAAACGAAATTGTATATGTGGTTATCTCTTCTATGATGTAATACGATACGCATACCTCGAGGTTTGGTTTAAGAGTTGGTTTTGGCGACGCTGAATTTGGCAGGGTCATGAACACCTTGCGTTTGTATAATTATATTGAAAAGGGAAAGTTGTGAAAGGAGACAATAACACTGCCATTTTCATGATTAAACACAATTTCTAGAGGGAATACTTTTATATTATTATCCGTATAAGACTCTTCAGCGATGAATCCCGGAGGAAATAATGGGAATTGTTTCAATTCTAACATCATCTGTGGATTATGATCAGATGCGTTTATGTATGCCAATTATGAATTCTCTAAATTACAGGTTGATAGCATAAGTCGAAAAAACATGAACGTTAGTTAATATCATGGACTATGTTTTTTTCCTTTAAGATTTATATAAGATTTAGAACGTATACGTTTGTAAGCGTAGATCAATATTATGCAGATAACGAGTGTTTTGTATTGCTAATAAATTATCGATATAAAATAGACTTCAGAATTCCTGCTTAAAAATGCGAACATAAACTAATCACACCCAGGAAGTTATCATTATGATTTATTCTAGTCCAAATACCTGTTCATATATATAAACACTGCACAAAAAGAAAGTATCCACTTTTATCGAGGCACCCTGCGTTTAATTCGTAGGACCCCTAAGAAATTCAAAAAGTGGGTACAAACATGAATTCCTCCCGCGCATTTTGACACCTCATTTGTCACGATAGCACCAATATTGATGATGCAGTTTCCATTGTTGCACTTAACCCTATACCCATGAAAAGAGCGTAAACAAAATCTAAAGTGTATCTCTTCTTTCTCTTCATGAAAAGACAATCATAATCCGAACACCTCACATCGTCAATTGTTTCCAACACCTGTATCTACTGGTGTGAGACTCATCCTTTACAATGACCAGTATCATTCATGAGCTAACACCTGTCTCTCCATTTCCGTGCAACCTTCCTTGTAACTCCAAATCGACGAGCAACTTCAGTTACAGAAACTCCAGAAACTATTCATGGAGAGAAAGAAGCAGTGGCGGCATTACAGGGGAATGGGGGGAAATACCCCCAGTCGCGACCTTTGCCTCCTTAGTCCACCAGTCAGCTCAAGCCCCACCCCATTGAATTTTAATGTCAAAATTACTTAAAATAAGCTAAACATTGGTTTGAAATGTTTAATTTAGAACAAATTCATCCCAATTCAGGCAATTTTTACAATAAAAGCCAACTCATTTCGCGTTTTTAACAACTTTTTTCAGCGCAGTTTTTCACCAACTTTTCCCCCTTGCCCCTCAACATTTTGCCCCCGTTCGACCCCCACCAACTGTTAATGTTGTTTACGCTCTTTCCATGGTGTAGGGTTAGTGCAACAATGGAAACTGCATAATTTTTTTAATTTAAATGGCCACTGCTTCATCAATATTGGTGCCATTGTGACAAATGGGGTGTCAAAATGCGCAGGAGGAAATGCCTGTTCTTTCCTACTTGTTAAATTTATGTAGGGTCCTAAGAATTAAACACAGGGCACCTCAAAAAAAGTGGATACTTTCTTTTTGTGCAATGTTTAATATCATTTCATTAAATAATTCATTCTAGAAAACCAGATACATTTCAATTGTTGGTATCGGTGGGTCCAAATCTGCCTTTAAATTCCATATTCACACGGACATAGTGATATTTGTAGCCAGCTTTTATTATCACGTCTACAAGATGTGTTGATGTCTCAGGCATGTCTCATTTCATTTTTGTTGACAAGAATAAATAGCACTGTAGCCACAAAGTATTTATACTCGTAAACCAATGTTTTCCGTACCAAATAAATTGTCATTGTATTCGTGCGTTTAATTTGCTGTTTAGTTTTTATATAAAATCTTATAACCAACATAGTTGAATATGTTAGACGTTTGTTTGCATTGCTTTAGTTTACTGCATCACTTTTTGTTTGTTTCTCCACTGCATCACTATTTTGTTTTTCAACAACTTTTTTTTATATTAAGAGGCGACTTTAAGAGGTGACTTTAAAGGTGACTTTAAAGGTGACTTTAAAGGTGACTATAAATCTGAAAATGTATTGGGTTTATAGGTCGCCTTGATTGAGTGATACATTATGTTATATTGTTTATAATTGTTATTACTTGCCATAGTGAATAATTTAGCATGTGAATATTCTGATTGTTCAGAGATTCAGCTCTATAGTGTTTGATATGTATAGCTAGCTTTCACCACTAGATGATAGTAAATACGCACAATACAACTTGACGTTTTCACGTTTGGGGAAGACCTGTCTACTAGCTTAGAGTTTCTACGCTCGGGATAGCCTCCTAAAATTACCGATATGGTTTTTTGATAAGGCAAGCAGTGTATAATTAAATTAAATTTGTTAATATGTAGGTGGTTAGGCACACTTCATAATCCGGGCCCTTGAGCAATAATGTCCAGGTCATGTAGATGAAAACCCAATGCTTGATGTGTTCCATAATAACACCTAAGGTGTTGTGGGATCAAGTATTCAAATACAGAAGATGTTATTATGGTAATTATAAACTGGTATGAATTTAATCAAAAAATGAAATCTCGAACTAGCTGGCTACGATACAAATTTGTGATATCAACCTTTGAAAAATAATGACGTTTTTTAAATTCGGTTACTTTTTTCCAATTCATTCAGTGATATGATCGATATTTTAACATTATTTTAATTCGTTGTAATTGTCACACTAACTCCATTGAAGCACTCATCCATAACATTTCACGCAATGAAACCCCCACTAAATTTGATAAAAAATGCAAAGATTTTGTTGCCCGACCCATTTCCTGTGGATATTTTAGTGTAATGTTGTAAGATGTTTGATTTACTTACGGTTTTTTTGTGTCCACGTTAAATCTTGTACCTCATCTATAATGAAGTGAGTCCCTATTGGCATAAGTAATTATTAATCTCAAAGCATATTGTGACATTCTGTAAATTTACAAATTGCACGATACGATATATTTCCCTAACAGGAAGACGCCCTGCCATGCAGTAACTCCTTAACGGTGTATAATGTGGTTATTTGATTTATAACAAAAGTATAAAGAATTTTACTGTTTCGTATAGTGTTATATATGATTCACTTAAATATCCAGACTCGGGGGAAGTAGTAGTTTTTGGTGACATATTCAGTAACCAATTACGACTATATCTGTGGGGGAGCTTTCAAAAATCCCAACAAAACAAAAAATAACATCATGAATTGAACAAAAAAGCGCAGTGAATTCCATTATGCTAGCAAGCAAATGGAAATTGTCATCAATTGTCATTTTCAAACAATTATGATAAATATGTCGCTAAAGTAAGTGCCAGGCGTGAACAATGTTATTCAATTTGAGCGTAAACAAAGTGACTTTTAGCAGATTATGTAATATTCAAAATTGAATGACATAGTACAC
Source organism: Ophiura sarsii (assembly GCA_035610835.1). NCBI lineage: Eukaryota > Metazoa > Echinodermata > Ophiuroidea > Amphilepidida > Ophiuridae > Ophiura > Ophiura sarsii. The sequence goes on from CM069443.1 coordinate 14,449,434, forward strand.
GAAGGTATTCCTGAGTGGATTCTCTAATGAAATATTTCGCATAGTAAGTCTATATATTGTCCTCTACTTGTTTAATAATATTTCTCAAAGCACTATCCAAAGAGGTCATACGATATACACCAAAGTGAAATCCTCCGCATTGCATTCTCTATATAATAAAACTTTAATGATATTCCAAACCGTAATGACCAGCCACCTTAAGTCGGCTGAAATTTGACCTAATTGACCTTTTGTCGATTCAGTCTTCCGTAATTGTCTTTAATGTGTATATCAAATGAGTTCTATATCATTGAATCTGAACGGCGCCTTTGATTTAGCTAATAATATACTTTAATCAAGGAATTGTATGCAACCTCTTTGCTTCACTTGCTTGTATTTAGATCTTCAAGTATAATGCAATAGGGATACACGCCCATTAGAGATGCAAAGATGTTTGTCTCTAAAATTGCAATGGTGGTTTAATAGCAAAATGTCAAGGACAATATGATGAAAGTTATTTAACTGTAAATAATAGCAAGATTAGCTGTTTGCCGCTGCTATTTAGAGCTAAATATGTCCCAATACCGTCATAATCCACCATGAAATACACCCTTGGGATTTTGACAAATATGTAAGATAATGGAGATTACATGCTGTATATTCCACAACTCCCTCGGTGTGCTAATATTATTTACTTCATCTCCGATTTACATCTTCTCCCTTTGATAAACAGTTAGAAATAGTAAGGGCGTGTTCAGAAATATTGGGAGAGATGAAAAAGTGAAAAGTTACACACACATCAATGCTGAAAATGGAATTCAAATTCAAACGCTTAAAATGCTATCAATCGGATAGAGTGTACGTTAGATCGAAGGCATAGAGTGTGCGTTAGATCGAAGTCATGTATTAATTACATAAATGGAATAAACTGCCTCGTTATGACTGAATGATGCACCTAATTTGACCGTGTAATTTATACATACATGAGACCATACACTATTTCCACAATATCATATAACAAAATGCAGCTATCACTATCAGTATTATCTGGAGACGTGCAGCTGAATTAAATACAGGTATAAGCCACAGATATTGGAATTGAATTATTAAATATCATTATTGCTATTTGAATTGTTGTTATTAACAGCGAGATGATGACATTTCAATGAGTGGTGGCCCAGTCTACATAACGGTAATGCGGTAATCCAAAACATTACTTGGTCCTATATAAATAGATTAAGCAATTCACGACAATTCAAACACTTTGCGCGCATTCTTCTCAAAATATTAAATCAAATAATGCTCGCCATTACGTTCCAGTTACCTGTATAGTTTGAGCAAAAGTCGGTCAACACTCCGGCGATGTGCCTTGCCATGTCGATTTTTAGCCCCATTGGGTTAATTTTCTAACTAAATTTTGCTCTATATCGTTACTTCTCTCGAAATGTGAACGTTTTATTCAACAAATTCTGAAATAGCACTAGGTTTTTAAACAAATTGAAGTTCAAACATTGAATGTCTTAACACAAGAACTTTGAAAAGTCGCGTGTTGGGCTCTAAGTCCCACCCAAGAATTGGTCAATCCAACACTATTGACCGCATGCTGGGGGGGGGGGGGGGGGGGGCGTACCTTGAGGATGGCCAAAGTCTACCATCTTCATAAATTCGTAATGTGTTATTCAGGAAACGGTTATCGGGCGGAGATATGTTTTTATGAAGTATTGATAGGAAATATGAGAAGTCCGCGTGACTCGTGCGGGTAAACTGGTGCTGTTAGTGGGGGGTCTTAGTTTTATAGTTGTGTTCTTAGTCTTATAGTGGAAAGGGGGTCTTAGTTTTATAGTTGGGGTCTTAATTTTATAGTTGTGGGGTCTTAGTTTTAAAGTGGGGGTCTCAGCCACAGTTGGGCTAGTTTTAAAACTAAAATCTGCTCCAGTGATAATATATTGTGATTTGTTTTCGAAATTTGAACTTTTGATATCATAAAATCTGAAATAGCACTAGTTTCTATGACAAATTGAAGTTAAAAGTTTGAGTTTCTTAACACAAGAACTTTCAAAAGTAAGACTTTGGGCTTCTAATTCCACCCAGAAGATTATCATTTTTAATTGGATCTAACTAAAGAAGTGTATGGGTAAAATGTTAACATTTTCTTTCAGTTACTTTTAGCTAACTTAGTTAATATCCAATGGATTTCACTCGTTCGACCAGCAAACAATATGAACATTGACATATTATTTCCATCATTGGCCACTTTTATCCAAAAAACCAAAAAAGAAGAGTCCCATATGGTCCCATAGAAAACGCTTGAATTACGCTGGCCGAGACAGACCTACTTGGGATAGAGGTGGAAATGGTAGCAAGCGCGCTGGTAAGACACAGGTGGTGTGAAATAAATCAGATAAATGGTGTAGGAATAATGATTTATTACCCTCGATAAAGGTTGTTTTCGGAGGTTAGGATTTTAAGGGGATGGAATCGTAATGCGCATTCTCAGATCTCTTCTATAAATCACATCAAAATTAATGCGTTTCGTTCACATTCCACTCACAGATTCTGACAAACAACTACTGCGCTTATTTCGTTTCAATAATAGAAAGTAAGAAATGTATTGAGGTCGTCTAAACTATAGATATTTAATCAACACGAATTTCAAGAAATTATATTTCTGTTTCAGATTAACTGAAAACAATGGTGGTTGAAGACGTTATTGTGGTTGAAGAAATTAATGATCAAAAAATAATGCTCTCTAAATAAAATATCGGGCATATGCTTGTCAAAAATGTCTTTCCCCTGTTTTTAAATACTGTAATAAAAAATAAAATAGTTTTAAAATGTTTTCCCCTCTAAAAGATGTACCTGTTTAGTGACGGTCTATACTACTCACTACGCTTTTATATAGTTCATCTATTCTTAGACGGAAACCACTTACCAAGTAAATTTAAATATCTTTAGTATTCCCAATTTAGATATGCATGTAAACTGAGTTGTAATAGCAGTCGGTAAACGAATGCAATGGGGTTCTCACTGGTAAGTAAATGTGCACTTAAAATATGGTGTAATTGCATTACGTTATATTTCAGTTGCTGTGCTATCGTTTCTATTACTTTATAATGTGTGTCAATTATTTGTGCGGGACTTGTTTATCTAATTGATTTTGTGAAAATATGACTCTACTAACTCATAAGGTATGAATTACATATGCATTATGTAAACAAATCTTTATCTTAAAAATATTGTCATTATATCGATATTTTTCACCCTGTATGAGAACTTTATTGATTCTGTAACAATAGCATAGTAATATGCATAGCAATATTACAGCATGACTTATATCTCTACACTTATAACATTTTCCAGACTTTCCCCCTTAAATGTTATTATCAGGGTATGCCTTAACGTTAAGCTCACATGTTCTCACACACACCCAGATAAAGTACTTTAGAAATGTTATATTGGAACCTTTCAACATAATTTTTAATAGACAAACACGTTGTCGATTTAACTTCTCTTATAAACAGGTCGTATTGGTAGATACTATAGTTCAAACTAAAAAGTGAAAATCCCAATGTAGATACATATCAACAAAGTTGCCTCCCTAGTAGGTAAATGTGCACTTAGATAATATGGTGTAATTACATTAAGTTGCTATACTTTCGTTTCAATTACTTAGTAATGTGTGTCACAAAATTTAGCGGGACAAGTTTGTCTAATTGAGTTTGTGAAAACCAACTATACTATATGATATGTTAAGGAATGAACCGCATATGTACTGAGTAAACAAATCCTCAATCTAGAAATACAGTAGTCATATCGTTATTCTTGAGACGTTTACGAAACTTTCGATGTGTTCTCAGAACAAATTCGTAGTTACAATCGTTTTTATGTTGATATATCTATTATTTAAAATATATGCCAATTTTTCGCGTCACACCTTTTCCGTCAAATCTTGGCTACGCCACTGATCAGACGAAATATGTTTAAGTGTAAATTGCACGTACAAATGTGATATAATTACACTGTGTATGAATTCTGCGTGAACTGCTATCATATCAATTATATAGTGTATGTCACAATTGTTAACAAGAAATATTTGGCGGATTTAGTTCACGATTTTCCACAATGAATGAATAATATCAAAACACAAACGAAATATATTTACGTGTTTTCTCTTTTTCTTCATTTGATTAACTGTCCCTTGTATAGAATACTAATCAAAATGAAATTGTTTGAAAGAAATGAACGTTGAAAACAAGTTAAGATTGTGGTTGAAGATTGGACATAATCTGGTATAGAAAATCTTTTAAAATCTTTAAAAACCGTTGTCCAACTCAAATTGCTCTTGTTATTTTGACGTAATAAACTTGGTTACGTCTAGTGGTGTTATGTGTGTATTCGGACGCGTCAGACCAGGACATTCAATTCAAGTGTTTATTTTGACGGGGAAAGAGGTTCGTTTGTTATTCTTCAGGTGACGACCGGTGAGAAGAAGACGATGTTGCGCGCCGTCATAAACCTATTTATTGGTTTCTCTCAAAGAAATCTTACGAAGCAATAAGGAAAGGGTTAAACCAATCTATTAATCATGCAAGTTACGGGTTACGCGTCATTTACTCTGCCTTTGCGAGAAAATTCCTATCATTGAGGCTAGTCGGGTATGAGATATTGTGGTGTTAAACCAAAATCGTGTATGTGCGACTGGCAATCAGTTTTAATATCTGAAACTCAATATCTGCAGGTAGAAATACATTTGGGAAACATTTGGGAAGATATGATCATAATAATCTGAAAAGGATTTGCATTTGGATGTTTGAAAACAAATCTTTTCATTATCAGAAACTTTTTATCCGCGCGTGAGAAAATATATACCTTTAAGATATTGAAAACATTTGAGAAAAGATATAATTATAATTACCTGAATAGCATTTGTGACGTTCCATGCAGCGTCCCATGCAGAAATAGGCTTTCTATTGATCCCATCGTTACTTCCTTCCCCGAAGTTGGGAGGAATAGGCGTTGGCGTAGCACCAGACTCGTCGGGAGGACCTGACCCGGGTGGTATCCCACCATTGACACCAGGTGCTTGTCCATTTTCCACTGTAGCATCTTTGGTATCCGAATCAACATGCCCCAAGTTTGCTAACTCTGTTGAATCCTGGTAAGCAAAGTGTACTTTCTCCTCATTGGGTTGTTTATTAAGCCAACTTGTTCCGAGACCTTGTATTCTTCCAAACATCCGTTCTGCCACCGAAGCAGCCATGGGTAATGCTTAATTGTAAGCTTGGATTTGACTTTTATCAGCAAGCAATATCAGTTCCCCGACCCTTTAAGCCACACACGGTCCCGGGTTTTCTCTTTCCGTTTTGTTCATCAAACGGCGTAGTTCAACCAACCTTAATAGGAACTACCAAAGAAATATGAAATTTGCGGCCGCTACTCAACCGCGCACAACACAAGACGGCTTTTTTCTCGCGCCAACCAGCCCAAGTGAGTGGAACTTATTATTAGTGACGTCACAGATTTCCCCCTCGTCTGCACGCTGTAGATGATCCTTAACTCGCATGCCGATGCATTTGAGTGGAATAACTTTCAGATCACGTGATTGTGCCTTGGTTTAATAATTAAGCATAGCAAATCTCTCAATTAGATGTGCATTCCGTATTACACATTACCCAAGGCGAGCGCATCACTGTATTATTACACACAACGGCAGAAATATGCGTGTCTGTCTACTCCAAACTCATTTCTAAGCACTTTCAGTCCAACTTCAGACGTGTATGGGCCAAATACAAGGTATGTCGTATAGTGGCCGTATTGCCTGATGAAATTTGTGTTTTTGTTTTACACATGGCAATCATCGGCGTCAAGATGTCTCGTTGAAAATCAGACTATAGTGTTAGATCTAGTGCCTGAAAATCAGACTATAGTGTTAGATCTAGTGCCTGAAAATCAGACTATAGTGTTAGATCTAGTGCCTGAAAATCAGACTATAGTGTTAGATCTAGTGCCTGAAAATCAGACTATAGTGTTAGATCTAGTGCCTGAAAATAAAACCAGGCCATCACAAACAGATTCTCGTCAAAAGTGATCAATGATATTAACTGATTAATTAACTAACTATCCAACAATAAGTGACTGTAATTCTCCCTTTTCTCAGTCATTAGCGAAGAAAAATCTTATATTGTGGAGCTATATAATTTAAAAAGCAGACAATGATGTAACATACATATGTAAATATCAGATCAAATGAGTATCATAAGCAGGTCCACTTCAAAACGTGATCCTTCATGTCATTGAAAGGATCTGATTGGTGAACTAGTAATAATCCAGCAACAAATCCAACAACAAATAACCGTGATTGGCCCGTATCTCATTTATTGGTGACGATAAAGCTGATTTGTTTCGTAGCTGTAGACCTTGGCATTGAGAATCAGACTATAACGTTACATCCATGTTTAAATAGCATATCAAACGACTATCATAATCAGTTTTACGTCGAAAGTGATCATTGATATCTGATTGATGAACTATATCAATCCAACATCAAATCCAACCAAAATTAAATATATTGCTCCTTCTTTCTCATTCATCGTGGAATAAAGGCTACGCCGTCGCCATCGAGCTCCTCAATGTCTTGTCCGCCGTTTTATTGTTTGTCAAGGCTAGTTTTATAGCATTGTAATGTCCATGATGATTGTCATGGCGTTGTATTCAGCCAATCGATGGTCCTGGCACATTATATTAAAATCAGTAAATGAAATATGTATGCATTCTATTATAGCACCACTCTGTGGTCGCTGCAGAACCTTCAAAATTACTATTTTCTCTACGGAAAATGAAATAATTTTAAAAATCAATGTACCAATATGTATCAATAGGAAATATTGCCATTGAATTAAAATGTTTAATGTCCAGCCACACTCGGTATGGATTTTCTTTTCATAGAATAATAAGATTCATAATTTATTTACCGGCAGAAATTCATTTTACACAATCGAAGATTGTCAAAATCATTTAGAAAATGCTAACCAATTCATCAATACATTCCAATCTCCTTTTTCCATGACGAAGATACATACTATAGTATATAACTTATGAATGAACCAAGATGATGGGTCCTTTTAAGTTCAAATTGGATATACATAATCTATGGATCCTAAAGAAATTGATAATATCATAGCAATTCTAAATACAAGTTTAAAATAGGTACACGTTTGAAATAGATATTAGCTCATGCATGTACCCAACAGTAAATTGGAACTTGATTGAGTTGATGAGGTTGCAGGCCATTAAAAGAATATAAATATTCATATCACCTGAGGAAAAGACACCCCTCAGCCTATTCTGTTACTGTTCTCATTAAAAAACTATCAAAAATCAAATGTCAGAATTATTTGGTTTCGTTCAATATACACGATACTAAGCATATGAAATGGTATACGCTTTACAACCTCTATGCGACAGCACGCGTGCAGGACCATATGAAACTGGTTCCACTGATAACCGTTTTTATCATGACAATCTGTTAATGGAGACACGTGGTTGGATTAGGGACGGACCATAAACCACCAGCTTACTTAATAGTTCTGTAATGGAAATACTGCATGGGTACTATTGCAGACAGGTATACATACAGGTATAAGGCAGATCAAGCATATTACTCCTTAATATTACTCTTTATTCCAGAAGAAAATGTAACAGTACATTTTTGAAAATAGAAATAATGAAATGTTGTAAAATTGTAAAACCTTGTCAAATCCTTATGCTATAATTATGCTCTATCTGAAAGGTTGAATTCAACAACAAAGTCAACTAAGGTGACAAGTGGACAAATATGCCTTTTTGGTCCTTTTTAAGCCTCATTAATGTAATTATCGTAATAAACAAAACACATTGATGATTCTAAACACATATTTCATATGAATTTTGTAACTTGATTATCAAACGAAGTCGACAGCAGAAATGCATGGTATAAATTGGAGTATTTCAAATTTCAATTCAAAAGTTGTATATTGGACACCTGCGAGTCCGCTAAAATGTATAACAAAACTGGCCCAAAATATTCAAATGCCAGAATTAATGTACGAGTAATTAGCATAAAATTTAGACATTTAATAGAATATATCAATCTTGTTACGAACAAAATTGAATATTAGACTCTTATAAAGTTTTCAAGTCATGAAACAAAACATTATTTTTGAACTTTATTCGTATGCTAATACGAAACCTCAAAACGACTTGTCAGAATTAGATACGAATTAATAGAGTTTAAACAATTATATTAACATCTTTTAATACCAGACAAATTTATCTGAAATAGAGAAAAGGCTTACTTTTTCATAACGTCATGATTGGGTGCTGTAAATGGAAAGACCGGGTAATTGGCATAATTGAGTTGTAGCCTGCAGCGTCAGACTGTATGATATTGACTATGACAACATTTCCCGCGCAAATTCACAAATGCAATGAGATATTGTATATTACGTAGGTGTCAAGGAGGATACATTGATATTAAATTTGTATCTAAGGATACATTGATATTAAATATGTATCTAAGGATACATTGATATTTGTATCTAAGGATGCATTGATATTTGTATCTATGGATGCATTGATATTTGTATCTAACGATACATTGATATTTGTATCTAAGGATACATTGATATTTGTATCTAAGGGTACATTGATATTTGTTTCTAAGGATACATTGAATGTTGTATCTAAGGATACATTGATATTTGTATCTTAGGGTACATTGATATTTGTATCTAAGCATACATTGATATTTGTATCTATGGATGCATTGAAATTTGTATATAAGGATACATTGATATTTGTATCTAAGGATGCATTGATATTTGTATCTAAGGGTATATTGATATTTGTTTCTAAGGATACATTGAAAGTTGTATCTAAGGATACATTGATATTTGTATCTAAGGATGCATTGATATTTGTATCTAAGGATACATTGATATTTGTATCTAAGGGTACATCGATATTTGCATCTAAGGTTACATTGATATTTGTATCTAATGATACATTGATATTTGCATCTAAGGATACATTAATACCTGTATCTATGTAGAGCAGGAATAAAAATAGTTTCCCAGTCACTAGCAACTTTACCCACTAACCAATCAAATAATGACTTAATACTAACGACGGACACTAAATGTGTGATTATGTATATTCAAAAAAAATATGGTAGTAATCAATAAGTTCTACCTCCGCCTTCATTACTGGTAGATCCATACTAGAAACATTTTTTCAGGACAGGCCATTATGAATTACGAATCTTAAGTTTAATACTTTGAGACCTAAGGGCAAAAAGGTCGTAAGTTTATTTCTTACCAAATTTGATTTACTGGTGGTTTGAAGCAGTTTGAGGTATAATAATCAATGATGATGCTATTTTATAGGCCTTATTTAATTATTTTTTCAAAAAAATTAGTACACCAAATCACCAAACCGGTGATTCAAATATGTAAGTACTTCTTGTGCTGCCATTTCGTTTGTATGTTAGGTGAAATTTAAATACATTATATTTGTTGCGACAGATATTTTGTAAGTTCTCTAAAATATTAAGTATGATATTATAGTTAAGTCATTTGAAGTGTTTTAATCATGTATGTATTTATTGCACCCTTAAACACCTTACCTTAATACCTTGACAAAATCTAAAGGACCTCAATAAAGGATCTAGAATAAACAGAATGCCACCATCATCTGACAAAAAAAGCGTAATGATTTACACTAAAATCAACCCATATAATCCTATCCCTTCGTAAGACCCGAACAATTTTGGAAAAATAATTAAACACTGTTATGTCCTGATCGACGGTGTTGCGGATTAGCTTCGCTATTTTAATAAATCCTGTTTTTTGATTGGATAGTAAGCGATTAAGTTATACTCAGCTTTTGGGTCAAAAGTCAGTCAGGAAAAGGAATGAAGAAGAAGTAGTTGTTTCTATATTTCTCACGAAGAAACGGCGGTTAAATGAAAAATAATCAAGGATTGTTAATAAGCGAAGTAACTTTATTTAACCTGCAGGTATTTTCCTGAGGTGTATAGAGGATGAAGCCAGACTTGTGTGGTCTCGACAACTGCAGATTAAGACATTCGATTTGAACAGAGGTATTGTTCACCTATCAAAGAAGTGTCTATCTATCATTGACAAATTTAGCTGATTCAGACATTCAGTTTGAATAGAGATATTGCTAACCTTTCAGATGGTGTAAATCCGTCATTGAAACTATTTATAACTTGATAATCTGTTTGCAATTTCTACACTGAAGGCAAGGAGTGTAACAATTGAGTAAATAATTATATTTTTTTAAATTTAATTCTACAGGTAAATAATTTACTGGACAGTGTACCGTTGGATATCAATATATATCTTATCATGAAATATCAGTTTCCAACTGGATAAACAATAATATTCATAATATCAATGATGCAATGTTATTGCATATTCAACACGCACAACATAACATGTTACTTAGATAGAACTTTAAGTCTGACCTTTTCAACATATAAGATCACGTTCAGATGACATCATGGCATATTGTTGGTAAATAAAACTGAAATTGAAACTGAAATAGTTCTCTATAACAATATAAAGTTTCAGCAAAATGTTTGCAGATAACATTATACGAGGGGCATTCAATAAATACCTGCAACCATTGTTGTTCTCCACACGTGAGTGATTCTGTGAAATCTTAGTGGGTACATTATAAAGTATGAACCTTAATCTATCATTTAACACAATCTGGATTCACTGAATATTCATAATTACGTAATAGCATTAGCATAAAATAACCCATATTTGGACAGTGAAAAAACATGCCACTTTGGCAGGTATTTTGAATTAGCTTGATAGCACGTGTATTGAAATGAGCAGAACTTTGTTCCGGATAAGTGTGCAAGTCTAACATTTTACATCGGGAAACCTGAGACCATGTTCAACGAGGTCCTAAATGGAGAGGTTCTGTCAAAGACAATTTTTTGAAATACACTGCATCTTATCTTGGTCAACATTAGGCTTTTACAGTGAGCCCCAAAATGCCGAAAATCCAAAGAAATGAAAATGATAGTTATAGCAAACAATTAGGATTTCCTGAAATACCACTGCAAATGCAGGATTCGTTATTGTATAGATGACAGGGTATCAATAAATACATCGAGAATTGTTGAACTTGGAATAAAAATCTGAAGATGACGTTTTAATGTTACATAATAAGTGTTTTTTCTCCATAATTTGCATCTGAAAATAAACTAGACATGGATCTGGTCTGAGACCAGGACACCTTGATTTTTTATGGATTGATGACCTCTAGTGACCCCATATGACATGTCACTTTTAATGGATCCAAGAAATCTTTTGACCAATTCTGACAATCATGGGTCATTTCCTCCCGAAAAAATAGCATTTTGAGTGTTAGGAGTGAAAATTGACCTGTTGACCCCTAGTGACCTATGTTGACCTTTGACCCCATGAAAATGATTGACTCTTTTTCTTGTCTTATCATTGCCTACAAAATGAAACAAGACCGGTCAAAATCGGAGCATGTCTTACATTTTACCCCTGTTTAGGTCAATGACCCCTAGTGACCCCATATGACATGTCACCTTTAATCGCTTAAGACCCTATATGTACATGGATCCAAGGAATCTTTTGATCAATTCTGATAATCATGGGTCATATCCTCTCGAAAAAATAGCATTTTTAGTGCGAGGATTAAAAATTTACATTTTGACCCCTAGTGACCCCAAATATTTTTTGATTTTAAAAACCGAACTATCATATATGCGTACGGTCAAAAGGAATATGTTGACAAATTCTGACGATCCTAGGTCATTTCACTAAATTGCAAACGCGTTTTAAGTGAAAATCACGTTTTGACCCCTTATGATCCCTGTGTGACCTTTGACCCCAAACTGTGAAGACCCTATATGTAGGTCTGGTAGGGGGTCCTACTGACCAAATCTGGTGATTGTAGCATGTAAACTGTAAAAAAAATAGCATTTTGAGTGCGAGGAATGAAAATTGACCTTTTGACCCCTAGTGACCTATGTTGACCTTTGACCCCATAAAAATGATTGACTTTTTTTCTTGTCTTATCAATGCCTACAAAATGAAACATGACCGGTCAAAATCGGAGCATGTCTTACATTTTACCCCTGTTTAGGTCAATGACCCCTAGTGACCCCATATGACATGTCACTTTTAATCGCTGAAGACCCTATATGTACATGGATACAAGGAATCTTTTGACCAATTCTGACAATCATAGGTCATTTCCTCCCGAAAAAATAGCATTTTCAGTGCGAGGAGTAAAAATTTACATTTTGACCCCTAGTGACCCCAAATGATTTTTAATTTTAAAAACCGTTCTTTTGTATATGCGTACGGTCAAAAGGAATATGTGGACCAATTTTGACAATTCTAGGTCATTTCACTAAATTGGAAATGCGTTTTAAGTGAAAATCACGTTTTGACCACTAGTGACCTTTGTGTGACCTTTGACCCCTAACTTTGAAGACCCTATATGTAAGTCAGGTAGGGGGTCCTATTGACCAAGTTTGGTGATTGTAGCATGTAAACTGTAGAAAAAATAGCATTTTGTAGATGGGTCTGATAGAAAGAAAGAAAGAAAGAAGAAACTAGACATGGATCTGGTCTGAGACCAGGACACCTTGATTTTTTATGGATTAATGAACTCTAGTGACCCCATATGACATGTCACTTTTAATGGATCCAAGAAATCTTTTGACCAATTCTGACAATCATGGGTCATTTCCTCCCGAAAAAAATAGCATTTTGAGTGTTAGGAGTGAAAATTGACCTGTTGACCCCTAGTGACCTATGTTGACCTTTGACCCCATGAAAATGATTGACTCTTTTTCTTGTCTTATCATTGCCTACAAAATGAAACAAGACCGGTCAAAATCGGAGCATGTCTTACATTTTACCCCTGTTTAGGTCAATGACCCCTAGTGACCCCATATGACATGTCACCTTTAATCGCTTAAGACCCTATATGTACATGGATCCAAGGAATCTTTTGATCAATTCTGATAATCATGGGTCATATCCTCTCGAAAAAATAGCATTTTTAGTGCGAGGATTAAAAATTTACATTTTGACCCCTAGTGACCCCAAATATTTTTTGATTTTAAAAACCGAACTATCATATATGCGTACGGTCAAAAGGAATATGTTGACAAATTCTGACGATCCTAGGTCATTTCACTAAATTGCAAACGCGTTTTAAGTGAAAATCACGTTTTGACCCCTTATGATCCCTGTGTGACCTTTGACCCCAAACTGTGAAGACCCTATATGTAGGTCTGGTAGGGGGTCCTACTGACCAAATCTGGTGATTGTAGCATGTAAACTGTAGAAAAAATAGCATTTTGAGTGCGAGGAATGAAAATTGACCTTTTGACCCCTAGTGACCTATGTTGACCTTTGACCCCATGAAAATTATTGACTTTTTTTCCTGTCTTATCAATGCCTACAAAATGAAACATGACAGGTCAAAATCGGAGCATGTCTTACATTTTACCCCTGTTTAGGTCAATGACCCCTAGTGACCCCATATGACATGTCACTTTTAATCGCTGAAGACCCTATATGTACATGGATACAAGGAATCTTTTGACCAATTCTGACAATCATAGGTCATTTCCTCCCGAAAAAATAGCATTTTCAGTGCGAGGAGTAAAAATTTACATTTTGACCCTAGTGACCCCAAATGATTTTTAATTTTAAAAACCGTTCTTTTGTATATGCGTACGGTCAAAAGGAATATGTGGACCAATTTTGACAATCCTAGGTCATTTCACTAAATTGGAAATGCGTTTTAAGTGAAAATCACGTTTTGACCACTAGTGACCTTTGTGTGACCTTTGACCCCTAACTTTGAAGACCCTATATGTAAGTCAGGTAGGGGGTCCTACTGACCAAGTTTGGTGATTGTAGCATGTAAACTGTAGAAAAAATAGCATTTTGTAGATGGGTCTGACAGAAAGAAAGAAAGAAACTAGACATAGTTCTGGTCTGAGACCAGGACACCTTGATTTTTATGGATTAATGACCTCTAGTGACCCATATGACATGTCACTTTTAATGGATCCAAGAAATCTTTTGACCAATTCTGACAATCATGGGTCATTTCCTCCCGAGAAAATAGCATTTTGAGTGTTAGGAGTGAAAATTGACCTGTTGACCCCTAGTGACCTATGTTGACCTTTGACCCCATGAAAATGATTGACTTTTTTTCTTGTCTTATCATTGCCTACAAAATGAAACAAGACCGGTCAAAATTGGAGCATGTCTTACATTTTACCCCTGTTTTGGTCAATGACCCCTAGTGACCCCATATGACATGTCACCTTTAATCGCTTAAGACCCTTTGTGTACATGGATCCAAGGAATCTTTTGATCAATTCTGATAATCAGGGGTCATTTCCTCTCGAAAAAATAGCATTTTTAGTGCGAGGATTGAACATTTACATTTTGACCCCTAGTGACCCCAAATATTTTATGATTTTAAAAACCGAACTATCATATATGCGTACGGTCAAAAGGAATATGTTGACAAATTCTGACGATCCTAGGTCATTTCACTAAATTGCAAACGCGTTTTAAGTGAAAATCACGTTTTGACCACTTATGACCCCTGTGTGACCTTTGACCCCAAACTGTGAAGACCCTATATGTAGGTCTGGTAGGGGGTCCTACTGACCAAATCTGGTGATTGTAGTATGTACACTGTAGAAAAAATAGCATTTTGAGTGCAAGGAGTGAAAATTGACCTTTTGACCCCTAGTGACCTATGTTGACCTTTGACCCCGTAAAAATGATTGACTTTTTTTCTTGTCTTATCAATGCCTACAAAATGAAACATGACCGGTTAAAATCGGAGCATGTCTTACATTTTACCCCTGTTTAGGTCAATGACCCCTAGTGACCCCATCTGACATGTCACTTTTAATCGCTGAAGACCCTATATGTACATGGATACAAGGAATCTTTTGACCAATTCTGACAATCATAGGTCATTTCCTCCCGAAAAAATAGCATTTTCAGTGCGAGAAGTAAAAATTTACATTTTGACCCCTAGTGACCCCAAATGATTTTTAATTTTAAAAACCTTTCTTTTGTATATGCGTACGGTCAAAAGGAATATGTGGACCAATTTTGACAATCCTAGGTCATTTCACTAAATTGGAAATGCGTTTTAAGTGAAAATCACGTTTTGACCCCTTATGACCCCTGTGTGACCTTTGACCCCAAACTGTGAAGACCCTATATGTAGGTCAGGTAGGGGGTCATACTGACCAAATCTGGTGATTGTAGCATGTAAACTGTAGAAAAAATAGCATTTTGTAGATGGGTCTGATAGAAAGAAGAAACTAGACATAGTTCTGGTCTGAGACCAGGACACCTTGATTTTTATGGATTAATGACCTCTAGTGACCCATATGACATGTCACTTTTAATGGATCCAAGAAATCTTTTGACCAATTCTGACAATCATGGGTCATTTCCTCCCGAGAAAATAGCATTTTGAGTGTTAGGAGTGAAAATTGACCTGTTGACCCCTAGTGACCTATGTTGACCTTTGACCCCATGAAAATGATTGACTTTTTTTCTTGTCTTATCATTGCCTACAAAATGAAACAAGACCGGTCAAAATTGGAGCATGTCTTACATTTTACCCCTGTTTTGGTCAATGACCCCTAGTGACCCCATATGACATGTCACCTTTAATCGCTTAAGACCCTTTGTGTACATGGATCCAAGGAATCTTTTGATCAATTCTGATAATCAGGGGTCATTTCCTCTCGAAAAAATAGCATTTTTAGTGCGAGGATTGAACATTTACATTTTGACCCCTAGTGACCCCAAATATTTTATGATTTTAAAAACCGAACTATCATATATGCGTACGGTCAAAAGGAATATGTTGACAAATTCTGACGATCCTAGGTCATTTCACTAAATTGCAAACGCGTTTTAAGTGAAAATCACGTTTTGACCACTTATGACCCCTGTGTGACCTTTGACCCCAAACTGTGAAGACCCTATATGTAGGTCTGGTAGGGGGTCCTACTGACCAAATCTGGTGATTGTAGTATGTACACTGTAGAAAAAATAGCATTTTGAGTGCAAGGAGTGAAAATTGACCTTTTGACCCCTAGTGACCTATGTTGACCTTTGACCCCGTAAAAATGATTGACTTTTTTTCTTGTCTTATCAATGCCTACAAAATGAAACATGACCGGTTAAAATCGGAGCATGTCTTACATTTTACCCCTGTTTAGGTCAATGACCCCTAGTGACCCCATCTGACATGTCACTTTTAATCGCTGAAGACCCTATATGTACATGGATACAAGGAATCTTTTGACCAATTCTGACAATCATAGGTCATTTCCTCCCGAAAAAATAGCATTTTCAGTGCGAGAAGTAAAAATTTACATTTTGACCCCTAGTGACCCCAAATGATTTTTAATTTTAAAAACCGTTCTTTTGTATATGCGTACGGTCAAAAGGAATATGTGGACCAATTTTGACAATCCTAGGTCATTTCACTAAATTGGAAATGCGTTTTAAGTGAAAATCACGTTTTGACCCCTTATGACCCCTGTGTGACCTTTGACCCCAAACTGTGAAGACCCTATATGTAGGTCAGGTAGGGGGTCATACTGACCAAATCTGGTGATTGTAGCATGTAAACTGTAGAAAAAATAGCATTTTGTAGATGGGTCTGATAGAAAGAAGAAAGAAGAAGAAAGAAACGGCAGAGATAGAGAACCTTGATTTTTGAAAAAATCAAGGTAAGAAACAACTAGACATAGTTCTGGTCTGAGACCAGGACACCTTGATTTTTTATGGATTAATGACCTCTAGTGACCCCATATGACATGTCACTTTTAATGGATCCAAGAAATCTTTTGACCAATTCTGACAATCATGAGTCATTTCCTCCCGAAAAAATAGCATTTTGAGTGTTAGGAGTGAAAATTGACCTGTTGACCCCTAGTGACCTATGTTGACCTTTGACCCCATGAAAATGATTGACTTTTTTTCTTGTCTTATCATTGCCTACAAAATGAAACAAGACCGGTCAAAATTGGAGCATGTCTTACATTTTACCCCTGTTTTGGTCAATGACCCCTAGTGACCCCATATGACATGTCACCTTTAATCGCTTAAGACCCTATGTGTACATGGATCCAAGGAATCTTTTGATCAATTCTGATAATCATGGGTCATTTCCTCTCGAAAAAATAGCATTTTTAGTGCGAGGATTGAAAATTTACATTTTGACCCCTAGTGACCCCAAATATTTTATGATTTTAAAAACCGAACTATCATATATGCGTACGGTCAAAAGGAATATGTTGACAAATTCTGACGATCCTAGGTCATTTCACTAAATTGCAAACGCGTTTTAAGTGAAAATCACGTTTTGACCCCTTATGATCCCTGTGTGACCTTTGACCCCAAACTGTGAAGACCCTATATGTAGGTCTGGTAGGGGGTCCTACTGACCAAATCTGGTGATTGTAGCATGTAAACTGTAGAAAAAATAGCATTTTGAGTGCGAGGAATGAAAATTGACCTTTTGACCCCTAGTGACCTATGTTGACCTTTGACCCCATGAAAATGATTGACTTTTTTTCTTGTCTTATCAATGCCTACAAAATGAAACATGACCGGTCAAAATCGGAGCATGTCTTACATTTTACCCCTGTTTAGGTCAATGACCCCTAGTGACCCCATATGACATGTCACTTTTAATCGCTGAAGACCCTATATGTACATGGATACAAGGAATCTTTTGACCAATTCTGACAATCATAGGTCATTTCCTCCCGAAAAAATAGCATTTTCAGTGCGAGGAGTAAAAATTTACATTTTGACCCCTAGTGACCCCAAATGATTTTTAATTTAAAAAACCGTTCTTTTGTATATGCGTACGGTCAAAAGGAATATGTGGACCAATTTTGACAATCCTAGGTCATTTCACTAAATTGGAAATGCGTTTTAAGTGAAAATCACATTTTGACCACTAGTGACCTTTGTGTGACCTTTGACCCCTAACTTTGAAGACCCTATATGTAAGTCAGGTAGGGGGTCCTACTGACCAAGTCTGGTGATTGTAGCATGTAAACTGTAGAAAAAATAGCATTTTTTAGATGGGTCTGATAGAAAGAAAGAAGAAAGAAGAAAGAAGAAAGAAACGGCAGAGATAGAGAACCTTGATTTTTGAAAAATCAAGGTAAGAAGAAAGAAACGGCAGAGATAGAGAACCTTGATTTTTGAAAAATCAAGGTAATAATGTTGAGCACTTGACTGTTTATTCATTAAAGGATTTCTTTTAAGCTATGACAAGAAGATGACGTTTTAATGTTACATAATAAGTGTTTTTTCTCCATAATTTGCATCTAAAAATAAATAATGTTGAGCACATAGTACTGGTCTATCACTGTTTCGAACGGCAACTTATTCCATGCATCGGTTCTTGAGATATCTTGAAAAAGGTAACTGTGCATCAAATTGCTTGCAAATATTCTCCGCCCTGATCAGCTATTTTTCATGCAGTGTCCAGAGAGTATTGATTTTACGCATGTGCCATTACGTAATCCCACAAACGATATTGTTCATTCATGCATAGCGAGGAAAGATAAAGACCCATATTTCAAATTACGCTAATTCTAGTTGGCATACGTCGCGCATGAGTGGAGGCAATGGTTGCAGGTATTTATTGAACGCCCCTCGTATGTTAATTCCTTAATCCGTTTTTACAAATAATTACCTACTTAACCGTGAATTGATAACACATTTGCCATTAAATCGTGTATGAGGAATATAAATAGACAGGACAGAGAAATGTTATCGTTTACAATGAACCTTACTTAAGCTTATGTCTCACAAATAGGCTTATAATCAACAGAGGATGTTGAAATGAGTTCATTACCTTGATTTTTTCAAAAATCAAGGTTCTCTATCTCTGCCGTTTCTTTCTTCTTTCTTTCTTCTTTCTTTCTATCAGACCCATCTACAAAATGCTATTTTTTCTACAGTTTACATGCTACAATCACCAGATTTGGTCAGTATGACCCCCTACCTGACCTACATATAGGGTCTTCACAGTTTGGGGTCAAAGGTCACACAGGGGTCATAAGGGGTCAAAACGTGATTTTCACTTAAAACGCATTTCCAATTTAGTGAAATGACCTAGGATTGTCAAAATTGGTCCACATATTCCTTTTGACCGTACGCATATACAAAAGAACGGTTTTTAAAATTAAAAATCATTTGGGGTCACTAGGGGTCAAAATGTCAATTTTTACTCCTCGCACTGAAAATGCTATTTTTTCGGGAGGAAATGACCTATGATTGTCAGAATTGGTCAAAAGATTCCTTGTATCCATGTACATATAGGGTCTTCAGCGATTAAAAGTGACATGTCAGATGGGGTCACTAGGGGTCATTGACCTAAACAGGGGTAAAATGTAAGACATGCTCCGATTTTGACCGGTCATGTTTCATTTTGTAGGCATTGATAAGACAAGAAAAAAAGTCAATCATTTTTACGGGGTCAAAGGTCAATATAGGTCACTAGGGGTCAAAAGGTCAATTTTTATTCCTCGCACTCAAAATGCTATTTTTTCTACAGTTTACATGCTACAATCACCAGATTTAGGCAGTAGGACCCCCTACCTGACCTACATATAGGGTCTTCACAGTTTGGGGTCAAAGGTCACACAGGGGTCATAAGGGGTCAAAACGTGATATTCACTTAAAACGCGTTTGTAATTTAGTGAAATGACCTAGGATCGTCAGAATTTGTCAACATATTCCTTTTGACAGTACGCATATATTATAGTTCGGTTTTTAAAATCAAAAAATATTTGGGGTCACTAGGGGTCAAAATGTAAATGTTCAATCCTCGCACTAAAAATGCTATTTTTTCGAGAGGAAATGACCCATGATTATCAGAATTGGTCAAAAGATTCCTTGGATCCATGTACACATAGGGTCTTAAGCGATTAAAAGTGACATGTCATATGGGGTCACTAGGGGTCATTGACCTAAACGGGGGTAAAATGTAAGACATGCTCCGATTTTGACAGGGTTTGTTTGATCTTGTAGGCATTGATGAAACAAGAAAAAAAGTCAATCATTACCTTGATTTTTTCGAAAATGTAAATTTTCACTCCTCGCACTGAAAATGCTATTTTTTTCGGGAGGAAACGACCTATGATTGTCAGAATTGGTCAAAAGATTCCTTTAGTCCATGTTCATATAGGGTATTCAGCGATTAAAAGTGAAATGTCATATGGGGTCGCTAGGGGTCATTGACCCAAACAGGGGTAAATTGTAAGACATGATCCGATTTTGACCAGACTTATTTTATCTTGTAGGCATTGATAAGACAAGAAAAAAAGTCAAACATTATTTTGGGGTCAAAGGTCAACAAGGGGTCGCTATAGGTCAAAATGTCAATTTTCACTCCAGTCACTGAAAATGCTATTTTTTCAGGAGGAAATAATTGATGATTGTAAGAATTGAACAAAAGATTCCTTTGATCAATGTTCAAATATGTTGCTCCGCGACTAAAAGTGACATGTCATATGGGGTCATTAGAGGTCATTGACCTAAACTGGGGTAAAATGTATGGCACGCTCCGATTTTGACCGGATTTGTTTCATTTTGAAGGCATTGAAAAGACAAGAAAAACAGTCAATCATTATTTTGGGGTCAAAGGTCAACAAGGGGTCAATATAGGTCAAAATATCAATTTTCACGCCAGTCGCTCAAAATGCTATTGACTGATGATTGTCAGAATTGGTCAAAAGATTCCTCGGATCGATGTTCATAACAGTTGCTCCGCGATTGAAGGCATTGAAAAGACAAGAAAAACAGTCAATCATTATTTTGGGGTCAAAGGTCAACAAGGGGTCAATATAGGTCAAAATATCAATTTTCACGCCAGTCGCTCAAAATGCTATTGACTGATGATTGTCAGAATTGGTCAAAAGATTCCTCGGATCGATGTTCATAACAGTTGCTCCGCGATTAAAAGTGACATGTCATATGGGGACAAGAGTGATCGCAAAAACTCATTTGAAACCAATCCAAGACACTACAGTATATCCAT
Organism: Ophiura sarsii; assembly: GCA_035610835.1. NCBI lineage: Eukaryota > Metazoa > Echinodermata > Ophiuroidea > Amphilepidida > Ophiuridae > Ophiura > Ophiura sarsii. The sequence continues at coordinate 14,470,599 of CM069443.1, forward strand.
ATCCTCTAATAAGGGGGCTATCATTTTCTTCGGGGGGGGGGGGGGGGGGGGGCGTCACAAATATGTCAATGGCCGTTGTTAATACATTTATAACCCCCCCTTATCCGATAAAAAATAATTGTATGACCCCCCCCCCCCCCCCCCGGCCTATCGAAGTTAGATTTTTAAATGACTAAAATAGCAAATAATGAAAAATAAACAGGAAAGGTGTTGTAAATATGTACATTTATAATGGATATGCTTAGAAAAAAATTGCCGTTTTGAAATTTTAGAATCTGAATTGCTACACAAAATTATAACCCCCCCCCACTATTTTAGATTTTACAAAATTATGACCCCCCACCCCCCCCCCCCATATTTTTGGCCCACCCCCTCCCGAAGAAAAATGACAGCCCCCTAAGTCCGTCTGTACACAAATACTCCGTTGAGACGGACTTATTAGAGTATAAGAGTGAAGGCAATCAAACATAGTTTCAAATAATGAACAGGAAAGGTGTTGTAAATATGTACATTTATAATGAATATGCTTAGAAAAAAATTGCCGTTTTGAAATTTTAGAATCTGAATTGCTACACAAAACTATAACCCCCCCCCACTATTTTAGATTTTACAAAATTATGACCCCCAACCCCCCCCCCCCCCCTCCATATTTGTGGCCCACCCCCTCCCGAAGAAAAATGACAGCCCCCTAAGTCCGTCTGTACACAAATACTCCGTTGAGACGGACTTATTAGAGTACAAGAGTGAAGGCAATCAAACATAGTTTTATATTTGTGTACAACAGACTTATTAGAGGATGTATTTTTTGTGTGTTTTTTTTTTGGGGGGGGGGGGGGAAGGTAATGAAGAGAAGTGACGGACTTATTTATTCAGACCGGGCGGCAACAAAATACGGCATATATTAAAATCAATCAATTTAAAATTAGCGTACCGCCCAACACCTTCTTTTTTTATGTGCTAGGGGGTCTTTTTATTTGTCCGTCTACCGTCTGACTCCGTCATTTTGTTTTGACATAAAATTTGGCTCGTGTGACGCAGGACTTACAAACCGAGGGATTATTTTTGATGAAAAAGTGCAGTTTTGTTGTAAAAACCAACGAGCAGAGTGGATTTATATATTATATTTTATCCGTGGATATTGTTGGTATTGTAACGGGATTGGATTGTAGAAAGTTTTAAGAGTGTATTTATTGTATTTAAAAATGTAAATATAGAATGTATTTATTATAATATCATATGGACCTTGATCAGGAGTGGGCTACTAGATGCCCGGTCTCCCTATAGCCGGGGAGCGATTTTTTTTTTACTAGTAAACATTTGTATGGGCTCACATGTAAAATCAGTTAGAATTTTTTTAATTTTTTTTAAAAATCATTCTATTCAGTGAGTTTTGCTTTATTCCGTATTAAAACGAAATAAATAAATTTTTCAAATGTTTACTAATACTAGTAAAAAAAAAATCGCAGCCGGGGAATTCGCTGGACCACTTGAACTCTGAACTGGGGAAACCCGTTGTGTGCTAATTGGTTTGCGGCTGCGCGGAGACCCAAAACGAGCGCAGCGTCATTGAGGGTTGTGTACACGAGATGAGACTCAAAAATACGTGAAGTGTGGTGTGAAGATTACTTAAACGTGAGGAAATATTACGAGTTGGAGGCGATCAGTTGGATTATCAATAGAATATTTTTTCCGTGGAAGTGTTGGTATGTCAAGTGTAATTCTGGGATTTAAACTCAGAAAGTTAGAGTAATTCTAAGAAAATACGCGTGTGTGTATACCAAATAACTGTAGAGAATTCAGGGCCATCTGCCAGATTGCCCGTGAAATTCTCCCAGAAAATATCATAAATGCCTGAATGAAGCCTGATGTGCGTGCTTTGGGCATAGGTATCCGCAAATATGTTCGGGTACTAGACAAGTAATTAGGGCGTCATATTTCTGTTGAAACTAACCATAAGTGACAAAAAGTACGGCAATGTCGGCCCAGTTTTGACCGTCCAAACCGTGTGATTTGTAAAATTCACGCATATCTGAGATACCTGGTGTTTGTAAATATATTTCCTGACTAATCTATCCAATTAAATCTCTCTGAAAATTTGATATGAGGTTCTTAGGGACCTATAGCAGACGGAGAGTACCCTGTGCGTTTTGTAATTTCAATTTTCGAGGCATTTTCGAGTCAATTGAGAACCCGGAAGTAAAATGCGTTTTATAAATGAACCAATTTGAGATGATGACGTCATACGTTCTGGAAAATTCTGGAAGATTCTCGGACGACGCGAAGTGCAGTCTGGGTGTTGCCATAGTAACTCGGGCGCAAGAAAATACGATAAATTGTGCCAAAATAAGCCTACCGTCTTATTTTGGTTGTTTTGGTTCAGAAGTAGAAATCACTACAGAGTGTACTAAAAATAGTATGCTTTACCAAATTACGTTGTGTTATGTGGTGATCTTGCATGGTCGCCGTATAATAATTATGTTCTATCAAGTTTTGTATGACATGCTGTGATTTTAAAATTATTACAATGTGTTTCCAAGTTGTGGCATCAAATGAATGCTTTGTCAGTAGAGGTTGTGGCATCAAATGAATGCTTTGTCAGTAGAGATTGAGTACAACTGTAAAATACGGGTGTTTCCGTAACCTGACTCAATTAATCTGACCTGACTCAATTTTATCTGACACAGTTTTTTTTTCTCGTAATGTAAGATTTCCTGATCGGAAAAAGTAATTAAAACGCACATGTGGCTCCAAATATTCCGTGTGAATGAAATCAAGTGATTACATGTTGTCATTACAGCTTAATTTTATCTTAAAACATTGTAGGCTCTGGCACGCATAATTCGGTTACATGATGAGTGTAGTGAGCCCTGATTATAAGGCTTGGGCGATACATGAACTTCGTTCTGTGCGTAAAGGGTACATACCAGTAATTCAGTCGGTGAAGCGGCTTTCAAAACGGATGTTTACCTCTTCTGAACCCTTTAAGAATCCCTTCATGAGCGGTCTTTTGACCTAACTGCGAGAAAGTATTGTTACAATATGCACATTGGTATGGTTTCTCTTTAGTATGAATTCTTTCATGGATGTTCTTTTCATCTGAATGAGAGAAAGTCTTGAAACAATATGAACATTGGTATGGTTTCTCTTTATGAATCCTTTCATGCTGGGTTTTATTTCCTGAACAAGAGAACGTCTTGTCACAATATGAACATTGGTATGGTTTCTCTTTAGTATGAAGCCTTTCATGACTGTTCTTTTGCCATGAACGAGAGAAAGTCTTATCACAGTACGCACATTGGTATGGTTTCTCTTTGGTGTGAATCCTTTCATGATTGGTCTTATCCCCTGAATGAAAGAAATTCTTATCACAGTACGCCAATTGATATGGTTTGGAATCATAAAAAAAAATTGTGTTAGATGAAACTATGTCAGATAAAATTGAGTCAGGTCAGATTAATTGAGTCAGGTTACGGAAGAACCCGTAAAATACAGTTGCACTTTTTTGATAATTGGTCAGGATTGTTACATAAAATCAGTTGTCCCTGATTACCATGCCTAATTTGGATTGAAATTCATTCCCATGCTAATTGCCAGTCTTGTTTATTTTTGATTAGTTGTTCAGGCTTGCATGCCAATAGTAGAGTGCCTGATTATAAATTACCAGTGCACACAAATATTATGGATGTAAATTGGAGTAATATTTTTTGAAATTTTGACTAAAAAGAGAAGTGTCACAAAAAATGTGTCCATTTATTCCCACTTTCATTCCAAAGCCCAAATTTGGCAATGTCTTACTAGACGTCCTGTAACTGATGTGCACATACTCATTATTAAAATGCGTAGTACTAGTGCATGGTTTATTCCGTGCAGGTGTAGCAAGATATAGCCCAATTTTTGATGCAGGCTCAGGTTTGCATGGCCAGGTTTGTTTTTTATTTATTGCACCCAATTTTTGTTGTTGTCATCCTGACTTGCCTAATTTTTTTTGAAATTTTCACTAAAAAGTGTCACAAAAAATGTGTCTATTTATTCACTTTCATTCCAAAGCCATAATTTGGCAATGTCTTGCTAGACGTCCTGTAACTGATGTTTACCATGTACATACACACTACAATTAAAATGCGTAGTACTAGTGCACGGTTTTATTTTTTGAAATTTTGACTGAAAAGTTTATTTCATTTATTGCACCCATTTTTTTATTTTTTGTAATCCTGACTTGACTAATATTTGTTGAAATTTTGACTAAAAAGAGAAGTGTCACAAAAAAAATGTGTCCATTTATTCCCACTTTCATTCCAAAGCCCAAATTTGGCAATGTCTTACTAGACGTCCTGTCACTGATGTGTACATACTGATTATTAAAATGCGTAGTACTACAAGGTAGTGCACGGTTTATTCCATGCAGGTGTAGCAAGATATAGCTAAATTTTTGATGCAGGCTCAGGTTTGCATGGCCAGGTTTGTTTTTTATTATTTTATTGCACCCAATTTTTTTTCTCCATCCTGACTTGCCTAATTTTTTTTGAAATTTTCACTAAAAAGTGTCACAAAAAATGTGTCCATTTATTCACTTTCATTCCAAAGCCATAATTTGGCAATGTCTTGCTAGACGTCCCGTAGCTGATGTTTACAATATACACATTACAATTAAATTTAGTACTAGTGCACGGTTTATTCCGTGCAGGTGTGTAGCAAGATATAACCCATTTTTTCATTCAGGCTCAATGGCCAGGTTTTTTATTTTATTTATTGCACCCATTTTTTTAAATCCTGACTTGACTCATATTTTTTTGAAATTTTGACTAAAAATTGCCAACAAAAAAGTGTCCATTACTCCATTTATTCCCACTATTTCATTCCAAAGCCCAAATTTTGCAACGTCTTGCTATACGTCCCGTAGCTGATGTGCGCATACTCATTTACAATTAAAATGCGTAGTACTAATGCACGGTTTATTCCGTGCGGATGTGTAGCAAAATATAGCCCAATTGTTCATGCCGGCTCAATGGCCAGGTTATTTTTATTTATTGCACCAATATATTTTTCTTTTAATTCTGACTTTTTTGAACATTTGTCATTACAATTAAAATGCATAGTACTAGTGCACGGTTTATTCCGTGCGGGTGAGTAGCAAGATATAGCCCAATTTTTCATGCAGGCTCAATGGCCAGGCTTTTCTATTTATTGCACCGATTTATTTTATTTTTAATCCTGACTTTTTTAAAAATTTGACTAAACAGTGCCAACAAACAAAAAACATTTTCCCCCACTTTTTTGGCGCTTTTTGGTCAAAATTTCAAAAAAAATATTAGATTCTAGGTTAAAAGCTGATATTGCTATCAATATTGGACCTTTTTGGTGTTATGAAAATATATTTTGCACTTTTATTGACCATTTAAAAATTCTTGCCTAGATGTACAGTCAATTTTTCCAAATTCATTCAACTTACATGTACATGTGCATGTACATGTAGGTATGCTTATCATTATTCTATTTAAGGAGTAAAAATTGTTGTTTGATACTTTTTTTTCTTGATGGCTTTTCAAACGAATTCCGCAAAGCTATGAACTTAGGACTAGTTTTTCAAAGTGGATGCACCGTTTGCTTCATTTCTGTTTTCTTGGATGTTTTCTTGGAAATTCAATCTAAATTATTTAAAGTGTTCTTTCTTACCTTGATTTTTTTCAAGAATCGAGGTACTGTATCTGTACTGTTTCTTTCTTTTTTCTTGCAAACCGATCTGGGTTGGGTCATTCCATGAAGTTGGATGTACAAAGTAAATGGTGCAATTTCCAGTGATGAATTATCTTTTTTGGTTAAACCAGTACTGGTTTTTGAATTATTATGACTTGTAATTGTAGAGTATGTATCATTTTGTTCCTAACTTGATTTCATGTATGTATTATAAACACATTTTCCCAACTAATCAAATAGATAAAAGTGTATGTTTCATGTTCCTTAAAGTGTATGGATTGTTTTCCTGGAATGGTGTTGCTATTATTTTATTTGCACAATGCATGAATAAAATTGACATTTTTCCCTTGGGTTATCACTGTCAAATAATTTAAGGTCAACTGTATTTTTTTTTGCAGGATTAGGTGTTCTACGTGCAATGTGGCCGATCAGAGTGGCTGAGATCTTATAGTTTAGGTCTACAGGCTGAAAGTGCAGATATATGAGGTTCACCTACAGAAACAGATAAATAGTGTGTGTCATCAGTAATTTGAAAAGACATCTGGACTCAATAAACCTGATCAGTAGCCCCCTGTCTACTATTTCAGTACACAAGTAAGTACACATATTGAAAAATATGATTTTTTTGTTGTTGGAATTATCTCAGCATAATTTAGCCTTTGAGTACAAGTAAGTAATCATATTGAAAATAGGAAATCAGCAAATTCAGAATGATGTCAGTATTTATGTTACAACATTTAAATCTGCGCAAGCCTCACTGAATGGGTAACAAGGAGTCTTTCTACCCACATTTCTGCTGCATATTCACACATATTCAACATAAATATCTTTTTGTGATAGGTGTATATAGTTGCACTCTATGACTGGCCAATGAGTTATGACTGAGTAAGAATTTTGAAATTCATAAAAAATTGAAGCATGACCAAATATGCATTTTCAGGCATTTTTTGACTGTTTCATTGTTCAATAATCATTTTGCATTATGTTGCAATATCTGCCCTCGCGTAGTGATAGCGTCCCGAAGGCTTAACATACCGTTCTTGCGATGAACTGCATTCCAAAACAACTAGGCCCAAGATGCTGTGCATGTACATTTTGAAGTCGCATAGTACGCGAGGGAATGGTTTGAAATGAACAACAATTATTTTATTGATTTTAATCCATTGACTGATCAATGTGTAAAACCTTTGTATGGAGGAATACTTTTTGGGGAATTAAACATCTTCCCATATCTTTTGCTCCCAAAGTCCCAACTTGATTTCATTTTTTGATAAACATATAATCCCTATTGATATCCTCAAATAATAAATAAATAAATTCTTGTTATTATTCTAGTATTATAAACCTTGGGTAGGTACTTGCTCACAGTAGTGACCAATTGATTGCAGGTAGGTTAGTTTAAATACACAAGCAAAACAAAGTTGGGATTTTTTTTAGTGCGTCTTTTTTCGTAACGCGTGTTACCGATATTCAGAGCGGTCTTACATTAACATGAGCTGATATTTCATATTGGTGTTAGCATGAGGATTTAGCCTTAAGTCTTGGGTATTACAATACAAAAGATGTAAACTTCATTCAGACTACTTTTACAGTTATAGAGGGGAGAATAAAGAATGGCGCCCTAAAATGTAACGATTGTTACCGTGGAATCGCCCATATGTATTATAGATGCCCTCTATGATTGGCCAATGAGTCATGACTAAATAAGAACTTTGAAAGTCATGAAAAATTTAAACATGACGAAAATATGCATTTTCAAATTTTGTTGACTCTTTCATTGTTCAGATGAGTCATTTGGCAATTATAGCTGATCTTCATAATTGACATATATCTTTTACATTTTCCATTATGTTGCTGCAATATCTGCCCTTACCTAATGATAGCGTCCAGAAGGCTTCACAATCCATTGAAGGTGTCTATAATTCTTCACATTAATTGTGATTTAATCTGACAAGCCTTTTGTTAAGCAGGTCTTGACCAAAAGCTTCTTTTTATTATTTTGAAGAACAAAAAATGGCTCCTGGTCCTATACTTTACTGTGCAAAGTTTGGTAAACACCAGGAGCCAAAACTTGGCAACTATGAGGTAAAAAAATCCTGGGTGTCCGCTTAACAAAAGGCATGCGAGCTTACTAAGTAATAAAAATTCATACATATAACACAGTATTTTCTTGATTTTTGTTATCCTACTTTTGTCCAGATGTTGCAAACAACGTATCTCCCTAGAAGTTAAGAGAAGTTGAGAAGAAGCACCCAGGACTCTACCACAATGATGTTTTCATGCAGATAAAGCCCCAGAGCTTGAAACATTTAAATTCAAACATCATCAACTTGTATTCCATAGTCAGCCAGACGCAGAAGAGAAAAGACAAAAAGAGAATAATTATGATGATGCAACAATCGAAGACTGTATTGCTGATTGAAAGAAACAGCAAACTAATGCTATGGAATTTAAAACAAACATCAAGATTTGTGTATTGTATCTTATGCGTCTTGTTCAGCTTTAATTAATTTTAAATATTAGCAAACAGAAAATTTCCAAAACCCTGCTTATGATTATGGTCAGCTAGATCGTTCCCTTTTCTCTACTTGGGTCAGTTCAGTTATACAAAACAGCAAACACAAGTTGTTGTTTTTTTATAAATATAAAATATTGAAATCCTTGTAAAAGTGACCTTTTGTATTTAAAATGATGTGATCAATTAAAATCTGAAAAATCGGTGAAACTTTGGGATTTTTTTTTCTTCTTTCTTTTCTAACGCGCACCAATTAACTAACTAATTTTCTGATGATTGAGGTACATTTCGGCTTTAAAGGTGCTTTTTAAAACCATAATATATAGCCTATATTGTGAGACACATGCGCGCGCGCGAAAAGGTGCTATTTTTGTACTTTTGACAGTCATAATTTCATGATTTCCCTTGTCAAATGAACCGACAGAGCCATCTCAACCGACACGACTCAAATGTTGGTGGGGCGATCGCCCCCCTCGCATTATTTTGTTATTGATGTTAGACGCATAGGGTCAGAATTTACTTAAGACTTTGATTCCTAAGGTTGCCTCCAACAGATGTATGCTTTAGGTTTATGGCCCTCTAGAGGACTCACTGATTATGCTCCGAAAACGTATCATTGACAATTATGCTTATCATGTTTATTACAACTTTGCTTTTAAAGGTGGTAGAAATTACTGGAGTGTTATGGTTGATTAATGAAACGGGTGTTACTCTAGTTTAGCAGCACCAAAATTATAATAAGATGATTTTTTGTCTCAAATGTTTGACTTTAACGTACTAATTATATTATGTGAACATTCTCATTATCTTTGTAAATTTGTTATGCCGCCACATCAACATCATAAAGCCACCCTTGCAATAGGATAATTATGATCATGTTATCTGAAACAAACATGTTTATTTATGAAAGGGGCAGTAGTCGGACCCTTGCAATAGGATAATTATGATCTTGTTATCTGAAACAAACGTGTTTATTTATGAAATGGGCAGTAGTCGGACTCTGCACTACGATGCTACATCACTATCAAAGTATACACTTATAATAATCCTGACGTGTGGTCATGATTGCCATAGATCTATTGCCTATGACGGGTATTAATGTCACCTCATGTGGTCATGATAACCATAGATCTGTTGCCAATGACGGGTATCCTCTCAATAGTTAGGTAACCTAAGACAGGCGCAGCTTAATTTACGCACTATAGAAGTCACGCTGCAAGCGTATATAATATCATGACGAGTAAAGGTGTAGAGCACTATTCCATGTGCCTAGCTACAGATAAAGGCTACCTGATGTCACTGATTACAAAATGTCAAAGTTAACTGGTCACGCCCATTCCGTAAAACAGGACCTCGGACTATATTTTGTCCCGACGTGTGGTCATGATCACCATCGATTTGTTGCCAACGACGGGTAATGTCACCTCAAAAGTTAGGTGCAACCTAAGACAGGCGCAGGTCATATGATGCGTAGAGATGCACGTACGGTGATGTCGAATTTCCAAAAGCATCGACACAGTCATAGCACTTCGAGGGTTTCATTACATTACCTGATGTACAAAGAACACCCGCGGTCCCCAACTTGCAAGGCACATTTATTGAATAATACTGAAATCTAATAACAAGTACCAAGTTATTCTAAAGCTAGCCATGCGGTTTCAAATATTCTGTATACCAGTACAGCATTGTAAGATGTTTATGTCATTATCATATCATTTTTTTAATTGATATTATTTTGGGACATTCATATTTTTTTAGCATAACCCCATATTTATGTCAGGGCGTTACTTCAAAGTTGTAACTATATGTGGCTTATTATGTTGTTGCAGTTCGTGTATAGTAGGCCTATAACTAATGTATATAGTTTAACAATTAGAATAATATTTGGTGCGTTAAACAAACCCAAAGAATCTTGGGAATTTTATATTGTTTCGACCAGAGTATTGTTTCGTATAGCATTAATCAACCATGAATTCTGTTACGTTAATCAAATTCTGCACATATTCCAAAATTGATTTATCGTGGAGGATTGTCTATACATGTCAAATAAACATTTCCCCTTAGCAAGAGAAAACTAGACGACAACAAAATAATAATGATAATGCAATAATCAAAATCTGTTTTAATGGATAAGAGCAACAGCAAAACAAATGCTGTTTAAATCATGTAATCTTTTATTTAATATTCCATAAAAGCATACTTGATTATAGTCGGAGCTAGATTTTTTTATTTTTTTATTCAACGGGTGTCAGTTCTACAAAATACAGTTTATGATTTGTCATTAACCTCTTTCATGTGTGAAGATCATACTATTTTTGTCTGGCAATGTTTATCCATTTTGTGCTGTGTAAGTTTTTTCCATTATGAAAAAAACAAACAAAAAAACACTGCAAAACCAGTTAATCCTGATAAACATCCTCAGCCAGTGATCCTTAAAACTCAAAGTATCCTAGCCCAGTACTTTGTAAGAACAGATATGGGTTAAAAACTCAAAGTATCAAACCAAAACTCAAAGTATCAAACCAAACCAAGAGACCAAGACCCAAGACCCAAGACCCAAGACCCAAGACCCAAGACCCAAAACGAGAAAACCAAAAAACCAAAAACTCAAAAACTCTGGAAAAACTGCAAAATATTTCTCGAATAATAAATGCTCATTAAAATTATTTCTTGGTTTTAAAATAATAATGATAATGCAATAATCAAAATCTGTTTTAATGGATAGAGCAACAGCAAAACAAATGCTGTTTAAATCATGTAATCTTTTATTTAATATTCCATAAAAGCATACTTGATTATAGTCGGAGCTAGATTTTTTTATTTTTTTATTCAACGGGTGTCAGTTCTACAAAATACAGTTTATGATTTGTCATTAACCTCTTTCATGTGTGAAGATCATACTATTTTTGTCTGGCAATGTTTATCCATTTTGTGATGTGTAAGTTTTTTCCATTATGAAAAAAACAAACAAAAAAACACTGCAAAACCAGTTAATCCTGATAAACATCCTCAGCCAGTGATCCTTAAAACTCAAAGTATCCTAGCCCAGTACTTTGTAAGAACAGATATGGGTTAAAAACTCAAAGTATCAAACCAAAACTCAAAGTATCAAACCAAACCAAGAGACCAAGACCCAAGACCCAAGACCCAAGACCCAAGACCCAAGACCCAAGACCCAAGACCCAAGACCCAAGACCAGAGACCAGAGACCAGAGACCAGAGACCAGAGACCAGAGACCCGAGACCCGAGACCCGAGACCCGAGACCCGAGACCCGAGACCCGAGACCCGAGACCCGAGACCCGAGACCCGAGACCCGAGACCCGAGACCCGAGACCCGAGACCCGAGACCCGAGACCCGAGACCCGAGACCCGAGACCCGAGACCCGAGAATTACAGAGAATTACAGAGAATTACAGAGAATTACAGAGAATTACAGAGAATTACAGAGAATTACAGAGAATTACAGAGAATTACAGAGAATTACAGAGAATTACAGAGAATTACAGAGAATTACAGAGAATTACAGAATTACAGAATTACAGAATTACAGAATTACAGAATTACAGAATTACAGAATTACAGAATTACAGAATTACAGAATTACAGAATTAACGAGAATTACAGAATTACAGAATTAACGAGAATTAACGAGAATTAACGAGAATTAACGAGAAGTAACGAGAAGTAACGAGAAGTAACGAGAAGTAACGAGAAGTAACGAGAAGTAACGAGAAGTAACGAGAAGTAACGAGAAGTAACGAGAAGTAACGAGAAGTAACGAGAAGTAACGAGAAGTAACGAGAAGTAACGAGAAGTAACGAGAATTAACGAGAATTAACGAGAATTATCGAGAATTATCGAGAATTATCGAGAATTAACGAGAATTAACGAGAATTAACGAGAATTAACGAGAATTAACGAGAATTAACGAGAATTAACCAGAATTAACCAGAATTAACCAGAATTAACCAGAATTAACCAGAATTAACCAGAAAACCAGAAAACAGAGAAAACGAGAAAACCCTAAAACTCTGGAAAAACTGCAAAATATTTCTCGAATAATAAATGCTCATTAAAATTATTTCTTGGTTTTAATATTAAATCGATACGACCGAAATGTCGTTCAACTAGGAAGTGATACTATCAATCTGTTTGAAATGTGTAACTACTGGTACAGTCGTATTTATATGGGGCGGCAAAAAAAATTATATGTAGATGGTTCCGTATGGTAACGAATTAAAATTTTCATTGCGCATGCAACCTGCCCCGGGTAACGCTAAATTCTACATAGTTAAAGATTCGAGTGAGTGTAACGGATAAGTACCAAAGGAAAGAGCTAATTAACGGATAGACTCCAAGTTGAGTCCCGTTATAGCCATCAACCTACGAATTGATATTATCTATCAGGTGAATACCAAATCTAAGTTAAGAATAAAAGTGCTTGATTTATCAAACTCTTCAAAAAACAAATTATATTCTTGACGGATAAACTTTAAAAGTCTGACTCTTCGTGCAGTCCCGCAAGTCTGAAAACCGTACTTACAAAACAAATAATTGTTATATTTCCAAATACTTAGTAATTAAAGTACATTTTGCATAGCCTATATTATTCAAGTTATCTATATTGATATTATTATTTGTTACATAATTATAAACGGTGTAGTTCCAAATTATTACCTTGCTGTTATTAAATTTTCAAGATACTATTAAAACTGTTTTGTATTTAATTCCATTTGTGTTATACAAATTGTTCAAGTTTAATATTTACATTTATTGTTCTTTCAATATTTTCAAGTGTTAAAATAAATATGGGACGAAAGTCACGAAAGTCACGTGCCAGGTCAACATATATAGCCAATTCAAATAAAAGTAAGTTAAGTGTAGAACAGCCAGATATGTCACATGACACTGGTTATGTTTACCAAGATGCAAGATGCCAAGGTTCATGTATTTGCATTGTTATGCTTTGTGAACCATCTAACAATGTGCAACAATTATTGCCACACCATATACAAAATATAATGAAAAATGGAAATAAACTATACAGCGAAATCCATCAAACATTACGCAATAGTGGAGAACTCCATCCGGACAATTTTTTGTCAACTGAGCAATACCCATCACTGTTCATATCAGGAACACGTTGTTACAACATTCAATGCAACTATAGTTTGTATGGACAAGTTGATTCTGACTTAATTTCATTAGATTCTACAATACGTCAAGGTTTGAATAGTTCCACGAAGAATATAGTAATGCTCGACAAATACACATTAGCTATTAATGAATACGTCCAGGGAAAATATGTGATTTTTGACCCGAATTGCACAGACCAAACAACTACTTTATTATATTTTTCAGATATTCAGACATTGTTGAGCCATATTATCGATTTATGTTCCTCACTAAAACTGAAATTGTCTACATGTATTTCTGTACAACCGATAACGGTTAACTGTGAAATACAGCAACAAACCCTGAACGACAGTAATGTTCCTGATTCATCTCCTATCGCTGTAATTCAAACCGGATCCACAAATAATACATCTAAATCAGGCAGCGTGAGAACACCAAGTTTACAAAAAACAAATCCTAATTTGACAACCAGAGTTACTTCAAAACATCAACAGTCACCAAGTACTGTAAATCCAAATGAATTTGGAGCGATGATATCAGAAACTGTATGTGGTAATTTCCATCAAGGCGATGTAGAATTGTTTTCCCCAGCATCTGTTGGTCGTCAATGTTCTTGCAATTCCCTTGTTATGCTTTGTGAATCTGATGAAACTATGCAGAATTTAATGCCACAGCATATTGATGACATATTACGAAATGGTGATATGTTATACAAAGACACTGTTGAAATGTTAGATGAGAATGAACTACTTCCTGATAAACTATTGTCAAATGACCAACTTCCATCAACATTTGTGATCCAAAAGTGTAATTATACTATACAGTATCATAATCTTCTCAGTGGAAAATTGAACCCGAGTGCCGACTCTATCTTTGATTCATTAGATACTATAATACAAACAGGGTTGAACGTTAGCACTAAACATATATTGATTCTAGACAGATACATGATGGCAGTCTGTGAATATGCACATGGCAGGTATTTAGTATTTGACCCTCATAGTAGAAATGAAAATGGCCTAGTTGATAATGAAGGATCAGCTGTTGCACTATACTTTACAGACATTGACAATTTGCTTCAGTACATCCAATGCTTATGTTTGTCACTACGACTGAAGGCAGATTCACTTATTGGAATGCAACCCATCACGGTCAAATGCGAAATACCAAGTAATGATGACGAGGTTTCACAATCATTTCATGATCTGGAAAATGAACCTGGTTGTTCAACGTGGACTGACATAGATAATCAGTCATCTCTGAGACCCAAATCAAACGATCAGACGAAAGATGGGCTTACGAAGAATCAGCGATATTATAAAAACATGTCCGAATCAAAGAAAGACGAGCTACTAGCGAAAATGCGCAATAACGCTAGCTACAAATACAATATTGATGAAGAAGAGGCGCAAGACAAACGGACACAATCTGCACTATATTCTAGAAAACGTTATGCAATTCCTGAACAATGTCACAAAAAAAAGCAACAATCTGCACAGTTTTCTAGAACACAATATGCAATTCCTGAACAATGTCACAAAAAAAAGCAACAATCTGCACAGCATTATGCAATTCCTGAACAATGTCACAAAAAAAAGCAACAATCTGCACAGTTTTCTAGAACACAATATGCAATTCCTGAACAATGTCACAAAAAAAAGCAACAATCTGCACAGTATTCTAGAACACAATATGCAATTCCTGAAACACGTCAACAAAAAAAGCAGCAGTCCAAAGACCGATATGCTATTCCAATAATCGGAGAAAGAAAACGAAAGCAAGAAGGACATATATCACGAGAAAAGTACAAACATCCTGCCACGAAAAGAGCGAAGATCCAACAAACACGTGCCAATAGATTACACAGAAATTCAGACATAGATCGCGTGATTAAAAGATTCCATACATTTTCGCAAACAGGTCAAAAACTTATCTACATATGTGAAGTATGTCGGCGTATATTCTTTAAACACCAGATCATTGCTTTGAAACGAGATCGATACAACCGACATGCTTTAATAAAGGCATTACCTTCCAGAAAGGTTTATGATCAGCTTCCTTCTGATGGCAACCAAATTGATAATCCCAAATGGATCTGTAAAACGTGTCATATAAACATTGTGAAATTTAAAATACCAACGCTAGCGACCATAAACAAACTGAGTTTACATGAACAGCCTCCTCAGCTTTCACAGTTGAATATTCTTGAAAGACATTTGATTGCTCCTGCAATTCTATTCATGAAAATGCTTATACTTATAAAGGGAAGTCAAAAGGGAATTCATGGACAAGTGGTATGTGTAAAATCTGATCTGAATACTGTTTCACAATGTCTACCTAGACTTCCAACAGACGAAAGTCTGATTAGAGTTAAGTTGAAGAGAAAGCTGGAATATAAAGGACACCACATGTGCCAAGATATAAATCCTGCAAGAATAAGACAAGCTCTGTTGTGGTTAAAAGACAATAACACTGAGTATGATAATATCGAAATAGATTTTCATGGCTTTAACGGGATGTTGAACGATCAATTAATTCATTGTGATGAGGTTATCGACAATGATCAAAATGAACATGACAATTCCGAAGATGAAAATGAAGACCGTGAACGCAACAGCAATGCGCCAAATGAATTCAGTGACGATATTGATTCAGACGACCACCACAATGATCTGCCAACTGATGTTGACATGCTTGAAGAAGATGCAAACACTGAATATGATATCTCTTCACATTCCGATGAATCGACAGTCACCATGGTCACCCATGATGATGATAATGAGCAGCAAGATACCAATGATGATATTACTAACACCTCAGCACCTATGTACTCATTTCTACACCCAGTAGACTTTGCCCAATATGCAGCAGATAAACATGACAGCACAATTCTATCTTTAGCACCAGGTGAAGGAAATACTCCTGAAAAGGTATTAGAAATGGAAGCCAAATGTTTCCCAGTAGAGTTTCCTCGAGGTGAAAATACATACACTCAAAATAGAGGTACAAAGATTTCACCCTCCCGATACTTCAATGCCAGACTTTTCGGAGCTGACAATAGATTTGCAAGCAATCCGGAATACATATTTTATGCTCTGTATGCAACAGAAGTTCAACAAATTCATTCCAAAATATGTATTGCAATGCGAATTGGTTCCACAAAAACATCAGATGGTCGACAGATAACAGCATCCATGTTAAGGGACAGAGAGCAGGTGAAACAGATTATTAAAAGAGATGAAGGATACCGATTTCTAACTCAAATAAGAGGCACGCCTGCATACTGGGAGAAATCCAAAAAAGAGCTATTCGCAATGATACGACAACTTGGTGTTCCGACTTTCTTTTTAACATTCAGTGCAGCCGATAGAAGGTGGATTGAAATTGACAATGCTATTCTAATCCAACAAGGCAAACCGCCTATGACAGATGAAGAACACAAGAACATGACATGGGAACAACATTGTCAAATCATAATGTCAAATCCCGTAACAGCCGCCAGAATGTTTGAATATAGAGTACAAACTTTTATTAAAGATGTAATCATGTCAAACGCTAAACCAATTGGTGAAGTCGAAGACTATTACTATAGGACCGAGTTTCAACAGAGAGGCTGGCCTCATATTCATATGGTTGTATGGGTAAAAGATGCCCCAAAATTGGACGAAGATAGTGATGAAGATGTGATAAAATTTGTAGATAAGAATATTACATGCGCAATGCCCCCCGAGGATGACGAAGAATTGTATGAGATAGTGATTAATGTTCAAATGCATAGTAAAAATCATACAAAATCGTGTAGGAAAACGGGATTAGTATGTCGTTTTTATTTTCCAAAGCCACCAAGTAGTTACACGTTTATCTGTAGACCAAACAAATTAAATTATCACAATGATGATGATGATGATGATGATGATGATGATGATGACGAGGACAGACGCTTAGAGGCTTTAGAGAAAAGAAAACGTGAAGAAACAGAGGCAAAAGAAATACTAAAGACCATTTGGGATTTACTGTCAGATAAAGACCAAGAATTTGAAGAATTTGATGACGTTCTTGAAGCAGCAAACATAACTCAGCGTAAATTAGAAGAATCACTTGAGATCATGTCAAATAGAAAAACAATTTATCTCAAACGACGCATCTCTGATCGGTGGGTAAATAACTATAATGAACACTTGATTCGATGTTGGAATGGTAACATGGACATTCAATATGTATTAGATGCATACGCATGTGTTATGTATATAGTGTCCTACATCACAAAAGCTGAGAGAGAAATGGGAGACCTCCTAAAAAATGCACAAAAAGAGGCTGCTCAAGGAAACGATGATGCCGTAGCACAATTAAGGACACTTGGAAGCGTATATCTACAACACAGAGAAGTCAGTGTTATGGGAGCCACATACCTCACATGTAGTATGCCTTTAAAGAAAAGTACAAGAAACGTTATCTTCATACAAACTGATTCCAATGGTCAGAAAATATCATTGCCACTGAAAACACTACAGGACAATGCAGGAAACAGTGATAAAGTATGGATGCCGACACAGATTGACAAATATTTGGCTAGACCAACAAGTGACGAGTATAAAAACATGTGTATGGCCACATTCTACTCCATGCATTACGGCGTATCAAGTACATCTGACACCGCTGACTCTGACGAAGAATTGGTATCTGACAATGATGATACATCCAATGCAGGAACACGCAAACATGTAATAAAGTTAAAAGACAAGCTTGGTTGTATGAAGAAGCGTGTACGAAAGCCTGCGATTATTCGTTATCCACGAATATCTGCAAAGAAAGACAGTGAACGATATCATATGAATATGCTACGTCTATATCTTCCACACCAAACTGAACAAATCAAGCCAGAGAGCTATGAAACTTATCAAGACTATCATATGAATGGATATGTCACATACAAGGGAAAGAGAGAAGCCGTGCGTGAAATAGTAAGACAGAATATGGAAGACTATGAACCAAAGAATGACAATATTGATGAGGCATGGGAGGCTTTACAGGAAGCAGGAAACCTTGACGATGCATGGGCAGCTGTTGCCCCACAAAATGAACAAGATCGTGATGATGATAGAGTACGAAACATAACACTAGATTCTGATGACGATTTAGCTGAAATAGAAATACCTGACCTTCAGCCACAGAGTAGACCCAATTTACCTAGATGTCGAATTGAACCTCGCAATCCATTGATGACCGAACAACAGGCCCATTCGATGATGCAACAACTTAATATTGAACAACGACAATTGTTCAATTTCGTTAGTAAATGGTGCAATGAGAAATCAAGAGATATCGGTTTACAACCATTTCGCATATTTTTAACTGGTGGCGCTGGAACAGGCAAATCACATGTCATTAGATGCATTCAATATCATGCCGAAGCTGCATTTAGTAGAATGAGTGATGTTACTGTTGACGATGAAACAGTCTTGTTGGTTGCTCAGACAGGAACAGCTGCATTTAACATCTCAGGTCAAACAATATGTTCAGCTTTAAAGATTCCTCCACGGGCTGCATCAGATTACAGACCACTTGCTGAAGCATCTCTCAACACACTTCGTGCAAAGTACCAACATCTTCAACTTCTTGTTATAGATGAGATTTCGATGGTGAGCACATTACAATTATCTTACATACATGGTCGACTACAACAAATCAAAGGAGCATCCGATAGATCCTTCTTTGGCAACGTTTCTATTCTAGCAGTCGGAGATTTTCATCAGTTACCACCAATATTGCCACCAACACCATTGTGCTTTCCACACAAACAAATCCTTAAAGATCTATGGAACCCACATTTCCAGAGTGTCAAACTAACTGAAATTATGCGCCAGAGAGATGATGCTATTTTTGCAAATATGCTCAATCGCCTGCGTGTGAGAAAACGAACAGAGCCATTGGAACAAGCTGATGAACAACTACTGAAATCTAGAATAGTACATGAAAACATCTTGTCACCTCCGTCGAATGCTTTACACCTATTCTATCTCAACAAAGATTGTGACAACCACAATAAGATACAGTTGCAATCTTTAGATACACCGAAGTACAAAGTCAAAGCTGAAGATGTTGATCAGAATGGTGGACGAGTTATCAAAAGACATGAAACACCATACAATTCAACAAAGAATGACACAGCACTTGTTCCTTACCTGACATTAGCAGTAGGGGCTAGAACCATGCTTATAGTTAATATAGATGTTACTGATGGACTTTGCAATGGAGTATCTGGTATAGTCAAGGGAATAGAATTTGGAAACTCGCAAAATATGCCTAAAGTTGTGTATGTGCAATTTGACAGTCAACGTGTTGGCCAAAAAACACGAACATCTCAAACCATACCGCCACAATATGCAAATTGTGTTCCAATAATCCCAAAGATTGATACCTTTCAGTTAAAAGGAAAATCTTTTACCACTACACGGCAACAGATTCCATTAAAGCTAGCATGGGCTGTGACAATTCATAAAATACAGGGTCAGACCTATGACCAAGCCGTAATCTCAATGAAAGGTCTAAAGACTGCAATGGCGTATGTAGCTTTAAGTCGTGTCACGCATCTACATGGAATGTATTTACTGGATTACAACCCTCGAGCAATATTTTGCAATGAGAAAGTCGATGATGAAGTGGCCAAAATGCCAACGGCTGATCTTTCCAAAGCAAATCCTTTGCTAAGCATTGCTAATAATCAACATTTCATAATTGCCCACCACAACATCCAAAGCCTTAATGCACACATTGAAGATTTGAAGAAAAACGTTGAACTCCAAAAGGCACACGTGATTTGTCTATCAGAAACCTGGATCACAAACAGTAGTCAATCGGATAATCTAACTATAGATGGCTATCGACTCGAAATGCTTAATACCGGTAAAGGTAGAGGTGTAGCGATGTATCTTCAGAACGATATCGATTACACATTGCAACCGCTGTTGTGCGAAGAAAGTGATGCTCTTGCAATTAAAACTCATGGCGCATCGAATCTACTAATTGTTGCAGTGTACAAGCCAGTTGCAACTTCGAAAGCTGCATTTTGTAAGGAAATTAGTAACATCACTGCTCAAACAGAACTTTTGGATACCGATTACGCCGTGTTTGCAGGAGACTTCAATCACAACCTCCTGAAAGAGACTGTGCTTCCACCACTTAGACAATATTCCCAACTGATCACAGAGCCTACAACTACAAATGGTACACTCCTTGATCACATCTATATCAAACCTCGACCGCCTACTTCTCGATACCAAGCAGGGGTGTTGACGTCATACTATAGCTATCATGAACCAGTATTTCTTGCAATCAAGTATAACTAATAGTGAGACTATCCATTTAGTATGTGTTGCCGTTATCAGATATCGACGTACTACAGTATTTGACCTATCTTATAAAGAGCATAAGATAAAAATGATTGTCATGATTGATACCAAGTAGCAGTGTTGACATCATACTATAGCTATCGTGAACCAATATTTCTTGCAATCAAATTTAACTAATGGTGACACAATCAACAAGCAGTAAAATAATAAAATAACCATGCTTATATTGAGCGTATGATGACATTGAAGTCCCTGTGCGCTTTAACAAACAACACTGAAAGGATCAAATACAACGAGAGTAACAAAAGAAACTTAAGCATGAACATAAAATGGTGAAAGCGTTGCGTTTTGACAACCACAATTATGTATTATAAGAATCACAATGATTGCCATGATTTATATTATCGTATTTTCCCCATGTAAATAGTAGAATATCTGAACCACAGTATGTACGTATATGATATGCCGCTAATGTTTAAAAATTGTTTATTAGTTTAATAATGTTATTTTGAAATGGTGAAAGCGTTGCGTTTTGACAACCACAATTATGTATTATAAGTATCACAATGATTGCCATGATTTATATTATCGTATTTTCCCCATGTAAATAGTAGAATATCTGAACCACAGTATGTACGTATGATATGCCGCTAATGTTTAAAAAATGTTTATTAGTTTAATAATGTTATTTTGAAATGGTGAAAGCGTTGCGTTTTGACAACCACAATTATGTATTATAAGTATTACAATGATTGCCATGATTAATATTATCATATTTTCCCCATAATGTAAATAGTAGAATATCTGAACCACAGTATGTACGTATGATATGCCGCTAATGTTTAAAAATTGTTTATTAGTTTAATAATGTGATTTTAAAATGGTGAAAGCGTTGCGTTTCGACAACCACAATTATGTATTATAATTATAACAATGATTGCCATGATTAATATTATCATATTTTCCCCATAATGTAAATAGTAGAATATCTGAACCACGGTATGTACGTACATGTAGATATGCCGCTAATGTTTAAAACATGTTTATTAGTTTAATAATGTGATTTTAAAATCGTGAAAGCGTTGCGTTTTGACAACCACAATTATATGTATTATAAGTATAACAATGATTACCATGATTTAAATTATATGATATTTGTTCCCATGATGTAAGAAGTAGAATAGGCTGAATCTCAGTATTGGCGTAAATATGCCGCTATATATATATTGTTGTAAAGTTATTTTATAAATATGATTTTAAGATAGTGAAAGCGTTGTATTTGACAACCATAACTATGTATATAAATATAACAATGCCTACCAGTATTTGTATTATAGTTATATCTTTTTAAATGATGTAAAAAGTAAAATATGGAAGCCATAAACGTGTCTGATATCGAAAGCTAAATATCCCTATCATCGAAATGAACGATATACAAGAAATGTTACTTATAACATAACTTTTATTGAGGCTAATGTTTTTAAAATCAAAAGTACAATTTATTTTGTTATCTGTGTATTGAGAACAGCTAGCTGGGTATTACCCCTTAATAATCTCATGTAATTATATTGATTTTCATATACAAAACGAAATCTTAAACTCTCAGTTTCGGACAACCAAAATCTATTTCAAATGAATGATACATCGTAGGTCTACAGTGCAAACACATCTGTCTAATTAATTCGGTGTTAACTTTGAACCAATGTGTGCAATAACAACATTCTCAATGATCTAATGTGCAATTTTGACAATCAATATTCCAATGTTATTGTTATTATTTATATAAATACAATTTATTTTATTATCTTTATGAAATATGTATTCAGTAGAGCTGGTTCTCCTTGCAAATTATATTGTTGAACTGATGTTTATATCAATAAAATTACAAACTTCATTATTATGACTAATAATTATACATTATTATGACTAATAATTATACATTATTATGACTAATAATTATACATTATTATGACTAATAATTATAGACCTATACAAAGTGCAATCGTAAACTCGATTGCTCGGTATAGGTAAATATCTCCTATGTGCGAAACGAGTGATGGTTATTTAACCCGGGTATTTAACCTGGAATAAATATCATTCAGCCTATGTACATGATGTATGACTGTCCGAATTACCCAAGCACTGATTATGTGCCTATCACTTTTTATCCAGGTAAAATGCCATGCAGTGGTAACTAAATGTGTCTTTCACTTATCAATTGCATCCCGGGCCCCGGGATAGCGGGGATTAGGGCCGGGACGTACAAATTGCCGATGTACGTCCCGAGAACAGTCGTGTACGGTCCCCGCGAGGCGAGGCACCATTTTTGTGTACGTCCCCGCTACAGTCCAGGCCCCTTTACTAATCCCTTCTACGTCCGATGGATCTTCTACAACATCATCAACAATCCAGTCGACTGCTAACTGGCCTGCTGACACGTTTGGTCTTGTAAATTGTGAATCGCTACTGCTAGCATGAGCAATCGCTTCCTTTAATACTTGTGGACGTCGAACCTACTCTGCCTCCACCTCCTTGAACAAGATCTCTTCTACGGATGACAAGCCTTCTTTGTAAAGTATCCAGGAGACTGATAACCCAACTGACACATTTGATGTATATCAGAAGGTAAGATATACTTTTACTATATTTATATTTTAAAAATTTGTCTTGATTTGTATGCCTACTATATATAGCTACTTAATTGATAATACATGTATAATGACTTTTAAATACATGTACTTTTATTTCTGTCGTTATGCAGTCCCCTGTTAAACTCCAGTTGACGGACAACTCTGCGGATACATTTGGCCCATAGATTGTGAATCTCCTCTGCGCTGCCTAGCCCCAAGCAACAGGCCCCTTCTACTTGTAAACGCCAAACCTCTTCTTCCCCCTCCTTGAACCAACCCATTCCAAGCATACACGACTGATAAACCGGCTGACACAATTAGTGCCTCAAAAGGTACGTTAAATTTACACTCTTAGCCCTATTTTACACAAATAAAACAACATCAAATTAAAAGCATAACACATTCAGTTCAAGTCAAATTCAAGTACAACCATATAAAGAACTGTTTCGTTTACAATTCCTTTCCTTCTTTGTACAGGCATTCAACTGTCCGAGTCCGCTGTCGGATCCACTGGAGACAACTTCTCATTACCAAGCAGAAACGGAGTGTTCCCGATTATTGCTATTAATGAAACTCTATACACAGGTCTACCTGCTTTTTAAACACGCTGATCAGGATAGCATGATTCACCGTCTGCAACAGTGCATCAAAGACATCAAGGCCTGGGCTGTTCTGAACAAAATGAAATTTGATGACGACAAGACTGAGATACTGTTCTTCGGCACACGCACCACTAGCAACGATAAACCGTCTTCACTGACAATTGGAAACGCAGACGTTTTGATGCGCGAACAGAAGCTCGCAATGAAGCTCGCAATCTAGGCGTGATTTTCAGCACTAGCCTACAAATGAGTAAACATATAAACTGCTCACAAAAAGTATCGAAACACTTAGAAATGATCCAATATATAACGGCTCGAAAGGGTATGCATTAATCGAAGCAAATAACCAAGTGCATAATTTTGTTCTGCGTATTTTGACACCTCGATCGATGAGATGCGATGTTGCAGAACGGAGTTATTGTCATTTCAATGGTCGTGGGTCCAGTTTCAAAAGTGACAATCACCCTATAGAAAGAGGTTTGCATTACTGTTTAGAATGATCAGATTCGTGATTTTCAATAGGGATGAGTGTCACCTTGGAAACTGGACCCACGATCATTGAAATGACAATAACTCCGCTCCGCAACATCGTATCTCAACGATTGAGCTGTCAAAATACGCAGAACAAAATTATGCACTTGGTTATTTGCTTCGATTAATGCATACCTTTTCGAGGCGTTATATATTGGATCATTTCTAAGTGTTTCGATACTTTTTGTGAGCAGTTTATATCAAACACATGTCGTGCTGGATGGGCTTGTAGACGCAAGATTGGTAAAATCCTGAGATATCTACATAAGTCTGCTGCGAAATAGATGTTTAATAAATAAATGATTATGATAATAGCAATATTTCAGGCTCTGTTTTTTTCCCCTATATTCTTGGGGATAATTTTCTCAGCATCCTTAAACACTAAGTTACGAACATTGCTATTTGTCTCAGAGAGAATGAATGATGACCGTCAGAATTGGTCATGCACATTACTAGTTCTTCAGCGTTTAAAAAGTGACATGTCATATGGGGTCACTAGAGGTCATTAATCCATACAAAAATCAAGGTGTCCTGGTCTCTGACCAGATTTATGTCTAGTTCAACTTGTGCCTAAGATTTACATTTATAAGCATTTTAGGGTTTGAAACCTGTATTAGTCAACCTGTATTAGTCAACCTGTATTAGTCAACCTGTATTAGTCAACCTGTATTAGTCAAACTGTATAAGTCAACTTGTATTAGTCAACCTGTATTAGTCAACCTGTATTAGCCAACCTGTATTAGTCAACCTGTATTAGTCAACCTGTATTAGTCAAACTGTATAAGTCAACCTGTATTAGTCAACCTGTATTAGTCAACCTGTATTAGTCAACCTGTATTAGTCAAACTGTATTAGTCAAACTGTATAAGTCAACTTGTATTAGTCAACCTGTATTAGTCAACCTGTATTAGTCAACCTGTATTAGTCAAACTGTATTAGTCAACCTGTATTAGTCAACCTGTATTAGTCAACCTGTATTAGTCAACCTGTATTAGTCAAACTGTATAAGTCAACCTGTATTAGTCAACCTGTATTAGTCAAACTGTATAAGTCAACTTGTATTAGTCAACCTGTATTAGTCAAACTGTATAAGTCAACTTGTATTAGTCAACCTGTATTAGTCAACCTGTATTAGTCAACCTGTATTAGTCAACCTGTATTAGTCAAACTGTATAAGTCAACCTGTATTAGTCAAACTGTATAAGTCAACTTGTATTAGTCAACCTGTATTAGTCAACCTGTATTAGTCAACCTGTATTAGTCAAACTGTATTAGCTATGTTATACAATAGAAACAATTATCGTATTTATATAAACACTTAAAATGGCACTAATCCGCAAGAAACGTGCATATCGCACACAGAGCAACAAGTACCAGCAGGAAACAAAATAAGGAACAAGAGAGCCAAAACATAAATACGCAAAAAGTAATAAATCAAACATATCCATTTGTTCGGATCAAGCTAGAGATCACATACAAGCTCTGTCATGCTACAGGTGGTAGAACCTATTAATTTGAAGACCCTCATGTATATCTTTTATATACTCCTGGTCAGAAAAAAATCGGATAAATAGATTACGTTGCGTTTATGTATGCTTGCAACGAAGAATGCCATTAGTTGCAATAACTTAATTAGATATTTTCAAGTCACTCTGCGTATTTCAGATTCCTGCTATCTAATTGGTACAAAACTACTAAGAGTGTATGAATTTCAGACCATTTACACTGACAAATATTGTAAAAAATATTCAAATTATCCTCATTTGTACTCCGTATAAAATATCAAGAAAAACAACATTCAAAATTTCCAAGCCGACCCCTTCATATTAAGGTAACATACCACGCGCGAGAACCCCAAAAGAGATTGCGATAAGTGTGATAGCATCATCATGTGAAAAGTTGATGCATTTGAAAAGATTAACCACACATTCCACAGTTGAAATTTCAACATTATTTTGACTAGACTAGATATGGATCGTGACCATAATGAAATTATGTTCAGGGCGTAGGAAGGCAAAAGATGAGACAGTTCTCTTGTTTCGTGTCCATTGCATTACGGAATAAGGTTAAAGGAATGAAGTAGTATATGCTTCATTCAATGTTATGACGTCATGGGTTTGTAAACAAGATCACAACACAGTCCCTTCTATTTAGATATATCTTTATAAACTCAATACAATTATAGTGGCATAGCACTCCAGGTATTATTAAAAAGAGATCGAACCGATTAATTCAAGTAGCGTCTGCCTGATGATACTCTAAATGTGTGGATCAAGCTATAGAGGTCAGAATTAGCTTTGTTGGAATATCTTATTTTTAAATTTGCCTCAAGTTGGTAAAATAGCATGCTTTACTGAATTGTACTACGCTCAACTGTATCCGCATATGCGGAAACATCTCTTAAGACTGTGTTCACGTTTACCGTCAGAGGGCGCCCTGGTTTAGCTTGATTAATTAACATCACACCTAAACCGTGAAAGAAGTGATTTATCAACACGGCATAGCTAAAACCCTACCACCAACGGAATAAAAAGGGCACTTTACGTATACTTAATGTATATTGTGTTCAGAAGGTAAGTTCATTAGCAATCTATCATAATGGTAACATTTCCTTTCGTCATTTTGCCTTTTCATACTATGTCCCTGGCTAGATATATACTTGGGATGGCACACCGGTAAATAGTTTCCCTATACTTGTACATGTAAAATGGGGGTTACAAAACGTTGATTTTTAAGCTTGAATTTGTTCAACTCTACATTTTTCTTAAAGTTCATGACGTGTATGATCTTTGAGGTTCAACAATCATATAGGGTAATCCTAAGAGTCCCGAGAAAGCCTCTGAAATTTGACAACTGATGTTCTATCCACATTAGTCATAACCGATTTGAGAAATGTTGACAGAGCATATTAAATTAAATTCCATCGAAATCTACAAAATTAACTAGAATATTTCTTTTTTAGCCTTTGGTATTAGGTAGTAGTCCCGGTTATGTACCGGTGTTGAATCCTGACATACATGTGTACCAATTTCTGAAGAAATATACATGAGGTCATTGGTTCAAAATCGACACAAAAGTAAAACAGTATCAATAACAATAAATACGGATGTCATGGAAATGCAAAATAAATGGTCAAGTACTAGGGCAAAATAAAGAAAACACAGTTTCAGTAATGTCAATACGGCGCATTTAGAACAACAATTATAGGCAACGACATAAACTGACTTTTCATTATTGCAAACCATGCCACATTGTACAGTTATCAAAAGATTCTTCTTAGACGTTGAAAGGATTTCTTGGAATTGCTCCCACTTAAAGGCATATTATGTGATCTTTTCCAGGGGCGCCCTCTATTCATATCTTTTTTAGAAAGTATATTTTTTACATCTGATATGGAATGTTCATTTTACTGATCCAATATAAAAGGTACTCACGTGTACGTTTCGGATACGTCTGTATCCTTTGTCAACACTTTTGATTGTGATGATCTTGACGACTCATGACGCTTTTTGCAGTCTTGGAGTTGCCTATTCAATATCGCGTTATACCCAAACTTGTTTCATGCATGCTTTTGGACAAAAACATGCATTTTCCCTTGGCCTTGAAAAACATTACGTCGATTTCGTCACAAACTAAAATGTGGCCCTTTTATTGCATAACATTTTGTTGGACAGCTTACGCAAACAAATGATCCTTAATATCACACCATGGTGGCAAAATTCGAGGCCACATTTGCACTTTTCAACAACAAAAAACAGTGGTGCGATACCATTTTCAATGTGTACACTCTCAGAACAGGTATTAAATAACCATGGGTTAAAAGAATGTTGGTTAAAAAGTATACAACATTGGTTAAAAATGAAGCGTTGGTTAAAAATTACTTTTAATACTGCGTTGGTTAAAGAGTAAAAATATAATTAATTTTTAGTTTATTCAACGTTGGTTAAGGCATCATAATTTTAACCAACAATAGGTCATAACAAGATTCCCGCCAAAGAATTTCATTGGCGAGGAAAATATTTTGCGCATATTATTTAGACCACGTCAGAATTTGTATATGAAATCAATCATGTTATTTCCCCCCACCTGGTATTTACATTGGCGCTCTTCAATTGGCATCATGTTGCCAACTAATATTGGACCAATATTGGTTTTACATTGGCGCTCTTCAATTGGCATTATGTTGGCAACCAATTTTGTTCCAATAATGGGCACATTATACCAGGGGCTGGAAATAACACGATTGATTTCATATACAAATTCTGACGTGGTCTAAAAATTGCGGCAGCTGTTTCAAGTTATCGCTTCCCGGCCTCGTAGCTTGGATCTTGTGCCTTGTCCAGTCCCTTGTTGGTCCTGGCCACGGGTTGGCGCCAATATTGAAAGCCAATATCGGGCCAATGAAACATCAATATTGTAATGTTGTATGGGTTAAAGTTTAGCAAAAAAAATAAAAGTTTAACCAACATTTTTTAACCAACTACTGTTGGTTAAAACATATTAACCAACAAATGATTAAAAATAGTAACCAACCACAGGTTAAAGTTTAACCAACCACTGTTGGTTAAAACATATTAACCAACAAATGATTAAAAATTGTAACCAACCACAGGTTAAAGTTTAACCAACCACTGTTGGTCAAAACATATTAACCAACAAATGATTAAAATTTATAACCAACCACAGGTCAAAGTTTAACCAACAGCTGTTGGTTACAGTTTTAACCAACCAATTGTGTGGTTCACCTGGTAACCTCCCGTTGGTTAAAATTTTAACCAACATGGTTAAAGATTTTAACCTTTGTTCTGAGAGTGTATAGTTTAATCAGTTCCAATTTAGCGAGAAATGTTCGGTTTTTGTCTCTCCGCGAGCAAAAGTAACCCAAGCATACACGCGCGATTATGGCCACACGCACGCGTCAGATATATGATGGGAACTGAATTGCAGGATGCAGGTCGGTAAATCTACAAAAGTTTATAGACATTATAATATTGTCTTTTGAAGGACACGCGCCTGGTAAGATAGATACAGACCTATATTAATAAACATCATTGTCTTTTTGAAGGACGCGGATTGACCTATGATGATATATCGTATTGTCTTTTTGAAGGATGCAGGCATGGGAAAACAACATTGACCTATGAGGAAATATCATATTGTCTTTTTGAAGGACGCAGGCAATGGGAAAACAACATTGACCAATGAGAAAATATCATAATATTGTCTTTTTGAAGAATGCAGGGCAAGGAAAACGACAATTTTCTATTAGTTAACGACACAAACCTGGAAAAACGACGCCTAGCTAAATTGTTGTCCTTTCTGTGGTCATATAGTCTTTTTGAATAAAGCAGGTCCGAGAAAAACGTCAATGACCTGTTTATAAACATCATTGTGTTTTTGAAAGCCGCAGGTCAGGTACATACTAGATTAGCCCATTTCTATTGTCCTGGGGCCTGGGGAAAACGACATTGACCTTCAGCATTCAAGAAACATCGCATTGTCTGTTGAAGGACGCGGATCAGGAAAATGGATCGATTCCACATCGTTAAATGATTTCGCTTCAATGTAGCATTTTATTTATTTCTCCCAAATGATTTAAGTTGCCATGTTATTGAACAGTACAATGAGAAACATTTCCAGTTCATTTAGTATGTTTTAAGTTGATTTCAATTATACATTTCGTGTCAACCTTTCTCAAATTCTTTCCTGGTAAGTGAGGGCGCTACAACAGCTGGCCAATTTTAGGGGCTTACTTCGCAGAAATTTCCATTCAAAATTGTATAATTCCATTCGTTTTACATATGAGAACATTGACTTTTGTATCGCCCATGCAACACGTAAAGGAGCACGTATGTCAGGTAAAAAGAGTGGAATCCGTATGTGAGGTTAAAAGAGGAACAAAATATCTTTACATCATTTTATCTTTTTGATAAGGTAAACGACATAAGGTAAACGACAAAAATAAATCCCTCTTAACGTTTGAAATTTTTGTTTAATCGTCTATACTTCGTAAATTTCATGATTATGTTTATAGTGTGTTGAACGGAAAGCTGAATTGTTCATGTTTCCAATGTTACCAAATTTGTATGAATCGCATGTTTGAGTGCTCAGAAACTTGCTTGAGAATAGGAGGAGGTCTTCCATTGATATGTAACACAATATGAATATCATGAGATATGCGACAAATTGGCTATTGAAAGCAAAACGTTTCTGGGGAGTTTATAATATTGTCTTTTGAAAGTACGCATGTAGACATTGACATACATTGTGAGCCAAATATAATTTCATCGAAAATTCAATAATTCTCATGTAACAGGAATAAATATAGCCGCTACGGGTTTTGCAGGGGAAAAATGTGTATAGGCATTATCGATAACGGAGAAAATCGAAAATATATACAAAGTAACTAACTTTGTCGGTGCGAAATTATAAGGTAACAATTTACGGAAAAATGAATCCAACGTTTTCGATGATGCGTCAACCTTTCGTCATTCAAAGTGTTTCAGAACCAATGACTGACTTATGTTATGACGAATTCTACTCGAACCGTCTATTTAACTGTTAAGAGGGCATTCAAAACCACAGTGGAAAGGAAACGCTGCAATTCGTAGGGCCCTCTAGGGCGGATATACTAATCGTATAATTAATCAATAACTGAAGTCATGCGTATTACATTGATTAGCCTTGGGCTTAACGGGTACTGAGTAATTAGCGTATTCTCTGCCCGGTACCTCACCTTTTTCTTTAATTTGAAGACTATGAAGTAAAAATGTTGTATAATTAGTATACGCATAATAAATCCTTGTTTCTTTCATGACTAGGATGAGATATTCCCTACACAACCTAACTGATGCATAACCTTATTTTGCATTTGGATTTAAAATAATGTCGGTGATCCGTTAATCAGGCTGATAACTTGTTCAGGAAACATTATTTTTTGGAAGTATTACCCAGAATGCAATGCGATAAGTTTGGCTAGTCCAAAAAAGGAACCCTCTTTTCATAACATAAGAGAACTGTAGTATATAAATTACACCTAGAGCTAAGATTTTGCATAATACAATGATAGATTTTAGTTTCATTATCAGCGTTCAGGGCTCATTATAAATTAATCATATTGATTTGAGGGTCTATGAAGTAGAATACAAACTATAAATGGATATTGATTCTTTATTTCAATTTGCGACTTGTTCTAACTTGGTGATATGGAAGATCTTACAATTACGCAAACAAAATTGAAGGAAAACAAAGTTATTGCGTACTTTTTAAGGTAAATTAGTTTTAAAATTAGTCCAACTTCTTAATTACAATAAAATAGGAAATATCCCACATAACAGCTATTAATTATGACTAAACAGTTTTTTAACTATCTTGACTTATTTACTGATCGTCAATGTTTCATAGTTCCCTCATCTTTGGTCTAAATAAATAAATTGGTCTCTTTGGTATGATAACTACTAGTATATACATTTGCAAGGGATTATGGGTAATACTTCCCGGACGGTTTCCTGAACATGTTATTGGCCCGAACTGGTGAAATCCGTTATCAATCAACGTCTGTGTACATCTTTTCCCCTTTTCCCAGGTGTACCTCTCACACTGTTCCAATTATTCTAAGTTTGTACATCACTTCGAAGAAATGTTTTAGAGTATTATTCAAGGAAAGAATCTTAAAAAGTCCCAATTCGGAAGTACATCATCATCATCATGGTTATAATGTATAATATCAGGGGATATTATTAATTGATCCCAGACGCCTTCAATGATGTAGATTCCTTTCTTGCTGCTGAAAACATCCATCGAAGAAAACAATAGAGACATTTATTAAAATTTCATCAACATTCAGATCTGTTAAAACATCCATTCCTAGTGGATCGAGAACATTGATACGCAATGGATCGAGGTCTGTTTTGTTGCATGATATGTAGGTGACAAAACCGCACCGTAAAAGATAAAAAGTCAGGACGCATTGTCTGTACGAATCATCCATCAATCACCATCAGGTCCCAAGTTCCCAACGCCACCACATTGTAATTTAAAACATATTTTTCGTTTGAAATATAATTATTAGAATTTGGCGCCGGAGAATCTAACAACAGGTGATAAATTGCACGACCAAGGAACATTTTAAGTTCCATTTCCAACATCTTCTAATATTGAACCGGAAAGGCATTTTTTCATTAGTCCGGCCCGGAGCTATAGATAACATTAATGAAAAACACTAAGGTAATACTGACATCAATGAGATAGCTAGAGCTTAAGATAGGTGAAATAGCATGTGTATAACATTTCAATAACTTCTGTTGCCTCCTTATCCTCTGAGCCTGTCTTCAAACTCATAGCGTGACCAGCCGTAACTTATATTGACATAAAAGCGTGACACAGGGTTGAAAGTCGAAGAGCTCAAGATAGCCATGTTGGAGAAGAAAATTTGGAGAAGCATCGTGGTTCGGCAAACCACTCGACGTCATAAGTCAAGTAAGTCAAGTTATCCTCTCTATTATATAGTACTTTCTCCATTTAACTTTTTAACGAATTACGTCGTAACTCACGTTTATCATAATTCGTATTGCACTATAATTGAGCGATGTGATTTATCAACATGACATTGTTAAAACCCTATCGAAAAAGTGAACGGAATGTCACTTTATTTGCAACTTTCAATTTAATGTACTTCAGAAAATTCCAAGAACAATCCATCAATTCTGTATCATTTCCATTTGCCATTCTGCTTCTCATTTAAAATTGAGCTTTCAATTATCAATTTCAGTGAGGAAGAAATTGAGGCAATGCCATTTTGTCGTTGGCATTTGCAAGACCGTCGTAAGTTGTATTCTAGGCCAAATTATTTATTAGTTATTTATCAAATTATAGGCAAAACCTCATTATTCTAAGACGTTTTATCAGCCATGAAATTCGAATTAATTGATTTTAATCAAATTATTAAGCTTAAAGCAATCACTAAAGACAAGCTTGAATTCTATCACATTTTGCACATATTAAGAAACAGAGACAAGCGTGAATGTTATAGCAATAGGGTGAAGCGGCTTAAAAAGTCAAATCCGGCAGAGTGGTATCGTCAAATACGAATAATGTCTACAAACAATAAGTCGCAGCCTCTTATCAACCCAAGTTTCCACCAACTATTGAGCCCTCCAACACGAAAGGTGTAGCTGATAGTTTGAACAGTAATTTTGCTTCAATTTGCAGTGACATAAGACCCCTCGTTCACTCAGAATTGCCTGCCTTGTTGCCCACTCCTAGCAATACCAGCAATTTATCCCTGGGAGGTCTTTGCTAAACTATCCAAAATTAGCAGGAAAAAAAGCTGGAGGTCCGGATGGCATACCAGCGACACTTATTCGAGAATTTGCATATGAGCTCTGTGTACCGCTGACGGATATTCTAAACACCTCTTTTTCTATTAGGGTATTGTGCCCCTGGAAACGTGCAATAGTATACAAATAATGAATGTTTATGGTAAGAATATTTTCATGAGGTGAAAGATGAAATGTTCCATGGAACATTTCATCTTTCACCGAATGAAAATATTATTTCCATTGCACGAATGAAAAACATTCATTATTTGTTTTAAATAACACCTTCGGTAGGTTATTTGTCATAAAGATACAAGAAACTGGCAGGCCCACGCAACGAGTAGGCCTAAGCTTATTTGATTCCAAATTGATCATTTTAATTAGGCCTAGCCCTCGCCTAGAAGCTTGCGTTCTCACTTACAATATTGTCTCATCAAGACAAGAAGGCAGTTATAATCCAAGATATGTAGGCAGCAGAACAATAGGCCTCCCAGCAGCTACGACTTTCACCGGAAGATTGGTTGTTGGGAGACACTGCGCTACACACAGGCTGGCCATAAAACAAACGCATCATAATCGTGGCGCGGTTCAATATTAGCGCGTATAGTGACTGTTGCCTGCTGAAAGAACACGAGGCGTGCAATGGTACAAAACGTATGGAACTAAATTGCACGGAAAATGGAACCAAATTGCACGATTAGTGACATATGATGCAAAATAAATGAAATGGGACAAATATTTCATGTTATGTGACATACAATTCACCGATCAAATGACAAGGAAATTTCCAAGTGTTAAATAATAGTGCCTATTCCTAAATCTTCCCCTGCTGTTTGGAATAAGCCCCGGCCCGTGTCTCTAACCGATCATTTTGCAAAAGTTGCTGAGTCTTTTGCGATAGGATGGCATATGAACAATATCGATCCCAACATTGATGTCAACCAATTCAGTAAGGGAGCACATCAAAACTCGACCGCCCGGCAACCGCCGGTTCCGTGGAGTTCCGTGCGGTTGCAGCCGGTTTCTATTGTTCTAAACAATGATATGCGGTCCAACCGGGCGGAACCGGCGGTTGCCGCGCGGTCGAGTTTTGATGTGCTCCCTAATCGAAAAGGCCGTTCAACCACTCACTATCTGGTCAAGCTGCTTGACCAAATATATAAGCACGCAGATAACTCCAACAATTCTCACACGCCTAGTCATTACTGACTTTAGCAAAGCTTTTCATTGAGTTAACCACAATTTTGCGATCCCCAAATTGTTGAACATGGGTGCTAGGCCTGTTATCATACCATGGATTTGCAACTTTTTGTCTCAAAGATAACAATGTAGAGGATATCGCGAATAGCTGTCCAATTAGGAGCAATTAAAAGGTGGTGCTCCACAAAGAACACTTACAGGGCCAGCTACTTTTAGGGCCTGCTTACTATTATTGAGAATACAATATGTATATAAATATATAAATGCAGCACAATTCAAAGGGACATAGATAAGTTCAGTCAATAGGCTGCTGATAGCAATATGTTGTTAAATCCATCTAAATGCATGTCTATGGATATGCATTTAGATGGATTTAACATGTCTATGGATATTAATTTTTCCAAGAACCCCAAGGAGCCTGTCCAAATTCAATTATGTGGCCTGGATTTACAATGCACCGATGTGGTTAAGATCCTTGGTATCAAAATATCTTGTGACTTAAAATGGGATATCCAGGTCGGCGATATGATCAACCGTGCTAGTGGCCGATTGTTTATGCTCACTACTCGTAAGCGTTTCGGGCTGTCCACTAAAGATCTTATCACCATCTTATTGGTTATGTGCGTCCCCTCCTTGAATATGCCGTGCCGGCTTGGCATCTTGGTCTCACTGAGCGGTAGCATTTAATGCTTGAACGTATCCAAAAAGGAGCGTGTACAATTATTTAGGCTATACATATGATTCGTACCAAAATGCCCTTTTAACGTGTAATATTCAAGAACTCAGACCTAGGCGGGATCATATTTGTTTTATTTTTGCCAAGTCTCTTATGCGTTCAAGTACTTTTAATATGGGGTTACCCAGCCAAAGAGAGGTCGTAACTGGACGTGTGTGGCGCAAAGGCAATCACCTTACTATTTTTAAGTAAGGACCAAAGGGCATGCAGACAGTCCAGTCCCATATCTTGTCAAGCTGTGGAATAATAACTTGACCAATGACCACTAATTAATCTGTCCAATATCTTGGTGAATTTAAGTGCAATATTATTATTATCTTGTTTTTAAACTTGGGAGTAGGTTGTTTCCATGTGTGTTTTCTGGTATGTATGGTTTCAGTCAGGTGGTCATGTAAGTGTACTATGTTTTATGTGCAATATATCTTTTTTTAGTGGGAGGGAGGTAGTGTGTATGTGCTGGTACCAGGAAAATCATATTTTGAAGTACTTAGGAAACGTGTTGCTCTGTAACTTATGAGATATTTTAGTTTCATGGTTATGAATGTATTTTGAAGACATAAAATGCATTTGATAGAAGGACTTATATGGCTTACCAATGGTCTATTTTTGAGAAAAAAACCACATGTGATATATTTTTAATAAATGATATTCCCCATGGGACACTTTTTTGACATACCCTGTATATCGTTGAGTGATGGCGGATAATCTTACCAAGTTATACGCAATCCATTTTCTACGTAATATTCTTTATTCGAAGAAATAAGTTAGACGGCATTCGGAGCTGGAAACGGAACTGGATGGTCGTAGTTGACAAGTTAAGTCGGGTTTACAGTAGTAAGGACAACGTCTCATCTCTATCAATTGCTCGATTC
The DNA here is from genome assembly GCA_035610835.1 of Ophiura sarsii. Classification (NCBI taxonomy): domain Eukaryota; kingdom Metazoa; phylum Echinodermata; class Ophiuroidea; order Amphilepidida; family Ophiuridae; genus Ophiura; species Ophiura sarsii. Next base: position 14,507,183 of record CM069443.1, read on the forward strand.
TAATTCAATGTGTTTGCTTTACAGAATACCTAATACCTGTTACAGAAACTGGTAAGAGATGCGATAGAGAACTTTTCGTTGCGTAAAGAGTGAATATAGTAGAGAATTGTCAGGTCTAAATGAAGAATAGTTGTTTTTTATAAGAGGCCCAGCGATAGTGAGATAGTACACTTGAGTAAAGACGACAAGATGTATACACATATAAGCTTTGATAAACGTTAATAGCCCCTCAGTGGGTTTAACCGATACTATTTCAAAATCAAATTTTGAATCACAGCAATGCATCTAGTTGCATGGTTGATTATCATCGTAGTCAAGAAAGCGCAACGATTCATGAAGTATATACCATTTTCACCTAGGTATGCAAATTATAAGTGTACCGAGCAGGGAATATGTTAATTACTTAGTACCCGTTAAGTCCTAGGCTAATGACTTTTTACGCATGACTACAGTTATGATAGACAATATTATACGAAACCAGTCCCAACTGAAACAGAATAAACACCACAATCAGGATACTGTACAGTTATTAGTTAAGATACGATTGGTTTATTCGAACAGCGGCTCTGAAGGGCCCTAAAATATTTCCTTTCCACTGTGGTTTTAAGTATGCATTTGACAGCTTGTCTGGCGAATGCAAAGTTTGCCTTTTGGGACACCCTATATTTTTTGGTCACGATTTTTGGGATGAATTGAGAGCAAAGCATTGTAATTTAAATCACCCCTTTATCGACCAATTTGCCATACGCGGTTGACAGCCCATGCGTGGCTGTGTACCGATGTGTATAGTCGTCTGAGTGTGACACCAGCCAATCAAAGGCTCTCTATTCTTTCGCTATTTATTTCGGTTTCCCGTTGCTTGTCCCATTGTCGGCTGAGATGATCAGTGCTAGTTCGTAAATTTCCCTCCCACCCACCTTTTGTGCTTGCATCCGGGGATGGAGGAGATCACCAGGTGTACCAGTTGGGCACCTGGTCATGAAATAAATTGCCCGCTTAGGAGCGCTATTAATTCGGTCTGGTAAACCTATGTTATCAATTACTACGAGAGGATTGCCCAGTGAGCGTGTACAACCAGGCAATCATATTTAAATTCGGGACGTGTACGAGCGGTACTACTTGCTAACTGCATGGGTGAGTTTCCATTATGTTGCAGCCGGTTGGTTGCACACGGGAATTATGTCATATAGCAACCAGCTTTGATGGAAGGCGAATATGTAAATTTGGTGCCGGTTTTTAGGGCACCAATTTACAAGAATTTATAGCGTTGCTAAGCGGGCCTTGTAGCCTAATGTGGTTTAGGCTAGGGGGAATTAGGAGGTATCCCTCATGTGCTATGTTGGTGGTGGGTTCTGTTTGGTCCTTCCTCCTTCCATACCCCCTGCCTCTATTGTTGTCGTGGGGTCTCTCTTGTAGTTGGTCCCTTGTGTGGCGTGAAGTGGGCGCCGGGCGGATTCGGGCGGGGGTATTTTTTGCGTCACCACTGATTGCGGTGACTGAGTCTTGCGTTGCAGGGCTCATGGGAAATGTTTTTGCCCCGGCTCCCTCCGGCAGCTCTTTTCTGTCATGTCCACGTTGTGTTCGTCGTGTACACCGTTGTGTTCCTTGCATATGTCATGTCTACCTCGTGCTCGTATATCCTGTTGTCCATATTAGTAAATGTTATAAATTAATGTGTAAATGTCATATTATAAGTCGTGGTGATATTTGATGAGTCTGTCGTCGTTACCCATATAAATTGGGTATGTTCTACAATAAAACTATTCCAATATGGTCTCAGCCAGTCCTTAAATTCCTATCTCGTATTTGTCTTATTGGTGTTTTACGGGGTGGCATCTAAGGGCAAATGCTCTCATAGCAGTCAAGTAGACTGTTCGAGTTGAAGACGTCATAACCGAAAGTCGATCATCGTTTCTGATTCATTGAGAATTACGAGGGATTGATACCAAATGAAAAAAACTCAGATTTGTTTCGAATGTTTGTTATAATCGTGCACCGATATCGATATAGAAGAGATTCATATTTGGTGCTTGTACTAGGCGATCGACTGCATCTAATTCCGATTTGAGAATGACACATTGACTAATAGTAGCGGCAAATATTACATGGCATTGGCAAACGTTGTTAAAATGCGATTAACAATACACCATAGTAATACCTCCTGATCTGAAACCACGTCAATACAAGATAGCAATAGGTAATATTCTTAATTATTAACAAATTGATAATTAGTTTTCTTCTAGATTTTCCTTCTCCGCTTCTGCTTTTAAAAGTACTTCAATTTAAAAAATGTATTGCATTTCAGCATGCCAACGGTAGTAAAACATCCCGCATCAACGGACTTGAACCGGACTGCTAATCTGCTTGTTTGGAATATGATATAAATAATTGTACTTACAAAATCGGTTAAGTAGTGAAAAACCAGACAAGAGTTTCTCTCAAGAGATTAATGTGCTTGATAAATCCCTTGTCTATTTGAATGTTCGCATGTATCCAGACATGCATTTAAGTTGCGCACAATTCAATGATGAGACCGTCATCCGTTCAAAACGAAAGAAACTAATTCTGATAATATGGGCTCACATCGAAACTGGCAGCTATATAGAGAACTAATTGACAAAGCCTTGCTTAATACAATACGATGCTTAAATTAGTTTCAGGAGAAATAGGGTAAATGTGGAACTTGATTAAGTCATTAACATTTAAGCTATCCCTAAAGCTGGTTTGATAAGATTTTAGTTTAGAACCTAAAATCATGCTGCAAATTTGATAATTTCCGGTTCTTTTTACTAATATGAATACCATTAAATAATATCAATTTTCCGAAAATCTTCTAATTTGTATTTATCCATTAAGTCGTTTGTAATGTAACCAGAAGTTAAACATTAATGTCTATCACAAAGAATCCGTAACATTTCACATACACACACCTCTTACAAACATGCATTGGTAATGACAGGTGGTTCACATCATTTCTCCCCAAAATCGCCTTCGTTATCGAACAGATACTTGTAGAGTAGTAAATCGTGGTCAATGAAGTTAGTAACAAGCAGTATGATAATATGATGTCAGACATGGAAGAACCAATCCTCAATTAGGAACTTCTATAAGCCGAAATACAGTGTTTAACATAAAAAGTAGGACAGGGATCCTAACGAGCATCACAAGACGATGCTCAGGACTGATAGGGTAATAATTGACGACCACCGCTAGTATTTATTTTATATGTCACTTTGGCTTCTCAACATCACATCTCAAGTATAAAACTGAGTTGACTTCAAAATGTTTCCATTTTACAAGTGTGTTTGTTTTTCCGTTTCATAAAGTGAGCTCGTCGTTGACACACTTTGAAAATCGTTATTGATAAATATTTTAACGTACATTTTTGTCACACAAAGTTCTCTGCATTATTTTGAAATTTGATCAACACAATTATAATGTATGCATGGCATGTTCTCTGCATTATTTTGACTTTTTATCCACAATTACAATGTATGCATGGCATTGGTCTTTATTTTAAATTAATTTAAAATGATTACAAGTGGTGCAAAAGTTAATTAAGAGGCAATATGTTGAAAGAATAGACAAAACTTACATTTTTAGCTTTGACTTTTGTCTATCCTTACATTTATTTTAGCGAGCAATAGGTATATATGCGCTGGAATAGCACTAATATACCTACATTTTTAATGAACGATAGGAACGAAAACAAAGACAAGCAGCGTTCGTACAATATACCGCACTCTTACGTCTAATATTGTCCATGTTGGCTCCATGGTGAAGACAAAGTTTAGCTAACATACAAATTGCCACAGAAGATCGAATCAGATTTGAACGAAGTATTAAACGTTTTCTATAAGAAGCGGGACGCATCACTTTTAGCTACTCAATTAACGATTTTCCAAGTTTGACTTATTCTATTTAGTAAAGCTAATTTTCGTTTAATGGAAGTCATCTCACCTCATTTCATCAATATATTTTCTTATGCATTTTTAAAATCCTACTCGGGTCTATTATTTGTTAATGTTTCTTGTTAGGGACGCACCATTACATTTTCAGAGGGGGGGGGGGGGGGGGGGGTATGAAGTTGAGTTCGGGGGATTTTCTTTTTTAAACTTCCTACCCCCACCTGAAAATCTAATGGTGCGTCCCTTACCGTCCCTGATGTCCGTCCCTGATGTCAAACATCTGGACATAACAAATATGTAACGGTCCAAATTTGTTTTCTGATGTAACGGCACATCTTGTCCGATATAAGGAGAAAATGACTTCCAATCTTAACTGCAAGATTCAATCTAAGCGGATATTGTCAGTCGGCCCCTATAGTTTCGAGTAAAATAGTGGCTGAACCTGCAATAAATCAAATTTAACACACAGCAATATTTCCGATAGTTCCAGTATGGCAGGTAAAAAGTCTATTGATAGCATTTATTAAAAACCTTGGTTGGTTTCCATTAGTTATAACGCCCATTATAATAGAATCTATTTGAGATCAAAGACATCTCTAAACAGAATACATGATCAAATAGGAACGCAAGATGGTGGTTACCATATCTATACTTGCTTGTGCACAGTTTGCCAACGGCGATGATGTACATGTAGTTAATACATTTTAAATAATTATGATCATAAATGTTATTGTGATAGTTGTATAACAATTTCAATGGTTAATATATAACACGTAGATAGTTTACGCGAAATTACTTCACTAGCGTAAGACCATAGCTGCTTAATTCTATTACATTTGAAAAAGAAATGGTCGATATATTCAATTGCATGTGTGACAAATATCAACTTTATCCATCTTACATAAAAGAATGTGGGCTAAATGTTATGAAGGATTTTCCAATTAAATGAGATCAATCTCGCTTCGTCGGTGCAATGTGGAGTGGCGAGCCAAGTGTTGGTCCAATTGAAAAAGTAATTGGGGAACCTGAGTGACCAAAAGTTTGTACAAATAGAGTAGGAACATACAAATTATTAATCATGGCTTTTCTAAAAATCTTGTTTGTACAAGTATAGGGCCTGAGTTCTAGCCCGCTGTGATCAACGTCACATGTGTTTATGCCCTTGGGCAAGGCATTTAATCTACATTACCTACATAAGGGGTAGTTATTATAAGGGTTTGGATTGTTTGTACGTTGTTTGTTTATATGTTGTACCTTGCCGCTGATTTATCGATCTCAAATGTAGCTCCTGTATAGAGACGCTCTCGTTTGATCGATAGCTGCTACCTGGACATTGCATTGTGTATGTTTGTAAAATTTGTAATTTGTTTTGTAATATTGTAGCAATTCAGCCGGTTGGCTGCGATGACAATAAAATATATACCATGATTTTTAATTTTTTTTTATCAATAGAGACTGAATTACAACATTTTCTCTGTTGTTGTCAGGAGTCGTGGTATTGTCATCAGGAGTCTGTGCTAATTTCCAATCAATAGGGAGCGCGTCGTGTAGAATTTGTAATTTGTTTTGTAATATTGTAGCAATTCAGCCGGTTGGCTGCGATGACAATAAAATATATACCATGATTTTTAATTTTTTTTTATCAATAGAGACTGAATTACAACATTTTCTCTGTTGTTGTCAGGAGTCGTGGTATTGTCATCAGGAGTCTGTGCTAATTTCCAATCAATAGGGAGCGCGTCGTGTAGAGCGTAATGCCCCTTATCATTTAGACAATTACGGAAGTGGTTAAGCGAATACAAGGAACCATCTGTTTGCTTATGATATGTTTATTATTTAAGATCACCCTACATATGCTGAGTTCCTTAAAGTCAAATGAATTGGTAAAGATACAAGAATATCTTTATATAACATGACTGTCAGTTTCAGATTATTGTGTATAATTTCAATACAATTGTGTTGAGGTAGGTACATCATAGGTTGTAATTGTTTTGAAGCCCTTTTGCAAAATTATATATATGCACGCACATCATGTCACTATCAACTATTTGTTTATGTCAAATCACATAATCGGGAATCTAATTAAAAAACTACCTTGCTCGTATCGGTCTTCTGCATTCAGATTTTATTGGGAAACTTTCCAAACGAATCCGACGTTTTTCGATTATGTGTCAATCCCTCGTCCCTCGTCCTTCTCAATGATTCAGAACCAATGATCGACTTATATCATGACGCACTCTATACGTCTACTTGACTGCTAAGAGAGCATTTACAACCACAGTGGAAAGGAAACGCTGCAATTCGTAGGGCCCTTCAGAGCCACTGTACGAATAAACTAATCGTATATTTAAGTAATAACTGTAGTCGAGCGTATTAAATTGATAAGCCTTGGGCTTAACGGGTACTGCGTAATTAGCGTTTTCTCTGCTTGGTGCCTTACTTTTCCTTAAATCTAAATACCAAAGTGAAAATGGTGTATAATTAAGTAGAAACATGAGGAGTCGTTATCTCTTTCCTAACTAGAATGGTGAATCAATCAGACAATGAGATGCATAACTTTTATTGCAATTGTATTTCAGAATAATGTCAGTGAAGTCCGCGAGGGGCCATTATCAATCATTTCATCAATGCCTAGGTACATCTTTTTTATTTTCTCAAGTGTATGTTTCCTATGCGGTGCAAAATATTCCAAGTCAGCATTTCATTTTGTCTCGTACCAAGCACCAAGAAAAGACTTTCTAGGGGAGGAACTCAAAAGGTCCCAAATCGCGTAAAAACGTCTTTAAGGAATGAACGATCACGTTTTATTATAGATAGATCCCAGTAGCTTTCAATGACGCAAATTTATCTTGGCTGCTTTATCAATATTCAATAACAGAAAAAAGTATGAGTTTGAACAAAATGAATTTGCAATAAATATATTGAGATCAAGTTTGTTTATATTCTGGCAAATACACTGCACTATGAAAACGTCAAAAGTCCCTATCATTTACCGCCATTCTGGTTCTTTAGGATACTAAAGAAAAAATGAACTCGTATTATATGCTCTCGCAAAAGTTTGAAATTCAAACAACACACATGGAAACTCGTTTTAGCTCGGGATTGGGATCACACCCAGGCTGAGAAAAAGATGTGATTTATCAATATGACATCGCTAAAACCTCATCAAAAAGTGAATAAAAAGGCACTATATTTCAACTTTGAATAAAATGCACGTCAAAAGAATGTTCAATTGCAATATATCGGTTCTATAACATTTCCTCTTTGATATTCTGCTTTTGACATATAATGAAGCTTTCGATCATCCATTTCAGTGAGTAACAATATGATGCAAAGCCATTTCATCATCTTAAGTTACTTTTGAAGTACTGAGTCTCCAACAATGGCGTGATAAGTGGGTCGAATCATTAACCTTAGGTAAGGTTACTTTTAATTATTTTGAGTTAAGTTAAGTTAAGTAAGGTTATAACTGCCACTTGAGAATATTTACAACACAATTTTCAACAAATGTTATACTTCAAACAATCGTATTTTTTAATTGAGTGATGAATTATCATGCCAACACATTGATCCACAGTACAGGTGCATATCCATAATCTTATCGTAATTTAGTTACCACCAGAAATTACGTCTTACGACCATTACACCCCTTAGGTATGTTTTCTTCACTGAAAAGCAATGTTTGATATACCAGAGGTTCTATTAAACACACACCACTAAACCAAAAGCTCGGAGCGTTCGGCTAACTCAGACACTTGTACGCTTCCACAACGTCTCGACAATGAAAAAGTCCTGCTAATATCAATAATCTTAGCTATCCCGAAGCATGTTTGACGTCCATGAAAGGAAGCTTTATACAACAAGCTACGATCCTTTACATAGCTATACCATTATTATATCCGTGTCCGAGGTTTTCCAAATGGATTAAGTGATCTGTGTCCAATGGCAATCATCTCACTTGATATACGTGTGCATCTAACTGTCCCAAGCGATGTGACGATTTATACCATTCTCATAACAGAGCGTAGATTCTCTAAATATACCAACGGAATGAAGTATGACTTTAGAGCCGAAGAGGCAAGACAGTAATGACAGGTGATTCAGGTCTCAGGTAAAAAAACCTTTTTTTCCTAATAAACTGAATTTATTTATATAAGTCTTTTAAAATCTCAGAATAAAATTGAGCGATGCTATCCACGTTTCGTGGTCAACATTCTTCGTGGTGGCATTGTCTTGCAACAGCGTCCCAAACGTAGATCTAACATTAATTGGCACGATCATGTAAATTAAAAAGGTGGATAGTGATGGGAAAGTGCAAGAATCCGAACGTTGATAGTAGAATGATAAATCTAATCCCGCATAACTTTAGTAATTTTCTGTCAGACATCTTGCATAATTAAGGACACACACAAACCTACGTCTATAACAGGCACGATTGGAATTTAATCTGCTTGACAAAAAGAAATATGCAACACCTAATAACACTTCCAAAAACTACTTCACGCCACTGAAGTCTTCCTGGTTTTATTCATGACTTTTCTTGATCATACGTAATGTATGGTTAAGATGGTGTTCTCCCTAATGCATACTTCCCGAGACTTAAAAGACTTTTTTCGGTATCAAGAATAAGAAAAATATTAAATCGCTAAGTTGAAATATAGACAAAATTACTTTGTAAGAGGCTCCCAGCGACGGTGAGAATGTACACTTGAGTAAAAACAAATATACAGCGTGTTCCAAAAAACTGCGTTCAAAAAACTGTAACTACTCATTTAGAAAACATAGGTGCTTCATAATATTTAGGATATAAGAGTAAATATATCTGACCTTAATTGTTGCAATTATGAGACCAATTGGATGTTAAATAATACTAAGCTTTGGATAGAGCGTGTCACAACCCGTTTCCATGATTTTTCCTATGAACCGTCCGTGCGCGCGTTGCATTTGCGCAATGTTATGATTTCATCTAAGTGTTGCCTTTGAATTTATTCTTTACAATGACTTAGGAAATGTATCTTCGTCATGTTCTTCGATTATATTAAGACATGTTGGAAAATCAATAAATAGCCATTAGGTGATTCATCTCATCAAAGGAATTAGATGGTTAATAAATAGCCATTCTTTGTAGCAGTTCTTCGGAATTGGAAACCAGCCATTAGATCATTCATCTCATCAAAGGAATTAGATGGTTAGGGTTAGGGTATCAGGGCCCTCTAACAGATTATCTGTGTTTATACACTTATCAATAACAAGGTTACTACAATTGAGTATTCCTAATGCTGAATTTTGATCCAAATAACCTGTAATTAACACCTTTAACAAAAAGAGTACAATATGAATAATGATAATAGGCTAACTTTATTTATTAATGTGAACTTGAACGATAAAAAGATAATGATTAATAGACGAAAACAAAGCTGTTTTTAATTGCTAATTTATTATGCTTCGTGCATTTGGTACTACCTCGATGAAAAGAGAAAAAATGTGCAAAAAAGGTACTAATATCGATTGCGTTGTGTAATTATATTCGACTTATCACTTCCGAAGAAACATCAGAAGAAAGTGTTGCAATGTATTGTTTATAACTTTATATCGTATTGTCAAATTTGGAGAGAGAAAAAGTATAATTTATGTGTTAAAGCTGTGAAAATTTCCTCGATTGTGAGCAGAATCGAAAATAGTCATTGCAATAAAATGAGTATATTATTTACATAAAGTTTAAAACAGGGCGTTCTTTGCTATGATATAATTTATTTGTGAATATTCAAACAAGAATAAAAAACCCAAATGTAAACAGATGGGCTTCAAATGAACTTAGTTTTACAAACCATAAGATATTTTGGAGAATAATTACATGCAGGGGAAAACTTGCACACAATGCATAGATTCAACGCATGTGTGGTTTATTGTTAGATTGGGAAAACGGGTTCTTACCACGCTCTAATTAAAGGTTTGTATTATAAAAAGCCATCGAATTGGTCTCAAAATTTCACCAATGAATGCCAAATATAACGCAAGTATGCCTTAAGTTATAAGTTGTCCAGTTTTTGGACCCAGTTTTTTTGGACACGATGTTCATAGACTGAGCTTTGATAAACGATAATAGCCCCTCACCAGTTTAACTGATATTATTCAAAAATCAAATTTCGAAATAAATCTTTGCATCTGATTGTCTGGATCATCTCAGTCTAATTTAATACGCAAGACTTCAGTTACGCAAGACTTCAGTTAATTCGCAAGACTTCAGTTATTGCTTAAATATTGCTTAAATACACGACTAGTTTATTCTCACAGTGGCTCTGAAGGGCTCTAAATATTGCAGCGTTTTTCATCCACTGTGTTTAAAACACTCTCTTAGCAGTCAAGTAAACGGCTGAAGTAGAATACGTCATAATATTGTAAGTCGATCATCGGTTCTGAATCATTAAGAAAAGACTAGTGATTGGTACCTAATCGAAAAACGTCAAATTTAGTTAAGCAGGAGAAAACTAAGACTAGACTCCCGTTATAGGCAGTGTTACACTGACAACAAACGTAATAATGAGAAGTAACGTTTGTGGTTAAATCAAAATGCGATTAACAATTACATCACAGTAACATTACTCTTACCACAAACACTTCAATTGAAGATAAAATATCTATCAAAATTGAATCAGATAAACGATTTGATTTAAACATATGAACCTGCATGTTGTAATCCCATCATTTGGTCGGGTTCTAAATTATTAACAAATAGATAATTGGTTTTCTTCTATATGACCTTTTCGCTTCTTCTTAAGTACATCAATTCATAATAATTTAATGAATTTCTTCATGCCTACTACTTAAAATCCCACATAAACGGACTTGCTAACCTGTAAGCTTGGAATTTGATATCAATAATTGTACTTACAATGTCGGTTAAGTAGTTAAAACCAGACAAGATTTTCTCTGAAGATGCTATTAATGTGCTTGATAAATATCTTGTCTATTGGAATGTTCGCATGCATCTAGACATGCATTTAAATTGCACAAGATGATAAACACGTCAATCATTCAAAAAAGCGACAAACTGACGATATTGGCTGACTTTGTAGCTGGCAGATAAATTAGATAACATTTACCGAGACAAGTTTTGTTGCGAACTGATTCACAAAATCGTGTCGTACATCTTGTGATTGCTAATAATAATAATAATAATAATATGGCAGTGCTTATATAGCGGTATTCCAAAAAATGATCACAATATACCCCAGGCATCATATATACAAAAGTGAATGGAAAGAGTGAAAAAGCAGGTACAGAAAATCAGTTACTAAACAAATAAGTATTAAAATTTTACTTGAAGGTTATGATACTTCTGCTGGTGGCTCTTTTATTTTAAATGATCAAGATCTTGTGTGAATACTTACAAATTATATTACTATTCCTGAAATTCGTAAAACATTTGCTCAGTCAGTCTAGATGCGAGTAAAATGATATTAAGTAGTTAATACTTTTTCTCATCACCTATATAAAATGAGTGCTCAATGAAGTTAGGAATATGATCACTTTAACAAGCAATACGAAATGAGGTCAGACACCAATACTCACTGATTTGAGGAAGTTCCACTAGCCAACAAGACGGGTTTAACATGTAAAGTGAGACAGTGATGCTAAGACGCTCCTGCAGGCGATGCTGGGGACTGTTTGGGATATTAATCGATGAGCCATTGCAAACACTTAAAGGTCAATTTGTTTCTCAACATCACATCTCAAGTATCATTGAAAATAAGTTGGTTTCAAAATATTTCTTTTTAGATTTGTTTTTGGAGTATGATTTGGACTCGTTCTTAAAGGAATGAAATACGTTTTCTTATTCAATCTAACTCTGTGCGGTGACGTCAGAGGGTATTCTGATGATCGCCGCATTTTATGACTTGATTAGTCTTTGATTTCTTGGGTACTTAGGCCAGCGCATTATAGTTATGCGCGTTATAGTATGGTGCGATCATTGGATACACTCTGACGTCACTGCATGGAGTTATATACATGAAGTATAATACAATCCGATCATCGTCAATGAGCTCCAAAAATATAACAAGACTAGTATAATACCATGACAACCTAAAGTGAGTTTATACATTTAGATATTTTCAATATGATAAATTAGTTTTAACATAAACTGTTTTAAGTTCAATTCTTTTAGACAAAATGATTCCAAAGTAAGGGTTTTTTTCATGAGGCAAATTTATCAAAATTGGATCTTATTATGATAAATGTGGTGCAAGTGTGATGTGGATGACGTACTCACGTTCCTGTAATCATGGTCAACAATCACTTACATTTAGTTTGAGTTGGCCCGTCAAAATGTGTGATTAAACAAACGATTGGAATAGACTTGCCTCAGTCTTCCTGACGAATATTTATAGCCTTAAGTTGACACAATTGACTACAAGACAATGGAACAGTACAGCTGATATTGATAATGTATATCAGATGTGATCAAAATCATCTGGATAAATCGAATGTTTAACTGTCAATTTTTGTTCTTGCTGCATGACCACACACTCATTAAATTGCTGATTTGATCAATAGGGAAATTGAACCTGTATGTAATGGAATTTGTAAATACACAATGGTTTTATAAAGCAATCCGTATCTGATTTTCACTAGTTAATTGACATTTCAGATTACAAACATTTTCCAAATAGATTACCTTGCATTGTTCTAGTCTGCCCGGGAGCTTTATCAAGCTCATTGTAACTTTTGTAACTCTATTTGCAATATCATTTTAAATACCTCTGTTGTTTGCACTACTTAGTCGACATTAACGGATTACAAACGTTTGAAAACAAATGATTAAGTCGGTTCGTTGATGCACGCTGTTATGTACTTGAATTAGTTGGCGCGAAAATCAAATGTATATAATTGTAAATGAATGTCATTAAGTAAAGCGGAAAAGGTTATACGGTTTAAACCAACACATTGTCTATAATAGTACTTACCCAATGAGCTTTTAGGTGATAAAGTAGACGAAACCTGCTTCACGTGTCTGACCGACCCAAAATGGGCACATTTGACACAAAGAGAATCTTCATGAAAGGTTTAAAAAATGTTTCAATTTGTTTAAATATAATTATTGGGAATATTTGACTATTTTATATAGTTTATGATTGGGAATATTTGACATGGTAATAAGATTGCACAATAATGCTGTATTTTTTCAAACCGTTGATCGACATATTGTATGACGTCTTTTTATCCAGCCGGCTGCTTGACAGCCGAGAATTCATTTTAAATCATAATTGAAAGAAAACGCTGCAATTTGTATAGCTCTCAGGAGCTACTGTGAACAAATGTATCATGTATTTAGGTAAACTGTACCCGTGCGTCTAAAATTAAAAAACATAGAGTTCTATAACGGTGTTTTTTCTTCGCAGTGCCAAATTTCTATTTTCATTTAATACTTTCAGTGTAAATTATATAAAATGTAAGTGTCAAAAAGGCATCATTATAGCTTTCCCGGCGAGAATACAGTTTAATCAGATAACCAGATGCATAGATTTATTTCGAAAGAGTTCAAGTTTTAAAAATGATATCGGTTAAATGTATTTAAATATATTATCCTAACGTGAGGTCTTTTCTAATTGTCCCTGCAAAATCTTCAGTTTTAGAGATGTATACTTTAGATGTTACGAGTAAAATGCCAAATCAGGTATACCATCATAGAAATATGTGAACTGTTCTATATGGAAATAATAACAGTGGAAGTTTACTTCTATCATAAAAACCACACATTATTTAGTATGATCCACCTTCATAAATTCAATGCTAGAAATCAACTGAAATACATTTGGGCCGAAATTAGTTGAATCACCTTTAATCTTAATAATGCAATCATATTCTATGATAAGTAGTTGAAATGGATGAATGTGACTTTCTCCACTCAGACACATTTCCTCTTCTTGAATTTGTCAAGATTCGGCGCCGGAGAAACTAGGGATATATGATGTGTCGCACGGTCGAGGAAGAGTTAAGTTTCCACTTCTACCATCTGGAGGGTTTAACTTTGCGCATTTATTCAGAATAAATTGTCGTTATTTTGTTTATGGTCTGTGCAATAAATGATGCAGAGTGGCCGGAAGAACACGTTTTTTCCCGGAGGCCATTTTGATCTAAATATCAAAGATATTAATGGAACTGTAAAAAGAGGAAACGTTATTCCAATAGTCATTAAAACATATAAATTAGAATGTACGTGAATGTTTTTGAAGTAATGTGATAGCATTCATATAATGTCAATAAGTAGAAGTAGGAGAAATAATTAGAGTAGTTTGGAACATTTGGTCTCGCTACTCAATTTAGACCGGTTGATCTGAGCAACTGATCCACCTTTCATTATGTTTAGGAAGTGGATACAGATTCATGATTGTTCTACGAGGGAGGGGCTTTCATATGTCGTATAAGGTCAATCGATTAAATTATTCAACAGTGGCGAACTATTTTCGATCATCCTACACGCCCAACGTATTAATTATTAGGACATAACATTATCCTTCTACTACCTTGTTTCAACATACAAAACATAGTGTTATCCGTCCGCTACCATACAAGTAAGACTTATCTATGACTTAACAAAAATACATGATATAATGTTGTATTACCATTCGCTGAACCAACATAGAAAGCATAGCGTTGTGTTACCAGTATCTGAACCAACGCACAAGACATATCATTGTCTAACAAATACCCAAACTAACACACAGGACAATGCGTTGTCTTACCACTGCCTGCATCAACATACAAAAGAGCGTGTTCTTACCACTGTCTGGACCAACATACAAGACAATGCGTTGTCGTTCCACTGCCTGCATCAACATATAAGACAGCGTTATATTACCCCATCCAACCAAACACACAGGACAATACGTTGTCTAACCACTGCCTGCATCAACATATAAGACAGTTTTATCTTACCACTACCCGAACCAACATAAAGGACAATGCGCTCTCTTACCACTGCCTGCATCAACATATAGGACAGCGTTATCTCTAACACACAGAACAATGCGTTGTCTTACCACTGCCTGCATCAACATATAAGACAGTTTTATCTTACCACTACCCGAACCAACATAAAGGACAATGCGCTGTCTTACCACTGCCTGCATCAACCTATAGGACAGCGTTATCTAACCAATACCCGAGCCAACACACAGGACAAAGCGTTGTCTAACCACTGCCTGCATCAACATATAAGACAGCGTTATATTACCCCCATCCAACCAAACACACAGGACAATGCGTTGTCTAACCACTGCCTGCATCAACATATAAGACAGTTTTATCTTACCACTACCCAAACCAACATAAAGGACAATGCGCTCTCTGCCTGCATCAACATATAGGACAGCGTTATCTCACCAATACCCGAACTAAAACACAGGACAAAGCGTTGTCTAACCACTGCCTGCATCAACATATAATACAGCGTTATCTTACCACTACCCTTACTAACACACAGAACAATGCGTTGTCTAACCACTGCCTGCATCAACGTATAAGACAGTGTTTTCTTACCACTGCCTGAACCAACACACAGGACAATGCGTTGTCTTACCACTGCCTGCATCAACATATAACACAAAGCGTTGATCAGGACACACGGCACCTTGTAGTTCGTGCACTTTTCCTTTCCCGTCTTGATTATGGCAATGCCCTTTTATACGGTTCAAACTCAAAAGATCTTAATCGACTTACATCTCCAACATCGTGCCGTAAAACTTGTCTTCTCGGCATCAAGACTTGACAGTCCATTACCTCTAATGCAGACTCTGCATTGGCTACCAGTCACAAAACGCATTAAGTTCAAAATTTGTCTTTACGTTTACAAATGTTTAAATGACTGTGGTCCTAAATATCTTTGTAACTTACTTTCTCACAATTCAATCCCTTCAATAGGCCCGGTGACTAGATCTGCAATGGACAGGACTCTACTCTCAATACCTTCCAGTAGGAAACGTATAGGTGAAAGAGCCTTTTCCGTTGCAGGTCCGTCACTATGGAACTCACTTCCACACCATATTAGAGATGCCGGTTCTACTGCAATATTTAAGAAACTCTTAAAATCATATTTGTATTGATTGTATTGGTATTTTGTTATATTCATATTCTCATTCATTGCTATAATTTTGTTTTGTTGCGCCTTGATCATGTATTTGGATATTGCGCCTTATAAGAAATGTTATGTATGTATGTATGTATGTTATCTTACCACTACCCGAACCAACACACAGAAAAATGAGTTGTCTAACCACTGCTGGAATCATCTTATAAGACAGCGTTATATTACCACCATCCAAACCAACATACATGACATTGCGTTGTCTTACCACTGCCTACATCAACATAATAAGACAGCGTTATCTTACTACTGCTCGAACCAACATACAGGACAAAGCGTTGTCTAACCACTGCCTGCATCAACATATAGGACAGCGTTATCTTACCAATACCCGAGCCAACACACAGAACAAAGCGTTGTCTAACCTGCATTAACATATAAGACAGCGTTATCTCACCAATACCCGAACTAACACACGGGACAATGCGTTGTCTTACCACTGCCTGCATCAACATATAAGACAGCGTTATAATTACTACTGCCCGAAACAACATACAGCACAAAGCGTTGTCTAACCACTGCCTGCATCAACATATAATACAGCGTTATATTACCACTGCCTGCATCAACATATAAGATAGCGTTATCTTACCACCACCCTAACTATAAACACACAGGACAAAACGTTGTCTTACCACTGTCCGCGTTATCTTACTACTGCCACCGACAGCGTTATCTTACTACTGCCCGAACCAACATACAGAACAAAGCGTTGTCTATCCACTGCTTGCATCAACATTTAGGAGAGCGTTATCTTACCATTACCCGAGCCAACACACAAGACAAAGCGTTGTCTTACCACCGCCTGCATCAACATATAAGACAGCGTTATACGTTCCACTACCTGAACCAACATACAGGATAATGCGTTGTCTTATAACTGCCTGCATCAACATATAACTCAAAGCGTTATCTTACCACTACCCGAACCAACACATAGAACAATGAGCTATCTAACCACTGCTGGAATCAACTTATAAGACAGCGTTATATTGCCACCATCCAAACCAACATACATGACATTGCGTTGTCTTACCACTGCCTGCATCAACATATAAGGCAGCGTTATCTTATTACTGCCCGAACCAACATACAGGACAAAGCGTTGTCTAACCACTGCCTGCATCAACATATAGGACAGCGTTATCTTACCAATACCCGAGCCAACACACAGGACAATGCGTTGTCTAACCACTGCCTGCATCAACATATAACATAGCGTTATCTTACCACTACCCAAACTAACACACAGGACAATGCGTTGTCTTACCACTGCCTGCATCAACATATAAGACAGCGTTATCTTACCACTATCCGAACCAACACACAGGACAATGCGTTGTCTTACCACTGCCTGCCTGTTTCACAACTGCCATGACTACCTACATCGTCATACAATGCATTTTATTGTCTTAAAGATTCCTGCAATTTCAAGATAGAGCATTGCCTTACCGCTGCCTGAACAAAATATTTATGACCCGTATGCACACCAAAGATTTAGTTAAAATCTCGTATGCCTTAGCCACTTTGGGCGTGGTTCATAGATTTCTTGATAAGTGTGGTGTCTCTTCTTACTTATCTTAAGAGATGACCGCACAGACGTCAGGTTTTTACCAAAAGATGCATAGTTACAGTCCAGATGTATGCGTCCTAAAGAAGTACACCTCTTTCCGTCGAATGAAATCATCGGCTATATTATCGTTCATCTGAATATCACGAAATGGGTGAAAAGAGTTCTTCTCTTTTCATTTAGATCAAATTCTGATTGCCAATATCTTCTTTAAAATAGTAAAATAATTTATCTCAAACTTTTAAACAATGAATACATTGTTATACGCATGAACCCTTGCAAAATAACAATACGACAATATACCCATTAAAAGATCATAAAAGCAATATTCTCATTCACATTCAATAAACCCTGGTCGATGAGGAGCTTGAAATATTTTCATTAAAGGTGAATTTTGTGTGTGTAAGTTATACAGCAATTTCCGCTTGTACACATTGGCATTTTCAATACTCCATAGAAAATAAATTGAAAACTAGAACAATATTTAGGTAAAATGTTTAATATTTTCTCTATTTTGAATGCCTTAGCAAATACATGAGGCCTTTTGAAATGCAGGCCATTCATCGGTTTAGTTTGCAAAGAGTTACAATATCATAAGTAGCCTAATCCCGAATACGATGTTTCTTAATTTTTTTACAACAGCCCAATAGAGACAAGATATAATTTTATTGTAAAAAGGTGCACTTAAATTAGAAATATTGGTTTAAGACTTTGTTGAGAAAATAACAATAGTTCATGCAATAACAAACCGTCCTTACATTCAAGACTCGATGATTCTATATCGATAAACATTTGGGATTCTGTACACCTGCGGCAAGCTTGAATTCAAGATCGATAAAAAAAATCTCCTTCCACGTTTGGCTGCAATCACATGACCTATTTCTAACAACCGTCTATACATGCCCCAGACATGAATATTTAAAACGCGTTTTCCTTTTCACTCTTCGCTCGTATTACTGTCTTGGAATATCATCGGCATCTCTGTGATAAAGTGACAGCAGTGCTGTAGATCTATGTTGTTAGGTAATTTATCCAGAAACACCAAAATATGGGTATATCCTTGGTGTAAGACATTCATAAGTTAGACTAGTGTTAACACTTTCCACGCGACTTTTAATTTTACCATATACAAAACAGATTTGTCAGAAACCTTTCCCAACTTTCAAGGTCTATCTCAAGGATTACTGTACCAATATTAGGCATGTTTGTACTTATTTCAATGCATTAATCATGGTGATTCCAAATTTGGTAATGAAATTCAATAAATATGACATTTTTGAAACATTTTGTGAAATTTTTGAATGTATTCTGCAGTCGCCTGCCGCGTGGAAAGTGTTAAGACCCCATTACGGAATAAAGCTGTATTATCCTTTAATCCGTCAATAGAGGATTTTCTGGTAGGTTATATTCCGTGCTGTCTTACACCAAGGATAAACCAAAATATGCTCCGTATTGAGATTTCTTGATTTTAGTTGGTCCGTTAGATCATAGAACTTACTTTCAGAATTTACACATAACTAGATAAATACTGAAGGCCTACTTCTTATCCACTTGGTATCGACACAACACGGTCATCATATCTATAAAAGAAAGCAATCCTAATACAAAACTATAAACAATTTCATGTAAATATTCTAGTAACCGACGGCGGAAAATAATCGTTTAGGTACAGCCCATACAAAATCAATGCTTGAAATTAGAGGGTCGTTGTTGTGTAATAGACTCGAAAGCTGATACAGCTGCTCAGTCTCAGACGGAAGATCGATTTATGGGCAGTCTGAGATGATACCGTCAACATCCACATGTCGCCGATGGGGTAGGGATTGATGAAAAATCACGGCGAAACGCTTTACACGAACACTAACAATGTTATTGTAATAACAGAAGACAATATGCGATCGAGTCTGGAGGGAATTTGTCTACGTATATAGGAGTGATATTATATTTTGCAAGAGAATTCTCAGGGTACTTACGCTGAACCAGTTTATGTGTGTAACAAATCGTACAAAGTATTGTATTACTAGCATAGTAAAGGTGATCGCTCACGATTGCAAACATGAATATGCGTTGAGCAATACATGTAACATTAATGCTTTGGAGATCACGTAGAAACACGGCACATTCTACTAAACGAAACCAAACACATCTGAGATTTACAGCAATTCCTTTCATACAGAAAATTCAACAAACTGTCTGATATTAGATACACAAAGATGCTACTTCTGATAAAAAGGGTCCAAATGAACTGTGAAACATTAATCTAGACAAAGACATTTTGCTGCATAACGGGATTTTACATAATCATCCAAAAGGTAACCAAAGACGAGTTTCGAAAATATTCGCAATATCAACGCTGCGATATTTCTCATGCAAAGGGCTCTTGATCAAAATAATGTTTTGACGCGCTTAAAGGATAAGTATGTAAAAAGTTCCTTCTCATAAACATTGATAACATTGTAACATGCACATATCAGATTTAATTTGAGCATGTAGTAGACGATGCAACTGTATCAAAATACTTTTACGGTACTGAAGTGATGTCTGGAGCAAAACCGTGACAATAACAGTCCTCAAAAAGGTTTGGGATGTTTTTCCAAACACATTTATTTCGGAAATTTCGTGATTTGTTATTGTTCATATTATCAAATATTATTTAAACGTTGACGTTTTGATCTTTCCAACGATACTGTATTTGTAACAATCACTTGTGTTCAGCAACTTGCTTGAGAAAGTGGGGAAGTCTTAATCTCAATGTGCCAAATTCACCACTATTTTGTGGAAAGTTTGCTGTTTTTCATTGAAGTATTACATTTACAAACACAGTATAAACAAAGTGTGCCAAATTCACCACTATTTTGTTGTGGGAAGTCTGCTGTTTTGCATTGAAGTATTACATTAACAACCACAGTATAAACAAAATGTGCCAAATTCACCACTATTTTGT
This sequence comes from Ophiura sarsii, assembly GCA_035610835.1. Taxonomy (NCBI): domain Eukaryota; kingdom Metazoa; phylum Echinodermata; class Ophiuroidea; order Amphilepidida; family Ophiuridae; genus Ophiura; species Ophiura sarsii. Next base: position 14,527,750 of record CM069443.1, read on the forward strand.
TGTGGGAACTCTGCTGTTTTTCAATAAGTGTTACATTTACAACCACAGTATAAACAAAATGTGACAAATTCACCACTATTTTGTGGGAAGTTTGCTATTTTTCATTGAATTATTACATTTACAACTACAGTATAAACTAAATGTGCAAAATTCACCACTATTTTGTGGGAAGTCTGCTGTTTTGCATTGAAGTATTATATTTACAACCACCGTATAAACAAAGTGTGCCAAATTCACCACTATTTTGTTGTGGGAACTCTGCTGTTTTTCAATAAGTGTTACATTTACAACAACACTATAAACAAAATGTGACAAATTCACCACTATTTTGTGGGAAGTTTGCTATTTTTCATTGAATTATTACATTTACAACTACAGTATAAACTAAATGTGCAAAATTCACCACTATTTTGTGGGAAGTCTGCTGTTTTGCATTGAAGTATTACATTTACAACCACCGTATAAACAAAGTGTGCCAAATTCACCACTATTTTGTTGTGGGAACTGTTTTTCAATAAGTGTTACATTTACAACCACAGTATAAACAAAATGTGCCAAATTCACCACTATTTTGATAGACAATAAAGTGGTGATTTTGGCACTTTCTCAAGCATATAGTTGAGCACTGAACCAAGTAATTGCTACACATTTAGAACCATTGTATAGATAAACACATCAGCTTTTATTCATATGTAACTCATGGACTCAACATATACTAACCTATGTGATTAAAAAACATTCTGAACTTTCAATTCGTCATGCAATAACAAAACATTATTGCATTTATTCAATATTTAATCAAATCCATTGGCAAAAGGCTAATGACGTAATGGTTATAGAGTCAACAACCAAACATACTGCTATATAGATGAGGTATCCCCTGCACCTGCAGCAAGCTTGAATGCGAGATCGATAACAAATCTCCACCCGTCTTTCACTTCAATCACACGACCTATATAAATGTGTATATGACAACCGTTTACGTGTACCGTTTGTATGAATATTTAAATCTATTTTGCTTCGCTCTTTTAGTGTCACATGTTAGCTGGTTTACTATGATGTAATGCATCGGCATCTCTGAAAAGCGATAGCACTAATACTTGCTCAGGGTCATATGGAAATCCCCACATTCCAAAGTATCAAAACCCCTATTCCTCTAAGCTAGGCTGTAAGATTGTAGGTTTACCATTATATAATGCCGTATTGTTTGATAAGAAATCACGATTTTTATTTAAAGGCAGTACCTTTTTATTTAAGGTGTATACCTGATCACATGTACTTTCACCATTAAAATTTAGAATTTGGTATCAAGTGAAAACACCTACTTTCTCATTCCCCTACATAGATTTGAAAGATGTTTTAAATACAGTTGTTGTAAGCGACAAAGTAGTGAATTATTCCCAAATATGGTATACTACACCGAGTTTTGTGTGTGTGTTTTCAAAAATTGAAATGAATCTTGCGTCTAATATCAGAACCACTACAGTAATTGAACTCAAGATTTAGAATAAGACTGCATATAATATGGTACACTTGCATGGAGAAACATCATGCGTAAATTGCGCTAAAATTGGGTCACATTTAATTTATTAACCATATACATACATTCAGAATCCATTCCCGCTGACATACGGGCGCGTGTACTTATATATGAAGTAAATGGACTTAATAATAGGAAATCTCACCAATACATTATGTAATACCATTACGTACTGGTGCTTATAATCACACAACGAATCCATCGCGAAACATTGAGGATTCCTATACACCTGCAAAAAGCTGGAATTCAAGATCGATAACAAATCTCCACCCGTCTTTTTTCTCAAGTCACATAACCTATATCTTACACATGCCCCTGACATGAATATTTAAAACGCGTTTTCTTGTTCACTCTTATTGTTATATAGTTGCTCGTTTTACTCTGTGTTTAATCACCTGCATCTCTAAAACACTGAGAGAGCTGCTATGCATTTATATCTTGTCCAGGTTCTTTATCGGCTATACCAGTCTTGTACTATCGTAAGATTTATCATCAGAGCGGGCTATTCTGATGACGAATATTTAGACTTAGATCATTTCAGCGGCATATACCACGTGAGCACAAAACTATTATCATATCATTTAACGGAATGTAATTCTAACTCGAACCTGTAAAAGGTTTCATGAAAATATTCCATTGGCTAATGAAGACAAAATATTGAATTTAAGTACAGCTCAGACGAAAATAAGAACGCGTGGATGGACCGAGTAGTGGCTGAGTAATGGGATCGTAATACTGGTACAGCTGCTCTGTCTCTGACTGAAGATCAATTTATAGGTAGTCTGTGTGAGATACCGTCAACAACCACGTGTCGCCGATAGGGTAAGGGATTGATGAAAAATCAAGGCGAAACGCTTTACACGAACACTCACAATGTTATTGTTATAATAGAAGACGATATGCAATCGGGTCTGGAGGGTATTTGTCTACGTACGTTTGAGTGATATTACATTTTGCAAGAGAATTCTCAGGGTACTTACGCTGAACCATTTTATGTGTGTAACAAATAGCGTTAAGTATTGTATTACAAGCATGGTAAAGGTGATCGCTCACGTTTGTAAATATGAATATACGTTGGGCAAGATGTGCAGCCTAACATTTGAGATTTGCAATAAATTCTTCCCAAATCAAATCGTTCGCTCCATTCAACATAAGCAATAAGCCTCAGAACTACGTACTATTTAGAGAATAAAATATAGTTCTTAGCTGTTTTGCTATATACGATGGTCTCATAACTGTACCATATTTGGAGTCGTGTTTGGTCGCCAAGGCGGCCATACTCGACGACACAAATTTTCTCATTCTTATTTATTTATTGGTTATTTTGATCTTTTATCATACAATAATGCAGTTTGTTAGATTTATTTTAATCAAACCACAACAAATGTCCCCTTTATAAAATCTGTGAATCCAGCGAGCTGTTTACCAACTTCCTGCTTCGAATTATCGCGGTCTTTAGCACGCTCGCACATGGCAACGCTGCATTATACGCACAACGCATACGCCGGAGACTTCAGAGCCTGCTCACGACGCTAACAAATTGTCAAGCCAAATAACGCACAATCGAGCCATAGATCATTTCAAATCCGAAAATATACGATCGGTTCCGAATGCTTCCGATTATCCGAGTAATTTGACGCTCGGTTACATGACCTGTCAGCTCACAGGTCATGTCCATGTGCCGGAGAAAAACAAACGTGTTTTTTCACCCGTCTGCCCGTGTGAAGCCGCCGTACCCTAACGACGGTCAATATCGGCATGACGACGGTCAAATGCTTGCGCAGCTTGTCTTTGTTCTGGCGCAGCTTGTGCGTTGAGCGTATTACAATAAACATGCACACATTTTCGCGTCGACAGGAGCACAAGGTCGTGCGTGCTCATGGGCGTAATCGAGGAGGAGTATTTTGATGGGGGGGGGGGGCACATTTTGATGCAAAATATTACTTTAACCATGGTCACGTCATAAAGAGAGCAGCTTTGCATATACGTAATTGTAATCCAATATTAAGTGGTACTAACTTGAAAGTGAAAGAAAGCATTGTGTCAAAAAAATAAACATAAAATAAACGATACTTTGTGGTGAGAATTTTAGATGTTTAAAGAAAATGACACAATACGTCATTGTCACCCAAAACAGGAATCAGGCATATTATGCAGTCTGGAATATTTACGAATTCGGCGCCACAGAAACTAGATGCACATGATGTATCACGCAATCAAGGAAGAGTTGAGTTTCTACTTCTAACATCTTGAGGGTTTTATTTGTCGAATTCATTCCTATGGACATTTGCTATCACACAATGACTGACGGAATCACTCACAAAAGTTAGAATAAGAGCAATTCATATATCGACATGTCAACAGCGTAGGAAGAGATTACAGCGGTTACGAATCGTCATAATATTGACAGGTTGGTATCAAGATAGCACATTACCTCCTTTTTAGCTCACTTGCTCGTTGATTCCCGGAATGTATGTAAGAAGGAAGCGCATTTAATGTGTACATGATTTATAGATACTGACCATTGTAGCCAACCATGTTTGACTTGCAAGTTCACTGGAACGAATAGTGCCATTTTTGTTGGCCTGATGAAAGTTGATATAGAACATATAGAAGTTGGAGCCGAAAGTGTTTCGCATTTTGATACATTCTGTTACAATTTCCTCTGTTACAAGATTTCTCTTAGCAAGCTAAAGCTTAAGCCAATCTACCTAATTGCAATAAATGAGTTTCCAATAAACTGTCTGACAACAACATTAACTCATGTGTACGTCGCCGATAAAAAGGATTCTGAGTGCAAGTTTAGACGTTGTCAGAACGAAAACGACTGCCATTAAATTAAATACGATGGTGTCTTATCAGGGAATACGGCAATATTTTATGCTAAATCGTAAAAAGATCTTAAAGATGAGCGGAATAAGGCGTTTTGATAACTTAGACATTTTGGGATTTTCCTAATAACCCTTTAGCGAGGTATAAATGCATATATGCTAATGCTGTAACAACATTGTAAACGACCGAAGTTATAACAATAGAAGAGAGGAGGAAACTCTATTGAAATATTCATGCGAGCTATACATTTATGTAGGTCATATGATTGTAGCAAAAGACGGTTGGTGATTTGTTATCGATCTTGAATTTTAGCTTGCCGCAGGTGCAGAAATCCCCGATTTTTAAAGCAATAGTTTGGTTCGTGATTTTCTAACCGTTGCGATATTACTAATGTTACTATATATATATATATATATATATATATATATATATACTGTGAGAAATGTGTTGATCTCCATACGCTTATTAGAGCATGTCATGTCGAAGATAATAGTTATAGAGTGAGATAATAGATATGACTCGGACGAAGCAAGTAGAGTAAATTTGTATTCAAGCTTTCGACTTTATTGTCTTCTTCAGGATAGTGTATACGGTGTGCGATTGCAAGATAAATATATATATATATATATATATTTAAGGCGATGTTGCTGTTTGTATTTCGCTCATTCATGCTATATTGCGACTGTCTGCAACATGCACAAAAAAAATAAGATATATTGTGTGCAAATTAGGTATAAAGACGTTAGACGGAACATTCTTGCAACACTTGATAATTTCTCCGTTATAATCTATTCTCAGTCTTGCTATTTCCATAATATTGATACTCTGCAGTTTTAAAACACTGTGTTAGAAACATTTATTGACAATTTGATAGTAATCAATTACTTTAAAAATCTACAAATAAACAATGGTCAGTTACTACTACCGGTATTGGGCGTCCGTCGATGTTTGCCCAACGATGGGAATATGAATGGGTCAAGCCTTCCCTCGAATTTTATTTCCTTCATGAAGACATCTCCGATCCCTAACAGTATCAAACCGCAAGATACCCCTGGCAGTATTCTTTGCTTTCAGGAAAATGCCGACAATATCATCAATGTGGGCGTAAATTCAAATAGATAGGCTATATGTTGGTCCGGAGTGACGTCACATGCCGTTTGCTGATGTAAACAACAATCGCTTACACGGCATTACGCGATCACTAGGAACGATCTTGTGTATGGATGAGTAGAGCGTATACATTGATGTGTTAAAAGTTTTGCTTTGTTGTCAACGACAAATGACCAAAATACCTGGATGACCGGGGCGACCTATACGATAATGTAGTTTCTGCCATTGTTTTTTACTACAATATTGAAAAATTGTGCATAATTAAGCGATTTAATTTAGGATGGAATCATGGCTAGCGTTAAATGTGTTGTCAAGTTGAAAGTAGATTTTTTATTTACGTGCTTTATGAAGCAAGATTGTCAAAACTAATTAACGTCACATATCTTGTACAATACATCTTTACATCTTTATGCAAACAGTTACTAGCAATAGCCTTTACTATGTTAGTAATACAATACTTTGTACGATTTGTTACACACATAAACTGGTTCAGCTTAAGTACCCTGAGAATTCTCTCACAAAATATAATATCACTGCTATATACGTAGACAAATCCCCTCCAGACTCGATCTGATATCGTATCCTCTTTTCTAACAATAACATTGTTAGTGTTCGTGTAAAGCGTTTCCCCGTGATTTTCATCAATACCTTACCCCATCGGCGACACGTGGTTGTTGACGGTATCATCTCCGACTGCCCATTGATCTTCTGTCTGCGAAAGAGCAGCTGTACCAGCATTACGAGTGCATTACACAGCAGCGACCAAGCACCGCCGTGAATTTTCATTTCATATGGGCTATACTCAACGATTATATCCCATCAGTAGCCATTAGATTATTTCATTAAAACATTTTACAAGGTTGTGCTACAAATAGTTTTTTGTTAGAGATATGATAACTGTCATATATCGTCGACGGCACTAAATCAGTAGTTATCTAGGAAAACCAGTTCTGGCGATAAAACAATTAAGTATAACAAGTTTTGAATATTCGTACGTTCAAACAAACATAGATGTTTGTTTATGAGAAATACACTGTGCGATTTAAGCAAACGTCGTAGATTTGTTATATCGATCTTAAACACAAGCTTGCCGCTGGTGTACGCTGATTTCCTTTTGCAATAGAGTCGGTGGTTATTAATGGATGCAATGACGTATTATTATTGTTCCAACTAATATTATCTTCAAAATAGGTTATAATTTACTTGGGATATTATGCTGTTGCAAAAATATGTGAATGACCATATGTTTGTAACAAGTGTTACTGGAATATGCTGTAACAAGCAGCCAATGAATGACCTCGAAGGCCGCCATGGATCTAATAATAAATGCTCAATGTATTTGCTTACTCTGTAAATTAACGTTGTAGAAATATTGATAATTTAATCGAAAACATTTGTCGTTGTTCTCAAATTTTGACAAGAGTATTGAAAATGTCAAAGCTTTCAGGAGGAAATTGCTATAAAATTGACAAATATATAAAAACAAATAGAATTTATTGAAATCTAATGTAGATAAAAGTAATTTGATATGGTCATTTCAAAGGATTCATTGTCGATCTGAATTTGTTTTTAGTATAAATCATTGGTGCAAAATGAATTCTGACCTGTTGTATTATGTCAAAAATATTATTATTATTTTAATTTTTTTCTGTCAGAACCCAACAAGATTAAGGGCTGGCCTTTTATTTTACATATATAAATAGATACAAGTAACAACACAAAAACAAAAACAGACAAGAGAGAGAGAATTCATTATGATTCATTACAAATTTAAAACCCTTATTGTACCAGACCAGTTTGTCAAATATATTATGCTCTTCTCTGTCAGACCACCAATGTCTACCTATAATTATTGCATATATATTGTTGGTAAATAAACTGAAACTGAAAGTAATGTGTTATGATAACAAATAAGTTTTAGATATTGCTTCACTACTGGAATGAACGTACTTCAGCATTGACAATCCGGAATTTGAGCTACACCAGGAGATAAGAACACTAATTCTCCTGTCACATTATTTAATTCTTCATAAAACACCTGAATATCTTATTAGCGATAGTTTGACTGACGGTTCACTCGACGGTAGAAAATGTACTTTTGTATGTTACATAACATTGGACTGTCTCTATGCACCTTGGCGAAATGGTGGACGACTGTTAGATTGATGATCACACTGGAAGACTTACACAAAAACCAAACAGTCTATGATGGTCAACTATACAATATAAAGTGATTCCTACCATATCAGGACAAAGAGACTACAATTCACTAGGCATTGCTAAAGGCCAACGGACAAACAATCTAACGCTAAGGAAGACCCGGCAAGGGAAGGCTAACGATTTAATTTGAAATGGAATGCTAAAGCCTTAACTAATGTTGCGTTATATACATGTATATAATTATATCGCACAACGCATTTTTATGTTTGTAATTGTGAGAGATCACCTTTGCCATGTTCGTAATACTATAGGATTTGATACAAACATGAACTGGTTCAATGTTAGTACCCAGAGAAAACTCTTGCAAAATATTATATCACTCGTACGTACGTTGCCAAATCCCCTTAAGACTCAATCGCATATCGTATCTCTATTATTACAATAACATTGTTAGCATGGTTAGTGTTCGTGTTAAGCGTTTCACCGTGATTTTTCCTCATTCCGTACCCCATCGGCGATACGTGGTTGTTAACGGTACCTTCTCAGATTGCCCATAAATCGATCTTGCTTCTGATACGGAACAGCTGTACCAGCATTACGACCCAGCACTGCCACGTGATTATTTTCCTTGATCGGTTATAAGAATAATTTTGTGAAACCCATGCAGTTTTGTGTTAGAATAAATCCCCGTAAAGCATATATTAACGGGTATGTATTAGTACAGTACAGAGAGATAGCGGTACTTATCGGAAATTTATCAACGAAATAGCCCGTTTTATAAGGCAACTACTATGACCGTACGATCCACCTTAGAATAAAGAGTGTAGATACGGAGCATTTCCGAATAAGTTACCCGGACAAAAATATGTATGCATAACAGTGCTGTCACTTTTTCAGATATGTTCATGATATTACAACATAGTATAACGAGCGAACATTACAATAAGAATGAACAGAAAACACGTTTTAAATATTCATGCGTTGAGCACACACAAACGGTTGAGAGAAATAGGGCATGGGATTGCAGCAAAAGACGAGTGGAGATCTGTTATCGATCTTGAATTCAAGCTTATCGCTGGTGCACGGAATATTTATTGCATTAGCGGATGTTTATTGATTTATTCTTATATAGTGGGTGTGGTTTGAGATGTCAGCAGGCAATTTGATTGGTTTTTGGCCGATTTTCAGCCGACACGCCCATGCATTATGAGACAATGGTGCATAGTTTGGGGCGGGGTTTAATTCATTCGAAAAATAATACCTTCAGCGCGTATTATCAACGCGTCATCGCGTTAGCGTGCCCTTCACAAAGTCGCCGCCGTATGCGTTGTGGGTATAACGCAGCGATGACAGATGCGTGTTTGCTAAAGAACGCGATTAATTTGAAGCAGGATGTTGGAAAACTGCTCGCTGGATTCGCCGATTTTATAAAGGGGGAAATTTGTTGTTGTTTGTTTAAAATAAATCTAACAAACTGCGTTATTTTATGATAAAAGATCAAAATAACCAATAAACTAAATAAGAATGAGAATAAAACATAGTTCTTAGCTGTTTTGCTATAGACGATGGTCTTATAATGTATAGGCTGTACCATATTTGTGTCGTCGTGTATGGCCGCCTGCGGCGACCATACACGACTCCAAATATGGTACAGCCTATACATTATAAGACCATCGTCTATAGCAAAACAGCTAAGAACTATGTTTTATTCTCTAAATGACGCATTGTTATTTTATGTGAGTGGTTGTTATTATATCACCGTATTATATTCATATCTCAACAAACAATACAATTCACTTTTTATAACATGCTTAAAAGTACGATATCTCGTAATTTTGTACTAAATGTGAAATTATTAAGTTGACAGTATTCGCGTTACCTGTTTTACTAGAAACATGCTGCGACCAAACAGTCAATGTATGACCCTCTAAGACCGCATTGTAACTAACAATACATGCTCCATAAACTTTGTTCAATGTGTAAATTGGTGATAAAGAAACATTGATTATTTTATAAAAGACATTTTTGTAGTCTAACATTTGATTTTGACCAGCAAATTGAAAATGCTAAACCTTACAAACGGAAATTAAAATCGTTATATAACTTACCAATACAGTTTCGCCATTCCTGAACAATATTAAATCATGAACTTGATTATTGATAAGGTTAAGATCAATTTGGAAAGAATGTACTTCATTGTTGACTATCAGAAATTTGGAGGAGAACCCTCATCTCATATCTCCTTATAAACCTTAACAAACTCATGAAGTTACCTTCAGGCAATAAGCACCTTGGAATCCCATAGGCGGCTGTTTCAACAGAATCGTACAATTATCATATTCAAAGGATGTCAACTGACAGATGACTAATACCATTAGAAAGAGGAAACTGCTCGTCATTGCAGAAGTACGCAAAACTAATATCTCCATATTGTATTGATATCTCAACATGCACAATACAATCCACCTTTTATAATATGAATAATATTATGATATCTCGTAAATATGAAATTATTAGGTTGACATTATTTGCGTTACCTGTTTTACTAGAAACATGCTGAGACTCTTAATAAAACAGTCAATGTATAACCTCTAAGACCGCATTGTAACTAACAATATATATTCCATAAATTTGCTCACTGTGGAAATTGGTGATAAAGAAAACTTAATGATTTATCAAAGACAAAATCGTTATATAACTTACAAATACAGTTTCGCAATTCATGAAAAATATTTCAAAATCCTCATCGACCAATTAGGTAAATATCTATATTAGGTCAAAATAGTCTGATCATGAATTTAATTATTGATACGGTTAAGAACAAGTTGGAAAGAAGGTACTTTATTATTGACTATCAGAGAAGAACCCTTATCTCATAATTCCTTATAAGCCTTTACAAAACCCATGAAGTTACCGATAGTCGATGAGCACCTTGGAATCCCGGAGGCGGCTATTTTACCAGAATCCTACAATTATCATATTCAAAGGATGTCAACTGATAAATGACAAGTACCAGTAGAAAGAGGAGACTGCTCGTCATTGCAGAAATACGCAAAACTTATATATAGCCAGGTTTGTTCAGGCAGAGGTAAGACAATGCTAAGTATTGTATGAATTTTCAGGTAAAGGTAAGACAACGCTATTATATGCATTGTATGTAATTGATGTTCGTTACGGTAGGGGTGAGAAAACGCTTCGTCATGTGTATATGATGCAGTTAGAGGTAAGACAACGCTATATCATGTGTGTTTGTTCAGGCATAGGTAAGACAACGCTATATATTGTGGGGTTTTATCAGACAGAGGTTAGACAAAGCTAAAGCACGTGTGTTTGTCCAGGCAGAGATAAAATAAATGCTATTATATGCATTGCATGTTGATGCAAGTCTAGTAAGAAAAACGCTATGTTATTGATGTTCGTTCAGGTAGTGGTATGACAACGCTTCGTCATGTGTATATGATGCAGTTAGAGGTAAGACAACGCTATATCATGTGTGTTTGTTCAGGCAGAGATAAAACAATGCTATTATATGCATTGCATGTTGATGTAAGTCTAGTAAGAAAAACGCTATGTTATTGATGTTCGTTCAGGTAGTGGTATGACAACGCTTCTTCATGTGTATATGATGCAGTTAGAGGGAAGATAACGCTATGTATTGTGTGTATGTTCAGGCAGAGGTAAAACAACGCTATTATATGCATTGTATGTTGATGCAAGTCTAGTAAGAAAAACGCTTTATTGATATTCGTTCAGGTAGGGGTTTAGACGACGCTTCGTCATGTGTTTATGATGCAGGTAGAAGTAAGACAACGATATGTGTTGTGTGGTGGTGTAGGCAAAGGTAAGACAACGCTATGTAGTGTGTGTTGGTTTAGGCAGAAGTAAGACAACGCTAGTATGTTGGTTCAGGTAGGGATAAGACAGTGCTATGTATTGTGTTTTGGTTTAGGCAGAGGTCTGTCTATTGATTTATTAAATAATGTAAGCAATGGTATGACAGCAATATATGTCTTGTTTGTTGGTGCAGGCTCTGGTAAGACAACACTATGTCTAAAGATTGACGCAGGAAGTGGTAAGACAATACTGTGTTTTGTAGGTTGATGCGGGTATTGTTCGGACAACACTATGTCTATTATATTGAAACAAGCTAAAGGTGGACCAGTGCTTTTCCCTAATGAATAATAGACCAGCATAGAAGTCTGGTATGGATTTCCATGGGTATCGGCAAACAAAGGAGTAAATCATACCATAACTCCTGAACTTCGATCGATTATTAATCAGGAGAAGTTATGAGCTGTAGATAGAACCATACAAATAGCGGGTTTACGCATGGAATCGATTAACTTGTTTGTTTGGTTTCCCAAAAATTGTTTCTGTTGAAAATTTGACTCGAACAATGTATTGTATTGTAGATAATAATTCTCAAGCGTTGAATCCTTTACGAGATTGATCTTAAAGAGGGATAAAATAGATCCATACGCGCGACATAAGAAGACAGAACAACCGTAAAGCTGTAACATATTCCTATACATTGGCGTAATACGAAGCTAGGCCAGTTGCTTTTACAGTCAGCAGCGAGATCAAATGGTCACAATTTATCAGCGCATTTCCCTGCTACCTCTACACTATATAGATATCGTCAAATCTATTCATAATAATTCTGACAATATCCACGTACATTCTAGATTCCTATTCCTACTTACGTATGTCGTACTAAATATTGCTATAAATGTGCAGCTTTTGAACGTTTTTCTTACTATCTTTTAATTTCTCTTCAGGTGGTCTCTTGGAAATGTTTGCTTTTCTGTCATTGTGCCTCAGAGCATGAACAAAGTAATAACCCTTTATTCTGAATAAATGCGAAAAAGCAAAACCTCATGGTGTGGAAACGAAACTCCTCCTTAATTGTGTGATACATATTATGTTCCTATTTTCTACGGTGCCTAATCCTAACCAATTCCGGACGACAAAGTGTTTCTGAGTAGACAGAGACATACATTATCCATATTCATAATCTCGACTACTAACATCAAATATTATCTCTCTTTTTAGATCATTAAGGGGTGACTTAAGGAAGTCACTTTTCGAATTTTGTGAGTGCTGTAATTATTGAAATATGACTCAAATGTATATAAAAGTATACATGTTTGGAAAGGAAATAGATCAGAGAATCCAAATTTTGACCAAAAATGTTGATTTTTCTGGGAAAACCACAAAATATCCCTTTATTTACCCAAAAAAGTTCAACAAATCCCCCAAAATAATTGTGAGAAAAAAATTCCCAAATTGCTAGATTATAGTGTAAAGACACTGACTTAGGGACGATTTTTTTTAAACCTAAGATTGGAATAATGGTTAATATACCAAGCTATGTATCCGAATTTTAAACAAATTTAAAAAAAATCCTGTCGTGACATTCCATAATGAGGCTCATAAATGATGTCATTTAGGTTTTAAGGGAATTGCGTAAAATTTGGAAACAGGTGATGGTTGATGGAAGGGAAAAACAAGTGAGCCATGATTAGTGTCATAACTTTCTCGAGCTGACCTTTATGACTAGCTCATTTCATTGTGTTTCCCCCGGATATCAACAAGCTTCATATAAATCTAGTGAATAGAGGTACTTTTTAATTTTTTTAAATATGAATAAATTACACTTATTATTGTATCTGGTTATTTACGAGTGAGGACCTTATGAACTCTTTTGAATATTGCGCGCAAGTTTGGTTTGTCTTGGTATAAGGAAAAATACTGATATGAAAATTTGGAAAAAATCACGGTTTTGTAAGTAGACAAGATTATCACAGTCACTTATGGATTTAAACCGACATTATTTGAAACCAAATTACAAAATAAATATATGCATCTGGTTTTCTGGTTGATGTACCATCCTATCCTCTACAGGGCAGTGATAACAAATCCCTACGCCTCTACTTAATTATACAACATATTCCATTTGGTATTCAAATTAAGGAATAAAGTGAGGTACCGGCACAGAATACGCTAATTACGCAGTACCTGTTAAGCCCAAGGCTAATCAATTTAATACGCTCGAATACAGTTATTACTTAAATATAAGATTAGTTTATTCGCACAGTGGCTCTGGAGGGCCCTACGAATTGCAGCGTTTTCCTTTCACTGTTGTTTGAAATACTCTTATAACAGTCAAGTAGACGTCTCGAGTAGAAGACGTCATAATAAAAGTCGTTCATCGGTTATGAATCATTGAGAATGATGACGGATTGACAGTTAATCAGAACGTTTTTGATAACTTACCGCCGACTAAGTCCAGTGTATCGTAAATAAATTTAGCAGAAGGTTGATACGAATTAGGCGGTCGTTACATACAAAGCGCCTTGACGGACACATTGAGAACAGATATATTTTTGTTGGATAAACCTATTAAGCGATTTTCAGAAATAATTCAGCGCTATGGAATAATCCCAAGAGTAGTCAATTCTAAAATGATAAACATAATCAAAAACAAGGAAAACAATCCAATTTACCAGAAATCATATAAGCGGATCCATATAAACGCAGAACCGGTTTGTAAGGTATACTTACGCTAAAGTTTGGCCACTGCAAGTACAGTTGCCGAAAATTAATCTCATCCAATTTCCCGCCAACGAGTATATTATAAGTCCGCATCAATGGACCTAGGAAAACGAACCTGGTAATCTGTTTAAAATGCTTATAATCAGATTCAAAATGCAGTTAATGTCGTACAAGTGACGACGTTCAGACAAGGTTTTACAAGATGCTGTAAATTAAGTCACAATGTGCTTGATAACACTTTTGTGCCAACTTAGAAAAGCCGACCTGATAATATGGTTAGAAATATCTGTAATTGAATACAAATCTACTTTAAATGTCAAAATAACTAAGGGAATATCGGTGTAATACCGGTATAACATCGGTGTAATACCGGTGTAACACCGCTGAGAGTTTGGATATCAGCCCTAATGCAAATATGACATTGTTATGCAAGGAGTTGCTGCAAATACAGATTCAATGAGCTTGATGAAGCTCTATAATAGACTTTCTGATATTCTGTTAAGGAATTTCAGTAATCTGATATAGATATCTATCATAATAAGCAAAACAATTCAATGTTAATATACTTGATAAAATAAAGCAAGTGACTCCGCAGATACTAGTTTGTAAAATATATCGACTTAAGTGCAATATCAAACCCTATTTTAGACCACTTAATTTTGAAATGGGACCTTTTAAACTGAATTATGTTTGAAAATGATTACTTTTTCTCACCACAAAATGAAAATAATAGGTAGATAAGCCTGCTCGATAATCGCCCTTGTTTCTAGTAAATTTGAAAGATCTCTCAAAATTTACCTAGATGACATGCACATTTTATAGTCAGTGTGCATGGAGGTGATACCATTAATCATAATTAATAAAAAATCTAGGCATTTCCACAATTGTTCTTACTGTCAAGTTTTTTTAAATTGAAGATTTTGTCATGCATACTTTCCGATTCTAGTTTAGCGACACTTTTTAAGGGTAGGGGATATCCTATTTAGCGTACATAGTGCACCCATCAGGATCTCAATGTATACCAATAGAACCAAAGTCAGAATTGGTTGTGGTGCACCTCTACCAAATACAAAGATCAAGTATTTCATGTGGATTATTGGTGTATTTGCATAATTTGCTAACACATAATTATGTTCTGATATGGGGTTGCCGGAAACTGATCAGGGGAAAATACCAAGCAGATTACCAGAAACAAATTCTCTTCATAAACAACCTTGCCGCTGCTGATTTTCTTATGGGAGTATAATTTATATGCAAATATTTCCATCTACCGTTGCGGTATGTTATATCAGTATATTTATTCAAATACGAAGATCAAACATGTCCCGCCGATTAAAAACGGATCTGAAAATGACCTTTAAAATGGGACCTATGGAAAAGATCACGTTATCCAATTTGCAATGCTGGTTGCCAATTGTTGTGATCGGGATTTTGGTACAGACGGAAACAGTGGACGTTTCTCCCGAAGTATTTGCGTGGATGATTGGTTTTGTGCTTCCGATAAATTCAGCTCTCAATCCATTCCTGTATACCGTCATTGGTAATTCTTTGTTTAGTTTTAAAGGCAATGTCAATGGGAATTTATACATTATGATCGATGAAACAACCGTATGAGTACTAAAAGTTATGAATGTATCAAGTTCCAACCCAGCATTCCACTGAAGACAAAGCTGGGACAAAGCTACTCCCTCTTTCAGATATATGTCCATTTATTTGTTCTTTTCTTAGAATCATTAGCATATATTATTTTGTAATTCATGTTAATCCTAATCATATTAATTGTATCTGAGTATCAATTCAAAAGGTGCTATTTTAACCTGTTTCTCTTTAAATATTGCAGACTTTTGCTGGAGCAGTCTAATATTCAATTCTTAAATTAGGTTGAAAACATCACTAAAATCATACAATTGTTCTATATCTTAACTAATCATTGGCCTCATTATTGAAGTTTATAATATAACTATTGTACCATTTAATGGTGTGTGAATACCAAAAAAACATTTATAATGGACTATAAACAGGTTCAAGTTAGGCTTGATATAACTTCTTTTTGCATAGAGACCTTTTAATTTATGTTATTGCCTAGCTACAATTAAATGATGGACCCAGTATGTATCCTGAAGGGACACATGAATACTAACCTTAGCAATTTGCCCGTCTGGGAAAGAGGCTGCTTATAACGTGAATGTTGTTGGAGCAACCGGCGACCAAGTCCTTGCATGGCAGCCTCAAAGTGGGGGAGCGTGCAGGGGCCAAGGGAAAGGCCCCTGTAGCTAACCCAGTCGCCCAAATTGGCGGCGCACCAGATCCATGATTGCTGGCGAACGACATCCCTGTTTATACCATATATCCACTACAGCCTGATTGTCCGTGTGAAACAGAATGCGTCTTTTAGACCATTCACTACCCCATAACCTCGCAGCTACTACAATTGGGAACAACTCCATCCATGTTATGTGGATATCCCTGTTCTGGAGAAGGGCCTCCGGCCATGGTACAAAGAACCACCTACCCATGTAGTAACCGCCTGCCCCAACAGATGCTGCTGCATCCGTAAACAGTTGGAAATAATCGGCTGATAACCAATGGGGATCAATGAACTTTGATGTGCCATTCCAAAGTGGTAAGAAATGCATCCACCATTCGATGTCTTTGCGGGCCTCCCTAGATAAGTCCACTCTATGATGGAGTTTAGATGCCTTTGTGGACAAGTCAATTAACCGACGAAAGAAAATTCTACCAGCTGGGATGCATTTTGATGCGAAGGACAGCTTGCCAATAAGGGAAAGGAGTTCCCTCTTGGTACACTTTTTTCTCATCCGCCATTCGGCTAATTCCTGTCGAATCTCATCGAGTTTCCCCTGGGGAATGGCAAGTGTCTGGCTAGCTGCATCTATCTCAATGCCAAGGAACGTGATTATTTGCGTTGGCCCTTCAAGCTTGTCCGGAGCCAACGGGATCCCTACTGCAGTACATACATTTTTGAACACGTCAAATGTGTGTTGACACTGGTTTTTGAAGTCACCACACCAAAAATCATCAAGGTAATGGACCACGGGAGAGCCTGCAACGTCACCTATTATCCATGCCAACAGGTCGGCTACCCGGTTGAAGAGGAATGGCGAGGAGCGTAGCCCGAATGGTAGGCGGGTGTGGAAGAAGAACTCCCCGGCCCACTGGTAACCGAGGAGTGGCCAATCTTCGCGACGTACTGGGATCAACCGGAATGCATCCTTAATATCCAGCTTGCACATGTGTGCTTGGGGACCAATACGAACCAGGACAGCAACTGCGCTGTCAACACCCGAATAATGTAGACTGAACTCTTCTTTATTGATAGAATTGTTGACACTGTCGGCTGGACGTGACAAATCTGTAATCATCCGACAACCTCCAGATTTCTTAGCAATTACCCCGATGGAATTTACCACGAAGTTAGAAAACGGGGGGCTATGAAAAGGCCCTTCTGACCAACCGGACGACAGCTCTTTCATAATGGTGCTATGAACAGCCTCTGGATTTTCTATAGCTGAAAGCATGTTCTTGGTATGGAGGGATATTCTAGGGCCTGAAAAGCCTATATCTACACCGACACGTAGTGATTGGCAAAAATCATATACCAAGGATTGGTTGGGGTAGTTTCTAAGAAGCTCTTGAAATGATACAACCTTAATGGGTGTTTGGGGATTCAGTGCGCGAATAGTACAAGGGTCGCGCAATCCAGTGGCTGTGGATATAACATACTGTTCGCTGACTGTAGCTGACGAGGAAGGTGTCCGTATTACACCCTCCTCGGTGGAAAGTTTTTTGCCTGGGGCACGGCACCACGCGGTTGGTTGCGCGGCCCTATGTGCTCGTAATGGTCCGCGCCTGGGTGCTGTTGATAGCATATAAAGCACGCGTGTGGCCGTTTGTGGGGACACGGTTCGATGCATTTGTTGATGTTGAATTTTTTGCATACCTCCTGCGTTGGAGCCGCGATTTGCGGTGCGCCGCGGATGCTGCCTACTTGACGCTGGGGGGCCTCGTGTTTAACTGTACTAATTCCCCGGGGATGAGTCGCTGATGGGAGCTCATATTCCGTATTAGCGTCATGTCCTGGATATCCCTATCAGGGGATTCCCATGACATGGAGTCGGGGTACCGACTCATCATTTTCCGAAATTCAACATCGTAGGCTAGGCACGACTCTAGTGTAAACGCGCTGAACTTTCCCGTCATGAAGGCCATATATGAGAGCAAGCCTTGGGCCAAGAATGGAAAATAAAAAGTGTGATAAGCGGCAAATACGCTAAAAGCGTGACACCATTGATCCACCGTCTTTATGTATGCCTGTGGCCTGGCCGACACAATGGAGGCTATGCCATCGTCGCCTATCACAACCTTCGTCGTGGTTGTATCTACCGTCTGGCTACCTTGTTGTGGCAGTAGCTTGGCTAGAACCACGAATTTACTTCTTGTCTGGACTGCTTTAAGAAGGCTATCATCCAGATGCGGCAAGTGCATGCTTCGAGGCGGCAATGCAGCCGTGGTGATGTCTGGGGTGTGTGTAATACCAGCTACAAAAGAAATGTGAAGTGTCATAATGATACAGTATTTGGAAATATTGCTTGTCATGCGTGTATTTATTCCCAATGTAGTTTTATTCATATGGTGTCTTTTGCTATCGTAGTGTTATAAATGGTGTGACATTCTTGTGAGTTTCACATAATTGGAGCATAAAAACTTACCCGTTAGTGTTGAGACGGGTGTCGGTGATGGCCTGAACTCTTGTTGACCTTGTCCTAAGGGGACGATGTTGGGTAATGGGACCAGTTGTGACTGGGCTAGGGGCGGATGCACGGTTAGCCCATCCATGCCCGTAGGGGGCGATTCGTCCAACTCCCGAGGGGGGTCAGCAATCGTCGTCGCCTGCGCTCTTGGACGCCCAGCAGACGAGCGCTTACGGGTTGTAACGGTCGTGCGTTCTGCAAAACGGAAGATAATGATGGATTGGTATAATTGAGTGAGTGCTAGTCCCAAAGGGACCGTGTAAATGGAGATAACGTATCGGTGTACGATGGAGGTAACTAGGTCCCGTGAGGACAGCTATCGTTATGGAACTGTTGGGTTCCGGAATGACACTCCAGGTGCAGAGTGGGCGGGGACCCATCCTACCTGCTTCGGGCGCGGAATAATGGGGAATGTATTTGTCAACTGTACATGATGTACCTATCCCAGTCATTGTTAGGGAAAGAATCGCCCCAGTATTTAATTCACCATATTGTACAGCACCTACGAAAATCCCCTACGAATAATATACGTTGGTGATACTGTTGATTTGTACGCTAGTTTCGCAATGTTTAACCATGGTTTAACACAATTTTTTGTAATTCCCCCGACATAGTAACCATGGTAACTGGGGAAAAAAAAGGTTTTCCAGTATAGCTGACATCGAGCCACATCTCAGAGTGATAGCTCGAAGGTCTTGCAAATGTGTTCAAACTAACTGAAAATATCGGCCCTATATTACCTTAATTACTAATCCTAAAGCCTGTGGCACAAGGCACTCGGACTATAGTCGTTCTAATATTAGAGCAGATGAATAACTGGTGAACTGATATTGAACTTAACCAACCATAGTAGCAGGTCACAGGGGACAAGACACCGCATTTGCAGCATAGTATTAGCAGATATAGGCAAAGAGGTTTGTTAATTGAACTTGCAGGTGTACCCACTATTTCGCGTCCGTGTACTTTTGACAGGTCAGAGGTGATATGAAGTATATCTCTATACACACTGTAATAGCCGCATTTCGTAAGTGATAATATGAGACCAACCCGGGGAAGGGGGTGACGACTTTAGTATATCATTGTTTGTTATGTCGCATTAGAACTGCGGTCTTCCTACTTAAAAGAGATACAGTGTTTTCCTAATCTTAGTTATAAGCGTCGTAATACCATGAAAATGCAAACTCTGATAGGGGTGTGGAAGGTGCATATGTAGCACAGTGCGTAACATACCGTGATGTAACTACCCCAGAGAGTGCAAAAACTTGGTACGGGTATATACTGTAATGTGTGTACCGTAGCCCTAAGATGGGGCATGGGCGAAAGAGACAACACACATAGTAACATCCCTGACACGGGTGTGTGTATTGTGAGGTTGAAAACCAAATACTACCCGGGGGAGACCTTGAGTCCATCAGGTTTTCGGAACCGTCAGGAAGGTCTCGGCCATCTAGTTGGGTGTGTATGCGAGAACGTTGTAACTTGTGGACATGACTACAATATACGGTTAGGCGTATGTGATGTAATCACTAAGTGTATACAACTGCATACTATCCGAGATACCCGAGTTCTACCCTTTTTGATGCTGACTGAGGCAGAATGCCAAGCAAATGGATGAACCAAATAGGCCATGTCCATCAAGAACTTGTTGTATTGTCCGTCAGGTGGGCCTAAACCTAGTAATGTTCCTATTCTAACTCCGATACCATCGCGGGGGAGGGGGTTGACCCCTACTGAAGCCGAACGGCAAGCATAGCACCTACATTACATTATTTATATAAACTATAACCTGAGGAGAGACCAACCTGTTGTTGAAGCTGACTTCTTTCCCGGTCTTCCTCTCTTCTTTGGTGGCATCCTTCTAAATTCCACGCAAACGGAGAATGTAAGAAATTGAGAGATGACTCAATATAACACCACCCGATAAAGTTGTTTTGTTTTGTAGTATCGACTGATCGCAGCAGTCCCGCAAGTGAAGTACATTCGTAGTATTCCTTTTGCCACGTACAAGTTATGTAGACTGCCTACCGCCTGTTATGTGAGGGCGCTGTAGTTCCCCGTTATAGACGGGGGAATGAACTAACTAGTGCTATAGCAATAACATCACTTAGCCCTTTATGGCTAACATTTTATTAATTTCCTGGTTCATACATACATGTAAACATGATATGTGACGCATCACGTATAAGGTACATCTTCCACGGTATTATTGGAAACCTTGCTTTTAATTCTGTCATAATCTCATATTTTTCTTCAGTATACACGATGTACCTTTTGACTTAGGAAAGATCAAAACCAAGGCAAGTGTTACCTTATATTACAGAAACATGTCCACAGAGAGTGCTCTGGCCAAATTAACATTTAACGCTAGTACTAAATTCATTTTAAAGTATAATTTTATTTAATGAAATTGGCTCCAAACACAACAAAGGATTTAAGAACAAGGAACCTTGTTATGTAATTCTGTTGAAGCAATTACGAAAGAGTTCTAGTTAGATATGAAATTACGTTTAAGATGAATACGAAGAGTGTCAAATATTTATACACTTAGATTGTGTGACATTCTCGTCTTGTACTATTTTTTATAAAATGCGCTTATTGCAAAATATGATCTGATTCTGATCCCATTATATTCGTTTCATTACATAAAGAATATATCTTATAACAGTGTTTCCGTAGTTTTCTAATTACTTGTAATTACCAACTCATCCAGCTTCATGAATCCCAAAACAAATCTAAAATGAAATAATTGAAACCAACTAACTTTGAATAATATTTCAAATGTGATGTTGAGAAACCAAAGTATACAAATTGACCTTTTAGTACTGTCAGTGGCTCATCGATTTTTATCCCAAACAGTACTCATCGTCAACTTAAGGAGCGAGTTAGTATATCTCTTTCATTTGCTCTTCAATGTCTGATTTCATATCGTATTGCTTATTATAGTTATTCCCTGTATTATTCAGTGTACATGCAATAATCTATCAGTTCTAAATAAAACAACAGCAGATTCTGGTATAGTAAAAGTGTGTGAACTACTTATTATTATCAATGCATGTGTGTAAGTGATGTTGCTATTCATTCTAATGGTAGCCATTTGAATGGTGACCGAGTGTCAATTTGTTATGTTTTCCCATTTATTAATCTAAACTTGACGGATAGTCTAAAGCCAAATGTTGATATTAATGAGATATAATGAGATATAAGCATAATGTGCTGTTATAGCCTACAAACCCATCGTAGTTCATTCGAACTGTAAACCACATGCAACCACTAAATATGCGACAGGATTTTAAGATAGTTAGCTCTAATGATAGCTTATTATTTTTCTAAAAGGCCGATGATATCAGTTGGTCCTTTTACTTTGAACGGATAACGGTTTATCATTGAATCCTAACTTGAAATTCTTGCCTGGGTATTGCGAACATTCCAATAGACAAGAGCTTCATCAAGAATAATAACAGCCTCTTATGAGAAAATCTTGTCTGGTGTTAACTACTTAACCGGCTTTCTAAGTACAATATTTATATAAAATGACAAACAAACAGAATATCAGGTCGGTTTAAGTCTGTTGATGCGAGCTGTTACGTACTAGAAGTATACTTTATGAATTCATTAAATCATTATAGATTGAGGTGTGGAAAAGGAAATTCAGAAAAAATAACCAATTATCGATAATTTGACTTAACCATTAGCAGTAAGTCCCGTAAGCTTAATATATTTATATATATTATATAGTGAATATCATATCGTTTTAACTAAAATGCTTTAATCGAAAAAGCAGGGAATTTTCCTCAAATGTGGTTTAGCCTACCACACCAGTTGTCCGTGTTTGTTAGTCTACGGGCAAATTGTAAGGAAAGATTTGAATACATTGAACACGAGAGTAATCAAAACAAAGGGGCAATCCATCTGAACGGCTTTTCAGAGCCACTAATCTTTCAATAGTAGGAAAGAGGCACCTACTCAAATAATCGGGCAAGGGGCAGCCCAAATTATGACAATAATAGAGAATTGGCAATCTCTATGTTTTGCTAAATATTATAATAATTTGGTCCTGAAGAAGTCAGATATAATCCTAACAAAAGTTTGACAGTTTTGAACTTGTCTGACGGCGAACCCGTGAAACTCGTAACTTATATTATAATACTATGTTTATATTGCGTCTTAGTGTAGAAAAGTTTTAAAAAAACATTTGAAAAAATCGGGTCATACACCTTTAATAATTCATACTGTGTCTTATTTTAGGACACGTCTCTGGGGTTTGCCGCCGTGTATTGATCATTTATTTAATTTTCAATTTAATGGCTTAAAGGGGAGTACGATTATGGCTTCTTTTAAATAACTTTAATAGGTTTCAAACATCCACTGTATGCTCCGACGTAATTCGAAAACCGTTCTGATAATTATCATTATTATTTCACAAATCAATAATATAAAGACACCCGAATGTATTAATATGATTAAAACCCATTAGGTAAACGCAAAACAAGAACACCTCTAAAAGAAGTTATAATTATTGTATTCGTATTGTTATTGTACAGCAATGTTGGAAGACTTCAGGATGCGAAGAAATAAAAAAATCGATCCTTTTAAATAACTTGTTCAATGGTATAATCATAGATAGGCTACATGTACACGTCTTCGCAGCTGTATTGCTCCTGCTTTTTGTCTGCAATCGACAAACCCGATTTGATTCCAGTTACTTAGGAATAAATAAAGGCAAAACTGCAAGTCTCAACATAATATAGTGAGTGAGAGAGGTAAAGGGGAGGATGGCAAGAGAAAAAAGAACAAAGAAAATAGTTCGACGTTTAGACTGGATAAACCAGTCCTTATCAAGTTTGAACAAATAAAATGAGAACAAGACAAAAGTATACAAATAAAAGAGAGATTTCTGGGTGTATACCGAAATGCACAACACACAAATAGGGCAGTTGCTCCCTCGGGGAGAGAGAGAGATGGGGGAAGGAGGGGGAGAGATGGGGGGGGGGGGGGGAGAAATAGGTGGGGTCTGCAAAGAGAAGAATAGTAGCAAGATGTGAGAGGATAGCTAAGAGCATTAAAACATTATGCATGATAAAGAGATAAGTATATGAACTTACAAGAAAGTTAAGGTAATTAAGAAAATCATAAACAGACCACTTCCAAGTGAATCCACAAAAGATGATCAGTTAACCCTAACTAAACCATCCTATACACTACAAATCCCTACGCTGCTAGCACCACGCTATCGCACAGTTTTTTCGCGCCACGCTCCGCCGGGCGATCAACTGGCAGTTTTTTAAAGCTCACCCGCGCAGGGGGTGGACTGTCTGCCTGTCACACACGAGGCCTGGGTTCGATCCCCGACGCTCAATCAAGAGTGTGGGAATCTTATTACAGTTTACTGCTTCAGAAAACTACCGATTTGACTGTTTTGTCCTTGTATTGTTAATGCAGGCAGTAGTATGACAACCCTATGTAATACAGCCATAATGAAAGGTCCCAATAGACAAAGAAGAAACAACCTTTGGTTTCCTGTCGAATAATTATAATGTTCGATCGCTACGCTCGTTGTTTCCATTTGTTACATTTAAGGGACTTTTTCTTGGTAATTTGAGGATTCAGCGCCCCACTCTAGTTACGGGCCTGATTAGGACAGATCATTGTCCCACCACTACCGGTTTCAATCTATAAGACATAGTGGTGTCTTACCACTCCCAGCATCACCATACAAGACATGCTATTGTCTTACCACGACCTGCATCATTTGTATGACATAGTGCTGTCTTACCAGTGCCTGCATCAACATACAAGATATAGTGCTGTCCTACCATCTCTTGCATCAAATATATGACAAAGTGTTTTCTTACAAGTGATTGCATCAATAAGCATGTTAACCATGAAGAGATGGTAATTGGTGACATGAAAAGACAAAGTCCTATGATTGGTGTCGTAACTTCCTCGAGCTTCCCTTTATAACTGGCGGTGTTGACCCCTGATATTAACAAACTTGATATCAATCTCATGCGTCTACTTAATAATACTCCATTTTCACTTTGGTATTTAAATCAAAACAAAGGGTGAGGTACCGAAAAGAGAACACGCTAAATACGCAGTACCCGTTAAGCCCAAGGCTAATCAACTTAACTATGACTAATAGCTATTACTTAAATATACAATACGTTTATTCGCACAGTGGCTCTGGAGGGCCCTACGAATTGGATCATTTCCTTTCCACTGTGGTTTGAAATGCTCTCTTAACAGTCAAGTAGACGACTAGAGTAGAAGACGTCATAATAAACTCGATCATTGGTTCTGACCTTGATGGGCATATTGATTAAAGATATAATATTTGGGATACACCTATTAACTGATTTACAAACATAATTCAGCGCTATGCAATAATTCAATGTGAGTTCTAGAATAATAAACATAAGCAGAACAAGGGAAAACAATCAAAAAATACAACACGCGACTCCGTAAACGTATAAACCGATTAGTAAAGTACGTTTAAGTTTCACCACTATAAAGTACAACCAATTCGAGTACATTACAGTCCGCATCAATGGTCCAAAAAAATAAACCTAATGATTTGGTTTAGAATGTTTATAATCCAATACAAATGTACTAATAATGTCGTTTAAGTGATGACAACCAGACAATGTTTTACAAGATGCTGTAAATTAAGTCTCAATGTGCTTGATAAATCTCTTGTGTCGACTTATAAAGGCGACGTAATTATGTGTTTAAAAATGTCTCTTATTTAATATAAATCTATATACTTCAAATGTCAATTAAATAGTTATGATAAGACAAGGTTTCACGAGGAGATGCTGTAAATACGGATTCAATGATGAAGCCCTTGAGTTCACATCGAAGAGCAAATCTGATATTCTGTTTAGGGAAGTTCGTAATCTGATATAAATGTCATAATAAGCAATGCAATCCAATTTGAGGATATATCACGCTATATTTTGTTCACCCGAATTTGGTTAAATTGAAGTTTGACTCCCCCATGAACCCATCTTAATCTTATCTCCGTAAACAAATCCCAGAAATGTGCTAACATTCTAAAAATAAATCTTATTAACATTTCGGGAATTTATTGACATATATATGTATTTTCCATTTTCAATTTATAGCACACCCATTAATGTGTTCGCGTGTGTCTGGTCTTTGATCGTAACCGTAAACACTGTAAGGAGGTTAACACAGTTTCAAGCACTGTAATATTATTTACGAACGAGAAAACAGGCCAGAAAGATAAGTAACTCGTGCGAGCTACTTATTTTCAACCTATCGCCCTGTAACATGAAAGATGTTTTAGTTTATAAATCTAATTCAAAAGAAACATGCATTCACAGGTTCGAATGTCAATTTGCTATTGAAAATAAGACAATGTTTTACTAGAAGATACTAGAAATTTAAGTTAAATGTGTTTGATAAAGCTCTTGTATATGTCCTTATTATGTCAGTTAACTAGTAAAGCAGACTAGTTTTGGCGATATGCTCTAAATAGAGTCGCAATGTTTCATATAAAGGTTTTATATAGGTTCAACTTAAACAAATTAAACAATAGATGCCGACTTACAACACCGGCTCATTTCGAATAAAACAGCCAAGATTGTCATGTTCTGCTAAGGACTTTAAATGTGGCTTTAACACAAATATGGATTCAAATGAATTTCGTCAAATTTCTGTACCTGAAGCACAAATATGGCATATGGCATTTGTACATTTAAATGCAATAATCGTAAGAAAAAAGAACAGAAATAAAAAGCTAGGTTGGTAATAATATTACTGGACTTTGTCATTATCGGGAATTCTAATATTGGTATTGTTCGTATCGTGCGTTTAGTTGAACCTCAGGTATAGGTTCATATCCAGGAAGGAATCAAAGCTGAATGGCAAGTGTTGCCCATTGTTTCAAAACATGTTCGAGAATGATCCGTCCGAAATCACCTTTATAGATAACGTACCACATTTATCATTATCAAGTTTAATTTTAATGAATGTGACTTCGAACCCAACGACGGAATATTAGGTACAAGGACCCTTGACCTGTAATTCTCTTAGAGCAATTAAAAAACCCATACAGTTTAGTAGCATGCGAAACACGATTACGTTTATACATATTAAGCAAGATGATCTAAGTGTGATATTGAGAAATCTATACAAATTGACCTTATAAGTACTGGCCGTGGCTCATAGACAATTATCCCAAACCGTCTTCAGCATCGCCTGAAGGAGCGCTTTCGCATCTGTCTCACTTTACATTTAAAACACAGTATGTTAACTAAACTCATCAGAGATTGGCTCTTCAATTTCTGACCTCATGTAGTATTGCTTGTTATGGTTATCCTCAATATTAGCTTCATTGTACCTGCAGTAATCTGTAAATTTGAAATCAGATTTTGGTATGTAAAAGGGTAAACTACTATCATTATCAATCCATGCGTCTAAACGACGCGTTCATACTCCCGTCGTTGTGCATCGGCCGACGTCGGTGGATAAAAGTTGACATTGTTTCAACTCGCGCACCGACATTCGACCACGACGTCGACCGATGCCCAATGACGGGTGTATTAACACGCCATACGAGGTGTGGTTGTTCACTTTAGTGGCGGCTATTTGAAGGGTTTTATTTGTTATTTTTCCCATCTATTTATTCACAAATCGATGAATACAATTTTTGTTGTTGAATTTTAGATATATAGATAAAGCTACATATGAAGAGCTATGTTCCAAAGGGAATCAACTCCATATAAGTGAAATAGGAGAAAAGCAACTTTTTTAAAATTAAGGATGTTGCACTTCTTTGATTATGCTAATTTTCTGCCATATGAAAGATACCATACGTGTAAGCTTAAAAACAGGTTCGATTTCATTTTTTGATTTTCACTGTATTTCCTATGTCATTCTTTATTTTCGGAAACTAGTGGAGTTGATCCCTTTTGGAACATAAATGTTTCGACCAATTTTTAAAAACCACTTTACTAAACAATCGTTATTTTCATATCGTTAAATTATGACATTTTGTTTTTTCTTGAAAAAACTGAAAATTTGGACAATTTGGCACATTTTTAAAAATAACAACACTTCTGTTTGTGTGCAATTTTAAAAACAATTATCCCATACATTTTACGTTTTCTTCATTGCATTTCATTAAGGACATTCCTATCAATGTTTTACCATGATAAAAGAACCATATTTCTACCATTTTGGCTTACAAAATAGTGAATTATATTCAAATTTCCGGAAACTTCTGGAAATTACCGGACATTTCCGGAAATTACCGAGGGCCATAACTTTTGACCCAAACATGCTAGAGATGTAGAACAAAGTTTAAATGATGTATTTCGTAACTCTCTTTCATGTTCTGCACCTAACTCAATTTCGACAAAAAGTGGAGTTGGTTCCTTTTGGAATAGATCTCTTCCGTCGTTACGATCGGCCGACTACGGTGGATAAAAGTTGACATTGCTTCAACTCGCGCACCGATATCTAGATACATGCGAGCATTCCAATAGACAAGAGATTTATCAAGCACATTATTAGCATCTTCAGAGAAAATCTTGTCTGGTTTTAATTAACTACTTAACCGACTCTATAAGTACAACATTTATATCGAATTCCAAACAAACAGATTATCAGGTCGGTTCAAGTATGTTGATGTAAGCTGTTAAGTATTACAAGTAGGCTTGATAAATTAATTAAATTATGAACAATTGAGGTGCGTAAAAGGATATTCGGAAGAAAACCAATTGTTTTTTTATTATTTATTTTTTATTTTTTTTAATTTTTTTATTTAAATTTTTTCCATTCATTTTATTTTTCATTCATCTATATTCTATACATAGTTATATAACATAATAACAATATATTAAAACATACTGCTATCAATAAATATGAACAACAACAAAAAAGACTCTACCATCGAACAGCATGTACCAACAATTACCATTAGCATGAAGATAGATGGCTAATGATCATCAACGGCACATGATCTTCGCAGGTGAGTTGACAAACAAAGCAATATATAATATGGGCTGTCATGTACATGTGTTTTACAAGAAGAATAACATAACCTACTATTTACTCTGTGCCTTGTAGGCTTTTGCCAATCTTATACCACATATTTTCACTATGTCTCAAGATACTGATTCTCCATCTTAATTCATATAGAAACCATTTAAATGCATCAACGTTTTTATTATCAGTGATCTTCATATGTCTGGATCTATACAGAGTGAACGACGCCAAACTAAGCATTCTATTTAGCATTACATTCAATACACTTTGATTATCTGGTTTATAACCAAGTACAATTATTTTTAACGATATCTCTGGACATGGAATATTGTTAGAAATAATAAATCTTTTAAAATGAACCCAAAAGCGTTTTGATAAAGGACAGGCAATAAATGAATGTAGATAATCATCTGACGTGTTGCACTCAAAACAATTAGGTGAGTTCGCCTTATTCCATTTATATAAGTTTGCTTTGGTAGCGATGATTCTATATAATAATTTGTAATTGAACTCTGCCAATTTTCTCTCTTTTTCAAGAATAGTTTTCATAGTCCAAATATCGTCCCATTTTGGTGACGTTGACAGTTCCTGTGCCCATCTGTTCTGAATTATTGGCACGACTGTGAACTTTTTAACTACATGAACGTAAATATACCTTGATTGCCAATACATCATATTTACACGTTTTTTATTTACATATATACACGAGGTTCTTAAACGAGTACTTATTTCAATAGGCATATTGTTGGCGTTTAATAAAGCAAACCAATTCTTTGGAATTGATTTGAAAATAATAAATAGCTCTGCAATCCAGTTGTGCTTATTATTAAGCTTGTCAAGTATATATGTAGTGGAAAAGATACCATCATTATTTATAAGGTCATTGATATATATTATATCACTATCAATCCAGTGTTTGAAATACAAGGTCTTGCCATTGTGCATGATCAGTTCATTTCCCCATATAATATGACTTTTGACCCTTAACGAGTCGTTGATTGGTAATTTTCTATAATCATTATCTAGATTATGCCATGCTTTTACCAAATCTGAATAAAATTTTGGTAGACCAATTAGCGATGGGCCATTCTTTGCCTCCACAAAATTCATATTTAAGATTAAAAAGTTTGAACCATGAGCATTTAAATAACGTTTAAAAAGAAATTTCCATTTACTATCATCATCATACATATAACGTTTTAACCATATACATTTCAAAGCTATACACTGAGATTTAAAATCACACATTTTTATTCCTCCCATATTGTGATTTCGAATGAGAGTTTTTCTCTTTATTTTCTCCGGTTTTTTATTCCATAAGAAATTGAAAATAATTGAGTTCACTTCATTCGTGAAGTTTTCAGGAACGGGTAGACAAGACATTAAAAATGTTAAATTGGATATACCAAGACATTTTATAATAGTTGCTTTACCATACAGCGTTAGCTTTCTTCGATACCATGAGTTCAAGATTCGAATTAGTCGATCTTTTTTCTCTTGCCAAATGCTCTTGTAACATTCTATCATATTGTGTCCAAAATAAACACCAAGAGACTTAACCTTTTCAGTTGGCCATTTTACAGATTTATGTTTTACAAAGTGACCAAATGCTAAACCTTGAGTTTTTTCCACGTTAATTTTTGGTCCTGCAAAAAATCCAAATGTATTAATGATTTTCAACATGCTATCAAGAGATTCTTTCGTTGAGCAGAAAAGAGTTGTATCGTCAGCAACAACCAAGTATGAAAACCAATTGTTGATAATTTCACTTTACTATTAGAGTGAGTCTCGAGAGATAAACTTTTAAATGTATATTTCTTTGTATTATAATTGTTGTTAAATATCAGTTATAACTATATTGAAAACGAAGCGAATTATTCCCAAATGTGGTTATTCACATCACAAATTCATGTTTGCTGTTCTGTGTTCAAACTTAAGGGGGGGGGGGTCTGGGGTGAGAAATATGTGTTTTTGGCTAGGTAAGGAAATATGAGATATCGCATGCATCATATGCACGAAAATGTTAGCTTCAAAATGCTTTTTATTTGACTGAAATCGGACATTTCGTTTTAATGTTGTGTTTGAACAAAATTATATTGGTGACGCGAATTTGTATCAACATTGCGGTTTCCTATTAGATTAACATGTAATATTTTTCAAGCAGTGATATTTAGCTACATTTTTGAAAAAATTATTATCAAAGGTTTAGTAAAACATCTTATATTCAAAAATGGTATTATAAATATTGAATTTACATTTACCATGAAATTTGATTCATATTTCGTAATTTTGGTGTATTTCTCATGTATTTTACTGTTTTTTCACCTGTTATATTTAACAATTTGCCATGGTTACAGTATAAAACATAGTATATCAATTAATCGGCTGCATTTATCTTAGCAAAACTTTGATTATAAATTACAATAATTATTTTTGCAAACATATATGTAAAAAAAATGGATGTGAAGGTTAGTTTACGAGTGAAAAGCGCCTTCTACGTTATGTGATTTTTAAACCCCGATATCTCAAAACCTCGAAAAGCGGAAAATTTGAAACCGTTCTGGATATAACTCAAAAACGAAATGTCGGATTTGTATAATATTTGGTATACATATTAAGCTCATAAAGGGCTACAAAATAATGAAGCCCGATTTTTAAAATTCTTTTCCAAATTTGAATTAGCATGCAAAATTACCTGATTGGTCGGCCCCTGGTTACCATAGCAATGATATCAAAAATCCGGCTTCATTATTTTGTGCGGAATGTTGTTGTTAACCTTCAACCCAAATACCAGCACACTACTATTTAGCGTTGTTGAGTTACATCCAGAACGGTGTTTAGCCAATCAGAGCCCCTGTATGGTTACCATGGCAACCAGAGCAAAATTTTAGGTCAATTTTGAAAGTTTGCGATATGGGCTATATTATGGTATATAACACTTATCGGTCCAGTTTTGGGAAAGTTGTTGAAATCGATATCCTATATAGGGGCTTTTGATCCCAGACCCCCCCCCCCCCCCCCCCCCCCCCCCCTTAAAGGAAACTTTCGCATCTATATACTATTAGAGACACCGGATTAATCTAAATCTATTTTTGGAAAAAAGACTGTATTTTGTACGTGTCTTCATGAAAAAATAGATGTGAATACAAAATCGGTTCACACACCGTTAATATACCACGCTTATTTAGGACAGGTATCTGCGACTGTCCACCATGCTGGTGCGATAGATGATAATGATGTTTTATGTCTTTTCTAATTTAAATCCAGGAATGAAAATAAATACATACATACTGGCTTAAATGGGACAAGTACGATTGTGGTTTACTTCTTCAAATTGGTTGAACAAATCACCGCTATCCTACGTAATTGGGAAACCGTTTTGACAATCTTTATTATTGTTTCACAGATAAAATGTAACGATTTACAGGCTGACAGAATGGGTAAACATGATAACAATCCGTGGGGTAAACGCGTAACTAGAACACCGCCAACAAAAGAACTTGTATTCTGATCGATTCTGTGTTGCAAAGTTGCGGGAGTTCAAGTTGTATAAAAATCAAGTTGTACATATAGGCCTACGGTTCTTTAGGGCAGGTATAAGGGATTTTTCTTCTCTTCCTTGTCTAAGTGCATTTTTTGTGTGAAAGAGGCGAAACTTTGGTGATAAAACTCGCTCCTTTTACAGGGTATAATCCTTGAATAATAACGCTTCTTCACACCAGAAAGTTGTTTTTTGTCTGCAATCGGCAAACATGGTTCGATTGGACTAGGATTTTTCTTCATCGTAATTTTCGTAATTCGTGAGAGTCATCTAAGGGTTTTCCACCTTAAAAATGGTTAAATGTTATTCAATTTTCTCGAGATAGGATTTAATTTGGTATTTATCATCACAGATGTGCACCGGCGGCAAGCTTGAATTCAAGATCGATAACAAGCATGCATCCGTCTTTAGCTTCAATCACATGACCTATACAATTTATATCCCAAACAATCTATATACATTTATTCTTCGGATGATAAATATATCTTTAAGACATGTGCTTTTCTTTCAGCCATTTGATATGTTAAATGAAATTGTCTTCCATCGCTTAATGTGTTCTAGTTCTGATATTCTATACACTCATCCTAATTAAGAAATCTCTTTGGGTTTTCTACGTCAGAAAACGACTGATTAACTGATTAGTTTTTCTTCGGTTTTCCCAAAATAAACCATCAGTCATCTTAGTATTTTGACTCTAGAACCGCTGATTTCACAGATTATTATATGTTCTCGAAATAGTACCCACTTTTTTTTTATTTGGACCCGTGTCAAATGATATCTTTCAATACTCACTAGCGATTTAAAGACATAGTATGTGATCTTTTTGATCTTTTTTTAGAAAGTATATTTTCTTGCAGATTTACAATTCTGATCATAAATTATAAATATATTCTGAGTTACAGAGCGATACGATTCCTAATTACTTCAAAATCATGGTTTAAAGAGTAAAAATAAACGAGCAGGACAGTTTATTTTTCACTCCCAATTTACTCTAAAACCATGATTTTGAAGCAATTAGGAAACGTATCGCTCTTTAACTCAAAATCTGCAAGAAAATCTACTTTCTAAAAACAAATCATAAATAGAGGGCGCCCCCTGGAAAAGATCACATAATATGCTTTTCAATATGTTATCCTTCCGTATTCCAATGAGCAATGTACAACCCGTATTTCCTCAAATGTTATCCCAAATTTAATGCATTTAAGATTAACATTATTTGTAGTATCACATCTAAACGCTCTAGGGTTGATGTTTTTAGTTTTCAAAGATGCACAGAATTTAATTGAAAAAGACTAGAAATACTAAAATATAAATGATCACTACTTTCAAAAATATGTTCTCAAGAAAGAAGTAGTAGGCTAGTAGCAGTACAATAACATACGGATTTTAAACAGCAATATTTAGGTCATATTTGTTCAATATGTTATGATACAGATGAAATGGATATAATGTAATCAAATTATTATAGTTATAGGTTACTCGCAAAACCTTTAAGATATGATAATATTTGTTATTATCAAAAAAAAGTTATTGCATTGATCTGCGAGATCCATAGTAAAATGTATAGTATTAATACGACGGTTGCTAAATCACGAAACAAACTCGAAATAAATTGCCGACATTCGGGAAGCTTCAATTCAAGATCGATAACAAATTTCCACCCGTCTTCACTGTAAAAATATGTTAGTCATTCTCCTCATTATTGGTCATTTAAGACATCGTTTTCACTGAAATAAGTCAAAACATTGTCTTAAATGGCCAATTTGGATGGAAATTATCAACCTATTTTAACAGTGTTTTGCTTCAATTCCATGACCTATAAATGTATATCGTAATTGTCTTCTATGTTTATTCGTCGCACGATATGTTTTTAAAACTTATTCTTCTCTGTCGCCTATTTGACATGTTGATTGTAATGTGCTCTCGCATTTGGTTTGTTTTAGTTTTATTATGATATTATATCAGACTCAGGGTGGCTCAGGTACCTCGTTTGAATTTCTACTGATGGTTAATTGACAGAATTCTTGCAAATTGGGAACCTCATCTAATTTGTCTCTTTAAAAGCGGCTGGCTTGACAAATTATTCAAATTTTTCATGGAATAGCACTAATATAATCATGATAACCCGTTTCATTGATTGCCATCTCTTCATGTCGCCTCTGCCTAACAAATGCCCGTTCTTCCTGACTCACCCTTTATGTCATACAACCATAACGAAAGGTCCCAATATACAAAAAGAAGAAACAACCTTTGGTTTCCTGACGAAAATTTGTATTCTTACACTTACGAATGATAACCCCATCTCTATTCTGTTCTTAGGTCAACACTGACGATTTGATATTCTCTGATATACTTAATTGTTCAAGACTATACCCCCCCCCCCCTGTTACGCGCCTGATTAGGACAGATCATTGTCCCACCATTACCGGTTTCAATCTATAAGACATAGTGGCTTACCACTCCCAGCATCACCATACAAGACATGCTATTGTCTTACCATGACCTGCATCATTTTTATGATATAGTGCTGTCTTACCAATGCCTGCATCAACATACAAGACATAGTGCTGTCCTACCATCTCCTGCATCGAATATATGCCAAAAGTGTTTTGTGATTGCATCAATAAACACGTCTACCATGACGAGATGGTGATACAATGTCATATGATTGGTGTCGTAACGTCAGCGAGCTTACCTTTATGATTGGCTCATTCTGCGGTGTTTTCCCCGGATATCAACAAACTTGATATCAACTTAGAAACCTGAAATTGTTGAAATGTACATAAATTGCAATCCTCTTACGTCTAATTAATTATACTCCATTTTCACTTTGGTATTTGAACCACAAAAAGGGTGAGGTACCGAGAAGAGAACACGCTAATTACGCAGTACCCGTTAAGCCTAAGGATGATCAACTTAACACGCTTGACTATGTTATTACTTAAATATACACTAGATTTATTCGCGCAGTGGCTCTGGAGGGCCCTACGAATTGCAGCATTTCCATTCCACTGTGGTTTGAAATGCTCTCTTAACAGTCAAGTAGACGACTAGAGTGGAAGACGTCATAATAAACTCGATCATTGGTTCTGACCTATTATACAAAAGCACCTTGACGGGCATATTAACTAAAGATATAATTTTTGGGATAAACCTATTATTTGATTTACCGAAATAATTAAGCGCTATGTGATAATTCCATGTGAGTTCTAAAATAATAAACATAAGCAGAACAAGGGAAAACAATCCAAAAATACAACGCGCGACTCCGTAAACGTATAAACCGATTAGTATAGTTTCATCACTATAAAGTACAACCAATTCGAGTACATCACAGTCCGCTTCAATGGACCAAGGAAAACAAACCTGAACATTTTATTTAGAATGTTTATAATCCGATACAAATGTACTAATAATGTCGTTAAAGTGATGACAACCAGACAAGGTTTTACAAGAGCCTGTAAATTAAGTCTCAAGGTGCTTGATAAATGTCTTGTGCTGACTTAGAAAAGCCGACGTAATTATGTGTTTAGAATTGTCTCTAATTGGATATAAATCTACTTCTAATGTCAATTAAATAGTTCTGATAAGACAAGGTTTCACGAGAAGATGCTGTAAATACGGATTTTAAAAAATTGATGAAGCGTTTGAGTAGACATCGAAAAGCCGATCTGATATGCTGGTTAGGGAAGTTCGTAATCTGATATAAATGTCATAATAAGCAATGCAATCCAATTTAAAGATATATCACACTATATTTTTTTCACCCGAATTTTGTTTCCTTTAATCGAAGTTTGACTCCCCCATGAACCCATCTTAACCTTATCTCCGTTACAAAATCCCAGAAATGTACTAACATTTTAAAAAGAAATCTTATTAACATTTTGGGAATTTATTGACATATACATTTATTTTCAATTTTCAATTTATAGCACACCCACTAATGTGTTCGCGTGTGTCTGGTCTTTGATCGTAACCGTAAACACTCTAAAGAGGTTAACACATTTTCAAGCACTGTAATATTATTTACGAACGCGAAAACAGGCCAGAAAGATAAGTAGTTCGTGCGAGCTTCTTATTTTCAAACCTTATCGCCCTGTTGTTACACGGAGTATGTTTTAGTTTATGAATCGAATTCAAAAGAAACATGCAATCACAGGTTTTTAAAATGTTAAATATACTTAGTTAATTAAGGCTGGTGTCAACCCTGTTTGGCGCCAAATGTATCAAGCCTGTGCCAACAAAATGTTTTTTATCTCAAAAATCTCATTTTTGGCACTTTTTGGTCAATATTTTCAAAACAAACAAATTTTAAGCCAAAAAAAAAATCGCTCCTAGATAATTGACTTTCGATGATTTTGGTGAAATTTTGGAATTTTTAATCAAAAACTGATATTGTTAGGTTGTCTGAAAAATTTTGGCGCCAAAAAGGTGATTT
Organism: Ophiura sarsii; assembly: GCA_035610835.1. NCBI lineage: Eukaryota > Metazoa > Echinodermata > Ophiuroidea > Amphilepidida > Ophiuridae > Ophiura > Ophiura sarsii. The sequence continues at coordinate 14,564,712 of CM069443.1, forward strand.
TTGGGCAAAAAATGTAAAAAATCACTAATTTTAGTAAAATTTGATACCAAAAATGGATTCTCCGACTCATTTCATTACAAAAAATGTATACTTTTATGTACATCACATTTATAATTTAAAAGTTACAGTGCTTGATAAATTTGGCGCCAAACAGAGTTGACACCAGCCTTAAAGCAAGTCACTCTGCAGAAACCGGTTTGTAAATTTTACTTCAGCACCAATTTCGTCATTGAGTAACCCTAACTCTAAAGCCCAAAACAGTTTGTTAGCCCAAACAAGAGGGTGATGTCCTTATTATGTCAGTTAACTGTAAAGCAGACAGTTTTGGCGATATGCTCTAAATAGAGTCGCAATCTTCCTTATAAAAGTTGTATATAAGTTCAACCCTACTATTGCTCAAAACAATAGATGCCGACTAACAAAATCGGCTCAATTCGAATAAAACAGCCAATATTGTCATGTTCTGCTAAGGATATTAAATGTGGCTTTAACTCAAATATGGATTCAAATGAATTTCGTCAAATTGCTCTAGCTGTAGCACAAAAATGGCATATGGCATTTGTACATTTAAAGGCAATAATCGTAAGGAAGAAAAACAGAAATTAAAAGCTAGGTTGGTAATAACTATTAGCTGGACTTTGTCATTATCGGGAAGTCTAGTATTGGTATTGTTCGTATCGTGCGTTTAGTTGAACCTCAGGTATAAGTTTATATCCAGGAAGGATTCAAAACTGAATGGCAAGTGTTGCCCATTGTTTCAAAACATGTCCGAGAATGATCCGTCCAAAATCACCTTCATAACGTACCACATTTATCATTATAATGTTTAATTTTAATGAATGTGACTTCGAACCCAACGACGGAATGTTAGGTACAAGGAGCCTTGCCCTGTTATTTTTGGGATAAACCTATTATTTGATTTACAGAAATAATTCAGCGCTATGAAATAATTCCATGTGAGTTCTAGAATAATAAACATAAGCAGAACAAGGGAAAACAATCCAAAAATACCACACGCGACTCCGTAAACGTATAAAAGTACGCTGTTCACCACTATAAAGTACAACCAATTCGAGTACATTACAGTCCGCATCAATGGACCAAGGAAAACAAACCTGATAATTTAGTTTAGAATGCTTATAATCCGATACAAATGTACTAATGTCGTTTAAGTGATGACAATCAGACAAGGTTTTACAAGATGCTGTAAATCAAGTCTCCATGTGCTTGATAAATCAATCAATCAATCAATCAATCTTTATTTCCATATAAAAAAATAATACATCAAATCACAATCACATATATAAAAAACACAATATGGAGGAGTAGACTGGAAAGCCAATGAGGCCCGTTTATGGTCTACCCCTTAAAACAAGCAGTACATAAACAAACATTTTATACTACAATAAACAATAAGAAACCCACAACACCATTATACAAGACAGAACAAGGACGGGCTCAAATACAAGAGATTACTCGTAATTTTGGATACGGTTTTGCTTAAACTGGGTTCGGAAATGCTTTAACGATTTGGATTGTTTCATGTTTTCGGGAAGTGAATTCCAGAGAATTGGACCATTGGTTCGAATAGCACGGTCGGGGAAAGTCTTTTTGTTATTTGTCATGTTAAAATCATTGCCATGTCTTGTTGGGTAGTTGTGAACATCTGAACGCTTTGAAAAGAAGGTTTTAAAAGCTCTGGGTAGATCATTTATGGAATATTTAAACATGAATACCCCAAGTTCCATTGTGTACATATCGGTTATTGTAAGAAAATTATACTTAGCAAATAAAGGTGCTGTGTGACTCCTATAGTGACTATTAGAGATGGTTCTAATTGCCCATTTTTGCAGTTTAACAAGTTTGTCTAGATATGATTTACAAGTTTTGCCCCATATAAGTATTCCATAGCTGAGATAAGGTAAAATTAAAGTACAATATAACGAGTGTAATATACGTGCTGGAATAGAATGCTTAAGTTTGTTCATGACACCAATATTTCTTGAAACTGTTTTCGATATGCAATCAATGTGGTTTTTCCATGTAAGACATTCGTCAATTAATACGCCTAAAAACTTAGTACATTTTACTCTTTCTAGTGTAATATTATTTAAAGTAACATTAAAATCTTCTCGCATTTTTGTTGATGTCATATGAGGTGTACCTAAAATCATATAATTCGTTTTGCTAGCATTAACTGATAATTTGTTGGCTTTAAACCAATTGCTTACTTCATTCAAATCTTCATTTATTACATTTATTTTGCTATTGATGTCCTTGTGTGAGTAAAGAATAGTAGTGTCATCAGCAAACAATATGAAATCAAGTACATTTGAAGTATATGTTATATCATTAACATACAATATGAAAAGCAAAGGGCCCAATATGGATCCCTGTGGAACACCACATACAATACTTTTAAAGTCAGAATTACAGTTATCATAAGAAACACTTTGAGTTCTATTGCTTAAGTAGCTCTCAAACCATTCAAGTACTACACCACGAAATCCATAATGTTCCAATTTATGAAGAAGTATTTTATGATCAATAGTATCAAATGCTTTTGATAAATCTAAGAATATTCCTATTGTAGTTTCATTATTTTCGACGGCAGTGTTGATTTTATCTACCAGTTGAACAATAGCCATGTAGGTTGAATGTTTGGAGCGAAAACCAAATTGTTTTTCATTAAGGATTTCGTGAGTATTTATGAAGTCAATGCATCTGTTAAATACAAGTCTCTCGAGAATTTTGGAGAAACATGGTAAAAGCGAAACTGGACGATAGTTTGAGAACATTTCATGATCAGCCTTTTTGTAAATTGGAATTACTTTTGCTGTTTTAAATTTATCTGGAACTATACCTGTTAACAATGATAAATTAAAAATACTTGTAAGTGGCCGAGCAATTTCATTGCTCACTTTTTTGATAATGAAATTTCCAATATTGTCGTTACCAGCACTTTTATTTGGGTTAAATTTGTCAATTATCTTTATAATATCTATATCAACAATTGGTTTCATATACATACAACTAGAATTCATGTCATGAAGATATTCGTGATAGTTTTTGCCTGTGTTTTGAATATCTGATGCTAATTTAGGGCCTACGTTGACAAAGAAGTCATTAAAATGGTTAGAGATATCCTGAGAATTAGTAACGATGTTACCACTAACGTCTTTAAATTTACACTGTGATTTCTGTTTTCGACCTTTACCAATAATACCATTTATGTCTTTCCACGTTTGTTTCATGTCATTTTTAGATTTTTCAAATTTCGTAAAGAAATGCATCCGTTTAGATTTTCGTAAAAGCATATTCAACTTGTTTTTATAGGTTTTGAACTTTTGTAAATTACCATCAGATGAAACCTTGAGGTATTGTCTATACAACTTATTTTTCTTATTGATGCTTTTAAGCAGACCTTTGGTAATCCATGGTGATATAGGATCTTTTTTTCTCGTGAAAGTACATTTTTTGAGCGGTACACATTCATCATATATTGTACTAAAAGTATCAACAAGTTTATCATAATCATCATTAACATCATTATTGTCAAGAATTTCATTCCATTTAACGTTTGATAACCTTTGTTTTAGATAACTTACATTGCCATCACTATGATTCCTTTTATAAACAAACTTTTTGTTACACTTTTTCGGATTTACAATATCTAGATTGGTTGATAAAATGGTTGGAAAATGATCACTGATGTCAGTAACTAATATAGATGTTTGAATAACATCTTGATTATTTGTAAGTATGTTATCAATACACGTAGCTGAGGTAGCAGTAATCCGTGTTGGTTTGTAAATGGTTGGCAACATTGAATGAGAATAAATGAACTCGAGATAATCATGAGTGGGCATATCTGTATCGACTTTCAACAAATCGATATTAAAATCACCCATAACATAGAACACATTGTTTCCTGAGCTAAGATTTCTGTAAATGAATTCAACTTCTTTGATAAAATAATCAATGGGAGTGTGAGATCTGTATATAATACCAACAACAACATTCTTGTTTATACATTCAATTTCAATGAAGCATGATTCAAAGCTTTTGTTAGCTTGACACAAATCTGTTCGCAGCTTATATTTGATTTTATCAGATATATACATACAGACACCACCTTTTTCCCGACCAACTCTGTTAGTATATTCAATGTTGTATCCATCAATATTGTAAATATCATTTGGTTTATCTTTTAAATGTGTTTCAGAAACTCCAATTACTGTAAAGTCACAGTCTAACGATTTCATACATTCTTTTAGTGAGTCAACATTTTTTGATAAGCTTCTGATATTAACATTTAATAAGTTAATTTGTCCACAACTATCATTTTTACCTGAGCGGAACTGTTCGGGAATTAAATAAGAACACTTATGGGTACCATCATTATTACTTGTTACATCATTGTAGCCCTTACTTAATGTGTTGGAATCAAATCGTAGGGGATTAAAAACCATATCATCATATTTCTTAAAATCTGCATCAGTTATATTAAATCTAGGTGATTCATTAAGTTCATTCACATCATTTTCAATATCAGAGTCTGGATTTTTTTGAACATTGTTACTACAATTTTGACACATCCAATTTTTAGCATTTAAAAACTTAAGTTGATTTGGTTTCATTTTTGTACATTTTTTGTGAATATAACCTTTGCATGATTTACAAAGCAAATCCTTATGGCAATTTCTTACAATCTTTGAACATACAATACAGTTATCATCAATTTTGAGCGACATAACACACACACACACATAAATACAACAACAAATATCAAATATGAAAATGAAAGGGAAAGAAAAATATTAAAGTTAAAGTGGCAAAAAATTGAGCTTCAATAACTTTTGAATAAACACTGACAACAACAAAAATATACTGGTCGAACCACCCAAACTTAAGTGGGTTTAAATAAAGTTTGTGGATGGCTCGTAGATAGGTGCATGATTCCTGTCCAGAGACAACGCATAAGTCAAATGAAAATTAACCACCTTGGTCATAATCAAAATGATACTATATATATATAAATCAACATTGTTCAATATCTTTATCAGTTTCATTTTCCTGTCATAAGCAGGAACTGATTATATGTCTCTTCTAAGGTTTAGATCGTGTGGAGTTTTGCAGAGGGGACGCGCTCTCCCCTTTCAACGTGTGGTTAGGTCTCTCGTAAAACGACGCTGGCTTACCATAACTGTCCCTCCACATACCGGCAATGTAGCGCAGTTTGAAGCCTTGCTTGTAGAGAGAACTAACCTTTTCTGAATACCGTTGCTTCTCTTCTAAGTCCGCATGTGTCAAGTCCTCCACAATGTGGTATGGCTCCTTTTTCAATGCTTCACGTCGGTTCTTCATTATTTCTGATTTGTCCTTGTATCTTAGCAGCTTCACTAGGATATGTCGAGGACGTGGTGCTCCGTGACCTTTCGCTTGATTTCTACCAGTTCGGTGGGCTCGTTCAATTTCGATATCGCTTCTGTCAAACTTTGTCTTGAATATCTCGCTTACCATCTGCTCAACGTTCTCCCCTGAAGTTTCAGGCACGCCTATGAAACGGACATTGCTTCAACGCGATTGTCTTTCTAGCTTGTTTACACCATCCCATACATCGTTGGCCTGGTCCCGTGAGCAAATATGGAATCCCAAGCGTTTTTGACTGATGTTGTGAGATCGTTGACTCGCGAATTTAATTTCTTGGACTCGATTTGTAGGTCAGTTATTTCCTCGCCTTGGAATTCCACTGTCTTGTAGATTTCGATCTTGAAAGTCTCTAGGTCATTCTTGATTTCTTCTTGGCTCGCTATGATTTTATTTAGCGAGGCCATGACCATCTTTTCAAAGCTTTCCCTACCGTGACTGTCCTCATCACGCGTGGATGCGTTGACACAATGAGTATCGATTGGCTTGTTTCCATTCTGTACAGTTCTAGCTCTCGCAGGGCTCACGCTAGCCTTGGTAGGCGATGTATTCGGGTGAACACGGGGTAGACATGGTAGACGCCTTAGCATTCAAATTTCCCGCAGTTTTGCTGTTGTTTGTTGACAGTTTTCTACCACTTCTGGTTTCCATAAAATACTCGGAATGTGCTTAAAACAGTTGATGGCACACGTACATATTACTTGTATAGTTGATTACATAGTTCAGAGCAGCCAAGGTGGTAAATTTGATGAAAAGTTAAAACTAGTCTCAGAGAGATGCACCAATGCGTGTTACTCCATTGCAACCATATAATCACATATAAATCTCTTGTGCCGACTTAGAAAAGCCAACGTAATTATGTGTTTAGAATTGTCTCTAATTCGTTATAAATCTACTTCCAATGTCAATTAAATAGTTCTGATAAGACAAGGTTTCACGATAAGATGCTCTAAATACGGATTTAATGAACTTGATGAAGCCTTTGAGTAGACATCGAAAAGCTGATCTGATATGCTGGTTAGGGAAGTTCGTAATCTGATATAAATGTCATAATAAGCAATGCAATCCAATTTAAAGATATATCACGCTATATTTTTTTTCACCCAAATTTTGTTTCCTTAAATCGAAGTTTGACTCCCCCATGAACCCAATCTTAACCTTATCTCCGTTACAAAATCCCAGAAATTTTTACTAACATTTTAAAAAGAAATCTTATTAACATTTTGGGAATTTATTGACATATACATGTATTTTCCATTTTCTATTTATAGCACACCCACTTATGCGTTCGCGTGTGTCTGGTCTTTGATCGTAACCGTAAACACTCTAAAGAGGTTAACACAGTTTCAAGCACTGTAATATTATTTACGAACGAGAAAACAGGCCAGAAAGATATGTAGTTCGTGCGAGCTTCTTATTTTCAACCTCATCGCCCTGTAACACAGAGGATGTTTTAGTTTATAAATCTTATTCAAGAGAAACATGCATTCACAGGTTTTTAACATTTTAAATATACTTAGTTAACTAAGTATATTTAAAGTCACACTGCAGAAACCGGTTTGTACATTTTACTTCAGAACAATTTCGTCATTGACTAACCCTAACTCTAAGGCCTTAAAAAGGGTTTGCTAGCCCAAACAAGAGGGGGAAAAGTGGATCGGTCAGTTGATTACCTTTTCTTGTTTTTGTTTGTTGCTATAGACATTTTTAGAGAAGAAAAAGCTAAACAATTTGATTTCAATACACTTTAATGTCTTTTACCCTAACCTTCTTAGACACTACGATTTACTATGGCAAAAAAACAATATCCACGTGCACACGCGCATGCAACAGCATTCGATTCGATGACGTCATCATCCCAGCTGATATGTGTGCACGAAGTCGCTGCCCGGGCCGCGAATTTATTAACCGTACACACTCACTGTATAAATGTATTGCTGTACAATGTACATGTGCTATGCGCTTTACTCCGTCAGGTATCAAATGTTGTTTACGGTAACGAACATCGCGCCCGGGCAGGTTAGCTGTGTGGTTTAGGGACGCGGCGCGGTGATCTGAGAGAGTCCGGGGTCGAATCCCGGGGGTTTCGTGGCGATTTGTTGGGTAACAAATTCATACTTTGTCACCCTCCCTAGGTTTCCACACAAACACATAGCCTGGTTGGTTATGGGTAAAACATGTAATTTGTTTTAATAGTATCATACAAAAAATGTAAACGGTTTAAAATCTCAATGAAAGCTCACACAATGTTAAAAATAATTCCTGAGTTTTGTTGCTACTTTTCCAACCCTGTTCCTATATACTTGTTTCAACAGCACCATACAAATGTGTAAAAATAAACCGAAAGCAGTTAAATCACTTGTTATGGGTGGATCTGTGGCAAATTAAGATGAAAATATCATTTAATACATATATATATTTTTCAACATAAAACATAAAAATCTAAAAAAAAGAAAAGGCATGGGGTTTTGAGATTTTATGGGTCGGTCGCGTTTTTTCAAACAAACCTTTTTTGTATAGGCCTAACCCTAACCAGATAACCAGATTCAAGCAAACTAATTAAATACATTACAGTCCGTACAATGTACCTTGACAAACAATCCTAATTATTTGTTCAGAATATTTATAATCCGATACATATGTACCTATGACGTCGATTAAGTGACAACATTCAGACAAGGTTTTACAAGATGCTTTATATTATAATTGATAAAACTCTTGTGTCGTCTTAGAAAAGCCGGCCTGATAATAATATGTTTAGAAATTTCTGTAATTTGATATAAATCTACTTCGAATGACAATTTGCTATTGAAAATAATGTTTTACTAGAAGATAGAAATACAGATTAAATGTGTTTGATAAAGCTCTTGTGTAGGTCCTTCATCATCATCGGGTCGTCTTAGGACGGAACAATGGAAGCAGCTTAGTTGCTTCCATCATTGGCTATTTATTTACTCTATTGGTACGCCACGCCTAGTGGAGGTATGTATAAGAATGCATATTATATGTGTGTGTACAGACACAGACCTGGATGATCCCCTACTCTTTACGAAGGAGTCTGTGACCTTTTAACGTGCTTGGGGATAGCTCTTCCGATACACGGGACCAACATTTCTACGTGACTTTCGAACCACGGTGCGCCTATGTACCTGCCTACTTCAGTCTGCACGGTCTGAAGGAGGCATGGGGACGAGGCCGTGTTAGTGTATCGTATTGAACTCACGCTCAAACGATCCACCAACAGAACTACGGTGCGCAGCAGTGTTACGACGCTCTAACCGACTGCGCCACCTCCTTATTATGTAACTAGTAAAGCAGACTAGTTTTGGCGATATGCTAAATAGAGTCGCAATCTTCCATAATATAAAGGTGTTATATAGGTTCAACCGCACTATTTCTCAAAACAATAGGTGCCGACTAAAAATACCAGCTTATTTTGAATAAAACAGCCAAGATTGTCATGTTCTGATAAGGACTTTAAATGTGGCTTTAACACAAATATGGACTCAAATGAATTTCGTTAAATTGCTGTACCTGAAGCACAAAAATGGAATATGGCATTTGTACATTTAAATGCAATAATCGTAAGAAAAAAAGAACAGAAATAAAAAGAGCTAGGTTGATAAAAACTATTAGCTGGACTTTGTCATTGTCGGGGAGTCAGCTGCATAGTGGAAGCATATACGAGTGCAAATAACGATGCTAGTCTTGGTATTGTTCATATCATGTGTTTAATTGAACCTCAGGTATAAGTTAATATCCAGAAAGGAACAAAAGCTGAATGGCAAGTGTTGCCCATTGTTTCAAAACATGTCCGAGAATGATCCGTCCAAAATCACCTTTATAACGTACCACATTTATCATTATAATGTTTAATTTTAATGAATGTGACTCCGAACCCAACGACGGAATGTTAGGTACAAGGACCCTTGCCCTGTAATTCTCTTTGAACAATTAAGAAAACCATAACGTTTTAGTAGCATGTGAAACACGATTACGTTTATACATATTAGCAAGAGAAACTAAGTGTGATATTGAGAAATCAAACTATACAAATTGACCTTATAAGTACTGGCCGTGGCTCATAGATAATTATCCCAAACCGTCTTCAGCATCGCCTGAAGGAGCGCTTTCGCATCTGTCTCACTTTACATTTGAAACACAGTATGTTAGCTAAACTCATCAGAGATTGGCTCTTCAATTTCTGACCTCATATAGTATTGCTCGTTATGGTTATCCTTAATATTAGCTTCATTGTACCTGCAGTAATCTGTAAATTCGAAATCGAAATTTGGTTTGTAAAAGATTAATCCATGCGTCTAAAAGGCGCGTACATACTCCCGTCGACCGATGCCCAATGACGGGTGTATTAACGCGCTATACGGGGTGTGGTATTTATTTGTTATTTTTTCCCATCTATTTATTCACAACTCGATGAATACATTTTTTTTTGAGAATTTTAGATATATAGATAAAGCTACATATAGTACCAATATTTTTCAACCGCTTTCACTCAACCATCTAAGGACGACTGAAGGAGGCGCGTTCATACTCCCGTCGTTACGCAAACGGCAGGCCCAATGTCCAATAATTAGATAAACCTGGATTATCGGTCGACAAACCTGGATTATCGGTCGACAAACCTAGATTATCGGTTGAAAAACCTGGATTATTGATTGATAATACATGTTTATCAAGTAAAAACTTGGATTATCAATCGAAAATCAAAGTTTTTCTCTGATAAACTTGGATTATCGGTCGAAAAACCTGGATTATCAATCGATAGGTTTTTCGGCGATAATCCAGGTTTATCTAATTGGACATTGAGCCTGCCATAATACGCATCGGCCGACGTCGGTATCTAGATAAATGCGAACATTCCAATAGACAAGAGATTTATCAAGCATATTATTAGCATCTTCAGAGAAAATCTTGTCTGGATTTAATTAACTACTTAACCGACTTTATAAGTACAACCTTTAATATCGAATTACAAACAAACAGATTATCAGGTCGGTTCAAGTATTTAGATGTAAGCTGTTACGTACTACAATTAGGCTTAAATCATGAACAATTGAGGTGCGTAAAAGGATATTCGAGAGAAAAACCAATTGTTGATAATTTCACTTCACTATTAGAGTGAGTCTCGAGAGATTTTCTTTATTATCTTTTATTGTTTATCACTATCATAATTTTCACATTTCACATAGTTTGATCATGTTTACATTACATTATCGATACATGTATAATACATTTTCCTAAGTTTTTCAGCATGTTTACATTGCATATCATATACATGTTTAGCACATTTTCATATACTTTTCAGCATTTTACATTTTCATATGCTTTTCGGCATGTTTACATTCATGTTCACATAACTTTCACATTTCATGTTTTTATTTCATATGAAATACATGTGTAACACATCCACATATGCTTTTTCATCGTGTTTTCATTGCATATCATTACATAACACATTTTCATATGCTTTTCAGCATGTTTACATTGCATATCATGTATACATTTTCATATGCTTTTCAGCATGTTTACACATTTTCATATGCTTTTCAGCATGTTTACACATTTTCATATGCTTTTGGCATGTTTACATTTCATATCAATTACACGTATAACACATTTTTATGTGCTTTCATGTTTACATTGCATATCATTACATAACACATTTAATATGCTTTTCAGTATGTTTACATTGCATATATTTTCATATGCTTTTCAGCATGTGTACACATTTTCATATGCTTTTCGGCATGTTTACACATTTTCATATGCTTTTCGGCATGTTGACATGTTTACATTTCATATCAATTACATGTATAACACATTTTCAATTACATGTATAACACATTTTCATATGCTTTTCATGTGTACGTTGCATATCATTACATAACATATTTGTATATGCTTTTCAGCATGTTTACATTGCATATCATATATATAGCACATTTTCATATGCTTCAGCATGTTTTTTTACACATTTTCATAGTTTCATCATTTCATATCAATAACATGTATAACACATTTTCATATGCTTTCCATCGTGTTTGCATTGCATAACCCATTTGTATATGCTTTTCATTCACATTTTCATATGCTTTTCAGCATGTGTACACATTTTCATCTGCTTTTCAGCATGTTTACACATTTTCATATGCTTTTCGGCATGTTTACATTTCATATCAATAACATGTATAACACATTTTCATATGCTTTTCATCATGTTTGCATTGCATAACGTAACATAACCCATTTGTATATGCTTTTCATTCACATTTTCATATGCTTTTCAGCATGTGTACACATTTTCATCTGCTTTTCAGCATGTTTACACATTTTCATATGCTTTTCGGCATGTTTACATTTCATATCAATAACATGTATAACACATTTTCATATGCTTTTCATCATGTTTGCATTGCATAACGTAACATAACCCGTTTGTATATGCTTTTCATTCACATTTTCATATGCTTTTCAGCATGTGTACACATTTTCATCTGCTTTTCAGCATGTTTACACATTTTCATATGCTTTTCGGCATGTTTACATTTCATATCAATAACATGTATAACACATTTTCATATGCTTTTCATCATGTTTGCATTGCATAACGTAACATAACCCATTTGTATATGCTTTTCATTCACATTTTCATATGCTTTTCAGCATGTGTACGCATTTTCATATGCTTTTCAGCATGTTTACACATTTTCATATGCTTTTCAGCATGTTTATTTCAACATTACACGGTATATCATTAATTACAAGTGGATAGTTATATATTTTCTGTGCATTTTGTATATCATAATACACATACATCCTGTTTACATTTGATATCATAATACAGAGCATCATGTTTAGATTGTTGTATATATATTTTTTTTTTCTTCTTTAAAATTTATTTTCTATCATTCACACCTTTTGCATAGCATGATCACACTACAATACATTATATTCATAAATACAGATATTAATCCATGTTTGCATCACATGACCAAATCATACGCTATAACAAATATATATTTTTAAAGATTAATAAATTCAAAACATCTATAAATTTAATAATCTCTTATTTTGTAAAACACTTTTCATAAACTGAATTATTAATATTATTATTATTATTATTTTTTTTAACACAAGTATTCTCAAAATAGCCATATCATTCAGAATTTTGCTTTTCTATATAAATAATCCTCTCAAAATACTGATATTTCAAATCTTGTCCAAAAATAAAATAAAATTATGAGTATACCAACAACAACAAAAAGAAGTCATATAACTGTTTTGGTGTTATTGTTTTTTCTGGGGTGTTTTTTCTTCTATTTTCAAATATATAAAACAAACCTTAAGATTTACTTACTTAAATTTCAAATATAAGTAGTTAAATCATCCGAGCGCATATCAGTTTTGCGTTTAAGACTAAGTTTGAGTAAACAAATAATCAAATTAAACAGTCACATTCTCGTCATTTACGGGTTTACATATAGTTTGTGTCTTCATAATGATAGTGCACGTTTACATTTAACATGGAAACATATCAAAACAACAAAAACAAACATACCTAACATAATTCTTTATAACATATCATGTTATAGCATATTACGTGTACTTAATTTGCTTCAAAATTGTCAAAAATCACTTTAAACATTTCTTTATGTTCTACTACATTTCATAGTCTAACCATTCAACACACAATTTTGCAAGCCTTTATAACTTAAACAATTTTCTTATATTCAATTCTTTTTCAAATAAAAATATCAAATTTGGGTGTTTCCCATATTTGTATTTACTTATGCAAAGCTTTGCAATTACAATTAGTCTATTTATATACTTGTTTTCTTTATCGTTTCCTTTACAAAACCCAAACATGGCATCAGTAAGAGATATATTAATGGTTTTTCCTGTTTCCCTAGTAACCATTTTGTTTATTTCTGACCATATCTTTCTAATTATTTTGCAGATAAAAAAGAAGTGTTCTAAATAATCTTTCTCGTTGCATTTTCCACACATATGCTCCTTGCTATTCCCATTTTTTCTAAAAGAATATTTGTAGGATATATATTACTTAAGATTTTCCAGTTTAAAGTTATAAGCCTTGCTTCATTGGCGTGGGACGGTTCGTTTTTCCAAATGGTCTCCCATACAAAATTATAATTTGGAAATTTTCTTTCCCAAAAAATTTGGCAAATTGGTTTGACAGAAATGTCAGTAATCAATCTACAACGAGAGATTAGTATACTTTCAAATGTATATTTCTTTCTATTATATTGAAGTTTTAACTAGATTGAAAACGAAGCGAATTATCCCCAAATGTGGTAATCCACACCACGAGTTCATGTTTGCTGTTCTGTGTTCAAACTTGAAGGAAACTTTCGCATCTACTATTAGAGACACCCAGTAGCGTAGCCAGGGTCACTTGTCAGGGGGGGGGGGGGATTTTTCCCGGTGAGCACCAGTTCGACCCGGTGGCGTAGCCAGGTTTTTCATGTAACTTTTTTAAATTGCCGTCGAGTAAGAAAATGACAAGCGGTGTAGAGGCATTGCGTCCCCATACCGGCGTGAAAAACTGCTATTTCCAACAAATTTGCATTCTGCTTAGTTCCCGATTTCCCGGTCAAATTATAGAAAATAGATGTGAATACAAAATCGGTTCACACACCTTTAATAAATCACACTTATTTAGGACAGGTATCTGTGACTATGCACCATGCTGGTGCGATAAATAATTATGATGTTTTATGTTATTCCTTATTTAAAACCATCAACGAAAATAAGCTTGAATTCAAGATCGATAACAAGCATCAATCCGTCTTTAGCTTCAATCACATGACCTATACAACTTATATCCCAAACAATCTACATTTGTTCTTCGGATGATAAATATATCTTTAAGACATGTGCTTTTCTTTTACCCATTTGATATGTTAAATGAAATTGTCTTCCATCGCTTAATATGTTCTAGTTCTGATATCTTCTATACACTCATCCTAATTAAGACACCTCATTTTTCTACGTCAGAAACGACTGATTAACTGATTAGTTTTTCTTCGGTTTTCCCAAAATAAACCATCAGTCGTCTAAGTATTTTGACTCTAAAACCGCTGATTTCACAGATTATTTTATGTTCTCGAAATAGTACCCACCTTATTTATTTGGACCCGTGTCAAACGATATCTTTCAAAAATGCAGGACAATTCCGTATGCACATGTGTATACTCACAAGCGATTTAAATACATAGTATGTGATCTTTTCCAGGGGGCGCCCTTTATTTATGATCTTTTTTTAGAAAGTCGATTTTCTTGCAGATTTACATTCTGATCAGAGCGATACGATTCCTAAGTACTTCAAAATCATGGTTTAAAGATTGAAAATAAACTGTCCTGCTAGCAGGACAGTTTATTTCAAAGATGCACAGAATTTAATTGAAAAATACTAGAAATACTAAAATATAAATGAACACTTCTTCCAAAAATATTTTCTCAAGAAAGAAGTAGTAGGCTAGTAGCAGTACAATAACATACTGATTTTAAACAGCAATATTTAGGTCATATTTGTTCAATATGTTATGATACAGATGAAATGGATATAATGTAATCAAATTATTATAGTTATAGTTTACTCGCAAAACCTTTAAGATATGATAATATTTGTTATTATCAAAAAAAAGTTATTGCATTGATCTGCGAGATCCATAGTAAAATGTATAGTAATACGACGGTTGCTAAATCACGAAACAAACTCGAAATAAATCGCCGACATTAGAGAAGCTTCAATTCAAGATCGATAACAAATCTACACCCGTCTTCACTGTAAAAATAAGTTCGTCATTCTCCTCATTATTGGTGATTTAAGACATCGTTTTCACTGAAATAAATCAAAACAATGTCTTAAATGGCCAATTTAGAAGAAAAATTACTAACCTATTTTTACTGTATTTTGCTTCAATCACATGACCTATAAATGTATAATTATCTTAATTGTCTTCTATGTTTGTTCGTCGCATGATATGTGTTAAAACTTATTCTTTTCTGTCGCCCATTTGACATGTTGATTGTAATGTGCTCTCGCATTTGGTTTGTTCTAGTTTCATTATGATATTATATCAGACTCAGGGTGGCTCAGGTATCTCGTTTGGATTTCTACTGATGGTTAATTGACAGAATTCTCGTAAATTGGGAACCTCATCTAATTTTTCTCTTTAAAAGCGGCTGGCTTGAAAAATTATTCAAAATTTTCATGGAATAGTACTAATATAATCATGATAACCCGTTTGATTGATTGCCATCTCTTCATGCCGCCTTTTCCAAACAAATGCCCGTTCTTTTTGACTCACCCTTTATGTCATACAACCATAACGAAAGGTCCCAATATACATAAAGAGGAAACAACATTTAGTTTCCTGGCGAATAATTTTATTCTTACACTTACGAATGATAACCCTCTATTCTGTTCTTAGATAAACATTGATGATTTGATATTCTCTGATATACTTAATTGTTCAAGACTATTCTTCAGCAGGAGCGATCTTGAGGAAACAAATCAAACAGATTTATCAATCGTCCGCATTAACAAATTCTTCGATTGGTTCAATCCACCGCTCATACATACTCATGATTCATAAACGAAGTCCACTGTTATAGTGCTTTATTTACGGCTTCGTTGTTGATACAGAAAGAAATCTTTAAAATACTTCTATGTGCGTCTATTAATCATTAGGACCAGGCCCATAACCAGGATTTTGGCGGGACGGGGCGGGTTTGGCAAAAGTGGACCTTTTTACCAAAAAATCGACCTTTTTTCAACAAAAACCGTACAAAGGACATTTTTCGCTTGCTACCCTCACTGTTTGCATTTTTTACATTTGGGGGGGGGGGGGGGGGGACTTTCCTTTGGGAATTTGGGGATTCAGCCCCCCTCTTTGTTTTGGGCCTGATTAGGACAGACCTGTGTCCCACCACTACCGGTTTCAATCTATAAGACATAGTGATGTCTTACCACTACCAGCATCACCATACAAGACAAGGTATTGTCTAACCATGACCTGCATCATTTTTATGACATAGTGCTGTGTTACCAGTACCTGCATCAACATACAAGACATAATGCTATCCTACCATCTCCTGCATCGAATATATGCCAAAGTGTTTTGTGATTGCATCAATAAACACGTCAACTATAACGAGGTGGTGATACAATGTCATATGATTGGTGTCGTAAAAGGGACTTTTCTTCTCTTCCTCGTCTTAAGTGCATTTTTTGTGTAAAAGAGGCGAAATGTTGGTGATAAATCTCACCCTTTTTCAAGGGTATAATCCTTGAATAATAACGGTTCTTCACACCAGAAAGTTGTGTTTTGTCTGCAATCGGCAAACATGGTTCGATTGGACTAGGATTTTTCTTCATCGTAATTTTCGTAATTCGTGACAGTCATCTAAGGGTTTTCCACCTTAAAAATGGATAAATGTTATTCAATTTTCTCGAGATAGGATTTAATTTTGTAGATATCATCACAGATGTGCACCTGCGGCAAGCTTGAATTCAAGATCGATAACAAGCATGCATCCGTCTTTAGCTTCAATCACATGCCCTATACAATTTATATCCTAAACAATCTACATTTGTTCATCGGATGATAAATATATCTTTAAGTGATGTGCTTTTCTTTTACCCATTTAATATGTTAAATGAAATTGTCTTCCATCGCTTAATGTGTTCTAGTTTTGATATTCTATACACTCATCTTAATTAAGAAATCTCATTTGGTTTTCTACGTCAGAAAACGGCTGATTAACTGATTAGTTTTTCTTCGGTTTTCCCAATTAAACCATCAGTCGTCTTAGTATTTTGACTCTAAAACCGCTGATTTCACACATTATTTTATGTTCTCGAAATAGTACCCACCTTTTTTTATTTGGACCCGTGTCAAATTATATCTTTCAAAAAAGCAGGACAATTCCGTATGCATATTATGTGGATACTCACAAGCGATTTAAAGACATAGTATGTGATCTTTTCCAGGGAGCGCCCTCTATTTATGATCATTTTTTAGATTTCTTTTTTGCAGATTTACAATTCTGATCATAAATCATAATATATTCTGAGTTACAGAGCGATACGATTCCTAATTACTTCAAAATCATGGTTTAAAGAGTGAAAAAAACCGAGCAGGAAAGTTTATTTTTCACATTAAATTTACTCTAAAACCAAGATTTTGAAGTAATTAGGAATCGTATCGCTATGTAACTTAAAATCTGCAAGAAAATCTACTTTCTAAAAGAATCATAAAAAAAAAGATCACATAATATGCATTTCAATATATGATCCTTCCGTGTACAGCCCGTATTTCCTCAAATGTTATCCCAAATGTAATACATTTAAGATTAATATTATTTGTAGTATCACATCTAAATGCTTTAGGATTGATGTTTTTAGTTTTCAAAGATGCACAGAATTTAATTGAAAAAGACTAGAAATACTAAAATATAAATGAACTCTACTTCCAAAAATATTTTCTCAAGAAAGAAGTAGTAGGCTAGAAGCAGTCCAATAACATACGGTTTTTTAAACAGCAATATTTAGGTCATATTTGTTCAATATGTTATGATACAGATGAAATGGATATAATGTAATCAAATTATTATAGTTATACGTTACTCGCAAAACCTTTAAGATATGAACATATTTGTTATTATCAAAAAAAGTTATTGCATTGATCTGCGAGATCCATAGTCAAATGTATAGTATTAATACGACGGTTGCTAAATCACGAAACAAACTCGCCGATATTCGGGAAGCTTCAATTCAAGATCGATAACAAATTTCCACCCGTCTTCCCTGTAAAAATAAGTTAGTCATTCTCCTCATTATTGGTCATTTGAGACATCGTTTTCACTGAAATAAGTCAAAACAATGTCTTAAATGGCCAATTTCGATGGAAATTATCAACCTATTTTTACAGTGTTTTGCTTCAATACCATGACCTATAAATGCATATCTTAATTGTCTTCTATGTTTGTTCGTCGCATGATATGTTTTAAAACTTATTCTTTTCTGTCGCCTTTTCCAAACAAATGCCCGTTCTTTTTGACTCACCCTTTATGTCATATAATCATAACGAAAGGTCCCAATATACAAAAGAGGAAACAACATTTGGTTTCCTGGCGAAAATTTCTATTCTTACACTTACGAATGAAAACCCCCATCTCTATTCTGTTCTTAGGTCAACACTGAAGCTTTGATATTATCTGATATACTTAATTATTCAAGCCTATTCTTCAGCAGGAGCGATCTTGAGGAAACAAACCAAACAGATTTGTCAATCGTCCGCATTAACAAATTCTTCGACTGGTTCAATCCACAGCTCATACATACTCATGATTCATAAACGAAGTCCACTTTTAGGCTGGATTTGACTGGGAAACAAGATGGAAATACTTCTCTTCATCAACTGATACTAGACTGCACCGCTGTGGGATTATTCCCATACCCCCAAGAAGGTCACACACTGGATGCTATAGAAAGTACTTCTAGAAGACTTTGTTACGCACTTCACCGAATAAGAAAGAATATATTAACAGCAATGGACTGATAGAGACAGTCTATGATGTTAACATGGAACTTTATCACGACAGCCGCTGAGACGGCATACTGATGCATGAATAACTTTTTCGCGTTGGCGATGTTTTACGACTAGTGTTGGATGTCATATTTTCAAGTGACTTTACGTTTTCGTCGTGTTGATAGATAGATTTTAGAAGTAGACATTTATTGATAGATAGTTTTTAGATGTAGACATTAAGATAGATTTTGATGTTTTTAACCAAATTGCCCCAAACCCTACCCTGTTTAATAGCAGGGGTGCGCCTATTATAAGGCGGGATTTCACAACTACTACTACTACTACTACTACTACTACTACTACTGTTATAGTGCTTTATTTACGGCTTCGTTGTTGATACAGATGGAAATCTATCAAATACTTCTATGTGCGTCTATTAATCATAAGAACCAGACCATAACCAGGATTTTTCGGGACGGGGCGAGTTTGGCAACAGTGGACCTTTTTATCAAAATGTCGACCTTTTTCAACAAAAAACCGTACAAGGACATTTTTCAGTCGCTACCCTCACTGTTTGCATTTTTTACATTTGGGGGGACTTTTCTTTGGGGATTTTGGGATTCAGCCCCCCCCCCCACCCCTGTTACTGATTAGGACAGACCTTTGTCCTACCACTACCGGTATCAATCTATAAGACATAGTGGTGTCTTACCACTCCCAACATCACCATACAAGACATGCTATTGTCTATAGTGCTGTGTTACCAGTGCCTGCATCAACATACAAGCCATAGTGCTGTCCTACCATTTCCTGCATCGAATATATGTCAAAGTGTTTTGTGATTACATCAATAAACACGTCAACTATAACGAGGTGGTGATACGATGTCATATGATTGGTGTCGTAACGTCAGCGAGCTTACCTTTATGATTGGCTCATTCTGCGGTGTTTTCCCTGGATATCAACAAACTTGATATCAACCTAGATACCTGAAATTGTTGAAATGTACATAAATTGCAATCCTCTTACGTCTAATTAATTATACTCCATTTTCACTTTGGTATTTGAACCACAAAAAGGGTGAGGTACCGAGAAGAGAACACGCTAATTACGCAGTACCCGTTAAGCCTAAGGCTAATCAACTTAACACGCTTGACTATGTTATTACTTAAATATACACTAGATTTATTCGCACAGTGGCTCTGGAGGGCCCTACGAATTGCAGCATTTCCTTTCCACTGTGGTTTGAAATGCTCTCTTAACAGTCAAGTAGACGACTAGAGTAGAAGACGTCATAATAAACTCGATCATTGGTATTGACCTATTATACAAAAGCACCTTGACGGGCATATTGACTAAAGATATAATTTTTGGGATAAACCTATTATTTGATTTACAGAAATAATTCAGCGCTATATAATAATTCCATGTGAGTTCTAAAATAATAAACATAAGCAGAACCAGGGAAAAGAATCCAAAAATACAACACGCGACTCCGTAAACGTATAAACCGATTAGTAAAGTACGCTAAAGTTTCATCTCTATAAAGTACAACCAATTCGAGTACATTACAGTCCGCATCAATGGACCAAGGAAAACAAACCTGAACATTTTATTTAGAATGTTTATAATCCGATACAAATGTACTAATAATGTCGTTTAAGTGATGACAACCAGACAAGGTTTTACAAGATTCTGTAAATTAAGTCTCAAGGTGCTTGATAAATATCTTGTGCCGACTTAGA
Organism: Ophiura sarsii; assembly: GCA_035610835.1. Lineage (NCBI taxonomy): Eukaryota > Metazoa > Echinodermata > Ophiuroidea > Amphilepidida > Ophiuridae > Ophiura > Ophiura sarsii. The sequence continues at coordinate 14,585,464 of CM069443.1, forward strand.
AAAGCCGGCGTAGTTTTATAACATTAGATTACATTAGATTCATATTTATTTCGCAATGGTGGCCAAAGGCCAAATTACAGGAAATATTACATTAAAATTGCACACAAATTAAAAACATTAAAACAATTAAATTAACTTGAACAAAAATAGATATCATCACACTTGATTTAAATATGGAACATGTATAATATATGTACACTAATACATGCCTACATTTTAAGAGTATATACAATTAATAGAAGATTTTAAAAAGAGACATACCATTTATAAAAAAAGGCAAAGCTAGCCCTCCGGCGGGTTTAAAAAAAATTAAATACAAAATAATGGCACACAATCGTGAAATATTATTATTATTTCACCACTCCACAGATCCAAGTATGAAAATTAAGGGAAACTGAAAGCAGGCTTGAAATGCAACAAATTAGCACAAAATCAAATTAGTGGTGGAAGTAAGTACATTTGTATCGGATTATATGTTTAGAAATGTCTCTAATTTGATATAAATCTACTTCCAATGTCAATTAAATATTTCAGATAAGACAAGGTTTCGTGAGAAGATGCTGTAAATACGGATTTAATGAACTTGATGAAGCCTTTGAGTAGACATTGAAAAGCCGATATGATATTCTGTCTAGGGAAGTTCATGATCTGATATAAATGTCATAATAAGCAATGCAATCCAATTTAAAGATATATCACGCTATATTTTTTTCACCTGAATTTTGTTTCCTTAAATTGAAGTTTGATTCCCCCATGAACCATCTTAACCTTATCTCCGTTACAAAATCCCAGATATTTACTAACATTTTAAAAAGAAATCTTATTAACATTTCGGGAATTTATTGACATATATATGTATTTTCCATTTTCTATTTATAGCACACCCACTAATGTGTTGGGGTGTGTCTGGTATTTGATCGTAACCGTAAACACTGCAAGGAGGTTAACACAGTTTCAAGCACTGTAGTATTATTTACGAACGAGAAAACAGGCCAGAAAGATATGTAGTTCGTGCGAGCTACTTATTTTCAAACCTATCGCCCTGTAACACAGAGGATGTTTTAGTTTATAAATCTTATTCAAGAGAAACATGCATTCACAGGTTTTTAACATTTTAAATATACTTAGTTAACTAAGTATATTTAAAGTCACACTGCAGAAACCGGTTTGTAAATTTTGCTTCTGAACAATTTCGTCATTGACTAACCCTAACTCTAAGGCCTTAAAAAAAGGTTTGCTAGCCCAAACAAGAGGGGGAAAAGTGGATCGGTCAGTCGAATACCTTTTCTTGCTTTTGTTTGTTGCTATAGACATATTTAGAGAAGAAAAAGCTAAACAATTTGATTTCAATACACTTTAATGTCCTTTTACCCTAACCTTCTTAGACACTACGATTTACTATGGCAAAAAAAAATATCCACGTGCACACGCGCATGCAACAGCATTCGATTCGATGACGTCATCATCCCAGCTGATATGTGTGCACGAAGTCGATGCCCGGGCCGCGAATTTATTAACCGTACACACTCACTGTATAAATGTATTGCTGTACAATATACATGTGCTATGCGCTTTACTCCGTCAGGTATCAAATGTTGTTTACGGTAACGAACATCGCGCCCGGGCAGGTTAGCTGTGTGGTTAGGGACGCGGCGCGGTGATCTGAAGGGGTCCGGGGTCGAATCCCGGGGGTTTCGTGGCGATTTGTTGGGTAACAAATTCATACTTTGTCACCCTCCCTAGGTTTCCACACAAACACATAGCCTGGTTGGTTATGGGTAAAACATGTAATTTGTTTTAATAGTATCATACAAAAAATGTAAACGGTTTAAAATCTCAATGAAAGCTCACACAATGTTAAAAATAATTCCTGAGTTTTTTTGCTACTTTTCCAACCCTGTTCCTATATAATTGTTTCAACAGCACCATACAAATGTGTAAAAATAAACCGAAATCTCAGTTAAATCACTTGTTATGGGTGGATCTGTGGCAAATTAAGATGAAAATATCATTTAATACATATATTTTTCAACATAAAACATAAAAATCTAAAAAAAAGAAAAGGCATGGGGTTTTGAGATTTTATGGGTCGGTCGCGTTTTATCAAACAAACCTTTTTGTATAGGCCTAACCCTAACCAGATAACCAGATTCGAGCAAACTAATTAAATACATTACAGTCCGTACAATGTACCTTGACAAACAAACCTAATTATTTGTTCAGAATATTTATAATCCGATACATATGTACCTATGTCGTCGATTAAGTGACAACATTCAGACACGGTTTTACAAGATGCTTTATATTATAATTGATAAAACTCTTGTGTCGTCTTAGAAAAGCCGGCCTGATAATAATATGTTTAGAAATTTCTGTAATTTGATATCAATCTACTTCGAATGACAATTTGCTATTGAAAATAATGTTTTACTAGAAGATAGAAATACAGATTAAATGTGTTTGATAAAGCTCTTGTGTAGGTCCTTCATCATCATCGGGTCGTCTTAGGACGGAACAATGGAAGCAGCTTAGTTGCTTCCATCATTGGCTATTTATTTACTCCATTGGTACGCCACGCCTAGTGGAGGTATGTATAAGAATGCATATTATATGTGTGTGTACAGACACAGACCTGGATGATCCCCTACTCTTTACGAAGGAGTCTGTGACCTTTTAACGTGCTTGGGGATAGCTCTTCCGATACACGGGACCAACATTTCTACGTGACTTTCGAACCACGGTGCGCCTATGTACATGCCTACTTCAGTCTGCACGGTCTGAAGGAGGCATGGGGACGAGGCCGTGTTAGTGTATCGTATTGAACTCACGCTCAAACGATCCACCGACAGAACTACGGTGCGCAGCAGTGTTACGACGCTCTAACCGACCGCGCCACCTCCTTATTATGTCAGTTAACTAGTAAAGCAGACTAGATTTGGCGATATGCTAAATAGAGTCGCAATCTTCCATAATATAAAGGTGTTATATAGGTTCAACCGCACTATTGCTCAAAACAATAGGTGCCGACTAAAAATACCAGCTTATTTTGAATAAAACAGCCAAGATTGTCATGTTCTGATAAGGACTTTAAATGTGGCTTTAACACAAATATGGACTCAAATGAATTTCGTTAAATTGCTGTACCTGAAGCACAAAAATGGAATATGGCATTTGTACATTGGGTTGATAAAAACTATTAGCTGGACTTTGTCATTGTCGGGGAGTCAGCTGCATAGTGGAAGCATATACGAGTGCAAATAACGATGCTAGTCTTGGTATTGTTCGTATCATGTGTTTAATTGAACCTCAGGTATAAGTTAATATCCAGAAAGGAACAAAAGCTGAATGGCAAGTGTTGCCCATTGTTTCAAAACATGTCCGAGAATGATCCGTCCAAAATCACCTTTATAACGTACCACATTTATCATTATAATGTTTAATTTTAATGAATGTGACTCCGAACCCAACGACGGAATGTTAGGTACAAGGACCCTTGCCCTGTAATTCTCTTTGAACAATTAAGAAAACCATAACGTTTTAGTAGCATGTGAAACACGATTACGTTTATACATATTAGCAAGAGGAACTATTAAGTGTGATATTGAGAAATCAAACTATGCAAATTGACCTTATAAGTATACAAATTGACCTTATAAGTACTGGCCGTGGCTCATAGATAATTATCCCAAACCGTCTTCAGCATCGCCTGAAGGAGCGCTTTCGCATCTGTCTCACTTTACATTTAAAACACAGTATGTTAGCTAGAAGAACTTCCTAAATTCATCAGAGATTGGCTATTCAATTTCTGACCTCATATAGTATTGCTCGTTATGGTTATCCTTAATATTAGCTTCATTGTACCTGCAGTAATCTGTAAATTTGAAATCGGAGTTTGGTATGTAAAAGGGTAAACTACTATCATTATCAATCCATGCGTCTAAACGACGCGTTCATACTCCCGTCGTTGTGCATCGGCAGACGTCGGTGGATAAATTTTTGTTGTTGAATTTTAGATATATAGATAAAGCTACATATGATGAGCTATGTTCCAAAGGGAATCAACTCCATATAAGTGAAATAGGAGAAAAGGAACTTTTTTTAAATTAAGGATGTTGCACTTCTTTGATTATGCTAATTTTCTGCCATATGAAAGATACCATACGTGTAAGCTTAAAAACAGGTTCGATTTCATTTTTTGATTTTCACTGTATTTCCTATGTCATTCTTTATTTTCGGAAACTAGTGGAGTTGATCCCTTTTGGAACATAAATGTTTCGACCAATTTTTAAAAACCCCTTTACTAAACAATCGTTATTTTCAATTAAGGTACACCTGAAAGACATTATCAAATCACATTGAAAACAGAAAACCGCATTCAAATACCTCTTCAACTTTTTAAATTATGACATTTTGTTTTTTCTTGAAAAAACTGAAAATTTGGACAATTTGGCACATTTTTTTAAATAACAACACTTCTGTTTGTGTGCAATTTTAAAAACAATTATCCCATACATTTTACGTTTTCTTCATTGCATTTCATTAAGGACATTCCTATCACTGTTTTACCATGATAAAAGAACCATATTCCTACCATTTTGGCTTACAAAATAGTGAATTATATTCAAATTTCCGGAAACTTCCGGAAATTACCGGACATTTCCGGAAATTACCGAAGGCCATAACTTTTGACCCAAACATGCTAGAGAAGTAGAACAAAGTTTAAATGATGTATTTCGTAACTCTCTTTTATGTTCTGCACCTAACTCAATTTCGACAAAAAGTGGAGTTGGTTCCTTTTGTAATAGAGCTCTTCATATACGAGTAGTACCAATATATTTCAACCGCTTTCACTCAACCATCTAAGGACTAAGGACGACCGAAGGCGTGTTCATACTTCCGTCGTTACGATCGGCCGACTACGGTGGATAAAAGTTGACATTGCTTCAACTCGCGCACCGATATCTAGATACATGCGAGCATTCCAAAAGAGATTTATCAAGCACATTATTAGCATCTTCAGAGAAAATCTTGTCTGGTTTTAACTTAACCGACTTTATAAGTACAACATTTATATCGAATTCCAAACAAACAGATTATCAGGTCGGTTCAAGTATGTTGATGTAAGCTGTTAAGTATTACAAGTAGGCTTGATAAATTAATTAAATTATGAACAATTGAGGTGCGTAAAAGGATATTCGGAAGAAAACCAATTGTTGATAATTTCACTTTACTATTAGAGTGAGTCTCGAGAGATATACTTTTAAATGTATATTTCTTTGTATTATAATTTTTGTTAAATATCAGTTATAACTAAATTGAAAACGAAGCGAATTATTCCCAAATGTAGTTATCCACATCACAAGTTTATGTTTGCTGTTCTGTGTTCAAACTTAAAGGAAACTTTCGCATCTATATACTATTAGAGACACCGGATTAATCTAAATCTATTTTTGGAAAAAATACTGTATTTTTTACGTGTCTTCATGAAAAAATAGATGTGAATACAAAATCGGTTCACACACCGTTAATATACCACGCTTATTTAGGACAGGTATCTGCGACTGTCCACCATGCTGGTGCGATAGATGATAATGATGTTTTATGTCTTTTCTAATTTAAATCCAGGAATGAAAATAAATACATACATACTGGTACGATTGTGGTTTACTTCTTTAAATTGGTTGAACAAATTACCGCTATCCTACGTAATTGGGAAACCGTTTTGACAATCTTTATTATTGTTTCACAGATTAAATGTAACGATTTACAGGCTGACAGAATGGGTAAACAGTCATGATTACAATCCGTGGGTAAACGCGAAACTAGAACACCGCCAACAAAATAATTTGTATTCTGATCGATTCTTGTGTAGCAAAGTTTCGGGAGTTCAAGTTGTATACAAATCAAGTTGTACATGTAGGCCTACGGTTCTTTAGAATAGGTATAAAGGGATTTTTCTTCTCTTCCACGTCTTAAGTGCATTTTTCTGTGTGAAAGAGGCGAAACGTGATAATACTCGCTCCTTTTAATCCTGGAATAATAACACTTCTTCATACCAGAAAGTTGTGTTTGGTCTGCAATCCATCACTAAATGTGTTTTAGTACTGATATTCTATACACTCATCCTAATTAAGAAATCTCATTTGGTTTACTACGTTAGAAAACGACTGATTAACTGATTAGTTTTTCTTCGGTTTTCCCAAAATAAACCATCAGTCGTCTAAGTATTTTGACTCTAAATCCGCTGATTTCACAGATTATTTTATGTTCTCGAAATAGTACACCTTTTTATTGGGACCCGTGTCAAACGATATCGTTCAAAAAGCAGGACAATTCCGTATGCATATATGGATACTCACAAGCGATTTAAATATGTGATCATTTCGCATTCCAATGAGTAATGTAGAACCCGTATTTCCTCACATGTTGTCTCAAATTTAATGCATGTAAGATAGCATTAATTGTAGTACCACATCTAAATGTGTGTCACCACGCACTAGGGTTGATTTTTGTAGTTTTCATAGATGCATAGAATTTAATTGAAAAAGACTAGAAATACTAAAATATAAATGAACACTACTTCCAAAAATATTTTCTCAAGAAAGAAGTATTAGGCTAGTAGCAGTACAATAACATACGGATTTTAAACAGCAATATTTAGGTCATATTTGTTCAATATGTTATGATACAGATGAAATGGATATAATGTAATTAAATTATTATAGTTATAGGTTACTCGCAAAACCTTTAAGATATGATAATATTTGTTATTATCAAAAAAAAGTTATTGCATTGATCTGCGAGATCCATAGTAAATGTATAGTATTAATACGACGGTTGCTTAATCACGAAACAAACTCGAAATAAATCGCCGACATTCGGGAAGCTTCAATTCAAGATCAATAACAAATTATTAACCTATTTTTACAGTGTTTTGCTTCAATACCATGACCTATAAATGTATATCTTAATTGTCTTCTATGTTTGTTCGTCGCATGATATATGTTTTAAAACTTATTATTTTCTGTCGCCCATTTTGACATGTTGATAGTAATGTGCTCTCACATTTGGGTTGTTCTAGTTTTATTATGATATTATATCAGACTCGTTTGAATTTCTACTGATGGTTAATTGACAGAATTCTCGTAAATTGGGAACCTCATCTAAATTGTCTCTTTAAAAACGGCTGGCTTGACAAATTATTCAACATTTTCATGGAATAGCACTAATATAATCATGATAACCCGTTTCATTGATTGCCATCTCTTCATGTCGCCTTTGCCAAACAAATTCCCGTTCTTTCTGACTCACCCGTTATGTCATACAACCATAACGAAAGGTCCCAATATACCAAAAAAAGAAGAAACAACCTTTAGTTTCCTGGCGAATAATTTTATTCTTACACATACGAATGAAAACCACCATCTCAATTCTGTACATATACATAATTGTTCAAGACTATTCTTCAGTAGGAGCGATCGTGAGGAAACAAACCAAACAGATTAATCAATCGTCCGCATTAACCAATTCTTCGACTGGTTCAATCCACAGTTCATACATACTCATGATTTATAAACGAAGTCCACTGTTATAGTGCTTTATTTACGGCTTCGTTGTTGATACAGATGGAAATATATTAAATACTTCTATTAATCATTAGGACCAGGCCCGTAACCAGGACTTTTTGGGACGGAGCGAGTTTGGCAACAGTGGACCTTTTTATCATAATGTCGACCTTTTTTCAACAAAAAACCGTACTATCACCTTTTTCGCTCGCTACGCTCACTGTTTGCATTTTTTACATTTGGGGGGCTTTTCTTTGGGAATTTGGGGATTCAGTCCCCCTCCCCCAGTTACGGGCCTATTAGGACAGATCATTGTCCCACCACTACCGATTTCAATGTATAAGACATAGTGATGTCTTACCACTCCCAGCATCACCATACAAGACATGGTATTGTCTTACCATGACCTGCATCATTTGTATGACATAGTGCTGTCTTACCAGTGCCTGCATCAACATACAAGACATAATGCTGTCCTACCATCTCCTGCAACAAATATATGACAAAGTGTTTTCTTACAAGTGATTGCATCAATAAACATGTCAACCATGACGAGGTGGTGATACAATGTCGTGTCGTAACGTTACCGAGCTTACCTTCAGAATTCACACCACTAATTGGTTCGCCTATAGGTTTACATGCTAAAGGAGTGTTACAAAATGCCCATTTTCTCGCTTATAAACGACTGGATATTTCAATTTGACATTTTCCTTAAATTTCATGATGTCTTTGATCATTTAATCAAAACAATTATATATGGTATCCCCGAAAGTTCCGAGAAATTAGCCCCCAGAGTTGGACAACTGGTGTAGCGCCCTCATTTATCAGAAAAGTTGAGAAATGTTGCCAGAACATTTACGATCAAAATGCATCCAAAAAACCTACAAAATGCATTGAAAATATTTCTTTTTGCACTGTGGTATTACTAGTATTAGATGATAGTCCTAAAATCAGGATTAAACTACAACTTTAATCATTTGGGAGCAATAAGTACCATTTCTGATTAATTCTATAATCATTGGGCCACAGGATGCCCAGCTGACAAAAAAAGTTTGATTAACTTCTGCAAGGACTGAAATTAATTACTGGTGTGGAATCTTTATGATTGGCTCATTCTGCGGTGTTTTCCCCGGATTTCAACAAACTTGATATCAATCTATATAGATACCTGAAATTGTTGAAATGTACATAAATTGCAATCCGCATACGTCTTATTAATTATACGCCATTTTCACGTTGGTAATTAAATCACGAAAAGGGTGAGGTACCGAGAAGAGAACATGCTAATTACGCAGTACCCGTTAAGCCCAAGGCTAATCAACTTAACACGCTTGACGATGTTATTACTTAAAAATACAATAGGTTTATTCGCACAGTGGCTCTGGAGGGCCCTACGGATTGCAGCATTTCCTTTCCACTGTGGTTTGAAATGCTCTCTTAACAGTCAAGTAGACGACTAGAGTAGAAAACGTCATAATAAACTCGATCATTGGTTCTGACCTATTATACAAAGCACCTTGACGGGCATATTGACTAAAGATATAATTTTTGGGATAAAACTTTTATTTGATTTATAGAAATATTACTGCCCGAACAGACAAGTCAAGTGATTAGGCCATAGTTTAAATTAGTCATATAGCACAAGTCTCATAATGTTAATATATATGAAGTAAAGGTCTGGCAATATGAAAACTTGAAAATTAGACAAAAATATCAATATAGTCAGTATAATCAGTATAGGAAATACATGAAAATTAGTGAAAAAACATAAAAAACATGATTTTACCTATACTTTTCGGGTAGTTTATGGCCTGTTGCAATGTATGCAATAATTCCATGTGAGTTCTAGAATAATAAACATAAGCAGAACAAGGGAAAACAATCCAAAACACGCGACTCCGTAAACGTATAAAAGTACGCTAAAGTTTCACCACTATAAAGTACAACCAATTCGATTACATTACAGTCCGCATCAATGGACCAAGGAAAACAAACCTGATAATTTAGTTTAGAATGTTTATAATCCGATGCAAATGTACTAATAATGTCGTTAAAGTGATGACAAACAGACAAGGTTTTACAAGAGTCTCTAAATTAAGTCTCAATGTGCTTGATAAATCTCTTGTGCCGACTTAGAAAAGGCGACGTAATTATGCGTTTAGAAATGTCTCTTATTTTGATATAAATCTACTTCCAATGTCAATTAAATAGTTCTGATAAGACAAGGTTTCACGATAAGATGCTGTAAATACGGATTCAATGAACTTGATGAAACCCTTGAGTAGACATCGAAAAGCCGATCTGATATTCTGTTTAGGGAATTTCGTAATCTAATATAAATGTCATAATAAGCAAGCAATCCAATTTAAAGATATATCACGCTATATTTTTTTGGGGTGGGGGGGGGGGGGGGGGCATCAAGGGGGCATGGCATCTGACTGGGGGCATATCCAGTGGCGGGGGGCAAACGGGGGCAAGATACATTTGTGGGGGGAAATAATATATGAATTACCTAAAATTCGCTAAATTTGGTCTAAAAGTAGGTATTTCAGACCATTTTAGAGCTATCTTTTAGTTATTTTTAACTTTAAAAGTCAAAAACTGTCATGGGTAACATTGTATTTTGTCATATTTCATTGGGGGCATCAAGGGGCATGGCCTCTGACTGACCCCCCCCCCCCCCCCCCCCCCCCTCTGGTTACGCCACTGGTTAGCTAGAAGAACTTCCTAAACTCATCAGAGATTGGCTATTCAATTTCTGGCCTCATATAGTATTGCTCGTTATGGTTATCCTTAATATTAGCTTCATTGTACCTGCAGTATTAAATCTGTAAATTCGAAATCGGTATTTGGTTTGTGAAAGATTAATCATTATCAATCCATGCGTCTAAAAGGCGCGTACATACTCCCGTCGTTGTGCATCGGCCGACGTCGGTGGATAAAAGTTGACATTATTTCAACTCGCGCACCGATATTCGCCTACGTCGATCGATACCCAATGACGGGTATACTAACGCGCCATATATATACGGGGTGTGGTTATTCATTTTAGTGGCAGCTATTTGAATGGTGTTTATTTGTTATTTTCCCATCTGTTTACTCACAACTCGATGAATAAAGCAACATTTTGAGAATTTTAGATATATAGATAAAGCTATACATATAGTACCAATATTTTTCAACCGCTTTCACTCAACCATCTATAAGGACGATTGAAGGCGCGTTCATACTCCCGTCGTTACGCATCAGCCGACTAGTACAGCGGATAAAAGTTGACATTGCTTCAACTCGCGCACCGATATCTAGATACATGCGAACATTCCAATAGACAAGAGATTTATCAAGCACATTATTAGCATCCTCAGAGAAAATCTTGTCGGGATTTAACTACTTAACCGACTTTATAAATACAACATTTATATCGAATTACAAACAAACAGATTATCAGGCCGGTTCAAGTATGTTGAAGTAAGCTGTTACGTACTACAATTAGGCTTGATAAATTAATTAAATCATAAACAATTGAGGTGCGTAAAAGGATATTCGGGAGAAAAACCAATTGTTGATAATTTCACTTCACTATTAGAGTGAGTCTCGAGAGATTAATATACTTTCAAATGTATATGTGTTTGTATTATATCCATACACTCTTAGTGGTGTCGAACCAATCAGAAAGCAAGAAACTACAATACGCGGAGTGGATTGAAAGTGCCTATTGCACTCCGCGTGTTCGCCGTTCACTGCCCGCACCACTCGCTTTGTTTTGATTCGTTGTTCAGGAATCGTGGGTTTGCCGATTTTCATTGCGGGTGTTAGCAAACTTGTTAACATGTTTTTATTCGTTTTTACATAGATCAAACATTATGCTCAAATTGTGAATTTTTGATTTGTAAGTGTCGTGTATGAATTAGGTCAATACATGCGTATGTTTTGTTTCTCGAAAAATTAGAAAAATCAATGCACTTGCGCGAATGTTGATATGCTCACAATAGCACTCCCTTTCGGGATCGTGCCATTATTCACACATCAACATTAGCGCGCGTGCGTTGATTTGTCTAATTTCGATCGAAACAACACATACACATTTATTGACCTATAATTGTGAAATCCCTAGTTATAACTATATTGAAAGCGAATGTTGATATGCTCACAATAGCACTCCCTTTCGGGATCGTGCCATTATTCACACATCAACATTAGCGCGCGTGCGTTGATTTGTCTAATTTCGATCGAAACAACACATACACATTTATTGACCTATAATTGTGAAATCCCTAGTTATAACTATATTGAAAACGAAACGAAGTATCCCCAAATGTGGTAATCCACACCACGAGTTCATGTTTGCTGTTCTGTGTTCAAACTTGAAGGAAACTTTCGCATCTACTATTAGAGACACTGGATTAATCTAAATCTATTGTTGGGAAAAATACTGTATTTTTTACGTGTCTTCATGAAAAAATAGAAAATAGATGTGAATACAAAATCGGTTCACACACCTTTAATATATCACACTTATTTAGGACAGGTATCTGTGACTGCCCACCATGCTGGTGCGATAGATGGTTATGATGTTATGTTATTTCTAATTTAAAACCAGGAGTGAAAATAAATACATACATACTGGCTTAAATGGGACAAGTACGATTGTGGTTTACTACTTCAAATTGGTTGAACAAGTCACCGCTATCCTACGTAATTGGGAAACCGTTTTGACAATCTTTATTATTGTTTCACAGATGAAATGTAACGATTTACAGGCTGACAGAATGGGTAAATATGATTGCAATCCGTGGGGTAAACGCGAAACTAGAACACCGCCAACAAAAGAACTTTTATTCTGATCGATTCTGTGTTGCAAAGTTGCGGGAGTTCAAGTTGTATAAAAATCAAGTTGTACATGTAGGTTCTTTAGGGCAGGTATAACGGGATTTGTCTTCTCTTCCTCGTCTTAAGTGCATTTTTTGTGTGAAAGAGGCGAAACGTGATAAAACTCGCTCCTTTTCACCCTGGAATAATAACACTTCTTCACACCAGAAAGTTGTGTTTTGTCTGCAATCGCCAAACATGGTTCGATTGGACTAGGATTTTTCTTCATCGTATTTTTTGTAATTCGTGACAGTCATTTAAGGGTTTTCCACCTTAAAATGATTTTTAAAATGTTATTCAATTTTCTCGGGAAAGGATTTAATTTTTTATTTATCACAGATGTGCACCTGATTCAAGATCGATAACAAGCATTCATCCGTCTTTATCGTCAATCACATGACCTATACAATTTATATTCCAAACAATCTACATTTGTTCTTCGGATACTAAATATATCTTCAAGACATGTTGTGAGGAAGTCAGTATAATGATACACAATTGCTCACCCCTAATGGTTGGCATTGGTGCCACAAGTAGTTTCACGAGTACGTCACATAAGTCTTGGCCAATCAGAAGGCCGAAACTACATGAGCGCAACTCTTAGCCAATCAGAAGGCTGAAACTACATGCGGGCTTACCTGGGGGATTGGGAGGAGAATTCGCTCTCTTTTCCTGCGTGCCTGTTTTGGAACGGTATCGTCGGGAAAATTGTCACATATTAAATCGACACAATCGTTTGTTATAAGTAAGAAGTTTATAAATAAAACGACAAGGGATCAAATATATAAACCCTAGTTGACCAAACGTAAACATCTTGTGTTTCAAACGAGTGAAGTTCTTCAAGAAACAGGCGTAATAAATACGCAACGCAAAGCCAAGGTAAATTTTAGGCAGTAAGCTTAATTTACGCTACCACAACAAGAATAACAATAATTAAACGCTACGCTAGCATATTCACAACGCTAGCATCGTCACATGGTTGGCAGCGGTGTTCTTTTCGATGTTACAACTTTTGTAAACACCCGTGATCGCCGTTAGAATAAGACTGGTGAAGAAATCGCCGAATTCAGCAGTTTACAAGTGAGTTTGTTGACGCTACAACTTTTGTACACAATTGTGTATACCCGGTACCAAGATAGGGCTATGCTCAGGGGTATGCCACTGAGCTTGCCGATCGGGTCCACTTTTAAATTGAACTTAGTCAGCATAGAATTGGTGGCGCTATACCGATCAGGCGTGATTGCAGACGTGTGATTGTAGCAGACGACGCAACGCTGGCCACGCGTCTCTCAGGCGACCCAATTTGGCAACGGGAGTGCACCATTGTGAATTATTTTTAACAGTCATCGCCCGGTTAACGATAAAAATCCTTCTAATTATGATGTATTTGTCAAAATGATCGGTTTAAAATTCGCGATTACGTGTAATATTCACTACGAATTCAAAATTTAAGTTTCGCGTGGCCACCGTCGTCTGTTTAAATCTACAGCGCCCCCAAACCTATGCTGACTAACATGCCGTTCAATGCAGTTAAACCTGGTTAAACATTGTTAAACGCGTTAAACGCCGGTCACCGACGCATTCCAGACGATTATCATAATTTATTCAAAAGGACCGTTTTCGCTACGTACGTTAGTATACGACTTTCATATCCCAAAGTTAATAGTATCCCTGCTATGCTGCTACTAGTACGTCGTGACGTCGTCGTGATGTGAGGAGAAGGCAGGCTTTCAATGCATGCAATGGTTTGATACATGGTAGTGTGAACATTTTCACAGATGCTTTTTCAAATATTGTGTATTCTATTGTATTGATGTTTAAGGCCTAGTAAAATTAGCCCAGCTTGGAGCCTTTCTATAAATGTAAGGCCTTTACAATTTTATTTGCTAGTATAGTAATTGTGTGATTCATAACCTCTTGGACATGCACATGCGCGCGATATTCTGCGTAAACTACATCCTCATGTAATAATTACATGTATGGTATAAATTGGCAGGCCTATAGGCCTATATGCATGTCTAGGGTATTGTGAGTCAGACTACTCAAGTAAAATCAGGTATATTGGGTATAGGCTATGAATAAAGGATTGATACTAAACTTGGCCTAGGCTAAGCAAATTTCATGTCCGGTACTGATCGCGTTCTGCGTTCGCACATCAAAGCTAACAAAACTGACAAAATGTTGGAACCAAATGATCAGGAACCCGAAAATGCAGCGGTTGAAAATCCTTCTATTCAAACTTGGCCGAAAATAACTTTGTACAAATCAAACAATTAGAGCTTGAAGTGGCAAAGCTCGAGTACCAAAAACAAAAAGATAAAGAAGAGAGAGACGAGCAAATATCTAGGTTAGAGTACCAAAAACAAAAAGATAAAGAAGAGAGAGACGAGAAAATAGCTAGGTTAGAATACCAAAAGCAAAAAGATGAGCGCGAAGCAGAAGAACGTGGAAAAGAAAGAGAAATGCAAAAACTGCTGCTCGAAAAACAGGAAAAGACCGGGAAATGAAACAAAAAGAGCTCGAGGTCATGGAAAGAATTGAGATGAAAAAATTAGATGTTCAGCAAGAGGTGTCAAATAGTGAAACAAGTAGTAATATGGGGGGTGCACCAAAATTAGATAGATACACTCTAAGACTTGGCGATGGTCAAAACGCGGACTCATTTTTCACTGCTTTTGAGATCCATGCTGTACGGGAAAGTTGGGATGGAAGTTCGTGGGTGCGAAGGTTGTCGCAATGTTTTGTAGGCAAGGCAAGGGATGCACAAAACACAATTTTAGATCCCGATCATGATTATGAAACCTTGAAAACCACAATTCTTATGGCGTTTCAATTGACACCGGAAGCTTATAGGCAACAGTTTAGAAATGCATCCAAGGGTGAAAATGAAAGTGTGACAGCATTCATTCATAAGCTTAAACATAACTATGATTGCTGGATCAAGTATTCTGCCATCAAATCAGATGATGCAGAAGGCATTTCAAATCTAATGATAAGGGAGCAGATTTTGAAGAAAATACCTGGTGACATGAAAAAACATTTGCTGGATAAGGATGTTGTTGACATAAATGAATTGGCAAAAGAGGCTGAAAAATTTGCAAGTCATAGGGATGAGTACTGGAAGCGAAATCAAGGCCATAGACAAAATCAAATGAGTCAACGGCAACCAAAACAGTATCAAAATTCCCAACCACATGGATCTGTAGCCAATGGGGTGTACAGAAAAGGTAACAATGAAAGACCACAAAATGCATCACACAAACCAGATTTTTACAAAAATAGTGATAGTCAGGGAGCAAAACGTGGTGGTTACAATGGTGATAGTAGGGGAGCAAAACGTGGTGGTTACAATGGTGATAGTCGGGGGGCAAAAAGTGGTGAGAAAAATACATCAAGTACTGGTATGTATAGATGTGAAGTGCCACAGACACAAAATGCTCAAAATCAGGTTGAGGATCCAAAACACATATTTCTTGTGAATGGTACCGTTGAGGGTAAAGGTGTGGAAATATTCAGGGATTCTGGGTGTGAGCATACAGCTGTACAAGCTAAATATGTTCCAAAAAATTGTTATGTGCCAGGCAAATACATTTCATTGCGAGGCATAAACGGCATCATTAGTGCGCCACTAGCTACAGTACATATCGATTGTGAAGTAGTATCTGGTACATTCACTGTAGCTGTACTAGAAGGCATTACGCACGATGTTCTACTAGGTCAAGATATCGATTCTTGGGCAGACTGGATTAATGCGAAACCCATCATGATAATGACTAGGGCGCAGAAATCTAAAGAAATTGATAGTTTTGTACAGGGTGAGGCAAATTTACAAAATTATGTGAATCCTAAGGTACAGAGTAAAGAAAAAGTACATGTACCACAAGAAAATGAGCAGACAAAAGTGGTCAAGAAGAAAACTAAACGTGACAAAGAAGAAAATTTACTGCACAGTGACATGGAAACTCTAATGCAGTTACAAAATGATGATGACACATTGCAAGGTGTTAGAGAAAGTATAGTCACAGAAAGTGACATCATAAATCACAATACTTGTTTTTACAAGCGTGCTGGAATCCTAATGAGAAAGTGGGTCCCTAAAAGTAAACAAGAAAGACAGTCAGAGGAGCAAATTGTAGTTCCAAAGAAATATAGGCAGCAAATAATTTGCATAGCTCATGACAAGGCAGGTCATATGGGAGTAAGAAAAACTACAGACAGAATTACTAGTAATTTCTTTTGGCCAGGTATCTTTGATGAAGTTAGAAAATACTGCCAAAGCTGCAAAGAATGCCAGTACAATGACAAGACAAAAATCAAGAATAAACAACCATTGAAACCGATGCCAGTAATTGACATTCCTTTCAAAAGAGTGGGCATCGATATCGTGGGTCCGCTGCCGGTCACTGAAAAAGGTAACACATGCATGTTGACTGTAACAGACTATGCTACACGGTATCCCGAAGCTATTCCGTTACCAGATCAGAGAGCCACTACTGTGGCTAATGCGCTGATAACTGTGTTCTCGAAAGTAGGTCTACCGTCAGAAATTATTCATGACATGGGTACAAATTTTTTGTCTAAAATAATAACTGAAATGTGCTCAAAATTAGGAATTCAACAAATTCCCACAACACCATACCACCAACAAATGAATGGGCTTGATGAAAGATTCCATGGTACATTGAAGCTCATGATCAAGTCATTGACAGAGGAACAGAAAGAAAATTGGGATGATCAAATACCTTTATTTCTTTTTGCCTATAGGGAGGTACCGTGTGTATCCACAGGATACTCTCCTTTTCACTTGCTGTATGGAAGGGTAGTACGGGGTCCATTGAGTTTGATCAAAGAAAATTGGTTAACTACAACAAAAGTGCCCACAGATATTGCGGAGCATCTCCTAAAAATGACAGCAAACTTGACGCGATGGATGGCAAGTGCCAGAGAAAGAAAGTTGATCAGTCAAGAGAAAATGAAATGTCACTATGACAAAAATGCTCATGATAGGACATATCAAGTAGGGGAGGAAGTCTTAGTTTTTATGCCTGTAGGCGCAGGAAAACTAGATTCAAAATGGCAAGGCCCCTACAAAATCACTAAGAAAGTTGGAGATTCCAACTATGAAATCTTAATGCCAGACAAGAGAAAGTCAAAAAGAGTACTGCACGCCAATCTTTGTAAAAAATGGTATAGCAGGGACCATGAAGACAAAATATCAGATTGTTACTATGTGACTGGGGTTGTACAAGAAATAGGCTCAGAAAATGTCGGGCAAGATGAGGACAATGATCTCGAAAAACAATTTCTAGGAGATGACATTGATCTAAAATACACTCAAACTCAGACATGGAAAGATACAAAAATCTGTGAATCAGTATCAGAAATACAGAAACAAGAAATTTCCACTGTACTTTGTGCGCATAGCAAAGTTTTTTCTGATGTGCCAGGAAAAACCAATGTAATCAGTCACACAGTAAAGACAACAAATGAGACACCAATTAGGCAACGGGCCTATAGAACACCGTACACACTTAAACAGAAAGTGAAAGATGAAATAGACGGTATGCTAAAGTTAGGGATAATTG
Organism: Ophiura sarsii; assembly: GCA_035610835.1. NCBI lineage: Eukaryota > Metazoa > Echinodermata > Ophiuroidea > Amphilepidida > Ophiuridae > Ophiura > Ophiura sarsii. The sequence goes on from CM069443.1 coordinate 14,603,483, forward strand.
AGCCTACAACTAGTGCATATGCTTCACCCATAGTTGTTGTCGCCAAAACAAATGGTGATATTCGTTTGTGTACAGATTATAGGGCGCTGAATAAGGTCACAGAATTCGACCCATATTGTATTCCAAGAGTTGATCAAATTCTCGATGAAGTAGCAAAAGGTGCCTATATTACAACATTTGATCTTACCAAAGGGTTTTATCAGGTTCCCTTGGACAAAATATCAAAAGCAAAATCTGCATTCATCACACCTTTTGGTCAGTATCAGTACAACGTCATGCCATTTGGAATGCAAAATAGTAGTGCGACATTTCAGAAACTAGTTGATACAGTGTTGAAAGAGTGTTCTGAATTTTGTAGGCAGTACATAGATGATATATGTATCTTCTCAAAAACTTGGGAAGACCACCTGACACACTTAGATATTGTTCTAGGTAAAATTCAAGGTGCAGGTTTGACAATCAAACCAACTAAGTCAAAGATAGCATTTCAGAAAGTTACTTACTTAGGCCATACTGTTGGGAACAAGCACATTGAACCCATGATGGATAAGGTTGAATCTGTGGAAAAATTTCCTACTCCCATAACTAAGAAAAATGTACGAGCATATCTCGGCTTGACAGGTTATTACCGAAAATTTGTCCCAAAATATGCTGAAATTGCTAAGCCGTTAATAGACCTTACCAAAAAGACGGAACCAAACACAGTTGTTTGGACTCAAGAATGTAAACAAGCATTTGAGCAGCTCAAAGCAAGTCTAACTAGTAAACCAATATTAGCCACACCAGACTTCACAAAACCATTCCTAGTGCAAACAGATGCATCTAAATTTGGAATTGGGGGTGTTTTGAGTCAATTAGATGATCAGTGCCAAGAACACCCAGTTGTGTACTTGAGCAGGAAGCTAAAACCAAATGAGGTTAATTACTCTGTTCCAGAGAAGGAATGTTTGGCAATTGTATGGTCAATAGACAAACTTAGGTATTACCTTTTTGGACAAAAGTTTACAGTGATCACAGATCACCAAGCTTTAAAATGGCTTGAAAGCACACGTGCTACACACAACAGGCTAATGAGATGGTCATTACTTTTACAGCAGTTCACTTTCCATGTAGAATATAGAAAGGGAGTTTCAAATGGTAATGCTGATGCTTTAAGTAGGAGATAAAATATCTCTAGTTTGTTCATTATATAAACAAAAGGATATTTAACATGCTTAGGCCAATTGTAGTTAAGTAATATTTACTTCTCAAGCTGGGCTATTGTAGTTGTTAAAATATTATGTGTAGTTAAGCATTGTCAAAGTATAAAAAGCATCTGTGAAAATGTTTATGTATGGCACACAGTTTTCTATGGACATTTGCAAATTTATACGAGTGCATCTATGGCTTCGCTTCAACTACAGTTTCCTACGAACATTTGCAAGTAGCTTCGCTTCGCTTCAGTTGTAGCAGTTCTCATTAAGAACATTTGCAAGTAGCTTCGCTTCACTTCAGTTGTTAAAGAACAATTGCAGGTAGCTTCGCTTCGCTTCAGTTCTCATTAAGAACATTTGCAAGTAGCTTCGCTTCGCTTCAGTTGTTTAAGAACATTTGCAAGTGGCTTCGCTTCGCTTCAGTTGTTTAAGAACATTTGCAAGTAGCTTCGCTTCAGTTGTTTAAGAATATTTGCAAGTTAAGCTACGCTTCACTTCACTTCAAGTGTGCCATACAACACTACAGAATGTACACAGATGTACAAGGTGTACATTGATGTACATATAATATAAAATGTATCAAGAACATTGCAGTCAAAGGACGATGAATATTTGATGTTAGTGCTAAAATAATGGACGCTATTTCAATATGACTCTTTCAAGTCACCCAAATTTGAATGACACTTCATGTTTATTACCATTTACCACAGTGTGTTTACAACAGTAGAGAGTGTCTACAAATAGGGATAGCCAGTATATAAATTGTTTATTATCATTTGTTGAAAAAGTAATCAACACTATATTAATAGAGTATGTGATATTTTCAGGCAAGACACTTGTTTCTTCCATCATTCAAGCATTGTTTGAAATTACTATTTTGAAATTATTACAACATTTGAGGAAAAATTTCACCCTCAAATAAATTGTCCATAATTTTTGGCATTGTGTGTAGTAAATGAAAGCACACCAAAAATCTTTTTCAAATTTTAAGGATTGACACAATCCTACAGGAATTCCAGGGGTGTGAGGAAGTCAGTATAATGATACACAATTGCTCACCCCTAATGGTTGGCATTGGTGCCACAAGTAGTTTCACGAGTACGTCACATAAGTCTTGGCCAATCAGAAGGCCGAAACTACATGAGCGCAACTCTTAGCCAATCAGAAGGCTGAAACTACATGCGGGCTTACCTGGGGGATTGGGAGGAGAATTCGCTCTCTTTTCCTGCGTGCCTGTTTTGGAACGGTATCGTCGGGAAAATTGTCACATATTAAATCGACACAATCGTTTGTTATAAGTAAGAAGTTGATAAATAAAACGACAAGGGATCAAATATATAAACCCTAGTTGACCAAACGTAAACATCTTGTGTTTCAAACGAGTGAAGTTCTTCAAGAAACAGGCGTAATAAATACGCAACGCAAAGCCAAGGTAAATTTTAGGCAGTAAGCTTAATTTACGCTACCACAACAAGAATAACAATAATTAAACGCTACGCTAGCATATTCACAACGCTAGCATCGTCACACATGTGCTTTACTTTTACCCATTTAAATGAGATTGTCTTCCATCACTTAATGTGTTCTAGTTCTGATATTCTATACACTCATCCCAATTAAGAAACCTCATTTGGTTTTCTACGTCAGAACGACTGATTAACTGATTAGTTTTTCTTCGGTTTTCCCAAAATAAACCATCAGTCGTCTAAGTATTTTGACTCTAAATCCGCTGATTTCACAGATTATTTTATGTTCTCGAAATAGTACACACCTTTTTATTGGGACCCGTGTCAAACGATATCTTTCAAAAAAGCAGGACAATTCCGTATGCATATATGGATACTCATAAGCGATTTGAATATGTGATCACTTCGCATTCCAATGAGTAATGTAGAACCCGTATTTCCTCACATGTTGTCCCAAATTTAATGCATTAAAGATAACATTAATTGTAGTACCACGTCTAAATGTGTGTCACCACGCACTAGGGTTGATTTTTATAGTTTTCATAGATGCATAGAATTTAATTGAAAAAGGCTAGAAATACTAAAATATAAATGAACACTACTTCAAAAAATATTTTCTCAACGAAGAAGTAGTAACAGTACAATAACATACGGAAATTAAACAGCTATATTTAGGTCATATTTGTTAAATATGTTATGATACAGATTAAATGGATATAATGTAATCAAATTATTATAGTTATAGGTTACTCGCAGAACCGTTAAGATATGATAATATTTGTTATTATTATAAAAAAAGTTATTACGTTGATCTACGAGGTCCATAGTAAAATGTATAGTAATACAACGGTTGCTAAATCACGAAACAAACTCAATAAATCGCAGGCATTCGGAAAGCTTCAATTTAAGATCGATAACAAATTTCCACCCGTCTTCACTGTAAACATAAGTTAGTCATTCTCCTCATTGTTGGTCATTTATTGTTGGACATTTAAGATCGTTTTCACTCAAATAAGTCAAAACAATGTCTTAAATGGCCAATTTGGAAGAAAATTACTAACCTATTTTTACAGTGACGGTTTTGCTTCAATCAGGGTGTCTCAGAATGATCTATACCGGGTTTCAAAAATATATAACAATAAAACAAATAGTGTTTCAAATTTAAACACTATCGATATGATGGTGAAAATGTTTCCCACTAATTCCGTTAATTTCAATGAGATATCTCTTTTTGTTCCGCTGTGGGTTAAGACATAATCGAAAATCGATGAAAAACGTATTTTTATATTTTGGCTCACATAACTCATCTTTACAGCTATTCTCCCTAGCTCGACCAGCATTTCAAACAATAAACCCCCATACCTCATAAGTTATGTTCAAAACTCCCGCCAAAGAAAGCAAGGTTATAAGCGTCAAGCAAAACAAAGTCCTGCCTTATTCAATCAAAGCTTTGTTTTCTATGCACACAACAATCGATTGTTATCAAAAAGCTAATTAAAATAAGAAGAGGAATCAATAATAATGCGAATAACATTTTAGAAATAATTTAATGTTTAAAAGGGTTAGCATTTCGACAAAAACTTAAAATCTACTATCGTTACAAAAAAGTATGTATTTTCCATCAGAAATGTCCGATTTTCAAAATCTCAAATTCCTAAGAAAGCTGGGCGTTTGCGCAAGATATAATATGAAAACGATTTGGACAATATCAATAAAGTTCATACGAAACAAAAATCGTATTACCTCGGTATAGATCATTCTGAGACACCCTGTATAAATATACCGTTTACGGTATCTTAATTGTCGTCTATGTTTGTTCGTCGCATGATATGTGTTAAAATTTATTCTTTTCTGTCGCTCATTTTACATTTTGATAGTAATGTGCTCTCGCATTTGGTTTGTTCTAGTTGTATTATGATATTATATCAGACTCAGGCTGGCTCAGGTACCTCGTTTGGATTTCTACACAGTAAAAACTATTTTAAACAACGCCAAACAGTTGTTTAAGCCTGTCACTCTAACAGCTATTGTTCAAACTGTTAAACAATTGTTTAAACAACTGCTCAATTGTTTAAACAACTGCTCAATTGTTTAAACAACTGCTCAATTGTTTAAACAACAAAAGCAGTTGTTTAAACAATTGTTTAACAGATTGAACAATAGTTGTTAGAGTGACAGGTTTAAACAACTGTTTGGCGTTGCTTAAAATAGTTTTTACTGTGTATGTATGGTTAATTGACAGAATTCTCGCAAATTGGGAACCTCATATAATTTGTCTCTTTAATGGGCCCCTCACATGTATCCGTGTAAGCTGGGCAGCTCCTTACCGTGTGAAAAATGGGTGCGGACGGCGGCACACACGGTGGGCCGTTTCCCGTCCGTTGAACACGTTCAGGGGACTTTGCCGGCCACCGGAGTTTTGAACATGCTCAAAACTCCTGGCGGGTGTGTAAAAGCGGCGGCGAACGATGAGAGCGCGGTATAAGGACGGCACACCCGTTTCGCACCCGTTTCGCACCCGTTTCGCGCCCGTTCGCAGGGCGGTGATAGACGGTGGTGGACGTCGACCATCTTAGCGACGGGCTGCGAACGGCCGCATGTAGCCTGGTAACCGTTCGCGGAACGGACTCTCGGCAGGCATGTTGTATAATAGATCAGGGGCGTAGCAAGGTACCAAAAAGTGGGGCGGCCTTTTATGTTGAAAACTGTAAAGGTTTTTGAGCTGGTCAGTCCGACGTACCAAAAAAAAAGAAGTAAAAGGTAGCCCCAATTTTGTTTGCAGTCACCTCGGTGAATTTCAGGTAAGAGTAGGGGGGTTGTCAAACAAATTCGCACCGTCAAAAAAAATCGCACGGTGCGATTTGGTGTGTACTTTTACCAATATTTTATTCAAAAGCAATCACTTTCCCCCGTTTCTTCTCTTTTTTCCCCCTTCTTCTTTTTTCTTTCTTTGCAAAAAAGTGTGGCGGCCATGGCTGCCCCTGCCCCCCCCCGTTGCGACGCGCCTGTTATAGATGTTGGTCGTACGAATTCCGATATGCAAATGAAGCGGCGAGCTTGAACGCTCAGCTTAAAATGGCCGGTTTGATGGTGTAATCAAGAGGTTTCGGCCGGTACCCAGGCGTTCCGACCGGTTAGGAACCGGTATGGAGGTGGTATGCACACGGTGAGGACACGGTGATAACGGTAAGCTAGAGCTAGGACAAGGCCGGTGAGAACCCGGTTCAGACCCGGTGTAGAACGGTATGGACCGGGGATCCGGTGAGGAGGAGTTATGCACCCGGTGAGAACGGTAAGCTAGAAATGTATGAGGACGGTGAGCCCGGTACGCGGCCGGTGAGGACCCGGTATAGACCCGCTATATAACGGTATGGACCCGGTGGCCACAACAAAAAATAAATGCGCCCGTTGACATGTTTTACTGATTGTTTGGACTGTTGTTTTTTGGATTTTTGTTTTTCTAAATGACGGTAACGGGTGCGCCGTCTTTATACCGTCCTCAAACCGGGCTCTCAACGGTCAAACTTCCTGCCGGGCGCGGATGGCCGTCAATTTCCCCGGCAACGTGTTCAACGGACGAGAAACGGCCCATCGTGTGACATCACCGTGTGCCGCCGTCTGCACCAATTTGTCGCACGGTAATGGGCCGGCCAGCTCACACGGATACATGTGAGTAATACAGAGATTCCCGGACAGGGCAGTATGATGACGTTATCAAGGTGGTTCGGTCGGTACCCAAGCGTTTCGGCCGGTGAGGACCTGGGGGAGGAGGTGGTATGAGCCCGGTTCCAGGCCGATAAGGACCCGGTATAGAACAGTATCAACCCGGTGACAAAAAAAAATCAATGCGGCCGTTGACATTTTTTGCTGATTGTTCACCATGTTGGACTCTGTTGTTTTTCTTTAAGACGGTAAGGGGCCGCCCAGCTCACACGGATACATGTGAGAGGCCATAAAAGCGGCTGGCTTGACAGATTATTCAAAATGTTCATGGAATAGTACTAATATCATGAATATAACCATGATAACCTTTTTATTTAACCCAAATCGGACCCATGTTCTATAGTTTACTATATCTGTCAAAACGCAACATCGTATCTATATCCGAGCACTCGAAAGTTCAAATGTGTAATCCTTCAACTAAACTTCCAATGGGTAATGTAGAGCCGCGTAACAGTGGGGATCTCACATCTAAATGTTTGTCACATCCAAAGTTGAGATTTGTTTTCCAAAGATGCATAGGTTTAATAGAAAATTAAAATCAAGATTAGAAATAATAAAACTGAAATTAGATTATTCATCAACATATTTTCTTAACGTTGAACTAAAACAGCACAAAAATATACGGAAATTAACTATGTATATTATCTACGTCATGCATATATTGGGTTCCAACTGTTACAATAAAGATGGAATGGATTGAATCAAATCAAATCAAATCAGATCACATTGTTTAAGAGTCAGGGGTATCTTGCTGAGCCTCTCACCATATGATAATATTTGCTAGTATTATGAATGAGAACATGTTATTACCGCGATCTGCAAGATCCATAGCAGTAAAATGAACAGTAATATAATGGTTGGTGAACGGTTGTGAATCACTAAACTAACTTGCTTGAAATAAATCACAGACATTTGGGATTCTGTACACCTGCGGCAAGCTTGAATTCAAGATCGATAACAAATCTCCACCCGTCGTTTGCTTCAATCACATGACCTATAAATGTATATCCCAATAGTCTTCTATGTTTGTTCGTCGCATGATATATGTTATAAAACATGTGCTTGTCTTCTACCCATTTGAAATGTAATTTGCTCCCTCGTTAAATTTGTCAGTTCGAGGCAATCTCTAAATAGGTTAGTCAATCTTCTACTAATTAGTCCTACGGTAAGACTATCTAATCTTTAGTCAATATAATTTCTCATAGGACTAATTGGCAGATGAATGACTAATTAATTGTTACATTATTTGCAAATAACAAAGTAAACATTAGTATCTATGCCTTTTATCTGCACATGTATGGTAGTTGTTACACCATATTGGAGGAAATGTAATAACTTATTTATGCAGTTTACTACACTGTGTAGTGAATGCACCATAGTTGTATGTAATAGAAACATTTATGTTCAACTGAACATTTCCCGTATTAAATAGTAGCAATTCTAAAGAGAATATGGAAAATGTCAACGTTTGAAAGCGGAAATGACTATTACTATCTTACACATACAATATCTATCATTAGGGAAATATCAAACAGATCTCGGTGATAGCATTGATAATGTTAATAGCCAAATTTAACGTCATCGAATAATGTTTAAGTTAAGGGCGCCAGAAACCCTTACATTTATATCTATTTAAGTCAATTTGTTCAGATATCTATGTTATGAATGTTATGAATGACCTTTTCATAAGTGTGCTACTTATTGCTAATTTCCGAATTATGATAAAGATGGATGTTCATGTGAAACGCATTCGACTAATGGTGCTCCCCCGGCACTGGTTTGACGTTTGCGTCATCCAACTGCACTCTTAACATTTCCCGTTAAAATGTAAGGCCTTTGTAAGCTATGGACAATTTGGAGAACCCGCCTCCCCCACCCCCGCCTGACCGTCTGACCCTATATACAAGTATCTGGTGTCGATGACGTCATGGTTAATGGACATGGGCACGTAAGTCTTATCATAATTTTCGAAATCGCACACATTTTTTTGGATTTTCCCCAGTAATTTCCGTCACTAAAAATTCATCGATATTCTAAGTACAGCGCCATCTATCAGTGTGCTCGCCAACAAATTAAATGCGGCTCCCGACAGGCAAGCGAAGCTTCACCCACTCAGGAACTGTTCAACAGAGCCAATGTTCATGAACCCCCTTCTTCCCTGTAGTTTAGTATAAAATAGTGCCAAGACAAAATTACCATCTATTACGACGTAAGTATTCCTTTAGCTTTCTTTTACCTTTATTCGTGTTTTGACAAACAAACTGACAGTGGCGGGTCATCTACAACGTACTTTGCAATTACACACACAATATTATGAAAGGTTCTTTCAAGTTGTAAGAATAGCCATATCGCAGTGAGTCCTGTACACCCGGCGTCGCTCAATGAGCATCAGCAAGGCCCCTAATTGTAGCTTTGGGCGAATAAAACGGACCTCTAACATTTTCTTAGTGTATCAGTAAGCCAAATTTCGTTCTATGGATGTACACTTCTGAAGATATCCAGAGCAGATACTTGGTTTTTTTTCATAAATCAATCTTTTTTTACGGAGGTGGGCATGTAGGGTGTCCCAAAAGCGAAAACACTTACACTTATCATACTTATAGTGTTGTAAACATATAAATTCTTTATATGTTAGGTCTATTTTGCGTTTTTGTTCTACTAATTGTGGCCTATGTTATAGCAAGTCCATGGTTATAGTAATAGTCGACGTCCCCGTCGTTCTGCTCGTTCCAATGTCCTTGTATTTAAAGGTCGGGCATAATTCTGTTATACCCTACACACCAACATCGGTAGTATGCGTCGTTCTTAAAAATCATGCACTATGAATACCTCTGTGAAGGGTATAACAGAATTACTCCAAAAGTCGTAGCCCAATACAGGGTGAGTCAAAAAGAAGTTGTACGGGAATGAATATCTTTTCCCAAAAAGACCAAACAAATTTGACAAACTACTGCCCAGACAACATACATATATTGGCCCTATATTGGCCCAATATTGGCAATATTGGCATTGGCATTATCTTGTTGACCAATATTGGGCCAATATTGGTTCCCCATTGGCAATATTGGCATTGGCATTTTATTGGTCACCAACATTGGACCAATATTGGCTTTACATTGGCGCTCGTTAATTGGCATCATGTTGGCAACCAATATTGGACCAATATTGGTGACCAATTGAGTGCCAATGCCATTGGCACTCTCTTGGTCACCAATATTGGACCAATATTGGTTTTACATTGGCGCTCGTTAATTGGCATCATGTTGGCTACAAATATTGGACCAATATTGGTGACCAATCGAGTGCCAATGCCATTGCACACCCCCTATAAGAGGGGTTCGGAATTCCAGAATTTTCAGCTCAAATGATACCCTATAGAGGGGTTTGGAATTCCAGTCTTTCCCCTTCTCAGTACTCGTTAATGACGGAAATCCAGACGATTGTCAGTGTATATGTGACTCAAATCCTCGGAAATCCAGACTTTTTTGAACGATTAAGACTGGAAATCCGTACTTTTTGTAATGTCACTGTCGGAAATCCAGACATTTCTATCATTGGAAAATCACCCCTCTATAGGGGGTGTGCACCTATTTTCTGGAATAGCCCATTAGTATGAATCCAGCAAACACAAAACGTTTTCAAAACGTTTTAATTTAGGTTTTATTTGGTTTCGGTTTAAGGAAACGTCACAGTTTAAAAGCATGTTTTTTTATCAGTAATTGTTTATATCAAAACGTTATAAAAACGTCAAAATAACGTTGTCAAAATACTCACAATTGAAACGAAATCATAACGTTCATAGAACGTTATAACACAACCTATTTCAATTGAAACAACATACATATATTGGCACAATATTGGCCCAACATTGGCAATATTGGCATTGGCATTACCTTGTTGACCAATATCGGGCCAATATTGGGTTCCCATTGGCAATATTGGCATTGGTACTCTCTTGGTCACCAATATTGAACGAATATTGGTTGTACATTGGCACTTTTCAATTGGCATCATGTTGGCAACCAATATTGGACCAATATTGGTTTTACATTGGCGCTCTTCAATTGTCATCATGTTGGCAACCAATATTGGACCAATATTGGTGACCAAGTGAGTGCCAATGGCATTGGCACGGTTGGTACTCTCTTGGTCACCAATATTGGACCAATATTGGTTTTACATTGGCGCTCTTCAATTGGCATCATGTTGGCAACCAATATTGGTCCAATAATGGGCGCAATATACCAGGGGCGGGAAATAACACCATTGATTTGATATTCAAATTATGACGTGGTCTAAAAAAGGCGGTCGCTGTTAAGAGTTATCGCTTCCCGGCCTTTTGGCTAGGATCTTGTGCCTTGTCCTGTCCCTTGAAGATTTGTTCCCTTGTCCTAGGCTTGCCCTTGGCCAAATTGGTCCTGGCCACCTGGCTTCCTACCTAACATTTCTCCAAGATCGCCCAATATTGGCCCAATATTGGCCCTCATTGGCGAGTGCCAATATTGGGCCAAGCTTGGGCCAATGGCCAAATAATATTATGCCAATATTGTAAGCCAATATTGGGCCAATGAAAAATCAATATTGGGCCAATATTGTTATGTTATATTGGCCCGGTATTGGCCCAATATTGGCACTTATTGGCGAGTTCCAATATTGGCCCAATATTGGCACTCATTGGCGAGTTCCAATATTGGCCCAGTATTGGCCCAATATTGGCACTCATTGGCGAGTTCCAATATTGGCCCAGTATTGGCCCAATATTGGCACTCATTGGCAAATGCCAATATTGGCCCAGTATTGGCCCAATATTGGCACTCATTGGCGAGTGCTAATATTGGGCCAAGCTTGGGCCAATGGCCAAATAATATTATGCCAATATTGTAAGCCAATATTGGGCCAATGAAAAATCAATATTGGGCCAATATTGTTATGTTATCTGGGTGAGGTACGTATTCAAAGAGCACATCATCTTCCGCTCATATGAAAAAAAGAGAATCCTGAAATTGATCCTTGCTATCAAGAGTTATGCCCGTTTAATGAACCCATTTTAGTAGCTATCCACGAAATGCTAAATCCTTTGAAATTATCCGCCTATGTGAGGAGCAAAGGGTACAGATTTATTAAAATTCAAATGGTCGTGATGGTGTTTATACCTGAGATACTCAGACAATAAAGCACGTATTCAAAGAACATATCATTTCACTCATCTTACAAAAATCACTAGAATTCTCCGAATTGCCCCTTGCTATCAAGAATTTAGATCTCATTTGATTATTAATCCTTCTTTGTGAATATGTACTCTTTACTCCTGCTTTACATTGATGATTTAAAAGGATTTAGCATTTCGTGGACAGCTTCCAAAATGGGTTCTTTTATCAAAACAGGCATAATTATAGATAGCAAGGGTCAATTTCATTGATTCTATTTTCATATGAGCGGGAAAATCTGCTTTTTTAATACGTGCTTAATTAGTTTGTTAAATTTGTTTGGTCTTTTTTAAACAAATATTAATTTCCGTACAACTTCTATTTGACTCACCCTGTATAGTATTAAGCAAACAAAAGTGTACCGATCTACAGCCTGCATATTGTAATGTGATTCCTTCTCATTTGCCCGGAATCAACAAGCGGATCAGCTGTAAAAGGGAGGTTAATCGATGTTTTCCCCAACCCGTCAGCATTATCATCATTCATTAATAACCACTGTTGATAGTTAAGCTGTTGGCATTAAAATAATAATTTATAAGATTCATATATTTTATAATTTTTTCAAATTAAGTAATATATAACATCTTAATTTGGGAACAAGGCGACATTCATTTGATTAAATTTTCGCCTTAACGTCATTTCTTTCTCTCGCCTAAACGTCATTCAAACAAAGGACGGAATAAAAGTTATTGTTCTCTTTCGCCTTAACGTGACATATATAGGTACATAAATTATTTTACTTTAAAATACCGTGTCATTATAGCATCTAAACGCACTTTCATTAGACCGATAATTTCAAATACCAATTCCTGATTATTCGATCACCCTAAAGCGGCGTAATTGATTGTATTGAACTTCGACATTCACATCACACGTGGCTGAATCAATATACCAGTTATCGGATGAAGTTCAACGTTGCAAGCAATTGTTTATTTACGTTGCTGTGGTGATAGGTGTCATGGCTGCAAAACAAAACGACTAGTGCATGAAGTGCGCTATCATGACTGTCAAATACACATAAGATAACAAAAATAGATTAGAGCCGTACGATATTAGTTAGTACTGTATAGTTCATAAAATGCTATATATTGCATTGCGAGGGATGTATTGACTAGTATTAGGTAGTTATTGTTTGTTATATAGGGCAAAATGTCATCAGCATTAACAAGTATTCCATGTGGTACCCATGGTGTCATGTTATTCCCGCAAACGTTTTGATAAATTGATAAAGATAGTTCATATATGTTTGAGCGTTCGCTATGTTGGACATGGATACTCATACGGAGAGGCTAAGAATATACAGACATACTATATAATGAGTATCTATTCAACTAAGACTGGATGAATATTATGAGGTATTTTAATTAAAGACGCTAGATATTACAATGGATGATCGTACTGGTATTATCTTGAGGGGCCAACTGGGAAGAGAGCTTCCTATACAGCGCTCCAAACTGGTGCGCATATTTACCAGTTCAACGTTTACGGGTAAGTCGATATATGGAAGGCCTAGGTAGTTTTACAAAGCAAGGTAACAGAATAATGTATTATCTGACAGTTATACTAGTAATATCATCATACAAAATGTCCAAAAGAGAAGAGCAACATCCTACACTCATATATACATGATATAGGTCAAGATCCTCTTTCTAAGGGACTGTTCATAAATACTTTGGTGGGGGGGGGGGGGCTGGATAATTTTATTTTTGGTATATCAACACTTTTTTGACCCCCCCTCTCGCCATGCCACTAACTTTTTTGACCCCCCCCCCCCCCCTCCCTCTCGCCATGCCACAAACTGTTTGACCGCCCCCCCCCCTGCATTACTGCCTGCACCTGAAACTTTCTTGTCCCCGTTCATTGTTATCAAGTTCAGAGAACATAGATATGATATATTTTATGGGATTTTCTTTTGACCATGTATCATATTCTATTTTTGATGGACGCATCACATCTAGAAGGGCAAGTTGTAGAATCTAGAGTGAATCAGAACTCCCACTTCAATTGTAGATATCTTTGGAGTCTTTACTCCCCTGAATAACTTCACATATTTATGCACGGATCTCTGTATTTGAAACCAATTAGGATGCTCCTTCCAATTATATATCCTGGCTTTAAATATGTTTTTGCTATTGACATGAATTTGCCCTTTATTCTTTTTTAGCTGGGCTTGTACATGAAAATAGGCCTGTCGACATCTGCGCGTGTAGCGCGGCAATAAATTTGCTATTTTGACATTGATTTATGAACTCTCCGTAATAATGTGCATACAGGTAAAGCAGGGGTTTGGGGGCGAAGGCCCCAGAAAATTTTGGAAACTAATAAGTGTTTTAAACTTTTTTAACCCCCCCTCTGTTGGGGTTTTCAAAAACTTTTTGACCCCCCCCCCCCCCTTTGCAGAGTATCAACACTTTTTGGGCCCCCCTATAATTATCCAGCCCCGCCCCCCCCTCCCCCCCCCCCCGCCCCCCAAGTATTTATGAACGCTCCCTCTTACGATGGCGCAACTAGATAGATAGATATAGATTTTGATATCCCGTTTGCTACGACTGTAAATCGTCCAAAATCGACAACGATTAATACAAATATTATGCACTAAACGAGCATATGCGAACGTTAGTGATTATCGATCGCTCAGTGTCTGTAGGCCTTCACATGGTTGCAAGCGGGAAATGCTATTCATATTTCTGCATGCATGCCTGAAACGTGATGTAGAGGTTATCCACGGATTAGCGCATGCCTTGACACGTGATGTAGGTTGTCCACGGATCGGCTACCATCTTGTCAGGAATAATAACTGTATTTATGATTTTCAGATAGAAGAAAAACCTGTTTCATGATATGTAGGCCAATTTGGCAACACGGTTCATGCAATGAATTGGACGTCAAGCACGGCCGATTCAATTGAATGTAAAATATAGGCACTTTTCGCCATATATGCCCAGGATATCACAGTTAAAGAATTTGTAGAAAGGAATATCAGAATTGTCTCCGAAATTGTAATAAATCTGTCTATGAAAAAGTGTACCACTTTTTGGACCACTTTGTCATTTTGTAGTAGACAACAATACACCGAATTTATCTTGTAATTGTTAAAGATTCTTAATATTTAAAACTGTTGACCGAGACTGGAAACTGATATTCAGACATCTTTTTAATTAAACTCACGTTAGGGTATGACTGGTCCTTTTAGTAGGAGCCCCAGGCCTCAAATTTAGGAGGTGACCCCTGACCTCCGAACATACTCTTAGATTTATATTTTTATGACAGATACATATCTTAAGTACCAGAATAAAGAGTCCTGCTCTAAAGATTCTCTTGCGAAATTATGCTATGGCGATAATCATATTCCCCATGTATTCACATAGCAGAAATGAAGTAATAGAATCTCTCGTAAGGGTTTTAGTAGTATAATGACCATAACACTGAAAGGAAATCTAAAAACTACATAAAATCATGTTTATGAATTTAAAGAAAGAACCGCTTGACACATTATATTAACTTTTTCCATTTTGATGTCATTGATATCGGTCTAAAATGTTATGGAACAATTGAAAAAGTTAGAAAAATAAGCATTTTTGACCCTTTTCTGACTTTTTCCAATGTTTTATTTAGCTATGTTACCTGTAACATTGACATTTTAAATATAAATAACTATCTCAACTTGCGAAGCAGTTCTTCCCCATAGATATGCTGTATAGTTATACATACTTTAACATTTATTTCAACTTGTTATGGCGATAATACTACCCCTACCCCTAACACGAGCTGTTTTATGTCATTTTGTCTATGTGAATATATAGGGAATACAGGTATTGCCAATAACATGAATTCGCAAGAGAGTCATAAGAGCAGGACAATTTATTCTTGTAAACAAGACATGAATCTATCATAAAAGTTATCCTTTTGGAGTATGTTCGGAGGTCAGGGGTGAAACCATTTTAAAGCCGAATTTAGAGCTCTGGGGCTCCTACTATTTATTAAAACAGACAAATGTACCACGTAGTATTCGTCAACAGGTGCATGGACCTACAGATATCCCAACGATTTATCAATTTTACTCTTGTTTTTGCCTTGACTTCACGGAATTGTTGTACACTGTGAACATTATGAGGCTACCGTACATCATACACAATTAATTTTACACGACATTTGAAGATAATTCACACACGTGGTGTAAAAGGCAGTAAATCTGCAGAATTATATGACATCCGTTTCAATAAATGTTATGTGATATTTGACTTTTATTCATTTGACATAATGCTACCCTACAATAAGCTATAAAATAGCATGGACATCTGCCGTAAAATATATATTTGTCTTATGAAATTGATGGTTGTCATAGAAAAATAGAAATATAATTGATCAAGTCCGATACTGATGTACAGAAAACATAGATTTCATATATGGGTCATTCTTCGGTAAATGTCACATTTCATGTCCCGATACTTTGATATCCTATATCTGGTAATTTCATCTTTTTGTGTATTTCTGTTCATAAATATAATCCTCATCATAACAAAATCATAAAACGCTGGAGAATCATGTTTTTATATAGCCTAACATTTGTTCAATGTTTGATACCAATACACCCTACAAAACCCCGTGTCCCGATGGTTACTCGTAACATTTCCGATTGCCATATAAATTTGGTGGAGGGGATTCTCTTCATGAAAATATTCATAAACGCTAGCTATTTACGATTTAATCATATTTCATCCATCCAAATATGGCATTATAGAATTATTGGAGCTTAATTTACCAGTTTTTGTCGGGAAATGTCTGTCCCGACGTTTTGAGTCATCCCCGTCACAGACCAGATGCAGGGCCATATCATTCGTAAAATAAAAGGAGCATATAAACACTGCTTTGACCGTTTGAACTTACCGCGTGTGAACTTTAACACATGTGAGGTTAGTGCGTGCTATTATTTAGCAAAACATCAAAAATCAGGTTTTTTTCGAAACATAGTATGTGCGTATGTTTATTCAGTGTCATCTCCGAACGCTATAGAATCAATTGAAAATATATGTTTATTGGATTTTTAGGATCAGTACTAAAAAAAGAGTAGTGACCACTAACGATACCCCTGAAGTATAGACATACTTTCCAGCGAAGCTATACCGTCCCAGCACTTAAGATAGTCATCTCCGTCACATTTTCGTTGATTTTCTGCGTGACGGAGATGACCGGGCACCGTGACGGATATGACATTCACATGCAGTCATCTCCGTCACATGAGTATTTGATGCTCATAATGTGTAATGTAATACAGCATTGGACACAATTATCAGTTGTAATTTATAAATAAATAGTGTTTTCTTGCTAACTTAGCTGAAATGTATGTTCTCTAAGAGGGTGTCGATGAAATTATAAAGTGACAGTCAACATTTTAACCATAAATAGGTACTTTTTGATGTTGTAAACTTTTGCGAAGTTTTAAAATCGGTATGTGATACTGAAACAATAAATTTGTTGGATTTATTTGAAGAGAATACTCTTTGTTTTATAGTTTGGTATATGTATGTCAATTTCTAGTCTGGAATCATATACATTTTATAATGGATTTTTATACCGAAAATGTGACGGAAATGACTCTATCGTGTGACCAACCTATAAACAATAATGGAAAAAATCAATTAAATACCCGTAAAGATTGTGCAAACATGTTTTAATATGTTACAGATGTTTATCTTTGTGAATAAATATTCAAAGCTAAAAAAAGAATTGACATTTAAATCCGAGTTTCTAGAAACTTGAAATGTAACATTTACCGAAGAATAACCCATATTCAATAATAACTAAAAATACTGACAAATCACAAATTCTGAAGAAATCTGATACAAAAATAAATAAATTGGCGAACATTTTCAGATTTATTTTTAAAGCTTCAAAAATGTGATAAAATCTTACTCCGCAAACTATGAGTCATTCGGGTTCGCAGAGCAGGATTATTTTTTCGTCGCATTAGTCATGTTAGTAGAGTAGAACACGCAGGTAGTGGCTTTTATGTATAAATCTGCTAGTTTGTATAAAAGGTGAACTAAAGAGAAATCATATCGCCACAATTTGGTAACAGTTTGATTCTACAGAAAATATATAATTGACAAGCGATATAGTAGGAGCCCCAGAGCTCTAAATTCGGCTTTAAAATGGTTTCACCCCTGACCTCCGAACATACTCCAAAAGGATAACTTTTATGATAGATTCATGTCTTGTTTACAAGAATAAATTGTCCTGCTCTTATGACTCTCTTGCGAATTCATGTTATTGGCAATACCTGTATTCCCTATATATTCACATAGACAAAATGACATAAAACAGCTCGTGTTAGGGGTAGGGGTAGTATTATCGCCATAACAAGTTGAAATAAATGTTAAAGTATGTATAACTATACAGCATATCTATGGGGAAGAACTGCTTCGCAAGTTGAGATAGTTATTTATATTTAAAATGTCAATGTTACAGGTAACATAGCTAAATAAAACATTGGAAAAAGTCAGAAAAGGGTCAAAAATGCTTATTTTTCTAACTTTTTCAATTGTTCCATAACATTTTAGACCGATATCAATGACATCAAAATGGAAAAAGTTAATATAATGTGTCAAGCGGTTCTTTCTTTAAATTCATAAACATGATTTTATGTAGTTTTTAGATTTCCTTTCAGTGTTATGGTCATTATACTACTAAAACCCTTACGAGAGATTCTATTACTTCATTTCTGCTATGTGAATACATGGGGAATATGATTATCGCCATAGCATAATTTCGCAAGAGAATCTTTAGAGCAGGACTCTTTATTCTGGTACTTAAGATATGTATCTGTCATAAAAATATAAATCTAAGAGTATGTTCGGAGGTCAGGGGTCACCTCCTAAATTTGAGGCCTGGGGCTCCTACTAATACCAAAATAAATTTAAATTTAAATTTTCTAAAACGGAACATTGTGTTTACTCAATTGACTCAAGAGTGTGCTTTATTACTCCGTCATACAGACTAAAGTCAATGCTATATTTTATTTTATTTTATTTACTCATTTTTCTGTTTTAGACACATCTGTAGAAAGGAATGCTCTTATGCGAGAAATCTATCCTCGTCTTAAAGGACTACTGCAAATCTCGACATGGGCTTGATTTTCAAGTTATTGGTATTTGTGTTTTTGTGTTTCTGCTGGTGGTGTAATGTCTGATAAATTTGATCTTAACTGTGGTGTTCCTGTGGTGTTCCTGTGGTGTTCCACAAGGATCAATCATTGCCCCTAAAGTGTTCACTATGTATGCTCAACATGTTGCTTGTATAATTAGACGTCATAACCTTAATTTCCACATTTACGCTGACGATGTTCAGATATACATGTTTTTCAACCCTAAAGTTCCTGGTGATGCTGCATGTACTATGTTTAAACTCATATCCTGTGTTACGGAGCTCCGTTACTGGCTAACAAACAATATGCTGAAATTGAATGATTCCAAGACTGAGTTTTTTTATAGCTGCTTCCCGTCACAACATGCCAAGACTGTCCAACATCACATTGCAAGTTGGTTCAGCGGAAATCAGTCCATCGCCCAGTATAAAAAACTTAGGGGTTACATTTGATAGTACTATGACCATGTCGTATCATGTTACATCACTTTGTAAATCTATTAATTTCCTCTTGTGGAACCTTGCCAGAATACGTAAATTTATTGACCATGATGCTTCTTCTAATGCAGCGGGCTCTTGTTTTATCCAAATTAGACTATGCCAATGCCTTGTTATCTGGTTGCAGAGGCAAAGACATTGTTCATCTACAACGCCTTCAAAACCGTGCAGCGCGCATTGTATTTCAGGTTCCACGTCGTCATTCCTCATCTCCTCTGTTGAACTCACTGCACTGGTTGCCAATTGACAAACGTATCAAGTTTAAAACTCTCCTTTATATCTATAAGGCTCTGAATGGTCTATCGCCGATTTACCTGTCCGACTGCATTGCGATTCATGTCTCATCAAGGTCAGGTCTGCGCTCCAACCTTGACAAGACCCGTCTCATTATCCCAAAAACTAAAAGACAAATTGGCGATGGATCGTTCGGAGTCTGTGGCCCAACCCTCTGGAACAAGTTGCCACAATCAATTCGCTTGTCACCTATAGTATTGATGCTTTCAAACGCAGCCTCAAAACTCATCTATTCTTGTGATTCCTCTTGCTGATGTTGTATTTTGTATAATTTATTTTGCTTTGTATTATTGTTATGCATTTATATATGTAATTGATGTAAAGCGCAATGATCAATTTTTGGAATTGCGCTATATAAGCACCGTTATTATTATTATTATTATTATATTTTATTTTATTTTATTTTATTTTATTTACTCATTTTTCTGTTTTAGACACATCTGTAGAAAGGAATGCTCTTATGCGAGAAATCTATCCTCGTCTTAAGGACTACTGCAAATCTCGACATGGGCTTGATTTTCAAGTTATTGATATGCGATGGGGTGTAAGAGACGAGGCTACAGATGATCATATGACATCGGAACTTTGCATGAAAGAAATTGCTGCCTGTCAGAGACTGTCGGTTGGGCCAAATTTTGTGGTAAGAACAATCACATTTTCCTTACGTGTTGTATATGTCATCCTATTGATAGAGAATGTTCAACGGCAAGTAAACCAAGTACAAAACATAAGCCTTCAATACTATGCGTATAACCCAATTTTAAACGTGTGCATTTATTTGATGATTGAATGCTTGAAAATCGGTTATCTCTTGAAAACAGATAGCATCGAGAAGTTGCGGCGTTAATTTATGAACGCCTGAATTTGCTCTTGGTTCCGACAGAGAGTAAGATCACTTCAAGATGTGGCTAAAATGACTGGCCCTAATATGATAAAGTTAGCATTAGTTAATATGATTTGGCGTTGGTATGACCGATGTGACAATTTTACAAACAAATTAGCTCTAGTCCGCTGGGTGTTTTTTGCCATTGATGTATATACTCGGTCGAAATTAATGACATCTTTTGAAGATGATATCACATGCTTTATTTTTTCTCAGACGTTTCTCTGCCAGAAATACGGATACAGGCCATTTCCACCTAAGATTCCCGCCTCGATATTTGACCTCCTTCGTGAAACCTTAGTGTCCTGTTCAAAGCCCGTTGACCTTCTCGATGAGTGGTTTCTACTAGACGAAAACACTCTACCACCGGTCTACATACTTCAACCTATCAGCTCCAAACTTCCGTACTTTAGCCGACAAGATGAACCGGATAAGATGAAAGCTGACCAGGGACAGTGGTGGAACACCTTTGAGACGATACAATCACATCTCAAATTGGCGGCATCAACCTGCTTGTCAGAGGGTATTCTGAACGATGAGCAGGCCAGACAGTTTATCATTTCAGGTACGGCATCACTTATAATACAGGGTATCCCAAAAGTAGTAGTAAGAAGAAAAGAATAATCACACTTCTCCTTGAAAATATATAACGTATAAAACTTGGTCGGTGTTTTACCGCTAATACACACTGAAGTGTGATAGTTTATTTTCTAGATTATTTCCTATAAGACAATTACCTTGCAAATTCAGGTCTAGGCCCCAGTGTCCTCAGAGAGTGGGTACATTCATCTACATTAGCTGCTGTAGCTGTAAAAGAAAAAGTCTTGTTTCCAAAGTAAAACACATCAAATTATATTGGTATAAGAAACAATTTATTGAATCCAAACTTCATCAAATCAATTTTATTACCTAAATTTAATATGTTGTTCAGATATGGATGTTTCGTGTGCAAGCCATGCTTTTCAAAATAAAAGATCCATTCAACGATTGACCGCTCCATTATGTCTTCCAACCGTAGAAAATCTAAAATATTGATTGATCTTGATTTCACTTTAACAGTTACTCATGATGAGGTGACACATGGACTTCTGGAAGCTCCCGGTAACAAAGATGACCACTGTCTTTGTTTTATTCGAAGATTTGGCAATTTGAAGAATAACAATGGGGTACGCGAAGCACGGAACTTCATCGACGTACAAGATGGCGAAATAGATGAGGAAGCTCAAAAGCTTCTAGACAATCTGAGAGATGTTGACGTTCCAAAGGTACTCTCCACAGCCAAGATCTATGTCAACGATCTTCCCGATTGGACGGAGAAAGGAGTTGACATGAATGATGATGTTTATCAGAAGTATCTTGCATCATTCTTGGACACATTCTACAAGGAAATGGTGTTTATGATTGATGGTGCCATGTCTAAGGCAAAACAAGAGAACATCACCAATCCCTTGTGTGTTGAGATCCTACAGCATCTTTCGTTCTGCAAGACAAAATGTGTCGGATTTCAAGGACGCGAAGATTTACTTGAGCAGGTTAAAGACTACGTGGTGAAACAAGCAGGTGGTGGGACAAAAGGTTCACCTTTGATACTTTATGGAGAGTCTGGATCTGGAAAAACATCCGTGTTAGCTAAATGTGTTTCCGAAGTGTCATCAAATTGGCTGGAAAAGACAGATGTAACAACAGTTATTCGCTTTCTAGGAACAAGTCCATCAAGTGCTTCCGTACGACGACTTCTGCATTCGCTCTGTCAACAGATTTATATGATATACAACGGGAAAGAATCAGCAGATGTTCCCGAGGATTACATCAAATTGGTGACAGCGTTTACAAAATCTCTCCGCGAAGCAACAGCCGAGAAACCACTAGTAATCTTTCTGGATTCATTGGACCAATTGTCGTCTGACAACGGGGCATATCGAATGGCGTGGCTCCCAAAGGTTCTACCAGATTATGTGGCCATTATAGTATCAACGCTGCCAAATGAGCATGGTATACTGGACGCATTACAATCGGTACTGCCAAAAACAGCTTCATCATTACAAGTATCTCCTTTCTCTCATGACGAGAGTGCCAAAGTAGTAGGCTCTTGGTTAACCTCATCAAACAAAGCCATTAGTTCTCAACAGCACGAGTTGATGACACAGGTCACCAAAGAATGCAGCCTTCCTTTATTTCTGAAGTTGGTATTTGACGAGCTTTGTAGGTGGCGCTCCTACCACGCTATTAAAGAGTGCATTCTCTTCCAATCGGTCGCAGATATGATTTCCTTGATTTTTGACCGTCTAGAAGATTACCATGGGAAGATGTTGATATCAAGAGCCTTGGCTTATCTAACCATTGCTCCCGGTGGAATCGCTGAGTCAGAATTAGAAGACCTACTGTCATTGGATGATGATGTGCTGAATGATGTCTATCAATTTTGGCTACCACCTGTTCGACGTATTCCACCATCTCTTTGGACTCGTGCCAAAAGTGATATCAGCAGCTACCTTGTTGAACGTGAAGCGGATGGTGTCAACGTGGTATTTTGGTATCATCGACAATTCATTGAAACGGCAAGGAAACGTTACCTTCATGATAACGACCTCAAGAGGGCGCTACATGTCAAATGTTCAGAATACTTCCAAGGTGTTTGGTCCAATGGTCGGAAGAAACCATGTAGATATTCAGATCGTCAGCTGCAGATGTTCGGTGTGCCGAAGGAAGCAGAAGAAGACCGTGTAGTGGCAGCCCAGCCACTTGTATTTCAAAATGCCGACGGCGAAGGAGAGACGCGTTACAATCTGCGGAAGCTTACACAGCTACCGTTTCATTTGATAGAAGCGGGAGATTTAGAGGGGCTTAAAAGGCTCGTCTTGTGCAATTTCGACTTCTTGTCTTGCAAGCTCGATGCCCTCTCCGTACAAGAAGTATTGGGAGATTTCGAAAGGGCCGAAGAGAATTTGTTCGATGAAGAGGCAGACTTGATAGGAGATTCCCTGCGATTATCTGCCTCAGTTCTCGCTAAAGAACCCGCAAAATTGGCGCCAGAGCTAGTAGGACGTTTGATAGGTGTGGCGGAAAAACATTCCAATATCAAGGTTGTAGTTGATCGAGCAAGTGAAATATGCGGACTTACCTTTCCGATAACCCCAGTGAACACCTGCTTACAGCCTCCAGGTGGTTTACTCTTGACCTCCTTAGAAGGACATTCTGATAGCGTTGTCGCTGTTCAGGTCACAAGCGACAGCCGATTGGTGGTGACGGGATCCAAGGACAATACGGCACGAGTGTGGACCCTTGCAGATGGCTCGCTACTTCACATACTGAAGGGACATCGGGAACCCGTCTACGGAATAGAAATCAGCCCTGATGATCAACAGGTGCTGACATACACACACAGTGGGGAATTTGCTAAGTCTGGGAAAATGTGTGTATGGAATCTAGAAACCGGAGATCTAATCCATAGACTGAAAGGCCATACCGGAAAGAATCGCTCTAACGTTTCTCTGAGCGTTGACGGATTGTTTGCGGTGTCCGGGTTTGAAACCAAAGAAAGTTACGATTCTGACGAGGACACCGATCATGAAGATGACATCAAAGAAACGCGCAACAAGGGTCAAGTGAACAAGGGAGTGGTTTTGAAGCTGGCAAGATTTAGTGATGCCGAAGATGATGATGACGAAGAATACATTGAAATTACCAGAGATGAGGATGATACACAGATGGTTGTTGGTGTGTGGAGTATGGACAGTGGGGATATGGTGTATTGGTTGTTAGGGCATAAAGGTCAGTAACCAGTGTATTTATTTATTATAATTATCTGTATCGTTATCTTTATTATTGGTTTTGATTAGACACTTAAATCGCGGTAGATATCAAAACGAGGCTTTTAAAAACCCTAGATGAGCACAATTTCATTTTGATACATTCAAATATTCAGATAGTTGATGGTTATCGAATCTGACAGCACACTTAGGGGTCTACTAATGATGAAAAATCACATGACGGCATTTGGTGGCAGTTGGTATTATTATCCAGGGTGTACTTGACGTTTTCACTTCATTTAATTTTTTGAATCTATTCACTTTTGATTTATGATTTTACATTATACAGGGGAAATCAAAGGAATAACAACATTGGAAGTAGACGAACGCCAGGTCGCGATCTCTTACTCCCAAGATTATACCATGATATTTTGGGATCTTGCCAAAGGGCAAGTGATTCGCAGGATCCAAGATCACGATCATTTCGACTTATCAGTGGTACAGCTGTCACATGACAAGCGCCATCTAGCGATCCACGGCAACAACGTGTCTATCCACAGATCAGATGGGAAATATCTATTCGATATGAGTGACGAAGACGGATCATCGTCACCAGTGGGCTCGTTCCATTTCACGCGAGATAATGCGAGAGTTATCTCTGCTCATCCCACTGGCACAGTGATGGTATTTGGAATGGAAGATCAGAAGATGAAAAGGAGAATAGACATCGATGAAGAAGTTGACCGCGATTATTCTATCGTTGATAGTGTCGTCACTCCTGACGATAAATGGATCGTGCTTGCCACTGGTAAAGAAGACGCCTTAGTCTACTCCGTTGACAACTTAGATCTTATAGCAAAGCTACCACACATCACTACTGTGGATAAATTAGCTCTAACGGCTGATGGATCTCGATTACTGACTGCGTCTGAAGATAAGAACGTCCGTGTGTGGGACATGGCCAAGATCGGCAAGGAACAACAATCAGCAATGATTGACAAACATGATGATATCATAACTACTATCAGCTTTCTACACAGACAGGATCAAGTGGTCACAACAGCTTACGATGGTAAGGAATTCAAAGTATGGGATCTACAAACTGGGAAACTGTTGAAGTCTCCACCAATCCCCAATGAAAAGAGTTGTCATGAGGTGGCTATCACGGCAGATGACAAACGTCTCATTGGTACAGGTGGATACCAGTGGTACATCCTACAGTTGCCAGAGTTTACGCTTCTCAATACTTTCCATGAGCGAATGGTTAACCCATCCCATTTTGTTCTGACACCAGACAACCAGCGATTAGTGACAGGTATCGGCCAACCAGAGCACACCGTCCGAATCTATGATCTATCATCGGGTGAAACTCTATCAAAGATCAAGCTGCGATCCACTACTTTGCAGATGCTTTCAAATGGCATGGCGTTGAATCAGTTCTATAGCGAGATGTATGATAGTACTGGAATGACCAAAATCATACAAATGGTCAATACCAACTCTGGGCAGGTTGTCCAAAACTTCAATCACGGAGACAAAGTTCTTGACTATGCAATTTCTTCTGATGATTCTATGATGGCGTGTGGTTGTAAAGACAAAGATGTATATCTATGGGATCTCTCATCTGGATCTCAGATGACGACACTGAAAGGTCATTCCGGTTGTGTACAATCAGTTGCCTTCTCACCTGACAACCAAATGGTGGCATCTGGAGCTGACGGTGGAGAGGTCATATTATGGAGCGCCGTATCACACAAGACCTTACATTCATTGACTGGTCATGAGTCAGATATCTCGAAGACAACTTTTAGTTCAGACAGCAAGTATCTGTTTACAGGTGCAGAGTCAGATTTGTACGTGATCGTCTGGTGTACTAAAACTGGTGCGCGTTTGATGACATACAATACATATTCTATCGTCAGCGAACTACGTGTTTCTTCATTGAGCAACACCGTTGTCGTAGGACTTCGTGATGGCAGATTACTCATACTTCGAATTTCGGACCAATTTGATGCTTCATCATCTTCTCGTAAAGTGGTATCGTTTGCCAAGTCCATGGCGCCAGAGGTTAAGGAGACAAACCAGGCAGAAAACAAGAAGACAAGTGCTGTCCCTTTGTCAATTCCAACACGCAGTGTTCCGATAACTAATACAAGCTCATGCTGCACCATCATTTAGTTGGAATCGACTGACGAACATCATCACCATACTAGCATCGACAAGATCATATCACAATTACGTCACGCTGCGAAGCACCAAACAACGTCTAAATATTGATGAGTATTGAATACAGATAATGAGGACACCAAATAGGCTATTCAGCATTAGCTCTATGCAAAACCAAAGGCATTGTAATCTCATCTTTTGGTAGCATTCCTTGCGAATTCTCTCTGTCATCAGCCCCGATTTTCATGTTAGGGTGTTATCAATGGAGTGTCTCATAAATGTATATGAGGAATCAACACCAAGCGTTGTCAATGCATTCAGAAGGACTGCTCAGAATTCCTCCAAGACTTAAATGAAAACTCTCCTTTACTTTCACTGCAGCCATCTTCATATTGTTGCAAGCTCTGTCTTCTGACTGTCTTTCCCAATCAATGATGCATTCTATTTTCTGCATCGCGTTTCAGTTTCTTGTTCTTGTCCATCAACTTATCAGCTTCCCGTACCTTCCACGGTCATGGCATAGGGAAATTATCATGGTTTAAAGACATAACGTATTGTTATATAGTTCATATACGGTAGAGAGTTGGTGCCGAGTTTCTATCCGACAGTTGATATTGCAAACCGGTGGAGGGAGTTGTTGTTGGTAGAGATTGTGAATGATGTTCACAAATTAAACGGTTTTACGACGTAATGGGTTGTAATGTTCATCCCCTCCTTTTCGCTTTTCTGATTTGCCCTGTTATGCAAGTAAATCCGACGGTTTAGTTGGTCGGTAGTAGCTAAATCTGTCCCTTTCACCTGACCGCTCCCATCGAATGACGCACATTGAATACGTAATCGCTGAGTGGTAGTCACGGGATTGATGAATTTCTTCGAATGAAGTCGAAGGAAAAACACTTTCATTTTTGCATGAATATTTTTCGGAAACAACCTGTTTCCTTCGTCAACTCTTATTATTGGGTGATCACCTAATTTTTACAGTACTTGAGATTGATTGCTTAGTGAAAGTGTTGCTGGGTTATTTTTTTCAGCAAACAGGAAATGGTCAAAATATGACTTATCAGATTATACTGTCCTCAAGTATTGTAAACAGCAGATTGCCATCACTTTACAATATGTGTTGACAAAGAAAACAGGTTGGTTCCGAAACGTCCTCCTATCCAAAGTTAGTAGTTGTCCTTAACTCATCAACAAATTTACATAAATTATGAGAGACCCGATGAACTGAAGTTCAGAAAGCCATAAGAATTTTAAGTCATCTTTTCAGTGACCAGTTTTCTGTCCCCTACATGTAATGGAAAGAGGGGTTCATTGGTTGTGAATCAGTGGCACCTAGAGTTCAGATATGTAACACTTCAGGACATTTCCTTTAAATCAGGAATTTCAATTATTTCCAAGACATAAAGGAAATCAATGTTCAGCTCTAATCGTTGGAAAAGATTTCCAAATGTTAATGGTCAAGTAATTTTTAGTATTTTTAAGAAAGAAAATCTCTCGGAATTTGTCAGATTGGGGTGAGCCAAAAATACCATTATTAAAGTGCCGACAAAAGTAATGTCCCTTTAAAGGTTGATGTTCCGATCAACATGTTTTCATATGAGAAGAAACTCCATATTTGTTCTCATTATTTTTGTAAAATTTTAGGCACAAGATATGTTCCATTTAGACGTTATAGGCCAAAATGCAGTGAATTACTGCCAAAGGTGGTAACCACCTGGCCAGTTTGTGTACTACTCAATGGGCAAATGTCATGTCACCTTGTGCTTCTAAAATAAGAACCATTGGAGTTATGCATATCAAACTTTGGAATATGACTATTTTCATAGGCGTGCGCAGGATTCTTTTACCCGAGGGGCTTAAAAATAAATTGATTGCGTATTCATGTTTGACTAATCAAAGCGGGTCACGGACAGGGGGAGTCTGTGAGGGATGTGCCCCCCCCCCCTTAGAATTGTATTTTTTTGTTCAAATTTCGAAACCATTTGGTGCGATTCGGTGTGTACCTTTAACCGATATTTTATTGAAAAACCTTCACTTAATTTCCCATCAATATTGGCTTATTATCAATATCATTCAAAATAGGATTTGTCCCTTCAATTTTGCACAACACGGCCTAAGTAAAGTAAAGTGACGTGCCGAGCGAAGCTCGCGCGCGGAGTGCCTATCTCTCTTTCTTTGGCGTTTAGGCACAACAAGTCTGTGTTACCTTCCCAACATGAATTAATGCTGTGTACCCATTTATACACCTGGGTAGAGGAGTAATTGCGGTAAAGTGCCTTACTCCAGGACACAACACGCTGGCGGCAATCGAACCCACAACCTTTGTATTGTGGAGCGAGAATGTACGCGTGTTGTAACACGGCGTAAGGCCTTTAAGGGTTTGAAATTCGCATAAATTAAAAAGGATTCGCACTGAGCGCGAAAATATTGGCTATTGTAAAAAGCAAGGTTTTAAAAACCAGTTCCTCCCCCCCCCCCCCCCCCCTCCCCCCTCCTCCCCGTGGTTACGCCACTGGTGGTGTGGGAATGCCGTTGGCGGGGATTCAGAGGGCCGAGCTGTTGGGTTTTAACTTGCCACTTGCCTGGAAAGCCCCCCCCCCCCGGTCCGCGCCTGATTTTAAGGATGACCCTTCAGTGTAGAATTAAAAACATCAAGTTGAAAATCGAGCCAGCAATCGGAACATCTAGCTTTAAGTACGTCGGTAACACCTTAACGTATCTGTATTGACAGTCATCAAGTGTTGTTTACATCATCCTACCCTCAGGTGAGTGGGTAACAATGTAATCTCATGCCATCCATGTTATATTAAATATTTTATTTTGAATTATGTTGATCAAACCAAGAAAGTACCTGGTACTTTCATGATCAAACAATAATATCAGACAGTACTAATTCTCTATATCAAATCCGTTATAAATATTTGCTCTACTTTGACATTTTAATACTGAAGTGACAGATAAAATGGTTATTAATGTTTAATCATAACTGCACTGTCCGTGGTGAAACAGGCGCAATGCTGCTGAGATTCTTATGCCTCTTGACTTTTACTTTCTTCCAATTAGGGATCAGCGACTATATCTGTATCAAAAATTGAGCATATTTCAAAACTAATTATTTTTGCTCCAGATTTGTAACATGGACAATTATCAAATCTCCTAAATAGATCCCATTCCCAAGATACCAAGACACTTATTGCCAGGACATGCTGTAGTGAGATATATTTCTTTCAAATAATTTGACCCACAGTCAATTTCAATATATTTAAATACAATTCTCATTTCATTTTAATCACGATAATGGACATCGAACAAATAGCAATGTCAGTCCAGTAACAATTCTCTTTAACTGTACGTGAATATAATTGATTCAAGTATACTACAAAATTTACAAATGAAGGGCATCTTTTAGCCATCAACGCTAGATCCCTTAGTAAATATAGGTGCTCACAAACAAAGTACAATATAACGAATAAGAAGAGAAAAATATGCTTAGCCACATTTTAAATATACCATTAATAGACTATATCTTATTGTAATTATAAACCATGAAATAAAGCAACTATTTTCATAAATAAAAATAACCTTTTAATTTAAAATACACATCTAATGTAAATATTTCATTTAAGAATTGTTCATTTAATTATGTACACAAAGGTGTTTTTCTTTATTGAATTATGTCCATTGTATTACCATGAAAATCGATTCCACACCCTGAAAGATTTCAATTTAATATTTGAAATTAAAATGCTGATGTCATTTATAGTCATTCCAAATCAAAAATTGACATAGCTACAACAAAACTCTACCCAGTTATGTTTGTACTTTTCATATTTTCTATACTCATTCCCTAAACCAACTTGTGTGAGATCAATGCAATGGTGGCCATTGCTGCAATGTTCCTTACAGTAATGTCCATGATCTTATGTAAAATCTGTGCATTAATTGCGAATCAAAAAATCTCATGATTATTTAATTTGGTTCAATTCCACTGGTAGTGACCCCCCCCCCCCCAAATAAAAAGCAAGTGCTTGAATGATGGGTGCATAACAGTAATGATGGTATTCTGGACACCTGGTCCTATTTAATGTTTTTGTGCCAGTTATGTTGTAGGAAAATGTTGTATGTTGACAGGTGTGAATCTACACCTACATACAGGGTGAGTAAAAAAACTGTACCCAAAGTAAAATAAATATTTCTTACCAGAATATGAAGGCAACCAATGCTTGAATCAATCAATAGCTGCATTTATTTACTGTTATCAGTAGAATCACAACATTTCATGGAACTGGTATCCAGTTATGACTATTTGGTAAAGTTACTGCATTTTTGAACCCAAACAAAATATTGAGTATTGTATTCGATGACGCATGATATTTATGAATAAGTGAATACATGTGACACAATAGCTAATTACTAATGACATATCAACATATCAAACTTGCTCAGATACAAAAACAATGTAATTATTTTGTAAATTCAACAGAGCGAAAATAAATCAGTCTTTTGTGATGATCATATTAGAGTGTGCACCGTTATTCAAAGGTGAAATTGAAAACCCTCAATAATCTGAGAATTTGATGCACAGATTTTTGGAAATAAAACCCTGAAGTTGATTACAGTTTTTTTTTTTACTAACCCTGTATAACGAGGGTCATTCAATAAGTTCTACCTCCTACCTCATAACTTTGCTATTATACAAGCCAGTCCAAACTTCCATTTAGTGTGACGGAAACGGGTAAAAACAGCCTAATGACTCCTAAGTGCTATTCATTTGGCCAATTCTAAGAGACAAAATGTACCTATCGGTCAATTACAATCGTTCTAAGTTACAAATATCTCTTGAACAGACTTTATACAATACAAGTGACTGATTTCTTGGCGGAAAATGCCCTCTAATTAGCCAGAACCAGACCAGGACAATCACCAATTGTAACCCTACCTAGAGAACCGCTGCAAAAGTCATATTTGCTTTTCATAGTAACTAAGAGATCTTCATTGTACAGGATTAAATGGATATATTTTTAAAACTCTCGAAGATAAGTTTTTCTATCACTGACTACCTGTTTAACTCTTCTAAATTATGCATATAAGGAAAACTGATAAAGTTACTATCATGTTAAGATTTAACATTCGAGGCATCACTGTGGCTTGACTTGTAACATTTGACTGAATATCAGTATTCCAGTATGCTAAGGGCGTGTCAATACATTCGAGTTGATATTATACTATTTGCAAGCTGCAAAGGTTAATATTGCCTACAATCTGATTTATACATGATAGTATAGCATAATATTCAGAAATCATCTATT
Organism: Ophiura sarsii; assembly: GCA_035610835.1. Lineage (NCBI taxonomy): Eukaryota > Metazoa > Echinodermata > Ophiuroidea > Amphilepidida > Ophiuridae > Ophiura > Ophiura sarsii. The sequence continues at coordinate 14,635,114 of CM069443.1, forward strand.
GTTTTCTATTTTCAGTATTTAAATCAGGCGGTTATACCTAATCATACAATACAGAGAGAAAGCGAAAAACATGTATTTATCTATATCTTTGGGGTAATTTTCCGTGTCCATTGTCCAAAATCTCTCTCTGGCTTTGATTGCATCATGACAAAAGTGAAATAGGTATCAATTGGCATTTACTATTAATGTGTAGCTATGATTCAGAGCTATAACCATGACAAACGCCATGAGGCTGACATTCATATTAGCGATGTGATGAGTGTGGAGGTAGAACTTATTGAATGACCCTCGTACTTGGAACACAAATTTATATTTCCAGTTGTTTAATATCACTATCAACAAGGATCCCTGAAACCTGGGCAGTAAATGTATAAACAGGCTCGGGACAATACTAGAGTCTGGAACTTTAAGCACAGTGATGTAAGCTTGAAGGGTTGCTCACTTACTAGTGGTCATCAATTAAATTTTGCTATAACTATAATTCGCTTAAAAATACCTATATTCCAAGATAATTACTAACAGAATAAGACCACATCAAGTTTAAGAATGAATGAAGCATGTGACTAAGATAATGCAAAAAATAAATTTGTACTATCGACCACAAGTTGACAACACTGTAACATCTGCTCATATATGAATCTCAATGAACTATGGTCACATACAGAATTGCATACAAAATGCCTATAGTTCAGTCAGTTCCAAATTGGCAAGCCCCATTACAACAGCGAATAAATGCAGAAGAGCGTGGGTGCCCATAAAGGCTTGTCTTGTCTTTTTGCGTATGGAGATAAAAAACACAAATTTCTCACCAATTTGGAACTTACTGAATTATAGATGGGGTGTGACGTCATGCAGGGCATTGGTCGGCAGTTGCCTTTGTGCCCGGCAGTGTGCGTGCGCATCCTGTTTTATTTAGGACCTGTGCTTTTAAAGCATTATAAAGGGCAATAAGGCATAGTGAACGGTAGCACTTGTATCTTATCCATATACCGAACACAGTAAGCGTTGTTTTCTACCCGCCGGGCGTCGGTTCAACGGAATAAACCGTATACTTCATATACGGTTTATTCCGTGAAACGCTTCCCAGCAGGTGGAAAACAATGCTATGTTCAGTATATGGATATGCCAGTTGTGTATGGTCTCCATCTACCAAGAAAGGCATCACCAAAGTTGAAACCACCCAGCGTAGTGCAGCACGGTTTGTCATGAACAATTACTCACGTGAAAATACTAGCGTCACCAACATGCTCAATGACCTAGAATGGAACTCTCTCCAACATCGAAGAGCAGTTGCCAAAGTTACCATGATGTACCGTATTACCAACAAGCTCATAGACATCCCTGATGATCAACTCGCCCCAGTCAACAGAATGACAAGAGGCCACAACAATAAATTCACCATTCCCACCACCCGCACCAACTTGATGAAAGGCTCGTATTTTCCTGACGCCATCCGTCTGTGGAATCTACTACCCCAGCAAGTCGTGGACTCTCCATCACTAGACGTCTTCAAGACCCGGGTCTGCGACGTCCAGTCTTTCACCTAGTCATCGCCCCACAACAATATTTTTAACTTGTATATATTCTATTTTTATGCCTGTGGAGTTTTATGTCTACTCCAAACCTGAATGCACCTCAAAACATGTGCGAGTATACTCTTTTACAGAGGTTTCTGCACAGTATAGGAAGATGATGATGATGAATATAAAAGCGCTACCATAGTCAACAGTGTTGTGGTCACATGCTGTTCCCTCAAGCATGTATCGACAGTCCAGTCCCTTCGACCGTTACTTTGCTGATAAACATTGCTGTCACCTCATCTATAGTTTGACTTGACAATGGGTCATACACTCAAAATGGTATGTGCAATGTATAGTTCATCCGCCAAAATGAGATGAGTTGAACAATTAAAATGAAGCTCAAAAACAAACTTATTACAAAATGTGTTACTTTATTTCATTTAACAATAAAACAATTATTCCAACAACAGTAAACAATAGGAAGAATATTAAGATTTCAAGTTAAAAGAAAAGTAGTTTATAATCTATAAAAAGAAATTAATTTGAAACTGATAATCCACAATACAAATAAGGGATACAGTGTACATAGAGTTCCAGGTATACATAAATAGACCATATTCACGCGGCAGCCATTTTCTAAAATTTTCCACCCAAGCCTCGTTCCCGTTACGTATACCTGCGCCTGCGTGACTTACGCGAGGATCTGCACGCCGCGCGCTTTGGTACCACGCTTCTCTCGTAGTTCTATCAAATGCGCCGAGGTGCAGATAGACCAAATGGGAACGAAGCTTGGGTGGCATATTTTGGGAAATGGCTGCTGCATGAATAGAGTCTTTTGTGATGCAGCACCATCATAAAGGGGAACTTTGCGGGTGAAGTCAACTTTGAGATTATTATGTGTGCTCTCAGAGCATATTCTAAGCTTTAAAATTACATCAAAGTTATCAATATTGATCAAGGCATTCAGATTTATGAGTGAAAATGACTCTTAAATCCTTATTATTTGCTTAATTTTTTACTGTTCCTTTTCATCTATCTTGAAAAACACAGCCGTAAAGTCCCCCTTTTGATGTGATACATCAAAATTACATGATAGAGTATAGGGCCAGGCTTCTCGTTAGGTACAAATATTATGGGGTCCATTGGACCCCATAATCTACCAATTCTCAAAATTATGGGGTCCGAAAAGAAATTATGGGGTCCAAGTCAAAATCCCTGATGAGCCTGGCTCATCAACACCCGTCAAATGTTACCTGTAATTAACCTATCCCTATCAATCAATACTTTGATTCGGATTGTCACGAAAACTGATACTTGTAAGCTTACCCATGCAAAATTATCTTGACACACGATTACAAATTATTGCGTCCAGCTGGATGAAATAAAGAGTCCAGTTTAAAATGTACTGCGTTTTTAGCAAAAATATTGCGTCTCCAGACGCGAAAACGCTATGTAACGAGAAGCCTGTATAGGGCCTAATGGTATCTATTTGATGCAATGGGCTCATGGTATCTACTTGATGCCATTCATTAAACCATGTAATCGATGTATTCCTTGGACTTCGAAAATCAGCAAATTCACTGACCATACAGATTTTGTAATACAGGGTGTTCCAAAAGTTGTGCCACCTTTTAAATATGTAATTTCTCAAACTATGTAAATTGAATAGCGACAACGATAGCATGTTTAGATAGAGCATTCTTTTACAATTATTTTGATACCAAACTTGACTTCATCGTCCACCCCTCATGCTTATTACCAAACTTAACAAATATTGCTATAAAATACGGAAAACCATACTTGGAGTCTTTCAATACCGATTTTGTTTCCGCGTAACCAAACAATTTTAATCTATTGAAGATATATAGATAAGTTTATCGTTAATTCTCAAATACTGCTAAAAATGGCAAATGATAGAACAAAATGACAGTGATAGTTAAGGGATGCAAGTAACGAATGTTGATTGCACGTGCCGGTGTGTCCAGCTAAAATGCATCGCACCTGTTCTATTTGTTTATTAGCACACCTTGATTGTGTGGGTTTTGTAGTAACATTTGTAAACTCTGGGAATTAGGTTAAGTGGTTTTTTGATGGGGTCAAGTTTGGTATCAAAAACATTCCACAATATTGCGCTACCTATGCTAACGTTGTCATCCAATTTACAAAGATATGAAACATATAAATGGTGGCGCAACTCTTGGGACGCCCTGTACAACTGTTCTTCATCCATTTTGATCAATAATCAACATTGGAGAGCATTCATATGATCTTAGGACCTATGTTCAATTCCACGATGATCAGTGATTTTTCTCCATGATTGTCATGCACAGGGTGTTCAAAAACTAAGGAAGTCCATGTTTAGTGTTTGTTATAAGAATAGTTAGAAAATTATTATAGTTTATAAAGTGATATTTTTCTCAACTGTTCATATTATTATACTGTAATTACTGATTGATATTGTCATTACCTGCATAGCATATAGATTATATCACTATTAAGGCCTGTTCATACTGCCATCGATGGACATCCATCCACTCGGCGGATTTAAGTTGCCATTAATTCAACATACAAACTGGTATCCGTATAAATCGCACAATGCCTAACAACGAAAGTATGAGCGGGCCATTATAGCCACTAAAGTAAAGCGCTCTATAAATGTGTATTATTATTATAGTGGGTGTGTTTTGCAGGAAATATCACTTTATTTAAAGATACACATCTGTACCAAAAATAATTTTGCAGCATCATGTTGGTATCAAAATATTTCCCAATTTTGGAATCAAGTATTTCTATTGATTTTTAAATAATGGTAAACATGGACATCCTTTTTTTTTGGAACACCCTGAATATTGTTTGCATTACTTTTCTCAAAGTTAAACAGTAAAATTAGGTTGACCAAAATTAGACCATGTCAAAATACCTTTTTCTTTTGCAAAAGTCTTGACAAATCATGCTGTTTGCTTATACAATGAGATAATGGCCAAAAAGGATATATCAAATTCTTTACCAAAATCAGTCATAGCTGATTTATCCTTAGTTAATACATAATACCGGTACGAATAGAAAATACAAAACTGATATATTCTAATACTTACAATCTTTCTAAAATACACGTATCTATTATGAAATACAGTAAAAAGTATAAAAATATGATGTTCAATTTCATGAAACATTTGTATCTAATGATGTTCATAAAACGACATGGACAGTCTTTGGTTGTTCTTTATTTCATTATAACATGAAAATTAACCAAATATGGGGCTAAAGATAATAAAGAAAACGCCTTGAAAAAAACCTAAGGGGGTTGTGGTATCATTTTGAATTAGGCTATCATGTAAGAATATCTAACAATGTAAATGTGAGGAATTATGATGCAAGTAAGGTCAATAAAATGTGATTTTTTGCAGGTTTCGTCATCAATCTTATAGTTATGATTAATGTAAATAACCGACTTATATGCTTAAGCTTTAATACCACATATTTATTGAAAAATAAGTATGGAACCCTTTTTTCAGGGAAAGGATATTGATTTAAGAGCATACAGTACACTACAGAGCATTTATGAAGGTCACATGTTCAAAGATTGAATCTTGAATCAAATGAAATTAAATCCAAAGAAACATATACATTTTTTATCAGTATACCGGCACCTTTTTTTATGATAGAATAGTTTTCTTAAGAAGACACTTCAGTGTTTGCTGCAATTGGTTCCTTAAACTTTGTATACAAATACAAGAATGTTAACAAACATATAAGAATATGTAAGGAACTGTTATTTTAATCCGAAACATGCAAAATACATAATTATGAATTAAACAACATTATCATGCATTGACATTTGAAATCTGGTTTGAATGTTCACATGTTACCTTAATGAAATGCCCTGCAGTATAAGGTCAGGTCTAAAATGGTAATAAGCGTGGGTTATATATCAAATAGGGTTCTAGAAAATGTTCTTTAAAGAAAAGTAAACATACATTTTATTGCAAGTGCTGATATTCAGTATCTCAAAATATTGTTGAATGTATTATTCTAAACCCAGTAAACAATTGCTATGAAATAAATTCATATGGACAATGCTCCAACATCCTCTCCCAATGACCTGCCATAACACTAACTCCTACGGTCTTGCATTGGCAATAAATCACAGAACTGGAGCAGGGTGGACTAATATTTTTGGTCCGAGCCACCGAGAATTGAACCTGGGTCACCAGACTGGCAGTCGAGTCAATACACCACCACACCACAGGCGCTGGCCTGGCCAGGCTAAATGTTCGGTGACTATCTATACCCAACTATCTATTGCGGCATGGGATAGACCTCATGCGCACAGGCACACAGGTGCTGCTGGTCAGATGATTTTGTATGACGTTGTGCTGTTAGGGTTAAATCTAATGACTTGGTCCCATTTTATGAAAGTGTTGATATTCAGTATCTTCAGTGTCGTTATGTTGACACAACTGTATCACTATGATATGTTGGAGCACATGTTGCATCAAACTTTTTCACAGTAACACTGGTAGGCCTAAAGAAAGGTTTTTCTAACCAAATATTTCAGAATAGAATAGTAAGTTTAGGGTTACATGTAGGGTTAAGGTTAGGGTTATGCTTAGGGTTACAATGATGGTTAAGGCTAGTAGGTTATGGTTGGGGTATATTTTCAAATCTTTATAAGATTTTGATGGCCTTATTCAGATCATTAATCTTGTTTTATTATAATGTTCTAAAGTTCTGCTTTTTTATTAAAAATGTGAAGAAAGAAAACCGGTCAAGAACTGGAAGAACTAAAAATAAGTGAGTTGGAAGAAAAACAAGACTGAAACACTAAATCAGCTGAATTATAGAACAAATATATTGTGAGGTATTATGTGAAAAGGTACTATTTGTTTACTTTGGTAGAGGAAAATAGTTCTCTCATGCACTATTTTCCCTCAAACCATGGAGTGTTGACATATTATCTTAGCTGAAGTTCACAAGCCTGCTTGAGAACTATAGTTGCTGTCATAATGCTTTAGACAAAATTACAAATAGGTAAGCGTGTGCTGTGTGAACCAAGAAGTGTTTTCAATGCGTAACAAATATACAATCGCAGCATGGCTTCATATACAGCCAACGGTGCTTGTGCCAATTTGGTGGAAATTTGTCTCAAGCATCATGCAGCGACTATACCTAATAATTATAAAATTTTAAAAATCTCTCACCTAAACCAATTAAACTTCCAAAAATATAGATATACCATAGATATATCCATCATTAGTTACATAATAGGCTCAATACTTACTTACACATCTAATATTCCTAACTATTCTAATGTACTAACAACTTGATCCTTAGATACAAATGTGTGGGAGTCTGGCCCAATAGCTTCAAATGAGAAATGGACACACCTTTCAACATGTGAACACAGGACTCTTTGTCCTTTACCTGTCCATGTGACATTAAGGTGTGCATTACTGGACCTCGTAGTGGCCTGCTCGTTGTTTTAAGGATTCCATGATAATCCACCACAAATGGTATTTAAAGTAAGGTTATTATTTTTCTTCAAATATTTAACAGAAAACTCTTCTGAAAAGCTAATTAGGTTGTAGAATCAATAAATGAGTTGAATAACCAACCAACCCTTTGGTTTTTTTATTGAGAGTCAATGGACCATATTTCAAAACTTGGTGGGTACTATATACTTTTTGCACATGGAATAAATCAAGTTGTGGATTTAGCTTTAAAAGCTTATTTCATTTGCAGCTTTTATGAAGACATTGCCATTTGTTCTGCCAACTTTTGCACTTTTCTCTTGTAATCTGGAAAAACCTAGTAAGTTAATTTTGGTGAAAATTAAGTTAGAACAATATTTGGACTTAATAATACTAGGTTTTCCCCTTCAGTTTATCAAGTTAAAGTGTGTGAAACTCTTTCCTGTCTGGAAGAACCTAGTCTGGAAAAAATATGGGAACAGTTTACCTTTTGTTTTTCTCAAATTTGCATTCAACAGACTTACTAGGTTTTCCCAGATTACAGGAGTTTTGTGGTGGATAGTCCATTTGCAGAGTGATCTTAGGCATGGTGGGCAGCATTCATTGGCGTTCCTCAGAGTAGGAAGTGGTGTGTAGCACTTTCATAAGCCATGGAATTTAAATGTAATGCAAGAGTTAAGGATTATTTTTGTATATCTTACAGACAAAATTTAACATTCAATGCATAAAAACATAAGCATTAATCAACTAAGTTGAAGTATGTTTTATCAGGTTGGGTTAGGTCAAATTACTTAAAGGCATCTGCTGCTGCAAGCGCCATTTTAATCAGGGATCGGCCATTTGTTTAACTTAGGGAGTTCCGGTTAAAACGGGCCGCATCAATGGGGATTTTGGAATTGCTTCGCGGGCCACAGATTAGGGGCGTTGCACGCGCTTGGTTTAATGAGTAAAAATAAACTGTCCTGCTCTATGCCTTTAATTTTAAGTCGGTTAATGTTAGGGCATGATTAATTATAAAGCTTTACATACTTTACAGTGCATTGCATTCTTCCCTAATCCCACCTTAATGAATAGTACATAGTTATTATATACACAAATTCTGGAGATTAAAGCTATTAGGAGTTCAAACAAATAAAATTATACCAATATTATTCTGCCCCCATCTGTAAAATTCATGGGTCATCCGTATTCTCGTTTAGATATTTTCGGGCTCATATAGATGGCATCGATCTGGTCCAAGGGAAACGTTTCATGTCAGTTGGGTCAGTTGAAGTTGGGAGTAAAGAAGTTGGCGCATTAGATCACTTATTTTATACATGTGATATTGTAAACATTTTTTGGTCTCAAGTGTTAAGGTGGATCACAAGTAAATCACAATATGACGTTGTTTGTAATAAAGAAAATATATTATTGGGTTTTAATGTTAATAATCCACCCTTGGCTATCAACTTTATCATACTGCTTGCTAAACAATTTATTTATACATGCAATACTATAAAAACATTTCAAAATCATCAGTCTTTATTCGAAATCTAGATATGAAGAGCTTTTTTGCAAAAGGGCCTACAGACCACCCCCAAATGTTACTCACTTTGCATTAGTGAATTTGCATTGAAATTAATCAAATTATTGTGTGGCTGTATTCATTAATGTTTCTATGACTTGGATTAGTGCATCCATGCACGCCAATTGAGGCACCAACAATACAAGCCAAATTCCACATAATGAATAGCCATCCATTCAAAAATGCAAAATGAGTAACATGCAGATAGAAGTGGATGTAAGCCCTTTTGCAAAACAGCTCTTCATATGTTCATCAAGATAGATGAAAAGATTGCTTATAATAAAAACAAATTATCGGCTCATTTTAACAAGTGGGAGAACTTCCCGTAATTTCTATTTTGTTTACATTGAGACCATCCCGGATTAGACTTCAAACCTACTTCAACACTGCATACCTTTTATGAATGCATTGTATTGTAATATAATTGATTGATGCTTCCACTCTTGTTGTGGAGTGGTTTACAAATCTACGTAATGGGTATGAAAACGCTAGTGTCTAGACAGACACGTCTAGACAGACACATCTAGGTAAACATTCACATGTTACGATGTGACTGATTACATGTACAATTTACAAGTCATAGTATTGATATATTAAAGGTAGATGTTCTGATTGCTGGCCCGATTTTCAACTTGATGTTTTCTATTTTACATGAAAGGTCATCCTTAAAATTGTCACATTCCAAAGTTTGAGTTGCATTACTCCAATGGTTCTTATTTAGCACAAGGTCACAAGAAATGTGCCCATTGAGTAGTACACAAACTGGCGGGTGGTTAACCACCTTTGGCAGTAATTCACCACATTTTTGCCTGTAATTTCTAAATGGTACATTTCTGGCCCATAAGATTTTACAGACATAATAAGAAAAATTTGGGGATTCTTCTGGTATCAAAATATCTTGATGTGAAAAAAAATCATAGCCCCAAAAAAAAAGTGATCGGAAACATACACATGTTTAATGTGTGTGGGCTTTTTGTGTATTTTTGATGTTGTTGTCATTGTTGCAATGTTTTGTATGTTAGGTAATAAAGGTGGATGCTAAAGAAAAGAAATGGTTAGGGATGCAAAATAATGTGCCCAACAGATATTTACCATGAACAGCGACATTCTACACTTTCAGTTGACTTGGATGGATGTACCAATTAAAATTGCATGGGCGACGTGGGCGTATGTCCTTGAAATGCTCAAAAATACTTATTTTACCTAAATAATAAACTTGGTTAATATATCTCAAAAGGATATGATTTGAAGTCCACCTGCTGTCTCAGTACACCCGTCAGTATAAATTCTGCATTATGAACCTCTGAAAATATAAACAAAATATCAAATTGTATGATAGGCTTTCACTATGGGTGTTTTTTTTAATATAAAGGTATAGAGTCTTAGTTTAAGTTTATTTTTACCTATAAAATAGCAATTTGTTTGTTAATCAAACTCCAAATGAAAGATCGGAAAATTGTATTAATGGTATAAAAGTATCACCTCTGATGGTACATTTGTCCTTTACATGGAATGGAGTAAATTTACTGCCATTCAAACCCCTTTTATTTTACAAAAAAAAAAATCAGGACAGTTTGCATTATTTTGAAACAGTTAATAGGTAAAAGTAGTTTGTCATTAGTAATAGCGGTTAGTCAGTAAATGAAATTCATTTCCTATTACATATTTTACCACTTTAGTTCTTAATCACTTTTTTCATTGTAGCAGACTACTTTCCTTAAATTTTTAACAACAAAACATTTGATACTGGAGTATGAAGATGGGAAAATCATTGTGTATTATAGCTACCCTCACACTAGGTTATATCATTTCAAATTTGATTATTTTCATCAAAAACACCTACCTATTTTATGCCTTAAGAAATCTCTGCAAATTGGTAGGTCTGTATCACATGTGATAACTACAAAGCATGCTGGTCCTCCTTCAGCCAGCAGAGTGCCAATATTCTTCAGGGATGGTCTGGAAGGTAGCAACCGTCCGCCTGCACATTCTATGATGTCTTTCATCATTGATGGCCCTGGCTTCACACCGGACGTCATGTAGAAATTCATGTTCTGTAAAATGGAGTAAAAGTAACAAGCAATTGGTGAGAAATTGTTTTCAAAGTTCTACTTGAAAAGGTACTGGTATTTTAAAAGCTCTGTCGCCACAAACATGAATTGGTTGATAAGCAGGTCTTTCATATACAATGGATCATTTCAAATAGATATCTGAAAATTAAGGAAAAAGAGGGTCATCAAAACAGTGCCCAACAGTGTTTCGGTTCCAGCTGTATCTATATAACCAGGGGCAAACAGATATTCAGAACCAGCAAGTTTGATGAGCCCATTATAATTTCACAGTTCTCATTTGGGCCTGGGCTTCAGGGGAGGAGACATGGTCAATACAGAGGTAATGGTAGACATTTTTATAAAACTACCAGACAACTATACAATATAACAAAATATATATAGCAAAACAAGTGGCAAATGCAATTTAACGCCAAAAAATGTTACATACTCCGAGTCTCACACTCTAAATCGCCTCTGAGATACTCATACACTCTTAATAACACAACATTACAAGAAACAGCATCACATACATATTTAGGGGTGGATTTAAGTCATAATCTCAAATGGAACTCACACATAAACAGGATTGCGACAAAAGCAAACAAAACGTTGGGCTTTATAAAAAGGAACTTATACTCATGCTCAACCCAAATCAAAGAAATGTCATACACATCACTCGTACGTCCAATCATGGACTACTGCTCCTCTGTGTGGGATCCACATACCAAGAATCTCATAAACCAATTAGAGGCCATACAAAATAGAGCGGCCCGGTTTGTTAGTGGAAAATATAGCAGAGAAAGCAGTATCACAGAAATAAAACAGGACTTGAAATGGGAATCTCTCCAACACCGGAGGACTGTTGATAGGCTAACCAACTTCCATCAAGCGGTCGCGGGTCACCTGGCTTTTCCAGTACATAATCTCCTGCGTCCGGTCAAAAGGAACTCCAGAAATACATCTACAGCAGCCAACAGTTTTATTCCAATTCATACAAACAAAAACTGCTACAAATTCTCATTCATCCCACGTACAATAATAGATTGGAACAATTTACCACAAACTGTAACCACAATCAACGAGAAGAAAGCATTCAAGACAGCAGCTAATAAATATTTACTGCACAAATAAGCAAACCACACAGCATTCGCGCACCAAACCCTGTCCTGTTGACTCCCATTAGGGGGTGTTGGACAGTACCAATCCAGATCCAGACCAGATATCCTGCAGTCATATGATCAACTATAGTTTAATCAGTTCCAAATTGGCGAAAATGTTGAGGCTAATATTTATCCGCGAGCACAAATGGAATACCCTCTTGCCCACCGCTCGCTGATACCTGGTTATGATGTGCAAACCCACACTTTAACCAATGAATATGCACAACGACATGGATTCTTTTTGCGCACCGACAAATACAAGCCTCACAATTCTCGCCAATTTGGAACTGATTAAACTATAACAGATAGATGGTAATGTGGCTACAGGAGTATCACCCATAGACTGATTATGTTATTTCTGACATTGTATCAACCTTGCAAACTGCATCTTCCCTTCAAAGTACAACTCTGAAAGAGGCATCTAACCTTTTCCTCAAAGATACTAAGAGATGTTTTGAAGGCTGCGCCCTCAATTAGGATAAAAAACAAGATTTCTACATTTTTACAATTGTATTACACACACAAACTTACAGCTGTAAGGATTAAGAAAAATCAGTTGTCTTTATGCAATAAAACGTTGTTTCAAAATATTCTATCCACGGCTTGGACAGCATTTTATGGTCATTGGGAAATAACGACATTCAAATAAGTATTTGATATTTGTTAATTCTCTGCCACCATAATCGGGAACTGTCACTGTGGCCGAGTGGTCTAAGGCGGTGGTCTTATGAAAACTTTTGCGTGTGAGTTCGAATCTAACTGGGGTCACTTTTTTCTTCTTTTTTTACTTTTCATATGATTTTGAAGTAATTATGAATTGTATCGCTCTGTAACTCAGAAAATATTTATGATTCATTATCAGAAATGTAAATCTGCAAGAAAATCTACTTTCTAAAACAAATCATGAGTAAAGGACGCTCTACAAAGATCACTTAGTATGCCTTTAAATCTTAAATCTTGTGACATACTAGGAAAGCGGTTTTCATTTCTTACCTGGAAGACTTTCCTTTGTTGGGCTTTCTGTAGTGATTCTTTCAACCGAAAAGTGAACATCTTTTCTTGATCCAAATCCACAAGATTAAAGTTGCTTTCATCTGTACAAAGAAGAAGAAAAAATTTACATGTGGTCTACTAGATGAATACATGATCCCATCTGAATCAGATGAAGTGGTGAAACAGCTATGAGCAATGATGAGAGTGGGGCTTTCATTTTACACACTGTGTCACCGTTAGTTGGGGGTGTCATCAGTGCTTGTTTTGGTGATCCAATACAAATAGAATGTGTATAACTTTTAAGTGATGGCATTTGCACCCATGCAATCAAAGTGGAAGTGGCACAATAATGCCACATCTATTACTAGATTACACACTGACTTCACCTCCAAACTTGAGGTGAAGCAGAGTATGGATTGAATACACTAACAGAAGCGATACTTGATTTAAAACATCATTCATGAGAAACAACTGGCCAAATCAGTTGTGAAACATTAATAAATGCAATTACGGTTCTGTTTTTTAAGGATATCTTTTTCTGTAATTCCTATGCTTAGATTTGGGTCATTTGGTATTCCAAATTCGTACCGAGACAGGTATCAATCAGCATGTCACCTTTATCACCTCCCTCCTCTCCATTCATATGTTTCAGATTTATTTTGAATGTTTTATTGAAGTATTTTGCAGAAATATTGTTCGTTAGGTCCCAGGCATGCATGCATTAATTACACAGTCAGGGATGCAAGTGGGTGATTGATCAATTTCCTGAACTTTTTACCCGAGCTTGGCCAGATCGCCCGATCATTTGCACGCGGTGTCATACTTTTATAGGGGCTTGTCTGGAGAATAGGCTATAGGGTATCACACCCCTAAAAAAAACCATGTTTGACTCTTTATAATGCTGAAATATCATCATCCGGTTCCGGAAATACAACCAAAAAATAATCCAGAATTCTTTTTTTTATGGCCAAATTTACGGAATCCAGAAATTTCCGGAAGTCTTGCATCCCTGCACAGTAAAATAAAGTGCATCAAATAAATACAAGCTGCCTAATTTTACCATGGTAACTGATGCTTCCTCAGACCTTTTTAATTATGTTCCTGGTAACTATGGTATTGAGACAATAATATAAATATCAACTTACCCAGAAGCCATTTATTCTTGTGACTCTCCTCCACCCATAGCGGACTCAGAATATAACGACACACGGACACACCACACAAGAATTTGACCGTTCTTGTTACTTTGATGCATACAAGATGTGTACAATAAGCAATTTTGCTAACAACGACACCACCGAGATTCTCCACTTTCTGAGATCGAAATATGGACAAATTAATGGTTAGTCATCACACTCACACAGGTTGCAAAATTAATTTGACTTGGTAGTGTAGCCTAATACAATGACTAGTTTGCTTTGTACAAAAATAAATGTATCATTAGCATAGTATGTGTACAAAATGACCAATAGAGGGTACGGCCTGCACAAAATCATCGATTGGCTTTAAAGAAAGGAATAAACCATGTGCCATTCACCGGAATCATGGCGTATTCAAGTCCATCCAGTTTATTTTTTGAATTGCCATGGGATTTTTGAAAGTGATGTAAACTTGCATGACTATAGGATTTTTATCTTCTTATAGTTTTGGTGTACAAAAGTTCAGTAATCCGCCCTAATTCCGGTAAACTATGTCATATGCAGAACCTCTATAAACACTACTGTAAAATGGACCATAAAAATGTCACATGTCATGATGTCTTTCCATGAGATACCAGACATGTTACTTCATCCTTAAAAAAAAAAAAGAGGTGATTCTATATGACACATGGATAATTATTCAATTTTTCAAAACAGATGCATCAAAGCGCTCAACAAAAAGGAAAACAGGAGAGGAAAACAATATATTAAGGGAATGATTGACTCAAGAGGTGATGGAAAGAACAACAGATTTTGGGAGTCGTTGCAATTCAGCACGACTTGCTGCAACAAAGTTCTTATTGCCAGCATCTTCCTTACATGTGGAGAAAGGAGGTTCATATATTCATTTCGTTGGAGAATCTGATTGATAAAAATTGATACACCAACTATATTACAATAATGCTTCACAATGAAAATGTCTCAATATAGATTTACCTTTGTGAGTTCAGGGATCATCTTAGCATCGATACCAGTGAACATCACATGTGGCACTGGTTTGTTGTTCATTAAATGAGGAGATCCCAGAGAGTTCCCATCAATCCTGTAGAA
Source organism: Ophiura sarsii (assembly GCA_035610835.1). Classification (NCBI taxonomy): domain Eukaryota; kingdom Metazoa; phylum Echinodermata; class Ophiuroidea; order Amphilepidida; family Ophiuridae; genus Ophiura; species Ophiura sarsii. The sequence continues at coordinate 14,650,122 of CM069443.1, forward strand.
AAACAGTGATGTTTTTAGTGTTTTAGTTTAGGAGAAGGTTTACACAGTAACTTTACAAAAAAGCTTGAGTGCTTCAGTTTATGAACAAGCTTACCCACAGTTACAGGCAAGTTTACAAATAGTTCTATACATCAATCCAGCTGTCAGAAATATATTGCCCGTACTGCAGTGTCCACAAACAATATATATACACCACATTTACTTGGGTTCGATTCCTGCATCTCTCAATAGTTGTAGAAATCAAAATATCATGCAATGCAACCTCCCAATGTTTGTGGCACTACTACTATACTCTGTTTGACCATCTCAAGACAGTGACGTAACTGAACAGGCGCAGCTCTTACGCACACGTGTGTATCTTCCGCCTTTCAACGCGTGCGTTATGTGATGCAATTAGTAGAATACGCGGTTACGTCACTGTCTCGAGATGGTCAAACAGAGTATAGAGGGATATTCAAAGTCATTCCTCAACGACTACTTTGTGTTTCATTACTGTCAATGAAAGACACCTCTTTCATGCAAATTTGTACCACTTTCAACCTTAATGTATAATCATTTAGGCCTTACTTCTGGACCCCTTGACCTATCACATGACACTCAAGTGTAATATGAAGACATCATGTGATACTGTCACATGACCTCTCCATGTCATCCAGGCTGTATAATCTTACCTTGGTTTCTTGGCTTGTGGTCCATCTAACGGTGATCCAATCCTCTTGGGTGCATGTGGGTCTCCCTTTTGTCCCAGGGCGTTTATGAAACTCTACATATGAAACAATGATAAAGTAACAATATAAATATACAGTTGCATTTATCCTTTGTCACATCGAGAGTTTAATCCTTACGAAGAGTGATCGTACATAATTAAAGGAAAAACAAGTGAAAAATGATTCCATGTTGCACAACGTTGCACAACGGAATGTTTCGCTCAAAGTTTCATCAGGCGTGTGAGCGTGTTCTCTGTGCTTATTTATGTAAAGTACCAAATTAAATAGGTTTTGTTGTTGTGTTAAGTGTTGCTTTTTTCCATTTAAATAAATATAATTGGGTAAGTTAACATCATAGCCAGGATTAAATAAGCTCCATAAAATCACTTTCCAACAGTGTCACTCTAAATAGTGATATTGATGCTAAAGTGAAATAAAGCTTTGCTGCTGATTTTGTCTGGTCCTCATTTTCTTTTCAAATATTACAACACTTTGCATCAACTTAAGGTCCATCATTGTTTTGACAGAAAACGACTATCTGCTTAGGCTACCTCTGAAAAACAACAACTTTTCTTTCAGATTATTCATCAAATTCCTACCTTTCTCTGGGCTTGGGATATCTTTAAAGGTGTTATCCATGGCTCTGTAACAAAATATATCATTACAAAGAACTTTATTCAATTGCACAATGGCAAATGTCAATAACAAACACTAATATATGTAATAGTTTCATCAGGAATTCATAGAAACACTATTTAACATTTTCATAGATAAAATCGATTTCAATTTCGAATTGTTCCAGACAGTTTTGATGTCATATTGGATGGGTTTCATTGAATGATGTATGACCGCTGTATATCCAGTGTTGCTGGAAATAGCAACTTAGAAATGAGATGAAAGTGACAAATATGTCATCTGTATGATCATCTGTACAACACCCAAAATATCACTGATGTCAAAGGGAAAGTCAACCCTTCCTGCTAACACAGGAAAAACTACCTATAGCTATGGCTGCATTCCAAGGGTTTTGCATTCAAACAGACGTTCCTGGGTTTGAACATTCATAATGCTTAGGCAAACATTTTTGTGGCTGAAAAATAAATGGTTTATGTTGAGACAAAATTGGTATTGGCTCTACGTCAATTTAACTTATGTTTCTAGTGTGATAATAGTCTATGATAAGATAAGATAATATGTCTGGTTTCTAAGCTGGCTGATATTTCTCAAAATATCAATGTGTTTATTTTATTTTTCAACATGGCTTTTGAAATCAAGCCAAACATTACAGGATCTGAACAACTATGACTATGGATTGCTCACTTACCCATCAATGGCATGCGTTGGAGCTGGTCAATCTTGAACGGGTCAGGCAGATCATAAGTCTGGTATCTGAGCTGGCTGATATTCCTCACATTGTCAATGTTACCTAGTACATTGTCACTCAGCCACTGAACGTTCACATAGGGTTTTCTCCACTCCAGGGCTTTGTCATATTTAGATCCTTCCAATCTTTGGTGCATAAGAAACAAGGCAGAAAGAGAAAATATAGAAAATAGCAGTCAAATATGTCATATGATTTGATAACACCATAGGTAAAAATGTATTGTAGTAGACTAGAGTGAATCCTTGATTACTATAGCAAAACGTTATACTTCTATAATCATATCAGCTCTATCCAACAACCAACATAATACAACACAAGGATGCAGGAAGCCTTCCATCCTGGGTAAAACCTAAAACCTTATCAACCTAGGAAAGTAAGATTAAGACATATTCCTGGAGACCATATGTTATTTGGGATTAAGGTTAAGCGAATCATCATCTTCACAATACCATGATATGTACAATATATGTACAAGGATTGCATGCAGATGTCTGCTTAGGCAAAGAAAACTATTTTCTACAGGACCGATTTACCCATTTATTTTAGAAATTGGGAGGAAAAAACTTTGCATGCAAATGGATACCAACCCATTTTTTCCCTTCTTTTTCTAAATTTGGCACACATTTTTTGTGTCATTTTGGAGTTTAAAAAAGAAAAAGCCTGACCGACCCAGCCTGAGAGGTCTGCTCACCATGAACAGGGGATTTTCTCTGTCGCATGAGCTCACAATTGATCCTTTGGCAACCCTTAAGTGACTCCTGGGGCATCACTCTTTATACACAATTGCTTCCTGTTGAATATTTACCTGTTACAAATGAGCAGTGTATTACCACGACTAAAGAAGCCTGTATATTTTGCTCCGGATAGTTCTACTAACGTCTTCACATCGTTACGTTCCATCCCTTCAAAACCAGTTACAGCTATTACCTGCAAAAATGTGCAATAATTGGTAGGATTAAGGATTATGGTTAAGGTTACATGCAAAAATTGCAAATGTCCCTAGAAATTTGTGTATATTAGATATAAAGAACATTTCATGGAAAACAACAAATCATGTTATCAAAGGATTTTCACGGGTGAATTTGACAAGAATGTATAGATTCTTGCCATATTACTTGGATTGGAATCGAAACCTGAAAAATTCAAAAAATTCCATTTAGATTCATAACATTGTGAAAATAATTAAGGACTGGCTGATTCTCAGTAACTGCAGGTCCATACTTGGTATAAGGATTATCCAACCATGATTCCTAAATAAGTGTTATGAGGAGAATCTTTACAAAATTGAAACTTCACAGATTCTTAGATTCTTGTCCAAACGTTGAGCCAAAAATAATGTGAAGACATTTTACAATATTTACCATACCTGATCTCTACAAGGTGAAGGTTGTAATGGGTACGACGTAACCGGGAAATGAAGCGCCCTCCACGGCGGTTGCATCTTCTGTATCTTGAGACAGTCATTCAGCCAATTTGCCGTCACACAGCGTTTGCCATCCTTTGTAGCCTGTCATGAAATTTACATAGAGTCTTGCTTAGTATGGGAGTGAAGAAATTAATTAATCACCAAATGTATAAATACCATCATTCACATTCCAGAAATCTATGTATCTTCATCTCATAGTTATGTGTGCCATGTATTTACAGGTTTTGATACAATCTAGACATGCGATGAATGACCACTCAAACTGATTACTGATCATATAATGCTCAAATGCTTGTCTGTCATTCAAGCTTATCAGAAAGATTTCAAAGTGCATTTTTTCAAGATCAAAATTTGAGACCCACTGAGAGAGCACATTATCAGTTGGTGTGCTTAAGCTTTCTGGGGAAAGATCCAACTAGTTTATTCTTGATGACTCAGAGGCTACTCTACTTTTATCAGTTTATGGACATCAACATCAGCCCATTCTGGAAAAATCAAAATGAATCAATTCCAAATAGTGATTTGTCAATATGTTTGTCGATGTGTCTATATACAAAGAATCCAATGAATGGTACTCACCAGTTTGAAGACTTCACTTTTCTGAGTGTCACATAAAACATGCGTGATACGATCTGAGTAGCAGTCATCCACCATACCACCATATTCACTGATAACCTGCAAAGCAACAAACATAAACAAAACGGGTCAGATAAGGCGGAAAGACCGGCTTCACCAGCCTCAGGAATCGAACTTGGGTTGCCACGGCAGAGTCAGTATTGAAATATTGATACCATGCGTTAAACCGTTTAATGCATGAAAGCCCACCACCTGATCGCGCCACAAGATTGGGAAAGGGCGTGCTAGATTGGGGAAGGGTGTGCTACAAGCACCTAGTAGAGTAGTATTTTGAAGCACTTATGGCTGTTACGGTTGATTGAAAGCAAAAAAGGTGTCTCATAACCCTAACCAACCAGGCATGGTTTTGGAATAAAACTATCTATCAGGGGGAGAAAAACAAGTCAAATGAGAGGGAAAAGACCAGCTCTGCTGGCCTCGGAAAGCGAGCCCGGGTCAACTTCGTGGAAGTCCCGCTCCTACATAAGCAAGCCACAGAGCCAGCTTCAACATTTTTAAGATTTTCGTCTGCATATGATAGCCCGTCTGACAGCGCCATACTAGCACCTAGTAGAGTAGTATTTTGTAGCAATCAGGGTTAAAATATCTTGGATCGCTTATGATTACACATACAACGTTACTTTTACTGTCTTTCTGAACACATACAACGTTACTTTTAATGTCTTTCTGATTTCAAATAAGCTTTTACGAGGGTGGGGTCTGTGAGTGTTTACCTTTCTCCATGTGTCAATGTATTGCTGTCCAACGAGTTGTGGGTATTCAATGATGAGGAAGATACATCCCAGCATACAGTTGTCTTGCATAACTGCAAAACAAAAGGCAGACAGTGTCAACATTAACATTTTATTTAGAACTGCGTAAAATCACTGGATGACATCCAAGACTCAAGAAATACACAATTCTATAGTCCGATTCAGAAACCTATATATGTGCATGCCAAACCCAAGGCATAGTGCATTTTCATGTGATTCAATTGTGTAATGTTTTGGTAGGCATGCATACATTCTACAATGTCCAACACATTTTGACTAAAACTGTAATACTGTAAAAGGGACCATTTTTTCGCACTTAATTTCTGCACTGTCAAATTTAAAATAATTGAGCATATGATAGATTCACAATTTCGTGCTCCTTTACGTACAACCAAAAACATATGGAGAAACTTATTTGTATATTTTTTTCATGCAACTGTTGTGGTACGATACACTGGAGGGGAAAAAATGGGGAGGGGGGGGGGATAATTTCCAAATTTGATAGTAATAGATTTAATGATGATTATTAGTGATTGCTTCATTAAAATAATTGGCCATTAGGCGAAAGAAAAAAATAAACCCTATTATATATGTGGAAACGGACCTCTCGGGTTGGTTCGGTCGGTCTGGCTTTTTTTCTCCTTTCCACCTTCAAAATGACCGTAAAAAATCAAAAAAGTCTCTAAAGATGTTGCCTAAAACAAATGGTTCGGTCGGGCCTGTTGAACAGGGTTCCTTTTTTCGTCGCCTTACACTACAGTTCAAAATGTTATTTTTTATTCTAAAAATGTTGCCCATATCTGTATTTGTTTTAGTTTTATCAAATGCGAGTTGTATTGTCTGCATAAGGCGAACATGCTATGTTTGCCGATTTCAATCTCTACCTATGCACCACGGAAGATACCAGGAAAAGGTACAGTACAGGTTTAAAGACTATATTAACCCACTTTCATGACAATTAGAATCATGATACAAATTATCATACAAAAACTTTCATCACAAATTTGCATGACAATATTTATGACAGCCCTCAAATTAAGAAATGACAAGGGCATGGCAATTTCAGGCAATTTGAAAGGGGCACAAGGCAATTATGTAATTTTCAATGGAGTAAAAACAGCCAGAAGTTGAGGGCATCGAGGCAACTAGGTGGAGCACCCACGGCAGTTGCCTTCGGTTAATTTTAGGGCTGATTAATGGGACCCTCTACAATTCACTTACTATTATATGATGGGTCATGTCCATAATACCTGACCTCTGGCAACAATGGAGCACTGATGGTGTGTTCTCTAGATTTATTCTGTGATGCCATACCAGCGATAGCACTAAGAACCTGAGATAGTTGACGTCTCTCACCCCCTGGCTGCTGCCCGACAACCGCATGCTCCCCATTGTTTGTGATATTTCTCAACGTTCTTGGGAATTCCATCTCGGGGAAATTTCCCATTAGACTCTCCTGAGTCGGAGCTTCACGCTCACGGGCTTCTCGTTCACGGGCTTCACGCTCACGTTCGCCTTTCTTTTTCTTGTTTTTCCCCCTCGGACGGCGCTTTTTCTTCTCCTTTGTCTTCTCCTGACCCGGAAGGAGAATGTCGCTGACTTTTTCAACGTCCTCTGCCCATGGAGCAGTGATCTTGTACTGTGTCTTTGACAGTTTTGTCTGTTGGGCCGTCCCGCTTGAACTTTGAGATATCTCCGGGACGACAGAATCCTGAGAAAGTTTCTCCGCATTGGCGGCATCGGTCTCCATAGCTGCAGCTGCTTCAATGTCTTCCGGTTTATCCAAGATGAGTTTGGGATGGTAGATCTTCTCCTCCTGAAGTTTCTTGTCGTTGATGCAATCCACAACCCAATCTGGAGTGACAATCTTAATGATGTCTTCATGATGTGAGGCACATTCATATTTGGCCTATAAGAGAAATAGATAGATATAAAAAATACATCATTTGACCCATACGTATTTAGTCAATCATTTAATAAAAGGATAATTTCTCTTAAATACCAAGAGTTATAGAATTGCATGTATAACAAAAACAGTAATGGTGATTAATACCGGAAGGCACAAAGCCACAAACTAATACAATGGATACTGCTGGTTATATACCACAAACACACCTGCCCTCATTATTCATAGGATTAGTAGCCATCCAAGCAATGCTCAAGAAAACAGTTTTTTGACAGGGAGCTACTTTTTTTCAAAAGTATCGTCAATGGGCGCTGGTTTGGACAAAATATCAGCACCCGGTTGTTTATATTTAAGCATTACCAGGCGCTATGGCAGGAGGACCGAGGGGTAAAAATCGCCCAGCGCCCGCTTATCTTGAGCCTTGCATCCAAGGGAGATCCTGTTTGAATGTAAATTTCAACACAGCATTCCCATTCTTGCCTAATGCATTGGTTCAAAACAGACCATGCAGCTTTGATATGTTTGAAAGACAATCAGGACAAATAAATTATGCATTTTCACACCTAGAGAATCAATCTTTATTTGATCAATTGTCACTAAGATAAGAGGAGTCTATATCATCCACTTAGAAAACACACAACACAAAAATTGGATCAATAATCACTCAGTCATTGTGTTTAATCAGATATATGGTCCTTTTTTGACAATCGGTTTTTGTAGCAAACATAGACAAATGAACAATCAATCCTCTAAAGATCATAATGAAATTGACCATTTGGTAAATGTGTTGAAATTGTGTAATTGAACTCATAATACATTTTGTGTAATATTGTGTGAGGGTCATTCAGGTTGACTCCTTTATTTCTGGTTGCATCTAATTTTTTTTAAAGCTTTCTAGCTCACATTTTTTATCAAAAGTTTTACCTGCCGATGTATACCCTGCTTTATGTCCATTCGCTTTGCTTTTTGTTGCTATAATCCTCAACTTCTTTACCAGCAAACACCATTTGGCGACGAAAAAGACTAAACCCTGTTTTTCAATTGTAATATTTTGTTGTTGGAAATTTGAAAATCATTGAAAATTTCCCAACGTTTTCATGAAAATGGTGGGGTAAAAACAACAACGCCTGACTGACCGACCCTACCTAGGTCTATGTTCGCTCGTAGAACAGGGTTTTTTCTTATCGGGGCAACACCTTATACTTGTATTAATGTTCACATTTCTTTATGTATTTATTGACCCAAATGTTTTATACTTACCCCTTCTGTCTTGGGTGTTATGAGATGAGTGCACTTTTTATTCAAATTCAGCTGACAACCCCCACCGTAAAATGTCAGCATGGCCCACAATGCATTGCGATCTCCTTTAGGCAACTATAATAGAAAATAAAAGGTGAGTGTGTATATGGTACAATAATCATGCAAAATGAGAACATGTAAGTGGCCCTCTACTTCTCCATGTTATATGAAGTTGTAACAGTTTGATATTTAAAGGCATATCATATTTTTGGAATGCTCCCTATCTTTGAGTGTTTCCTCTAAATGCAATTCTTTTGGTTAAATTACATTTTAAACATGAAATTAAAATATCTTCTTAACCCTAACCCCCCCAGATACTACTTAATACTATCGGTAGTATTTTTTAGTACCTAGTTCTTTAGCAGCATCGTAACAGTGCTGATAGTATTTTGTAGTACCTAGTTCTTTAGTGCAGTATGGAGTAATAGTATTTTGTAACATTTAGTTCTTTAGGTAAGTTAGGGTTGTAATAGCACCTGGGTACTGGCACTTTTGAGGTTGGTTTTATTTTCTATAGGGGTTATCTTGATTTTTGTTTTGTTTTTATGTTTTTGTTTGTAATCATCAAGGATGAATACCAAAGATGACACAATTTACTCTAAGCAAATCAGTTCTTGAACAAAGGTGGAATGTTAAAACCGTTGTCCCATTTGAACCGAATAGCTATATAGTTTAACGATCTTGTTTTTGTTTTGTTTGTAATCATCAAGGATGAAAACCAAAACATTGGTTATCCCCAATGATGACACAGTTTACTCTAAGTGTTTCAGTTCTTGAACAAAGCACTCAAAAACAAATAGCCATTCAGTTCAAATGAGACAAAGGTTTATAAAACATTCCACCACCTTTAAATGAAAAAATTAAATTAAATTAAATACATCTCCCCTAAAAATTAGTACACAAAAACAGTTACAAATAATAAAATTATATCAAACACCTACCTTCCATATCATAGGAAGAAATACTACTAGAGTGCAACCAATTACCTATGTTTTCCAAACTAATTGCCTGTGTTTCCAAACAAATTGCCTGTGTTTACATTCTATATAATTGCCCTTTCCAAATGTGGGTAAAGAACTAAATGTTACAGAATACTATCTCAGTCTATCTGCACCAAATGGGGTAAAGAACTAGGTACTACAAAATACTAACTGTCATAGTAATCCGTAGTACTTAGTTCTTAGGCTCATTTCTGTTTAGTAGTAATATATAGTATTTAGTGCTTTGAGCAACTAGACTTGTTAATTTATTTAGTAGCTGGAGACCTAAATACTACAAATTACTAATAGTAATTTGTAGTACTCAGGATCTTAGGGGTATTGCAGCTTTTGTGGGTTAGGGTTAAGTTACCGAGCAATATGTTTCCTATAATTACTTTAAAATCATCGTTTGAATAGGTTAAAATAAACTACTAGAAATAACTCTGATAACTTATTTTCTCTGAGTTTTGTTTGTTTGTAAGTAGAATTCCATGTTTTGATTACGCGTTAACGCCGTTTACAGTGTTTCCGGCTACGATCGCAACTGTACATAAGTTAACACAATAGTTAGTAGGCCTATGGAATGCTTCATGATGAAAATTGAAAAAAAGATGTTAACAAATTCCTTAAATTGGAAGCAGATTTCCATTGTGATTTAGCAAAGTTCTGTGATGGGGTTTTTTATCGGAAAGTATACTCAATATCGATTAATGAGTCCAGGAAATTTCTTTCCTGGTAGTCAAACTTCATTAGGTACGTATAAGAGAGGGGGGAAATGTGTAAAGGTTTGAAAAAGATCACATAATGCCGCTGTTTATACAGCAAATGCCTCATTAGGATGTGAATTATTTGATCTGACATAGATGTGCAGAACAACACAAGAATGGATTAACATAGAGCGCACAGGTGTGTCAATCTAATCACATTCTTTGCATGACACAAGAACAGGGGTGTACCTTCATTTTTTCTCCAACCAGCCAGCCGGGCTGGTAGCATGTAAAAGTTACCAGCCCGACTGTAAACTTACCAGCCAAACAAGTAATCTTCATTACCAACAGCAAAATTATTACCGGCCAGCCGGGCGTGTATATTTGAAAAGTTACCCGCCCAACGCAAAAGTTACCCGCCACGGGCGTGTGGGCGGGTACTAAGTACAGCCCTGCACAAGAATGGAGCAACATAGAGCGCATAGGAAATAGAGATGTCAATCTATCACATTCTTTGCATGGCACAAACCTCAATGTTAGAGATCTATTCTATGTAGCATCCATAGCAGAAATGTGTAAATTGTAATATATTTGAACAGAATTACAAAATAATAGGAAAACTATTTTGTCAACTTTCAAACCAACCCATCTTCCTTACCTGGGACAGACAAGCGACAACATTAGTGAACAGTTTACTTGTCTCTGGAGCAAATGGTTTTGTAGGCAGCAGTTTTTTACAACGTACAGACAGCAATATCCATTGGGGCTAAGGACGAAGAGAAATATGTATTGAATGTAAAATTAATACAATTTTGGGTTTAATCATTCATACTCATAGTCAGTAGTATTAAAGGTCTTTAGACATGTTTATACTCCATCTCAGTGCAGTGACATCATTGGCTATTCCAATTATTGGTGCAGCAATATTACACTCATTCCGGAATTCCTCTTTAGATCTCATATACATGTACTAGCCCACATCAGAATCATTCATATAATGACTGGAGTATGCTCTATCCCCACTACACAGAGGTAATAGTTGGAAAAAGGAATTGGCACAAAATGCACGTCAAACTTACTGAGACTACTGGCAAAATTGGCACAAAATGCATGTCAAACTTACTGAGACTACTGGCAATTCAAACAGATCTCTTGCTTCGCTGATCTCAGGATGGTCAACTTCATCTGCAATGACGTGGGTGACACGGTCTGTAAGGTAGGATTCTGAGCAAGCATCGCTCTTCTCAAGATGGGATTCAACCTGTAAAGAAGTACAGGCATTATGATGTCGTTGTTTATAAGGCCCTTCACAATTGATTTTGAGTTTCCTGTTGCCGACCATTTCCGAAATTGAGAATTACAAAATATTTAATTACTTTATTTTTATTCAAGATTTTTCGCCTTTTAATGACTTTCAATCAACTTTATTTGCTACTTTCTGACTTTAACCATATCAGCTACATGTATGATGATACAAACATACAGCCAGTATGCAACCACACGAAAAGCCTTTCCTTTTCTAACCCAGCAAAGCGACCCGGAAGTATTCACCCGTAACGATACTGCTTCGCAGTCATAGTTGACCTCGTAATAGCACGATGTAAATGAGATCTTTTCATGATTATAATCACACATTTCAAACACATTTGCCATGAAATTGTAAAATAAAAAGGCATATTATGCGAATAATATTATCTAATATTAGCTGTGACTTCATGACATGTTGCATTTTCGGTGCAAATTATTGTCATCACACACAGCCGAATTCGAGAAAAACTTGACGAAACTAAAGCCAAATTAACATTAAATATTCCCTTTTTGAAGAATTAGGCACCAATTGTATTGATGGTATCATAATATTCATAGTCTTTTGTAACTAGAAACATGCTTAAAATATTATGAAATTATTTAGTCCAGTCAAGTGAATAGTTAATAAAATGGGTGTCCGAATCTGGCTCGAGCTATATTCATTTCGTACAGTCGTTGGGTTGTTGATGAAGTGTTTAAATCTCATGAATAGAATTAGTTTCGCTTGATAGCTCAGATGGTAGAGCGTTAGACTGAAGAGCGAAAGGTCCGGGGTTCGAAATCGATCCTTCTGCTCTGCACAATTTCATATGATATTTTTTTTCTCGTCAAAATCATTTTTCACAATTTCATCACACAAAATGCATAAATTCGGACGTTTTCATTGCAAAAACGGTATTTTTTCCCAAAATTTCTAATAAATTCAAACGCGGGCGGGTTATAGGAAACTAAAAATCAAGTTGGCGAGGCCTAACGGGAGATCGTAAGTTTCGTTTTCTGACCGAAAATCGGTGAAAATCAAACTCGGTTTTTCTTATCAAAAAAGAAGTCGGGCATCAATGTTTTTTATATGAAATTAAAGCTTAAGATTCCGTTAGTACGGAAATTGCTCTTAAAATATCGTACGAATTTTAGTCCAGTCAAGTGAATAGTTACAAGAAGCAAAGTCACGAAAGTTGTTAAATTCTAAAATTAGCGATAAAATCACTGTTTGTGGACCAAATATGTCAGATTTGGCATCATATTATAGGGAAAATTACGAACAATCCACCTACTTCGCCATCATGGCTGCCAGCTAACCCTACCTCAATTAATTCAAGGAAAACAAACTTCTCATAAGGTTTTAGCGCAAGGTTGACATCCTGAAATCGATCTTTGCGCGGGTTAGAAATCGGCAAGGTCATGCATTGAAAGCGGCCTGTTGCGTACTGACTGCATAGAACATGATTGCATTATTACTTGGGTATCTATCATATTGTAAAATAATTAATAACAGAGTCCTCGATATAAGGGTGAAATTGGTTGCAACCACAAAATAATCAGTTTCAAAATAAAGAAAATAAAAGATAATTAACAATCATTAATCAATAATTAAAAGTCACCTCGTCCATTTTTTTAAACCTGCAACAGGAGACACAAAATCAATTGTGATGGGCCTTATATGCTTCAGACATATTCTTTTACTTTAAAGGGCCACAGAGAGGTTTCTCAAAAAATGATATTTAACATTTTTACCTTCAAGTTTAGATAGATGATATAGAATCCCTGTAAGATTTCTTTCCAAAAAAGATCAATAAAAATGAAAAATAAAGACTGTTTCTCAGCATTTCTGAAGGTTTATTAGTGCTTTTCACCTTTGTGGCGATACAAATAGCGATAAGCCGCATTTCATTACTTCCGGGTAGATGAAATAGCCAGTGGATCAAGTAATCCAAAGGCTATGAACAGTGGATCAAGTAATCCAAAGGCTGCGGACAGTGGATCAAGTAATCCAAAGGCTACGGACAGTGGATCAAGTAATCCGGAAAGTGATGTAAATATTAATGGTTTTGATAGATCAGAGAAGAAAGGAAGGAAAGATTCTGAGAGCAATCATGATGAAGAATACCCATGGAGGGGTTCAATTACACAGCAGAAGTTAAAGTGTATTTACACCAACGCCGACAGCTTGATAAATAAGAGGAACGAACTTGAATCAAGTATAGAATCGATTAAGCCAGATATCATTGCTGTCACTGAAGTATTGCCAAAATTCCAAGGGAGTAGGCCGAACTCGAATTGGATGGCTATGATTGTTTTAGTGAGCTTGGGAATGGCAGAGGTGTTTGCATTTACACCAAAAAATGGCTGAAGGCTATTCAAAGTGACATTTTAACCAATCTCGACTTTAAGGAGAGTGTCTGGTGTGAGATCAGACTCAAAGACAACGACAATCTACTGGTTGGTTGTGTTTATCGAAGTCCTAACTCAAGTAAGGAGAATAATGAACTCTTATTAAACCTCATCAAGTCAGCGTGCGATAAGAAGAATTCCCATTTGATGATAGTTGGAGACTTTAATTACCCAGAAGTAAACTGGGATTCATGGACTTCAACAGAAGGGCCAGTGCATGGAAGCAGCAAGTTGCTAGAATGTCTTCAAGATAATTACCTCTCTCAAGCAGTAAGATGTAACACACGTTTCAGAGTGGGACAACGACAGTTTATTAGACCTTATCTTACTGAATGAAGATCAGATGGTTGATGACATCAAAGAGCATAGCCCTCTTGGTAACAGTGACCACATTGTTTTGGAGTATGAGTTCAAATGCTACGTGGATATAAACGACAACAAACCAGCAAGATTTTTATACGCTAAAGGTGACTACGACAAACTTAGAAATGATTTGGACAGAGCCAACTGGGAGGAAGTAAAAGAGATGGAAGTTAACACTGCATGGAAATTTTTCACAAGTAAGCTTGTAGAGGCGATGAATTGCAACATACCAAAGACTAACCCCAACAGAGCAGGTGATGTAAAGAAGAGAAGGAAACCTTTATGGATGTGCAAGGAGACCATGGCCAAGGTGAAGAAGAAGTACCATGCTTGGAAAAGATATTCTACTACCAAAGAATACAACGATTACGAATCGTACGTCAAGTGTAGAAATGCTGCTACAAGTGAAGTGAGGAAAGCTAAACGACAATTTGAGAAGAAACTAGCAAGGGACATCAAAGATAACCCCAAATCCTTTTGGAGCTACGTTAGATCGAAGACTTAAGTAAAGAGTGGTATATGTGACCTGGACAAAGGCGATGGAGAGATGACCAAAGACGACAGTGACAAAGCAAATGTACTGAACGATTTCTTTTCAAGTGTCTTCACAAGCCAGAACTTGACAGACGTACCTGACCCGGAACAGAAACACGAGGGCGAACCCTTGCAGTATACTGTTATCAGCGAGGAAGATGTTCTGAAGTGTCTGAACAAGTTGAAACCCTCTAAATCACCAGGTCCTGATGGTCTTCATCCACGGGTGTTGAAAGAAGCAGCTGAAATCATTGCCAAACCATTGAGCATCATCTTCAACAAATCAATTGAGCAGGGTACTGTTCCGGATGATTGGAAATTGGCTCATGTGACAGCATTATTCAAGAAAGGCAAAGCCAAGTCACCGGGAAATTACAGACCAGTCAGCCTTACATCAGTTGTATGCAAAATAATGGAATCCATTCTGCGAGACCAGATCATGCAGTTCCTTGATGACAACACACTACTAAGTGAGCACCAGCATGGTTTTCGTTCAGGCAGATCATGTGTGACGCAACTCATAGAGGTTTTAGACACATGGACAAGCATGATAGATGAAGAAGGAGGAGTAGATGTTGCATATTTGGATTTCAGCAAAGCTTTCGACTCGGTTCCCCATCAGCGTCTTCTTAAGAAGCTAAAAGCACATGGTATCAATGGCAACATGTTGAAGTGGATCGAAAGCTTCCTGTCCAACAGAAAACAGTGCGTGGTTGTGAATGGAACAAAATCATCTTGGACCAACGTGTTGAGTGGCATCCCTCAAGGCAGTGTCTTGGGTCCTATCTTATTTGTAATTTACATCAACGACCTTCCGGATGTTCTCAAAGGGCATGTGAAAATGTTTGCAGACGACACCAAGGTTTACTCGCACATCAGGAATAACGATGACTGTGAATTATTGCAGAATGAGTTGGACAGCCTTAGTAACTGGTCAGAGAAATGGCAGCTAAAGTTCAACGTGGGAAAATGCGGTATTATGCATTATGGCCATCAGCGGGAAGAATTTACCTATAGCATGCGGGAAGGACAAGACAGAGCCAATCTGAATGTTCGTAAGGAGGAGAAAGACCTTGGAGTGGTATTTGACCCTACATTGAAGTTCAGCAATCACGTGGGAAAGGTAGCGAACAAGGCCAACAGCATACTTTGGCTAATTAATTATAAGCGAACCTTCACATACATGGACGTGGACATGTTTATTCCCCTGTACAAGACTCTGGTGAGGCCACATCTCGAGTATGCAAATTGTGTGTGGAGCCCATTCCTCCGCAAGGATATCACAAGACTTGAAAAGGTACAAAGAAGGGCAACTAAGATAATTCCTGCCCTTGCTGAGGCCACATCTCGAGTATGCAAATTGTGTGTGGAGCCCATTCCTCCGCAAGGATATCACAAGACTTGAAAAGGTACAAAGAAGGGCAACTAAGATAATTCCTGCGCTTGCTGATCTTCCTTACATCGAACGACAGAAAGAGTTAAATCTACCAGCCTTGGCATACAGGAGACTACGAGGAGACATGATCCAAGTCTTCAAAATCATGAATGGACTGAAAGACGCCAACTTAGACCTAAGAGGACACAAACAGAGGATTCAGAAACCAAGGGCACGACTGGATATAAGGAAGGGTAGCTTCACGCACAGAGTCGTCGACAACTGGAACCTACTTCCCATTGCAGCTGTAGAAGCACCAACAGTCAACTGTTTCAAGTCCAAGTTTGATGTGTTCTTTTCCAAGAAATACAACAAATTCACATATGGCTTGTGAATTAGAATTACCAGCCGCATATGTTTCAGCAGTCAATGTTTGTGCAGAACTCGCACCGTTAATTCAAGCCCGTCAGCAGTACATGAAATTTACAAGATAATTTAATACTTATGCAGTGGTATTTTTGTTATGTCTAAGGGTGGGCATTAAAAGACTTTTTAGTCTTATTTTGGAGCCCGACAACACAGGTGAATACAGGTGAATACAGGTGAATACAGGTGAATATTACAATTGTAAGAATATTTACACTTTATCTTTAGGGACTCCCTTTTTATACAATAGTTGTGCGAATCACATGGGACTCCCATCTTCTTACAATAGTTCTTCTTCTTCCGATAAAGTGCAGAATTCATTATATGAATATAGGCCTAGTCGCACTGCGTATCCCTGGAACCTAGGAATACTTATGGAATTTTGGGGTAAGCTTTAGAATACCCTACCATTCTTATTCCTCACTGTGTAAGTGTATGCGTCGTTTTTTAAAAGTCCCCATTGAATACATGCAGTGGTTGGGTATACTAAAGGAACTCTGAATTTTGTGTACAGATACAGACCGGGATGATCCCCTTCTTTTTACGAAGGAGTCTGTAACCTTTTAACGTGCTCGGTGATAGCTCTTCTTCCGATACACGGGACCAACATTTCTAATTTCCTAATCACGGTGCGCCAATGTACATGCCTACTTCAGTCTTCACGGTGACGGTCTGAAGGAGGCACAGGGACGAGGCTGTGTTGGTGTATTGTATTGAACTCACTCAAACAATCCACCAACAGAACTACGGTAACGATGCGCAGCAGTGTTACGACGCTCTAACCAACTGCGCCACCCGGGCGCCACCTTGCCTCTGTTGCAAAAATAATAGGGACCCTCTTATTTTTACAATATAATACTAATAGACATGAAATGATAGACTAATTAATAGTTGTACGAATCTAGACTCTCCTCTATTTACTATTCTAATCTAATTTGTACAACATTCGTACAACAGTTGTAACTTGTACAAATTACAGCGATACCTCGCTTATTCTTACAACAGTTGTGCGAATTACAGCGATTCCTCGCTTATTCGTACAACAGTGTGAATTACAGCGATACCACGCTAATACTGAGTAATCATCATCATCATCATCTACCTATAATGTGCATAAACCTCAATATTGAGTATACTCGCACAATGTATCCCTGGAACCTAGGAATACAAACATGAGCGTACTGACACAGACCGGGACGATCCCCTACTCTTTACGAAGGAGTCTGTGACCTTTTAACGTGCTCGGGGATAGCTCTTCCGATACACGGGACCAACATTTCTACGTACCTTCCGAAGCACGATGCGCCATGAACATGCCAACTTCAGTCTGCACGGTCTGAAGGAGGCATGGGGACGAGGCTGTGTTGGTGTATCGTTTTGAACTCTCACTCATAAACGATCCACCAACAGAACTACGGTGCGCAGCAGTGTACGACGCTCTAACCGACTGCGCCACCTCGCCCCATAATAGACTCTTCCCTTCTATAGTATTATGAGTACTATTATGAGAGCGTGTGTGGTCTAGTGGTAGATCGCAGGTCTCACGATACAAAGGACAAAGGTTGTGAGTTCGAGCCCCACTACGGTCAACATGTTTGTATCCTTGGGCAAGGTACTTAGTCTCAATTGCCTCGTTGTTCAGAAGTCACGTAGAAATGGTGGTCTCGTCATGCTCGTGTATATATCGGAAGAGCAAAATCCGAGCACGTTAAAAATAAAAGCCTAAAGGTCACAGACTCTTTCGGACGTAAAGAGTAGGGGATCATCCCGGTCTGCAGTCTGTGGCTGTACACACATCAGTCCTAGGTCACAGGGCAGGGGTTGCACAGTTAACACGTCCTGTGTGTTCAAGCCCCCTTCGCGTGTTATTCCACTAGGAATGTTGCGAAGTATTCAGGAAGAAGAAGAATAAGACTGCCAAATTTTGCACTCTGCTTTCTTACCGATTCGTCCAACAAGCTGCCAATTACATAGTATTTCACATCTTTAAAAAGCTTGAGTTCTATTTGTTTGAAATCCGATATATCTCCATTCTTTTCTGCTTCTTCTTTAACCTCGACCATTTTGATATGTAGAGTAAATCAGGCAATTCGAGTACAATTCTTTCGCCGCAATATCCAGGTATTCATTATTTGATCGGTGTGTGTACACCGGAATACCGGAAGCAGTAGAATGCAAGTTCAATGACCTTTCCCGCGGTTTTGTCGGGAGATATTTTAAAGTAATGTCAGCCCAGTATTATTCATGGCAAACCAATACAATCCCCGCCCTCTCGATGATTGATTGTGTAATGTGTAATGTCACTTAATGTGTGCATGCTGTTTTTGCAATCGAAATTGCTTCGTCATTGTTGAGCCACATTTTGCTGTTGTGAATGACTGACATTTTGTGCTAATGTATTGTAATAGCTGGTGCTTTCTGGCTATTGTAACAACTATTGTCGCCGTCTTGGTTGGTTATTATATCACAATGCCTGTTTCACAAGCTGCGGAAAGGTAAGTCAGACTCTCGGGACTCAGATTGAAGATCAGTCCTAGCAGGTGGCCAAATTGTCCCACCGATTAAAGGCACATTAAGTGGTGTTGAAAATTTTAAATGTTTAAAAATTTACTTCAGAATTCAAGATGAACATTAAAAATGGCCATTACTGTTGTTTCAACTAGCAAAAACACAGCAAAACTTGATTAAAACAATATCATCGCTATTTATTGAAAAACGCCCTCTATGCAAATATGGTTCGCGTTATGTATCACGCGTAATGTATCACGCGTACTGCAGGGGGATACTGTCGGACGTAAAATGCTCGTTCTGCGGGACGAGCATTTTTTGAATCAACGTTTTCTTGTACATAGAGGGCTGATTTTTCTTAATCCTTGACCTTATAGGTGTAAGTTCATACATGTACATTTGTAATACAATTATAAAAATATACTAATCCCAGTTTTTATCATAATTGAGGGCGCATCCTCCAACACATCTCTTAGTGCCCCTTTAAGTGGGACAATATGGCCACCAAGACAAAATGCGTATCAAATTCACAATTTTTCTTGTTTGAAACCCAAAATAATTGTTCCAATGGAGTAAAAATCTGCTGGGGAAAGGTTTAATTTTGATTTCCTGTTTGAATTAAGCAAATTCTGATACTTGTTGAAGAGATGAAGAACAATTTGTGATTTTGGGTTTGAGACTGAGAGGCTTGATAAGGCCCCGTACAGTCAAATGTGAGTTTACTGTTGCGTTTTTGAAAAGCAGGACGAGGTGACTAAGTTCATTAATATTGTAATATTTTGGGGCAAAGTCACCTGATTTAATATTGTCGGCGTTGTTAACTATAGATGAGGTGACCGTTGTTTACATTTAGGACGCCCTCTGTTGATTTGAGACAAAACACACCGGGCAAGAGTTCCTATAGTTTACATAGGCCAGATCAGGTTTTCTAACTAGATTGTGGTGTCACAGCAAATTGTTATCAAAACTGTCTTTAAACTTGCTTATGAATGCTATAAGCTATCGCATTTCACACAAAAAATAAAAAATAAATGAGTTTTACAATTCATTAGAAAGAAATTTCATGTTGTCTTCATTAACTTTACTGTATATTCTGCCTGGAGGGAATCAACAGAAGGTGTCCCATTTGTAAATAAATGACGTCACCGGTCACACCATCTATTGACCAAGGTACGAATACAATTCAAATGCTGTTAAATATGTCCTACCACCACCTACTGCCTTGGCTTTGCATTTGGTTTCTTTTATTAAGGAGACTACTCATATTTGCATTGCATCCCTATTATGAATATTAATGAGATATTCGATGTTTGTAAAAAAAAAATGTTACGCTAGCTCGAAGAATTTTAAAGATGGCGATCGTAAACAAACCTGAAATATTACCCAGAATGCACTAGGAAACTCCAAAGAAGTTCAGCGGTTCGTGGACGCTCGGCAAAAAACTAAAATAAACTTGGCAATGTTTTGATGTGACATCATGCACAGACCCGATTGCGCAGTAATCAATTGCTGTGCCTACGAATATGCTTCAAATGCACACATTTCAATACAAAGCGACAGTTCCAAGTTTTGTGAAGATTTTTTTACTTCCAAGAAATGTTTTCCCAACCCGGAAGTATTGAAATGCGGCTCATCTGCTAATTTTATCGCCAGAAAAGTGTTAAAAAGATTATGAAAAAGCTTTATTAAAACGATGAAATAATTAAATATTTTTAAAATATTACATATATCACGCGGGTGACTTTTGGACGCGTGCGGGCAACAGTAAACTCACATTTGACTGTAAGGGGCCTAACATTGGCTATATCAAATTCAGAGTTATTTATTTTCCAGCCACAAATCACGTATTCAAGGGACATTTTGAAATAATTATATTTAAGAGTTCTCAAACATGTTGTTATCTGTCTCCAAAAGGACTTATTCTTGATACATGAGACAAAAAATGTGTATAATCATCAAATTGATTACAGAAAATACATTTGTCTGATCGATTAAAGGTATATTATGTGATCTTTTCCAGGGGACACCCTCAATCCTAAAAAAAAAATGGAAGCAGATTTTCTTGCAGATTTACTTTTCTGATCATAAATCATGAATATATTCCAAGTTACAGAGCGACACGATTCCTAATAACCTCAAAATCATGGTTTAAGAGTGAATTTAGAGTAAAGTTTTGAAAAATAGATTGTAATGCTCGGTACAATCTATTTTCAAACCATGATTTTGAAGTAATTAGGAATCGTATCGATCTGTAACTTAGGGGATCTTTATGATTTATGATCAAAAACGCAAATCTGCAAAAAAAAATCAGCTTTCATAGTTAAAATCAATGATAGAGTACGCTACTTGGAAAAGATCACATAATATGCCTTTGGCTCATTCCATGAAGTTGGGGCATTTGTTAAAATTGCAGAATTTGGTACTTTAGGCAGCTTATAAACTGTTTTACTCTATGTGTATATCAAAATTTTTTAGTGTCCAAAAACAGTACTAGGTTATAGTATTGAGCCATGAAAAAAAAAAAAAAATCAACCCTTCCTTGAAGAAAAAAAAATTAAAAAATGAGGTGGTGTCCAAGACCATTTTTGCTAAAAAACGTGACATGGAAAACACAACAATTAATATGAGTTTTATGTAAGCAAAACTATCATAGAATTGCTTGGAAATCGCTTTGATTAATAAAAGATACATGTATTCATAGTTTACTGACCAAAACACCTCGTCACGCTGGACTGATTTTTCACCCAAGCAACATGAAAATTGCCTTTCCGATGCTACGCACGGTGTCCACAAAATATACATGTGTAGCATCGGGAGTTTTCATTGCTGAATGGGGGTAGTTCTCTATCATACATTTTTAAATTATTTTCCAAAATTAAGAGCATTTATCAATTGAAAACTATTGCAAATGAGAATAAATTTCATGAAGACCATTCCATATATTCATGAAAAAGTATACCGTGCCATGTGCATGGTGTCCTAACCATAAAATGTAGCATCGTGATAAACATCCTATGCAATTTGTTGGAATCCCCCCCTGGAGATAAATAAAACATTCCATATTTCTTGTGTAAGGATAGAGGTCAATAGCTATCAGGTTTGTTTGGAATTTGCCACATGTGAGCTAGTTGTATCAAGGTTTCAGTCGCTGATGTCCAGTTGTAGCATCGGGACTTTTATGTAGCATCAAAATATAAACATTGGATAGTTTTGTGAATGGTAAGTGCGATTGTAATTATTTCTTAATGTTGCTTGTATGTCTGTATTTATTAATGCATTTTTATTGAAAGGGAAACACTGAATCAGAATTTCTTTTCATGTTATGATATTAATTTTGAGTCACGGACGCCATAATAATTTGGCGTCCATGTAGCATCGGGCATAGCATGGGCAATATTTTGCATTGGGTATCATTATAGTTCGTTGAAATTGTATTTTTTTTGTAGAATCACATCATTAATAAACTTTGAAGTTAATAATGAATTAGTTTTTGCTCTTTTAATGCTAATAATATAGCTTACCAATACGATGCTACATGGACACCATGTCCATGTAGCATTTCATAAAATTTGCCTAATTAGACTAAAACAATTACCCCATTCAAAATTATCCATCACCCAAAACATTCAAAACATTGCCTACATTTTACTACACTTTACAGAAAAAAGGCATATTATGAGAGATGTATCTAATGAAATATATTAATACACAATGCTACATGGACACCATTTCCATTAGCATTTCACTGAATTCACAATTTATACATTCCCTTATTTTAGTTTTATTTACTATAAATAAAACAAATAATTGTAAATCATTTAAGTTCTCTATCCTTTGCTATTCTTTTTCATGTTAAATGAATAATAAATAAAATACTCCAGCATAATTTTAATATAAATATTTTCCTGCAACACAACAAGTGCAACATGAATAAATAATCTACTCCAATATCAATACACAATGTTCCATGAAGATACTAAGCCATAGGGTTTATTTTGTTTTGCTTTGCAGGTTCTTGACATTAATTCAGAAGACAGTTCTATCGTCCTGGAATTTATTGAGATGAAGACAAGGAACCCATCATTTTCAAAAACTAGTACCTTTCCAAAGAAATCCATCATGGCAATTAAATTATTTTTTTGCAAACTGACTTTTTAAGTGATCAAACTTTTCAATCATCTTTATCAATAATAGAGGATGATTCAATCAGAAACGAGCAAAGAGACTAAGATCACAAAGGGTACTTTAAGAACAACACTGCATGAAGTTTGTTTCAGTGGACATCTTAAGTTTCTTTGATCAATGGTGTATTGTTAATGTGTAATTGTAAGAAATGGTGTATTGTATCATAGGTAATTATGTTTTATGCTTCATGGCAGGTTATCTTTTTGTGTAATTTGTAGTTTTACAATCCATGTTATTAATTTTATCTTGTGCTTATAACATAAAAAGTTAACATCATAGTACATCCTCTCTATTGATCTGAAAAAGATGCACCTGTTCAAGCTGTTCCAAATATTTTAGGGCACGGTGTCCATGTAGCATCGTAATACTTAAGTACACAGAAAAGGTAAATTTTACATGAACAGTGTTTAGATAAATTTCAAGCAATTCACTCTGTGTATCTACTTGATATGATGAACAAGTAGACAAACCATTCACACTCAAATAATTGTAACAGTATGAATAGTCTTATTATTAACAATGTTACAAGACGCGGTGTCCATGTAGCATCGGTAGTGCATTTTAAAACATTATACAGGTAAATAATACTTCATATACTTACTTTATGACTATAATGTAATCAATGTGCATGGTTTATAGAGTACTTTACATCAAACAAATATTGATATGTACTTTATTTAAATTCATTATACAAATTGCAAAATAAAGAGTCACTTTTCAATGAGTTTTTACATAAAACAGTTAATCTACGATGTCTTGTTCGTTAAGTTATGTTCAACCTAGGCAAATCTGGTTTCTTTTCATGTATTTGTGGTTCCAAGTAGTTAATTAAGGTATAGAAACTTGGCCCACATCTTAAGCTAATTTATTAGAAAATGATATGGAAATGGGAAATGGTGTCCATGTAGCATCAGGATTTTTGGAAATGTCATCCAACTGTTGAACATGTGCGGTTATTTTACACCAAATGTTACATTTAAAAAAAAAGTTCTACATTGGACTTTGGTAAATGTAGAACCTAAAAAAGAAGAAAGAGTTGGAAAATATCCATTTTGAAAATTTCACTTGGATGTCACATAATATGCCCCAACTTCATGGAATGAGCCCTTTAATTTCCATTTAATATAGATTTTTTATGCATGGAAGTAGATTATAAATCAGGTTAAATTGAAAGTGACCAATCTTGTTATAGAATTCTCTTAACACTTTCCACGCGGCTATTTTTTTTACCATTCACAAAACAGATTTTTCAGAAACCTTTCACAATTTTCAAAGTCTATCTCAAGGATTACTGACCCAATACTAGGCATGTTTGTACTTATGTCAATGCATGTCTCATGGTGATTCTAAATATGCTAATGAAATTCAATAATGTTGACATTTTTTAAACATTTTGTGACATTTCAGAATGTCGTCTGCAGCCGCCTGCCGCATGGAAAGTGTTAAACAAGAATATGTTGTACCAGTCATTTCTTGGTGTCAACATTTGTTCCCAATAATTAATACATTTGGCTTGTTGTTTATCTTGATTTAACATCATATAAATGTTTTTCGAACTTAACATAGAAACATGTACATTTTGGTCATTTATTCCAAAAAAAGTATTTTGCTTAATATGTTCACACCATCTTAGATCTCCTTTTTTGATCCTGTCTTTCCAACGTTTAGGTATTGATGTTATCAGCTTGATAATGATAATACTCTTGAGTTCTCTCAAGTTAACAAATCTATTCTCAACAATAATATCACTCAAATAATATATGTCACTCAATATCACTCAAACATGTATGAGCCTGTATCCATTTACGGAAAAACAACACTTTACCACCATTTCTTACATTATCATTACCCCATAACGTAGCGTTGTTTGAAGTATTCTTATTATGTTTATTTTGCAAATAATACCATGATTCTAATAGATCTTGATAAAAAGATGGTAATTTACATTTAGTTATATCATATATATACATCTTCACGATTACAGTTGAGATAAAGTAGAAAAGATAAACCATCAAGTGGATCATATACCTTAATTTGCTTTAAAAATGGTAGGTGAGTCATTTGAGTGTGAACTTTTTATAGTTGTTGTTGTAGTAGTTACTTTATAGTTGTAGTTGTAGTTAGAGTTATAGTTGTAGTTAGAGTTATAGTTGGAGTTATAGTTGTAGTTGGATTATTATAGTTTGAATTACATGTATAGTTGTAACAACTACAACTACAACACAAAAAATACATTTACTAGAGTCATTTTCTTTCTGTTTTCAATGTGGCATTTCATTTTCAACAATAATTCACACACATAAATTAGACTTAGAGGTTGATGAAAAGTGCAGCACAAAGGGCAGCAGATACTATTTTATTTTAATTTAAAAAGTTTTAAAATGTCACAAATTTCCCCCTTTTTTTCTGTTTCTTAAATTCTTAATAGGATGGGCGACAGCTCTGCTGAAAACGTCGAAAGCTTCAAGGCTGCGGAAAAGACAGCATTTGTTGTGGGCTACACAGGAGAAACTGGCAAAGATCTTGTGAAGTCATTGGCAGATATGAAACTGTTTAGTAAAGTCACTCTTATTGGAAGACGCAAGGTGGACTATGATGAAGACATGTTTAAAGAAGTCAATGTGGTGAGTAAGATTGAATATTAAGATTTTGTATATGATTATTAAATTGACTGAAAATGTTTAGTAGGTACAATAAACCGTAACATTACTATCTATTACATCTCTAATCTTGAGATGGTTTAGTTTGATAGTAATTTTAAAATTGTTGATGGATAGATGCATGTCAAATGCTGATTTTGTGTGTGTTATTTTTGTTGGATTTTATAGGAGCAGAAAGTAGTAGATTTTGACAAGCTTGAAGAGTCAGCGGATGTTTTCCAGGGTCACCATACTGGATACTGCTGTCTTGGAACAACTAGGGGAAAAGCTGGTGTAGTAAGTATCGTACTATAATCTCATCATTTATTAGGTCGTCCGTAGGAAGAGACCTTATGGCAGCATCCTTCGTGTGTAGTCTGTGTGTGTAGTCTGTGTGTGTGTCAACAATTTGGTATACACTTTTTGGTATACACTTTTTGTTACAATTTGGTATACACTTTTTGTTTTGTCCATTTCTTTTCCATACAATGTCCAATTGCAATCAAACTTCGGTCATAGATGCAACATGGGAACCTTCATATGTTAATGAGGTCAAAGGTCACATACCAAGGTCAAAGGTCATCCGAGGTCAAGATGTATATGTAAAAGTGGCTGCATATGAAAAATTGATTACATTTGTTCATTTCTTTTCCATACAATGACCAATTGTAACCAAACTTTGGTCATAGATACAACATGGAAACCTTCATATGTTAATGAGGTCAAAGGTCACATACCAAGGTCAAAGGTCATCTGAGGTCAAGATGTAAATGTAGAAATGGCTGCATATGTAAAATTGATTACATTTTTCCATTTCTTTTCCATACAATGTCCAATTGCAATCAAACTTCGGTCATAGATGCAACATGGGAACCTTCATATGTTAATGAGGTCAAAGGTCACATACCAAGGTCAAAGGTCATCCGAGGTCAAGCTGCATATGTAGAATTGATTACATTTGTCCATTTCTTTTCCATACAATGACCAATTGTAACCTAACTTTGGTCATAGATACAACATGGAAACCTTCATATGTTAATGAGGTCAAAGGTCACATACCAAGGTCAAAGGTCATCTGAGGTCAAGATGTAAATGTAGAAATGGCTGCATATGTAAAATTGATTACATTTTTCCATTTCTTTTCCATACAATGACCAATTGCAACCAAACTTCAGTCATAGATACAACATGGACACCCGCATATGTTAATGAGGTCAAAGGTCGCATAGAAAGGTCAAAGGTCATCTGAGGTCAAGATGTAAAAATTAGTACACTTTTTTTTTGTCTCTTGTTCATTTTTTTTTTGTCTCTTGTTCATTTTTCCATACAATGACCAATTGCAACCAAACTTGGGTCACGGATGCAACATGGAAACATTCATATGTTAATTAGGTCAAAGGTCACATACCAAGGTCAAAGGTCATATGAGGTCAAGATGTAAAATTAGCTGCATATGTAAAATTAATTACATTTAAACAGGTGAAGTACAATTGCAACCAAACTCCAGGATGTTTATTTTATTTTTTATATCCTGGATCCGCTAGTGGTCTAACCTCTTTCTTTCTAGATGCCTGTGGTTTGAGATCCACCTTGTTTTTAATCTACCCTATAAACGGACGACCTATTTGGGACCGCTGTCCCTATTTTTATAGGAATTGTAGGATAAGGATAGGTCACCATTTAAAAAGAAACTTGTTAGAAATTCCAATTAACTATCGAATGTAAATCCATACCTGAGTGTGCATGCAGCTGAAAGCTACACAATTGATTGGCAGTAAGCATAGTAAACTTACAATCATAATCATGTTCAAAACTGTTGGGACACTTCCTGCTTTCCATGATAACGGTGGTCCCTCCCTCTAAACTCAATGTTGGTCCATATTAAAGCATCGTCCAGCAAAGGGCTGTGGTATATATATACACCCCACCATTGGTTTTGGGGGTTGGGGTGGGGGTTGGGGGTGGGGTGGGGGGGGGGGGGGGGGGTAAATAAACTAGTGTTGACAATTATACTTTCAACTGACAGCTTTTTACTCATTTTGGATGATATTTAATGCGCACAAGTATAGTGTCCCAACTCCCAACAGGTTTTGAACAAGATTGTAGATCTATTCTTAGATTATCTAACAACCCAATTCATTGTCCAGTGAGTTATGCTGCTATTTTCCCTTAATGAAATTCACAAGAATAAACTCATTGAGAGAGGGTGGGTAAAATTGTTGATGTTTGTCCATATGAATTTATTTCATAGCGATTGTTTACTGGGTTTGGAATAATACATTCAACAATATTTTGGCTTGGTTTGGAGAAAAGCCAATTGTGCTAATGCAGCTAAACCGCTGAACACTTTTTGCTTTAACCCTAACCCCGAGGCACCTTTTCCAAAGAATTTTTTTTGCGGCCAAATAGCGAGGGGGAAAAGTGCCCCCACTTTCCACCCCCCACCCGGGGCTCGAACCCCAGATCTCTGGGTTCAGAGGCAGACGATCTACCGCTAGGCCACAGGGGAATCCATACATGGCGAAGTATATTCCAATCTGTATATACCCATACCCTGGGGCCATTATTTCATCGAAAAACTGCCGAGCTGGTGACACAAGCACACCGCATCGTAGTAATTCGTAGTACTCGAGAGTGTTAGGGTTAAACAAAATCCCTGTGTATGTGTTTTACAGGAGGGGTTCAAGAAAGTGGATAGAGACTACGTATTGAAGACTGCAGAATTGGCCAAAAGTGGTGGAGTGGCTGACTTTCATCTTGTCTCCTCACAGGGAGCTGATCCTAATAGTGGAATGCTTTACCCACAAGTTAAGGTAATAAGATAATGTTAAAGGATCTTAGATCTTAGATGATTTTACTCATGATAGCAGGTTATAAAACAAGGTATTTACAAAAAACTGGTCAACGTCCTAAAATAAAATTAACAGACGACAAAGAAAATATGAAAAAGAAAATTTAATTAATTCGCAGGACAAAAAAATGATTCGTACACTTTTAACTGCCAATAATGTGAAACTAAATGAATAAAATAATTGATGACAAATTTTATAGAAAAACAAGAAAAGTACACGCTCTAGACCGGGCTCGAACTCCCGTAAATGTTTCCAAAAGAACGTGAGTCCAGCGCCTTAACCACTCGGCCACCACTACGTACACTAAAATGGAGAGTAGAAAATTATTTATATACCAAACAGAATATAGTAAACACGACGAATGTCGCAGATTTTGCAAAACTCTATCATTTGTTTTATATTATTTAAACCATTTCTCCACAATTGTAATAACATATGTGTTCATATTTTCATATCCAGATCTAATATACATTTTAAAGACATCTGGGTACAAATACTGATTCAAGATACATGAAAGCAATTCATAGACTCTACCACAAGGCCTGAATCTGAATTCAAATGTCAACGTCCCAGGACGTTGACAAAAACTGTATTAATCTTGTTAGCTACATGTATACTGGAAGACCACCTGAAACATATGACGTGGATGTGTGCTCAGGGAGATACAAACCTGAGATTAAACTACCACTCATTGTGAAGACCTTTATCATGCTAAGATATGCCATGGCTAATACATACTTACTTCAATCTGTATGATCTGAAAGAGGCCCATATGAGCAAAGATGTCAAACAGTAACAAATAAGGAGCAGGAACATTTGAGATCTTCACATCAATATAGCTGGAAATCTCAAACAATCAACAATTTAAAATGTACATTGGCAATATTATTCACTGCACCTCACATGCAGCTTTATATAGCTGTGCCATTTGAAACATCTGGAAAAATTGTGAGCAAAATATTAAAACCACTTTGCAGTTTCTACCCAAAATTGGTCCTAATTGCCAAAAGTTGGAAGGGGAAAAAACATCATTGTATTTTGCTTTAAATAAGGACTGTGAGATTTGAACCACAAAAACAGCCAGTAAAGCATTATTCTTTTGATATCTTGTATGCCATTACAGGGTCAAGTTGAAGTAGCTGTCAAAGAGATGGGTTTTGAAAGACTCTCTGTGTATCGCCCAGGGTAAGTAACTAACAAGATTGGAATTAACTTGAGCTGAAAAAGGGCTGAATGAATAGGCTTGACATGATTTTTCAGTAACTCCCTTATAACACCACCTTCATATAAAATGATATTATTTATTTTCAGACTGCTCATGTGTGACAGAAAAGAGAGTAGAACTGGTGAGTGGGTGTTGAGAAAGATGTTGGCCCCTGTGGAATACATGGCCCCTGGATTAGCTACCACACCAACATCTACTCTAGCTAAAGCTATGGCGCATGTCACAGCAGCCCCCATTACAGAGCCATATAACCTGTTCAATGGTAAGGACATACATCGTTTGACAACAGTCAAGGACAAGAAGAAGTGTGGGAAAGAGTGAAAGACAGGATATAAGGAATCACTATTAGTATTTAGTATAAGGCCAAACAAAGAAGAAAGTCTTGTCTCAGAAACAGTGTGCAAAAAAGCTTTTTTTCTTCTTCTTCTTTTGCTTATCCAAGCTTACAGAGAACATTTAAAAAAATTTAAAAAAAGAGGACGTTTTTTAGTCCCCAGCTCATTGACCTACGCGCCATAGCTCATTTCACATACCAATGCGGGCGGGCTTCTGAGACAGACCTTCTTCTTTGTTTGGCCTAAGTACAATCTGTGTAGGATGTTTAAAGTGTCCTTAGCTATAAGATGGTCTTCTATATAATCAATGCACTCACTGTGTTATTCTTATACTAAAAGACCTTTTCAAATCAAAGTTGTCAGAAAGTTGAAAATCAGGGTCATCAAACTTTTTGTTGGTTCCAAACATTCTTACATCTCTGGTTATACATCTCGAACAAATATAATTATCCAATAATTGATTTGAAATAGTCTGTAGTGGCTATAATAAACATCTTGTGAAGTTGGTTTTCTGCAAAATTCATATTCATCTTATGACACATTGTTGTTGGTATTAAATTTTAAGTAGCTAATTGGTGATCAATGATGTCGATATAGGATTACTGACTATGAATCACACAAAAAATATAATGCCTTCTAACTTGTATTGTATTTAGAGACTTGAATCCCTCTAGCATGTTTCACTTTTTGTCCTATTTGTTCACACATAGAATGAGCCAAGTCATCATTAGAATTCAACACGTTCTACTTATATTCTGTCTAAGTCAACTATATCTTGTTGGTGACCCATTACACTATGAAATCAGATTAAAGCTATGAAGTAGTATACTGTTTATTCCATTTTATGATGTCATGGATGGATTACCAAACAAGACGTGGCCCAAATAAATATATATTCACAATTATAAGGTGCAATTTTATGTTTTGAACTTATTTTCATATATCGAGGGCTTGGAACCACAAGGCCTCATCTCCATTTTTTCAAAAATGAGATTTTGGTATCAACATTTTCAGAAAGAAATTACACACAGCCTTATTTCCATAATACAACCTCTTTCAAAGTTATAACCAGTATCACAAGGCCTCATCTCCATCTCCCAAATGTGTTTCAAAATCTTCAATAGTCTTTTTCTCAAAATGGAGATAAGGTCTTGTGTTTCTGAGCTCTCGATATATTAGATGTCACGTACAGTAACAGTGGGTGCTAGAATTAACTTTGGATGGAACATAAAGTTAACATTAACCAAAGAGAATCTTCATGTGTAGCTGAAACTGTGCTATTTAAAGTTGTTTGTATTATTGGGTAGATTAAATTTGTTTGTGCGATCAGAATATATTCGTCACTCTAAATTCAAATTTTTGCAATTTGAAAACCTGGGAAGTTTTAAAATATGATATTTAAAATTCATATCATGCTAGTCTTCGAGTATAAAGTTCTGAATAAAAACATCACTTTTTCCAAAGATGTGACAGAGTGCAATAATAATAAGGATATAATGTATCCAAATAAACCAATATCTTTATAAATGGTTTATATATAGTATAGCAAAGTCTACAAAGTGACAGAACAATCGCAACTTTAGGTATTATGAGCAATTATGTTGTATAATATAAATAAGAACAGATATAACTTAAGTTGCTTAGACACATGATCTTGGTTTGTTTTGGGTGCTTTTTTATGGATAATATTTTATTTTAACATTACATTGACTAAACAGTGCCTTTTATATAAACTCCTAAAAAAAAAAATTGTGGATTTTTATTCTCGATTTTTTTTCTTCTCAATAGCCTTTATTTCAGATATTTGTGATGTTCATATTTATTTTACATATCAATCAGCGAAGTGGATGCAAATGCTACCACTCAACAGTCGACCATTGTGGAGTATGTTTATCTTCACTCATTATTTCAGATATGACGACTCTTTCCTTACTGATTTTCTATTCACTTTTAAGGACTTTCTTAAATCAAGGGTTTAGAACCAAAATGCCTTGTGTTATGGCAACCCTTGATGGTAGATCGAGTTTTGTAATGGCATACTGTGTAGAACAGCAGCTATTACACAGTTAACCTATTGACGTCATAAGGCGTTAATGCAATCGGTGGCGTAGCTAGGATTTTTTTCAGGGGGGGGGGGCAAGACATTTTCGTAAAATGGTGGCCAAATATTTGTTTCAGTCAGCTCAGAAAACTTGAGAGGGGGTTAAGGGCATGTTGTATACTAAACGCCCGCAAAAATGATCCTTGTAAATTGTCATGTAGACTGGGGGCACACAGGGCTTTTTTCGGTCAGGGGACCATTTGCCTGCCCCCGGTAGCTACGCCACTGTCTGCAAAAGCTGCTGTGAGTTACATTAAGTTCAAATCAATTTTTAAGCTGATATACTACACTATATATGACACCTGGCAGCTATTAGTGATTAGGTCTTGTGGATCCATCAAATCAAATAGTTATTAAACCCAGGAAAGTCTTCTCAGGTCTAAAGCTTAGCTTTTAAACATCACCATCATTCATAACACCTTTTTTATGTTTTTTCTCAAGATATGATAAAAATATTGGCATTCACATAACCCAAAAGGTTAAAGGTTTGAGACAAAACTAAACAAAACAAAATTATGTAGCACAAGCATTTTTGACCTAAGGAAGCTGAAAAAAATCGTTGTTAGTCCTGAAGAAGTAACAAATATTTGGTTGTCCTCCACATCACTCTCGAAATGAGCGGGCTGGTGGTATTTTCTTCTTTCTCTCTTTATAAATTGTTAAATGACGGATAATAAATATGGTCTCAAATATAACTATTATCTTATCTCTTGATAAGGTTGATTTAAAAATGATCAAAATTGTAAAATAATTTTGAGCAAAAGATATAAATACTATAATCTAGACTGTCAACATTTTCAAAAGGAAAACAAATCTGGGTTTTGAAAATTAGGGACTGAAGATCTTCTTTTTACAGTTCCAGATTTGAAAATAAGGGCAATTGTTTTGTTGCCTTAGGCGCTGTGTGACTTATCTGAGTTAATACAACAGATATATACCCTATGCAACCATGTGAGTGCAGCTGAGTGATTTAAAATAACGCAAATAACATTACTGTTCTGTCAAAACATAGTATGTTTTTCCAGCCATTCAGCATGTATAAAGGAAAATTGCCCAACAGTTATGGTTTTAATAGATGGGTTTTAGCCTTCAAGATGTTTAGAGCAGACTTCCAAGAGGTTATACATATAGGAAGTATTACTTTATACATGCTGAAGGGCTGGATGAAGATACGAGGTTTTGACAAAACAGCGACGATAACATAATCTAAGCATACCGTTTGTATTTTTAACTGAATCAAGATATAAATGATATTGGCACTATCTATACAATATGTACACTGTGAGTGCTAAACCATTATGGAAAATGCAGCCGGTTTTTACGATTTTTATTTGAATTAAAATATCGTATTAATCTTGTTCATGTATCAGTACCAAAAATATTTATATTGTACACATACTGGTAAAGAAGCAATCTTCTTGCAGAGTGCTCAATGCGATGCAGAGCGAAATATAAGTTAAACCATTTGGAACAGTAGTTGCTACTCTGAGTTTCACGCTTGTGCAATCATCCGACAACTCTGATGATGTTGTCTGATGATTGCACAAGCGTAAAACTCTGAGTAGCAACTACTGTTCCAAATGGTTTAACTTATATATTGTACACATTTTAAAAAAGGGATTTGTAGTTGATACTATTTGCTTCATTGCACAAAACATATCTAGTCGCATTAATGACTTAATTACAAACACTGTTAGTCATTATAGAATCTGTTTGACTTTGGGTCCAATGTAATTGATGTTGTGTATTTATTATATGTGAATAGAAGAATAAATCATTTAGATTGTATAACGATTCATAGTTTGTTTTGTTAATGATAAATTGTGTTCTGGTTTCTATGCCTTGAGTAACATTTACAGTGATGCACCAGCATCAACCGTTTGTGTTGTTTGTGGGGAAAACTGGGGGAAAGAACACATTGGCGGGGGCAGTTGGCTTTTAATGTTTAAATTGCCGGAAATTAGCTTAAATTGACTGAAATGAGACATTTCAGACCAATTTTATGCTAATTTAGGTAATTTTACATTGTTTTAGAGACAAAATGGGTTGAACTTGATGAGCTAATTGAGGCGGAAAGGATCGTGACTGAGAGAGGGGGATTGCCCAGACCCCTAACATTGCTATAGCAGTACTATATAGATAGTAATACATGATATTATAATCAACATTCGACTATCAGCAGTAAATAGTACTTTTACAAAAGATAATCACCATTAGATAGCATATCGATTTATCGGCTATTGCTATCAGTATAGCATATCAAACATGCCATTGATATCAGAAGTAGATATATCATAGATTGATTTACCTACCATTGATATAGCATTTATCGACCATTGCTATCAGTATAGCATATGGAACATGTCAGTGCTATATCAGCAGTAGATATATCATAGATTGATTTACCTACCATTGCTATACAGCATTATCGAAACATGCCATTGCTATCAGCAGTAGATAGCATATTGAACCTACAATTGATATTAGCGTAACAATATGCTATAGCAGATATAATAGCATTTGCATTGTTGCTATCAGGTTTACATTAAGCATTTACAATGATATAGATTAATAACATTATATAAGATAGTGCGACCTCGTTAACACCATCCCAACGAAATAGCAGAGAAAAGGGTCAAAACGTTTGATCCCAATCAATTATTCTTAGAATAACTTTTTAAAAGCCGTTTTGATCGCGAGATGGCGCCCTGTATATCAGAGATAAAAAGGCATATCTAGGGACCGTTCATTATTTATGGTGGAGGGGGGGTTGGGTAAACTATAGGGGGGGTCATGTAACTTTCATATGTTGAAATAGGGGGGTTATGTAACTTTTTATTCCTAAACAGGGGGGGTTGTGTAAATTTGTTTAAACTATGAAAATGGTGGTGATTGGAGTGATTTTAGAGGATATTTTGGAGTGTAAATGCCATTTTTATCTGCGCTTCGCGCATATTTTCTTAAAACCTTTCAACTTCAAAAAGTTTTAGACGACTTCGGGACAGCAAATCGAAGATATGGTGGACAAACATCATCAACGGTCGAGACATTTGAGCCACATGGTGTATAATGTTACAAAATCCAATGTCATGCTTTTCACCTCATCAGCTTTGCACCAATGCTCATATAAGTAGAACGTTTCACTGGATTATACGTTTCTGCTCAGAATGATCTAACTTGTTCGGGTTAAAGACTCACAAAACCTACCAAAATGAATGAATATGGGAGGGGGGGGGGGGGGGTGTGTAAAAAACTACTGGTTAGCAGGGGGGGTCATGTAATTTTCAGTTTCAGCTGTAGGGGGGGTTAGGAAATTTTAACATACGAGTCTCGAATTTGTCCCAACCCCCCCCCCCCCCCCCCTCCCCTCCACCCTCCACCATAAATAATGAACGGTCCCCTAAACGGAGACTATATCTATGTAAAAAGGTGCCACATGCTGATTATATACGATTTATGCATTGCTAAGAGTAAAAGAAAACAGGGTGTGGGGAAACAGGTAATGACAAGGGAGAATAACGCGATAAAACAGATAAATAACAAAAAACAAAACAATAACAAGTAAATGCACTGGGACAAGCAATGAAATTTGCTGTGCAATGAAACAACAAAGATACACTCGTCAAAAGAAGTTCCTTGCCACTTAAATTAAATTAATATTTAATAGAATATATATAATTATATACAGGGTGAGTCAAAATAGTCAGGTCCCGATTTCACCGATTTTTTAAACCAGTTAAAATTCAAAAATATATTTAATGACTTGCCTAGCAAGGTGGCATTACTAGCTATAACCTAAATTTTATTTCATTCAAATTGGTTACTCGAAACGGGAGATATGATAATTTTTCTAAATTCTGTGAAATAAAATCTGTTCCAACTTATCTAAGGGATCCCTATGGATGTTAACGTCTAACGCGCGTCTTTTGAATAAGTCAATCAAAGGCGTGTTGGTATTCACAGCAATTACAATAGGAAAATAGATTCTATTGTCTTTGCGGTTATGTTTTCAATGGTTTTCGTGCAATCAGGATAGCCTACAACAAACATCATTGAGTTTTAACAAAATGTTGACCAAAGTATTGTGAAACTTGTTATTTTAATCGAACTGATATGAGAGAAGTCTGAGAGAAAACAGATCTTATATCTTTAAACAGTTTGTGCTTTGGCAACTTACCATGCGAAGTGCAAAGTCAATTTTTATGAATATATTTGTGCAATACTGAGTTACATTATAATATATTTAAATACTTTGCATGCAATATCGTTGAATTTATCAGAGATTCAACAAAAAAACATGATATTTTGGTATAAATTGCAACAGTTATGAGTGTGTTGTGCTGTATGAATAACTAATATTACAGTAGTATTAACATCCACCACCAAACTTGGAACACTTTGGATTACGCGTCTTTTCGTAAATATGTTGTAAATCTGGCGTGGAATATGATATTGTCGTGAAAACATCACCAGGTATAAAGAAGTATGTCTACTCTCATAAACATTGAAAATAATTACCAATTTTGTACAAGAAGTATTTTTCTTGATTTTTTGAAAACAGTCAAAGTGAGTCAAAAGAATTTAGACATGATCACTCATGCATGGCAGATCCCATTCACTTGACAATGGCAAGAAGATTGCAAAAAAACTTGGATAATCCCTCCATTCAAATGACTGTAAATGCTCATTTCTTGCAATTTCCTTTTACGCACCTTACCATTGCTTAATGAATGTGCTCAGCCATGCATGAATGCGTACATATTAATTTCATACAGACATGATAGAGAATTATTGTCTGCTTTAATATTTTGACATGCAATTGTTTAATTTATATTAAATATTTATGTGAAATGTTTGAACTTCAATGAGTGGCAAGGAACTTCTTTTGACGAGTGTATATTAGAATGAAAGTTCATCTGTGTTGGTGATAAATAATATGAAGTTAAACTTTCGATCTCAACACAAAAGAATTAATTACCTGGAATTTTCAGGTGTTGCTACACCTTTCATCAGCAGACTAATGACTCGACTTGACCTTTTGGGAGGTGTGACGTCAGAATCGGGTCATAGACTCTTTGTAATTTGTACCTGCCCCCGTCTTTGTTGAGTGATGGTTGGTTGGCTCTGATGTAAATTGCCTCCTTGACACCTCTCTCAAACCAACTGAGGTATCCCAACACATCCATATTGAGTCACCAGGACACAGCGTTGACTTGGACAAAGTCAAGATCGGATAAGGATCCTCGTTGGTTTGAGAAAGGTGTCAAGGAGGCAATTTACATCATTTTCGTGTTATTGTTTTGTTGTTGTTGTTATTATTTATCTGTTTTATCGCGTTATTCTCCCTTGTCATTACCTGTTTCCCCACACCCTGTTGGTATATCTTGCTTTTACTCTTAGCATTTTTACACTAGTTTTCGAGATATCCTCTTGTATCATTTTTCTGATCCTTGGTGTGTTTTGTTCCTGGTTCCGTTGGATTCATCTTTTTACATTTTATATATATGCATTTGCAATAGTGTATCGGTATTTTTTTGTATGTTCTGTAATTGTTTTCTGTTGTTGCTGCACACACAAAAATGCCCATTTTGTGGCTAATGAAAAAACTATAGATAGATCGGATATTAAACGATCGCGTCCTAAATTAGAATTTAATGGTTGGCATATATTGCTATCAGCAGACTGCAGCCGGCTTGTTAGACTGGTAGCTAAATGCAGCATAATATTATACCGTAGATAGTTTGGCCAGAAAATGCATTATATCAGTACATACATGTTTGTTGAAAAAGTGGACAGAACTTGGGCCTGCGAAAGTCGTTGGAAATAACTCTCACACAAGTTGGCGCTGTATCCTAAATTGAGGCGATCAGGAAGAAAATTGAGCCGAACACTGTTTGAAATAAAAATGCTTATCCCGCGGGATAAGCATTTTTGAATCGACGTTTTCTTGTACAAAGAGAGCTGATTTTACTTAATCCTTATAGGTGTAAGTTCATACATGTAATACAATTA
This sequence comes from Ophiura sarsii, assembly GCA_035610835.1. Lineage (NCBI taxonomy): Eukaryota > Metazoa > Echinodermata > Ophiuroidea > Amphilepidida > Ophiuridae > Ophiura > Ophiura sarsii. The sequence continues at coordinate 14,688,173 of CM069443.1, forward strand.
TAAAAATAAACTAATCTCATTGGTTTTTATCATTATTGTATTGAGGGCGCTGCCTCCAACACATCTCTTAGTGTCCCTTTAAAACTAAAAGGCTCAGTTTAGAACTTATAATAACATAAATATCGATTCCAAAACTAGTGATTTGAATATAATAACGCATCCTATCATGCACGGCGCACCGCAAAAAAATAGTTTCCTTTGGTGGCGGTTGTGGGATAACAGCGCCGTCCTCCTACCCCTGACTATATCCATTATTTGAATTTGAAATACCGTCCTCTGTCTGTCGTACCACTGAAAGGTGTTCATAATAATGTAGGTTTGAGATAGAGGGAGCTTTTGCCTGTTTCCAACAAAGTCTTTCATTGGCCAATTGTATGATTCTTCTCCCAATGAAGCCAATTACGCACGCTGTCATGTCCGTGTTTGTGCTTTCGGCACCATGTGCGCTCGTGCTGTCAAACTTACAATAATTTAGCGCTTAACACAATGTTAATAGCCCAATTGGGCTAAATTTAGAGACTGAAATGACCTCTAGAAATTAAGTTTGAGCAATTTTAGTGCCAGAAAATGTGTATTTGATGGTTGCAGCTCAATAACTTTGTGTCACTCCTTCATGGCTTTTTTTAAATGGATAAAATGATAGATAGTTACTTTTATGAATATTCACATTAAAAAAATTGTGCCACTATTTTCTCGGCATCACTAAAATCCAATCAGTCAGCTCGCACGGCTCGGCTGCTGTTTACGATTGTGTTTGTACCGGATGCCAACTTCTGATATCGTCTTTTATAAATTCCCCGTATTTCAAAGCTTCCCTGATTGAATTCCACAATACTAATAAGATATTTTTTATAGGACAATTGAGAAATAGTTCAATTTCGATTATCAAAGCAGCTAATTTCATACAATTTGTACACAATAAAACGTTCATGACTATGTGTGCTGGTTCTGTGTGCAAATGCATAGCGCAATATGCACGGACGTTGATACGAGTGCAAAATGCATAGCCAAGACGTTCGTTGCCCTGCGATCTTTCCAGTACTTTTCGGGTGATTGTTGCCGTACATTCCGACCGGGCGTTTATTTCTTCATTTTACAAGACTTATTACCTTTTTAATCTACTGGAGAATTGGGCTTATTAGTGAGATTAAAGGTTGGTTTTTTAGACACAATCTGTTTCTGTGTGTATGCATGTATTCAAATCAAAGGATTATAATCTGCATGATTTCATGATTTACTATGATTATGAATGATATGATGTCTACTGTAAAAAAAAAGACCACGCATCGCATGCCACCCGGTAGTCTCAATAGATACCCTATATGACGGGTATATTGAGTTATTTATGAATATCATTAATATTGTAGGTTAAAATGCAATGTAACTGTTGTAAAGGCATGGACGGTAGGCCTATATAGTATATTAAATGGCTATATAATATAAATATTGAAAGTCTAGGTTGGTGGGGGGGGGGGGGTATTTTGTTTGGTCGGGGGTGTGCGGCTGGAGATCCAAAACCCCTACTCATTTTTAGGGGTGATTTTGGAAAAAAACAGTCATTTCTAGGGGTTTTGCTTAATTTTAGACCAATTTTTTGCAAAATCTGTGCCCCCCCACAAATAAAATGACAATCTCTGGGGGGGGGGGGGGGGGGGGGGGGGGGTTGGGGTGGTGCCAGAAGGCTTCACCCTCTGTGGCGCCCCCTCAAATGAAATGAAGTGACAAACTCTATGTAGGGGCGGGGGGTGTAGACTCTGTTCCGCCAGCCCCTGCAACATCGGCTGTGGTGCGCATGCATTGGCCTTGTTGAAAAGACTGGTCCGCTTATACCGTATGTTTTACCCCCTTCGCTGATCACAGGCCTGTCCCATGTCCACCTTCCTGCCACGGTGACCCACCACCCCAAAATTGAAGACCCTGTACTTATACTTGTACTAGTTGTAGTTACGCTACTTCCCCCAGCCCAAAGCTGTTTCATCAACCTGAAGAGCTTCAGTCAAGCATGTTATTCTTAATTGGTGCATTTGGCTTCGAAGAGGGATTTACGTGACGGAAAAGGAGGCTAGCGATGTACTCAATACAAGAGTGTAGTTTTCAATAGAGTAAACTTTGCACTAATCATAAAAATTCTTTGTACTTCTGAACTGTTCAATATTCGATGTTACTACATTCGTTGAATTAACTTAAACATATAAACTATTTATTCCCACTAGTTTGAAATTAAATGTTGGCTGGTAACCAAAAGTACCGAGGAAAATTTAGAAGTTCACAGTTCATTCACATTGCAGTCAACTAGATTGTAATGTTTGTCGGCAGTGGCGGCACCAGCCTCATAATTTCGGGGGGAAATGTGCGCATAGCGTGGAACAAAAATTGCCTTTTTATGCTTAAATTGTCTATTTTTTCTTACTAATAAATTGTTGGTTTTTTGCCTTAGTTTATTATATCAAAGCTAATCAGAGTTCTGACCAATATTTCAAAGAATTCCAATTACAGTTTACCGTAATCACTTCCAAATCGGCGAGAAATATTTGGTTTTATCTCTCTGCGCGCAGAAGTTATCCAAGCAGATGTGCATGATTATGGTCACATACACATGGTTTTGGATGCACGCACATGTCAAAGTGGCTTGTTGTTTTCACACATGATGCAAAGTGGGCTTGTTGTCTTACACATACATGTATTAAAGGTATATTATGTGATCTTTCCAGGGAACGCCCTCAAAATCGAAAAAAAAAATTAAAGAAGATTTTCTTGCAGATTTACATTTCTGATCATAAATCGTACATACATTCCAAGTTACAGGGCGATACGATTCTTAATTACTTCAAAATCATGATTTTAGAGTGAAAATAAACTGTCGGATAACTCCGACAGTTTATATTTTCACTCTAAATTCACTCTAAAACCATGATTTTGAGGTAATTAGGAATCGTATCGCTCTGTAACTTGGAATGTATGTATGATTTATGATCAGAAATGTAAATCTGCAAGAAAATCTACTTTCTAAAAAAAATGATGAATAGATGGCGCTCTCTGGAAAAGATCACATAATATGCCTTTAATTCGTTGCTGTGCCCTGAAGGAGGTTTAGCCAATTTGGACCTGATCAAACTATAGTATATTTTAAGTATGGAGTAATTTTTGAAAGATGACATGGAGTATGGTACACATGTATTTCAATTACAATTTATATATATTGAAAGACATCTGAAGATGATGCAATAGCGTACCAAAACACACCTTTAAACAACCAAATGGTAAAACATTCCCAACTAACATGTACATGTACAGCCCAATCAGACTTGGCGTAACTAGAGGCCACCCCCCTTCTACCTGAAGGCTTGCCCCAAATTAAATAACCAGCTCTATGTATATTAACAAAAAATAGTGGGACTATCAGTTCTTGCAAAAGAAGTTACGGTATGTGAATTTTAAACGCTATGCGCACAATCTTCCGAGACAAACTTGTTCTGATTTTTGCTTTATGCCTAAAAATATCTTGATGTTCCAGCTAATCTTATATGTTCCAATTGCAACTAACCCCCATCTCCCCTACTATATATTTGACTATCTTTTGTATTGTAAACCAATAAATGGTGTATTGTGACAGAGAGGAGAAGATAAGATACCGGTATAATCAAAGTTCAATTGATTTATTTGCTCTATTGATTGTCTCTCTTCTTCTGTTAAACCAGGTCCAGTGATCAACCAACTACACTCTGGCTTTACCGGCAAGACATAGGGCCTACTGCAAATAAAACGTGAAATTGTCATCATATTTGATACAGCTAGGAAATAGCAATCATGGGGCGATACTCTGGAAAAACCTGTCGTCTTCTTGTCATGATGGTGTTGACATCCCTATTCTTTATAGCAGAGATCAGTACTGGATACATAACACACTCAGTAGCGTTAATTGCAGACTCATTTCATATGTTATCAGATGTCATATCGTTGATAGTGGGCTTCATAGCAGTCAGGGTGAGTATTACATAATGCAAGGAGTTTAATTAAAATTGAACTAAAAATGTATTCAATAAAGAATAGCATGATGTTGGCTACTGAAATTTAACTTGTTCCCTCCAGATTGGGAAAGATACTGGAAGTGGTCTGCCAGAATTAGTCTTCTCTAGGGTCTTCATGACAGGGAGGGAATGGACCGGAATTAGTGTAACAGTATGCCTATCATTTAAATTTTATATATGACGAAATAGGAACTAACATCTCACAGAATGAGAAGGGTGCCTTATTTTCAAAACCATAGAATTTTACTCATGTTTGACAGATTTTGTGTGTTCTGTTCTACTCACTTCATCAGAATGGTCTCTTCTGACCTGTTCTGCTTCTGGTTGAGGGCCCTCTTACGGTGATCAATGTGTCGTAAACATGACATAAGAAATGGGCCCCTCGTCTCTTTTTGTGCTGGCCTTCTGCGAATCCAAATGGCATCACGGAAAAAATATGATTTTAATAGAGTATCTGTTTTCCAGTCTAAATAACATGGCAAAACGCTGTGTATACTTGTCATTGTCAACATATTCACTTAAATCAAAATAAAATCAAGCATTGATGTATTATTATTTATTCATTTAAAAACAGATGTCCAGCAAATCAACACCCATGAACACCTATGGCTGGCAGCGAGCTGAGGTCCTTGGTGCTTTGGTCAATTCTGTGTTTCTACTAGCGCTATGTTTCACCATCATCGTGGAAGCAGTACAACGTTTTATTAACATAGAAGAAATAACAGATCCTGATCTGGTATTAGTGATAGGAGGGTTAGGCTTGCTTGTCAATGGCATTGGGTTGGTTCTTTTCAGTTCACATGGTAAGATCCAAGTTTAGAATTTACATATAACTTTAGGCTCACTCCTGTACACTTCTTGTGCAATTAATCACATAGGTCCAGCCCTCAAATTAACTGAAGACACCGAAGGCAAATGCCGTCAGTGCCCCACCTAGTTGCCTCGATGCCCTCAACTTCTGGCTGTTTTTACTCCATTGAAAAGTACGTAATTGCCTTGGTGCCCCTTTCAAATTGCCTGAAATTGCATGCCCTTTTCATTTCTTAATTTGAGGGCTGCATAGGTCGGTATGTACAATCAAGTTAGACCTGGTTCAATATGATGAATAGTCCCTCATAACCGTCATATACTCCCTACCAAAGTCAAAAAGTGACATTGCCAGTGTCCAAATTAAGTGGTAATCCGGGCGTCCTGACGCCCAAAACTGCCGTCGGACGCCCAGAAAATTCAATGTTGGTAATCCGTCAGACGACCACACTTTAAAAAAAAAAATAGTCAAAAATTATAAAACATGACCTTAGATGACCCATATTTGACCCGAAATCAGTTGCATGATATCCCATGACCCACACCATAGCTATGGTAACTTATAACTTAAGATCCTAAATTACTAAGACTACATAAATTTCATAATTTATGTGCAATTGAAATGAAACCAGACTTAACCTCTACCGATAGCCCTACCTTGGGGCTATATGCTGTTGACCAAGTTTTGGTGGTTATAACTTTATTTTGTCTGTCAGTGTCAATGTCATAAGCGCAAAAATAATAAATAAATACAAAGTAAGTTAGTAAGTAGGCTATTAATACCTTATTTGTGCATAAATATTAGGTTAAAAGAAATTTCCAGAAATCTGCATATTTAATGGTCAGATTACCAAAAATGTTGAAGGATTACCAGATTTCATGACATCCTTAATTTGGACACTGGATATTGCAGTCATCTAATTGGGCTAATATAACATAATCATGTATATTGTCCATTAAAGTGCTGTAACTATGACTAGATAAAGCACTGATATCACTTTCCAACTCAAAGCAATGGTGTTCGCATATCAAAGGAAGATGTCATCCCTGACACAAAAATGTTGTGTCATGGCAGGACCTGTCATGATTGTATCTACAAGACTCAAGTATAATTAGGGTTCGGCAGAATTCATGAACACGGATTTCATGGCGTAATTCACGGATTTCATACTTGATCAAGGATTTGGGAAATTGTATCATAAAATTGCGGAAATGCTATTTTAGCAGATTTTTGGCTTTTTAAAGAATTACACTGCATGATTATTTTAATATCGCCTTTCCTTGTTTTTTTTGTTTTGTTTTTTCTTCGCATTTTCATTCCAATCTAACACTTATTTATTTACTAATGTCCCTTGAGTAATAGACATTTTTAATTATTAAGTGCCTAATAAAATAACCGCGCGGATTTCATGTGTCATTTCCCACGGTTTGATCTCGGTTTTGCTTGAAATCACACTAATCACAGATTTTACACAAACTGCCTACGGTTTTTGCCTTAAAAATCACAGATTCTGCCGGACCCTTAGTATCATTAGTTCTGTTGTCAAAGCAATTGTTACCTTTGATTGTTCTTGTCATTATTTTATCCAAAAATTGCCTTGTGTATGCATCAAGAAATCAAGAAACATTAAAATGAAAAGAGATGTCCTAACACTTATGTGTTTGTGGGGTAGGGGGGGGGGGGGCAGGGTGTTGTCAATCTACGCTGCAAATTAAGGATGTGTGATAACAAGGACTAATAATTCTTCCAAAATCCTATATGAAAATTAAGACAGATTTTTGCACATTTGTGACTAAAATGTAACCCCTTGTTTACTTCTTGGTTATCATGAATCAGTTTCATAAAGCTTTTACATTCAATTTCAGGCATGAGTCATGGGCATAGCCATGGTGGCGGCGGCCATGGTCATGGTCACGGTGGCGGACATGGGCACAGTCATGGTGGGCACTCTAAGAAGAAGAAACCTATAGAGAATGAACACGAGAGTCCAAAGATCACAAAAAAATGTAGCGATTTAGAAGCCGTTATTCAAAATAGTACTACAGATGAAAACAGCTTGGTAAGTGTGACATAAAACAGCTAAGAGAGTTTAAGCAATCCCATTGGTTCTCAGAGAAATCGGCGACATTTAGATGAGACAATTGAACACAGGAAGGTGGGGCTTACGTTTTAACAGTGCGGCCAACATTCACAATGCGTGGTTTGCTCCATAACGCGCACTTCTGCACTGTGCTTTTCGTGCGCTTATGCCAGCACTGCGACGCTTACGCATGGTGTACTCATCGCATGGGATTGGATAGAATGTTTGTGGGTTATTCGATCCTAGCAGAGGTAAAAGTTGTCAAATGTGGACAATAAAATGTTCTTTGGTAAATGTCTAAAGTATGATTGTTTAAGAATGAGAATAAGTATTGTTTTTAGACCGTACACATGTTATTGTCCGACATAAATGCGTTCGGTAGTATTATTTTTTTCGTAAAATGCGGCGTCGTCATTCTACTTAAAATGGTACTATCGTCCACATTTATGTCAGACAATATAACACGGGTATGGTCTAAAAACAATACCTTTATTCTCTAAGTATCAAGTATGTTGTCTGAATAATTTGAATTTACTATTTCATCAATCTATTCCATTTCTATGCAAAATTTTCCACTAGCTATTGCATCCATATGCTGTGACTTAACGTATGTGTCTATTATTAGGTTTTTGACTTGATTCACTGATAATATTTGTGAACGCTCAATAAATTGAAACAATTCAATGTGCTATATTAAACAGCCATTTCTATCTATCTATAACGTATACTCTGCAAAGTTGCAAAATGCAATATCTAACAGAGGAATATACATAATGGCGACAATTGAAAATAGACATTAGAACACATCATAATCCTAATCTACAACTACAACTACACATGTTATGAGCAATATATTAATAATTAATTCACGCATGTCTAATTCTGACAATTCACCTCTCCCCAATTCTTTTCCAGGAATCATCTGTCAATATACAAATAGATCCTGAACCTTTTGAGGAATCTGGGATACATTTAGCCATAGAAAACGGAGTAGAAGTAGTGGATGTAGAGGAAGATAACGATGAGAAAGAAACAGAACTAGGTAAGTCATAAGCCGTTTTGTTCTCTATATGTTTGGGCTTGTATCTGATTCTTACGTCATTTTCATTGGCATTTTAAACCCCTGCCCATATGTGTTTCTTGTATTATGCATATTTTCTGAGTTGCAGTGAACCAATCAATTATAGTCTTTCAGAGCTATTTGTAGAGAGTTACCAGTTTGATTTCTAATCACTCAGTTCATTAACCTTGTTCCCATCTGCCATTACAAAAACAAAAAAATACAAGATATTTGTATACTTTTGCAGACCGTTGATTAAACTTGTGGGCTGCTGGGCAATGAACTGAAAGGCTTTTGGAAGATATTTGATGGCATACCTATACCTTCCATTCCAGATAGCATTAGGACCCACTTTCCATCAATTTCTAGATATTATTTTTTTGGGGCTGATTTGAGAAATTCTATACTTTCTTTCCTGTAGCATACAAAATTACAGGAAATCTATTAATTTAAACACCACACACATGCCAGATGTGATGTTATTTTTGTAGCACTAGCAATGTTCAAATTAGCCATGAAATCCAATGCAATTTTAAATTATCTGTTCATCTAATATGTAGCTTTTACATTTTGGAATTTGGTCTTTTCAGGTTCTGCCGCTCAACTGAACATGAGAGGTGTCTTTCTACATGTGCTTGGGGATGCCTTGGGATCTGTAGTCGTCATAATTAGTGCCTTAATCATCAAATACACTGACGATGATTGGAGGTTTTACATAGACCCAGCCTTGAGTTTAGCAATAGTATTTATTATTATTTCTTCTACTATTCCATTATGTAAGTATTGATCTGGTAGATAGATTTAGGAATTCAAGCATGTTTCAGCATGGTTGATAAAAGGGCTTTTTGAAATAAGGAATTAAAAACTAGGAGCTACTTTTACACACATTTGCCCTTTGTTTACTGATTTTCCTTCAGGATCAGGACCAATTGTCCCATATACCAGGGGCTATTTGAGATATTGATGGAATTAAGCATGGAATAACAAAGAAAATAAAGACAATTTTACTGTCATTTTCCTTCATCCAATCAGAATGCTGTATCCAATCTTAACCACTAAGGTGTCATTTTGAAGCATTCAAAAAGGTCCTTTTGTTGGTATATATTTCCTGGAGAGACATCTGCATCCTTTTGCCACGGCTGTACACATATGTCATCCTGAAGATGAGTGCAAAGGAATAACAGGGGCAATTTTCAATGCAAAAGTTGCTCCCGGTGACCCAATTTACATAAAACCAGGGGCATTTTTGAGATTTAGCGGGGGTAAATTGCTCCCTTCTCTTGCTAAGTGCTTAGCTTATTTTAAGCCTTGGTTGATAAACATAATTCTAGTTTTTTCTTTTCTTCTTGAAAATTCCTAATTGATTACTATACTCCCTACGAATCCAATCTGAATTAAGTATTACATAGTTACACACTGCTGCATGTGTGAATGTTTCTATAGAACATTCATCAGATTTCCCATTAAAAGAGCAATGATATTTGATGGTATGACTGTAAAATCCATTCAACAATTTTAATTTGGATGATGTATGTATAAAGTCAAATTTGGCCAACACTTAAGTCAAAATATGTCATTAAAACATAAATACCTCCCGATATTAACGTTTAGATTGTATTTGCTGCGAGAATATAGTTTTTCTACTGCTAACCTAAAATTAAATACTCCATCATTTATTTGGTGACAAACATGGCCTAATGGGGCTACTATAGGTCATTGGTTTTGTTAACACTGTGATTTATAGATTGTGTAACATTCTATTTGTCATGCAAAGTCAGACTATACGGTAATATGTTTTGTTGCTATTATCTCAATACTCTGTCAGTTGGTTACCAATGATAGCCTAGTTGGGCCACAAAGTCATGGAGTTGGCAACACTGATAACATTTTTAAAATGTAATAAAATGTAATATCACAAAATCATCAACAACGTATTCCTGCTGGCCATCCAGCATTCCACAAGCACCCCACCCTTTGTTTGATATGTAGTAATAGTGCACTTTTCTCCAATGGGATTTTGCACACTTCACCAAATTGTGATGGGTGTATGGATAAAGTTGCAAAATGCACATCATTCTTTGTGCCGAGTGGTATTGTTGCATTATGTACCAAATTACTGGTAAAGGAATGAAACAACTATTGTCTATCTTATTTTTGTATGCAGTATTTTCTCAAATGAAAGAAAAAGAGAATAGTTCATGATTTGTTAATTATTACCTTACCAAATTCTTCCATTAGGCTCAGTAACTAATTAGTTGTTATTTTTCTGTACATTGTCCATTCATGAAAATAAAATAAAAAAATCAAATCAAATCAAAAAGTTCCATGCCCATTTTTGTAAAAGATGTCCAAATAATTTTTAAACAATTAGACCTGGTGGAGTGAGGAAAATCTGTCCATCTTTGATAGTCAATTTATTTTATAATGAAATCAAATACTTAAGTTGATGTAATTTTATCTTTCCAGTTAAACAGTCCAGTATGATATTACTACAATCACTCCCAGGAGATGTTAATTTATTTGATATTGAAAACAGATTAGTTAGACAGGTAAGCGGGTATCATGTTATTCTTTTGTTTTACAGAGTTGTAGACTCTATACTCTATTTGGCTTCCTCTGGACAGTGGCCGTAACTTAACAGGCGCAGCTTTTACGCACACGTATGTACTTTCCGTCTTTCAACGCTTGTGAGTATACGCCAGTGCATCGAGTAGGCGCGCGAGTTCTGTGCTGCAATTAGTAGAATACGCAGTTACGTCACTGTCTCGTGATGGCCAAATAGACTACTGTTTGTTACTTGGAACTTGACTTGGACTTGCAACAAATGACCTGCAACAAACGACTTGTTGCCAACACAATACAGAAGCTAGTCGAATGAGTCCATTTCAAAAATCTATCAACGAATTGCGTTGGCCTAAGTAAATCACAGGCAAAAGCCTGTTCACAAATTAAAGACATCTTTGTTTGAGTCTGATTTGTCCTGACAAATAGCAGTTAGTGTACTCAATTTGCCTGAATACGTACAGTTGGGCAAAATAATGTGCAACTTGACTTGGACTTGGATTGGACACAGAGACTTGTGACTTGACTTGTGCTGGGACCAAATGACTTGTGACTTGATATGACTTGCGACCAAATGACTTGATATAACTACTTGACTTGGACTTGCAACAAATGACTAGTGTTGGTCAATAAAAGAAAGAAGGAAAGAATACCCCCCCCCCCCCTAAAAAACCCACCACAAAATTAAATTAAAAAAACAAGAAAATATCTCAAATATATATTTTTTAAATGAGGCAGTCCGGTCTGTCCGGCCTTATCTCAACAAGTTTGCCAACAACATACTTTTTGATGCAACTGGTCACATATTCATTGGAATGTGCATCTATTAGTTTGTCACATTTGAAACTGCATCATTGTTCATAAATCATTGTCTGTCTTGTGAGCAAAGAGGGTGTCAAATTTAAGTAGATTTCTTCAACAAAATTCCTCAAAAACTTGTAGTCACATTATGTAGCATTAACATTAATGTTTCCTGTCTTGAGAATCTACCATCTTGGAAAATTCGTCCGTCTTAAAAAACCCTCCTTCATTTTACAAAAAAAGGTGTACGAGAACCTAGATTTTTTTTACTTCAGCCTTATAAATCAAAATCATCCTAGATGTTGATGAATACATAAAGTTGTGAATCTCTAATAAGTGTGGACTGTTTTCATCTTTATTAAAAACATGAATTGATTTTTAAATCAATTAATGTTTTTAATAAAGATGAAAACAGTCCAAGTATGTTAGTTAATGTTTCGATTCCATAGGTTTTAATGTTTAGAAAACATGCATGGATCATAGAGTATTTGCAGTATCATACTTTTAGGAATGCAGATGTAATAATAATTTATAATTGAAGTATCAATTAAACCAAGTATGTTTATGTTTTGATTCCATAGGTTAATGGTATAGAAAACATACATGAGTTCCATGTATGGCAGTTATCCAGTGATAAGATCATAGCTACTGCGCACATGAGATTCCTTAGTATTCATGATTACATGAGAGCTGCCAAAGACATCAAGAATTTTCTGCATGATGAAGGCATACACTCTACCACAATACAGCCAGAGTTCTCAGAGGTGAGTGACCATCCAAATATACTTGATATTTATGCAAACAAAACTGGATACTATACTTAATAAGCTGAATTGTGTAATTAATCAAACCTGCTGTAAAACATGTTGTTGTAGGGATAGTGATTTCAAATCATCAGTTTGGCTAAAACCACCAACCTGATCAATAGGTGTAGGGGAGACACTTTACAGACTAGGTGGCTGGTTGGTGGGTCAGGCGGTTTTTTTCTTATTTTTTTTCACATTTTCTTGAAAAAAACATTTCAAAACATTTTCAAATATTTAAAAATGTTCTCAATTTATATTTTGTCAATTTTTGTTATTAATTTTCTGAAAATGTTTCCTTCATTTGTTCACATATTTGTTGAAACTTTTACAAAGAACCAATGATGAATTGCTTCCCTTCTCTAACACACAGGATTTGATAGACAGTCCTGTGGATACACCCTCCGATTGTATGCTCATGTGTCAGCCAGAAAACTGTAGACCCAAGACATGTTGCGGTGGAGCAAAAGCAATAAAAGACAAGAAAAGTGAATCATCAAGCCCAACGAGAGAAGGGGAAGAGGGGGAAGAGGCATCGTGTCAGGTAAGAGGAGAGGCAGGGAGGCTCTGTGCAGACAGCCATGATGATAGTTGCTATGTGATCCCAAAACAAGTGAGGGCGCTATTTTATATGCTACCACTTATCAGAGGGGGTCACACACAAGGCACATAACACTCTGTTAGGTTAGGTGTACCTCTTGGTTTGTTCAATAAAATTAGTTAATAAAACATAACCTCCCCTTACAATATACTTTAACTGATAGCTTTTGGTATTTGTACTGTTTTTTATCTTTGTCTAGGCTTATATCGTTTGTTTGAACACAGAAAAATGCATATTTTGGAGCACTAAAAAGAAGAAGTTAGCCAGCAATATACTCCAAAAGCTATGTCATGCTTTGAAATTATACCCTAAGACTTAAGAATGAAAGCCTACTTACTACAGGGCATGTTTCTTGCCCCATCCCTTATTCATGACTTTTAAAGAAATTATGAAGTTAATGGTGGCAATACTAATTAAGAATAGCACCCTTTTACATACTATGTGACAATTTCTCCAGCAAACCATGGGTTAGAGAACAATTGAGGATTCATGGAACCTAATTGAGATCACAACTTGGCTTAATTGTGGTAATTATGTAATGTAAGAGGGAAGGGCATACTATTAAATTGAGCCTCTGTCTGCCCTCACCTTCCACTCAGAGAGACCTGAAATTTAGAAGTTACACATACTACACTATTTTGTCATTTGGCCATACAAATTTGGCTCGCCTAATAGTAGGTATAGCACATTCACTACACTAGGGTCTGCCACACAGAGTGTGTGCACACTCAGGTGAATTTACTTGTTTATTAGGCAAAACTTAATGGACTGGTTTGAAAAAACTTAATAATTTATAAATGTACACTCTTCACCATTAATTAGATTGATCTCTTCACTATCTGAATCTGAAGTTTGGTGATTATTCTACACCTGGAAGTATTTAAAAAATAAAAAATAAAAATCTTTGCAAGTACTTTTTATGCCTTGCCTGAAAGTCACACACTTGGGTCCCATTGACAGCACACACTAAGCAATGCAACTCAGCATTGAAAAACACCCATACCAATAATTGACCATTCTGTTATGATGCACTCCTTATTTGGCACTGAGCTTGCTATATATGGTAGCTATGACCTCTCTGTACATGACCCTGGGTCATACATATCAATCGAATGTTATTCGGCTGAGTTGTGGCTAGTTACATCATGTTTGGGAATTTGCTCTAAATTTTGATATAATTGCCCGATTTGAAAATTTGAAGGCCCAATTTGAAAGGTAGAAGGTACCAGATGCTAGTAAAAACTATCTACTTTTGGCTGATATGCTTAGTTTGTATATCCATTGAATGCATCACACCAGAAAAAGACCCCAAAACACAGAATAAGCTTATTATGGTAGTTTACTGCAGACCTCTCCACAGCAGTTGCACTGATCGATAGCAACATACTGGAAATGGCTAGAGAATATGTTCAGGAATAAACTTATGTAAACAAAATGCGAGTCAAACTGACATAATTTGCATATATGCAAAATTTGAATACATAATGAGCTCATTTGCATATTTAATGAGATAATTAACTAAATTTTACATTTTAATATACGTCTTGTCACAGGTAAACAGTATACCAAAGCTCATCTCTCTACTGCTTGTAGAACTTCAGATATTCACGTTACGCATATTAATTAGCTGGACGTAGTCATTTTTTTGACGATTTTCAGAGTTCCGATTATGAATTTTGAATAAAATGGCATATTCTGGAGTCTGCTGTACAAATATGAAATAAATATCATGTCTGATTTTAATAGAAATGGATAAACCTATGGCCAGTATCTTGCATCTGTGTTTTGTAGCTACTGTATGTACATAGTTTTATAATTAGAAGGGTGTAAACTTGCTAAAATGTCAGTTTTGACCTTAAATGGCACTTTTTGGCAGATTTCCGGTCATATTTTCCAATAATCAATGGACAACATCTTGAGAACCGTACAACCTTTTTGCATGATTTTTTTACCAAATTTCTACTTTTGCAATTATCTACAACATGAGACTAATTTTGTACACTTTCAGTGCATTTGAATTTTTTGGGTGCTATACCTACTAATAGTCAGGGCATATTTGTAACAAGCATGTCCCATTCTAACCTATAGGTAATGGGAAAGAATCTTAGGAGGAAAGATCAATGTAAAAACCCAGTGACATTGTAACAATCATCTAATTTGTATTTGTATGATCTTAAAACTTCAGTGACATCATGACAATCGTCTACTTGTATGAACTTAAACACTTTTGCTCACTTTTGTTGTAGTTTTTCCGCTCAGTGAAGAGACTAATTTCATCTGATGAAAAGCATAAAAAAGACAGAAAACCATCAGTTGAAAATAAAATGGTAGCCGAAGTTTAGCTATTATTCAACAACTGTCTAACTGTCTGAGTGTCTGGTAAGGTTTGGGAAGCTTACTGAAAACTTGCAATAGCATATTCTATCAACACAACATAGCATTACAAGAATGTGCGATAGCCTCCTGATCACTATAAGCTTTGCAATAGCATTATCATACACCATAAATATCATACCACAATACCAAGAAATACATCTAGGTATGATCACTACCTGAGGGCAATTAGCTTTTGTGACAACAAAGTCAATCACCATCATGTGGCATAAAGAAATATATAGGTATCAGGGTTCTTGATAGCTGTAAACTTTTGCAATAGCATAAGCATACTCCCTACACTATTTGAATCATTCGCAATGTTATCTCCCAGATAGCTATTATCTTTCGCAGTAGCATACTCTCATCTTAATGATACAGTATTACACAAAATCCATATAAGTCCTTAGTGACATCATGACAATCGTCTACTTGTATGAACTTAAACACTTTTGCCCACTTTTGTTGTAGTTTGTCCACTCTGTGAAGAGATTATTTTCGTCTGATGAAAAGCATCAAAACGACAGAAAATCATTAGTCGAAAATGAAATGGTAACCGCTGTTTAGCCATAATTCGGCATCAAACTGTCTGGTAAGGTTTGGGAAGCTTACTGAAATCTATAAGCTTTTGCAATAGCATACTCTATCAACATAGCATTACATTTACACTGATTTCATAGTATGATAGCCTCCTAGGGGATATAAGTTTTTACAGTAGCATAATCATACACCATATATATTATACCACACTAACAAGAAATACATCTAGGTATGATCACTACCTGAGGGCAATAAGCTTTTGTGACAACATACTCAGTCACCATCATGTGGCATTTCAAGAAATATATTGATCAGATATAATATGATTCCTGATAGCTGTAAACCTTTGCAGTATAGATGAGGTGACCGTTGCATCCAATGTTTATCAACAAACGCAACGGTCGAAGGGACTGGACTGTCGATACACGCTTGAGGGAACAGCATACATGTATGACCACAACACTGTCCACTATGCCGTATTACCCTTTTTAATGCTTTCAGATGTGCACGCAAACCGCCGGGCAAAGAACAATGGCAACTAGCCACGTTTTGCCCGGTGTAACGTCACCTGTCACCCATCTATACTACAAGACTATTTGAATCATTCTCAATATGTTATCTCCCTGATAGCTTTATGTTTCTCGACAGCATACCTTTATCGCATACCTTTATCTCAATGAAGAAATGCATTGATATCAAAGTGTGATAGATTATGGGCTATTAGATTGTGCAATAGTGCATATATGAACACTGTAATGTAAGATTATTATCACAGCTCCCTAATGATGATTAGCTATCACAATATCGTAACCCCAATACCATATGATATCTTTTCAAAGAAGTACATACTGTGAGATGACTTCCTAATTGCCATTGGCCTTCAATACACCAATTCCATAATAAGTCACTAGCAACCAAAAATATTAGGACATTGGTTAAGGTGTCAAAATCATCCCATATTCAATTTGGAGTGTAATATTTCATGTTGAAAAAATGTGTTGTTGAATCTCTTCTCATTATTAAATTCATGTTTCCTACAACATCTGCTAATTCAATTTCATGGAATTGAAGAAAACAAGTGCCTTCTTGAAATCCCTATACATATTTCCCATTGGAAATAGCTCATGAATAATTCATCAACCTCATCATAGCCAATGTAATCCTATGGTGGGTAGTCTGACAATTTTGACTTCCTTTCAAAACCCCATCTCAATTGTTGGTCAATGGATTCACTCAAGTCAAACGAATCCTAATATTGTCACCAGTCTTTAATCTCTCACATATATATTGACACCTGATCCAGGGCTGTCACCAGACTAATCTGAGTGCCGGCTAAATTTTTAAAAACACGCAAAAATCAGCAGATAAAAGCACGAGGTCAAGAGGTCATAATGCATCGCCAACGTGCAGTAGGTCATGGCATGGGATCCAGAGGCCTTCTTAATGTCTTTTTAGGGTTTTGTAATGCACTTTGAGGGTTCCTGCCACATAATATCTTGTTTTATGATGCAGTTTAATGATTTTATCTACAAATTGTAAAAAAAAAAATTAAAAAAAAAAAAAATCTTTTTTTTTAACATTTTTTTTTAAGAGTGCTGGTCGGCCGAGGTCTGTGCTGGTCAGTGCCGACCGGCGCCGACCAGCGTAGTGACAGCCCTGACCTGATCTCTTCATTCATCTTCAAAATAAGATATTTGGGAGGGAAATTTAGTTTCATTTTGACACCTTTACTTTTATATTTCAAATGGAAACCAACCAAATTCTCTGTACTTTCTAATAGCACCCGCATGACCTGGGCACACTATACAGTGCTATCATTTCATCATGACTTAAGAAATTTTGTCAAGCTATTTGACTCAAATTAACTAAATATACATGTATCAATGCGAAAAACCTTAATCACTGAAATATTGTAACAAATGTTTTCCTTTTAAATAATAATGTCTTACGTAGAAATATCATCCCAAATATATTGTAACAAACTTTTAAGAACTTTCCATTAATTTTATAACCCTATAATACCAAAAAGCTAACACAGTAGTTCAACAGATTTCCAGTGTTATCTCTCAATTTGCAGCTTGCAAGGTGTCCTAATACTTTTGGTTGCTTGTGTACATCGACATTACAGTGTGATAGCTCTCTAAATTGCCATTAGCTTTTGCAATAGCATACATACTTCCACATCATATTATATCATTACATGGAATACATGGATATCACAGCCCATGGTGAACATACTCACATATTGGAGAAATATGTTGAATTATCAAATTATCACATAATTGCTGATGCTTCATGCAGCCACCTTAAAATGTGTGCCCTTTGATGTTATTAATGTTATATTGTAAAACCTCTTAATTTTGTGAATTTTCGCGAGGGATGTGGATTCTCTAAATTAAATACCCGCGAAACTGATAATTTTGCATTGAAAGTAACAATAAAATTTCCAGATTCGCGAGATTAAATCCCGGCTAAAAAACGGTAATTTTTTAATTTGTGAAATTAAAGAATCCGTGAAATTATAGTGTTTAGTGTTGTACAGTAGTAGTAATTGCTGCAACATACATTAAGATCCGACACTATACCCTTAAAAATACAACTACATCAGCAGTTGCAAAGCATCTTATAAGCAATCCCAAAGATACACACATCCATACCCTCTCATCTTTGCCCCACATGGGATGTCAAGATCTATAACATAACTATACTTTAAAAAATTGTTAGTAATATATTTTCATCTTAATAGCAAGGGAGTTACATATTGTAAGCTGCTACATTGTCATAGCTCAAATATTAAAGCAGTGGCTTAAAATAGAAGTATCTGATCTCATAACAAAAAACACATGTTTCATTTCCTTAGTATTCAGACTATACTCCATAACATAATAAAAACTTAGTATAAAAATTAAAAAAACCCAGTTTTTCCAGGGGTCAAAGTCTTGAATCTGATCATATTTCATGATGTTATTTACTGTTTGGAATATTATTACATGTACATTTTTTATCTGTTTACTACTGTTACTCAGATATAGACAATTGCTTACGAACAATTATCAAGTTTAAAAAGTTCAAAACTTTTGACCTTTTGTCACCTTCATAATATTTATATCTTGTTTGCTGATAGCAGCAGTGTGCTATCTGATTTATGAAGTGATAACAATTACAGGCATGGGCCTATCACATGTTAAATGCCATGTCTCGATGTTCAACCATTGATTGTGCAATCCTATGCATAACACATTGTTCAAACTAAAAGTAAATCTCATGATAAGGTGACGTAAATGATGTCAGCCCGACGTTCACCTCTTGTGTTGACCACAAATTTCAACATGTGTAGGGGTGTGTATAATAATAATAATAATAATACACGGCATTTATATAGCGCTTTTTACATACATCCATATCTCAAAGCGCTTTACAATTTATTCCTAGGATAGTCAGAACCATGGTTGCAGCCTATTATGGCGCAGGGTCCTATCAGTACAACGACTGTGACTACCTTAAATGCACAAGTAACAGGCCCGGGATGATCCCCTACTCTTAACGATAAGGTCTGTGACTATTTAACGTGTTCAGGGTGAAGCGTCTGAATACACGGGACCACCGGCTTTACGTGACTTTCCGAACCACGAGACAATTGAGACTAAGTACCTTGCCCAAGGATACAAACACGTTGACCACAGTGGGGCTCGAACTCACAAACCTATGATTGTGAGACTTGCTTCTGATCCACTGGACCACACGTGCTCTACAACCGTGTACACCGTGGCTACAAATCTGAATGGGTGTGGTGATATACACGATGGATTTGCATGCGTCAGTAGAGCATTTATCATATATTCCAGGGGTGGGCAACCTGCGCGCAATGGTTATTTTGCGGCCCGCGAGATGTATCAAGAAAAAAAGAAGATTTTTTTTTTTTTTTACATCATCACAAAACTACGAGCTAGCTGCTTAGCATTTATCGGCACAAATGATGTTCCTCAACGTGCGTAGGTCTATTTTCCCCATTGTCATCTGTCAGTGGCATAACCAGAGGGTGACAAGAGGAATCATGGAATTATGATGGTCAAATGTACACAGATGAAAAAAATTCTTGCGCTACACGCGCATATAATGTGTCTCCAAAATGCAACATTCTTTGGTAAAGGCTTGTACCTCAATCGTGCCACAAATAATGGTAAAGTCGACAATTTTCGCTCGCACACGCGCATTGCTTGACTCAGAACAATCTTGTCGGTTGACTTTCATTCTCCCCCCCCCCATGATTGGTTAGGTGCGGCCCAGTCAATTTTTCACTCCTTATATCTGGCCCATTCATTCAAAAAGGTTGCCCACCCCTGATATATTCCATTTAGAGACAAAAATACAAATTCTGCTGCATACAAATCTTGTTGAAAAAGTGTGTGTTAGCTTTCTGACCTTTTTTATGTAGGAGTCAGTATAATTAATGCAGAGTGTCTACATCTTGTCTGTGTAGCAGACTATATTTGTATTATAGTTTGATCAGTTACAAATTGGGGATGTTTCCTTGCAGTCAGCAAATCAATATAGAATGATGCAGGAACACATGAAGGCAACAAACGCACTGTGTACCATGCGTGATGCGTGCATGTGGCCAAAATGTGTTAATGTGGCCGTAATCGTGTACGTTCGCTTGAATTACTTATGTGCATGGAGGGGACGTGACAAAAAATGAATATTTCCCGTCAATTTGCAACTAATTACTATAGCAGAGTCAACACATGGACCCAGGATGCAAAGAACCATCTTATTTATCTGCTATGATATATTCCATGTGAAACATACATCGAGGGTTGAGCGCCAGAAGGCCGTAACTCAAGAAATGCTATTTTGAGATAATCGTCTTTCAAATATTTGGGACTCATTACAATACACTGTAGCACCCAACTTATAACTCTAAGTTTAGTCAAAATCAGAGTGTTTATGAGTTATCTCTTTATGGTTCTGAAAATCAAGGTTATATGGTACCAAAATATCAATTTGCCCAAAAGTTGAGTTACAGCCTTCTGGCGCTCAACCCTCGACATGTAGTGTTGTAGGATAATGCAATGCCATAAATACTCTGTAACACCTCTAGTTGAGAGGTGACATCAGCACATGTTCTCATGAAAAGCACATCATTTCTGCAATAGGGTTGCCATTCTTCTTTGCGTGGGTAAAAACCCCACACAAAGTACGATGATTGTAATATACCCTGATGTCACCTCCCAAACTTGAGGTAAAAACCCACACAACTTACGATGCAATCATTGTAATATACCCTGACGTCACTCCCAAACTTGAGGTGACATAATAGTATATGGCTGATAGCAATCACACATTACATACATTTAAAATACAGCTATAATTTCCAGCTGATGGTTTCATTACATGTAACCTTGGATATCACCATTTATTTTACACCCATATAATTGAACATGTTCGTAAAATGCTCTTTTCAATTATACAGGGTGAATCAAAAAACATTGTGCACGATTTGAAACGTCTATTTGACCTTGATGCGTGCATTGAACCATGAATTTGTTGTTGTCAGTGTAAAGTGTTGTTAATCTAGTTTATCCTCCAAAAAAATGAATGTAATCGACTGAAGAATACGCAAACTATGGCGAGTTTTGTAAACTGACCGCGTTTTTCGCCATTCCTATGGGATTTACACACAGTAAAATTGGTTTTGCTGAATGGTCATTATCACTCACATTAATTGTCAAAATGTTCCTCAAAAATCATTCTTTCACTCTGGGATAAGTAGTTAATCGTCTGATACAGAGTTGTCAAATGAAAAGGCAAATCTGAATACAAGCATCACCTGTTATAGAGCACTTAGAATGCCACATCCTCCTTTGTTTAGGATGATGGTGCTTTCTCACTCTCACTCTGTACCATCATGCTGCAGTATAAATATTCATGTCTTAACTGTGTAAATCCCATAGGAATGGCGAAAAACGTGGTCAGTTTACAAAACTTGCCACAGTTTATTTTTCAGTCGATTACTTTCATGTTTTGGGAGGATAAACTAGATTAGCTATGCTTTTTAATGACAACAGAAAATCCATGGTTCAATGCACGCATCAAGGTCAAATGGCCATTTTTCAAATCGTGCACAATGTTTTTTGTTTCACCCTGTATAGTTACTGTACGTGAGTTCTGGGGCACAAGCTAGGGAACTCCCCAGATATCACTTCCAAAATTGGACAATTCACTCACTCATCCATGCAGTTTGGGGCATCTTTATTTGGTTACTTCCACTTCCAGTTTCCAGATCATGTCCAAGTCCCCTTACCCTAGAATGTTGTTCTAAGGATCTGTCCAACCCTGCACAAAATTCCAGCAAGCAGAAAGCCTAGCTCCTTTAATCTACCGCGAAGTCCCTATGCCGGGATAATCATAACTGTATTATTATCAGTGTTTGTAATTGCAAACAATCCCCTAAAGCTGCGTATTTGATAAGATTGTTTTTTACAATCAAAAGGCATTAAAACTTTAAAAGAGATTGTATCTGTCATTTGTGTTTTCATTCAAAAGTTGCCTCAGAATAATTTGCTGCTGATTACGAAAGAGTACATAAAGACAAGACAATGTGGGTACATAACGGCTGTATCCAGGTGTGTAATTGAAGAATGCATCTTCATTCCTCATATCTTGAGAAGAAAAAAAATTGTGAGTACCAGCAGCAAAAGATCCTGATAACAACTGTGTTCATCTACCTCTGTGCAGTGATGAGTGTGTATATTTACAGTGATCAACTCAGCATTAATGCGCAAGTGCACAATGGCGGCACTACAGGGGGCACTTCCTCCCCCCCAAATTTTTTTTTTTTTGCTCCCCTTTTGCCCCCCCCCCCCAAAAAAAAACACAAACAAATTATGAGGCTGGTGCCGCCGCTGGAAGTGCAGGGATTTGTCTTTGATTGTTATAGTTCAAATACAAGCTCATTACAATATGCTGCAGCATGGAATATGATCTGATGCCACTGCACAGAGGAAGATACATTTTCATTTCCCTGGATACAAAGCCAAACAAGAGAACTTTCCTTTTATATAAGGAATTATTTTCCACCCAAATTTCAGTTTATTAGCATAGCCCATTTTTGTCATGCACATTTTTCTGGTTTTCTATCATCACAAGTTAGATTACCTGTTTATTACTCATCAATGATACTCATTGTTTTCTTATTACAGATGGCCACACAAACTGTTGAAGATGAATTGGATGTAGCAATAGCTGGTGCAACTGGTGACGAAACCAAATTTTGAGGCATCAGATGACAGGTATCTTGTGATTTCTTAACAGTATAACTGGAGCCTGGAGCTGCAGCACTTATCAGTAAAACTTCCTATATGGTGTTAATGAAGACTATGATGACCCAATAGGGACCAAGTGTACTTTTTAAGTCGCTTTCATAATACTTTGGACATAATTCAAATTATGTAAGAGTTCACTGAGTTTCCACTGGTGAATATTCATTGCTAGAGTACACTGGAAATCTACCATGGGTGTGTGTTTATATTTGGCCAAATTATGTCAATTAAAGGCATTCTTATGGAGACTGCAGGCAAGTCTGAGGTATGCAATAATGACACAGTGGGACAAAGTATCCCATGTGAAGGTCCCATGACACCTATATGATAGGCTAACTGTATTTGTGGTAATTATATATGAGGGTTTTATTTTCGCGAATTTTGCGAGTGGACATGAACAAAAATATAAGAGTTACATTATAATTATTATAGAAACCCCAAAATTAAAGTCTTGCACATTTTCAAAAAACTATAAAATCGCGAAAATATTTGTATGTGATAATTACCACTTATGCAGTATATTCCATTAATTCTGTCAAAGACTTGTTTGAGACCCAGAGTGTAATATTTTGTCCCATAGTTTGACAGGGTGCAAGTTTGAATTTGTATGTAATGTGTATGCATCTAATATGAAGGCATAATAGAAAAGTGCAAAAGCTGTGAGATAGATGTATTGAAAATACTGGTGAGTTTGTTTCATATACAAGTGTGTATTATGGATGGTTGTCTGAACAATGCTGTGTACAACTGTTAATCCATCATGGATACCAATGGGGTAATATAAATGTGTACGCATAAAAAATGTTTCATTTAAAGAAGCAACACTTTTTTTTTAGAAATTGAGGGGAACATTTCACATACCACTGCAACAACAAAAAGTTTGTTTGTAAAAAAAGAGCAATTTTTAAAAGATTTTAATTATTTTTAGGCGTCATTTTTAAGGGGAAAAAGGGGGAAAGCCAGACTGGCCGAACCAACCTGAGAGGGTTTCTGTTTTTTTCGTCGCCTTACAACCATAATATTGTCGCTATTCTTTCAAAACCTTGTATGTTTTTCCGGCCCTTCAGCATGTATAAAGTAAAACTGCCAACGGTTATGCATAGGAAGAGTTGCTTTATACATGTTCCGGGACAAGAGAACTTAGAAGGATTTGATAGATGTGATTTTGTCACTTAAAAATGTTTAGAGCAGACCGCCTAAAGGTCATACATAGGAAGTATTACTTTATACATGCTGAAGGGCTGGATGGAGATACAAGGTTTTGAAAGAATAGCGACGAATTTATTATGATACCTTTTATTCTGTCAAAGCATGATACATACATGCTTGGGACCATTCTAGGATATTCAATAAGATTTATGGAATATTTTATGTAATTACATTTTATGAATGCTTTCTGTAATGTTATCAATTGAAGAGAGTTGCCCAGCAACATATCCCATCTCAATAATTTTTGGTGCATAAAGGCTATTGTAAAAGTGGTTATTTTTGTGTGATTAATTTTAAGCGCTTTGCGGATTTTGTGACTGTTTTGTAAATTCGCGATTTGTAGCTTCATCGCATAGACCTATTCGCAAAAGAAATATTATTAATTTTGCGCATGTTGTGCGCAAATTTCCACATTTATAGTATTTTACTATATATATCGCTTGGATTTGTGACTACGTTTTAGTAAAATTGAAAGACATGTATCACATGATAAGGGATTAAAATAATATGCTTGCTACCTTACCTTATTTATAGATCTTTTGGTTAGTTATAACACAGCATTTGACAATCGAAAAACTGTTCCTCCCACCCGCTCATGAGAAATAAATGGCTGTAAAGATGATATGTTTACACGACAGACATCCTAGTGTGTTGAAAACAAAATATAATTAAATGAAGTCCATTTTCCTGTTTTACACCTATACTTTCATTTTCTTGCCTCTCTTTTGTATGAGTTAATTTCCCCATCATTAACAATGAGTTTTTATCATGCTGTGCATTTTGAGTGATATTTTCAAGTACCA
The DNA here is from genome assembly GCA_035610835.1 of Ophiura sarsii. Taxonomy (NCBI): domain Eukaryota; kingdom Metazoa; phylum Echinodermata; class Ophiuroidea; order Amphilepidida; family Ophiuridae; genus Ophiura; species Ophiura sarsii. The sequence goes on from CM069443.1 coordinate 14,713,163, forward strand.
CTACTGACCCGTCCAACTCAGTGGTCTTTCAACAAGTATTCAATAGGTCCTAGCTGTGGTTAGATAAAGAGAATTTCTAATTGTCAGCCCCCCCCCCCCCCCTCCCCCACCACCCCCTCCCCTCCTGATTTACAAATCCTGTGACCATGCAACTGGCATATTTATTAACTTTATGTGACAGCTTATGTTTGACCAATTCTTAATGCACCATATGTAAGATATGCTATAGTTCAGTCGGTTCCAAATTGGCAAACCTGCTTACAGTAACGAATGAATTCAGAAGAGCATCGGCATGGAAAATGCTTGCATTGCGCCACATTGCACATTGTGAATCATATGCGTGATAATAGCACTCAGATACACTTGGATTACTTTCATGTGGGGAGAGATCAAAACTGCACATTTCAAGCAAATTTGGAACTGATTAAACTATATAATAATCTGCTCTTGACCATTTGTCACCTGGCATGTGACATTATATGGGGAACAAATGTCTCCACGGGTATCATGTGTATAAATATTGAAACATTTATGATTTAAAGATTGGAATGGAAGTCATATTGTATTATCCACATGTTTATATTGCTTTTCTAAAAAAATACGATGTGTTATTATTTTGTTAAAAAAAATAGAAGAAAAAAATAGATAAAAGAAACAGAAACAAAGCGTTGGCCATTTTATTTTCTTCTTCTTTTTCCGATAAAGTGCAGAATTCATTAAATGAATATAGTCGCACTGCGCATCCCTGGAACCTAAGAGTACTTATGGAATTTTGGGTACAGATACAGACCCGGATGATCCCCTACTTTTTACGAAGAAGTCTGTAACCTTTTAACGTGCTCAGGGATTGCTCTTCCGATACACAGGACCAACATTTCTATGTGACTTCCGAACCACGAGGGCCATGTACATGCCTACTTCAGTCTGCACGGTCTGAAGGAGGCATGGGGACGAGGCTGTGTTGGTGTATTGAATTGAACTACGCTCAAACGATCCACCAACAGAACTACGGTGCGCAGCAGTATTACGATGCTCTAACCGACTGCGCCACCCCGTCTATTTAGACTACTTGATAAAGTTATACTACTGTCTGTTTAACTGATCTCAAATTAAACGTCAATCTGCAAGTTACTTGAAAAGCATTTGGCAACTGATTCCTTCATTAGTTTTTAATTTTTGAGCACATTGCATTTCATATTCCTACTTTAAAGAAGACTTGACGATTTAAAAAGTCTCTGCAGATAGGAAAGGGTGTTCTCCGGGGTAAATATTCTTGAACATTTCATGACTGATGGCTAATGTGCACATGCGTTTATGCAAGGTGTGCATCAACAATCGTGTATTATCACCAATCATGCACCAGGATACAGCCGTCACACATGCATTCATATCCCCATTCATTGGATGCATATCCAAATTTAAGGGTCCACAATATTGTAAAAATGTTGAAATCCTAGACCTGACATTTCTTGTAAGACATTAATTTAAAACTTTGATGGCAATTGTGTGCTTTTTTGTAACTATCAGAAGTTGTTAGGAGCCTGAGCTTAATTACAAGCAAGATCTTCATCTAAGGTAGAAGGATAATAAAGACATGGACTTTGCCTTTGATAAAGAGACTTTGCCTTTAATAGAGATCCAGCTGAGATCAAAAGTTTAGGCCCATATTAACTTTAATATTTTACCAAATAGGCTATTGCAGTGAATAATCAGTTTCCAACAACTCATTCTTGAATAATCAGTTTCCAACAACTCATTCTGTAATATTTTGTAGGATTATGGATGTCTTTCCATTATGATTATATTCTGTACATGTATCATGATTATTTATTTTGACTGCTTTGTATATTTAGTATAGAGCCATTATTTAATGCAAGATTGTTTTAGGTAACAAAAAAAGAAAAAAACACTACTCTACGGGCTCGAATGACCCAGTTTATTTTTAATTTGAAAATTACTTGAAAAAAACCCAATGTTTAGACACATTTATTGCAATTATTTACACATTTTTGATAATTAAAAAATGAAATTGACATTTTTTTAAAATTTAGAAACAAGATTTTCACAAACATTTTTAAAAAAAATGTCCGACCGACCCTACCTGAGCGGTATGTCCGACCGATCCTACCTGAGAGGTATGTTGGCCCCCGTAGAAATTGTTTTTTTTCTTTCTTTGCCTAATGTACAATTTAATTTATTTTGTTGCAATCACAGTAAAGAGTCAAAAACAACAAACAAGTAACATATTTGTGTATATTAAGCATCTCCACATTTTGTAATAAACCAGCATTATTTTTGTTCAAAGTTTATAATCTGCATTTCTGATGTGTTTTGTATTGGTTTATCAAAAGAGAAGGTCATATTTTTTGTACCATGTTCATCTGCCAAGCTACTCTGAATCATGAGATAAAGGCATTATTGTAAGACTATAAAAATGCTATTTTGGGTCATTTTCACGAAAAGATTTTGTTGTGTGAGATTAATTTAAGTTTGAAGAATTCGAGATAATATCTTGTTATCCATATATACTCGTCAAATGTAGAAAGTTTCAAACTGTTGGGCAAAAAAAGGTGTGTCTCACATACATTTAGGAAAATAGCTATGGGATACATGTGATTTAAACAAAATAGAAACAAAGCTATGCTAAATGAAGAAATTTCTTTTTTATTGTGCTTTTGGCCCACCTTTTCCCTTTTTTCGCCTTTTGGAGCTTATTTTTTTCCCAATTCTTTTCAGATAACTAATTGTGGTGTCTATTAGAATACAGATCAATCAATTTTGGTACCTCTACCTGGGTGCTCAATCATTTTGAGAATGCTGAAAAGAATATGTCCAATGTGAACTTTAGGTGACTTTGGACACATTTTAATCACTTTTATTCAAAATATTATTAGAATCAGCTGTTCTGCTTCCCAATCCAATCCTGAATCTGAAATTTCATTGTTCATTGAAAAGGTCTTTAATTGAAATATTATTGCCCCAAAGTTTGAACAGAGAATGTTTCCCAATGCTGCAACTTTTGTAAAATGTTTGAAGCTTTTTCAAAACAGTGCCCAAATTTGATTTATCACCCATCATTGAATTCACACAGACGTGGTCTATTTGTTGGTTTGAGCATTATAGCGACTGTTATTGTGCAAAAGGATGATCAATCGCATCAAATATGATCGATCACCTTATCATGTGAAAAGGGTTATATTAGTTGTGGTCATGTCACAAGGAAATCTGCACTGAAAACAAAGTGTGGTACTTGTGCATTAACATAGCAAGGTGTATTTGGTACGGTAAAAGGAATGGGGTTTAGGGAGGTTGAAAGCAGTGGTGAGCACAAAATTAACAATTTAAAAAACAACTATGCTAGCCCTCTGTCCCAAAATATTGTCTTTGGGAGAGTAGTTGGAACCCCTATCTATGCATTTTGTCAGATAGACTTCATTTGACCCAAAAATGAATGTTGGGTCAGGTTCGACCTAGCAATATTAGCAGACTATATTTGTGAATATCATCAGCAAGTCCATCTTTAAAAATAAGCATTCTTACAAGAATTTGTATCATTAATAATGATGTCTACCAAGTAGAGAGAACATAGTTCTTACAATTTACTGTGTATAGACTAGTAGTGCAGACCACAATATGTTATTTGCAATGCTTGTAATATAATATTGTATTTGGAAAAAAAATACATCGTGCATTATTTTATAATATTGTAATAAAAAATGAAATATTCATTTTAAAACAGACTTGTTTTGTAATGATGTTTTGGTTATGATTTAAATGAGTGGCAGTATAGATTGTAAAAAGTCTTTAATTGTCGCAGTAATGGCCAATAGCTGCGACATAAACTTAATATTATACAGGGTGGTTAAAAAAAGTTAACTCGCATCTGACAGACATTTTCTTATATTTACTAATACATGTCTATATACATTTCATTGCATCTTATAACAGCAGTTGGTTGTAATTGAGCATCACTGGGCAAAAACTCTTTTTCAAGATCTGGACTATTTTCATTTATTGAAAACAGCAGTTTAAAGATATCATTTGCAAAATTGACTTTTCCACAGAAGTCATACCTACTACCAGGTCAAAATACTTGATTTTAGGCCATTGCAATCTTTACCAACTCCTTATCTATTCTTTGCTTATTGATTATTAATTAATTAAAGAAAAATGTTGTATAACCCTAACCCTACCATATACCACAAAATACCATGACTGCGCAAGTTGGTACCACCCGGTGTGAACACATGGAACCGGCCCATATAGTGTGAACCACCCTGTATAATGTAGATAATAAACATTAAAATCATTTTGGGTTCGATATTTGTGTTCAAGATGCTTATCAAAATAATACAAGTGTCAGTTTGGAATCAGAAAATGTGTGAAAGAAAGCAAAGAGAAGTTTTGTTTGGTTTTTTGTTTAGATGCGCCTAAAATTTGTGTTACAGCAATAAACATTTTGATGGTCAATAATTGTCCAAGTGTCAAGTGTTTTTTCCCAATGACATCATACAAATATGATCAATTACAGCACTATAAAATACATGCAACTAGGGTGGAACCTCGTTAAAACTAAATGTCATTGAAGTACCAAGTTTTGTATATTTTACATTATAAGGTACAATTTGGTGTATATAAAAATACTAAATATCTGGCTTTCAGATGCCATTTATTTCATCTGATTCGGATTTGTCAATATATGGCCCTAAAGCTACCCAAAATCGATGGTGTGCCACTTGACAGTTTTAAAGGTTTACTCCTAAGGTACAACTTCCATCTATACGATTGCCCTTCACAAGTGTTATGAAGTTTTATGCAAAATAACATTTTTGTATTGAGATTGAATAGATTTAAATAATAGAATGAGTGTCTGTGTAGCCAAGCTGAACTGAATATAAAGTTGTTTTAACATGATTCGATTCGAACCAGTCCTTTTGAAGAGGTTCACAAAATGTTTATTGGGCCTACATTTTCAAAACAAGACAGACGTCCATATGGCGGGGATGCGGCCTCAATTTACATTAGAAGAGCGGGTGTTAACAGTATTAAAATATCTTGGAACGAGAAGCCAAGCTGAAGTCATCAGAGAGTTTGCCATTCATTTCCCAAACCCAAACACTCGCGTACCGTTCAAGAAAAGAAAAAGAATTTAACAACAAGAACATTCAAAAGCCAATTCATTTGCAATTGCACTGTCTGCCAGCCTGTGTAATCTTTGATTCTTCTGTTCTTTGGATATGATATTGTTTATGATTATTATTTTGACAAAAATTTGCAATAATTATTTTAATATAAAACAAGTTTTATCTGGCAATGACCCTAATCGTTTCATTTTTGTCATCAATCTCTTTTATAAAACAATTCTGGCCAAATGACTACCATTTAAGATGGATTGATGTCCATGGATAGACCAAATGCTAGTATAGTTTTGACGCTCATGATGATCATTCTGTCTGTAAAAGTGGCACAACATTGATTGTTGGTAGCTATGATAAACTGAGTATATCTCAGGATTGACAAAAATCAAATCAGATGAAATAAATGGCATCTGAAAGTGAAGTCTTTCATCTTTCTGTGAGTATAAACATATTACACCAAACATGAGATCTTCATGGTAAGCAAGTTGCACACACATGAGCACCCTTTTCTTAGGGACACCCTGTATATTGAAAACATAAATTCCTGATAATAAACTTAATTTTATTTCAGGTAACTTTGTGTTAAGGGGGGACTCAAGGAAGTTTTTGACTTTTTAAAAAAAAAATTGTGAGTGCTGTAATTATTGAACTATTAATCAAATGCATACATTTTTGGAAAGGAAATGGATCAGAGAATCCAAATGATGCGTCAATTTTGACCCAAAAAAAGTAAAACAAAGCTAACAAAAATAATTTTGAGTAAAAAATTCCCAAATTGCTAGATTATGATGTAAAGACACTAACTTTAGGGAGATTTTTTTTTTAAAACCTTATCTAATATTTTTGGAAATTGTGACCAAAAAGTGCCAAATTTTTTTGTGTCAAAATTCGGATTCTCTGACCTATTTCCTTTCAAAAATGTATACTTTTATATACATTTCAGTCATAGTTCAATAATTACAGCACTCGCAAAATTCAAAAAGTGACTTCCTTGAGTCGACCCTTAATGGGGTGGTCTACTGTACGAGGGTCGTACAGTAAGTTCGTAGAGTTACGTAATTCTGACGCACATGAGTGGTTATACCACCTACAAGCAGGTGCTTTTCAATGGTGGAAGCTTTGTCTTCATGCATGGAGAGTTTCATAAAGGTAGGTGTTTTTGTTACGTAATGGTGCTTGAATGAATTCAATGGGTTTTGGACACTGCCCTGTATTCATGGGTTTGTAGGAGAAAGATGGCGGGAAATTTGAAACACAAAATTAGGTCGTACATAAAGATTCGTTCGAAACTTGGCGAAAAACCGATGAAAATCCATGAAACTTTGCAGACGGTTTATGGAGATGATGCTCCTCGGTACCCGACAGTTTGTAAGTGGGCGGCGCGCTTTAGAGTTGGCAGAGACAGCATCGATGATGACGTCAGACTTGGGAGGCCAGTGACTACCTGTTCACCACGAAACATCGCTAGAGTGAAAGAACTTGTTGAAGAAGATGCCAGAAAAACAGTTAAAGATGTTGCAGCACTTACTGGAATATCCCATGGAAGTTCTCATGAAATTCTGAGGCGCCATCTAGACATGAAGAAGATTTGCGCGCGATGGGTGCCACACATCCTGACTGATGAACAGAAGCAGAAGAGGGTAGATGCAGCAAGGATCTTGCTTGATAGGTATGGGCATGGCAATCAGCAGCTTTTGAATAACATTGTGACTGGGGACGAAACCTGGATATACTACTATGAACCACCTAGCAGAGAAATGAATAAGGTGTGGCTGCAAAAAGGTGGAAAGAAACCCACGGTTGCCAAGAGGAGCCGGAGTGTAAAGAAGGTTCTTTATACGATTTTCTTTGACACTTCCGGTATTGTCCTGCAAACTCCGACACCACAGGGTACCTCTGTCACTGGGAAGTACTATTCAACCCAAATTCTCCCCAAAGTCAAGAAACATTATGAACAAAAGTACCCAGAAAGTGGAATGCAGACCATCAGTCTTCATCATGACAATGCACCAGCCCATTCCTCCAATGTTGTGAGGGAGTTTCTGACAGCCAACAACATCGATGTTCTTTCGCACCCACCCTACTCTCCAGATCTGGCCCCCTGCGACTTCTGGCTGTTTTCTAAACTGAAAAAGATGTTAGTTGGACAGAAATACGAGAGCCGGAGCGCAGTAGGAAGTGGCGTCTATCAGTACCTCAGAGGCATACCCAAAGAAGACTTCGCCTGGGCCTTCAGGGAATGGTTACGCAGACTTCAAAGATGCATAGACGTAGACGGGGAGTACTTCGAGAAACTCTGAAAATTTCAGCTAACGGAACCCTCCAGAACTAAAGTTATGAACCAACTCTACGAACTTACTGTACGACCCTCGTATGTTGCCCTAACATTTTATTTGGAAGGCACAAAATATAGCAATTTTCAACAATTCCTATCCTAAGAAATGAGTGCAAGAGGGTCACATTTTTGAAGAGCTTGACAAATATAACATTGTAACTCTAAATGTCAAAATAGTAAAAATGTTACATTGGATGCCCTCAAACAGAAACTTATTAAAGGCATATTATGCAATATTTTTCATGGAACGCCCTCTATCTTTGAAACTTATGAAACTAAAATATCATTCGTTTCTTAATTACTTCAAAAATTAATGTTTGGATAGTAATTATTAAACTATACTCTGACAGCTTATATTCTGAGTGCTTTTCTTTTTGGGAGTAAATAGAAATCTGTGTTAACGCTGTTTACTGTGTTTCTGGTTACGATTGGAACTATACACAGGTGAACACATTAGTACCGAATGCTTTATGATGAAAGTCAAACAAAATATATTGAAAAATTCCTTACATTGGAAGCAGATTAACATTGTGATTTATAAGACTGACTTACATAATAACAAAGTTATGAGGTAGAAGGTAGAACTTATTGAATTTCAGTGACTATCCCTAGTAAAGTTTCTTATAAGGCAAAAAAAAATGTTTGTCTCAGAAGAAACCTGAAAAAAGGCTATGCGAAATCGATTTTTTAAAAACAAAATTAAAAACTTTTTAACAAATATGAGATAGGCTCTGTGAAGCAAGAAAATGAAGCTGATACAGTACTTCACAATGTGAAATTAAAACTTGAAGGAGCATAGTGCAATAAATCACTGAATTCAGTTGTTTTTCTTGAGTTTAAATACTGTTTTAATATTGGAAAAACCATTCCATACAGTCACAACTTGGCTCACACCATCATTTTTAAAATTTCACGAAAGGGGTGAAACCGTGAAAGTTATGCGGTGAAATGGGCACTTTACAAGCTATGTGTGCAGTCTTTTGAGACAAACTTGTTTTTGTATTTCGCCGAATGGACAGTATATACAGTATGTAATCTATTGGGAGCAGACCAACAATGTAAAAGTCTATGACCCCACTATCATGACATCATGTAAGGTACATCAATCTGATATGATATAAATTAATAGTAACAGGTGTTCGTTTTCCCATAAATGCATACCTAAATTATTGGCACACAACATTACATCCATATGATCCTATCATACATCACTTTGACCATGGCTTTTATATGGTGTGTCCTTCTGGTCAGTATTATTGGACAGGTTCGAGTATCGGCTGGGGTGATTCCACATCTAGATGAAGACATGGATCTCGCAAAGGTTTGATAGTCACTTCACTTTTTGTTAAGATAATGAGTTTTAGTGAGTTACACTGAAGTTACAGCTAGGCATCATGAGTAGCAACTGTCATGGATAGATATATGGTCAAACACTGTGTGAATATGTCAAGGATATTATATATATACACAAAGAATTAAGTTAAGCACCCCCTAATATATGTATACATTGGCATATATTCTAAGGTATGTGAGATCAAATAATAATGATTGGTATGACATTAGCAATTATCCATTGATGAAATGCAGATGAGTGCACTCATCTGTGACGCCCATCGCTCGTGTTATCATCCACGTGGTCGTAGGTCGTAGGGTTGAGTCAGTGATCCGATCACGTGGGTCCTACACACGTTATTGACGCAAAGATCGCTAGAGGTCTTCTCAGAACAATGACTGTACGTTAGAAAACATAAACGTCATCCACACTGTCCGTGATGGACCTATAGCTCCATACTTAAATTGAGGTGAAAATATGCCTAAAATTCCCAAAAAATGTCACCTTAAATTATTCAGAATAAAATATTGAAAACGGCATGATTGTTATGTTTTTATGTGACCATAATATCACTTCTCCAGAAAATATAGCAATATCATGGGTATACTACACTGTTTTGACGACAACAAACTTGTAATGTGCGAGGTTGTAAAAAAACGGGGGGGGGGGGGGGGGTGCTTAACTTAATTCTTTGTGTATACAATGTAGATAGTACTTGTTGAATGATAAAAAGTAATCAAGCATTCTAGCAAGCTTTCATTTTCGTTAAGCAGAATCCAAACTTGGTTTTAATGTTGAAAATGTATGGATGGGTCATTCTGATCTTTGAGTATTGTCATGATTGTTATTTAATGTTTCCCTATATGTCTGAATAACTGTACAAACAAGATTAACCCTAACTCCCTGGGCATGATTGTGGAATAAAACTATTAGGTGAGAAAACAGGTGGGTTTTTTTCTAGTTTTTTCTTCTTTTTTTTTTTTTTTGGGGGGGGGGGATCAGGCTGTGTCAGCAACAGGGATCAAACCCATTTACGAGATTGGGAAAGCATGCGCTACCAGCAGCTAACAGTGTAGTGATTTGTAGTGCCCAGGAAGGTTAATAGGGTTAAGGACCAAACACATTGAACAATTATAAATATTAATATTTTAATGTCAATGGGCCATGAGCATATGTTAAAAGCATCTAAACACTGAGTCCAGAACTAAACTTTTAATTTTTGGACACCATATATGTAACCCGTCACATCAAAATGGACATGTTGGAGGCAAGACTCGAATTTGAGTTACATATATCACCTGAAAGAGCACATTCTAAGCTTTAAAATGATACCTTGTTGAAGGATCTCGGACATTTGAATCACAAGTTATAATTTTGAGAACCATATTTTTTACTTTTATTTTCCTTATTTTCACCAACTTTATTGGCTTCTAATTCAAAACTGTGTTTGCCGACAACATGTCCATTTTGATGCGACTGGTCACATATATTGAAAGGAAATGGTAAAGCTTATCTACAATGATATCCTAAACAATCTATCATGGTTTTATTTCAACATTTTAGACTTCAGGAATTACTGTGTTGGAAGATTTAAGAAAGCTATCATTTTCAAGTACTATACTGGTAAGTTCTCAGTACAGATCTTGCACATTCCTTGAACAATCCTATGAATTATATTTTCATTGAAGTAAACAATATGCTTGACAAAACCAATTTATATACTCACATATTAATATCTTATCCTCATACATCGGAGGATTTCATCAGAATGGCAAAGATCCACTTTGGTGGGAAGAAACATCTTCAGAGTTGCCAGTTGGTTTTATATTTTCATTAGACATTATACACTTGTATAAACGGGGGGGGGGGGGGGGGGGGGGGGGGGGGAGCAGGGGAAAGTCTTCCCCCAAAGTCCAAAAATGCTGTTTCGAGCGTACCATTTGTGTTGAAAAAAGGTCAACATTTTGGTAAAAAGGTCCACTGTTGCCAATTCGGGGTCAAAATGTGACCTTGGTTTTTAGGTTGGGTGATAGTTGACATTGTTCTTAGTATACTGCACAATTTGGTTTCTAGGAGACATTTCATATAGAGATAATGTGCTGATAATAGCATTTGCGTTGGTATGCTATCTTCAGTTGATAGCATGCATACTTCAACTTTATTGACATATAAAACCCAACATACAGGTATAGTCAAATAGCACACATACAATGTAGAAAACATACACAACAGAGAATACAATGCGCATGTGCACTTCAGTTGATGAATACAATTTACATATCATGCATGAGACAAATTAATGCTGCTGCACCATAGAATGAATATGATGATTGTTATCCCTGGAGTAAACTTTATTCATAAGGATGCTATCTTCAGTAGATAGCATCCTGTCTTTAGTAGATAGCATCCTGTCTTTAGTAGATAGCATCCTGTCTTTAGTAGATAGCATCCTGTCTTTAGTAGATAGCATCCAGTCTTTAGTAGATAGCATCCTGTCTTTAGTAGATAGCATCCTGTCTTCAGTAGATAGCATCCTGTCTTTAGTAGATAGCATCCTGTCTTTAGTAGATAGCATCCTGTCTTTAGTAGATAGCATCCAGTCTTTAGTAGATAGCATCCTGTCTTTAGTAGATAGCATCCTGTCTTCAGTAGATAGCATCCTGTCTTTAGTAGATAGCATCCTGTCTTTAGTAGATAGCATCCTGTCTTTAGTAGATAGCATCCTGTCTTCAGTAGATAGCATCCTGTCTTTAGTAGATAGCATCCTGTCTTTAGTAGATAGCATCCTGTCTTTAGTAGATAGCATCCAGTCTTCAGTAGATAGCATCCTGTCTTTAGTAGATAGCATGCTCATGGATTATATTTTTAGAAGATATTTCCACTAGGGGTGCTATGCCATCTTCAGTATATAGCATGTTCATGAATTGTATCCCACAGTAGACATGGTTTATGGGTAGCTATCTTCAGTAGATAGCATGCGTACTGATGAATCATATTTCTAGGAGACAGTTTGCATAATGATGCTATCATCAGTAGATAGCATGCATATTTGTATGAATTGTGTCTTATTTGGACTTTATACGTAAATATGCTATCCTCAATACTGCACATGGTTAATATACAGTCATCACAATAAGTAACTGACCGGGTAATAAATGTGCTGATAACTCTACAAGTATAACTCCTACATAAACATATTAAATTATAAACATGTTGAGAAATTTCTCTTCTTGAATTTGAGATATTACACGCTAAGAAGGAAGAAGGATTATTAAGGAAGTTACAATCCTAAATGTACTGCCAAGTCTGATTTTCATTTTCACATTTTCATTTTCAACACGGGGACTCAGACCGGCAAATGATTGATTACTGGTAGTGGTAGTGCCAATTCACCCGTCGATGGCCTGGTTGTTGGATGGCATTGTTACCGTTAATCAATACGGCACACACGCTTTACCTGTCATACTCTCCCCGTGTTGAAAAGAAAATGTTAAAATGAAAATCAGACTTGCCCTAACGTTTGGGATCGTAACTTCCTCATTAATCAACCATTCTTAGTGTGTGATATCTCAAATTCAAGAAGAGAAATTTCTCAACAACTTTATAATTAAATATGTTTATGTAGGAGTTATACTTTCAGAGTTATCAGCATGTTCATTACCTGGTCAGTTACTTATTGTGATGACTGTACATGTATCTATGGTATGCATCGTGTACATGGATATCTTCAGTAGAAAGCATGATATGATATGCCTATGAAATGTTAAGCATACGAATCATGTATAGGGATCTATTTATGATTCCAGTAGGTGCAGTCTTCAGATAGCATCATTATGAATCATTGCCCATGTTCATAATGAACAGAAATGCTCTCTTCAGTAGACAGCATGTTTATGAATTATCTCAACATCCTGCAAGCTTGTGTATATATGGATGCTATCTTTAGTAGACAAAATGCCTCTAAATTATATCACTAGTTGGCATCATGTCTAGGAGGGATGCTATCTTCAGTAGATAGCATTCCATAAATTTTATCATACCATATGTTGAGTAACCAATACAATCATAGCATGGTAAGCCTTCCATGTACACTCTTGTCCATCTGCATTTAAACTACCCTCTCACTAAAGCAGTCATTGTTTTTTAAAGATTCTTCTTGTTTTTGTTATTCCATAGTTGTGATTGGATGCTACCAAGGAGGCGTATTCACAGCCCCTATAGATACATTACATTTTACAAGCCTTACTGGATCAGCTGCATCAGATGTTACAGGGACAGCCTATGATCCAATAGATGATAAACTATACTGGGTTGAGTATGATTATAACCGTATAGCAAGGTGTAATACTGATGGGTCGGAGGTGGAGGCATTCTTAACAAGTGGGGTTTCATGTAAGTAATACATCAATTTGACAACAACCACAAAGAATTAAGCAGATTGTTTAAAACGTCTCATGAGCATTTGCCAAAATTGAATATCTTTGGTGAAACTTTCTATTAAGATTAATTTTGATGACAATAAAAACAACAATCTGACCTTTGTATGTTAAATCACTCTAAGTATAAGTTACCGTATTATCCTTTTGGGTGGGTGCTTATAAAGTTACCTTTTTTAAAGTCATTTATCTTTTTTAAATTTTGTTTTCAGTACAATTTTTTTGAGTAATGTACACTTTCTATTCCCTGCGTGCACACTGAGGACAACCGGTATGTAATGTACACTTCCACTCCCTGCGTGCACACTGAGGACAAAAATTGTTTTATTTTATATTGAGCTACACACAAGTGGTAGAATATGGACATGAAATACAGCGCCTCCAAGTGACAGCTTTCTAATCATCCATGACTGAATTTTCCAACCAGCAGTTAGGCCAATAATAAAATATTGATTGGTTGTCCTCGACATTCCTATCTTATTTTCCGTCAGTTCTAAAACCTTGTATACCTTATTCATAGTCAAATTACCCGCTCATGCTTAACCGATGAACATATAGAGACGATATACCTGTATTGTGCAGGGCGCCGGATTGGACATACCGATTGAGCAGTGTGCAATGAAAGCATTCATGTGTAGTAGCGTGTGATTATACTACGTGAGTTTAAACGCCAATTATTAGCCGTTGATAGCAGTGTCGATTGGGAAATGTGTTGAAATTCATTTGTTGTTGTATTAGTGTGTTTCGTTATTGACATCATTGTTCACCGGCCTATGGTGAGCGTGTGAACTCACTAAAACTGTTTTAGATATGACCAAATATAAGGACTGACCGTGGACAACTAAATTATTTATATTTTGGGACTTACGGGAGCATTGATATTAGACGATTTATAGAATCAATTTCAATAAGTAAGCTATCAAAATATTCCTTGATACATAAATCATTATTATGAACGGAAATCATTCTCTGTAATGCACAAATTACAGAGAAATCTTGAAATGAAAGTTGCAAACATTTTTAATTTTTGTTGAATTTTTTAATTTTTTGCGACACATTAATTTTCACTCATCTGTATCGATCTGTTATGTTGCAGGGGAATGGCATTTGGCTCTCATCTCATCCATAATAGGAGTTTGACTAATATTCATTACATCCATACCATTAAACAACAACTTTGATATGTCAATTTTCTAATATATTGACTCCCAATAGTTAGCTTTAAACAATTGACATCAGAGCAAGCGAACATTGATGTTTAGCTGTGGTTCGATTCCTATTGTTCAGCTGGTCGCTAGTGGGCGCTGCATTTTATGTCCGTTATATGCTTGCGGTAGCACTTGTGTACAGTGAGTAAAAAGACCGGAGCTTAATTATTAGGTTTTAATTTTGGGTAGTCATTGGGGAACAGAGGGGTGGGCGCTTATAAGGGCATGGGCGATTAATAGGGATAATACGGTACATCATTTTTCTCCTATTATTTTAACTTGTATTTGGAGAAAAAAATTGTAACATTACAACTTGACTAAATGAAAATGAAAAGAAATTGACCAGATCTGAGACATCAGAAATATGATATGACATCTAGAATGGCAAATACTTCTAAATTTACTGACACACACCATTCAATACACTGGTGCACATGGATGAATTTTGTGGTATAAACATAATTCCTAAATATATTTAAAAAAATATGCTGTGTATTGTTGGACTGGTAACATGCTAAGTCAGTAAGTAAAAGTAACACAGCTCTTTATCAGAAGTATGGTAGTGGAAAGTGCATTATGATATAAAAGTTGTCAAATGTTTCATGTGACTATTCCTTGTTCAATTACAGCTCCTTTTGGAATAGAACTTGATGTAAAGAATCGTCAGCTATATTGGTCTGATTCTGGCACTGGTAGTGTGAAAAGAGTAGACATTGATGGCCAAAATACTGTCACAATATACAGTGGGGCAAACAGTTTGAGGAAGGTTTCATTGGACAGTAAAGGGAGGTGAGACAAAGATACACAAAGTAATGTTTGTAAAAAAACCCTTTAAAATGGATAAGAGTTTGAATGATCCAGCAGTTAAACAACCCCACCCTCTCTCTGCAATCCCAGACACCTCTCTGCAACCCCCTGCTTGTTCCCTGTAATTCCTTGCAACCCCTCTTGCATATCCTACACCATTGTAATATTATTATTATTCATGGTATAGTTTATTGTCATCGCAGCCAGCCGGCTGAATTGGCACAATATTACAAATTACAAAAATACATTAAAAATGCAAGATATACAATAATAGATTTTAAAAACAATCTATTGGAATAATATCATAAAAGCAAACACCCACCCTTGCATACAAAGTACATTCCACATTAAAGACCACAATTACCCCCCCCCCCCCCCCCACACCACATACACACTACCCCCTCCCTCCCCCAAAAGATATTGCACATAAAACATGGTACATTTACGTGACCACCTGACTGACACCACACATACCAGAAAAACACATGGAAACAACCCACTCTCACGGTATAGAAATAAGATAATAATAATAATATTGCACTTAAAACACCAAGATGATGGACAGATGGATGCTAAAATTTAAAACATGATTAATTAGTGGTCATTGGTCAAGTTATTATTCCACAGCTTGACAAGATATGGGATTGGACTGTTGGCATGTCTTTTGGTACTCACTTTAGGAATAGTGAGGTGATTGCCATTGCGCAACACACGACCAGTTACGACCTCTCTTTGGCTCTGTAACCACATATTGAAAGTACTTGAACGCATAAGAGACTTGGCAAAAATAAAACAAATATGATCCCGCCTAGGTCTGAGTTCTTGAATATTACATGATAAAATAGCATTTTGGTACGAATCATATTTATAGCCTAAAATAATTTTACACACTCTTTTTTGGATACGTTCAAGCATTACATGCTGCCGCTCAGTGAGACCAGGATGCCAAGCCGGCACGGCATATTCAAGGAGAGGACGCACATAACCAATGTAGATGGTGATAAGATCCTCGGTGGACAGCCCGAAACGCTTAAGAGTAGTGAGCATAAACAATCGACCTGCTAACAATGCAACTTGAATGAAATGTGGTATCATTCTTACTATACTTTTTATTTTAACTATTCTAACTACACTTTGGTTTGGCAAGCCGCTGCAAAGGTGCTACATGAGGCTAAAACACACAGTATGTTGGGGAAAAAGTGTACATTAGGTCCAAGATACTGGTATCCAGTATCATTCAATGCTGGAACATAAAAGTTGCCAGTATCGGTCGTTACCGCAACTATGTTACTGTTCCATTATCGGTCGATACTGGAACACATTTCTGGAACACACAAATGTGTTCCAGTATCGGGCGATACTGGTATACATGATACCAGTGAGATTTGTCCCAGTATTGAACAATACTGGTACGGTACATAATTATGTTCCAGTATCGCCCAATACTGGCATATTTTATATGAGCCAGTATCGGTCGATACTGGTACACTGACTTTGTACCAGCATCGGACGATACTGGGTGTTCCAGTTTCGGACCGCCGGACGATACTAGTACAGTTCAGATTCTGGGACCTAAAGTACACTTTTTCCGAATGTTGTAAAGGTTGAGTATAATTGTAACTTTTATCCCCAAAGCAACCTTTGAGACACCTGCTTATGATAAAGGGTAAACGAATTCATAAAGTTTCATGACATATAATTGTAAACTTGTGTCACAAAATATGCAGTGGTATCTTGGTGAATTATGATATCGGTGTTTGGAATGTTTGTATTGGTAGTCTTATTTAAATGTGGCCTGTAGGCAAATCAGTAGATTCTTTGATTTTATATTTAAAATAATTTGTTAAGAAATAAATTAAATGACTATTATCATTTTAAATAGTATGGACTAGTATATAGTTTCTTTATATTGGATCATTAATAAACATTTGTAACCAAGCTATCCATCCAATGTCTTTCCTACAGTCGAATTTACTGGGCAGATTACAAAAATTATCTCATAGGGAGTGTAAACACTGATGGTACTGAGGCTAGATTTATCAATGGATTAACCAAACCATGGGGATTGCATGTCGATGTTCAAGGTAAGTTTTGTTTAAAACAATTAAAGGTAGATGTTCCGATTTTCAACTTGAAGTTTTCTATTCGACATGAAAGGTCATCCTCAAAAAAGTTGTATTCCAAAGTTTGAGTTGCATAACTCTAATGGTTCTTATTTTAGACGCACAAGATGCCGTGAAATGTGCCCATTGAGTTGTACACAAACTATATTGGTGGTTACCACTTTTCGCGGTAATTCGATGTTATTTCACCGATTTCTTCGTAATCATACTGATTTGGACCGTCAAATTTCAGTATGTTAATCAGAAAAATATGATCTTTCATATGATATGAAAATCTCCATATGTTTGAGAAAAATCTGTGTTATGAAAATGTGATCGGGTCATCTACCTTTAACAATTGTAACTATTATAATGGATACCTTCATATAAAAAGAGTTTCAACCACAAAACGCTATCAATGCCATTTTCAAAGTCTATGAGCTTAGGCAACCTTCATAAAATATATTTCAAATTGAGACTGTACTTATCAAAAAAGTTTGGTCCATTTTGTTCCCTACCCATAAGCAAATATTTCTTAAATATGTGAAAATCCCCAAATAATCTTGATTTTTTGATTTGTCACCCAGGAAACTAGCAATTTTTTTATGAGGCCAGTGAATGAGAATGGGCCCTAAAAGTATTTAGTTTGTAAGTCGCGCTGTTCTACCCCAACAAATTTCAGAAAAAATGCAAATATGAATATCTAGAAATAAGACCAACTGATATAATGAATTAATTATACTAATCAATCCGTGTTTGTAAGCCTGTTTTCACACCTACTCTATACTTTATCCGCATTTATTTTTCTCTTGTGATTACTTAGATGGTCGACTGTATCACACCCAATACTCTCCAGGAGCTATAGTCCGTTCAGAGTTATCAGGAGCCCAACAACAAGTGTTAGCAACTGATGTTTCATCCCCGACTGATCTAGACATTTATAACAATGATTTGTACTACGTTATTCGAACATCATCCGGTAAGATGTTGTACAAAATGGCAAAAGATGGAAGTACACCACCAGTGCCAGTGGGTGCAGGACTAGATGGACATTGTGTGAATGCATACAGTATTCAGATAATTCCTATGTCTACCTAACAGTCAGGATTGATGCAATCAGCATGTCTTCATTACAGCCATCTCATTAGTACTACAGTAGATAACTTTGAAATTATCAGATTGATCAAACAAGTATGTATGCCTATAGGCCTATCTGGCAGACAGTCAAGTTATGTCTGGAAATACAATGTTCGGAGACACACAAGGAGGTATTGGTACAAATCCTGCTCACCATTACCAATGTACGAGTCATGCAGGAAAAAGCCTCACAGTCTCTTTTTGGGATTTGTAACTCATTTCATAATTATGATCAAATATGAAAGCTGAATACTTGAGTATGCTATTAGATACTGCTATACCTGCTATGAGACAGGTGGTAAAACTGAACAGGGCTCAACTCTCTGGCATATTGCACATTAGAATATAACCATTCCCCGGTCAACTGGCTCACACTAAATTTGTTACGAACCACTGATCACATTGATCATAACAGAACAGATGTTTGGGCCCAGGCCTGAACCAGTAACCATGAGTTACCAATGTGCACTATGTCAACAAATAGACATAGACCCAAAGAGGAGATGAGGCAAATTAGTTTCTAAATATTATAATGTCTGATGAAAAGTTCATAAAAATCATAAAATATATGGCAGATAAAATAATGATAGTAATATCTCATATTAACTAAGGCCAGTCATTTATTTCTCAGAGTCTGTTTTGTGTACATAAACCAACTGATCTAACAAACCAGACATGTCTAATGTCTCTCAAAACACACCTTTGGTATGCCACAGGTGATACGGACATTAATGATCTGAGAAATGGTTATAAAGGACACATTGAAAAGCAGATATAACATGCACAACACTTTATTGGAGTTTTTATGACAGCAATGTCGCTTGCATACTGACACAAGTCTTTAGACATTACTTAGAAAAAAGTCTAATTATCAACTGAATTTTGTCGGAACCGCGGCAGGAAGAAAGCCAATTAGGAATCAACTTTACTTGCATGAATTTATCCATGAGTGCATGGAATTTTGCATATAAGTACTATTAACTTACCATGAAAATGATCAATAAGTTCAAGCTAAAATGGGGATTTCCCTCCCCCCCCCCCCCCCCCCCTTGAATGGTCCACCCCCAGACGCCCGTTTCTGCCGTATCACTTCAAAATGTGTTCCAATGGGACTTGCCAGGATAGTATTAGTTTCAAGGCTGGGCTAAATATATCCTTGATCACTCATGCTATTTAAATACCATGTGGCAGTTACATTGTATCTTTGATTAAATAAAATACACATTTGGTTAGTCAATATTTTCAGAAGTGCCAATGACTCTGTTGTCAACCTCCCCCATGGAAAGGGAAATAAAACTATACCTCAAATCATGACTTAACCCTAACCAGTAAAGCTATGTTTTTGGTGCGTATCGGGGGAGGGGGAAAAATACTATTATTTTTAACCGAAAAATCACCCAGCACCCCCCCAAGATTCGATCGCGGGACCATCGAGGCAATGCAGCAGCACGTGCGTGGAGAGAGTTTGTGGCAGTGAGATTTAGTGAGATTCAGTTGGGTTAATATGAGTTGAGAGCCGTGGTGTTTCTAAAACCGGTAATGTGTACAAAATGACAATTTTATTTACTTTATTACATTATAATCATGTGTCATATGCTGCAAATCAACATTTTTTGTTAATATTAAAAATAAAGTGTGTATAGATGGTTACACTATCTGGTAGTATATCTGTTTGTGTGATTGTTATATAAATAATATATAATGTAAAAGCTGAATGCAAACTGCTTATCCACAAAAATAGCCTGTGTAAGTAAAAGTAATAAATATAAGAGGACCTGACGTTTCGATTCTAACAGAATCTTTATCGAAGGTAAAAATATATTGTTATATATAAATAGTAAAATATTAACATACAACCAATAAGTCCATAGCCTGGTGTTATTATGCAAGCTTATTCAAAAGTTGTTGGGCGATGATGACAGCCACTACAGGGTGTCCCAGAATGATGTATACCATGTTTGAAAAAATAATACAAATATGTGACCAGTCGCGGCCAATAGAGGCCAATATATTTGGTGAAATATAAAGAAAATAATTGAAACAAATATGCTTCTTTAATTAAATCATATCTTGTGATTAAAAAGTCTGATCTCCTTCAACATGGTATCATTTTAAAGCTTAAAATGTGTTCTTTCACGTCATTTTACTTACTCCCATTAATTTCATCAAAATATCTTTATCCATTCTGATATGGCATGACATTATTGAAAATCTGTTTGTCACTACAGGGTGAGTCAAAAAAAAGTGTACTCAACTTCAGCGATTTTTTTAGAAAAAAGGATTCATTTGTTTTCAAACCAATTTACTACGGTATAAAGACAAATCAATTAGCTTTAATATGAATTTTATCTGGTTTAGATTGGTTGAGGGAAACTTATTTTATGCTGTTTTGAATAAAAGTGACCAATTTAACGTCCGAACACGCTTCCAGATCTTGACCATTATATTTCATAAGATACGACCAATAAAAAATTACAATACCGACAGCGAAAGGATCAATTCCTTTGTTATGAAATGATTAAAGTGTGGTAATTGTGTCATAAATAGGCCTTAAAGCTGTCTATTGTTTTAATCTATTAGGAGACAATTTTGAAAAAGTCTATTGTCTACTTAATTCGTTTAATAAACAAGATGTGTAATGCTTTACATCATAATCCTAGTAAACATTATCAAGCTCGTTTTAAGCTTGAAATTAAAAACCGTGTTTTTGGTGAAAAAACAGCTCCTGTACAGAAATAGTCATATTTACTTAACGGTATCATCAAATAGCGTGATTATTTTTCCAGATGGTAGCAAAGAAATGGCGCAATCATTTAAAGTTTTGTTTGCCTTGATTTTGTGGTCAGAAATATTTGTTTTGATTTTTTCAATTAGGGTACACTTTTTTTGGACTCACCCTGTATCAGCATATTTCAATTGATAAAACTCACTCCAAAATTCAAAACTACCGCTTAAGAATGTATGATATAAATCATTCAAGCAAAACAATTTCCTCACATCATTCAAATTTAGCTTCATAAAACATCACCAACAGTTGATATCTATTAATTTAGTAGTAGAAATTAAAAGAGGACACAGAAAATGACCTGTATATCATTGAAATCGAGCTTTGTGCCGAATATGGTCAATGATTTTATGAGTTTCAAAAGAGGTAATTTTGGTCAATTATGGAATATATTATTTTCACTAAGTAAAGGATTCCCTATTTTCTGTCACAAACGTCAGAACACAGCAGTACATATTATAAGCACTTTTCACCAATGGCAATACAACTTTCCCAGTAAAGATCATTCTGGAACACCCTGTATTTAAGTGCTCAACAAAAGAAAGTCATGCACTTTGTTTATGTCCTATAGAGTGTCTTCCAATTATTTTTTGTCCAAACAGGCTAGATAGGCATTTCTTTTTAACAATTTGGTACCAAACATGCCACAAAACACAAAGATAAACCATTATTAACACCATTTAATACAAATCTGTGACGTTTCCCAAATTCCCATTTTCAACGCACGCAAGCTGCGAGAAAATGCTGTGTGTGGCACTTGAATGGCCGGGAACGAAAGGGATATTGATCACACAGTGCAACTGTGTTAGTTTGTGCCTGAGCGACCGGGCTATTTGATTGTGAACAGGTAAGGGGGCTGGCATTTTCTTCGGAAGGGGGGGGGTCCCAAAAATGTGGATAGACCCAGACAATTTTTTCATGACCCCCCCTATCCAAGAGCTGCATATTTTTATGACCCCCCCCCTACCAATACAGTCCATTATTTTGTGACCCCCCCCCACCCCAACACACAT
This sequence comes from Ophiura sarsii, assembly GCA_035610835.1. Taxonomy (NCBI): domain Eukaryota; kingdom Metazoa; phylum Echinodermata; class Ophiuroidea; order Amphilepidida; family Ophiuridae; genus Ophiura; species Ophiura sarsii. The sequence continues at coordinate 14,735,457 of CM069443.1, forward strand.
TTCAGAAAGCATGCTTTGATAAATTTGTGACCCCCCCATTTTCAATGAAATAATTGTATGACCCCCCCTGTTTTCATGTCAAAAAAACTATGACCCCCCCCCAGTGTATTTGGGACCCCCCCCCCCCTTCCGAAGAAAATGCCAGCCCCCTAACATGTGGTCTTTTCGCCCCCGTGTAGTTTGTTAAAAATGTGAATTTGGCAACGGCACAGATTTTCATTAGATGGTGCTAATCATGGCTTATCTTTGTCGCTTGGTGGCAATTGTACCAGATTGTGCCTAAAAGATCCATCCAAATTTGTCTATCTAGCCTGCTTGGTCAAAAAATAATCGAAAGTTACTCTATGGGACAAAAACAAAGTGTATGACTTTCTTTTATTGAGCACTTTACATCCACCTGAAGTATGAACGTTATGTCCATCTGTATTCCAGGGATAGATATTAGTTACCCTTCAATACTAGACTTTGTCGCATACGACAACACATTGAAATCACAAGGCTCAAATAACAAGCTACAATCAGTTGACTACACTATTTTAAAAAAATTCTTAAAAAGAAAATTCATCAGGTTTTCCAGCGGATAACCATGAACTATGAAATCAGGTTATCCGCCAATGTTTTGGTAACTACAGTACAAATATTTAAAAAGTATGGTCATCCGACAGATAACCTGCATTGAAATTTAGGTTATCCGCCAGCATTTTTGGGTTTCAGGAAGCCTGATTTACACTTAATTTGAAAACTGACTCTGACGTCATACCATACACATAATTCCAATGCCATGGCATTTACACTTACACAATCAAAGATGAATGACAGCCCTGGAATGGAAATGTGCACAGCCTTTGACTATAGTTTAATCAGTTCCAAATTGGCGAGAAATATTCAGTTTTTATCTCTCTGTGCTCAAAAGTAATCCAAGCCTATACGCGTGATTATGGTCAAACGGATGCTGTTTTGGTCGCACACACGTCACAAATATAATGCACAGTGCGCCGTTGCCTTCATGTGCGCCCACTTCCTTCTGTATTCGTTCGCTGTTGTAAGAAGGTTTCGCCAATTTGGAGCAGATCAAACTATAGAATACATGCTGAAGTCCCTTGCAAACTTGAGGTGATACACATTGAAGTTCAAAATGTGTTTATATAACTATCTGGTATAGAAATAATTTAATTAAGGTCTAATTCCTTCAGCTCTTTAATCTTACGTTCTGCACTTTCATGCACATGATCAACAGACCATAAATCAGGCAAATACTTTGGCTTCATACAATTTAAAAACTTCTGCCTCCACTCCTTTTCAAACCTGAGTAATCCATCCACACCTTCTTGTTGTATGATTGTTGTTACAACCTTCTCTCCATGGGAACCAGTGAAATCCTTGTTCACCTTTTTAGTCTGTATCTGAGAAGCCTGTTCTAGCAAGTCTTGGGTGATCACATCAACTTCATAAAAATCTTTCACCGTTTTTTCGAGTTCTATGATTCTCTCCTCGGGAAGAGCTTTTGTCTTTTGATGACGTAGCAATCCTTTTGCATGCGAGCGGACTTGTGACTTTTCCTGATCTGGAACGGTGGGTGAGTTTACATTTGAGATGGGTGCATTGTATCTAGATACTAGTTGTTGTCGTTGGATGCTGTCATAGGACCAACTGGTTTGATGACATTGTAGGCACATCAGGAGAGTATCGTGTGAAGAGTGGTTCTTTAGGTATTCAGGGAAATGCCTGTTGTGAGAGAGAACAATATTGGACATTTATTGAATTCATTTAGTAAACGGAACATATTCAGAGAAACTTACCAGATGATTGTTACAAGTTTAAGTAGCAAACAAATGTTTAGTGAAGCAGAATTTGAACCTGCAATTTTAGGAATACAAGTCCGGCACTCTACCATCATAGCTTTCTAATCCCACAATGGTCAATAAACCCATACATGTATGTTCCATTAGCCTATTTTCCATCATTAATTTTGAGAAATTTCAAGCTGAACCCGTAATCCCCCAACCCACCCACTAGCTATGCCACAGGGTGTGGGGGATTGTGTAGGATTTGGGGAAGGGGTGTGAAGGGTCCTCTCATAACTCACCTCTTGTATTCATGTGGTACAATATTTTTTCGTACATAGGAATCATCTCTGCCGCACACAACACACTTATTTTCCTTGTCCCTCAAGTAATATTGCCGATCCGGTCCTGGTACACCTTTTGGTTCAAACTTCAAGCGTACTGTAAATGGTTCCTCACATTCCAACACACCAATATCTTTGTGGATATACCATTCCGCTTTCTTCCTATCGCAAGAACACAGTAAGGTACCATCTGGGGCGATAAGTTTACAGTTATGGTACATGATTGATTTCCTTGATACATAAGCTTTGCTGAGCGGTTTAGAAGTCCCTACTTGGTTGGTATTACGCTTTCTTGGACTCTGGTGGTTATCCTCCCCCAGTTCAGAAGGAACATTTTTTAATTTAAACTTGACATCCACAATGCCTTGGCAAAGTGGCAGTACACTAGACCAGTTTAGAGAGTCAAACTTATCTCCATTGTAGCTCACTTTGGAATCCACAATTTCAAAGAATATAGCCACGGCAACAAATGCATCATGAACAGCGTACTTCATTTGTTGCCAGGTGAGCTGCTGTGCTTCCCAATTACTGCATCGCAACCTATAGGATTTGTCTATGGTGACTCCGAGAAGGATTGAAGCTAGTCTACCTAAACCTGCACCATAACAGCTAGGTCGAAGGTCACGACTGACATGACGCACAGCTACGTATCGGAGATCAATACATCCGCTAGTTATCATACCATAGTCTTTATGTAGCTTGAGACCATCATCTATGACTCCAACTCCAACCTTGAGGATGCTGCATAATAAATAGATCAAACATAAATCATATCTGTTAGACTTTTTGATTCATGTCCCAAATTATTTGTCATCAATACTATGACACGACCCACAAACAAGGAAACATATTTTTACTAACAAAACTCATGTGAGGTGTGAGCTTGAGCAACCTTACAAAGTTTATCAAATTCTGATGTTGCAATATGGACAAAAGGTGTCTGATGCTGTAGCTAACATCTAGTATAGCAACACAGAGTTTTTGATATTAAGTTGTTGAAGCAGGATTCACACATGTAATTAAGATGTTACAAAATGAAACAGGACTCTTGAAAGCTCAAATAGATAAGTTGCAATCCTTTTTTGAAGAGGACAAGACCTCCTAAACCGATATCAGTCACAACTGCTGAGATTTCAACATATTAAATTATCTTGGTTTTGAGTTATTTCATGACAGGGCTAAATAGTACATGGTCTTTCTCATGGTCCGAAACACACATAGCTTCAAACGACTTGGCCCACATAAGTATCCCCTCATTAGAATAACTTGATCTAAGACTATGTGCAATGGAAGCTAAGACAAACTTGTCTTATTATGGCATGCTGAAATACCCACCTTCTATCTGCTAATAGATCCTTGAGATTCTGTGGCACATCTGTCATATGATTGAGTTGAATTAACACACATACTCCATTTGCAGCAGCAAGTTGCAGTAGTGCTATACGATTGGCTTTGCCAGATACACTGCACCATTCGCAATCCAAACCTAGCACCTGAAATGTCAACAACAAAAAATTGTTTGTTAATGAATTCTGCACTTTCAAACTGTACTATTTTAAAGTATTCCTTTCCACTATTAAACCATACGAGTCTTGTTTGCCTCTTTCCAAATAGGTTCCCCTAAAGCCCCCTATTCTCTCATCTCATGTTACACAGAAGCCATACTATGTGTAACATAAGATGTGAGAATACATGATTTTTGTCCGTCAAATAACATGCTTATAAATACGCTCTGCGCCTGACTCGTAGTGTGTGTACGAATCATGGGTACGGATGGGTGCAGGTATGTTTCCAGCTTGTGATAAAGTCATGGGTACTGGTAATGGGTACAACACCATGGGTATGGGTCTCGCTTGTGATAAATCATGGGTATGGATACGGTGCCATAGGTATGGGTACAGCTAATGGTACGGGTACGGATCCGTGGGGAAAACATTCGATGGAACTCATAAACATCAATTACATTTTTTAGTAAGTCAAGTGATTCTTTAGTTAATGCCAAAATTGGTACCAACATAAATATTGTCAATGTTTTGCTCCCTACTCAAGAAGCTCTTGACCTTTTTGTTCCTTGGAAGTAATTATCAGATGCATTACTTTTCAAAGTGAGTTTTTGAATAACTTTGCAAAATTGGTCACTGGTACCCTTAAAATAAGAACAACGGGCTATGCATCTTAATACAGTGGAGCCTATGGGTACGAAACCATGGCTAGGGGTACAAGTATGAGACCATGGGTATGGGACTTCAGGTGCAGGCATATGGGTACAGGACCATCATGTGACAAAGTTATGGGTATGGGCGCGATCCCTGGGTGTGGGTAAATGTAAGCAATTTTGTACCTGGGCCGGGTACGGGTACAGGTTTTTGGTAACATTTTGAATTACTTCACAACCAAAAGTTTGCAAACAACACCAAAATTCATTGTATCATTGGATCATGGAGTCCTTAACATACTTGATTTTTTATAATCAATATTTTGATCACTGCATGAATTATCTTTGGAGAAACTGATGGAAAACATTTGGCCCTGTTGTATCTACTATCTGAAATTAATCATTTCAAGGACTTTAAAATTGATTCTTTCACTCCTTGAGTCATAAAAAAGTCTTTTACTTTACCTTGACATTATTAGTAGCTATTTGTAACTTGGCCACAGCTCTTTCACAATCCTCCATATTGTTAACCACCATCACTTGTCTCATCTGACTCCATATTGCTTGACCATCCCACAATCCTTTCCTCTTCCTGTTTCTTGAAATTACCTTTTCCTGTGTGCGATGTTTAGATCTGTTATAGATAATGTACATTGATGCCAGTGCTGTGGCAAGCAACGAAGCAGTTACAACAACTTCATTTGAAAACGGCATGGTCAATAACCTACAAAGGAAAGTAAATAACATTAACGACTAAAGTTTTCTTCTAAACTTTGTATGAAATGGAATAATTTGTATTTTGAAAAACTAGCTAGCGAAGTTCACAGATTTAGCGGTTCGAAATTGATGTTTGAATTTGATCTCTGTGTTATAACCTGGGCTTCTATGACAAACCTCGTAAGCGTTGTGCGTATAACGCAGTTACGCAGCGTTGCCATGTGCGTGTATGCTAAAGAACATGATTAATTCAAAGCAGGAAGTTGGTAAACAGCTCGCTGAATTCACCGATTTTATGAAGGGGGACATTTGTTGTTGTTTGATTAAAATAAGAATAAATAAGAATGAGAATAAAATATTGTTCTTAGCTGTTTTGCTAATACGATGGTCTTATAAATGTACCATATTTGTGTCATCGTGTATGACTCCAAATATGGTATTGGTAAAGCCTATACATTATAAGACCATCGTATAGCAAAACAGCTAAGAACTATATTTTACTCTCTAAATAATAACCAAACCTCTACAAAGATTTGAACCTCGGGCATGCTGATTGAGAGTCTAAACCTCTACCGACTGAGCTATTTGAAACTTCATGATGATATCACTAGCTTTTTATACCCAAATAGTTTAATGTTTAATCATTCAACTCCAGAGATTCAACTATAAACTAAGTTTTCTTCTACCTATGAGAAAGCTAACACAAATTATAAACAATTGTATGAGTCATACAGACTAGCGGGATGCTCTACTTTGGACGGGCTCCCGCGAATCCGTTAAACTTTTAACTTACATGTATACTGAAATTGAATGTTTCCCATCATTACCCCATATCCCATTGAGTATATAATGTTATATCATGATAGGCCTGATTTCAACCATGTGATAGTTTTTACTATCATTATGGCTGGACAAGAATGATGTGATATCATGATATAAAACAAATATTGAATGCCTTTTATTTGTGCAATAGTAAAACTATATCACTCGGTCCAATTTGGATCATTCCATTACTCGGCTTCTCCTCGTGCAATGGAAAAATCCAAATTTGACCTTGTGATATAGTTTTTACTATCACACGCTCAGGCATTCAATATTTGTATACAGGCCTATATTCTGACCTGAAATTGAATGCTTCCCATCATTATACCCCAAGCTATCCCATGGTTTATACTTTTAAGAAACCACACAATTTCATACACCTTGTTGCCCTCCCTGTTACGCAATTTAGTACCGGTATCACATAAAATTAAAAATCTTGTAAGTAATCATGGCTCTTGGGGGAGCTACCACAGTGTCAAATCCCACATCTGACACGTTACGCCACGTGTGTAGGGACAGGCTGGTGCCACTATACGTGACTTGTCCTTGTCTAGTGGGGTAGCGCCCGCATTTTGTGAGTCACATCGCGCGTATCAATGTTCATTATAAGGCCTTGCGTGTTGTCAATTATAGGCGTTGTCAAGATAGCGCCCTCATTTTACAAGTCACATCGCGCCTACTAGCGCCTATATAGGAGGCTCTTGTTTTGCGATTCAAATTTCCTCTTCCATTATATACTCTCCCTGGTAGGGGTGCGTGGGGGTAGTACGTGTGCGTAGTAGTTCCGCGTCAGCGTACCCATGTGATGCACTGACCTTTGACACGTGAGTAGGTGCACTGTTTTTTGAATCAGATATTTAGTGTTGTCATTGTGCGACTGTCCGTTCTTTGGCTTCAAATTTTTAGCGTCATCACAGCAGGCTCATCTTGATACGAGGAGATAAAGTTGGCTCTGAAGCAGGCGGTGCATGTACCAGTGTGGTGACGCATAACACGCACCACAGACGCTGAAATTACGCTCAGAACCTCCCATTCTGACAAAGACTACATTGTACAAAGTGCTACCCCTAGGAGAGTTCTGAATCCTAGCTCTCTGTCTGTATGAGAGCTATGGAATGAGAGCATATGAGTCGGCATCGAGAGCTATGGAATGAGAGCATATGAGTCGGCATCGCGGATATTTTCATCAATATTTTTCAACTTTTCTGAATAAAATTAGTCAAACTAATGCTTCAGATATCATGTTTAATGATTATATGTATACATTGGTTAAATATCTCAACCTGCAACTATTTCCAAGAACGGCGACGTGGACCGTTCATAGCGTACCGCATGATCATCCAAACAGTGCGTGAGTGGATAAATTAAGTACGCCAATTAACGGTAACTCTCTGTTCCATTTTAACAAATTTAATTTTAAAAAGCTTAATTAAATAATAAACCTAAAAATAAGCTTATTAAATAATAAATAATATTTTTAATAAGCTTAGGCTAGCCTATTTATTAAATAATGACAAACCAACATAACTATGAAAAGATATGTTTTATAAAGCCAACAATGACTACTTACAGGTGTCATGAAATGGTACATGTATTCTTATGACTATGAGAACATTTATTATTATTCAGGATGCATAGGCATGTCCAGTTTTTATTTCCTGTGATTGCGCAATCATTGTTTACAAAATTTCATTATTTAGTGTTTCTGTAATGATTACGAATTTGGTTATAAAATAATGTTGCTTAATCTGTATTTTAGAAACAGTCGAAGTATCAAATTAGTTGTTTTAAATTAAGATTTTTATCTCAACGAATCATACAAATTGTGTATTTTATTATTTAACTAGCGGATTAGGAGTTGCTTTCAATTTATTTTAAAAACACCAACAATTATAAAAAATGGCGCAGGTTTCAAAAGACACCGTAGACGAAGTTACTGAAAGTTTAGTCAATAAATTGACAGATTTTAAGGTAAGACAAATGTATAGATAATTGCAGCACATACATTGCTTGTCTATGCATAACAATGATTCAATTTATTTTGAAAATGGCGATATTTTTGAATAAGAAACCTTAACATCAGCCTATCTGAAGTGAAAAACTAGTCGAAGTAAGCTTACTAATAAATTCAATTGCATGACAAATCAAATATGATACTTGCCTTCATAATGCTTTGGATAACAGTATCTTTAAATGGGTCAGCAATATCCTGTTTACAGCTCCGTAAAAGGAAGTATGGAAATGTGAAACAACAAAATAAAGTGTATGACATTATGTAAATCATGACATCATTCCTTGCAGATGGACAAATTTGCCCACCAATTTGGGAGCCATATTTGGCCACCAAGACAAAATGCATAATAAATTGACTATTTTTCGTGTTTGAAACCAAAAATAATTGGGCTATATCTTGCCTCGCGTCCCGTACGGAATAAACCGTATAGCTACAACGTAGTTTTAATTGGTTTGAGCATGCGCACTTGAGTTACGGGACGTCTAACCAGACATTGCCAATAATTGTTCCGAAAGTTGAGGTACAAATCGAGGTCAAAGGTCAGTTTAACATCCACATTGGAAAGAATGTAGGCCTACACTTACATATATGTAGGTTGTATTACTACCAACTTCAAGGAACATTTTGGTATACTATATAAATAACTCTCTGTGCCAGTAAACTGGGACCCGAAAAACCATATGTGCTTCACAGCTAATAGGAAGAAGAAAACCCGGTAAACAACTGAAGAAGTGCCCAGGCTCTTTGAAAGCTGACTTGAATTGTCCCATCATACAATTCAAAAACGACAGAGGTAGATAAAAGATATCAGGATTCTCCAGGCTAATATAGCGTAAGATATCATTATCATTTCAAATGCGACTCATAGTGAATAGAGGCATTCATTTATTCGTAAAAACTAACGGGATGCATTTTGTTACAGTTTTGTTTTTTATAGATACATACAGAACAGACCCGTATCCAAGTAATCATAACACCAGTCACAACTAATAAGGAAGTGCAACATTTATGTAGATAACAGATATGTTTTACCCATGAGCATCCAAATATATATGTTCACTGGAAATCTAATTATTTTCTTGTCTTCCAAATTGCTTATGTTATGTAATTTACCAAAATTAAATTAAAGTATAATTTGACATTTTCAACTTATTACAGAATGGATCAGAGAACTCCAAGCAGTGCATGCAGTATATGTTGTCCAACTTCAAGTATCATCGTTTCCTGGATGTTGACAGTCACAAGATAACTAGGGACATCAATGGGTAAGATTTAGACAGGTGATTGGTGAGGATCGTTTCTATGGGTGGGTGTACAATTATACATTTATTCTGGAATGACATTCAGACTCAATTTAGGTTTGTTTTTGAAGTTGTATCTGTTTATTGGTGAAAATAAATCTTCTAAACTTTTTTTGTTAGCTTCAAATTGGGTTAGTGTGATGTTGATATCAGACAAATAGGTCTTCTGAGCTGATTTCAAAAAATAATAAAGAAAGACAATATACAATGAAAAATGCTAAGGAATAATGGTTAAAATGTTAAATGGTAAGGAAACCGAAGAAGAGGTTTGGAAACTTGAAAAGGTCATACTTATTACTGGAATAGGCTTTCAGTATGACAGCCCCCTCTCACCAGGGAACTACTAACCAGTGGTTTATATTTGTAATTAAACTATTTCAGTAACTTTCTGTGGAAGATGCAAAAGACTTGAATTGACTTGAGTGGTATTTGCCTGTAACACTTCATTTGGAGTTTTGTGACCTGGTCACTTAACAATCACATTAGGTTTTTGTTAAGATTTATTAACCCAAGTATTGGATTGTAATAAATAGTAACATTTATTTTTATCTCCTTTTTCAAATTGTAGGATCATTGAGAAGTTGAAAGTGCACTCCAAAGCAGACAAAGCAGATGCATTAAATGCAGCAATAAGCAGATTTCTTCAGGGACCTGTCGTAGCCAATAAAGCTGGTCATCCTAAGGTACTTATTGTCAAATATCATTAAAACATAATTGGTTCAAACTCTACACAGAAAAGAGTGAGTTATAGTTCCAAATTGGTGAGAAATATTCATTTCTAATCTCTCCTTGCGCAAAAGTAATCCAAGCGTACACACGCGATCATGGCCACACACACACAGTTTTTGTTGCACACACACTTCACGCATATGATGCACAGTGCGCTTGTTCCCTTCATGCGCCAGCATCCTTCTGTATTCATTCGCTGCTATGAAAGGAGGCTTCGTCATTTTGGAACTGATCAAGCTATATGACATATGTTGCCAAATGTCTCATTTCTTACATAATATCTTATCCATACACTGTTTATCTACCTCTGTGCAGAGTATAACTAGTGAACATAGCTTATTATTGCAGCATTTTAAAGTACTGGTACATGTACCCTTATGTTAAAATGACAAATTATGTTATCTCACCTAAATATCACTGTAAAATGTTTTGAAATCCTTACAATGTACACACAGGTAGATGAATAGACAATGCAGTTGGTTTCAAAATGTAAAACACATAAAACACTTTCAATCACAATCACAGCATGATCTATTAAATGTCAAAGAACAATTTTGCTTCCCTTTTGTATTTAAATGTTTCTAATAATATTTGACATCTGAAATATCATCACCGTTCTGTCAAAACCTTGTATCTCCATCTGGCCCTTCAACATTTATAAGTAATAGGCCTACCTCCTATGCATAACATTTGGGGAATCTGCTCTAAACATGTTCAAGGGCCAAAAACACATCTATCAAAATGTTTTAAGTGATTTTTGATGCCCCTGAACATGTAAAAAGCAACACTTCCTATGCATACTCACTGGGAAGTCTTCTTTATACATGCTGAAGGGCTTGATAACATACAAGCTTTTGACAGAGCAGCAACATATTATGTGTCTTTCTATTTGACATTCAACAGTCTGATGCTCATTATGCTGTGTTATCTGTCCTGTTAATATTATCTGGTTCACCATCTACTGAAGATTATGAAAAGAGACCAGATGAAGCAAGAAAAGGTTTGTGTGCTTAATTAATATCATTTGATAATAATGCTAAAGATGATGACTTATATGGTGCTAGTACTTGTCCACTTCAAACACAAATTAGTAAACAAAAAACCATCAAATATACCAAAATTTGTCTTTCAACTCATTTTGAAGATTGAACGATATAGTGGAAGTTATCAGTGTACTGGCAGTAAAAAATGACAAAGTAAATAGTATTTGGACATAATGTTTTGTCACCAGCTCTTTTGCATGTAGAACCATCACAATTCATCAGGCAACCGACCCACCCATTGATGGAAGTTGTATCACTTGATTGCAGGGGTGTACCTTCATTTTTTCTCCAACCAGCCAGCCGGGCTGGTAGCATGTAAAAGTTACCAGCCCGACTGTAAACTTACCAGCCAAACAAGTAATCTTCATTTACCAACAGCATAGCTTCCTTTACTTGATTATTAAATTTGATGTGTAGAGCCAATTATGGTCTGTTCATTTAAAATATGTCATACCAACTTGTCAAATATATAACCTGGTACTGTTTTATATAGCTCGTTGGGAATATCCAATATACAGGGTGTATCATATAAATAGGACTCTCTTTCAGCGTGGATTTAATAACATTCCGGGCTAGTTTTTTTATTAGCAAAATGTGTAAACAAATCCCATAGACTTCTGTGTTATTTTGCTCGAAAAAAGTGTCCGCACAATACACATTTCTTGTTAGTTGTATTTGCCTATTAAGTGGTGTGCCTGATTGTGATGTTTATTATTGTATCTCCCATCATAGAAGCAGAACCTGAGTTTGATTGGGGCAAATATCTTCTGGAAGATCTGGAGCCACTCAAAGATTTTGATGAACCATCATCAGATGTAAGTTGAGCGTTGATTTGGTTTCCATACTTCCTTTTTCAACTACAATTCTAATAACAATCCATGATCTTCAGACAATGAATCAACCATCGTGAGAATATTTGCATATACATATGTACATCTCATCCATATAGTCGCTGTCATAATACCTTGGACAAAATTCAACTAATACGTGTGTGCTTGCGTACATTCGTATTAGCGTACATGCGTAAACCCGGTAGTGCGTACCGGGCGATTTTAAAATGATCGCGCGTCCTCATTGGTCAATCGCGAAGTCAACACGCGCATACATGCAAACTTGTACGCGCTTTTCATGCATTTGGATGCAGCTCCGCGAACAACAACAAAATACGCTCGCGTGAAATAGCGCGAATTATGTCCAAGAAATTATGACAGGGACTATAAGTTCCTGGCCAGGTGCTTTAAACAACATGTGTACTTAATGGAAACTGTGCATACCATTTCTTTCTGACCATTTCTTGATAAATTGTGTTCTCGATTTACCAAAACCATCAGCGAATAAAGTTACCTTTACCATCCGCAAATATCAGCTCATTAACCAAAAAGCGTTCTCTGAAGACATTACTACTAGAATGAATGACATTGAATATCGGGAGTATGAGAATGTTAACAATTTGCTGGCGGATTATAATACTGCTTGCTCTGAAGTTCTTGATAAGCATGCCCCTCCAACCATTATGACCCGCAGTGTCACAAAAAGACCTGCATGGTATGATGAACATGTAAACGATGCCAGGCGGATACGCCGAAAATGTGAAAGAAAGTGGCGTAAATCAAAGACTGATGCACATTACAAAACATACCAGGATTCAAAACAGAACGTTAGTGATCAGATTCACAATGCTAAGAAAGGATACTTTGAGGGTAAATTTAACAACTGCAGTGTAAAGGACATGTACAAGACTGTAAATGAGCTCTTATATACATCAAATAAGGCTATACCAGACACTGTTTCTCCCGTGGATCTAGCTAATGATTTTGGACAGTTCTTTGTTGGCAAAGTAAATAAGATACGTGATGAGGTTGACAGCATAACAAGTAGTGATAGTAGCATCACAACCGAATCATATCTCAGATCAACCCCTGTTACGTGTCTATTTTCAGAATTTCAGCGTGTGACAAATGAAGAACTGCTTGGGATCATTAGAAAGTGTCCCAATAAAAGTTGTGTGCTGGATCCAATGCCTACTTGGCTAGTCAAAGAACATGTTGACGTTCTGCTTCCCACGTTGTGTAGAATTGGAAACACATCGCTACAATCAGGTTTATTCCCCGATGACCTGCACAAGGCCATTGTGACACCTGTTCTAAAAAAAGCATCTCTTGACCGTAATCAGCTTAAGCACTACAGACCTGTTTCAAATTTACATTTTACATCTAAGGTACTTGAGAAATGTGCGTCTTTACAAGTTATTGAGCATACTGAGACACATGGCCTTTCTGAGCCTTTGCAATCAGCCTAGTACTGAGACCGCATTGGCGTGTGTGCACAACAGCATATTGCGTGCTTTAGACGACAAAAAGGTTGTGTTGCTGCTGATGCTATAGACCTATCAGCCGCATTTGACACGGTCGACCATGACATTATGATGCAAAGGCTCAGAGATGACTTTGGTGTCACTGGTACTGCTCATATGTGGTACAGCTCTTATTTTGCTAACAGATCCTGTAGGGTATTTGTATCTGGTTCATATTCTAAAGACTTTTATTTCCGTTTTGTTGTTCCTCAAGGCTCGGTTACAGGGCCATTATGTTTTGTGTACTACACTCATGTTGTCGGCAAAATATTACGCCATCATAACGTGGATTATCACATTTATGCTGATGATATGCAAGTTTATCTGATAGTTGATCCCAATATTCCTGGTGACGTTCAATGTGCGCTGTTTAGGCTCTCAAGGTGTGTTGCTGACATTCAGCAATGGATGATTGAAAACAAACTCAAGTTGAATCAAGACAAGACTGAATTCTTTGTTGCGGCATCTCCTTATAATTGAAAAGGTTAGGTAAAGTCAGTCTTTTTCTTGACAATACTGAGGTTCTACCGTCTAAGACTATTCGCAATCTTGGGGTTGTTTTCGATGATAAAATGTGTATGTCTGACCATGTAACAAAGTTGTGTAGATCCATCAACTGGCTCCTACGAAACATTCGTAGAATCCGTCCATATATTGATGTTGATACCTGTTACAACGTTGTTAGAGCTCTCATTCTTTCTCGTCTTGATTATTGTAATATTTTGCTAAATTGTATATCTAAGAAAGATCTGAAACGGTTGTAAATCTTGCAGAACAAGTGTGCAAGACTGGTGTGTCTCAAGCCCAGACGTGAGCATGTATCCCCATTGTTGGCTAAATTACACTGGGTTACCAGTAAATGAACGTATTATGTATAAGACAATGCTGTATGTGTACAAATCCTTAGAAGGGCTCTGTCCCCAGTATATTCAAGACTATCTTCATACAACCTCAAAGCAATATGAAAACACGCTCTGCTGACAGTATAAATTTTGTCGTTACTTTCACCAAGAAATCTGCTGGGGATAGAGCCTTCTCAGTAGTGGCTCCATGTTTGTGGAATAAATTATCTGTAGCTATTAGAAATGCCACTAGTGTACAATGTTTTAAGTCCAAACTCAAAAATCATCTGTTTCCTTAATTCTCCATGGTATTTCTTTTTGCTGTTGTATTTTTCATGTTTTTTGCGCTTTGTATCCCTAGGCAAAGGCGCGGTATAAATGTTATTTATTATTATTATTATACATTTTCAATGTCATGTGTAGTGTGTATAAAACTTGAAATGTCATTTTTAAAACAGAACTTAGATTGTAAAATAGGGAAAAAACTTTGGTTTCTAGGTATGCATTTTTGCTTTACACAGGAGTGGGAAGAAGAAGAGGAGGTTGTCATTCCAGAAGAAAATTTGAATGACTCTGGTGTCATAAATGACCAATCACAGCACACTACTCCTCCTGAGAGCCAATCACATTTGAGCAGTTCACAAGTAGTTACTGGCACCATGGTAACCAGTGGAGGTGAAGGTGACAGGGGATGGTTAGATAGAAATATCGTGGCTCAATACTGGGAAGGAAGGAGAGATGGCAATCTTGAAGGGAATCATCGCTGCTCAACTGTAGCACAGCAATGGTCAGTTATGTACTGTTTTAGAAATACTCAGGGTACAAGATTAGTTTGATTTGTGTGAAATATGTGACCAGTCGCATCAAAAAGGACATGTTGTCATCAAACACTGTTTTGAGATAGAGGCCAATATATTTGGTGAAATATAAAGAAAATAATAGAAAATAATATGCTTCTTCAAATCATATCTTGTGATTACAAACTCCGATTACCTTTAACATGGGTAATTTAAACACCTTTTGTATTATCACAGATGGAAATATAGCAAATTGGCTTCATAAGAATGGAGATCACAAGACTGTATGCCAATTTATATAATATGCAATACAACAACAAAAATAATTCTCAGTATTATGGCTTTGTTAAATTTTCTGTTTCAAAAGATCTTTTTAATATCTGCAATAATATTAACATGATCACCTACGTATTCAGCCAAAATATTTTTTTAATGCTGCTTGCTTGTGTGCATGCAGGATCGGATATAATTTGAGTGCAAATATGTTCAGAGAAGTGCAGACAAAGCTGATGACACCTAACTACTTAATAACATATAAAGACATCCTTAGGTATACTAAACTGCTCACAAAAAGTTAGGAAACTTTTTTTAATCAAGTATATTTTTATTATTTATTACCCTCTTTGTATCTGTTATATATCAATGGAAAGCTGAAGTGTTCCTCTTTAAAATGATACCACATTTGCAATGATTACATGTTGCTGAACTTGGCCACATGAATGAGAATGAGGCAAAGTCACAAATCAAATGTGCCAAAATTACCGTTATCTGTGCTAAACAATATTATAACCAGGTTTGCCGTCGTGGGTAGAAAAGAGACAATAATGGGAAAACGATCTCGCCCGGGAATCGAACCCAGGATCTGTTGATTGCTTGTCAACTGCCTTGTCCATTGGGCCACAAGACCTCGCATGGTAAAGCATCTGAAATTCAAACCTAATAAGCGATTTCGTTTCCCAGTCTCCTGCCACAAGTATTACCCGGAGTAGCTCGGGCCTATACAAGTGTAAATAAAGTGCCGTCCTCCCTGTAGAGGTGTAATACATAGAAATAATAGGCATATATAATAGGCATATATAATAGTCAATAGGTAATGATCAATAATCAAACCAGTCATGCTTGAGAACCATGAATGGTTTACACAAAGTTTGCACCAGTGAGCACAACACACACAAGTTAACCCTCATCTCTTTAGAAAACCATTATTTGGGTATTTGCAAGACTGGGTTAAACAATGACTCCAGGTGGAAGGTCATGAAGGTAAGTGATGAAAGGTTTAGGCCTACAACTTGTATATTTTTCTGAGACACAGTAAACGTTTTGCAGTTTCAATATGCCGCGTTTAACAGATTTGGAGAGAGCCCGTGCCATTACCTATTGACTGTTTAGCACAGATAACGGTAATTTTGGCACATTTGATTTGTGACTTTGCCTCATTCTCATCCATGTGGCCAAGTCCAGCAACATGTCATCATTGCACATTTGGTATCATTTTAAAGAAGAACACTTCAGCTTTCCATTGATATGCAATATAATACAAGAGGGTAATAAATAATAAAAATATACTTGATTAAAAAAAGTTTCCTAACTTTGTGTGAGCAGTTTATATGTGACCCGTCACGTCAAAATGGACATGTTGGTGGCCTGAGTCAAATTTAAGTTATTGGTATGACTTGAAAGAGCACATTTTAAGCTTTGAAATAATCCATACCTTGAAATTCATTCTGATAATTGTATCATTTTATTTCTAAATTTGCAACATATTATCCAGGACATATCACAGTTGTCTATCTCATATGCATATCAACAATATATCTTAATTTCATATTTTTGTTTTATTTCCAATACAGGGATTCTCACCAAAAAGCATGCCAAGTATTTCCAGTCATCAATGATAGGTACCAGCTAACAGAAACACATATCATTAGAGAAACAATATGGTAAGTAAAATCAATGATGGATTATCTTCTGTTTGCAAACATTTGTACAAAAGCATCAAATTTGGCACTGATTGACTGTCTTTTGGCACTGATCATTTATATTAATAGTGCCAATTATTGGTACTGTATGTTTTCCTGGTGTTGATGAATACCATACCAATTAATATATACATCTTATACTCGGTAGGATACTAATGGGAGCTGAGCAATCATTTGTTTATCTTCGCCATGGTAACACATTTGAAGTTAGAGAAAACATCCAAGTGAATCATTTAACTACGGTAAGAGTATATTGCTGTATGAAGGCCCATATAAGTAAAATGGTTAACTTGTCTAACTAGTTGGCATGATATGAAATGTATGCATTTGATTTGTCAAATAGAAGTCAAAAGTCATCTATTTTTTGCCTATCTTTATCCATGAATATTCAATTAGACCATGTAAATAAATCATACACGCAGTTCTATCCATTCCATTTCAATAGAATATAGAGACTTTGAATTCAGTTAAAATGTCCATACAGGAGATGCTGCTATGATGCAAAACGTTTAATTACCACAATGCTTAGTCTTTTTGATGCATCTTGAACATTTCAGCAAAATTGGTTAAACCTTTTTGACACAAGTCCTTTGTCGAACTTATCCACAAGAAAGCTACGTCTTTGATGTACTAAGCCTCCCAAGGAAAATCCAAATACCAGGTGTTTCAAAAGCCATGTTTTGTATTCCGTCCATGCAGGCCTCACTGAATAACATGCTACAATCTCTTGCTAAAACATCCTCCTCTGTCCTACAACTGCAAAGCTTTGTCAACGAGATGCGATCTAAACCCTTGTCGTATTGCAACAAAGATGATAACGCCCTCGACGGTCAGCAGTGCCAGACGTATGAAGCGTATGCAGAAGCGTTGGCTGCATTCTTACATTCATTTAAAAATGACTTGGTGCAATTTGAAAAGACCATTTTATTACAAGGTAAGATTTTGATATTTGAAAGATTTTCTTTTTCTTTTTACCACTTCATTTGTAATTATAGGTCAATCAATGCATGTCTTGCTTTTAAAAGAAATGAAAATGAGGTAAATCATGTACTCATATCAATGTGAAATGTGAACAAGTCCACAAACCCTGGTTTGTGGACTTGTTCACATTTTCAAGACTCAGCAGAAATGGATTATTATTAAAATCTCAACAGAAAATTTAAAAAATATAATAACTTTTTGAATAATTATTCAACAAAATCAACAGCACACATAATTTGTCAACATGTATAGCTCACCTCCTTCTGTGCACCATAGTCCACACATGTATCCATCACCCCATGTTTAGTTTAGTTTAATAATTACAGAACCAGCAAGAATATTTATCCGTATGCAATACATGTGCAGTGGAAGCAGTAATGAGGATCCGACGACGAAGCAAATCTAGCCATAAAACTAAATTCATATTTAAGGCTTTGAAATTGAAAATAAAAATGAGCGTGTGTGGTATCAGATTCAAGCCAGTTGATCAAATCTTGTACCATTATTGTTATGTTATACAGAGGAACAAGTTACTCTTGGCAATTTCATAGATCATCTAAGCGAATGTACACCCCAACTGACTTTGCTAGCCTCTGTGCATAGCAAAGCGGTTGTCAGTTGTTCTCAACTTAAACCTGTGTACAGAGTGTGTTACCTACTCAAGTCTTTGCAAGAGTCTATCATGGAACAATACAGTATGGGAGATTCAGCTACAGATGATGTAAGTTTTATCTGTTTTTATTTGATACCAGGGATAGTGATTAGCTTTCAATGATTTCATTACATTTCCATTTAAAGTAGTTAAGATAATCTACATTAGCCCTGCAATCCATTAAACTCCATGTTTACTCTACACAACTGTCAAAAGTTACATTTTACCCACAGTGGTGACTCATATTTTGTTAGAGAGATATGATGTCCATACAGGTACTTTCTTGCTACTTCTTTCTTTTCAGAAGTGAAACAAATTATTTCTAGATCAAATTTGTATATAAATATAATTTAATAAAGCCAAATTATGAGACCATTTAGGGCATCCTACAATCACTGCTTGAACCCCAAATGGGCTTCCTCTCCCAACATAAAGATGTTCCAGCTAAGAAATGGGCATCCCAAATAACCATTAATGCTAATTAATGCAAATAATCTAACCCTATGCGACCCTACATAAACAGTCTGTATACAGTTAAACTCCATTCAGACTGAAAAAATCAGCTTGGTTCAACGAAGATTAGTTGATCTTCATTAGTTAATTAGGCGAGCATACACACTACTAAATTGCTCTATTGAATTTACATGTATCTTCAATGAATGAAAGTCTTTTGCTTCATTGTCTGATTTTTCATGTTGCAGGTCGGGGTTAAGATTCGGTTGCAAACAACCCAGTCCTGTGTTAAATACTTTCATAGATGGCTAATTGTGGGCCATCTCCATGATCCTACATGCTGATATTTACTGTTTTAATATTACAGGTCACCCTATTAGTTAAGATATGGCTGCAAGCAATCCAGCCTTATGTAAACTTCATAGATAGATGGCTAACTCTGGGACATCTATATGATCCTGCAAGGGAGTTTTTTATTCAAAGGTAAGAAGAAAATGGAAAAAAGGTATAAAGCAATTAAGCTATATTTTGTCAAATTTTTGCTGTTATACAGCCAAAACTTATTTGGCCATTTCAAATAACCTAACAGTTTAGGAATTTTGTTTTTTAAAGGTTGTACAAAAATCAGGAATGTGTTATATAGATGTATGGTGATATGCTACAACTATAACTGTTGGATATTGCAACCATTACTCCATGTTTTATTTTGGTCTCTTTGATATGTTCTTGATTTATCAAAATTCAGTAAGAGACCTATAAATGTGTCTGAATTAATAAAGAATTTCAATGAAAAGACAAAACATAAAGCAAAACAAATAAAAATACTAGTTGTTTTCAAATCAGTAAGAAATTAACAAGCAAACATTTCAACAATATTCTGTAATTTGTGTATATAGACACTTTCAGTACCCCAACCTAGAAACACATTTAAATGATCAGGGTCCTATTGTATGAAAGTTATAGAAGAGTGACGCTTATGTTTTCAACTCTTCTTAAGAGGATTGTTAAATAATTCATAATTAAATCTTTATGAAACAGGACCCATGTCAAACTTTAGATGTGAGTCCAATTCTATAAAGCTTAATTTAAGAACACTCTTTTAATAATCTTCTGAGCAAGGCTTCAGAAGAGTTAAAAAAACGACTCTTCTTTAAAGAATCTCAACTTTATGCAATACTAGGGCACATGTTTGAGGTAAGCCAAATTCTGTGAGCATAATGCTACTTCAAGCGATATGAAAATCTCACATGGTATCATGAGCATGCAGCATGGCATATACTCCCTAAAAGTCAATAACCAAAAAGTTGGGGTTGAATTTGGTTCTGTTTGGTGACCCCTAACATCATAAAATGGCTTTATTTTATTTTGGTGATGCAACAGGTCACCAAGCCAGATATTTCCAGTTAATTATGCCTTAAACATTGTGACCAAAGTTTCTGTATCTGATCTCTTCCAGAAATGCAGCTGTCGATGTGAAATCGCATAACTTCTGGCAAGAGGGTTTCATGTTACTTCGCTTTCAACCTGCTAACGAGCAGGTATCTCAGAGGGGAGCGATTGCAGTTCCTCCATTTCTTGCACCTTTACTAAGACATGTTATCCTAGCGGGTAAATGTATGGAAGTGTTGGAGAGTGTGGGACAGTTAGGAGCTATCACATCAGAGAGAAGTTCAGGTAGGTTGATGTGTAAGATGGAGGACAGTTTACAACCTTCCCCATCACACAGTCCTGGCTCAAGACATTTGTATATGTTCCCAAATTATTTTATGCAGATAAGGCAGCTTGGTATTTTCAAGTGAGGGAAGGGGGCAAGTTCCACTTTGAACCCCTGATACAGGTTATCCTAGAATGATTTAAAACAAAATTTAAAAGTTGAATAATTTGCTATTAAATATATGCTAATGGTTCTAAATTCAACATACATTTAGCTAAACATATCTGTTGGAAATTAACTCAAATTTTCTTATTTTAGAAGCACAAGGTGACATGGAAAATACCAAAAAAGAAGCTAAATTGATCGGAACATCAATCTTTAATCCCTGAACTCACTCAATCAAAAATCAAATTCAGGTATTGACATGCAAAGAATACACATTGATGTCACGTCCATACTTCAGGTGTGATAAAGTAAAGTGTGTATTCCATAGTTTACTTCAATGAAATTGTATATTGTGAAGTGATTAATTTATGACAATTAGCTTATTTATATCATTCTTACTCAGAGTCAACCTCAATGTATGACCAACTCATCTTATCATCAGAGAACATTGATGACAAGTCTTCATCCCTTGGTATAGTAGTAGATGTCAAGGTTGAACCCGTCACAAAACAACTTGTTGTACAGCAGCTAAGATTACCTGGAACAATAGACCCACTTTTAGCCAAAAACTTTGATGATGTGTATGAAACACTTGTGAAGTCGGCAGATCAAACATCAGTTGAAGAAAGGTACTGCAAAAATACATTTTTCATAAGATCATTGTATCAGTTACAATTAGTTACAGTTCTAGTGAACTTTAATTATAGAATACTTTGGATAAAATAAATGAAATGTACTTTAATAAGGACCCAAACATCCATAACATGTCGTAAGAGTATTATAATATGATACCATATTTTTTGTCAAGAGTGATGACCCTATGAGAGTACCCATAGAGTTGGCAGCTGAATTCATACAAGTTTTTTTAATAAAAAAATGTATATATTTTCAGCACTTCAAGATCAAGCAAAAAAGCCTGTTCTATACGCTACTTGCACGCAATCGCCATTTAAAATGAAAGAAGGCTCTCCTCTCTTGTCAGCGTGCCCAACCGTGTCACGCGATGCACAAAACTGCGGGAAACCACCAACGCAGTGTGCGTGATAGTGCATGGTGAGGGGAGAGCCTCGCTTTCAATGGTGCCATCTGTACCGTGCAAGTACCGTATAGTCCTGACTGATCCGTATTTGTGAGAATAAATCTTTTAAATGAAATTATTATATTGTTTCAATTTGTTTTAGGAAAGTTTATGAAATATTTGTAATGCTTGATAGATTGACCCTACTTGAAAGGGCAATCTGAGCGAAGAACATTGATTTTTTTGTTGCCTTACCTGTTAAATAATTAACCACTCCTATAATTTTTCAGATGTGATCCGATTGATGATACTACCATACCACCAGGTGTAGATAGTACACCGCTATCATTGGTTATAAAGCGATGTCTTTATCCACCAATATGGTCTCGTTGTAATATCATATGCCAACAATTGGTGCATACTCTCAAGACAAAGTTTGCATTGATGGAAAACTTAGCTAGTCTGAGGGTAAGTAGGTTTTCATTGTTGCTTTGGTATTGAATTGGTGTATGATATAGGTATAGAGGTGTTCTGTTATGTCTTGCTTATTGAAATTATAAAGACAGCTCTTTCTTTATCTCAGAAACACACTGTAAATACAGGGACAGGGTGATTACAAAAAACCTGCAATAGTGGAAAGAAGCCATCTTGTTTTTAAAATCAAGTTAAGGTTTTTGAAATTTTAAATCATAAGATTAACAAATTTGTTACTAATTTTGTGTGAAAGAATGAAGTAAATAGCATTTTTCGTTTGCCTTTTGTGAACCTTTTTACCATACACCCATTTTACATGTTGGTCCATGAGACACCCAAGTCATGCATAAGATTGCAAAATGCATCTCTCATTCAAATGTGAAAACTTGAGTAAATATGTGACATGATTGAAATTAATTTCATAATTTTGTGTTTACATGGCAGTAACATCAATTTACAGTACCCATGCTATGCATTGCATATAATGTTCTAAATTTGAATCTAATCATCAACGTAGATACAATGATTTGGCCTTAAGTAGTTGGTTTATTCACATCATAAGATGGTCTAACACCATTTTGTCTAGTTACCAAATAGTCTACACAGGGATCGGAAACCTTAATTCTATAACAAATCCTTACCCTTATAATTGTTACTCTGGCCCTAGCGCTTGATATTAACTGTTAAACCAAAAAATGGCAAATTAACATTAATTTTACTTTCATACCATGAGTTTTCCAATATTCCTTTCCTCTAACTTTCACCCAACTTGTGTTATAAGTGCTATAAGCAATGATGTCGCAGCAAAGAGGAACATAAATAGACTATAATAGGTCATACAAAGAAGCTAACACCAGTATCCTTTGGTTTTAAAACAAACAGAAATTCTACCTGCTTGAAGATGGTGATGTGATGTGTGACTTTTATGTTGACATCTTTGAGAGATTACGGAGACAAGAATCTTGGAGCGAATACATGTATTTGAATTGCCAACTGCAGGAGGCACTGAGACCAAGATATCCACTCATGGTGGAAAGGTAACGTATCTCTCTACCACATTTCTTTTTACCTGCATTTTTTTTTGTATATAGCGAGCAAATGTGAACAATAGCCCCACACATAAACAAGGTCAATGTACTGAGTGATTAGAAATCACATTGGCGACTCAACAAAGAGCTCTGATGGACCAGTCAATTTGTTTACTTCGACTGTTATGAGCAGAGCGGGTGACCATGTACTGATCCGTTTCTGTTATAAACAAACAAAATACATTTGGACAGACCCAAGAATTTATGGTGTTTTTTTTTTTTAATATTAGCACTTTCTGTTTATTTCAGCCTGTTTGTGCCCTTATAACATTTTCCTGCACTTCACAGGGTTTTTTTAGGTTATTTCTTATAATTATTTTCCTTCTCATGCCTGATTTGGGCAGTTTACCAATTTTGATGCAAGAAACCCTTTTCACTATTTCTAAAAGTGATATTGGACCTTTTTTTGCGATGTTGAATGGTTCAAATCCATGAGAAATTGAGTTATTGAACTGCTGGGGGAAAATGTATCACTTTATGATGTGTGTAATAAAATAAGAAATAATGGAAATAAGCTTTGTGCTCAAAGCTTTTTGGGCTATCCTTGGTACTTTTGCTCATATTTTATTATGTCTATATGTTTTTAAAATAGGTTTGTGCAATCTTTTACATGTTTGTATGCTTAAATGTTTCTCTATATGATGTTTTGAGTACCTAATAAAATAAAATCATACTTCGCTATACCAAACTATATACCAAACTATGTGTATTTCAAACATGTTTTCATTTATTGTTGAACATTTAAGTTCTCTATCACGGATAATTCAAGAAACATTTAAAGATGCATGTTTACTTCCTGCTGCTACAGTGCAACAGAGCATAAATTTCCAAAAGTGCATGTTATTGAAATTACAAAAAGTAACATATGTAAGACAAGGAGACAATATCATATTATAGAATACAGCTTGGTGATTTAATGTCATAGAAAAAAAAATTGGTTTGACCTTATTCGCATATGATTAGCATATTATAAAGAAATACATTAACATTTTGCTTTTTAGAATTTCCAGCAAAAACTATAAATGCTATTAACACAAAGTTACAGGAAATGAAGTTCCCATCATTGCCAACGATAGTGTCTGAGAAAAAGTTCACATTTATCTTTACTTTTAACAAAAAAAACCAAAATCTGTCTTAATTAAGCTTAATTAATGACCAAACTCGTTGAAATTATTAAGTAATACTGTGTATCCAAACCAGATTTGCATGGTATCAAATCGAAGGTAAAGATGTGCTTAAAAGAATGGTCTGAGCAGATAATTCAATATCCCTTTAGTATTTAAAATATCGTCTTCCAAACATTTAGTATATTTAAAAAGAGAAAAAAACCCACATGTAACCACTATTTCATACAACTGTGCACAGACTTGGCAATAGTCTATTAATACTTGTGCAGCCATGCACACAAACAATGGAAGGAATATTCAAGGACATGCTCATGCTAAGGGACCAGTGGTTTGAAATTCGCGCTACAGGAAATTTGAAATGCAATTCGCCAGTGTGCAGTCATAATGGTGTATGTTAATTACTTTAGGTAACCGTGTGCTGACATGCATGGGTGTACAAACAGGTATCGTGTTAAAGGCCTGCACTAGGTCTAAATAATAAAAAAAATGTTGAAATAGTCAAGGCCATGAAAGGAAGTAGGCAGTAGCAGGTTGGATTAGCGTGCATGGATAATCAAGTATTGGCCAATCCAAAATCAGGTTTAATAAGAAATGTAACAATGCTGATAATCATACAAGGACACGAAATAGTACTTTAAAACAAAGCTGTTTTAATTATATATGATACACATACTTAGGATTGAAATGTTCATTGGTGTACAACAATCAGGAGGCACTATATTTATAATTCAATATTTGGAAATTTATGCTCTGTTGCACTGTACCTGTTGAACATATTGTATTGAAACATGAATTTTGTCACTTGGACAAAAGTGTCAAAAACTTAAAACCATGTATATGTTTAGTAATCATTTGGTCAGTGGTGTCATGTACTACAATGTTATTGTTTCACACCCTGTGACATTTATTAAGTGTACGGTATTAACCTTGTTTCTTGAATGT
The DNA here is from genome assembly GCA_035610835.1 of Ophiura sarsii. Lineage (NCBI taxonomy): Eukaryota > Metazoa > Echinodermata > Ophiuroidea > Amphilepidida > Ophiuridae > Ophiura > Ophiura sarsii. The sequence continues at coordinate 14,760,891 of CM069443.1, forward strand.
TGTTATTTGTGCATACATATAGATTGACTGTAAGTCTGACTCCTGTTGAAGCCACTGTCAAATCAACCAGACCAATACATGCCCTGGATGGTTTAACACTACATTATCAGGTAGGCCTGTGGGTAGAGTGTCTAATGAGTTGGTGAGTGGGTTGGTTTGAGGTATATGGATGGGTACCAGGAATATTTTTGGATTGGTGGAGTGGGATATAGGTTGGCAGTATTGGGGAGGGGGAAGAGGGGTTTTCTTAAAATGACATTTAACTCGTGACTTGACTAGACAGTTTGCACATGACTTGCCTTACATTTGATGACTAGGTTCAATTGAAAATGCATAGAAAGTATCTGAGTGATTTTGTGTGACTTGAGGGTTAGTAACTAACTGACCTGGTCACAACACTGTTAACAAATCGATCAGCAAATGTCTGGCCTCCCTAGGAATCCCCAGTGGAGAAAAAAACAACGATCTTAGACACAGCAGCCAAAACAGCCTTGCGAGCAAGCTACATTATCTGGCTTTGCAGAAGCACCAAGGCCGTTGATTCCACCTCCAACCATATGCCAAGGAAAAGGGGACGGTTGAGCGCTTACAAAACCGGTTTAACCCGCCAAAGTCTGGTCCGCAGCCCAGAGACCTCAGAGCATAAAATGATCTACATAGATGAAGATGATGAAGAAAAGCTATATTATGCAACATGGTGATTTTTCCCAATAGTCATTTTCAAAAATTACATCAGGAGTGCTCATCTTAATAAGGGTGAAATTATGGCTCTGAAGGTGACTACACTGGTAATCTACCAATAAATTATTCTTCCTTAAAAAAACTATCTTTTATTTGATCAGGTTACTCATCCAATGGACATAGTTATCAACAAGCAATGCATCGATACATACAACAAGGTATTTAGATTTCTGCTGCAGGTGAAGAGAGCAAAGCATTCATTGGATCAAGTATTAGCTGGTAAGATATATTCCCCCCTCCCAACCCCACCACCATCACCAAACCATTCAATCACCCCTCACATGCAATGCATCAATACATACAACAAGGTATTTAGATTTCTGCTGCAGGTGAAGAGAGCAAAACATTCATTGGATCAAGTATTAGCTGGTAAGAGATATTACCCCTCCCAACCCCACTACCACCACCATCACCAAACCATTTAATCACCCCTCACAAGCAATGCATTGATACATACGACAAGGTGTTTAGATTTCTACTGCAGGTGAAGAGAGTAAAGCATTCATTGGATCAAGTATTAGCTGGTAAGATATATTACCCCTCCCAACCCCACCACCATCACCAAACCATTTAATCACTCCTCACACGCAATGCATCGATACATACAGCAAGGTGTTTAGATTTCTACTGCAGGTGAAGAGAGCAAAACATTCATTGGATCAAGTATTATAGTTTGATCAGTTCTAAATTGGCGAAGCCTCCTTACAGCAGTGAATGAATACAGAAGGACGTGGACATGCGTGAAGGCAACACACGCACTGTGCATCATATGCGTGCTTGCGACCTAAACCGTGTGCGTGTGGCATTATCTCGCACATACGCTTGGATTACCTTTGTGCACGGATAGATAAAAAACCTACATGTATATATTTCTCGCCAATTTGGAACTGATTAAACTATAGCTGGTAAGATTACGCTAAGCATTTCCCAAACCACTATCCCCACCCGTCCCTCACAAGACCATTATTGAACCTTTTAAACACATGCATGGCCCTGCCTCAAGCCCCTGCACAAATGGAGTACTTCTTCAGTAGTACATATTCTTTGGGTTTAGTTTTTTATTCGATCAGAATATTCCATTGAATCAAGAAACAGGTAGCATGATTTCCTCTTAGTAAAACAGACTGTCTTTGTGGGAGCTTTGTTACATAGAGGGAGTATGGCATTGACATCAAAAGATATGATTACAAGCTCTCTGTGTTAAATTCCTTTATACCGATTTATTTGTGTGCAAACATTGGATTGGGATTAGTAATTTGTAAATACTGAATAATATTGCTAATAATTCTGTTTTTAATCTTACCCTTTCAAAATAGATTTGAAGAAAGAAACTCACATCGACAATGAAGACAATGAAACACCGCCCTCTGTTGGCAATGCAGAGACAGAATTGAAGCACCGTCTATACCTGCTACGGTTTAACTTCATGCATTTTGTAAACAGCATACACACCTACCTCATGACAAGGGTATGTATGTATGTAATAACTCATTTCAAGTTCAGCATTTGCAAGATAATTGACTATTGAGCTATATTGCTAGACACATGCCTCAATGCAGATGTGATGTATTTTGAGGATTTATGTTTAGTTGCTCGTAATCTTTGGGCTATTTAAAAAATGTAAGGATTAATATCAAAAAATTTCTTTCAAACTTTCAAACCGATTTTTTTTCTTTACTTTATTTTGTTTAAATATACCCAAAATTGTAGATTAATTCATCAGATTCATATAATGCTGAAGTCAATGCAATAAAGTAATGCAATAGAATCAGGTTTTTAGTGATGAATGGTGTCAATTCAACAATTTCTCTGAATTTGAGCTTTTCATCATCATCATTGTTGGTGCAATTTAAAAAAAAAAAGTATTTTTGTTAAAGGCTCTGGACTCGTATCCTTTGAAACCGGTGGATTGGTTCAGATATGTGGATGATACGTTTGTAGTTTGGAGACATGGTAAAGATGAATTGGTCAAATTCCTACATCACCTAAAGGCACAACAGCTGTGTATACAATTTACCATAGAATTAGAAGACAAAGGGGTATATTCCTTTTCTAGATGTCAAAGTACAGCGACCCGAATCTGATTTGAGCTTCTCAATCTACAGAAAACCCCCACACACTGATCAGTATTTGCATTTTACATCCAATCATCACATATCGTTAAGAAGAGAAGTCAGAGCTAATCATGACGAAAGCTTGACAGTTTTAAACTTGTCCGACAGCAAACCCGTTAAACTCCTAACTAATATGGTGCAATTTTATGTTACACTAAAAATGAACAGGGGTGAGAGTACCTTCACGAACATCTACAATCCTTTTTTGATGATGTCCAAAAAGTGTTTGTACATTTAAAAGACTGTTTGAAGTAGTTATTTGTCATTTTACTGAATTGATCTGGCTTAGTTGAATAAATCAATTATACTTAATGTTTATCCATTGACAAAACACAATGTTTTTATGCAACAGATTCTTCACAGCACTGGTCTTGAATTCCAAGAGGCTGCAGACTCTGCATCAGACCTTGACAGTCTACTGGTTGCTCATGAGACATACTTAAGTAAAGTATTACAGAGATGTTTATTACATGAGAAAGCAGGACTGGTGAGAGAGGCTATACTGAAGGTGCTTAATATGGCGCTGGTATATCAGAGAAGATGGGATGCTGGGATACATACATTCAGGTAAATATATCGTCGCTGTTCTGACATACCGGCACATCACAACAGAAATAAGTAAAGAGATGCGCCGGTATGTCAGAACAGCGACGATATGATATGGTGTATGATCTAGGACTTGGGCAAATAGAGATTTATCCTTAGTGTATGCACAGAAAGATCATGCAGAATTAGAATTAGTGGAACACAAAAATCTTCTATTTGAAGGATTTAAAGAATGATACAACTTTATTCTCGTATATTTTTTATTATATGGTGACAAAAAATGTTTCACATGGATACAGATCTCTCAAAAATCTTCTTCAAATTTCCTTTTTTATTTTATTTACATTTTTACAGTAAAAAAAATAGAATTCTCAAATTCTCAAAGAAAAATTGAAAATTGAAAAAGGGCACACTGGGCCATTGAATAAGTATTTTTCCTTGGCCTAATGGAGTCTTCAGACGAGTTAATCTCAAGAGGTATCTTGCACCACCCAAATTTATTAATCATATTACTATAATAATTTGAAATATCCAATTAATACATGTCAATATTTTGTAACTGTCTAATAATTATTGTTGTCTCTCCTGAATTACAGCATTGATAGTGTGAACAAAATGGAGACAGAATTCCACAACTGTACAGTGTTTCTGTCCACATTGCTTAACAGTATGACCAAGAGAGGTGCCTTCCCACATTGTAAGTATTTAAAACATTTGCACCGCAACCCCAAAGAGGCCTGAATATTTTAACTCTGACCTTAGCTGACATGAAGACAAATATTTGTCTAGATCCTAACCCAATCCTACAATATTTGCTTCAGACTGGTCCAAAACCCGGAACAAAGTCTGAGCATGCAAATTACACTCTGACCTGATCTGAAATGTAATGCTCAACCAACCCAGCTAAAAGTATCATACCCAACTCAAAAATATGATTCAAACATGTCGATACCAAAACATGGCCCATGCTCAGAAATCATTGCAATTAGGTCCAGGGTCAGGGGGTGCCGTACAGGTCTTTCATTGGTAAGTATATACCTAACCAAGGGAATCAATTTAATACCAGGTGTTATATGGTTGGAGCTTACCGTTTCATATGATCTCATAGTGGATATCATGCATCTTAGTGAATCGCTATACACAAAATGTGTATTATTAGTATAGCCACTTTTGTGCCATCAAAAACATTTACATACTTGTGTCTGAAAGTTACCCCAAATGTTAAGTGCTATAACACACAATTTTTGATAATACAAGTTAATATATTTACACTATAGGGTAACCTGCCTATGAGTAAGCTATCACAAATTAGCCTAGTCGAAGCTATCATGAATTAGCCTAGTCGTAAGTATTCCGACTTAAAAACTTGATTCCCATTTTGAGAAAAATGAATTGAAAGCAAAGATTTTACATACAAATGTTGGTCTTGAAATTTTACTCCTCCATAAGAGGTAGGGCAGCCCATATAGTGTGTGTTACAGAATAAATATGTATTTATATACATACAATAGAAGTCTTTGTATTAGACTCATTTGTGATAGCTTGCTTACTCATAGAACCAACATGCCTGATAACAAAAAATCCTGTTATAACACAAATTAATTCAAAGGCACAAACATCCTAGTATTAATGAATTTCAATTAAATCAAACAACTAGTATGGTTGATACAAACTCCAATACATGTCAATGTCAGTGTCAGTCTAAATTTCAATGTTCTTTTATAACTAGTTATATTTCTGTATATTTTTCTTTTCAGTGGCAGTTTTGTCGTTTTCTTTAGCATCAATACAGCAGTCGTCCACAGCTAGTTCAACCTGAAGTAGGAGGATGTTACGTTGGATGTCTATGGAATTATGGAGACCAACCGTACACATCTTGTAACCTGGCAGATAGCAAACCATTGACATTATGTGCACCTGTTCTGGGGGGGGGGGGGGGGCACACATGTATGGAATAGATATGAATGCAAGGCTGGCTTTTTGATAACCATGGGCTTTTCATTGACAGAGAATATGTAAAAGCAAGGGGTTTTCAAGTGAGAGAATGTCAAATGAACCCCAAATGTAGTCTTTGTGTGATGTTTCCAATGAAAGGCTCTTTAGTGAAAACAATGGCATACATTCAATGTCTACTGGTTTCATTTTGTTGGTAAAGATTCGTCAACTTGAACAGATACCAATCAGTACCAACAATGACAATGGCAACATTCACCAATTCTGCACAGCATAACTGATGATATAATGGTTGGCTTAATGATATTGTGTATTGTGCAATGGGAATGATACAGATACAGAAGTTGTGGGTTTTAGTCACATTATAACCAAGAACTGAAATAATATTATACTAGAAACTCAGTGTTTCGATGTCGTTGTGGGAGTCGAAAAGAAAGAATTTTTTTGGACGATTTTTCAAGCTTATTGTTTTCGAAAGAAAACAAAGATACTATAGCCGTGGCACACTGTCTCCGCTCGTATGACGGTCTATTCGTTCTGGAATATTTGATTAATACAAAAAAGATATGTCCCGATGTAATTTATACGGGAGCTAAAGTCATGTCTGTTGATTTGAAAAATCTCAACATCAAACTTATCGACTCCTACAATTTCCTCACAATGGCTCTGGCGCGATTCCCAAAATCATTCGATATCGATGAAATGAAAAAGGGATTCTTTCCTCACGCCCTCAACGACCGAGACCATTAGACATATATAGGTCAATTTCCCGACAAAAAATTTCAGACCTGAGAACATGAAAGAGGGCGCCAAACTCGAGTTTGAGGCGTGGTATGAGGGACAAAAGTCAAGGGTGGATTATAATTTCAGAAAAGAAATGATTGAGTATTGTAGATCTGATGTAAACATTCTGAGGGAGGGCTTTACTAGATTTAGAAAATTATTTATGGAAAGTACCTCCATATTCCCAGGTGATGAGGGTGTTGATTGTTTTAGACATTGCATCACTATTGCTTCAGCATGTAATCTGGTGTGGAGGTGCAACTTTCTAGAGGCAAAAACCGTCGGTATCATTGCGCCCCAAGGCTATATAAAAAACACAAACCAATCCCTCAAAGCCTTGCAATCTTTCAACTATTTGGAGAAAATGGAAGGCATACCTCTGCAGCATTTTGGAAAAGGGTCAGAGGTCAAAAAAGGAGGTGTGAAAGTAGATGCGTGGAGCGAACGGGAGGGAATTGTAGAATTTCACCGGTGTTTCTGGCACGGGCACGATTGTCAACAGAAAACAACAATCAACCCCGTTAATGGTAAACCAATGGGGGAGCTTAATATAAACACAAAAGCACGGCGCCTCAGACTCGAAAAGTTGGGCTTTCCATACAGGGAGATCTATGAACTAGGGGTTGCTGCCGCGGTAGCGATTTTAATCCTACAATAATCTGTGTGTATTGTGTATTACAGAATAATCTGTATTTATAACTTGAATAGAAGTCTTTGCACCCTGGGCTTTGCACCATACTTATAGCTTACTCATACTAGGTAGATATAAAGAGTTTGAGGCTTCGTTTCACAGTACTGAACTTTACTACATCTTATATAAACATACAATGGAACAAAGTTGATGATAGAAAATAGGGAGAAATGGAAAAAATACAATGTCTTCCTGCCTTGTAGGAAAATCTCCTTGAGCAGATATACCCTCTGACATTTTTTTAAAATTCTATTTTTGTCGAAATTCTAATCAAAGAAATGGTCTTATTATAGTTCAGTGAGTTCAAAATTGGTAAGTACAGAAGGGCATGAGCGCACATTAGGCTTGCATAATGCAACAGGGCGCCCGCTATGTCATTATGCATAATGAATCTGTGTTCCAAAATTGTGTAGGTTATCTTGGATTACTTTTGCGTGCAGAGATATTAACCACATACTTCTCACCATTTTGGAACTAATAATAATAATTGTTAGCCCCTTCAAATTCAGAATTGCCCCAGACACACATTATATCAAAGAGCCCACGATATAAAGAATATGAATCTAATATATTTAAACATCCTACACCCCCCCCCCCCCCCCCCCACCCCCACCGAACATTCTACTGTATCTTGCCTCAAAGAATTTGGTAGCTGATGCTGCCACAAAATATTTGTTATGAGTACTTCCATTATAAGCAGTTGTGAATATAAAGTTGTAGTATGAAATAAATTATTATATTTTCACAAATGAAAATCCTCATTTTGATATTTAGTTGGTCTTTCTCGGTGTGTCTCATTCTTAGGTGTATCCATAAGCTATTTACCAGCAAATTGCTTAGAAAATATAGATTTAAAAGGTACTGAAGAGAAAGTTGTAAGAAATGGCACTTCATATGAGTTTTGAAACCAAACTGTTTTGTCTAGGCTTGGGAATCCCCATCTCTACCCCCAAGGCAGTGCTAATACCCAGGATTTGTGATCAATAATTTTGTGTATAATATCAAAATACAGTTCTCAAAATTCTAGAGGCTGTCCCAGAAAGAAACAATGACACTTGATTTGTTGTATTGCAATCAACTTGTTGTTTTTCATTGGGGAAAATAACAGATTTTGGGCATTGAGTACTAATTTTTATGTGTATTTGCTTATTCAGGGAGGTTCTATGATGGTTTGTGGAATAGTTTTACCCAAACCAAAACATTACACCCATGCCTTTGCCCAGACAAACTTCTATGACAAATGTCTTTGTCCATTGACAGGCATACACATATCCATTTCTAGCGATCTTGAAGAACTTGCGGTATTTTCAAACCTATTCTGTGTGCCTCTTAAAGGGACATTAAGTGGTGTTGAAAATTTTAAATGTTTAAAAATTTACTTCAGAATTCAAGATGAACATTAAAAATTGCCATTATTGTTGTTTCTACTAACAAAAACACAGCAAAACTTGATGAAAACAATATCATCGCTATTTATTGAAAAACGCCCTCTATGCAAATATGGTTCGCGTTATGTATCACGAGTACTGCAGGGGGATACTGTCGGACGTAAAATGCTCGTCCCGGCTGTACGAGCATTTTTGAATCGACGTTTTCTTGTACAAAGAGGGCTGATTTTTCTTAATCCTTATAGGTGTAGGTTCATACATGTATTAAATACAATTATAAAAATATACTAATCCCAGTTTTTATCATAATTGAGGGCGCAGCCTCCAACACATCTCTTAGTGTCCCTTTAATATTTGTTTATGTCTGCACCTCGGAGATACATTTTATATACAACACAACTGTCTGCAATTATACTTTTGAATAATATGGATTCATAATTCTTTTGAAAAATATGGATTGAATGACAGCCACAGAGACCAATCGGCAATGTCTGAATGTATGAGTTGGCGCTGGTGTCAGTGTTGGAGTTGAGTCCACCCTACCCATCAGTCCTTACCTCACGAGTCTGAGATTGTGTCCTTACTCTTCGAGTCCCGAGTTCCTAGATGTCCGAGTTCGAACCCTAAAGTATTTTTTAAAGTTCTGATAACAATTCTTTTGTGCAGTGTTGGTGTAAAATATATATAGCATTCTTCAAATGCTGACCTGGAATATGTTGATATTTCAAGCAGCTTTTACTTTTACTATAGTGGACCTTTAATTAAAGCAGTTTTGGTGAATTTTTATGAGTTGGTGCACAACCAAAGAAGATTTCTTGTGTAGTCCAGCATGCATAACATCACTACAGTACCAACAGGAATTTCCCCCAAAACAAACAGTGCACAACATGTGCTAAAGTAATTAACAGCTGGAGATCGTCCGACTTCCACCTTTATAATACATGGTACAGATAGGCATCTTGGCCACAGATATGAAAAGAAGTTGAATCTCAATTAAAATGTGTTATTCAAAAAATATAGGGTCTTTAAGAAAAACAAGAGAGGACTGAATTGAAGTCACATCAATTGTACTACTTGCACAGGATTTTCTTAACCCGGCCTCGTTTAACAAAATTATAAGCCTTTCATTGCAATGTAATGTCAATGGGAACCAGTAGACACTGGTGACAGAAATCAGTAGTCATGTGATGAAAGTGAAGCAATGCTGGTGTTGCTCAAGAAATCTTCTTTGGTGTACAACTTACCGATATTTAATTCTGGATTTAATGTTGGCAATATCAAATTTTGCTGCCCTCTTTGGAAAACGTCTGTACTGCATTATACAAATCGTGATTCACAAAAAAAAATCACAAAAAGGGGTTAAATGTGCATTTTGAATTTGTTTTACTGTTTACTTTGTGAACACCATACACCAACTGCCACAAATATCTGGACACTGATATACAGTGCTCAAAAGAAGTAACTTTCATGTAATAAATATGCTCATAATTCCAAATCATATATATAGCTCTATGTAAAAGTATCAAATCATTAAATATCTCTCCTTAATTTGAGATATTGCATGTGAATATTAGCGAAAAAATGTGTACATTTTTCAATTTAGCATTTGGGTTCTGTACAAGCAGTCTTCGTGTAACAATATGCAAATTATTAACTCACTGGTCAATAAAAAGCCTGGGATCATGGATGCTTCAATTGATCAATGCAGCTCATACACATACCCGTCATGCTATCCCACATGTTCCAACAATATTACAATATTTCAAATTGAAGAAAAATCAATGCATTATTTTATAATTTTATATCTCTAAGTTGGAACTAATTAGTGTGGTGTCGGATTAAAATCGCTACCTCGGCATAGCTGGTCTAGTGGTTATGACATTAGCTTTGGGACCAAAAGGACCTGGGTTCGAATACCAGATTCAATGTTAAACCTCCGCTTTCAATTTTAACTTTAAAAGGGGTTGTGTTATGGAGATAAGGCTGTATGAAAGAGAATTTCTTTCTGAAAACTTTGATACCAAAATCTCATTTTTGAAAAAATGGAGATGAGGTCTTGTGTTTCTGAGCACTCGAATTGTATCGACAGTCCAGTCCCTTCGGCCATTGCTTTTGTTGATCAACATTGCTGTCAGCCCATCTATACTTTTCAGTATCAAAGACTAAATGCACCAATTGAACAAAAATATTCAATGCCAGTCAAGTGCAAGTTAAAAGCTTAATCTGTCGGAGGTTTTGATTAGGATCACCATATTCAATTGGTGATTTCAGAATTTGAAATGAATATTCAGGAGTTCCAAATATTTAATTGATAGTTTGAAGAAAAGCAAATATTTTATGTACTGTATTTTTAACAGCTTAGGTTAACAATATATTTCGTAAAATCTATAAACAAATTGTCATACCTTTACATGTAGCATAGTTCAAGTTTCGGAATATAAAGGGGTCAAAAAAATTAAGTCAGCCCCCTAAAATTAGATTACTTTTGTTTACATAACTTCACACACAATTAGACGTTTTAAAAAATTGAAACGATTATGAAAAGAGAAAACGATATCATGTTTACTTTTCCAAAAACAGTCCTCAAAATGATGTTTTCAGAAAAAGTGGCATTTTTTCCTATACCAGTAAATTTAAAGACTCTCTCATGATTTTTTTGTGCGCAAATTAGACCAAGTTTATTTGCATAACTCCGCACAGGATTAATCGTTTTGAGATAATTGTTTTGCGATAATCGTTTTGCGTTAATCGTTTTGAGATAATCGTTTTGAGATAATTGTTTTGAGATAATCGTTTAAAATTGTTTCATTTTCCCAAAACGATGTTCTCAGAAACAGTGGCAATTTTCGAAATCCTATACAATTTTTGTTTGCGTAACACTTCCACACAACTAGACGTTATAAGAAATTGAAACGTTTCTGAAAAGGAAAAACGCTAAGCTATCCGTACAAAGTTTCCCCTTTTCGATACCCTGTTAACTTTTCCCAAAAAAGTCAAATATCCCCAAAATGATGTTTCTGTTAACATGAAATTTGCCAAAATACAAGGCAAGTAACTAAGTAAGTGCCACTTTTTCTGAAAACATCATTTTTAGGAAATGTGACTGTTTTGGGAAAAGTAAACATGATATCAAAAATGGAAAACCTTCTATTGGTAGCCAAGCATTTTATCTTTTCATAATCGTTTAAATTTGTCAAAAAGTCTAATTGTGTGTGAAGTTATGTAAACAAAAGTAATATAATTTTAGGTGGGGGGGGGGGGGGGGTGCTTACTTTTTTTGACCCCATTATGTGTGTATTGACATAATTTATACACATGATATTAATCAATATTTACAATTCTGAACACACCTTTACTCTCTTTAATATAATTTCAACCATATCAAAACATTTTAACAAGTTTCATAACATCTGCTGTAAAAATAGACAAGCCTTTGCTGCGTGAACAATGAATCAAAGCATAAAGTGTTACGTGCGTGTGCAATTGTACTCTGCATATTCCTGCTCTTCCATTCGTTCATACCTACTATAAGAGTGTATGAACAATGTACATTGTACTTTGTATTTTGCGTTCATAATAATGCCCTATGTACACAGCTTTAATATATTCAGAGAGGCATTTAATAAATACTTTGTCATAATGCACTTCAATTGCAACCCCGGCCCCAGGGAATGGCGGGGACGTCACATTGGTAAATTGTAAGTCCCGGCCCAAATCCCCGCTACTCCCAGGGCCAGGGTTGCAATTGATAAGTGCATAACCATGTAATCATTAATATTACAGCTTGATTCATGATTACCTGAAATCAGATATATTTCATGATCTATATACCATTATTTTTGTAGCAATGATTTTTTAAAAAAAATTATCTAAAGGCAATTATGGCAATTGCAATTTTTTAAAAGGGAACACTGTAACATGAACCATGCACGAACACCGAGCTAACTGAACAAACACGTTAATGACAATACAACCCCACATATAGGTAATACAGTCATCACAATAAGTAACTGACCAGGTAATAAGTGTGCTGATAACTCTAAAAGTATATATAACTCCTACATAAACATATTAAATTATAAACATGTTGAGAAATGTCTCTTCTTGAATTTGAGATATTACTTGCTAAGAATGGCTGATTATTAAGGAAGTTACAATCCCAAATGTACTGTCAAGTCTGATTTTCATTTTCACATTTTCATTTTTAACACGGGACTCAGACCGGCAAATTATTGATTACTGGTAGTGGTAGTGCCAATTCACCCGTCAATGGCCTGGTTGTTGGATAGTCGGCCGGTGGCATTGTTACGGTTGATCAACACGGCACACGCTTTACCTGTCGTACTCTCCCCGTGATGAAAAGAAAATGTTAAAATGAAAATCAGACTTGCCCTAACATTTGGGATTGTAACTTCCTCATTAATCAACCATTCTTAGCATGTAATATCTCAAATTCAAGAAGAGAAATTTCCCAACAACGTTATAATTCAATATGTTTATGTAGGAGTTATACCTTTAGAGTTATCAGCATGTTTATTACCTGGTCAGTTACTTATTGTGATGACTGTATGTCTGTTTCATGTTGTACATCTGAAAGTATTTCAGAAGTAAATCAGAAAGTATTTCAGTTTCATAATGCATCTGAAAGTATTCCACTTTTTTTCTCTCAATCCGGATTCACCATTAATTAAAATGATAGTGATCCAGTTATAAAGGTTGCGTAGCTGTTGTCTTGAGTTGATCGATTCCCAAGGATCTTAACTCTTGACAGGTAGAGAGTAACATAGGATTTTGAAGTGCTGTAGATGTTAATTAAGTCAACATAGGAAGCTAAGTGGAAGTATAAAGGGTTTAGAGCAACAAAGCCCAATCTAAAATGGCTGCCAGCAAGCAATTACATGTACAATGTACATGTTAATAATATAATAATAATAATAAACCATGCTTATTAAGCGCACTCCGTCGCAAGACCCCAGTGCGCTGAACAAAAAAGTACAAAATATGAACAAAGATACAAAACATTATAAAGTCATTTGCTGAAAGAGGTGAGTCTTGAGCGAGCTCTTGAATTGCTGCAGTGATGTGGCATTTCTAACATGAGATGGGAGACGGTTCCAGAGTTCAGGAGCTGCATGAGAGAATGATCTTTGGCCGTAGGTGACAGTGTTAGTTTTCCTCCGTTGTAAGATGACAGATGCATTTGACTTAAGAGTGTGTGTGGGTTCCTTGATGGAAAGGTCACAGAAGTACGGTACTTTGGAGCCTGGTTATTTAGTGCTTTGTATGTTAAAAGCATAAGTTTAAAAACAATACGGCTCTCCACAGACAACCAGTGAAGATCTTTTAACACTGGGCTTATATTATACACGCTTCTTTGTCAAGGTTACCAACCGGGCAGCGGCATTTTGGATGCGCTGTAATTTGCTTAATTGAGAAGCTGGAAGTCCATATAATATGCTGTTATTGAGTCCAGACGAGAAGAGACAAATGCGTGAACGAGTTTCTCAGTGCTATTACGGTCCAGATATCTGCGGATACGGCCAATGTTTCTGATAGAGTGTGAAGCGAGACGGCTGATGTTATTTACATGAGGGACTAAAGTGAGATGCTGATCAATGATGACACCAAGATCTTTTGCTTTATTGACAGTATCAGGGTCCCAACTTAAGAAATGTGACCATATATAGTTACCCGGAATCAGTGAGGCGTATTTTTAGTTCAGATTTTTTCAGTGATTGGTAGTTTCTTTTCCAATAGAACCAGTTCATGCCTGTCATACCGAAGCTAGTCCGTCCAAGATACTGGCCATTGAGGTTAACACGGGAACAGTAATCATGCCACCAGGCACCTTGGTGACGAATTGCACAGTTTACACCTATATGCTGGTCATGGTCTTCGTCCTTGGTAGTAAATGCCATCCCAGCAGAGTATGTCATGCCATCCCCAGCTGTACCAGAATAAGATCCAATATCAAGTCTGTAGAATGAGGCACTGTCTCCAATACTGAAGTTGTCGTGAATAGCATAGGCCTGATTTCCATCAAAGTCATCTAGATCAACCCTCAATTCCCATTGGCCACGACTTGTTATTACATGAAGCTTGTTCAGACCCAGCCAGAATTCTCCACTCAAGCTACCAAATCCATTTTCATAGTCATTCCATACACGATCAAAATCCACAGAGCCGTCAAAGCGCTTTTGGAAAACAATCCATCCACCGCCATCTGTGTCCATATCACAAGCAACTGGGAATGAACCTAAAGCAGTATTTTTAGGCGATATGGTGAGTTGTCCACTAAGACCACTTAAGCAACTGTGCTGTTGGCTATCTTGTTGGAATTGCAATATATTGGAGACCAGTGGTAGAAAAGATTGATGGAGCAATGCTGTAACATTTTCGAGGAGTCTACTTTGTCTGTCTGCCTGGTCTTCCATCAGTTGATTATGTCTTTCCTGCATTGCCTGTTGATTTTGCATTACTTTGACCATCTCTGATAGCATAGGATTAAAAACAGCTGTAACATTCTCTATCAGAAGATTCTCAGTCACTTGGAGACCCTTTTCATCTTCTAGTATTTGGAGAATTGAAGACAAAGTAGTTACAGTTGTATTCTGATGGGTATAATAAGCAATATTCCTTAGGTGGTCAGTGATTTCTGGGAATGCACGAATTACAGAAGTGGTGATATTCTGAAGAAGCTCTGTATCTCGAGGGTTACCATGGAAATCCAGTTCGTCTTGGGGGATGATGCAGTCGGTTCCATAACAGTTGGTTGCGCTTCTCTTGACAGGTTTACAAGTGATGCCATACATCAGTGTGCTGACACAGGCTAGAACCAGAATCAAATTGTACCCATAAGTGGCCATATTTGTATTCTGCTTTTATAGCTAGTAAATATACAGCAAATCTATCAACAAGGACGAGGCAACACAATGTGTGTTCAATTTCACAATTTCTGTATGAAATGAAACCATACATGGGTATTTTGGCAGCAACCCAGATCTTAGATATTTGTTGTTTATTTCTAGATTAGAAAACATGATGAGGTTCAAAGGGTGAACATTTACACTTCAAGCCATGTGATCACTGTTCAACAACTCCCCCATACCTTAAGTACAGTAACAAAGTGTTGTTGATTTGAGATAAACCCACTCTTGATATGCAAATTAATAGGACTAGCGGAACGCCCGTCCTTCGGACGGGCTCTCCCGCTAGGGAGTAGGGCCTACCAGATAGAACACCTACAAAATGAAACAACACATAAGTGTTGGAAAATGTATAACGATACACATAGGAATAGAACAATATTTAAAACATTTTTGTTTTAAATCAAAAGGTTTTGTTTTAGGGCCTAATTCAAAAGTGTTCATATTTCAATAAAAAAAATAAAAAAGATCCCCCGCCCGGCCACGGTACGCCCCATGGCATATTTCAACTCCAAGGCCTAAACTTAACCATCTCCCGTACCCCATCCCCATCCGTCACTCCCCCGCCCTGCCCCGCCCCCGCCGCCCGTGGCATATCCGTTAGGCAATTTAGCATCAAATTTCTTCATTAACCCCCTGCCTCCCAAACCACATCATATCACTACACACAACCCCCATTCGTCACCGCCCCCCCAGCTAACCATATTACGTTGTTAGAACGTCGTGGCAAGGTTTCACTTTCGTTCTTGGAACGTTATGATTAAAAGTTCAAAGAACGTTGTGAACGTGATCCAACGTTAGGAGAACGTTTATTTGTCGACACATTTTTACGTTGTATGAACGTTAGTCATGAACGTTTTCACAACGTTATCACAACGTCCTAAACGTTTAAAACACTTTCTTGAAATTCTGTTAGTTATATCATTACGTCCGAATGACGTTTTTATACTGTCTTTATTACGTTATCGGAACGTCGTGACAACGTTCATGGAACGTTGCGATCCAACGTTAGAAGAACGTTTATTTGTCGACACATTTTTACGTTGTTTGAACGTTAGTAATGAACGTTTTCACAACGTTATAACAACGTCCCAAACGTTTAAAAAACTTCTGTTAGTTATACCATTACGTCCAAATGACGTTTTTATAACCTATTTATTACGTTGTTGGAACGTCGTGACAACGTTTCACTTTCGTTCTTGGAACGTTATGATTAAACGTTCAAAGAACGTTTATTTGTCGACACATTTTTATGTTGTATGAACGTTAGTCTTGAACGTTTTCACAACGTTATCCCAAACGTGTAAAAAACTTTCATCAAATTCGGTTAGTTACACCATGGCAACCAGGGAATGGTAGTGGTATTATAGAGGGATGGGGCGGGCATTGACCTTTTCATGTGTACTATGTTCTTGCTCAATGTATATGGCATTAGTGAACAATGACTTGCCTTTAGCTATACATATGAGAACTTACGTATGCAGATCAAAATACTTTCTATAGTGTTAAAAGCTGTTAAATGTATGTATCGACTTAAATTAAAAAAAAAAAATAGGTTTAAATAAATAAAAGTTGCAAATTAGCTCATTACCATAATTTAAAGGTTACAAACGAGCACCGGTGCTAATTTTTGTACCATTGAAATTATGCTAATGAGCTATTTCCACAATTTACTCGACTCATGTAAGGCCAGGTAAAATATGCAAATTAGCGATTACAGCCCAGGTAACATAATTTGGTTGTGTAAACGTTATATGAACGTTATATGAACGTCGTGATGAAGCCAGATTCTTTTCAAGCTTAAAAGACATAAATAAATATATTCCACATAAATTATACAGGTATTTTGTCATGAGTTCAAGTTCTATACTCTTTTTCCATGTGCAATACCCACGAGGAACGAATTCGATTCAAACTTTAACGGATTTACACGCTTAGAAAAGAGCATAATTGCGCTTGAGTTAAAACGGGAACTAACGGAAAAGCATAAAAATGCCTAAGTTCACAAGGAAACCAGAAAGTCAGTAAAGCAGTCTTTAAAATTGAAGTTGAAACATTTCATGCTCTTTGTTGAAATGGTCCATCCAATTAATGTCAATGGTAATACCACCTGTTATAACTTGCTTGTATCGTTGGATAAATGAATGAAAAGATTCAATTATATTCAATAATCGATACATTCTAACTTATGATTAAATGTTGCAATGGTATTGTTACTTTTGAATTACTGCACAATAATGTTTTTGGCATTCTTACAAGTTCGTAATCATAGTTGTAATTAATGCAAATTGGACCAAGCCGATTTTGCTTCCTCATGTTTGCTGAAGCATATCTCCCGTTCTAAATAACCAATTGGAACGCAACAAAATGCAAATGAAAGCTTATTCACTCAGCTTTCATAATACATCAAGATTAGACCCGTGTGTTCCTGTCCTTTTAAGATATCTTATGTGCCCAGAGTGTTAACATTTTTGGGTCACCCTGTATACGCCTAGATTAGTACATCAAATTTGTAATGCCAAATTGTTTTGTATTAAAATTTTGATTCGTAATAAACCTTTTTAAATAAAATGTAATTCATTATTTAATTAGTCCATGGAAACGTGAGCAAAATGTTTTCTGAACGTTGCAGTTAAGTTCTAGTTTGGTTGCACTTAGGTTGTGGTTAGGTTGTCATTAAAACGTTTCTACAACGTTATTATAACGTTGCGGTTTGGGTGTGATTTGGTTGTTTTAGGTTGGTCAATGGAAACGTGAGCAAAAAGTTCTCTGAACGTTGCAGTTAAGTTCTAGTTTGGTTGCACTTAGGTTGTGGTTAGGTTGTCATTAAAACGTTTCTACAACGTTATTATAACGTTGCGGTTTGGGTGTGATTTGGTTGTTTTAGGTTGGTCCATGGAAACGTGAGCAAAACGTTCTCTGAACGTTGCAGTTAAGTTCTAGTTTGGTTGCACTTAGGTTGTGGTTAGGTTGTCATTAAAACGTTTCTACAACGTTATTATAACGTTGCGGTTTGGGTGTGATTTGGTTGTTTTAGGTTGGTCCGTTGAAACGTGAGCAAAACGTTCTCTGAACGTTGCAGTTAAGTTCTAGTTTGGTTGCACTTAGGTTGTGGTTAGGTTGTCATTAAAACGTTTCTACAACGTTATATATAACGTTGCGGTTTGGGTGTGATTTGGTACTTAAAACAAACAACCCGCAACGTTATGATAATAACGCTGTAAGAACGTATTTAATGACAACCTAACCAGAACCTTAGTGCAACCAAACTAGAACTTAAACTACAACGTTCAGGGAACATCTTTTTCACGTTTAAAGGATTAAACTAAAACAACCAACTATTTGAGTGTTACAACGTTGTTAAAACATTATGTAAACGTTTCCGATGATCAGCGTGCAACGTTCAGAGAACGTTTTAATCACGTTTCCAAGAACCAACCTAAAACAAACAAACCGCAACGTCATAATAACGTTGTAAGAACGTTTATAATGACAACCTAACCACCCTAAGTGCAACCAAACTAGAACTAAACTTTAACGTTCAGAGAACGTTTTGCTCACGTTTCAACGGACCAACTTAAAACAACCAAATCACAACCAAACCGTAACGTTATAAAAACGTTGTTAAAACGTTTTAAATGACGCAACCTAACTGCAACCTAGGTGCAACGTTGCGGAAACGTTCTGTGTTTGCTGGGCCGTCCCGCCCTGTGGCATATCTCAATCCCCAAAGCCTACAGTTCTGTCACTTGGCCTAAATTAACCAACTCCCGTAGCGTTCTTCAGTAACCGCCTACCCTCCCAAACCTCATTACTTCATGGTCTCCCTCTCCCCCCCCCCCCCCCCCCCCACTGCCATACTTCGTCCGCCATCCCCGCCCGCCCCGTGCTTATACAACTTCAAGGCCTAAATTAATCAACTCCAGTAGCGCAGCGTATTTCTCCAATATCTGTCCGCCCGCGCGTGTAGGGTGCGTGGGTGTAGTGCGTGTGCGGCGTTTATTTTACATGGCGCACTACGCCGCATTATGTGTTACGCGCTCGACTGCATGGTTGCAGTACGCACCGAAAAATAAACAAACATGGCCCGTAGAAACAGTCTAAAAAGGCCCTGGATTTGACTCCTTTTTGCTCATATCTCGGTCAATTCTGTACGGTTTTCAGCCATTTATAGCTTATAACACTCACATTATAATCATCTTTTATCAGTAAAACGTTCACGGCGTTTAGATGGAAAATGAGAGAGCCTTTTATGGATACATACATATGGATACATAGTCACACCATAAGACAAATTATAGTATGACTAGCGGGACGCCCGTCCTGCGGACGGGCTCTCCCGCTAGGGAGTAGGGCCTACCAGATAGACACCTACAAAAATAAAGTGTTGAAAATTTATAACGAAACACATAGGAATAGAACAATATTTAAAACATTTTTGTTTTAAATCAAAAGGTTTTGTAGCCTAATTCAAAAGTTTTTAAATTTCAATTTTGTTTTGTTTTGAAAATTACCCCCCGCCCGCACACGCCCCGTGGCATATTTCAACACCAAGGCCTAAACCGTAACCATCTCCCGTACCCCACCCGTCCCTCCCCCTCCCTGTCCCCTCCCGGCCCGCCCCCGTCCAGTGGCATATCCGTTACGCAATTTAGCATCAAATTTTTTCATTAACCCCCTGTCTCCCAAACCACATTACATCATTACACACAACCCCCACGCCCGCCCCTCCCCGTGGCATACCTCAACCCCAAAGCCCAAAGTTCCCCGCCCGCAATTTATATCAACGCCAAGGCCTAACCTTAACTATCTCCCGTAGCGCGGCGTACTTCTCCAATATTTGTCCGCCCGCGTGTCACATACAGTATCAAATCCCACATCTGACACCATCGTTACGCAATTTAATAATACATTTCTTTATTAACCCCATCCCAAACTACATAACCATAACATAACCTAGGCCCTAAAGGGATCATTACACACAACCCCTAACCGCCCCGCCCCCGCCCCGTGGCTTATGCAACCCCAAGGCCTAAACCGAAACCAACTCCCGTGGCGCAGCGTATTTCTCCAATATTTGCCCGCCCGCGTGTGTATAGGGGTGCGTGGGTGTAGTGCGTGTGCGCGTTTATTTTGCATGGCGCACTGCTGCGCGCTATGTGTAACGCGCGCCGACTGCATGGTTACAGTGTACGCAGAGAAAAACAAACATGGCCCGTAGAAATTAGTCTCAAAAGCCGGGCTGAAAAGGCCTAAATTGGACATAATTTTGCTCATATCTCGGTCAATTCTGTACGGTTTTCGGCCATTTATAGCTTATAACCTGTCTCAAGACATCATCTATTATCAGTGCAATATTCACGGCTTTAAGATGCAAAATGAGAAAGCCTTTTCAGGATACATACACACATACATACATACATACATACATACAACATACGGTGAATTATAGTAAGACTAGCGGCACGCCCGTCCTGCGGACGGGCTCTCCCGCTAGGGAGTAGGGCCTACCAGATAGACACCTACAAAAATAAAGTGTTGAAAATTTATAACGAAACACATAGGAATAGAACAATATTTAAAACATTTTTGTTTTAAATCAAAAGGCTTTGTAGCCTAATTCAAAAGTTTTTAAATTTCAATTTAATTTTTTTTTGAAAATTACCCCCCGCCCGCACACGCCCTGTGGCATATTTCAACACCAAGGCCTAAACCTTAACCATCTCCCGTACCCCACCCGTCCCTCCCCCCTCCCTGTCCCCTCCCGGCCCGCCCCCGTCCAGTGGCATATCCGTTACGCAATTTAGCATCACATTTTTTCATTAACCCCCTGTCTCCCAAACCACATTACATCATTACACACAACCCCCATTCGTCACCCCCCCCCCTCGCGGCATACCTCAAGCCCAAAGCCCAAAGTTCCCCGCCCGCAATTTATCTCAACGCCAAGGCCTAACCTTAACTATCTCCCGTAGCGCGGCGTACTTCTCCAATATTTGTCCGCCCGCGTGTCACATACAGTATCAAATCCCACATCTGACACCATCGTTACGCAATTTAATAATACATTTCTTTATTAACCCCATCCCAAACTACATAACCATAGCATAACCTAGGCCCTACAGGGATCATTACACACAACCCCTAACCGCCCCGCCCCCGCCCCGTGGCTTATGCAACCCCAAGGCCTAAACCGAAACCAACTCCCGTGGCGCAGCGTATTTCTCCAATAGGGTGCACTACACTAAATGGTGTATCCCCTAACCTTAAGGGCGGTGTTTAAAGCTAGAATCGGAAAATATGCATGGCAAAATCCTCAATTAAAAAAACTTGACGGTAATACAATTGCGTAAATGCCTATGATTTTTGATTAATTATGATTAATGGGACATCACCTACATGCACCCTACTATAAACTGTGAATATCATCTAGATAAATTTTGAGAGATCTCTCAAATTTGTGTTTTTTACTGGAAACATTGACGATTACGGCGGCATTTCCAAGCTCGTCAGAGAGGTAGTCAACTCCATGGGCGTATTTTGAAAAATCGAGCAGGTTCACCTACCTATTTTTTTCACTTTTTGGTGAGAAAATGTGATCATCTTTCAGAAAAAATCACTCTACAAGGTCCAATTTCGCAATTTAGTGGTCTAACACACAGTTTTATATCAGTGTTTTTGTACATAACCCTATGGAGCTCTATTTAGTAGTGGGAATTCGGCCATATTTGACCCTTGACCCCATTATTAAGTAAAATTAGGTCAGAAATCAGCTGTTTTGAATTTTATTCGAGACAAATATTGTAAAACAAGGATTTTTCGACCAGAATGAGATTGTTTCGATCCAATTGTTGCCTTAATTTGACCTATTTTGACGTGTTTTGTAAGTAAGCCTATTGGAAACTGTAATTCTATGCTATTTAGAGAGAAAAGGATGATTTTTAAACAAACCGCTGCCTTTCATCTCAGTCTGACCGGACAATGTCGGATCAAATGCAGCAGTCCTGCACAGTTTTAAGGTGCACCACTTGGGTAAAAAATGTCAAGTAAGCACTTTAATGGGGTACATGGGGGGGGGGGGGGGGGGGGTGATACGGAGCATAAAAGTAACTTACTATGAAGCCTTGAGTAAAATTTGGCCACATTTGAAATATCTATGAAGTAAGCTTATTTTTTTAATTTTTTTTAATTTTTAATTATTCCATGCATTGATGATGGATAGAGTAGGCTTAAGCTTATGTTGTGTTACTAAGTTAAGCTCAAGTTGTAAAACTATTTCAAGATGTGAGGGTCACATCCATGAAGGTATTGTGTATAATGCCTGCATTCTGGAGGCAAAACCATTTAACAGGTAAGTTAAATGATAAACAAGTCTGACCTGATTAAGTGTACATCTGCTCTGTTATTTTGTAGATTAATTCATCAAATTTGAACATTGGTGGGGAAAGTCACCAACGTTATCATTTTGGAATCTATTTTGATTATTTTTGTACAACAACACAGTGCATGTACCCTACCCCTGTCAGTAAAAACACACCTAGACATTCAATACAACAAGAATTTCTTTAAAAAGGATGAACGCTGTCCTGACAAGTATTTCTTTTAAAAAGGATTGTAGCTGTCCTCACAAAATGTAATATTGCTATGTTAATTTTGCTATCTTCAGTAGATAGCAGGTATCCATACATGACAAATTCCACTCATACATAATTATAACAACATGGAAATATCATTAAAATGATCACAAAATGTTCAAAAGGATTCAAGGTAACTATTCCAATACATTTCAAGTACATTCAGCACAATATCAATTTCCTTAAAGGAAGGGTCCCGCAAGCACAACATTGAGCATTATTTGTTAGAAAAATAATTATCGAGCCGAAGTTACGTAATTATATAGAACAAAACACCGTACTAGTCACAAAAATGAATAAAAACTGCCATCACTCAACATGCACTTTTTAAAATTCGCGGCGATTGAAAGTCCCGGTGTCGATGACGTCATGGGTATCGGTGCTCAAATTTGCGCATGTGCATTGTACAACTATGACATAATCGACACTGGGACTTTCGATCGCCGCGAATTTTAAAAAGGGCATGTTGAGAGATTGCGGTTTTTATTTGTTTTTGTCATAAGTGTGGTGTTTTCTTCTATATAATTACAAAAGTTGGGCTCGATAGTTATATTTCTAACATATAATGCACACTTTTATGCTTGCGGGATACCTCCTTTAAGGGTGCACTACACTAAATGGTGTATCCCCTAACCTTAAGGGCGGTGTTTAAAGCTAGAATCGGAAAATATGCATGGCAAAATCCTCAATTAAAAAAACTTGACGGTAATACAATTGCGTAAATGCCTATGATTTTTGATTAATTATGATTAATGGGACATCACCTACATGCACCCTACTATAAACTGTGAATATCATCTAGATAAATTTTGAGAGATCTCTCAAATTTGTGTTTTTTACTGGAAACATTGACGATTACGGCGGCATTTCCAAGCTCGTCAGAGAGGTAGTCAACTCCATGGGCGTATTTTGAAAAATCGAGCAGGTTCACCTACCTATTTTTTTCACTTTTTGGTGAGAAAATGTGATCATCTTTCAGAAAAAATCACTCTACAAGGTCCAATTTCGCAATTTAGTGGTCTAACACACAGTTTTATATCAGTGTTTTTGTACATAACCCTATGGAGCTCTATTTAGTAGTGGGAATTCGGCCATATTTGACCCTTGACCCCATTATTAAGTAAAATTAGGTCAGAAATCAGCTGTTTTGAATTTTATTCGAGACAAATATTGTAAAACAAGGATTTTTCGACCAGAATGAGATTGTTTCGATCCAATTGTTGCCTTAATTTGACCTATTTTGACGTGTTTTGTAAGTAAGCCTATTGGAAACTGTAATTCTATGCTATTTAGAGAGAAAAGGATGATTTTTAAACAAACCGCTGCCTTTCATCTCAGTCTGACCGGACAATGTCGGATCAAATGCAGCAGTCCTGCACAGTTTTAAGGTGCACCACTTGGGTAAAAAATGTCAAGTAAGCACTTTAATGGGGTACATGGGGGGGGGGGGGGGGGTGATACGGAGCATAAAAGTAACTTACTATGAAGCCTTGAGTAAAATTTGGCCACATTTGAAATATCTATGAAGTAAGCTTATTTTTTTAATTTTTTTTAATTTTTAATTATTCCATGCATTGATGATGGATAGAGTAGGCTTAAGCTTATGTTGTGTTACTAAGTTAAGCTCAAGTTGTAAAACTATTTCAAGATGTGAGGGTCACATCCATGAAGGTATTGTGTATAATGCCTGCATTCTGGAGGCAAAACCATTTAACAGGTAAGTTAAATGATAAACAAGTCTGACCTGATTAAGTGTACATCTGCTCTGTTATTTTGTAGATTAATTCATCAAATTTGAACATTGGTGGGGAAAGTCACCAACGTTATCATTTTGGAATCTATTTTGATTATTTTTGTACAACAACACAGTGCATGTACCCTACCCCTGTCAGTAAAAACACACCTAGACATTCAATACAACAAGAATTTCTTTAAAAAGGATGAACGCTGTCCTGACAAGTATTTCTTTTAAAAAGGATTGTAGCTGTCCTCACAAAATGTAATATTGCTATGTTAATTTTGCTATCTTCAGTAGATAGCAGGTATCCATACATGACAAATTCCACTCATACATAATTATAACAACATGGAAATATCATTAAAATGATCACAAAATGTTCAAAAGGATTCAAGGTAACTATTCCAATACATTTCAAGTACATTCAGCACAATATCAATTTCCTTAAAGGAAGGGTCCCGCAAGCACAACATTGAGCATTATTTGTTAGAAAAATAATTATCGAGCCGAAGTTACGTAATTATATAGAACAAAACACCGTACTAGTCACAAAAATGAATAAAAACTGCCATCACTCAACATGCACTTTTTAAAATTCGCGGCGATTGAAAGTCCCGGTGTCGATGACGTCATGGGTATCGGTGCTCAAATTTGCGCATGTGCATTGTACAACTATGACATAATCGACACTGGGACTTTCGATCGCCGCGAATTTTAAAAAGGGCATGTTGAGAGATTGCGGTTTTTATTTGTTTTTGTCATAAGTGTGGTGTTTTCTTCTATATAATTACAAAAGTTGGGCTCGATAGTTATATTTCTAACATATAATGCACACTTTTATGCTTGCGGGATACCTCCTTTAAGGGTGCACTACACTAAATGGTGTATCCCCTAACCTTAAGGGCGGTGTTTAAAGCTAGAATCGGAAAATATGCATGGCAAAATCCTCAATTAAAAAAACTTGACGGTAATACAATTGCGTAAATGCCTATGATTTTTGATTAATTATGATTAATGGGACATCACCTACATGCACCCTACTATAAACTGTGAATATCATCTAGATAAATTTTGAGAGATCTCTCAAATTTGTGTTTTTTACTGGAAACATTGACGATTACGGCGGCATTTCCAAGCTCGTCAGAGAGGTAGTCAACTCCATGGGCGTATTTTGAAAAATCGAGCAGGTTCACCTACCTATTTTTTTCACTTTTTGGTGAGAAAATGTGATCATCTTTCAGAAAAAATCACTCTACAAGGTCCAATTTCGCAATTTAGTGGTCTAACACACAGTTTTATATCAGTGTTTTTGTACATAACCCTATGGAGCTCTATTTAGTAGTGGGAATTCGGCCATATTTGACCCTTGACCCCATTATTAAGTAAAATTAGGTCAGAAATCAGCTGTTTTGAATTTTATTCGAGACAAATATTGTAAAACAAGGATTTTTCGACCAGAATGAGATTGTTTCGATCCAATTGTTGCCTTAATTTGACCTATTTTGACGTGTTTTGTAAGTAAGCCTATTGGAAACTGTAATTCTATGCTATTTAGAGAGAAAAGGATGATTTTTAAACAAACCGCTGCCTTTCATCTCAGTCTGACCGGACAATGTCGGATCAAATGCAGCAGTCCTGCACAGTTTTAAGGTGCACCACTTGGGTAAAAAATGTCAAGTAAGCACTTTAATGGGGTACATGGGGGGGGGGGGGGGGGGTGATACGGAGCATAAAAGTAACTTACTATGAAGCCTTGAGTAAAATTTGGCCACATTTGAAATATCTATGAAGTAAGCTTATTTTTTTAATTTTTTTTAATTTTTAATTATTCCATGCATTGATGATGGATAGAGTAGGCTTAAGCTTATGTTGTGTTACTAAGTTAAGCTCAAGTTGTAAAACTATTTCAAGATGTGAGGGTCACATCCATGAAGGTATTGTGTATAATGCCTGCATTCTGGAGGCAAAACCATTTAACAGGTAAGTTAAATGATAAACAAGTCTGACCTGATTAAGTGTACATCTGCTCTGTTATTTTGTAGATTAATTCATCAAATTTGAACATTGGTGGGGAAAGTCACCAACGTTATCATTTTGGAATCTATTTTGATTATTTTTGTACAACAACACAGTGCATGTACCCTACCCCTGTCAGTAAAAACACACCTAGACATTCAATACAACAAGAATTTCTTTAAAAAGGATGAACGCTGTCCTGACAAGTATTTCTTTTAAAAAGGATTGTAGCTGTCCTCACAAAATGTAATATTGCTATGTTAATTTTGCTATCTTCAGTAGATAGCAGGTATCCATACATGACAAATTCCACTCATACATAATTATAACAACATGGAAATATCATTAAAATGATCACAAAATGTTCAAAAGGATTCAAGGTAACTATTCCAATACATTTCAAGTACATTCAGCACAATATCAATTTCCTTAAAGGAAGGGTCCCGCAAGCACAACATTGAGCATTATTTGTTAGAAAAATAATTATCGAGCCGAAGTTACGTAATTATATAGAACAAAACACCGTACTAGTCACAAAAATGAATAAAAACTGCCATCACTCAACATGCACTTTTTAAAATTCGCGGCGATTGAAAGTCCCGGTGTCGATGACGTCATGGGTATCGGTGCTCAAATTTGCGCATGTGCATTGTACAACTATGACATAATCGACACTGGGACTTTCGATCGCCGCGAATTTTAAAAAGGGCATGTTGAGAGATTGCGGTTTTTATTTGTTTTTGTCATAAGTGTGGTGTTTTCTTCTATATAATTACAAAAGTTGGGCTCGATAGTTATATTTCTAACATATAATGCACACTTTTATGCTTGCGGGATACCTCCTTTAAGGGTGCACTACACTAAATGGTGTATCCCCTAACCTTAAGGGCGGTGTTTAAAGCTAGAATCGGAAAATATGCATGGCAAAATCCTCAATTAAAAAAACTTGACGGTAATACAATTGCGTAAATGCCTATGATTTTTGATTAATTATGATTAATGGGACATCACCTACATGCACCCTACTATAAACTGTGAATATCATCTAGATAAATTTTGAGAGATCTCTCAAATTTGTGTTTTTTACTGGAAACATTGACGATTACGGCGGCATTTCCAAGCTCGTCAGAGAGGTAGTCAACTCCATGGGCGTATTTTGAAAAATCGAGCAGGTTCACCTACCTATTTTTTTCACTTTTTGGTGAGAAAATGTGATCATCTTTCAGAAAAAATCACTCTACAAGGTCCAATTTCGCAATTTAGTGGTCTAACACACAGTTTTATATCAGTGTTTTTGTACATAACCCTATGGAGCTCTATTTAGTAGTGGGAATTCGGCCATATTTGACCCTTGACCCCATTATTAAGTAAAATTAGGTCAGAAATCAGCTGTTTTGAATTTTATTCGAGACAAATATTGTAAAACAAGGATTTTTCGACCAGAATGAGATTGTTTCGATCCAATTGTTGCCTTAATTTGACCTATTTTGACGTGTTTTGTAAGTAAGCCTATTGGAAACTGTAATTCTATGCTATTTAGAGAGAAAAGGATGATTTTTAAACAAACCGCTGCCTTTCATCTCAGTCTGACCGGACAATGTCGGATCAAATGCAGCAGTCCTGCACAGTTTTAAGGTGCACCACTTGGGTAAAAAATGTCAAGTAAGCACTTTAATGGGGTACATGGGGGGGGGGGGGGGGGGTGATACGGAGCATAAAAGTAACTTACTATGAAGCCTTGAGTAAAATTTGGCCACATTTGAAATATCTATGAAGTAAGCTTATTTTTTTAATTTTTTTTAATTTTTAATTATTCCATGCATTGATGATGGATAGAGTAGGCTTAAGCTTATGTTGTGTTACTAAGTTAAGCTCAAGTTGTAAAACTATTTCAAGATGTGAGGGTCACATCCATGAAGGTATTGTGTATAATGCCTGCATTCTGGAGGCAAAACCATTTAACAGGTAAGTTAAATGATAAACAAGTCTGACCTGATTAAGTGTACATCTGCTCTGTTATTTTGTAGATTAATTCATCAAATTTGAACATTGGTGGGGAAAGTCACCAACGTTATCATTTTGGAATCTATTTTGATTATTTTTGTACAACAACACAGTGCATGTACCCTACCCCTGTCAGTAAAAACACACCTAGACATTCAATACAACAAGAATTTCTTTAAAAAGGATGAACGCTGTCCTGACAAGTATTTCTTTTAAAAAGGATTGTAGCTGTCCTCACAAAATGTAATATTGCTATGTTAATTTTGCTATCTTCAGTAGATAGCAGGTATCCATACATGACAAATTCCACTCATACATAATTATAACAACATGGAAATATCATTAAAATGATCACAAAATGTTCAAAAGGATTCAAGGTAACTATTCCAATACATTTCAAGTACATTCAGCACAATATCAATTTCCTTAAAGGAAGGGTCCCGCAAGCACAACATTGAGCATTATTTGTTAGAAAAATAATTATCGAGCCGAAGTTACGTAATTATATAGAACAAAACACCGTACTAGTCACAAAAATGAATAAAAACTGCCATCACTCAACATGCACTTTTTAAAATTCGCGGCGATTGAAAGTCCCGGTGTCGATGACGTCATGGGTATCGGTGCTCAAATTTGCGCATGTGCATTGTACAACTATGACATAATCGACACTGGGACTTTCGATCGCCGCGAATTTTAAAAAGGGCATGTTGAGAGATTGCGGTTTTTATTTGTTTTTGTCATAAGTGTGGTGTTTTCTTCTATATAATTACAAAAGTTGGGCTCGATAGTTATATTTCTAACATATAATGCACACTTTTATGCTTGCGGGATACCTCCTTTAAGGGTGCACTACACTAAATGGTGTATCCCCTAACCTTAAGGGCGGTGTTTAAAGCTAGAATCGGAAAATATGCATGGCAAAATCCTCAATTAAAAAAACTTGACGGTAATACAATTGCGTAAATGCCTATGATTTTTGATTAATTATGATTAATGGGACATCACCTACATGCACCCTACTATAAACTGTGAATATCATCTAGATAAATTTTGAGAGATCTCTCAAATTTGTGTTTTTTACTGGAAACATTGACGATTACGGCGGCATTTCCAAGCTCGTCAGAGAGGTAGTCAACTCCATGGGCGTATTTTGAAAAATCGAGCAGGTTCACCTACCTATTTTTTTCACTTTTTGGTGAGAAAATGTGATCATCTTTCAGAAAAAATCACTCTACAAGGTCCAATTTCGCAATTTAGTGGTCTAACACACAGTTTTATATCAGTGTTTTTGTACATAACCCTATGGAGCTCTATTTAGTAGTGGGAATTCGGCCATATTTGACCCTTGACCCCATTATTAAGTAAAATTAGGTCAGAAATCAGCCGTTTTGAATTTTATTCGAGACAAATATTGTAAAACAAGGATTTTTCGACCAGAATGAGATTGTTTCGATCCAATTGTTGCCTTAATTTGACCTATTTTGACGTGTTTTGTAAGTAAGCCTATTGGAAACTGTAATTCTATGCTATTTAGAGAGAAAAGGATGATTTTTAAACAAACCGCTGCCTTTCATCTCAGTCTGACCGGACAATGTCGGATCAAATGCAGCAGTCCTGCACAGTTTTAAGGTGCACCACTTGGGTAAAAAATGTCAAGTAAGCACTTTAATGGGGTACATGGGGGGGGGGGGGGGGGTGATACGGAGCATAAAAGTAACTTACTATGAAGCCTTGAGTAAAATTTGGCCACATTTGAAATATCTATGAAGTA
This sequence comes from Ophiura sarsii, assembly GCA_035610835.1. Taxonomy (NCBI): domain Eukaryota; kingdom Metazoa; phylum Echinodermata; class Ophiuroidea; order Amphilepidida; family Ophiuridae; genus Ophiura; species Ophiura sarsii. The sequence goes on from CM069443.1 coordinate 14,791,199, forward strand.
AGCTTATTTTTTTAATTTTTTTTAATTTTTAATTATTCCATGCATTGATGATGGATAGAGTAGGCTTAAGCTTATGTTGTGTTACTAAGTTAAGCTCAAGTTGTAAAACTATTTCAAGATGTGAGGGTCACATCCATGAAGGTATTGTGTATAATGCCTGCATTCTGGAGGCAAAACCATTTAACAGGTAAGTTAAATGATAAACAAGTCTGACCTGATTAAGTGTACATCTGCTCTGTTATTTTGTAGATTAATTCATCAAATTTGAACATTGGTGGGGAAAGTCACCAACGTTATCATTTTGGAATCTATTTTGATTATTTTTGTACAACAACACAGTGCATGTACCCTACCCCTGTCAGTAAAAACACACCTAGACATTCAATACAACAAGAATTTCTTTAAAAAGGATGAACGCTGTCCTGACAAGTATTTCTTTAAAAAGGATTGTAGCTGTCCTCACAAAATGTAATATTGCTATGTTAATTTTGCTATCTTCAGTAGATAGCAGGTATCCATACATGACAAATTCCACTCATACATAATTATAACAACATGGAAATATCATTAAAATGATCACAAAATGTTCAAAAGGATTCAAGGTAACTATTCCAATACATTTCAAGTACATTCAGCACAATATCAATTTCCTTAAAGGAAGGGTCCCGCAAGCACAACATTGAGCATTATTTGTTAGAAAAATAATTATCGAGCCGAAGTTACGTAATTATATAGAACAAAACACCGTACTAGTCACAAAAATGAATAAAAACTGCCATCACTCAACATGCACTTTTTAAAATTCGCGGCGATTGAAAGTCCCGGTGTCGATGACGTCATGGGTATCGGTGCTCAAATTTGCGCATGTGCATTGTACAACTATGACATAATCGACACTGGGACTTTCGATCGCCGCGAATTTTAAAAAGGGCATGTTGAGAGATTGCGGTTTTTATTTGTTTTTGTCATAAGTGTGGTGTTTTCTTCTATATAATTACAAAAGTTGGGCTCGATAGTTATATTTCTAACATATAATGCACACTTTTATGCTTGCGGGATACCTCCTTTAAGGGTGCACTACACTAAATGGTGTATCCCCTAACCTTAAGGGCGGTGTTTAAAGCTAGAATCGGAAAATATGCATGGCAAAATCCTCAATTAAAAAACTTGACGGTAATACAATTGCGTAAATGCCTATGATTTTTGATTAATTATGATTAATGGGACATCACCTACATGCACCCTACTATAAACTGTGAATATCATCTAGATAAATTTTGAGAGATCTCTCAAATTTGTGTTTTTTACTGGAAACATTGACGATTACGGCGGCATTTCCAAGCTCGTCAGAGAGGTAGTCAACTCCATGGGCGTATTTTGAAAAATCGAGCAGGTTCACCTACCTATTTTTTTCACTTTTTGGTGAGAAAATGTGATCATCTTTCAGAAAAAATCACTCTACAAGGTCCAATTTCGCAATTTAGTGGTCTAACACACAGTTTTATATCAGTGTTTTTGTACATAACCCTATGGAGCTCTATTTAGTAGTGG